>OZ012737.1:321569263-322984263 GCA_963859935.3 Lathyrus sativus | reverse complement strand
AAAAGAAATGGATTCTCCTGACTCTAACAAGTAAGCAAGTAAACTACCTTTAGGCGATAAAAAGAAAAAAAGGCAAGGGGGAGATAGGGAAGAGGAGATTCAGGATAGTCACTCCGCTCCATAGATAGTGAACACAGATTCTTGTTTCATTTTCCATTCCTTTCGGGTCGAAAACGCGGGCTGCTGGTGGGGCTGTGCCCATTCTTTCTCCCTCTTCTTCCGCTTGACAACCGGAATAAGGAACCTTAGAATTAACCCTACCTGTCGATGAAAAAATAGGATTTGAGAGGAGTGAAGCTGCTTGACCTAATAGGGCAAGGAGTGAGAGCTAGCGGATCAGAAAGATTTTTATGGAATGTCCTACTCTACTCCTGCCCGAGCTTTCCGATCAACCAATCCCCTCTTATTTTAGGGACATCTCTTTGTTAGGTAGGGCCAGGGATCACTAATTAGTCGAATGAGCCCATCCCTCAGGCCTATCATTTATTGGTCGATCCGGCTCGGCTGGCGGCTCCTGCATCTCCATGGGGCCCCTACAAGTTGCTAGGAGTCCCTCTAGTCGAATCAATAATCAATAGAAGTTGACTGACCTGGCTCTTCAATCGACGATCTACTGTTCCCTCTTAGTTGCAGATGCCCATGCTTTGATTCGAAAGCCCTAGCCAGTGATGAATCCCCAGTAAGATCGGAGTCTTTCATTCCTCCTCCCTTCAGTCTAGTTTGAACCCGTCCCAGCAACGAAGACCTTCCTACTTACTGCAAGGTGAGGCTCTGCCCTTCCCCTAGAATCCACTCCGGGTCGGAGGAGCAGCTAGTCCAACTTCTTGAGCAGCCGAGATATTGAACAACGAACGAGCAAGCAAGCTACCTTGCCTCACCCTGAGATGAGAGGGAAGGTCGATTTGACTCGAATCCTGGACCTGATCTTGAATCCTACACCGGTTAATGATGCGATGGGATAAGTTTTTTTTTCATCAATGCTGGCCCAGTCGAGGCTCGTCCATGCCCAATCCCAATGGACAAACCTCTGATCTGCCCCTAGCTCTATAATCCACCCGTCTTCCCCAGTCCCTGAAAGCCCTCCTATCCTTGGCCTAGCCCTCTTTCTCAACTCGAGTCTGAAGTTCAGCGGCTTTCATCATTGACGAAGACCTGCGCTAATAAGACAAAGAAGTGGGGAGTCTATGCCTTTTCATAAAACGAAAAGCTTTCAGTCCTTGAATGAATCAGTAACAACGAATTCGTGGAATGAGGGATCAAGAAACGGATAGGGAGGGGAATGGCCTTTCCATTATTGGTGGACCTTCCCTTGAATTGAACCGGTCACGGAGCTCTCCATTGAGTTGTTTAGGTTCTGGAATTCCATCTCTAGTTGGGGGTTTCAGTTCGAAGGTTATCAAATGTGGTGCGGGTTCATCTCTCTCGACCAGTTCAGGTTCAAGGGAAGGGTGATCGAGGGGACCCAGACTTTAGATCTCTTTCTTCTCTATTCTATGGCGGGAGGTTTCTTTCGTATCAAGAGTGTGTTGGGGAGGCCAGGGAAAGACGGATTGGATCGAGAGGCGATGCCTACTCTACTCGTTACCACTAAACGACGAAGCCAAGAGCGGAAGGAGGGACTTGAACCCTCAACCTCAGCCTTGGCAAGGCTATGCTCTACCATTAAGCTATTTCCGCCAGCTACGGTAGTGGCAAAGCACTACTGAGCAATTAACGTATCACTTGATACGGACGACTTCTGTTTTTCCGCCGGACCACACTCTTAACCTCCGATCGAGATACGAGCACGAGTAGGTAGGCGGCTAGGGGGGGAGGGGCGGCTGCCTTTTCAATAAATCTCCGGCCGCTCAGTGCCGCTATTGGTGCGAGTTGTAAGGAAGGAGTCTTGGTCTCGAGTCGAGCTGGGGCGTCATTTCATTCTCGTAACGGGAGTGAGTGCACCGCAAGATCAGACAAGTGACTCCCTCGCAGCGGTGGCATCTGTCTTTTAAGTTCAGTCATTTCCTAAGACGGCTCCTCTTATTATACGATAATCCAAGCAGATCCGGGAGCTTAAACATGAGTGTTTGTCTCTTTTTCAACTTCAACAGGAATGCATCAACAAAACAGCCCTTCCATATAGATCGTCGTGGCATGAACTTTGTCAAAAAAATTAATTTATAGCTAACTCCTCTTCCTATTGATCTTGATTAGTTCCAGCTTGTTGAGAGTTCTCTTTTCTTTCTAGACCGGACCCTTAGACCGTCTCCTGAAAGACCTGCTTATCCCGCATGTGCTTTCGGAGCCCCCCACTCATTCAATCACTTGCTTGTGATTGCTTGCAGCCATTCCCCGAAAAAGGGAGAGACGACGGAATCGTCCGCTCCCGTTCATGTGACGAATCGAACATCGTTAGGTCCCGAATTCTGCGAACCACCGGACCTAGACCAAGATCTCCATTACGTCGTACGATATATCGATCCGAAGAACTTACTTTCAGTTGTAAGTCATCCATTCTGCTCCTATCTAAAGTGATGCTAGGCTGCTTCACGCAGGTGCGCTTCGCTCGGCCACATGATGAACATGTTTTAAGCTAACTGCATGTCGAGCGCTTAAGCGGAGCTTGTGGTCACTCGTTCCTCGCTTGTTCCAATCCTAGTAAAGAGCTTCAGATCCGATTCTACACTACATACGATATTCCATTCCGGCCCTCACTAGCTCTTCGCTTGGTTGTACAAAGAGCATGCCCGAGGGGGTTACTACGCTCACCGCGCACTTGCATCACCACCTGAGCTTCGCTACCGCTTCGCCCAGCTCCTACGCCTACCACGAATCTTGAATCATCACGTGGCTGCTAAAGCAAGCTAAGCTTCACACGGCCCTGAGGAAGCCAAAAGACCCTCTCACGGCCGAAGGCTCCGCAACACGTTGGAGAACTTTTAGATCCCGCCCTAAAACGCCCGCCCATTTTCCTAGAGTTCCGAAGTGATCCTCATTCTCACCGCAGCCTTCTTACTTAAGCCGAAAGAAAGCCGGGCAAGAATCGGGTAGTACGAAGGGGAAGCAGAATCATATCTGGCAGTGGTTCTTCGGATCGATCACAGATTCTCGGCCCCGTCGTTTGGCTTCCACCCCAGTTGACCTCTATTGTTCTCCCCCCCCCCCCCTTACACAACCGGGTGGAGGACTCATGTAAACTTTTTCCTGTAGGTCCCCGTTCAGGAAGGCATTTTTAACATATAATTGGAACAGAGGCCAATCTCGATTCGCAGCAATAGAGAGCAGGAGACGAACAGACTTCATCTTGGCTACCGGGGCAAAGGCTTCCTCGTAATCTATCCCATATGTTTGAGTAAAGCCTTGACTAGCCTGACCTTTTCCTCCTTTCTCCCACAAAGCTTCCCTTCACAACCAGTCCCATATCAAATTAGTAGAATTCGAGATGGGGAGAGTCAAAATGATACAAATGCGCATTTCCTCTCTGAATCGAGAGGTATCAGATCGAAGTCACATAAGTAATGTTTTATAAAAAAAGTTATTTCCGGGAGAACAAAGTGGATTTATGAGCAAATTATGGCATGAGAGGACCAATGAGACAGCACACTGTTGGATGCATTCCTTCGCTAGCAGGGCTTCGACCTCATCATGAAAGAGCATATGGTTAGTTGAAGCGCAAGATTGGCAGTATCCTCGAATTCCCGGAAACAAAGCTATCCATTTCGAGCAACTATTAGTGCAAACCACTTGAATACGAATGAGATCCATAATTACACCATTTCATATATAATAGTTTAATGAGAAAAGAAAGAAGAGAAATTTACTCTTCGCCCTGCTCAATTACTACTGGGATAACAGGAATAAGACGCCGGGGGGAATTAGTCACTAGTAGGTTGTACATATTGCACTTAGTTCTCTCTTGTTACCATCTTAGACTCCGAGTTCTTCTAACTGATTACAAGTATATCTAACCCTAAAAGACCTCTGAACTTGAAGGCTTAGGCACCTTGCTTCAGCTGCTTTCCTTATTTCCTTACTTAACTTGCCTCACTGGCTAGATACCTTCCCAATACTTTACTTGAATGTGAAGGGATAAAAAGTACTTGCTGCTTGAGAGCTTTCCCACTTTCAACTGACGCGTAAACTATCTCCCTCCCCTATAGCGAGCTAAACCATTCCTACTCTACTATAGTCTTTGTTTGTTTGTTTGCTGGCACAGGTAGTAGAGGCATTCTCCACTCCATATGTAGAATCTGAAAGTGAAAGGCATCATTGGTAGGCGGACAAGCGAGCATTCCTGTGTGATTGGGGAGAGAATAAGGTGGGCACTGTGAATCGGGCAATTCGAAAAAGGATATCTGTATAATGAGTACCTCTTATGAAACCATACCGCTCCTCTGTTTTCTTCTGGTAAAGGGTCGGAATCAGTCCACGAATGAGTTCCTTCTTAACTAAAAAATATCTCCTAAACCAAGGCATAGTAGCTTGTTTATGTCTGATTAACCTCCAGGCGCTTTTTATGGAAAACTGAGTGATCAGGCATTCATATAACTGTGTCTTATCGCTCACTGTTCAAGGGCCTTATGGCTCTGATACACTCCCCAATTTATTGCTGGTGTTTATTTGCACCTGCAGGGAGGGACCATCTGGAATTAGAAAGTATGTCTGCAACTTTTACATTTTTTTTTGAACACCAGACTCCCCTATGATCTGCTCACCATACATACCTTTCAACTATAGAACCTATAGGTAGGCAGCAAAGAGTCATACCAGAGAGATGTATTGGTTCCATTGCCAACATCATGTATAATATATCTTATAGCCAACTCTCTCACCTGTAAAAGTTTCCTAAAAATCCAGCTACCATTATTTGGTTTGTGGTTAAATACACCAACAAAATGCTTATAAAAAAAAGAAGCATTGTATGTAAAATACATACCTATAATCTATATAAGGACTTTTTGCAGCCAGAACCCAGATATGCTTCAACATAGCAGCTTTATTCCACTCCACCAATGAAGCCCGAAACCACCTTATTTTTTTTAATTTAAAGGGCAGCAAATTTCCAAGCAACATTCCCTTTGTTCTTAACCATATCAGGACCAGACCATAAGAACCCTCTGCAGATCTTCTTGTCTTCAAATCAAAACCTGCACTGGCAGTATGAACACAGTACTCCAGTAAACTTGCATGCTAAAGAGGGCACTCTGAACCAGTTGCCCAGCATATAAGAGGTATTTTCCAGTCCATCTCTGTACTCTAGCTTTGATTCTCTCAATTAGAGGCAAACAATCACTAACTGAGAGCTTTGAAGGACTGGCCCAGGTACTTTATTGGCATTTTACCTTCATTGAAGCCAATTAGATTTTAAATATTTAACTTTGCAGCATCAGAAAGATCTCCATAGTCGATTTGACTCTTGGATATGCAGTAAGACCAGAAAGATTTGCAAATTCTTTTAAGCATTGATTGACCACAGCAATGGAATCTTCAGCGCCTGAGCAGAAAATTAGTAAATCATCCGCAAAACTAATATTATTAATCTCATTCTTTCTGCAATTTTTAGGATAACTGAAGTTTGGATTAGTTATGGCTTCCTGCTTGAGTTTCCTTGAAAGATACTCCATTCCTATTACAAAAAAAAAGATAAGGCGCTATAAGCCCTTGTCTTATTCCTCTATCAATTCAAGCAGCAAATCCTTCTCACGAACTAGAGATTTAGCAATCAATTGAGTGGCTTTCGCTCCTTGGTCTATTGTCTATCGACGCCCTTTTTTATTTCTTTTTTGTTCATCCTTTGACTCAGCAAGGGAACGGAAAGCAATTCAATGGCAACTTGAAGCAGAATGTCCGTCTTTCTTTATGCTATGTAAATTCAATAATCTCTGGCCTCCTGGCAAAGACCCTTCCTCGAAAAATCTTTTATCTATTCTCTTCGACCCCCACTTTTTAGTTAGGGATCGGGTAACCTATTAAGTAAGTTAAGGAAATTCCTCATCTTTCCACATTTTTATAGAAAACTCTCCTCTAGACTGGGATTTTCCCCTGGCTAAGAGAAAGGGCTTAGAAAGCTATAGAAAAGCCTCTAAAACCCTTTTTCTTATTAGATAAAGGAAAAAGAGAAGACGAAGAAGTCATAGTAGGCTCTAAGAGTACAGCTACTCTTATTATCTTATTCTCTTAAATTAAAGGGTACTGTATTTAAAAGCAGAGAAAGAGGAGCCTTGTCCTTAGCTCTTAAGGTTGTTATGCAACTGCATCGTCACCCAAAACCTAACTCCAACAGTCAAGTTTCACCCGCGACTAAGAGTAAGAGAAGACTTCTCTTCTAACCAACAATACCTAAAGGAAATGAAGGCCTGTTCATCATTAACTTCTAGTTTAAGCCGCAGCATACACGATCACTTTACTTAAATAATCTACCCGGACGAAAGCCACCTGTGTTATGGGAAGATTACCAGGTCAGGCAAGTCCTCAATCAATGAAAGACGAGCGATTATGGATATTGATTGCGCCAAACATTGCTGTAGAGGCTCTTACTAGATAGGGTGGCAGAATAGGAGTCTCACTAGTAGTAGTATTAAGCGGGCAGCGGTAGGGCAAGTGAAACATTCTATCTTTGTCAGGCTTAAGCTAAAGGGCATTAGAGAAAGAAAGTTCTTGTTTCCGGGCATATCAATGGGAATAAGAGCAGGCGGTAAGTGAGGTAATTCCTTCCGGTAGTGGATGCTGGTGGATCAGAGTCAAATCGCTCATCATAATAATCCGATTCTCCGACACACGATATGAAATGGAAGTCCTACCAAATATAAAAAGAGCCTTTCATACAACAAAGAAGATTCAAACTCGTCTTCCTGACGGACACTGAAATGCTAACCGGACTGGTTACTACATAGCCCTTTCACCAATAAGCGATTGGCGGATGGTGCTAGACCCGTCAGACTCGCTATCGACTACTCAGAAAGAAAGACTAAAGCAAAAGAATGGATTAAGGTGATACTAAACACTTAGACGATTCGAAGGCTTCAACCGCTGTTAGGACCGACTACCGGACTGATAGAATGGAATGATAGAGCGAGAAAGGTAGGTGGAAATTAGGACTATGATCTGAAAGCTGCTGCTTTGGCTATGGCTTGCTTGTCAAATTCGGGCTTCCTCTTTTTTATTTGAGACTATACCTTGAAATTAAGAAGCTAGATCTTTATATTATATAAGGGAAGAAGCTCAGATCAAGATGCCCACTTCTCCTTATAGACTCTTCACAGTCACAAGTAAGTATGAGGGATCCGAGATCTTTTCAAACAACAAGAACGGAACATCAGGACTTTTTCTAGTTATACTTCTCTAGACAAGCTAGGCTCGCCCACCGGTAGGCTAAGAGACTTTCAGAGCTGAATTTAAGATGTTTATTGCTTTCAGCATGCTTTGCTTCAAAACAGAGAAGAGCGGAAACGACTACGAGAGCAGTTACTCTTCTAACTTTAACACCGGAAACGCATTCAGTTACCTTTCTAAGAGCTACTTGAATTTATCTTCTTTGCTTCACTGGTAAGGCTCATCGGTCTGAGTCCGCTAGCTAATACTGGATCGTCAAAGACCTTCTTCCATTTCTTAATACCTTCTGTCTCTCTCCTAAAGGATCCAATCCTACCCCAACACGGAGAGCTTATCCACTACATCTACTTTTAAGATTCATTTTAAGAGTGATGCGGAGTTAGAAAATGAGTTGACGAGGGAATTGACACCCGGCGTGTTTATAATGGTGGAACCGTATGCTACAGTTGGTGAGCTGAAGATAGCAGTGCAGAACGGGATACTTACTTTATTATGGAACAGTTTGTGGTAACTGATATTGAAGACATGGAGGGATGAGGAGGTCTTTTTTGGCACAGTTGAGTCGGGTTCAGCTGAGAGGGAGCAGGATAGATTTGGGCACTGATTTGAAGGGGATTAAAATGGAAAGTCTAATGCGAGTCACTCTTTCCGAACTCCCAACTCCAACCAAGCATCCTAGAGGGAGGAAAAAAACCCTCCGTCACCTTATCGGCATCTAGCTCATCTGTCCGCTCTCTATCGTTGGACTTCGTTGCGTTGCTCAATTCTTCTTTCATTGTGAAGTGTTGGACTCTGTTAAAATAGGATTCCTATTGTGTTCCACTCATTTGCTTAACACAAAGAAATCGATTATTTTATCATCATCCGACTACTGACGGCTACGAAGGAAGCAGGATTTGCTCCTTTCCTGTTCGCTCGGAAGCCCGCCCTATCACTAAAAGCCGGAACATGATTGCTTCGGGGAAAGACTTTATTTCATCTGCTTCACTGTGATAGCGGAATCAAAAACCTGGGTTCACTCCCTCCCCTGTCCCTGTGACCGGTATCCGGTCTTACCTTTTTCCCAGAGATATGGGATTGCCTCTTTTATGGCTTCCTGCTGCAACTACTAGGAGACTGGCAGAGTCCGGGGTGAGAGGTTTGATTCAGGGCGTCGGTAGGGCTTGCCTTAGTGAAAAGTAGGAGCCATACCATAGTTAGTCAAGAATCAAGAGTAGAGGTCGGGTACCTCGATCAGAGCAATGGAGAATCGGAGGATGAAAGGCCAAGTAAGACCCCGAGGATAAGGTATCAATCAGAAGAGGAAAGTAGATCAGCCTACTACCAATTAGTTTGTTAGCAAACATAACATCTCGTGGTCAGGAAACAACAACGTATAGAAAGCCAAGAGCCCCTCCCCAATTATAGATCTATCAACCTAAAGAGGAAGCGCTCACAAACTACACGAAAGTTGTCCCTTTTTCTTGCTTTCTTATTCCTCTTTTTCTTCGGAATTCCCATCATAGTCATTACTGATTGTGCCGACGGGAATAGATCTGATTTATCAGACGATTCTTACTCTTTTCCCTCACTCTCCTCCCTTGCCTCCCCCGGAGGAAAGGGAGCAGTTCCCCGAAATCCAACAAGAACCAAATAACTTCCTGAGCATCCTAGTGATCAAGCACCTCAGAAACCAGGACCCTCACCCCAATAGAATTTTTCGTCCAGGACAGTAAGGTTCTGAATTTGATCACACTAAAATTCACCGTATTTCTGACTCCGATTTCGCATGCATTCTTAGCTTTTATTGTTGTTTTGCTTTGTTATTGCTTTGTTTTCTTATGTTTTCAGGTTTTTATAATAATCGGAGCTTGAATCGGGAAAAGGAGCGAAAAAGGAGTGAAAACGGACGAAAACCTAGAAATTCAGCATTTTGCACTTGCGGCACCCACCGTGGCGGGCGCCATGGGGTTAGCCATGACGTGGCCACGTCTTTAATTCTTCCTTTTTTAGGCTATTTTTGCAATTTTGTGATACAAGCCAATTCAACTCACCATGACTTCATATCTGACCTAGAAACATCATTTTAAGCACATCTCATGTTGAACATTTTTTCATTTGAAGATGGGAAGATAGAGATTTGGACCCTTGGTTGAGAATGACCTATAATCATCAATACCCAAAATACCCCTGGATTGCCAAGATCATAGCTTGAGTTCTACAAATCCTCTTGAGGACTTATAGTACTCAAATTAAAGGTAAGATCAAGCCCTACAACTCTTATGTTGGCCAAGAATCCATTTGAAAACTCCTTGAAGGGAAAAAGTTGCTTGGAAGTCAAGTAACTTTCACAGATAAATTTCAGTGTCCTCTGGTGACCTATAACTTGCAAGAACCATAACTTGAGTTCTACAAATCTTCTTGAAGACTTCTAGTACTCAAATTAAAGCTATTGAGAATATATACAAGTTTCATGTTGGCCAAAAAGCCATTTTAAACTTGTATTTTGACTCATGTGGCTTGGAAATCCAGTGCTATGCAGGGGATTTTACCCTGAGAACCCTGTCTCAAACACCTCCAACCACTCTTGATTCTCTTGAATTTGATCTTGACTCATACATACACATGCTTTAACATCTCAAA
Organism: Lathyrus sativus; assembly: GCA_963859935.3. Taxonomy (NCBI): domain Eukaryota; kingdom Viridiplantae; phylum Streptophyta; class Magnoliopsida; order Fabales; family Fabaceae; genus Lathyrus; species Lathyrus sativus. The sequence goes on along the minus strand of OZ012737.1, from coordinate 322,974,330 downwards.
CCATGACTTCCATGACCTATAGCTAGGTCTTGATGCCCTTTCTTTACTCTCCTTGACCTAGGGTTACCCAGATGAAACCCTACTTGTACACATCTCAACTATGGTTCTTGAACTTGATACCATGACTTGTCTAAGCATCAATAGGGCTCTCTAGGCCTCCCATGGGATCCATACACACCTCAAATTCATAATTCCATGTTGATGATCTTCAATACACCTCAAGTTAGGAGAGAAATCCACCTGTGGGCACTCAAACTTCTCAAGACTTCAAATCACTCCTTGATGACTTGGATGGCCTCTTAGGCTCATATAACACCTCTAGATAGGCTTCTTCTTCTGACAGACACCTTGATCCCTTGTTGGAGGCATGCTATGCTATGATGTGCAAATGATTAGACCATGTATATGATGTAAATATGCAAATGATAATGCAATTAAAACATGAATCAGGCAAGAAAAGGTTGAGCAAATTTTGGGGTGCAACAGATTGTTTTGTTTTAAATTACACTAAATTCTATGAATGGAGGTGAATACTTTGAAAAAATAGGTTAAGCTACCTATATCAAAAGTCATGACATTATGAAGAAAAAGTCAAAGAAAGAAAGAATAAAACCCTAATTTTGCATTAATCTTTTTACTAATTAGGGATTTTAATTCTTTCTTAAAAAATTAATCCTAGTTAGAATTAATAAACCTAATTATTAAGCTATTAAGATGTCTTCTTTTAATGTATTAAAAAAGGCTAAAAGATATTATTAAAAACAATTAAGAGATTATTTATACTCTGCCAAGGAGTGTAAAAGTGAAAAAGGGTGTGTGAGAAGTGTATGGGGCGCATGACACATGTGGTTAAGCCCGTGTTCTTTCTATTGTTGTTGTTGGTTCATAATGGGGTGTGTCAGCAATTGATGAGGTTCACGTGAAGTAATGGGTGTTGGGCTTGAATTGAAGCCCAATGGAATTTCAGAGTGAGGGCAAATGGGGAAGGATCCCTCACTCATTTCACTCCTCAGCCCCTTTTTTCTTTCTCCCTTTCTCAAATCACCTTCACCATAAATCCCTATGTTGCGCCGAGAATTGTCTCCGGCGGCAACGGAGCCCAAAACCACTTATAACCACCACCTCTGAACTCCACTATTCATCCTCTATCCACTTCTAAACTTAGATTTTGCTAAAACCTGCCCTAACCCCTCAATTCATATCCAAACATCAAGAACCCTAAAACTTTAAATCAATATTAAAGGGTATATAATCAATATCTCTAGTGGAAACCTTAGGGCTTTGACTTAGTGGCACAGGCTCTTAAAAGTGATAACAAGTATGGAAGCAAATACGAAGGCAGAAGATTCATACTTACTTACAGAGCTGAGGCTTGCTCTAGTTAAGGTAGGAGTTAAAGAAGATGATGAAGAAAACCAGAGATACATGATTTTCAAGTAAAACTTTTGAGCCTTAGCTTTTAGAAATTTCTTCTTCTTCTTTTTCTTTATGAATCAATGTTATAGTTGTTTGTTATGGTTAGAATGGAGTAGGATATAAGATCAGGATTTAGGCTATTGGATTAAACAAGTTGTATTAATGATGATGAATAGTGGATTTAGGCTTAACTCAATTTAATGCAGAGCTTCGATGTGAAGCTCTCGTCAATGGGGGAATAAGAGCTTTTGTGAGTTTAAGAGATTTAGGGAATGAAACTGGCAGAGTTTCTTTAGTGTCAAGGATGAGTGATCATGAAGCAATGAAAACTGAGGTTTAGATACATGGAATAGGGAGAATTTTGAGGGAAATGTAGTTGCAATATAGTTAGGAATGAATCAATTTCCACCCTTGGATGGTGATCCTAGACTAGGGTTTATCAAGGGTGGAAATTCATTGATGAATTATGTTAGTTGAGTTATTTAGTTGGAATGAAGAAAAAGTTGATGATTTGTGTTTGTTTTTAACTTGAACTAGTGTAAAAATTGGATGAAAATTGTAGCGAGGAAATTTGTGAGTGTAAGCTATTGATTAACTTAACTCATAAAGCAAGAGTCGCCACCGCACTTTTATTTTATCCAAAAGGAAAGGAAAAAGAGCAAACAAAATCTAAACAAGTTCTAAACAAGAACAAATAAACAGAGACTGGTAAGGGGGTTGGTTACGCTAAGAGAAGATGTTAGCACCCAAAACATCTATAGTACTATATAAGAACCCTTTGAAATATATATGCTTTTTGGTTTGAAAAGGTTTGTTTGAAAATGAGATTGGGGAGATGAGAAGAGAAGTATTTTTTAATATTTTTTGTGTTTGAAGAGACTTATTGCCTCATGCCTACGTATCCACTGTCGTGGTGAGAATTGGATATCAAGCTATTGGATTAACTTGAATCTTAATTCATTATTCACCACCGGTCTTTAATTTGTCCAAGGGAAGGGAAAAAGATCGAATTATCCACAAGATGCAATGCAAATGCAAAGCTAGAGAATCTAACGTTCGGGGGTTGGTTAAACTTAGGGAAGGTACTAGCATCCTAAGCATCTGTAGTACTTTATAGGAACCTCTTATTTTATGTGTTATTGTTGTTTGCTAAGGGTAGAAGACCTAAAGGTTTATTTCTAAGTATACTCACCAAGAAATTGCATCTTATGCTTACGTATCCTGACGGGAGTGGAATTAGAGTATTCGTAGTTCCCCTAAAAGGAATTTAGGAACAATTAATTGTTGGTCAAAGTTCCAGGTGGAGGAGGTTTGTTGATTGGTTCTAGGAGAAAAGACGAGTCATCATCTTAAGGGAGAACACTCGACTTAACCACCACAAGTTGTAGGAGATGGTCTTTACATCACATTGAGAGAAGGGCTCAAAACTCGGATTTATCGACGAGTATGCCACATACCTCTCTTAAGCGGAAACAATTGTACATCTCTCTATATTATTATGGGGTAGGAGAATTATATCTCGACTATTAAGATGAATCACGTCTAATTCTCTTGTGGGGAGAATAAGATTGAATTTTGTATTGGTTCGTCTAAGTTGAAAGTTTCAAGAGGAATCAGTCCTATCTTAAAGGTGTAGGGACTAAATCCTAAACTGATCGACTTGAAAAAGTCAAGGATCAAGCGAGGGAATGATGATGCAAATGAAATGCAGCGTGTACAACTTAAAGAAGTCATACACGGGTTCTTCCATTGGATATGCATACACGATAATATTAAGAAAATAGAGCGAAGTTACATGATTTAGCAGTGTAATAGTGTTGACCATATGAGTTACGAACTAACAAGCTTGAAATTTAAGCTCAGAATTCCAGGGACCGTGATTCAATCGAAACTACTAGTCAAATACCAACCCTAAGTCACGACAATCACAAATAAATTAAGATTAATTTTCAAAACGAAGTTAATAATTGAATCTCAAATTTAAAATAAAAATAGATTTTTAGATCAAGGATAATTAATATATAGTTGAATTTTATTAAAATTACAATCAGAATAGAAAAAAACAAGATTGTTAAATAAGGGAAAAAATATGAAAATATGATTAATATGAATTTTCAATTATGATAATTGAGTTTTCGCACAAAGTTAATGATTATTATAAAAGTAATTGAGATAAAAAAAAGGTTGGAGTTATCAAAATTTTAAGATCAACGTTAATATATTTAATTGGATCAATTGAAGTTTTAAGAAACAAAATTAATCAAATAAGATTTCATTTTAATTTTTAAAAAAAGGAGTTAATAAAAAAAGAATGAGTTGATTTAAAAAACGGATGGGGTGCAGGTCTGAAAAAAAACATACGGGCCCTAATGAGGCCCAATACCCGTCGGTCCAGAAAGGAGGGTTAGTAAACCCTAACCCAACCCCAAATGCCTCTCCTCTCTTGCGCCGCCCCTCCTCGTTTCTTCTTCCTCATTTCTCCTTCTTTCTCCATTTCCGCTTCTTTCTCGTTCTTCCTTTCACCTCTAAAAGCAATGACAACAACAAGTGAATCTCAAAACCCAACACCCTCGAATCGTTACCCAGCGAGAAGCATTCACAACTCCGTTTCTCACGCTCGAAATCTAAAAGGGTCTCGCACTACTCTGCCGTGGGTCGTGATCTCTAAAGACGGGATTTGGCCAGAAAACAGCGGCGTTAAAAGGCTTTTCGAGAAAATAAAGTATCAGCGACGATTCGGCACGATGGTTCGTCAACTATGTCAACAAATCGCAGATAAGTGCTCTTGTCTTGAGTGTGTTTTGAGCTTTGTGAGTGTTGAGGGGGTAAATGGATGTTGCGTGTGTCGAATCTTTTAGTGATTATCTATGTACGCTTTTCTGTGGATCCCCCCTTTTCTTCTTCTGAACTGACCCTTTTATAAGTTCGAATGGACTTAAATGTAGAAAACCGGATATTGAATCCTTGTAAAACCCTTTCCATTCTCAAAACAGCATGTTTTGACTGTTTTGGAAACTAATTGAATTTGTTTTGATTTTGTAGAAACAACGTGAATGGCATTTATCTTCTTGCTGAAAGAGCATTGATTGCAAACTTAAAAACCTGTCCGATTGTACTTCAAAATTTATGCTAAGACCTGGATGATTTCCTTTTTTTTTGCTATATGTTGATTATTGCTTTTACTGAGTGTGAAGTCTGATTTATGGCTTTTGAATTCTCTCCTTCTGAAACCATCACTTGTGTATGTCTCAGGAGGAAATTCAGGGGTCTTCTGTTACATTCAGCATATTCTCGGCAGGTCAGAGAGTACATCGATCACCTGTGAATACGGATGTAAATGGATATCCATGGGGGCGGATAGTATGATATCCGTGTCTGCCCCGTTGGATAAATATGATATCCGTATCTGCCCCATATCCATGCGAATATCAGTTAAGCGGGTAATCCACGGGTTTTAAGGTATCCGCGGATATTTACAGATATCCATGAATAAATTTTTTTGTCTAAAATTATTTTTTAAAAATATATTTTTTCGCTCTCAATTTAACAACTAAACTTCATCATATTATTTTCATTCTTTTTTCACTAAAACATAATAACATTCAAACATAATATCCATACATTTCATTTTTAATAAAATAAAATTCATCAAACCATATAATAATTGTTTAAATAAAACAAAAAGTAATAATGCAAATAGTTTTCATCAATCATTACAAAAAGTAATATGAAAAGACTAAATTTCTTGGAAGATGTAATGACGTCTATAATAAATTAAAAATATTTAAATACTTTTTATAATTTATTAACGGGTATGGATATCCGCGGGTACGGGTATCATTAAACCCGCATCCACATCCATTAAATAACGGATATTTAAATATCCATTTATTTTATCCATGGATATCCATTAAGCTATCCACATTGTATCTGTGACGGATTATATCCGCGGATACCCGCGGGCACGGGCTTTTTTGCCATCCCTACCTGTGAAGCTACTTCTACGAAGTTCTCGCGAATCAAATGCTTCTACTGTTAATGCTCTGAGTGTAGGTGTGTTTCCTCTTATCAATTCAACAATGTTTGGTGTACTTAAAAGGTTTTTTTGTCAGAAATTGTTACTGGACCGCAGTCATGTGATAAAATGAGTTTCTTCCTTGATTTGCCGTGATTAATTTTGATGATTGATGAACCTTCTGTTTCCTTGTAGAAATCGGACTCTGGATGGTGGAGTAACATCATACGCTAGCCTTGAAGAAACTATGGTGTAAGAAACTACTAGGTGGTGGTAGCAAGATAAAGAGACCTCTTATATGAGGAACAACACAACCTTGACCTTATGACATTGGTCACTTAGGAATCTCATAGGTCTTTGGGTTTTCTTTGGGAATTTATATTTTAAAGGCTCTGTACCATGTGAACTTCTTAGGATGTATTATCATGAATTTGAGCATTAATTTTCTTGAATAATCACGGGATATGGAACTTCTTGTACGGTTTTAAGTTCTCGTAATGGTCATTTATATATTTTTTCGAATTTGAAATGGCTTGTGGACCTTTGTCACTTTGTCATCGGAGACTATGTTCAGAAGGGTATTATAAACTTAGCCTTTGTTGATTCAGATCATCAATGGGCTGATATTTTTACAAAACCCCTTACTGAAGATAGGTTCAAGTTTATTCTGAAAAATATTGGTATGGCTTTTTCTCCAGAATAATATTTATCAGAGGCAAACTTCTCAGATGCAAAATGTTTAATGCTCTGAAGTATTTCATCTGTCAATTTATTCATTTTCTTGAATTATTTTATTTGTGTAAATCTGAACTAACATTGCTCAGAGGATCTGAACGTTGGCTAACATTTCATTTCTCAAGAGATTTCAGAAGCACATGCAAGCAAACACGTGTAGCTCAGAAACTGGAAAGGTAGATTGCACTTTACTGAATTAACGTGTGAGGTACTGCTTTGAAAATATGATTTTTCTTGATTTTCCCCCCATCTGTCAGAATCATAAATGTTGTGCAATGATGTTTTTACTTTTTCATTTAATGTTATGTGAAGCGTGCTTATGTGACTGTTTGTGTGCCGGATTTTATCTATAAATACCACAAATCACACCATTTCACACTTTTCACCTCACGAACCTTTTATGCATTTCTGTCTTCTCTTTGCTCTTCATCTAAACCCTAAACCTAAAACCTCTCACTCAAGAACAACAATGGCATTTTCTTCATCAACATCTGCTCAGATGCAATCAACCACTGCTGTTTCTTCTCCTAATGCTGAAGCGTACAAGGAATCTGTGAGAACCCTTCTCACTCCAACTGTAGATCTGGAAGTTCTGAGTGAATTCTTTGTAGATTTTGATTCCATTGAAGAAAATGGGTTTAATCTTTCTTCAACCATTCAATCTCAGAGTTGGACAAAGTATTTTGACAGGCTTATGGGTCCTGTTTATCCAACTATGGTGAAAGAATTCTGGATACATGCTCAGGTGTGCCCTAAATTCATCCATTCTTCTGTCCTTGGAAAGGAGATTGTGATTACTGAGAAGCTGATCAGACAACTTATTGGGTACTCTGAAACTGATGGTGAAACTAGCCTACAATCTGCTGGTGTGGATCTTGCTGATGTGTTTCAAGAAGTTAGTATTTCTGGGGAACCAACTAGCAAAGTAAGGGAACTGAAGCCAGTCTACAGGATCTGGGCCAAGATTTTCTTGAGTTCCATCTTTCACAAAAAATCATCAAATTCTCCAGATTATGTCAGTGCTGAACAACTCTACTTCATGTTCTGTATGAGCAAGGGAAAGAAGGTGGACTTGCCTTATCTTCTGTTTAGTCATCTTCTGAATCATATAAAGGAAACAAGAGAAGAAGTAAGAGTCAAGACTAGAAAAGTTAGGAATTGGATTCTTATGGGAAGACTGATATCAGATATTCTGACTGAGAATCGTCTGGTAGAACATCTGTATGAAGCTGGATTGACAGAGGATCTGTCCTATGTCATAGGTTCTATCATCAATGGAAATACTCTGAAGAGGATGAAGGTCATCACAGAGCTTGCAAGCAAACCTAAGAAAATTGCTACTAAGGATGTCAGCAACAGAAGGATTCCTGTTGAAGATTTTCCAATGTTCAGTGTTAACGAACCAAGGGAGATCATCTTATCCTACATAGCTGATTGTTTGTTAAATGGTGTTCCTCTGCCTGTTAACATCGTCCAGAAGGAAGGAGAAGTTCTGCCTAATCTTCTTAGAGAAAGGCGTTCAAAGAAGATTGCTGAAGAAGGATCTGAGGCTCAGCCTAAGAGAAAAGCCTCTGAAGCTGCTGCTAAGCCTCTGAAGGTAAAGAAAGTGAAACCAACTCCTCCAGAAGCAAGTCTGGAAGACATTAGAGAAACTATCAAATAGGTATTAACATCTGATCAAATACCAACCATTCACTCTCCATTACCTTCACCTCCTCCATCACCTTCTAGACCACAATCATCTGTACCACCATCATATGGGATTCATTCATCTGAACCCTCTCCATCTCAACCTACACATTCTCAACCATCTTCTGTACAAACTCCATTTGAACCACCTCAACCAGAAACACAACCAGAACATCAACAACCAGAACAACCTCAACCACAACAACAACCACAACCAGAACAACAACAACAACCACCAGAACATCAATCTCAACCCATTTCATCTGCACCTCCCCAACCAACACCATCTGAACATCCCTCAATAATAGAACAATCGTTACCTGTTCCAGAACCCTCTATTTTTCAATCATCCAATGACATTCTTGATTTACAACCACTTGCAACCATGGTTGTCTTGTCATCCACCTCATGCCACTCCACTGAATCATCTGATTCTGAATCAGAAGTTCACTCACCCTCCTGTTTACACATTCCTGATCCATTCAAACCTACATTCTCTGACCTATCAGCATCTGACTAAATCAATCGTAGACTTTCACTTCGCTCTAGATTCAACCTCTCAGATTTTCAACCTTCATCATCTGAAGCTGAAATTTCAACAACTCCTACACCTCAACTCACCATACCACTACCATCTGAACCTCAACCATCTGCACCTCAACCATCTGAACCTCAACCATCTGCACCTCAACCATCTGATCCAACACCTCCTGATACCACTTGTGAACAACCTCAGCTAAACTCTGAATCTGCTGAAAAAGTGACTCTTGAGGAATACCTTTACCCCATCCCTAGATCAGATGTTGATAAACTGTTTGAGAATTTCAAAAAGGAAGTTCGTATGGGGATTTCACGTGTGGAAGAAGAGTGTCTGTTCAGTATAGATCATGTTAAGTCTGAAGCTGCTTGGGATTTATCTCTAAGTTCAACGTTGTGGCTTCTCATCTCAAAGCAGTCTGTGCTGAAGATGCTAAGGCAAAGTTTGCTGAATTGGTCAGACAGACTCTGATGAGCATTCCCAAACCACCAGTGCTGCTTCTGGAAGCTGCTACTGTTGAAGACTCTCCATCCGAAGATGTTGCATCTGATATGGACATTGATGCGTTTGAATCTGAAGTGAAGACTGACAATTCAGAACTTGTGAAAGAGGTTAAGGAAATCAAGTCCTGGATGATCAAACAAGAACAAACCACTGAAGAGATTAAGACTTGGATGACCAAGCAAGAAGAGTCTACTGCAAAGATCACAGATCATCTGACCCTGATTGCATCTCGCCAACCTTAGTTTCCTTTCATGTTTTTTGCACTGTTGTTTGCCTCTGTTTTCTTTTGCTTGTTTTTTTATCATCTGTTATGTGAACCATCTGAATGAATGAAAATGTTTGTTTTGCTTTTCTTCTATTATCTTTTCTATCTTTACACATCTTTTTGATTATGACAAAAAGGGGGAGAAAAAGAATCTGATTGTTCAATCCATAAGCAAATACTAAAACGAAATTCAGACATATTATTAACTATCTTTGAATTTAAGTCTTTCAGATTCTATTGTCTCATGTGACAAAATAAATTCATTGAAGTTATCCTGAGAACTACCCAACCAGACTCTGATTCTTGAAGCAAATTGAACTCTGATTCTAAACGAAAAACCAGACTCTGCGTTTGAAAGAAGTCATCAGACTCTGATTCTGAAATACACTCAAGCAAAAAGGGAAGTATTCTTTTCTTTTAGAGTATTCATTTCAGGGGGAGATTCTTAATCTCAGGGGGAGTTATAATTATTGCTTTTTTATTGAACAAAATTTCTCATGTTTTGTCATCATCAAAAAGGGGGAGATTGTAAGAACACAGATTGTTTCTTAGTAATATCTCTATGTTTTGATGATAACTCTTATGAAATTTTGTATTAAAGAATTATATACTCTAAATTTGTTCATGAATATTTGCTGCAGATGTTAAAGTATATATATATATATATCTAAGAGCAAATTAATCTGAACATGGAACTATGGAAGGCTCTGAAGAGTCAGAATCATCTTATAGAAGAATCTGAATGCTGTCTGCAGAAGGATTTGAAGCAGAAGCTGCAGAAGGATCTGAAGCAGAAGACCCTGAAAGATCTGAAGACTCTGAAGCATTGAAGATCTTTGTATGAGAGTTAAGAAGCACAGTTTTTCAAAAGACTCTGAGAGTACTACACGCTGCATGTACTGAGGATCTGCTTCATAAAACTCTGCTCTGATAGAACTACACGCTGAAGCATACTTGCTGCATTACTCTGATTCAGCAAACCCTGATGGGCATCAAAGACTCTGATCACGCAGACTCTGATGTTTATTTTGCTAAAGTGAAATACTTGTTGAAGAAGAATTCAAAGTTATATCCATTGATTTGGCTCAATGAATCTTTCCTCTTTCATGCTTGACACTAGAACACAGACCAAAAGCATTTCTCTGTGCATTCTACTTCCAGGAAAGGTCATGTGATGTGAAGACAAAAAGGTTCGGGCCTTTTCAGTACACAGCCTCCAACGTCAAGACTTTGTGGACTACTGTGCATATAAAAGCAAGTCTTCCTCATCTTCTTCAGTTGACGAATCTTCGATAGAAACTCTTACAAGCTCTCATAAAATATTCTTATTCTCTTTGCTGAGTTTATTCTTTTGTTCTTAACATTAAGTGAAAAATCACTCTTGTGATAAAGCTTGTTAGAAGCATTCAAACACTTGTATTTATCTTACATTTCATTGTAATAGTTCCTTGAGAAGATCCAGTTGGGATCAGTAGTTCTTGAGAAAACTAAGAACAGTTGCTCTTAGTGAATGCTATTGTAATCAGTTGATTAATAGTGGATTAAGTCCTTGTTTGAGAAAGGCAAATCACTCTTGATAGGGTGGACTGGAGTAGTTAAGTTTAACGAACCAGGATAAAAATCTTTGTGTTTTTATTGCTAGAAGTTTTTATAAATACTTATTCAACCCCCCTTCTAAGTATTTTCTCACCTTCATAGATTATAACAGTTCTTTAGAAAAGAAGTTTCTATTCGGACCAAGAATTGTAAAGTTTTACAAAGGTTTATGAATGTGGTGTTTGAACCCATACAGTGGTGTTTGAACCAATAATGAGGTATCCAAACCAAGAATGAGGTGGCTGAACTAAGAATGAGGTGTTTAAACCATTGATGTGGTGTCTAAACCAAGGGTGTAGTATTTAAACCAATGCAGTGTTGTAGGGGTTTTGCCTGAACTAGGGGATCAAGGAAGATAAGGGTTTACCTAAACTTAGGGACTAACAAGGCAAACAAAGGTTTGCCTAAACCAGGAGATTAACAAGCCAAAAATGCAAGAGGTTTGCCTAAACCATGGGATTAATAAGGAAAAAATGCAAGAGTATGGGTGTCCAAACCAAGAGGTGTTGTGTTGGGTTCAAAGACAATGGTGTTTTTGATATTTATTGTTATGGATTTTTGTCTGAAGATGAATATAGAAGATTGTGTCGCTACTGCGAAAATCGGCGCCGGCTATGACAGAAGAGTCGCCACCGTGCGTTATTTATCCCGCAAGAGGGAAAGGAAACACTCAGAGTAAACCTTACGCAAAGGGGGAAAGGAATGGTCATCGCAACCAAATCCTGGATTCGGGAGTCGGTTACGCAAGGGGAAGGTATTAGCACCCCTCACGACCGTCGTACTCGACGGGATCCACGCTTGTTTTCTAGTACGGACTGTTATTCTACCTACTCTACAGGTCTGGGTTAAAAAAGAAAGAAAATGACTCGGCAAAGTATCGCACTTTATGCCTACATATTCCCGTCTGGAACGAGAAATTAGAGTCAACGTAGTTCTCCTAACTACGGATTAAGGGGGGAAGGTTGCTCGCTAGGATACGACATCCTATGCCTACGTACTTTCATAGAGCATGAAAGATCAGAGCAAACGTAGTTCGGGCTACGTACGACACAAGTCTGTCTGTTTATCCTTTATCCTTCTGAAAAAGGTTTTCTTCTGATTACGAGTCTAAGCGGACAACAATGACGTTTGAATTTTGTTTCTAGTCTTTTACGCAAGAACTGTCTTTTATGATGTTTGAAATATTATTGTGTTTTTTATTGTTTCAAGATGAGAAGAGAGACGACACTATAAAACCCTAAGGTTAAAAAGGGGAAGCAAAACTACCCTAAAGTTGTCATGCATGGATAAACATCCTAACGTCTGTCATATTTCTCTCTTGCACAGAGAGAAACAGATATCCTAGGGGATAAACAACAAAAGAAACAGATATATACAGTAAACAGTAAACATGTATGCAATGCATCAATACAAGCAAGGCAAGGGAGTCCCACTCAACCTCGAACCTGGGAAAACAATAGGCAAAGTGAAACAGCATTCACTTCAATCCTATGGGGGCAAGCTGTACAAGCCAATAAACAATACAACAAAAGAAAACAACACCAGCACCAGCTCTGATAGCAACAATCCAGCTCCTACAGTGAGCAGCACAAGCAGCAACAACTTTGACAGCTACAACTTCAAACAAGACCCCATCTTCAATCTTCAATGATCTTCAAACTTTAGATAAGCTCCTATCTAAAAAAATAATCCAGCTCTAGCCAGCATGAACTTCAACCAGTAAACAACCTCAAAAAGGAGCAGCAAAACCCTAACTTCAACAGACAACCATCTTTGACAGGCACAAGCTTCATCTTCAACAATCTTCAATGAACTTCATCTTCAATAGGTTTCTATCTTCAATGCAATCACTCCAGAAGAGAATCACTTAATAGCTGAAGTTGAAATGCTAAACAGCTTATTGACAACCAAAGGAAGCCTATAAGCACCTAGCATTGTAGGAGAAATGTTCCCTCAAAGTTCTACTTCTAAAGTATGTCACTCATCCCTCCAAAGGAGGGATATGAATACCTTAGAAGGATTTTGTGTCATAGGGAATAATAGAAGCACAACATGCTTTCCATGTTTGCCAGAAGAAATCAGTCTAATCTAGAGCTCTTCCTACATTTCCTATCTCCTAAGTCTTCAAAAGATACCTTCAAGGAGAAGAATCCTCATGCCCCAAGCTCCATCCTTTGTTTCCAATCATCCTCCAAGCCTTCAGAAGCTCCAACAAGCAAAGCCCAAGCCTGAAGCTCAATTAAAATACCCCAAACCAAACAAACAAACCAAATGCCCAAGGGGAAAACACACAATCACCACCCAAATTGCAAAAATCAAGTAAAATGCTAAAACTCATCATAAAATCCTAGGTAAATTTCTAAGGGAACCTAACCCTATACCCAATACCCCATATAAACCCCAAGGCTTAAATCAAACCCTAAGTCCCCAAACTATGCCCTAAACTACAACTAGTTGTGTTAAAATCCTAATTCTAACACCTCTCCTATTCACCTTTCAAACTAACCTAAATTTTAGTCACAAAAATATGACAAAATTCCTAAGGGTACATGCTTCCCTACTCTAATTAACCTCACAAGAATCACTTCAAAATTCCTCACCAAACTTTCATGCTAAATTCAGAAAAATGAAGTATCAAACAAAAGTAAAATAAAAGCATTAAAATGGTAAAATATGCCAGAAAATATAAAATGCATGAAATTAATATTTTTTAATCCTATAAAATTCTAGAGACCCTAAGGAAACCAGGGAAAAAAGTCTCATCCTAAAATGGTCATTTTTCAATTTATTATGAATTAATCTCCAATCATATGTAAAACATGAAAATACAAGAAAACAATTAAAAAAAAGCAAACTGGCGTGATGAATAGCAATGGGGTTCAGTTATTTATCAGAGTTGGGCCTAGGAGGGGGTGTGCATAGCAAGCGCATACTAGGCCCAAAAACAATTCAGAAAATAAAGTGGAAAATATAAAGAAAATGAAAAACGTGTGTATCAAATAGCAAGTAATTTCTTTGTAAATCTCAATGGGCCTGGGAATGAGGGTGTCATTAGCAATCTAGTAACTAAGCCCAAAAGAACATGGTTAATGAAACGTAGCGTATAGGTTAGTTTCAGACTCTTCACAAAATCAAACATGATCTGAGCCATTGGATGAGGGTTTGGGTCAAAGTCCACTGAAGATCCTAGGGTTAGAAAGTTGTCTTCCTCATTTGAAAGTTGGAGGGAAGAATAACCAGACGGTGGCCGGAGGTGGCGCCACCGTCGTCCCCAAACGCCAACTCTCTAAATCCTCACCAAAACTCAACCCTAAATACATCATTCTACTCGCTTTTTCACACTGAGCAAGAATCTACCCTACATTTTCATTAACCCTCATCACAACTCCAAACACGATAAAGAACTCAGAACCTGCTCAAGATTCAACCATCACCATTCTTCAAATTAAAGTGCCCAAAATCATCACCATGCTACACTGAGTAATTACCACTATCTAACTAAGCTTAATTCATCAAGATCAGCAAGAACAGTCCATCACAAGAAAATTGGTCACCTAAGATTTCATCTCTAAACCTCAAAATTGGTCACCATGACTTCATATCTGACCTATAAACATCATTTTAAGCACATCTCATGTTGAACATTTTTTCATTTGAAGATGGGAAGATAGAGATTTGGACCCTTGGTTGAGAATGACCTATAATCATCAATACCCAAAATACCCCTGGATTGCCAAGATCATAGCTTGAGTTATACAAATCCTCTTGAGGACTTATAGTACTCAAATTAAAGGTAAGATCAAGCCCTAGAACTCTTATGTTGGCCAAGAATCCATTTGAAAACTCCTTGAAGGGAAAAAGTTGCTTGGAAGTCAAGTAACTTTCACAGATAAATTTCAGTGTCCTCTGGTGACCTATAACTTGCAAGAACCATAACTTGAGTTCTACAAATCTTCTTGAAGACTTCTAGTACTCAAATTAAAGCTATTGAGAATATATACAAGTTTCATGTTGGCCAAAAAGCCATTTTAAACTTGTATTTTGACTCATGTGGCTTGGAAATCCAGTGCTATGCAGGGGATTTTACCCTGAGAACCCTGTCTCAAACACCTCCAACCACTCTTGATTCTCTTGAATTTGATCTTGACTCATACATACACATGCTTTAACATCTCAAACCATGACTTACATGACCTAGAGCTAGGTCTTGATGCCCTTTCTTTACTCTCCTTGACCTAGGGTTACCCAGATGAAACCCTACTTGTACACATCTCAACTATGGTTCTTGAACTTGATACCATGACTTGTCTAAGCATCAATAGGGCTCTCTAGGCCTCCCATGGGATCCATACACACCTCAAATTCATAATTCCATGTTGATGATCTTCAATACACCTCAAGTTAGGAGAGAAATCCACCTGTGGGCACTCAAACTTCTCAAGACTTCAAATCACTCCTTGATGACTTGGATGGCCTCTTAGGCTCATATAACACCTCTAGATAGGCTTCTTCTTCTGACAGACACCTTGATCCCTTGTTGGAGGCATGCTATGCTATGATGTGCAAATGATTAGACCATGTATATGATGTAACTATGCAAATGATAATGCAATTAAAACATGAATCAGGCAAGAAAAGGTTGAGCAAATTTTGGGGTGCAACAGATTGTTTTGTTTTAAATTACACTAAATTCTATGAATGGAGGTGAATACTTTGAAAAAATAGGTTAAGCTACCTATATCAAAATTCATGACATTATGAAGAAAAAGTCAAAGAAAGAAAGAATAAAACCCTAATTTTGCATTAATCTTTTTACTAATTAGGGATTTTAATTCTTTCTTAAAAAATTAATCCTAGTTAGAATTAATAAACCTAATTATTAAGCTATTAAGATGTCTTCTTTTAATGTATTAAAAAAGGCTAAAAGATATTATTAAAAACAATTAAGATATTATTTATACTCTGCCAAGGAGTGTAAAAGTGAAAAAGGGTGTGTGAGAAGTGTATGGGGCGCATGACACATGTGGTTAAGCCCGTGTTCTTTCTATTGTTGTTGTTGGTTCATAATGGGGTGTGTCAGCAATTGATGAGGTTCACGTGAAGTAATGGGTGTTGGGCTTGAATTGAAGCCCAATGGAATTTCAGAGTGAGGGCAAATGGGGAAGGATCCCTCACTCATTTCACTCCTCAGCCCCTTTTTTCTTTCTCCCTTTCTCAAATCACCTTCACCATAAATCCCTATGTTGCGCCGAGAATTGTCTCCGGCGGCAACGGAGCCCAAAACCACTTATAACCACCACCTCTGAACTCCACTATTCATCCTCTATCCACTTCTAAACTTAGATTTTGCTAAAACCTGCCCTAACCCCTCAATTCATATCCAAACATCAAGAACCCTAAAACTTTAAATCAATATTAAAGGGTATATAATCAATATCTCTAGTGGAAACCTTAGGGCTTTGACTTAGTGGCACAGGCTCTTAAAAGTGATAACAAGTATGGAAGCAAATACGAAGGCATAAGATTCATACTTACTTACAGAGCTGAGGCTTGCTCTAGTTAAGGTAGGAGTTAAAGAAGATGATGAAGAAAACCAGAGATACATGATTTTCAAGTAAAACTTTTGAGCCTTAGCTTTTAGAAATTTCTTCTTCTTCTTTTTCTTTATGAATCAATGTTATAGTTGTTTGTTATGGTTAGAATGGAGTAGGATATAAGATCAGGATTTAGGCTATTGGATTAAACAAGTTGTATTAATGATGATGAATAGTGGATTTAGGCTTAACTCAATTTAATGCAGAGCTTCGATGTGAAGCTCTCGTCAATGGGGGAATAAGAGCTTTTGTGAGTTTAAGAGATTTAGGGAATGAAACTGGCTGAGTTTCTTTAGTGTCAAGGATGAGTGATCATGAAGCAATGAAAACTGAGGTTTAGATACATGGAATAGGGAGAATTTTGAGGGAAATGTAGTTGCAAAATAGTTAGGAATGAATCAATTTCCACCCTTGGATGGTGATCCTAGACTAGGGTTTATCAAGGGTGGAAATTCATTGATGAATTATGTTAGTTGAGTTATTTAGTTGGAATGAAGAAAAAGTTGATGATTTGTGTTTGTTTTTAACTTGAACTAGTGTAAAAATTGGATGAAAATTGTAGCGAGGAAATTTGTGAGTGTAAGCTATTGATTAACTTAACTCATAAAGCAAGAGTCGCCACCGCACTTTTATTTTATCCAAAAGGAAAGGAAAAAGAGCAAACAAAATCTAAACAAGTTCTAAACAAGAACAAATAAACAGAGACTGGTAAGGGGGTTGGTTACGCTAAGAGAAGATGTTAGCACCCAAAACATCTATAGTACTATATAAGAACCCTTTGAAATATATATGCTTTTTGGTTTGAAAAGGTTTGTTTGAAAATGAGATTGGGGAGATGAGAAGAGAAGTATTTTTTAATATTTTTTGTGTTTGAAGAGACTTATTGCCTCATGCCTACGTATCCACTGTCGTGGTGAGAATTGGATATCAAGCTATTGGATTAACTTGAATCTTAATTCATTATTCACCACCGGTCTTTAATTTGTCCAAGGGAAGGGAAAAAGATCGAATTATCCACAAGATGCAATGCAAATGCAAAGCTAGAGAATCTAACGTTCGGGGGTTGGTTAAACTTAGGGAAGGTACTAGCATCCTAAGCATCTGTAGTACTTTATAGGAACCTCTTATTTTATGTGTTATTGTTGTTTGCTAAGGGTAGAAGACCTAAAGGTTTATTTCTAAGTATACTCACCAAGAAATTGCATCTTATGCTTACGTATCCTGACGGGAGTGGAATTAGAGTATTCGTAGTTCCCCTAAAAGGAATTTAGGAACAATTAATTGTTGGTCAAAGTTCCAGGTGGAGGAGGTTTGTTGATTGGTTCTAGGAGAAAAGACGAGTCATCATCTTAAGGGAGAACACTCGACTTAACCACCACAAGTTGTAGGAGATGGTCTTTACATCACATTGAGAGAAGGGCTCAAAACTCGGATTTGTCGATGAGTATGCCACATACCTCTCTTAAGCGGAAACAATTGTACATCTCTCTATATTATTATGGGGTAGGAGAATTATATCTCGACTATTAAGATGAATCACGTCTAATTCTCTTGTGGGGAGAATAAGATTGAATTTTGTATTGGTTCGTCTAAGTTGAAAGATTCAAGAGGAATCAGTCCTATCTTAAAGGTGTAGGGACTAAATCCTAAACTGATCGACTTGAAAAAGTCAAGGATCAAGCGAGGGAATGATGATGCAAATGAAATGCAGCGTGTACAACTTAAAGAAGTCATACACAGGTTCTTCCATTGGATATGCATACACGATAATATTAAGAAAATAGAGCGAAGTTACATGATTTAGCAGTGTAATAGTGTTGACCATATGAGTTACGAACTAACAAGCTTGAAATTTAAGCTCAGAATTCCAGGGACCGTGATTCAATCGAAACTACTAGTCAAATACCAACCCTAAGTCACGACAATCACAAATAAATTAAGATTAATTTTCAAAACGAAGTTAATAATTGAATCTCAAATTTAAAATAAAAATAGATTTTTAGATCAAGGATAATTAATATATAGTTGAATTTTATTAAAATTACAATCAGAATAGAAAAAAACAAGATTGTTAAATAAGGGAAAAAATATGAAAATATGATTAATATGAATTTTCAATTATGATAATTGAGTTTTCGCACAAAGTTAATGATTATTATAAACGTAATTGAGATAAAAAAAAGGTTGGAGTTATCAAAATTTTAAGATCAACGTTAATATATTTAATTGGATCAATTGAAGTTTTAAGAAACAAAATTAATCAAATAAGATTTCATTTTAATTTTTAAAAAAAGGAGTTAATAAAAAAAGAATGAGTTGATTTAAAAAACGGATGGGGTGCAGGTCTGAAAAAAAACATACGGGCCCTAATGAGGCCCAATACCCGTCGGTCCAGAAAGGAGGGTTAGTAAACCCTAACCCAACCCCAAATGCCTCTCCTCTCTTGCGCCGCCCCTCCTCGTTTCTTCTTCCTCATTTCTCCTTCTTTCTCCATTTCCGCTTCTTTCTCGTTCTTCCTTTCACCTCTAAAAGCAATGACAACAACAAGTGAATCTCAAAACCCAACACCCTCGAATCGTTACCCAGCGAGAAGCATTCACAACTCCGTTTCTCACGCTCGAAATCTAAAAGGGTCTCGCACTACTCTGCCGTGGGTCGTGATCGCTAAAGACGGGATTTGGCCAGAAAACAGCGGCGTTAAAAGGCTTTTCGAGAAAATAAAGTATCAGCGACGATTCGGCACGATGGTTTGTCAACTATGTCAACAAATCGCATAGAAGTGCTCTTGTCTTGAGTGTGTTTTGAGCTTTGTGAGTGTTGAGGGGGTAAATGGATGTTGCGTGTGTTGAATCTTTTAGTGATTATCTGTGTACGCTTTTCTGTGGATCCCCCCTTTTCTTCTTCTGAACTGACCCTTTTATACGTTCGAATGGACTTAAATGTAGAAAACCGGATATTGAATCCTTGTAAAACCCTTTCCATTCTCAAAACAGCATGTTTTGACTGTTTTGGAAACTAATTGAATTTGTTTTGATTTTGCATAAACAACGTGAATGGCATTTATCTTCTTGCTGAAAGAGCATTGATTGCAAACTTAAAAACCTGTCCGATTGTACTTCAAAATTTATGCTAAGACCTGGATGATTTCCTTTTTTTTTGCTATATGTTGATTATTGCTTTTACTGAGTGTGAAGTCTGATTTATGGCTTTTGAATTCTCTCCTTCTGAAACCATCACTTGTGTATGTCTCAGGAGGAAATTCAGGGGTCTTCTGTTACATTCAGCATATTCTCGGCAGGTCAGAGAGTACATCGATCACCTGTGAATACGGATGTAAATGGATATCCATGGGGGCGGATAGTATGATATCCGTGTCTGCCCCGTTGGATAAATATGATATCCGTATCTGCCCCATATCCATGCGAATATCAGTTAAGCGGGTAATCCACGGGTTTTAAGGTATCCGCGGATATTTACAGATATCCATGAATAAATTTTTTTGTCTAAAATTATTTTTTAAAAATATATTTTTTCGCTCTCAATTTAACAACTAAACTTCATCATATTATTTTCATTCTTTTTTCACTAAAACATAATAACATTCAAACATAATATCCATACATTTCATTTTTAATAAAATAAAATTCATCAAACCATATAATAATTGTTTAAATAAAACAAAAAGTAATAATGCAAATAGTTTTCATCAATCATTACAAAAAGTAATATGAAAAGACTAAATTTCTTGGAAGATGTAATGACGTCTATAATAAATTAAAAATATTTAAATACTTTTTATAATTTATTAACGGGTATGGATATCCGCGGGTACGGGTATCATTAAACCCGCATCCACATCCATTAAATAACGGATATTTAAATATCCATTTATTTTATCCATGGATATCCATTAAGCTATCCACATTGTATCTGTGACGGATTATATCCGCGGATACCCGCGGGCACGGGCTTTTTTGCCATCCCTACCTGTGAAGCTACTTCTACTAAGTTCTCGCGAATCAAATGCTTCTACTGTTAATGCTCTGAGTGTAGGTGTGTTTCCTCTTATCAATTCAACAATGTTTGGTGTACTTAAAAGGTTTTTTTGTCAGAAATTGTTACTGGACCGCAGTCATGTGATAAAATGAGTTTCTTCCTTGATTTGCCGTGATTAATTTTGATGATTGATGAACCTTCTGTTTCCTTGTAGAAATCGGACTCTGGATGGTGGAGTAACATCATACGCTAGCCTTGAAGAAACTATGGTGTAAGAAACTACTAGGTGGTGGTAGCAAGATAAAGAGACCTCTTATATGAGGAACAACACAACCTTGACCTTACGACATTGGTCACTTAGGAATCTCATAGGTCTTTGGGTTTTCTTTGGGAATTTATATTTTAAAGGCTCTGTACCATGTGAACTTCTTAGGATGTATTATCATGAATTTGAGCATTAATTTTCTTGAATAATCACGGGATATGGAACTTCTTGTACGGTTTTAAGTTCTCGTAATGGTCATTTATATATTTTTTCGAATTTGAAATGGCTTGTGGACCTTTGTCACTTTGTCATCGGAGCCTATGTTCAGAAGGGTATTATAAACTTAGCCTTTGTTGATTCAGATCATCAATGGGCTGATATTTTTACAAAACCCCTTACTGAAGATAGGTTCAAGTTTATTCTGAAAAATATTGGTATGGCTTTTTCTCCAGAATAATATTTATCAGAGGCAAACTTCTCAGATGCAAAATGTTTAATGCTCTGAAGTATTTCATCTGTCAATTTATTCATTTTCTTGAATTATTTTATTTGTGTAAATCTGAACTAACATTGCTCAGAGGATCTGAACGTTGGCTAACGTTTCATTTCTCAAGAGATTTCAGAAGCACATGCAAGCAAACACGTGTAGCTCAGAAACTGGAAAGGTAGATTGCACTTTACTGAATTAACGTGTGAGGTACTGCTTTGAAAATATGATTTTTCTTGATTTTCCCCCCATCTGTCAGAATCATAAATGTTGTGCAATGATGTTTTTACTTTTTCATTTAATGTTATGTGAAGCGTGCTTATGTGACTGTTTGTGTGCCGGATTTTATCTATAAATACCACAAATCACACCATTTCACACTTTTCACCTCACGAACCTTTTATGCATTTCTGTCTTCTCTTTGCTCTTCATCTAAACCCTAAACCTAAAACCTCTCACTCAAGAACAACAATGGCATTTTCTTCATCAACATCTGCTCCGATGCAATCAACCACTGCTGTTTCTTCTCCTAATGCTGAAGCGTACAAGGAATCTGTGAGAACCCTTCTCACTCCAACTGTAGATCTGGAAGTTCTGAGTGAATTCTTTGTAGATTTTGATTCCATTGAAGAAAATGGGTTTAATCTTTCTTCAACCATTCAATCTCAGAGTTGGACAAAGTATTTTGACAGGCTTATGGGTCCTGTTTATCCAACTATGGTGAAAGAATTCTGGATACATGCTCAGGTGTGCCCTAAATTCATCCATTCTTCTGTCCTTGGAAAGGAGATTGTGATTACTGAGAAGCTGATCAGACAACTTATTGGGTACTCTGAAACTGATGGTGAAACTAGCCTACAATCTGCTGGTGTGGATCTTGCTGATGTGTTTCAAGAAGTTAGTATTTCTGGGGAACCAACTAGCAAAGTAAGGGAACTGAAGCCAGTCTACAGGATCTGGGCCAAGATTTTCTTGAGTTCCATCTTTCACAAAAAATCATCAAATTCTCCAGATTATGTCAGTGCTGAACAACTCTACTTCATGTTCTGTATGAGCAAGGGAAAGAAGGTGGACTTGCCTTATCTTCTGTTTAGTCATCTTCTGAATCATATAAAGGAAACAAGAGAAGAAGTAAGAGTCAAGACTAGAAAAGTTAGGAATTGGATTCTTATGGGAAGACTGATATCAGATATTCTGACTGAGAATCGTCTGGTAGAACATCTGTATGAAGCTGGATTGACAGAGGATCTGTCCTATGTCATAGGTTCTATCATCAATGGAAATACTCTGAAGAGGATGAAGGTCATCACAGAGCTTGCAAGCAAACCTAAGAAAATTGCTACTAAGGATGTCAGCAACAGAAGGATTCCTGTTGAAGATTTCCAATGTTCAGTGCTAACGAACCAAGGGAGATCATCTTATCCTACATAGCTGATTGTTTGTTAAATGGTGTTCCTCTGCCTGTTAACATCGTCCAGAAGGAAGGAGAAGTTCTGCCTAATCTTCTTAGAGAAAGGCGTTCAAAGAAGATTGCTGAAGAAGGATCTGAGGCTCAGCCTAAGAGAAAAGCCTCTGAAGCTGCTGCTAAGCCTCTGAAGGTAAAGAAAGTGAAACCAACTCCTCCAGAAGCAAGTCTGGAAGACATTAGAGAAACTATCAAATAGGTATTAACATCTGATCAAATACCAACCATTCACTCTCCATTACCTTCACCTCCTCCATCACCTTCTAGACCACAATCATCTGTACCACCATCATATGGGATTCATTCATCTGAACCCTCTCCATCTCAACCTACACATTCTCAACCATCTTCTGTACAAACTCCATTTGAACCACCTCAACCAGAAACACAACCAGAACATCAACAACCAGAACAACCTCAACCACAACAACAACCACAACCAGAACAACAACAACAACCACCAGAACATCAATCTCAACCCATTTCATCTGCACCTCCCCAACCAACACCATCTGAACATCCCTCAATAATAGAACAATCGTTACCTATTCCAGAACCCTCTATTTTTCAATCATCCAATGACATTCTTGATTTACAACCACTTGCAACCATGGTTGTCTTGTCATCCACCTCATGCCACTCCACTGAATCATCTGATTCTGAATCAGAAGTTCACTCACCCTCCTGTTTACACATTCCTGATCCATTCAAACCTACATTCTCTGACCTATCAGCATCTGACTAAATCAATCGTAGACTTTCACTTCGCTCTAGATTCAACCTCTCAGATTTTCAACCTTCATCATCTGAAGCTGAAATTTCAACAACTCCTACACCTCAACTCACCATACCACTACCATCTGAACCTCAACCATCTGCACCTCAACCATCTGAACCTCAACCATCTGCACCTCAACCATCTGATCCAACACCTCCTGATACCACTTGTGAACAACCTCAGCTAAACTCTGAATCTGCTGAAAAAGTGACTCTTGAGGAATACCTTTACCCCATCCCTAGATCAGATGTTGATAAACTGTTTGAGAATTTCAAAAAGGAAGTTCGTATGGGGATTTCACGTGTGGAAGAAGAGTGTCTGTTCAGTATAGATCATGTTAAGTCTGAAGCTGCTTGGGATTTATCTCTAAGTTCAACGTTGTGGTTTCTCATCTCAAAGCAGTCTGTGCTGAAGATGCTAAGGCAAAGTTTGCTGAATTGGTCAGACAGACTCTGATGAGCATTCCCAAACCACCAGTGCTGCTTCTGGAAGCTGCTACTGTTGAAGACTCTCCATCCGAAGATGTTGCATCTGATATGGACATTGATGCGTTTGAATCTGAAGTGAAGACTGACAATTCAGAACTTGTGAAAGAGGTTAAGGAAATCAAGTCCTGGATGATCAAACAAGAACAAACCACTGAAGAGATTAAGACTTGGATGACCAAGCAAGAAGAGTCTACTGCAAAGATCACAGATCATCTGACCCTGATTGCATCTCGCCAACCTTAGTTTCCTTTCATGTTTTTTGCACTGTTGTTTGCCTCTGTTTTCTTTTACTTGTTTTTTTATCATCTGTTATGTGAACCATCTGAATGAATGAAAATGTTTGTTTTGCTTTTCTTCTATTATCTTTTCTATCTTTACACATCTTTTTGATTATGACAAAAAGGGGGAGAAAAAGAATCTGATTGTTCAATCCATAAGCAAATACTAAAACGAAATTCAGACATATTATTAACTATCTTTGAATTTAAGTCTTTCAGATTCTATTGTCTCATCTGACAAAATAAATTCATTGAAGTTATCCTGAGAACTACCCAACCAGACTCTGATTCTTGAAGCAAATTGAACTCTGATTCTAAACGAAAAACCAGACTCTGCGTTTGAAAGAAGTCATCAGACTCTGATTCTGAAATACACTCAAGCAAAAAGGGAAGTATTCTTTTCTTTTAGAGTATTCATTTCAGGGGGAGATTCTTAATCTCAGGGGGAGTTATAATTATTGCTTTTTTATTGAACAAAATTTCTCATGTTTTGTCATCATCAAAAAGGGGGAGATTGTAAGAACACAGATTGTTTCTTAGTAATATCTCTATGTTTTGATGATAACTCTTATGAAATTTTGTATTAAAGAATTATATACTCTAAATTTGTTCATGAATATTTGTTGCAGATGTTAAAGTATATATATATATATCTAAGAGCAAATTAATCTGAACATGGAACTATGGAAGGCTCTGAAGAGTCAGAATCATCTTATAGAAGAATCTGAATGCTGTCTGCAGAAGGATTTGAAGCAGAAGCTGCAGAAGGATCTGAAGCAGAAGACCCTGAAAGATCTGAAGAATCTGAAGCATTGAAGATCTTTGTATGAGAGTTAAGAAGCACAGTTTTTCAAAAGACTCTGAGAGTACTACACGCTGCATGTACTGAGGATCTGCTTCATAAAACTCTGCTCTGATAGAACTACACGCTGAAGCATACTTGCTGCATTACTCTGATTCAGCAAACCCTGATGGGCATCAAAGACTCTGATCACGCAGACTCTGATGTTTATTTTGCTAAAGTGAAATACTTGTTGAAGAAGAATTCAAAGTTATATCCATTGATTTGGCTCAATGAATCTTTCCTCTTTCATGCTTGACACTAGAACACAGACCAAAAGCATTTCTCTGTGCATTCTACTTCCAGGAAAGGTCATGTGATGTGAAGACAAAAAGGTTCGGGCCTTTTCAGTACACAGCCTCCAACGTCAAGACTTTGTGGACTACTGTGCATATAAAAGCAAGTCTTCCTCATCTTCTTCAGTTGACGAATCTTCGATAGAAACTCTTACAAGCTCTCATAAAATATTCTTATTCTCTTTGCTGAGTTTATTCTTTTGTTCTTAACATTAAGTGAAAAATCACTCTTGTGATAAAGCTTGTTAGAAGCATTCAAACACTTGTATTTATCTTACATTTCATTGTAATAGTTCCTTGAGAAGATCCAGTTGGGATCAGTAGTTCTTGAGAAAACTAAGAACAGTTGCTCTTAGTGAATGCTATTGTAATCAGTTGATTAATAGTGGATTAAGTCCTTGTTTGAGAAAGGCAAATCACTCTTGATAGGGTGGACTGGAGTAGTTAAGTTTAACGAACCAGGATAAAAATCTTTGTGTTTTTATTGCTAGAAGTTTTTATAAATACTTATTCAACCCCCCTTCTAAGTATTTTCTCACCTTCATAGATTATAACAGTTCTTTAGAAAAGAAGTTTCTATTCGGACCAAGAATTGTAAAGTTTTACAAAGGTTTATGAATGTGGTGTTTGAACCCATACAGTGGTGTTTGAACCAATAATGAGGTATCCAAACCAAGAATGAGGTGTATGAACCAAGAATGAGGTGGTTGAACTAAGAATGAGGTGTTTAAACCATTGATGTGGTGTCTAAACCAAGGGTGTAGTATTTAAACCAATGCAGTGTTGTAGGGGTTTTGCCTGAACTAGGGGATCAAGGAAGATAAGGGTTTACCTAAACTTAGGGACTAACAAGGCAAACAAAGGTTTGCCTAAACCAGGAGATTAACAAGCCAAAAATGCAAGAGGTTTGCCTAAACCATGGGATTAATAAGGAAAAAATGCAAGAGTATGGGTGTCCAAACCAAGAGGTGTTGTGTTGGGTTCAAAGACAATGGTGTTTTTGATATTTATTGTTATGGATTTTTGTCTGAAGATGAATATAGAAGATTGTGTCGCTACTGCGAAAATCGGCGCCGGCTATGACAGAAGAGTCGCCACCGTGCGTTATTTATCCCGCAAGAGGGAAAGGAAACACTCAGAGTAAACCTTACGCAAAGGGGGAAAGGAATGGTCATCGCAACCAAATCCTGGATTCGGGAGTCGGTTACGCAAGGGGAAGGTATTAGCACCCCTCACGACCGTCGTACTCGACGGGATCCACGCTTGTTTTCTAGTACGGACTGTTATTCTACCTACTCTACAGGTCTGGGTTAAAAAAGAAAGAAAATGACTCGGCAAAGTATCGCACTTTATGCCTACATATTCCCGTCTGGAACGAGAAATTAGAGTCAACGTAGTTCTCCTAACTACGGATTAAGGGGGGAAGGTTGCTCGCTAGGATACGACATCCTATGCCTACGTACTTTCATAGAGCATGAAAGATCAGAGCAAACGTAGTTCGGGCTACGTACGACACAAGTCTGTCTGTTTATCCTTTATCCTTCTGAAAAAGGTTTTCTTCTGATTACGAGTCTAAGCGGACAACAATGACGTTTGAATTTTGTTTCTAGTCTTTTACGCAAGAACTGTCTTTTATGATGTTTGAAATATTATTGTGTTTTTTATTGTTTCAAGATGAGAAGAGAGACGACACTATAAAACCCTAAGGTTAAAAAGGGGAAGCAAAACTACCCTAAAGTTGTCATGCATGGATAAACATCCTAACGTCTGTCATATTTCTCTCTTGCACAGAGAGAAACAGATATCCTAGGGGATAAACAACAAAAGAAACAGATATATACAGTAAACAGTAAACATGTATGCAATGCATCAATACAAGCAAGGCAAGGGAGTCCCACTCAACCTCGAACCTGGGAAAACAATAGGCAAAGTGAAACAGCATTCACTTCAATCCTATGGGGGCAAGCTGTACAAGCCAATAAACAATACAACAAAAGAAAACAACACCAGCACCAGCTCTGATAGCAACAATCCAGCTCCTACAGTGAGCAGCACAAGCAGCAACAACTTTGACAGCTACAACTTCAAACAAGACCCCATCTTCAATCTTCAATGATCTTCAAACTTTAGATAAGCTCCTATCTAAAAAAATAATCCAGCTCTAGCCAGCATGAACTTCAACCAGTAAACAACCTCAAAAAGGAGCAGCAAAACCCTAACTTCAACAGACAGCCATCTTTGACAGGCACAAGCTTCATCTTCAACAATCTTCAATGAACTTCATCTTCAATAGGTTTCTATCTTCAATGCAATCACTCCAGAAGAGAATCACTTAATAGATGAAGTTGAAATGCTAAACAACTTATTGACAACCAAAGGAAGCCTATAAGCACCTAGCATTGTAGGAGAAATGTTCCCTCAAAGTTCTACTTCTAAAGTATGTCACTCATCCCTCCAAAGGAGGGATATGAATACCTTAGAAGGATTTTGTGTCATAGGGAATAATAGAAGCACAAGATGCTTTCCATGTTTGCCAGAAGAAATCAGTCTAATCTAGAGCTCTTCCTACATATACTATCTCCTAAGTCTTCAAAAGATACCTTCAAGGAGAAGAATCCTCATGCCCCAAGCTCCATCCTTTGTTTCCAATCATCCTCCAAGCCTTCAGAAGCTCCAACAAGCAAAGCCCAAGCCTGAAGCTCAATTAAAATACCCCAAACCAAACAAACAAACCAAATGCCCAAGGGGAAAACACACAATCACCACCCAAATTGCAAAAATCAAGTAAAATGCTAAAACTCATCATAAAATCCTAGGTAAATTTCTAAGGGAACCTAACCCTATACCCAATACCCCATATAAACCCCAAGGCTTAAATCAAACCCTAAGTCCCCAAACTATGCCCTAAACTACAACTAGTTGTGTTAAAATCCTAATTCTAACACCTCTCCTATTCACCTTTCAAACTAACCTAAATTTTAGTCACAAAAATATGACAAAATTCCTAAGGGTACATGCTTCCCTACTCTAATTAACCTCACAAGAATCACTTCAAAATTCCTCACCAAACTTTCATGCTAAATTCAGAAAAATGAAGTATCAAACAAAAGTAAAATAAAAGCATTAAAATGGTAAAATATGCCAGAAAATATAAAATGCATGAAATTAATATTTTTTAATCCTATAAAATTCTAGAGACCCTAAGGAAACCAGGGAAAAAAGTCTCATCCTAAAATGGTCATTTTTCAATTTATTATGAATTAATCTCCAATCATATGTAAAACATGAAAATACAAGAAAACAATTAAAAAAAAGCAAACTGGCGTGATGAATAGCAATGGGGTTCAGTTATTTATCAGAGTTGGGCCTAGGAGGGGGTGTGCATAGCAAGCGCATACTAGGCCCAAAAACAATTCAGAAAATAAAGTGGAAAATATAAAGAAAATGAAAAACGTGTGTATCAAATAGCAAGTAATTTCTTTGTAAATCTCAATGGGCCTGGGAATGAGGGTGTCATTAGCAATCTAGTAACTAAGCCCAAAACAACATGGTTAATGAAACGTAGCGTATAGGTTAGTTTCAGACTCTTCACAAAATCAAACATGATCTGAGCCATTGGATGAGGGTTTGGGTCAAAGTCCACTGAAGATCCTAGGGTTAGAAAGTTGTCTTCCTCATTTGAAAGTTGGAGGGAAGAATAACCAGACGGTGGCCGGAGGTGGCGCCACCGTCGTCCCCAAACGCCAACTCTCTAAATCCTCACCAAAAC
The DNA here is from genome assembly GCA_963859935.3 of Lathyrus sativus. Classification (NCBI taxonomy): domain Eukaryota; kingdom Viridiplantae; phylum Streptophyta; class Magnoliopsida; order Fabales; family Fabaceae; genus Lathyrus; species Lathyrus sativus. The sequence goes on along the minus strand of OZ012737.1, from coordinate 322,945,315 downwards.
TCAACCCTAAATACATCATTCTACTCGCTTTTTCACACTGAGCAAGAATCTACCCTACATTTTCATTAACCCTCATCACAACTCCAAACACGATAAAGAACTCAGAACCTGCTCAAGATTCAACCATCACCATTCTTCAAATTAAAGTGCCCAAAATCATCACCATGCTACACTGAGTAATTACCACTATCTAACTAAGCTTAATTCATCAAGATCAGCAAGAACAGTCCATCACAAGAAAATTGGTCACCTAAGATTTCATCTCTAAACCTCAAAATTCTTTACCAGAAACGACCTAACCATGATCTACATTGCATCTAATTATTTAAAACCTAACAATTCTACCTATATCAAGCTACACGATGAAGTTTACCAACCTGCAAAAATCTGATGAACAGAGTGATGAATCCTTCAAGCCACACTCCAAAACCTTCCAGATATGATCAATGATGCTTGATAGAGCTTCTGTATGCAATCAATTGTGTTGAATCCTCTTGAATCTCCAAATACGATTTTCAATTGCAATCTTGAAACTCAAGGTGCTCTTTCTTGATTCTTCAATGTTCTTGCTCAGAATTCCCTCCAAACTCACTCACAAACTCAAGATGAAGCTACTGAGTGTAAAAGATTTCTTTGAAATGGCTCAAATTCGTGTAACCGATTTTGTTTTGCAAGGTGCAAAATCAGAATTCTATCTCTCAATTCTCTCTTAATCTTCACCAACCAATGCCTTGAATCAGTCATAAACCTTATATAGAACCTGTAGGAATGCTCTAGAAACTTCTGAAATGATCTATGTGAGATATCCAATATCTCTTGCACTTGAAATTATCATGAGAAGTTCATACATGGCAGTCATGTTCAGCTTGTTGCAGCACTTTGATTCTGATCCAAATTCTCTCCAAATGATATATTGAATGTGTTAAGAATGGTTAGATCCTTGGTTTTGATCCCATGAATGGTTTGGCATATGTAACTTATATGTGAAGCTACCAAATGCAAATGTGTTCAAATGACCTAAAATGGCAAAATTGGCATTGCCATCATCTTTAAAACCTCATTTCTGATTAAATTAATATGTCATATGCCCCATTTTGACCTTAAAACAAAAAATCACAAATTTGACTTTTTAAATGACTTTAATTCTTCCTTTTTTAGGCTATTTTTGCAATTTTGTGATACAAGCCAATTCAACTCACCATGACTTCATATCTGACCTAGAAACATCATTTTAAGCACATCTCATGTTGAACATTTTTTCATTTGAAGATGGGAAGATAGAGATTTGGACCCTTGGTTGAGAATGACCTATAATCATCAATACCCAAAATACCCCTGGATTGCCAAGATCATAGCTTGAGTTCTACAAATCATCTTGAGGACTTATAGTACTCAAATTAAAGGTAAGATCAAGCCCTACAACTCTTATGTTGGCCAAGAATCCATTTGAAAACTCCTTGAAGGGAAAAAGTTGCTTGGAAGTCAAGTAACTTTCACAGATAAATTTCAGTGTCCTCTGGTGACCTATAACTTGCAAGAACCATAACTTGAGTTCTACAAATCTTATTGAAGACTTCTAGTACTCAAATTAAAGCTATTGAGAATCTCTAAAAGTTTCATGTTGGCCAAAAAGCCATTTTAAACTTGTATTTTGACTCATGTGGCTTGGAAATCCAGTGCTATGCAGGGGATTTTACCCTGAGAACCCTGTCTCAAACACCTCCAACCACTCTTGATTCTCTTGAATTTGATCTTGACTCATCCATACACATGCTTTAACATCTCAAACCATGACTTCCATGACCTAGAGCTATGTCTTGATGCCCTTTCTTTACTCTCCTTGACCTAGGGTTACCCAGATGAAACCCTACTTGTACACATCTCAACTATGGTTCTTGAACTTGATACCATGACTTGTCTAAGCATCAATAGGGCTCTCTAGGCCTCCCATGGGATCCATACACACCTCAAATTCATAATTCCATGTTGATGATCTTCAATACACCTCAAGTTAGGAGAGAAATCCACCTGTGGGCACTCAAACTTCTCAAGACTTCAAATCACTCCTTGATGACTTGGATGGCCTCTTAGGCTCATATAACACCTCTAGATAGGCTTCTTCTTCTGACAGACACCTTGATCCCTTGTTGGAGGCATGCTATGCTATGATGTGCAAATGATTAGACCATGTATATGATGTAACTATGCAAATGATAATGCAATTAAAACATGAATCAGGCAAGAAAAGGTTGAGCAAATTTTGGGGTGCAACAGATTGTTTTGTTTTAAATTACACTAAATTCTATGAATGGAGGTGAATACTTTGAAAAAATAGGTTAAGCTACCTATATCAAAAGTCATGACATTATGAAGAAAAAGTCAAAGAAAGAAAGAATAAAACCCTAATTTTGCATTAATCTTTTTACTAATTAGGGATTTTAATTCTTTCTTAAAAAATTAATCCTAGTTAGAATTAATAAACCTAATTATTAAGCTATTAAGATGTCTTCTTTTAATGTATTAAAAAAGGCTAAAAGATATTATTAAAAACAATTAAGAGATTATTTATACTCTGCCAAGGAGTGTAAAAGTGAAAAAGGGTGTGTGAGAAGTGTATGGGGCGCATGACACATGTGGTTAAGCCCGTGTTCTTTCTATTGTTGTTGTTGGTTCATAATGGGGTGTGTCAGCAATTGATGAGGTTCACGTGAAGTAATGGGTGTTGGGCTTGAATTGAAGCCCAATGGAATTTCAGAGTGAGGGCAAATGGGGAAGGATCCCTCACTCATTTCACTCCTCAGCCCCTTTTTTCTTTCTCCCTTTCTCAAATCACCTTCACCATAAATCCCTATGTTGCGCCGAGAATTGTCTCCGGCGGCAACGGAGCCCAAAACCACTTATAACCACCACCTCTGAACTCCACTATTCATCCTCTATCCACTTCTAAACTTAGATTTTGCTAAAACCTGCCCTAACCCCTCAATTCATATCCAAACATCAAGAACCCTAAAACTTTAAATCAATATTAAAGGGTATATAATCAATATCTCTAGTGGAAACCTTAGGGCTTTGACTTAGTGGCACAGGCTCTTAAAAGTGATAACAAGTATGGAAGCAAATACGAAGGCAGAAGATTCATACTTACTTACAGAGCTGAGGCTTGCTCTAGTTAAGGTAGGAGTTAAAGAAGATGATGAAGAAAACCAGAGATACATGATTTTCAAGTAAAACTTTTGAGCCTTAGCTTTTAGAAATTTCTTCTTCTTCTTTTTCTTTATGAATCAATGTTATAGTTGTTTGTTATGGTTAGAATGGAGTAGGATATAAGATCAGGATTTAGGCTATTGGATTAAACAAGTTGTATTAATGATGATGAATAGTGGATTTAGGCTTAACTCAATTTAATGCAGAGCTTCGATGTGAAGCTCTCGTCAATGGGGGAATAAGAGCTTTTGTGAGTTTAAGAGATTTAGGGAATGAAACTGGCAGAGTTTCTTTAGTGTCAAGGATGAGTGATCATGAAGCAATGAAAACTGAGGTTTAGATACATGGAATAGGGAGAATTTTGAGGGAAATGTAGTTGCAAAATAGTTAGGAATGAATCAATTTCCACCCTTGGATGGTGATCCTAGACTAGGGTTTATCAAGGGTGGAAATTCATTGATGAATTATGTTAGTTGAGTTATTTAGTTGGAATGAACAAAAAGTTGATGATTTGTGTTTGTTTTTAACTTGAACTAGTGTAAAAATTGGATGAAAATTGTAGCGGGGAAATTTGTGAGTGTAAGCTATTGATTAACTTAACTCATAAAGCAAGAGTCGCCACCGCACTTTTATTTTATCCAAAAGGAAAGGAAAAAGAGCAAACAAAATCTAAACAAGTTCTAAACAAGAACAAATAAACAGAGACTGGTAAGGGGGTTGGTTACGCTAAGAGAAGATGTTAGCACCCAAAACATCTATAGTACTATATAAGAACCCTTTGAAATATATATGCTTTTTGGTTTGAAAAGGTTTGTTTGAAAATGAGATTGGGGAGATGAGAAGAGAAGTATTTTTTAATATTTTTTGTGTTTGAAGAGACTTATTGCCTCATGCCTACGTATCCACTGTCGTGGTGAGAATTGGATATCAAGCTATTGGATTAACTTGAATCTTAATTCATTATTCACCACCGGTCTTTAATTTGTCCAAGGGAAGGGAAAAAGATCGAATTATCCACAAGATGCAATGCAAATGCAAAGCTAGAGAATCTAACGTTCGGGGGTTGGTTAAACTTAGGGAAGGTACTAGCATCCTAAGCATCTGTAGTACTTTATAGGAACCTCTTATTTTATGTGTTATTGTTGTTTGCTAAGGGTAGAAGACCTAAAGGTTTATTTCTAAGTATACTCACCAAGAAATTGCATCTTATGCTTACGTATCCTGACGGGAGTGGAATTAGAGTATTCGTAGTTCCCCTAAAAGGAATTTAGGAAAAATTAATTGTTGGTCAAAGTTCCAGGTGGAGGAGGTTTGTTGATTGGTTCTAGGAGAAAAGACGAGTCATCATCTTAAGGGAGAACACTCGACTTAACCACCACAAGTTGTAGGAGATGGTCTTTACATCATATTGAGAGAAGGGCTCAAAACTCGGATTTATCGACGAGTATGCCACATACCTCTCTTAAGCGGAAACAATTCTACATCTCTCGATATTATTATGGGGTAGGAGAATTATATCTCGACTATTAAGATGAATCACGTCTAATTCTCTTGTGGGGAGAATAAGATTGAATTTTGTATTGGTTCGTCTAAGTTGAAAGATTCAAGAGGAATCAGTCCTATCTTAAAGGTGTAGGGACTAAATCCTAAACTGATCGACTTGAAAAAGTCAAGGATCAAGCGAGGGAATGATGATGCAAATGAAATGCAGCGTGTACAACTTAAAGAAGTCATACACGGGTTCTTCCATTGGATATGCATACACGATAATATTAAGAAAATAGAGCGAAGTTACATGATTTAGCAGTGTAATAGTGTTGACCATATGAGTTACGAACTAACAAGCTTGAAATTTAAGCTCAAAATTCCAGGGACCGTGATTCAATCGAAACTACTAGTCAAATACCAACCCTAAGTCACGACAATCACAAATAAATTAAGATTAATTTTCAAAACGAAGTTAATAATTGAATCTCAAATTTAAAATAAAAATAGATTTTTAGATCAAGGATAATTAATATATAGTTGAATTTTATTAAAATTACAATCAGAATAGAAAAAACAAGATTGTTAAATAAGGGAAAAAATATGAAAATATGATTAATATGAATTTTCAATTATGATAATTGAGTTTTCGCACAAAGTTAATGATTATTATAAACGTAATTGAGATAAAAAAAGGTTGGAGTTATCAAAATTTTAAGATCAACGTTAATATATTTAATTGGATCAATTGAAGTTTTAAGAAACAAAATTAATCAAATAAGATTTCATTTTAATTTTTTAAAAAAGGAGTTAATAAAAAAAGAATGAGTTGATTTAAAAAACGGATGGGGTGCAGGTCTGAAAAAAAAACATACGGGCCCTAATGAGGCCCAATACCCGTCGGTCCAGAAAGGAGGGTTAGTAAACCCTAACCCAACCCCAAATGCCTCTCCTCTCTTGCGCCGCCCCTCCTCATTTCTTCTTCCTCATTTCTCCTTCTTTCTCCATTTCCGCTTCTTTCTCGTTCTTCCTTTCACCTCTAAAAGCAATGACAACAACAAGTGAATCTCAAAACCCAACACCCTCGAATCGTTACCCAGCGAGAAGCATTCACAACTCCGTTTCTCACGCTCGAAATCTAAAAGGGTCTCGCACTACTCTGCCGTGGGTCGTGATCGCTAAAGACGGGATTTGGCCAGAAAACAGCGGCGTTAAAAGGCTTTTCGAGAAAATAAAGTATCAGCGACGATTCGGCACGATGGTTCATCAACTATGTCAACAAATCGCAGATAAGTGCTCTTGTCTTGAGTGTGTTTTGAGCTTTGTGAGTGTTGAGGGGGTAAATGGATGTTGCGTGTGTTGAATCTTTTAGTGATTATCTGTGAAGGCTTTTCTGTGGATCCCCCCTTTTCTTCTTCTGAACTGACCCTTTTATAAGTTCGAATGGACTTAAATGTAGAAAACCGGATATTGAATCCTTGTAAAACCCTTTCCATTCTCAAAACAGCATGTTGTGACTGTTTTGGAAACTAATTGAATTTGTTTTGATTTTGCAGAAACAACGTGAATGGCATTTATCTTCTTGCTGAAAGAGCATTGATTGCAAACTTAAAAACCTGTCCGATTGTACTTCAAAATTTATGCTAAGACCTGGATGATTTCCTTTTTTTTTGCTATATGTTGATTATTGCTTTTACTGAGTGTGAAGTCTGATTTATGGCTTTTGAATTCTCTCCTTCTGAAACCATCACTTGTGTATGTCTCAGGAGGAAATTCAGGGGTCTTCTGTTACATTCAGCATATTCTCGGCAGGTCAGAGAGTACATCGATCACCTGTGAATACGGATGTAAATGGATATCCATGGGGGCGGATAATATGATATCCGTGTCTGCCCCGTTGGATAAATATGATATCCGTATCTGCCCCATATCCATGCGAATATCAGTTAAGCGGGTAATCCACGGGTTTTAAGGTATCCGCGGATATTTACAGATATCCATGAATAAATTTTTTTGTCTAAAATTATTTTTTAAAAATATATTTTTTCGCTCTCAATTTAACAACTAAACTTCATCATATTATTTTCATTCTTTTTTCACTAAAACATAATAACATTCAAACATAATATCCATACATTTCATTTTTAATAAAATAAAATTCATCAAACCATATAATAATTGTTTAAATAAAACAAAAAGTAATAATGCAAATAGTTTTCATCAATCATTACAAAAAGTAATATGAAAAGACTAAATTTCTTGGAAGATGTAATGACGTCTATAATAAATTAAAAATATTTAAATACTTTTTATAATTTATTAACGGGTATGGATATCCGCGGGTACGGGTATCATTAAACCCGCATCCACATCCATTAAATAACGGATATTTAAATATCCATTTATTTTATCCATGGATATCCATTAAGCTATCCACATTGTATCTGTGACGGATTATATCAGCGGATACCCGCGGGCACGGGCTTTTTTGCCATCTCTACCTGTGAAGCTACTTCTACGAAGTTCTCGCGAATCAAATGCTTCTACTGTTAATGCTCTGAGTGTAGGTGTGTTTCCTCTTATCAATTCAACAATGTTTGGTGTACTTAAAAGGTTTTTTTGTCAGAAATTGTTACTGGACCGCAGTCATGTGATAAAATGAGTTTCTTCCTTGATTTGCCGTGATTAATTTTGATGATTGATGAACCTTCTGTTTCCTTGTAGAAATCGGACTCTGGATGGTGGAGTAACATCATACGCTAGCCTTGAAGAAACTATGGTGTAAGAAACTACTAGGTGGTGGTAGCAAGATAAAGAGACCTCTTATATGAGGAACAACACAACCTTGACCTTACGACATTGGTCACTTAGGAATCTCATAGGTCTTTGGGTTTTCTTTGGGAATTTATATTTTAAAGGCTCTGTACCATGTGAACTTCTTAGGATGTATTATCATGAATTTGAGCATTAATTTTCTTGAATAATCACGGGATATGGAACTTCTTGTACGGTTTTAAGTTCTCGTAATGGTCATTTATATATTTTTTCGAATTTGAAATGGCTTGTGGACCTTTGTCACTTTGTATTTGATAGCCTTCCTCTTTTAGTCATGTATTGTGAGGTCTCAATTGTGTCATAGCAACACAGAAAGGATGATTATGAATGATAGATTTTCTTTGAGAATTTGAATTTACTTGATCTTTCCATATGGAGCATCAATTAAATAATCTGAATTTAATTCCTGAATATCCTATGTTTCCTCAGTTTGAAGTATAATGGCTTGAAGAATTTGAATATACTTGATCTTTCCATATGGAGCATCAATTAAATAATCTGAATTTAATTCCTTAATTTCCTATGTTTCCTCAGTTTGAAGTATAATGGCTTGAACTAATCGGCGAATGTTCTTGAATTACTCTTGAAGATTTGAAATTCTTATGATAACCTTTGGAGGCTCTTGAATCCCATAACCTCTTAGAGTTGAATTCCAACTTGAATATAGTCTGACGAGATAGGATACTTAGACCTTACCGTGACATGAATCTTCTTGTTAATCATTACAAATAGTTTGCATCCGTCCCGAACTTAAAATTTGAGGAATCCTGATAAATGGACCTTCCAAATTAGCATATCTAACAACTTTAATCCAACCGATTTGAATTATTCCAATAGAAACCATGAACTGAAATCTCACTTATCTTGTCACTTTAATTTCAATAACTCCACAACCTCCTCCTTCTTGCTACGACATAATTTTAAGTACTCTAAACTTGGGGAAATCGGTGTCCAAACCAAGAGGTGTTGTGTTGGGTTCAAAGACAATGGTGTTTTTGATATTTATTGTTATGGATTTTTGTCTGAAGATGAATATAGAAGATTGTGTCGCTACTGCGAAAATCGGCGCCGGCTATGACAGAAGAGTCGCCACCGTGCGTTATTTATCCCACAAGAGGGAAAGGAAACGCTCAGAGTAAACCTTACGCAAAGGGGGAAAGGAATGGTCATTGCAACCAAATCCTGGATTCAGGAGTCGGTTACGCAAGGGGAAGGTATAAGCACCCCTCACGTCCGCCGTACTCGATGGGATCCACGCTTGTTTTCTAGTACGGACTGTTATTCTACCTACTCTACAGGTCTGGGTTTAAAAAGAAAGAAAATGACTCGGCAAAGTATTGCACTTTATGCCTACGTATTCCCGTCTGGAACGAGAAATCAGAGTCAACGTAGTTCGCCTAACTACGGGTTAAGGGGGGAAGGTTGCTCGCTAGGATACGGCATCCTATGCCTACGTACTTTCATACAGCATGAAAGATCAGAGCAAACGTAGTTCGGGCTACGTACGACACAAGTCTGTCTGTTTATCCTTCATCCTTCTGAAAAAGGTTTTCTTCTGATTACGAGTCCAAGAGGACAAAAATGACGTTTGAAATTTGTTTCTAGTCTTTTACGCAAGAACTGTCTTTTATGATGTTTGAAATATTATTGTGTTTTTGATTGTTTCAAGATGAGAAGAGAGACGACACTCTAAAACCCTAAGGTTAAAAAGGGGAAGCAAAACTACCCTAAAGTTGTCATGCATGGATAAACATCCTAACGTCTGTCATATTTCTCTCTTGCACAGAGAGAAACAGAGATCCTAGGGGATAAACAGCAAAAGAAACAGATATATACAGTAAACAGTAAACATGTATGCAATGCATCAATACAAGCAAGGCAAGGGAGTCCAACTCAACCTCGAACCTGGGAAAACAATAGGCAAAGTGAAACAGCATTCACTTCAAACCTATGGGGCAAGCTGTACAAGCCAACAAACAATACAACAAAAGAAAACAACACCAGCACCAGCTCTGATAGCAACAATCCAGCTCCTACAGTGAGCAGCACAAGTAGCAACAGCTCTGACAGCTACAACTTCAAACAAGACCCCATCTTCAATCTTCAATGATCTTCAAACTTTAGATAAGCTCCTATCTAAAAAAATAATCCAGCTCTAGCCAGCATGAACTTCAACCAGTAAACAGCCTCAAAAAGGAGCAGCAAAACCCTAGCTTCAACAGACAACTAGCTTTGACAGGCACAAGCTTCATCTTCACCAATCTTCAATGAACTTCATCTTCAATAGGTTTCTATCTTCAATGCAATCACTCCAGAAGAGAATCACTTAATATATGAAGTTGAAATGCTAAACAACTTATTGACAACCAAAGGAAGCCTATAAGCACCTAGCATTGTAGGAGAAATGTTCCCTCAAAGTTCTACTTCTAAAGTATGTCACTCATCCCTCCAAAGGAGGGATATGAATACCTTAGAAGGACTTTGTGTCATAGGGAAGAATAGAAGCACAAGATGCTTTCCATGTTTGCCAGAAGAAATCAGTCTAATCTAGAGCTCTTCCTACATTTCCTATCTCCTAAATCTTCAAAAGCAACCTTCAAGGAGAAGAATCCTCATGCCCCAAGCTCCATCCTTTGTTTCCAATCATCCTCCAAGCCTTCAGAAGCTCCAACAAGCAAATCCCAAGCCCAAAGCTCAATTAAAATACCCCAAACCAAACAAACAAACCAAATGCCCAAGGGGAAAATAGACAATCACCACCCAAATTGCAAAAATCAAGTAAAATGCTAAAACTCATCATAAAATCCTAGGTAAATTTCTAAGGGAACCTAACCCTATACCCAATACCCCATATAAACCCCAAGGCCTAAATCAAACCCTAAGTCCCCAAACTATGCCTTAAACTACAACTAGTTGTGTTAAAACCCTAATTCTAACACCTCTCCTATTCACCTTTCAAACTAACCTAAATTTTAGTTACAAAAATATGGCAAAGTTCCTAAGGGTACATGCTTCCCTACTCTAATCAAGTATCAAACAAAATATAAAATGCATGAAACTAATTCCATCAAAATTCCTCACCAAACTTTCATGCTAAATTCAGAAAAATGAAGTATCAAACAAAAGTAAAATAAAAGCATTAAAATGGTAAAATATGCCAGAAAATATAAAATGCATGAAACTAATATTTTTTAATCCTATAAATTTCTAGAGACCCTAAGGAAACCAGGGAAAAAAGTCTCATCCTAAAATGGTCATTTTTCAATTTATTATGAATTAATCTCCAATCATATGTAAAACATGAAAATACAAGAAAACAATTAAAAAATAGAAAAGCAAACTGGCGTGATGAATAGCAATGGGGTTCAGTTATTTATCAGAGTTGGGCCCAGGAGGGGGTGTGCATAGCAAGCGCATACTAGGCCCAAAAACAATTCAGAAAATAAAGTGGAAAATATAAAGAAAATGAAAAACGTGTGTATCAAATAGCAAGTAATTTCTTTGTAAATCTCAATGGGCCTGGGAATGAGGGTGTCATTAGCAATCTAGTAACTAAGCCCAAAACAACATGGTTAATGAAACGCGGCGTATAGGTTAGTTTCAGACTCTTCACAAAATTAAACGCGATCTGAGCCATTGGATGAGGGTTTTGGTCAAAGTCCACTGAAGATCCTAGGGTTAGAAAGTTGTCTTCCTCATTTGAAAGTTAGAGGGAAGAATAACCAGACGGTGGCCGGAGGCGGCGCCGCCGTCGTCCCCAATCGCCAACTCTCTAAATCCTCACCAAAACTCAACCCTAAATACATCATTCTACTCGCTTTTTCACACTGAGCAAGAATCTACCCTCCATTTTCATTAACCCTCATCACAACTCAAAACACGATAAAGAACTCAGAACCTGCTCAAGATTCAACCATCACCATTCCTTAAATTAAAGTGCCCAAAATCATCACCACGCTACACTGAGTAATTACCACTATCTAACTAAGCTTAATTTATCAAGATCAGCAAGAACAGTCCATCACAAGAAAATTGGTCACCTAAGATTTCATCTCTAAACCTCAAAATTCTTTACCAGAAACGACCTAACCATGATCTACATTGCATCTAATCATTTAAAACCTAACAATTCTACCTATATCAAGCTACATGATGAAGTTTACCAACCTGCAAAAATATGATGATTAGAGTGATGAATCCTTCAAGCCACACACCAAAACCTTCCAGATATGATCAATGATGCTTGATAGAGCTTCTGTATGCAATCAATTGTGTTGAATCCTCTTGAATCTCCAAATACGATTTTCAATTGCAAGCTTGAAACTCAAGGTGCTCTTTCTTGATTCTTCAATGTTCTTGCTCAGAATTCCCTCCAAACTCACTCACGAACTCAAGATGAAGCTACTGAGTGCAAAAGATTTCTTTGAAATGGCTCAAATTCGTGTAACCGATTCTGTTTTGCAAGGTGCAAAATCAGAATTCTATCTCTCAATTCTCTCTTAATCTTCACCAACCAATGCCTTGAATCAGTCATAAACCTTATATAGAACCTGTAGGAATGCTCTAGAAACTTCTGAAATGATCTATGTGAGATATCCAATATCTCTTGCACTTGAAATTATCATGAGAAGTTCATACATGGCAGTCATGTTCAGCTTGTTGCAGCACTTTGATTCTGATCCAAATTCTCTCCAAATGATATATTGAATGTGTTAAGAATGGTTAGATCCTTGGTTTTGATCCCATTAATGGTTTGGCATATGTAACCTATATGTGAAGCTACCAAATGCAAATGTGTTCAAATGACCTCAAATGGGAAAATTGGCATTGCCATCATCTTTAAAACCTCATTTCTAATCAAATTGATATGTGATATGCCCCATTTTGACCTCAAAACAAAAAATCACAAATTTGACTTTTTAAATGACTTTAATTCTTCCTTTTTTAGGCTATTTTTGCAATTTTGTGATAGAAGCCAATTCAACTCACCGCGACTTCATATCTGACCTAGAAACATCTTTTTAAGCACATCTCATGTTGAACATTTTTTCATTTGAAGATGGGAAGATAGAGATTTGGACCCTTGGTTGAGAATGACCTATAATCATCAATACCCAAAATACCCTTGGATTGCCAAGATCATAGCTTGAGTTCTACAAATCCTATTGAGGAATTCTAGTACTCAAATTAAAGGTAAGATCAATCCCTACAACTCTTATGTTGGCCAAGAATCCATTTGAAAACTCCTTGAAGGGAAAAAGTTGCTTGGAAGTCAAGTAACTTTCACAGATAAATTTCAGTGTCCTCTGGTGACCTATAACTTGCAAGAACCATAACTTGAGTTATACAAATCTTCTTGAAGACTTCTAGTACTCAAATTAAAGCTATTGAGAATCTCTACAAGTTTCATGTTGGCCAAGAATCCATTAGAAACTTGTATTTTGACTCATGTGGCTTGGAAATCCAGTGCTATGCAGGGGATTTTACCCTGAGAACCCTGTCTCAAACACCTCCAACCACTCTTGATTCTCTTGAATTTGATCTTGACTCATCCATACATATGCTTTAACATCTCAACTCATGACTTCCATGACCTAGAGCTAGGTCTTGATGCCCTTTCTTTACTCTCCTTGGCCTAGGGTTACCCAGATGAAACCCTACTTGTACACATCTCAACTATGGTTCTTGAACTTGATACCATGACTTGTCTAAGCATCAATAGGGCTCTCTAGGCCTCCCATGGGATCCATACACACCTCAAATTCATAATTCCATGTTGATGATCTTCAATACACCTCAAGTTAGGAGAGAAATCCACCTGTGGGCACTCAAACTTCTCAAGACTTTAAATCACTCCTTGATGACTTGGATGGCCTCTTAGGCTCATATAACACCTCTAGATAGGCTTCTTCTTCTGACAGACACCTTGATCCCTTGTTGGATGCATGCTATGCTATGATGTGCAAATGATTAGACCATGTATATGATGTAACTATGCAAATGATATTGCAATTAAAACATGAATCAGGCAAGAAAAGGTTGAGCAAATTTTGGGGTGCAACAACTGCCCCTATTCAAACGTCTTGGACCCGACTGGGTGAAGAGAGAACGACCTTCATACAATCGAGGTACGAGACGGTTGAATACCAAGAACCCGGAAATTTGCCAACCGCAGAAATAAACTGCACAAATTGCTTGTAGAACAACATCCACCAACTGAATCCGGTTGTTACGGCAACCAACTGATCAATCATCTGATATCAAAATCTGATTTCAATGTCAACCGCCTGTGTAACGCCCCAGGCTTTAAACTCTCTCTTGTCAAAACACCCCGCTTTTTGTCCACGTTAAAACTCCGCCGTCTGTTAATACGGAGAAAACAAATTAGCGACCATGTTGGGGATCATTTTCATCAACCCAAAAAAGATTCTATCATCGCGGGGATAGAACTTTGTCCACGTTAGGACTCTACATTCCGTCAACACAGAAAAATCCCGACGACTTCGCTGGGGGAACATTTCTGCCTAATCACAGGAAACCCTGCTTATCTCTGCATTAGCTAACTCCGTTGGGCCCAACCCACAAACGACTTCGAAGAGGACTCTACTGGGGACAGGAATAGTTCGTCAACACGAGGAAATCATGACGACTTCCTTGGGGAAAATACTTTTGTCAAATATCGGAACATAACTCACATACTCTGTCGATCACGGGAGAATCATCTATCTGGATACCGGAAAGTTCATCCGTCTGCTTCATACGGGAAAACACACATGCCTGGTTCATACATGAAAATTCATTAGTCTGCTTCATACGGGGAAACACATCTGCCTGATGCTTACAGGAAAATTCATCTGCCTGCTTCATACAGGAAAACACATCTGCCTGATTCTTACAGGAAAATTCATCCACCTGCTTCATACGGGAAAACACATCTGCCTGATTCTTACAGGAAAATTCATCCGCCTGCTTCATACGGGAAAATCATCTGCCTGAACACATGAAAGTTCATCCGCCTGCTTCATACGGGAAAATCATCTGCCTGAACATAGGAAAGTTCATCCACCTACTTCATACGGGAAAATCATCTGCCTGAACACAAAAAGTTCATCCGTCTGCTTCATACGGGAAAACACATCTGCCTGAACACAGGAAAGTTCATCCTCATGCTTCATACAGGAAAACACATCTGCCTGATTCTTACAGGAAAATTCATCCGTCTGCTTCATACGGGAAAACACATCTTCCTGATTCTTACAGGAAAATTCATCCGCCTGCTTCATACGGGAAAACACATCTGCCTGAACACAGGAAAGTTAACTTGGATATAGCTTCTTTGCCTACTCTTTGCAGTAGCTAACTCCACTGGGGATATTCTGAAAATAACTGCCCGACACCCGTTCCGATAACAAGTGACCACTTCTGAAATCTTGATTCATGAAACCCTGACATGCTGTCGCGACAGCAAACCTGAAGAAAAGCGCTCCGCTGGTCGGATAAGAGAAACTTCAACCAGTAACTCTGTGGGAAATGATAACAAGAACTGTATCATCATATGTCTCCCGGCGGGACCTCGATCGCCTGGTGATAGACCTGAGCTGTAACTCCATACTCCTGCTGAGAAACACACCTGAAAGCAAAAGGTTAACCAACCTGATTTATGTTCAAAATGCGTATGTTTGACAATGGCATAATGCTCCATACGGCATGGAAATGCTACGCGTTTCTGGGTAAATGCAAACATGATGATATATGCAAATGCAAATGCAGATTCAGGCTGCTGGAGAAGTTCTGATAAGCTTGCTTCATCCACACGACTGCTGAGGACAAATACAACTCTGTTGGGGATGAACGAATATCATAAAGTATTCCGGCAAAATAAATTCCGGAAATACAACCAACTCTTCCGGGGAGAGATTACACATCGATTTCCACTGGGAGGAAAGAACAACACCTGCTGGGAAGATTAACTCAGCTGGGGAAGAAGCGACCCTTCTGGGAGACAACTGTCTGGGTACATTTTACATACTCGGAGCTAACACTCCGCTGGGGATAATCATCCTGACAAAGGCATGACGACCTGCGGGGAGAAAGAAAACCATCTTCTGCGGGGATAGTCCTTCTGAACCAACTGAGGCTTGGTTAAACACTGCGGGAATCTTCCATGCTGAGGATTGACCCTACACATATCCGACTCACTGGGGAGCGCAACCTCTGCAGGGGATACTGATTTCGACTTGCTGGGGATGTCCTGTGGACAACTTCCCCGAGGACACTCTTCTGGGGAAAATGATTCCCTCCTTCGGGAAGGGATAGACGTCATTTCAAATCTCGGGGATAAGCTACGACTAGCTAAGGAATGATGTCAACTGGAATCAGGCTCTGTCGTCCAGTGATTTGGCTGGGGAATACAATCCATGACTGTTTGCTCCAAAGGTAAGAACCCTGCAAAACACAAACGAGACAAAACAAGCCTATACAACAGGATCTATCTGGGTTAGCATCCGCGACATTACTTCAGTCAATTCGAAGTTTTAACAATTATTGGCAAGGGCTAACAAGATTATGCAAGTGCAAGTTTATCAAAAACATCGGCGTCTTTCACAAACAAAACAGTAAAGAACAAGCATCAAGTACTGAATAACATATTTTATTGATAACGGGCCTCTGAATAAGCAGAGTTTTGTACACTGGATGCAACTCCTGAAAAGAGGAAGTTACGCACATACACATACATATATGCACAAGAAGCATAAGTAAAAATACAAAACAATATTTGTATACATGTCGGCGACGTGGTGCAGACAAACACCATGAGCTGATCCTCCTATGACTTGCCTGACTCTGTGCTTTCCCGGTACTCGATCTTCGGAAGAGATTGTTTTTGGATAGACGGCCCCCCAGGTACTCCCAAACCACTAAGCAATGCTGTATCAAATCCGGACCGCAGTCATTTTCTTTTTCAATCCCTAACTTTTGCGTGAATCGCCCTTTGCGGGTTTTCAATTCACCGGGATACCCTTTTTTGCCGAAGGCGCCCTTTTCAGGTTTTCGACTTCGCGGGTGTACATTTTTTCCAATTTTATCCCTAACTTTTGCCCGAACCTTTTATTCATTTTTTATGGTTCGCCGGGATGCCCCATTTTTTCCTGGACTCTCTTTTTCTGTCCAGCGGGTCAATTTCAAGCAAAGTATTTTTTAACTGCGTCCGAATTCATGGGCGACGTAAAGTCTTCACCGTCCATGGTGGACAACAACAAAGCTCCTCCGGAGAAGACTTTTCTAACAACGTATGGACCTTCGTAGTTAGGAGTCCATTTGCCCCTGTGATCTGTTTGCGGTGGGAGAATCTTTTTCAAAACAAGATCGCCCGTCTGAAAGCTTCGAGGGTGCACCCTCTTGTCGTAAGCTTTCTTCATCCGGCTCTGATATAATCGATCGTATGCTAAAGAAGCCAGCCTCTTCTCATCTATTAAGCTGAGCTGATTCAGTCTACCTTTAACCCATTCTGCCTCGTCAAGTTGGACATCACGTAAAACCCTTAGGGAAGGGATCTCGACCTCCAATGGTAACACTGCCTCCATCCCATATACCAATGAGAAAGGGGTTGCCCCGGTTGATGTGTGTACCGTCGTACGATAACCGTGCAAAGCGAAAGGTAGCATCTCGTGCCAATCCTTATATGTCACAACCATCTTCTGAACAATCTTCTTTATGTTCTTATTGGTCGCCTCAACAGCGCCATTCATCTTGGGCCGGTAAGGAGAAGAGTTGTGATGTTCAATCTTAAAACTCTGACACAGCTCTTTCATCATTTTGTTATTCAAATTTGACCCGTTGTCAGTGATAATCCGCTCAGGGATTCCATATCTGCAAATGATATCTCGTTTGATAAATCTGGCTACCACTTGTTTGGTCACGTTGGCATATGATGCCGCTTCCACCCATTTGGTGAAGTAATCGATTGCCACCAAAATGAACCGGTGTCCGTTGGATGCCGTAGGCTCAATCTTGCCAATCATATCAATTCCCCACATCGAGAAAGGCCATGGCGATGACATCACATTCAGAGGACTCGAAGGCACATGGATTTTGTCCGCATAAATCTGGCATTTATGACACCTCTTTGCAAACTTGAAATAGTCTGTTTCCATAGTTAGCCAATTATAACCTGCCTGCAGCAGTTTTCTCGTCATAGCATGTGTACCAAATGTACCTTCATGTACCTCTTCCATGAGCAACTTCGCTTCTTTCTCATCTATGCAACGTAGCAACACCAAGTCGTGGTTTCTTTTGTATAGGACACCGTCCGGGTTCAAATAGAAATTGCCAGCCAATATCCTGAGAGTCTTCTGATCTCGACTGGATGCCCCAGCCGAATACTCCTTGTTCTTCAGGAAATTATGGATGTCAAAGTACCAGGGTTTACCATCGGGAGCCTCGTCAATGGCAAATACGAACGCAGGCCTATCAAGCCGAGAGATAACAATTCGGGGAGCCTCGTTCCAGAAGTTAACTTTATACATTGAAGACAATGTCGCTAGGGCGTCAGCCATTTGATTTTCTGCTCGCGGCACATGATGCAATTCCACCTTTTCAAAGAAAGGCAACAATCTCCTTGCATAATTCATATATGGTATCAAATTGGGCTGATGTGATTCCCATTCTCCTTTAATCTGGTTCACCACTAGAGCTGAGTCTCCGTATACGTCCAGATGCTTGATTCGCAAATCAATAGCTTCTTCCAGACCCATGATGCAAGCCTCATATTCAGCCTCATTATTGGTAACGAGAAAGGTCAATCGGGCAGTAAAGGGGATGTGCGACCCCTGCGGAGTAGTAATGATTGCACCTATTCCGCTACCATAGGAATTTACAGCTCCGTCAAATATCAACTGCCATTTGGAACCCAACTCTGGTCCTTCGTCCGGCAACGGTTCTTCACAATCTTTCATCTTCAGGTACATGATATCCTCGTCAGGAAAATCAAACCTCATCGATTGGTAGTCCTCAATCGGCTGCTCCGCAAGGTACTCTGACAGAACGCTACCTTTAATAGCCTTCTGCAAGACATATTGGATATCGTATTCGGTTAAAACCATCTGCCATCGGGCAATTCTTCCGGAGAGTGCTTGCTTCTCAAACACATATTTGATTAGATCCATCTTTGAAATTAGCATGGTTGTATGATTCAGCATGTATTGCCTCAAACATTTGGCAGCCCAGGCTAGCGCACAACACGTTTTCTCGAGCATTGAGTATCTGGACTCACAGTCAGTAAACTTCTTACTTAAATAATAGATCGCATGCTCTTTACGTCCGGTCTCGTCGTGTTGACCGAGAACACAACCCATACTTTCCTCAAGAACCTACAAATACATAATCAAAGGTCTCCCGGCCACTGGGGGTATCAAAACAGGAGGTTCCTGCAAGTAGTCTTTTATCTTGTCGAACACCTTTTGACAATTTTCATTCCAGGTCAACACCTGATCCTTTTTCAACAACTTGAATAACGGCTCGCATGTCGCAGTTAGGTGAGATATAAACCGGGCAATATAGTTCAACCTCCCTAAAAACCCGCGTACTTATTTTTCTGTTTTAGGCGTCGGTATTTCCTGTATCGCTTTTATCTTTGCAGGATCAACCTCTATTCCTTTTTCGCTCACAATAAACCCCAGCAGTTTACCCGATCTTACCCCGAAGGTGCACTTGTTAGGGTTCAGTCTCAGCCTGAACTTCCTAAGCCTCTTGAACAGTTTCAGCAGATTAACCAAATGCTCCTCTTCTGTCTGGGATTTGGCAATCATATCATCAACATAAACCTCGATCTCTTTGTGCATCATGTCATGAAAGAGAGTCGTCATAGCACGTTGATATGTTGCCCCAGCATTCTTCAATCCGAAGGGCATCACTTTATAACAAAATGTTCCCCAGGGAGTAATGAAAGTAGTCTTTTCCATATCTTCTGGCGCCATTTTAATCTGATTATAGCCTGAGAAGCCATCCATGAAGGAGAATACGGAGAACTGAGCAGTGTTATCAACCAGCACATCGATGTGAGGAAGTGGAAAGTCATCTTTCGGGCTCGCTTTGTTCAAATCACGGTAGTCTACACACATTCGCACTTTACCGTCTTTCTTCGGCACTGGCACAATATTAGCGACCCATGACGGATAAGTTGTAACAGCTAAGAAACCAGCATCCCACTGTTTTTGAACTTCCTCCTTGATTTTCACAGCCATGTCTGGTCTGGTTCTCCTGAGCTTCTGTTTAACAGGCGGACATTCCTCTTGCAATGGTAGACGGTGTACAACCATGTCCGTATCCAACCCAGGCATATCCTCGTACGAACAAGCAAATATATCACTGTACTCCTTGAGCATCTCAATCAACCTTTGCTTGATGTCGCTCTGCAGCGCAGCCCCTATACGGATGTTTCTCACAACCTCTTCCGACCCCAAATTGATAATCTCAATGACTTCCTCATGAGGCAGAATGATTCTTTCTTCTTGTTTCAATAACCAGGTCAACTCTTCTGGCACGTCGCCGTCTTCAACAATCTCTTCCTCTGCTTCGAATACCGGGTGCTCGAAGTCTAAACGAGTCATAGGCGGTTCGTATGTGATGTCATCTGAAATATTAGTCCTGCAAAGGAAAGGGTTAAGCGCTTCAACACGCCAACAAAGCAAATAACCACGTTGTCATTCATTGTTAAAGTAAAAAAAAAACAAGAAAAACAGGGATCACAGTATTTGAATATGAAAAACGCCTTTATTTCATGATTAAAACAGTGCAATACACATAATCAAGTAGCCCTAATGTAACATCACTATGCCCCGAGTAGGACATAGGATTATTCAACCATTGATAAAACAAATCATTACTGTTTAAAAGTCACTGGGACGATTTCCCGGATAGACCAATTGCAGAGACTTTGTCCTGGCACGCTTGACTTGATCCACGCGTCCATATCACAGTCGCTATCTCCGTCTTCAGCATCGGAAACAGCATTGATAGTCTCATGGCATACTCCATTTGGTGTAATTGTTATCGGCCCTCTGAACTTGGGCGTTCCTGAAGAGGATGCTGATGACGAAGGATGATATCCAAGTCCGAATCTATCCATTTTTACCGGAATCTCCAACACTTGACCCCAGCCTTTGGTCTCACCTGTCCGCACTAAAGCTTGGGCTTCCTTATAAGATGACATGGCCACATCTGGCGCTTTACTTGGCATGGGAGCTTTGTCTTTAATTCGCAACCCTTCGAAGGCTTGACAGGGTGTTTCGTGTATTTCGCCGTCGACCTCAACATATCTGAATGAAGACAGGTGGCAAACCAGAATATCCTCTTCCCCGCAAACGGTAACAACACTATCACCCACCATGTATTTCAACTTCTGATGCAAGGTGGACGTTACGGCCCCTGCAACGTGGATCCATGGGCGCCCGAGAAGACAGCTATAAGCAGGATGGATGTCCATGATGTAGAATTCGGTATCAAAAATCTCGGGCCCCACCTGCAGCGGTAATGTTATTGACCCAAACATTGACCTTTTCGTCCCGTCAAACGCCCTCACAACCAAATCGTTGGGCGTGCAAATAACCCCCCGGATGTCCAACTTCATCATGGCTTTCTTTGGCAATACGTTCAATGACGATCCAGTATCCACCAATACATGCGACATTACGGTGCCCCGACACTCCACCGATATATGCAAGGCCATGTTATGCTCCCGACCCTTGGGTGTTAGATCAAAATCTGTGAAACCCAGGCTATGTCCAGCATTGACATGTGCCTTTACCCCCTCTAACTGATTCACAGAAACTTCTTGGGGCACGAATGACGTATCCAGTATCTTCAGCAAGGCGTTCCGGTGCGCCTCGGAACATAACTGCAATGATAAGATGGAAATTTTCGATGGCGTTTGCTGGAGGTGCTCAACGATTTTGTAATCACTTTTACGAATGAGCCTCATAAACTCCTCCACATCCTTAAGTGACGCTTCCTTTTCGTTCAGCGGAGAAGGGCCACTCTTAGTTACCTTGGCTTTACCCTTGGTCAATCTTTCTGCCTCTACCTCGGGCAACGTGAAGATTCTTCCGCTTCTGGTCATACCCCCTGTTCCGACAACATTATCTACAACCCCAGCTAGTTGTCCATTGACTTCAATTTTCTCACTGTCGCAATATACCTCCAACCCGTAAGTCCACGACACTGCTTTAGTACTCTCAAAAGGAACTGGTCCTGCTTTGGTAATTGTGATCGTCGGCCGCCTGGCGGGCGCCGTTATCGTTATTGTTTTCCTCGGAATCGTTACCGTCACGACATCGTTCTGCTCATCACATAACGCCTCTACAGGCTTTTCAACCGCGGTTCGATCGAATTGCAAGGTACCTTCATCCATCATAGCCTGAATGCCCTGTTTCAAATCATTACAACCCTCTGGCTGGGTCCAGCACTCTAAATAGTATTCATCACAACCCAGAAATACTCCCCCTCTGAGCAACCAGCTTTTCACTTCACTCAATGGTGTCTTCAACTCATTAACATCCAACACCAAGTTCAAATCTTCTTCCGTTAAGATAGCGTTTGCCCTATGATTAGGCATGGGCTGTTGTACAATATTGGGCCCCACTTAGCCAAAGTTGATGGCTTTACTGTCCAACAAGTCCTGCACTTTGTGTTTAAATGCCTGACAAGCTTCTACATCATGCCCGGGTGCCCCGGAATGGAATTCGCAATGCTTGTTGGCGTCATACCCATAA
Source organism: Lathyrus sativus (assembly GCA_963859935.3). Lineage (NCBI taxonomy): Eukaryota > Viridiplantae > Streptophyta > Magnoliopsida > Fabales > Fabaceae > Lathyrus > Lathyrus sativus. The sequence continues at coordinate 322,923,023 of OZ012737.1, read as the reverse complement.
GGAAGTACCGTCCCTGTAGGCGGTGCCAAAGTCCTCTTTTCAACCAAGTTCAACCCTAGCAAGGTCTGGAGGAGTTCTGCATATGTGGAAGGAGGTGCGTCAAACACTCTTTTCGGCCTCGTGTTCTGTACCCTTCTCTGACCGGGGTTCTGCCCTTGTTGCTGCGGTGGTTGTTGTTGCTGTTGTGGCTGCCTCTGTGGCGGAAGCGGGATAGTAACACTAGCTATTTGATGAGGCTGAACATACTGATTCCTTCCTCTGCCCCTTCCCCTGCCGCCAAACACGGCGCTAGTATCACCCTGTCGTCTACCACCGAATGCTTTTCTTGTACCTCCTGCTGAAGTAGACTCACCTGCTTGGAATCTTCCAACTTTAATCCCGTTTTCAATCTTCTCCCCCATAAGAATCAAGTCTGAGAAACTACCCAACGACACACTAAACAATTTTTCGTAGAACATCCCCGTAAATGTCAGAATGAACATGTCGTTCATCTCTCTTTCAATTAAAGGAGGATGCACCCTCGCTGCCATATCGCGCCACCTTTGCGCGTATTCTTTAAAACTTTCACCGTTTTTCTGTGACAAACCCTGTAATTGGACCCTGTTTGGTGCCAGATCGCTGTTATATTTATAATGTGTCACGAAAGCCTCAACCAACTGCTTCCAGGTTTTAATCTGAGTGGGCTCCAGCCCCATATACCATTCAAGCGATGGTCCTGATAAGCTGTCCTGGAAGAAATGCATGAGCATCCTTTCGTCATCCGAATACGCGGACATCCTTCTGTAATAAGAGCGGACGTGTACCTTAGGGCAGGTATCCCCTTTGTATTTGTCAAATGTTGGAGCCTTGAATTTCAACGGCACCCTCAGCCCTGGCACCAACCCCATAGTAGTCATATCTAATCCAGCGGAGTTCTGATCAACCACACCTTTCATCTGCTCTTCTAGCATTTTGATCCTCTGAACCGGGTCAATAGGGCCTTCAGGTCCCATACCTCTTCCTGAAAAAGCGTCCTCCTGGCGGTCTTCACCCCAATTCACATTTTCATTTCCATATCCGTCGTAACCAGTGTTGCGGCCAAACCCTTGCTAATTGATCATGGGACCTAGTCCCCTGTTACCGAAACCCTGGTTGAGCCTAACAGGTCCAAACCCAGTGTTAACAGGAATCACCCCAGCACCATTCTCATTGCCAAATCCACCATACCCCTGATTAGCGTTACCAAAACCGTCGTAACCGAAACCCTGGGTGTTGAAGCCGAATTTCCCGTCCTGATTGACGTAATCGAATCCCTGATCATTGTAGCCGAAACCATTGTTGCCAAAACCATTACCGCCATTGTTGTTACCACCGCCTTGGTTGGCGTCCCCAAATCCAACATTGTTAACAACAGTCTCATTTCCATTCCCTGTGTTGCCATTGCCAGCGCCAGCGCCATCGTTTACAACCACAACAGGTGGGGTCACTACAGGTGGAACCACAGGCGTAGGGGTTCCATCCTCCGGAATAGTCTCAACGTGCACAGAATTGTGGTCATTGTTGCCATTCCCATTAGTCTGCGTCAGCAGCGGCTATACCAAAGTCTGGAGGCTCTCCTGGCCCTTAGCAATGTTCTCCATTGCTTGCATGAACAGATTCAGCTTCTTGCGGATTTCTTGCATCTCAACTTGGACTTGATCCATTACTTTCTTGTAGTTGTTTCGGGTTGAGTAGCGGTGGACTCTTCGTTCGTCAATCCTGAAAAACCTGTGAGATACAGGAAATGAGATACAGATCCAACCAATAACTGGCGATGCAAAAATGAATATGCAGATACAATATGTGTCTGTGCGTTAGGGATATCAACCCCCGATTCTAGTGCCAAAGTGCCAGTGCAGTGACAGTGATAGCAATAAGAAGCTCGAAATCCAATCATGGAAAACATCTCATATATTGCGGAAAAAGCCCATTGAGTCAGGAATACAATACTACTGAGTGTACAATAGGAAGGCATGACCTCAACCAACAATCCTGGTGATGGCCAGCACGATGCAAATAAAGCATACACATTAATACATAAGATAATCAAGTGCGACCATATGCCTGGTACTCCTCTAACAATCTCTTAGTCTTGGGATGATTCGGCTGAGAAAGCAACCCTTCGACGAGCGAGTCTCTTTGCCTGATAACACGTTGGAGATCACCAATGGGTTCCTCCCAAACACCTTCTCCAAAGCAATCTTCTAGCTTCTGCTTCTGGGACGCAGACTCTTTCTTGCGCTTGATAACTTTGTTCAAGGCATTCTAGACATCATACCTCCGCATAACCTCTTCTTCCAACCTCTTCTGGCTAGCTTTCAACTGACCTTCCAGCTCAGAGATCTGCAGCTTCAGCTTGTCTTCTCTTTCCTTATTGCCGGTCAGCGTGGCATTCCAGGTTTTGTTGAATGCAGAGATCTCCCGGTAGGCTACATCAAGTGCTTTCTTCTTAGACTCCAGCATATCATGGGAGCTCTTGAAGTCTATCCCCAAACATTCATGCTTCTTTCGTTGCTCAGTCAGTTCCGTGCCTAGTTGATTCACCAGCTTCGTTTGCTGCTCGAAGGAATATACGGCTCCATTCCTTTCGCTCCTGAGTTGCACTAGCTCTTCTTCCAACTTCTCGTTGGCTTTCATCAGCTCTTCTTTCTCCTTCACAACCTGTTCATATCTCTCAATAGACACAGCAGTCGGCTCTTCAATCACGGGGGGAGCAGGAGGTGATACTGCGGGAAACAGCATCAGCACCTGCTTTTCCCTATCTTGGATCCATACCTTGTATGGAGCATAGGATTGACAATCATTCTTACCCAACAACGCCTTACCCCGCTTGTGGACATTATTCCAGGCATGCTGAAGATTGGACAATAGTTCTCCCTTCAAATCACCTGTGAAGTACAGAGATTCCTGTACTTCCTCCTCTTTTGGCGGGTTTTTCAAAGCATACCCGAATTGCCTGATCAACAATGAAGGATTGTAGTTAATGCACCTTTTCCTCCCAATCATAGGAACGTTAGGATATCCGGCGCAGCTGTAGATGATCACATATCCCAGTAGATCTTTATTAAACCAGATAACGTCTTCTGAAGAAAGTCCCATCAGATGCTCAGACCAATCCACCGTATCTGCAGACTCAGCGAAGATACCCTTCTTGGGCAGATGACTCTCAAACCACATATACAGCAAAGGCCCACAACAAGAGACATTCTTGCCCCTCCTGTTCTCGTTCTTATAATGCAGTGAGTGATAGAAATCTCCAATCAGAGTAGGCACAGGATTGCCTGAAGCAAATATATAGAACGCATCCAGATCAACGAAGTCAGGCAGGTTCGGGAACAGTACAATGCCATAGATACACAGAGCAAGAATAGCATTAAACACAGTCTAACATCCACTCTTGGCATACTGTTGTGCTTTCCCAACCAAGAACTTGAGAGAGAAACCAGAAACTCCATTCCACGAGGTTAACAGCAACTCTGAGGAGTCTAAATGCAAGGCAACAGCCAAATCCTCCAGTTTGGGTTCAGCATCCATATGAATGAAAGGTACCCTGTTCTGAATAGTCAGCTCCAAGATCTCAGCATATTCCTCCATGGTCGGAGCCAGAATGAAGTCAGGGAAAGTAAAACATCTCAGCGGGGGATCATAAAACTGCATTAGCGTGCACAATCCGTTACGTTCATACATGGATGGTTTATAAACCAACCTAAGTAATTTCCCATAACTCTTCCTGAAGCTTCTCTTCACATCATCATCAGCTAAGGATATCAAACCAAGCAAAGAAGAAACATCTGGAGTAGGCAACTTATACGCCACAGTCTTCTTCAGAGTATCCATAATATCAGCAGACAGAAATCCAGGCAACTAGAACCAGAGGGTGTGAAATGCACCTGCAGCACAGACACACGTTAATGATATGTAAAATGAGTATGCAACAATGCAATATGCAACATGCGACAGGGATCAAGTAGTATATTGCTGAAGAGATCCATCCACAATATCTGTCTCAACAGACCCACAATACTGCTCAAACCTGGTCTCAACAGTCCCATAACAATGCTCCAATCGGGTCTCAACAGACCTAAAACAATGCTCCAACCTGGTCTCAACAGACCTATAACACTGTCCTGATGAAGAACCCCAAGTAACCACACATACTGATCCAATATCAAGAAAACCGGGTAATCTGGAGGTCAAGTTTCCTGCATGCCCCAATCCCTCTCACAGGTAGGTGTCCTGTCAACTGACACAAGGTACGGCAACCTATGCGGTCGTCGGCATCATAGACTTTCAAGACTGATGATACGATACCCAGAAGGTGTGGCATCATCATGTCTTGAAGAGGCCTCACTTAGCCAACTTCCAATTGATCGGTCCCCAGAGTCGACAATCCAACTAACCAACAACCCCCTCAACCCAAACGGTTGAAAAAGAAGTCAACCAGAAGAACCTCGTCTGAGCGTGGATTTTGCGGGACACTAGTACATGCAAAGCATGCACGCGCCCACTACTTTCCACAACTAATTCTAGGTGCACTCAAGCCCGGGTCCGGCTTATCTCTCAATCTGACCCCTACCCAGCATAACAACAATAATATAATGCTGAAAGTAAATACAGAAAAGTAAATTCATACAAAACCCATGACGGGAAAACAAGCGCTAGGATTGACTCGCGTAGGGAACCGTTGGAGTCCCCAGCAGAGTCTCCAGCTGTCGCTACTGCGAAAATCGGTGCCGGCTATGATAGAAGAGTCGCCACCGTGCGTTATTTATCCCACAAGAGGGAAAGGAAACGCTCAGAGTAAACCTTACGCAAAGGGGGAAAGGAATGGTCATCGCAACCAAATCCTGGATTCGAGAGTCGGTTACGCAAGGGGAAGGTATTAGCACCCCTCACGTCCGTCGTACTCGACGGGATCCACACTTGTTTTCTAGTACGGACTATTATTCTACCTACTCTACAGGTCTGGGTTAAAAAAGAAAGAAAATGACTCGGCAAAGTATCGCACTTTATGCCTACGTATTCCCGTCTGGAACGAGAAATCAGAGTCAACGTAGTTCGCCTAACTACGGGTTAAGGGGGAAGGTTGCTCGCTAGGATACGACATCCTATGCCTACGTACTTTCATACAGCATGAAAGATCAGAGCAATTGTAGTTCGGGCTACGTACGACACAAGTCTGTGTGTTTATCCTTTATCCTTCTGAAAAAGGTTTTCTTCTGATTACGAGTCCAAGCGGACAAAAATGACGTTTGAAGTTTGTTTCTAGTCTTTTACGCAAGAACTGTCTTTTATGATGTTTGAAATATTATTGTGTTTTTGATTATTTCAAGATGAGAAGAGAGACGACACTCTAAAACCCTAAGGTTAAAAAGGGGAAGCAAAACTACCCTAAAGTTGTCATGCATGGATAAACATCCTAACGTCTGTCATATTTCTCTCTTGCACAGAGAGAAACAGAGATCCTAGGGGATAAACAGCAAAAGAAACAAATATATATAGTAAATAGTAAACATGTATGCAATGCATCAATACAAGCAAGGCAAGGGAGTCCCACTCAACCTCGAAGTTGGGAAAACAATAGGCAAAGTGAAACAACATTCACTTCAAACCTATGGGGGCAAGCTGTACAAGCCAACAAACAATACAACAAAAGAAAACAACACCAGCACCAGCTCTGATAGCAACAATCCAGCTCCTACAGTGAGCAGCACAAGCAGCAACAGCTCTGACAGCTACAACTTCAAACAAGACCCCATCTTCAATCTTCAATGATCTTCAAACTTTAGATAAGCTCCTATCTAAAACAATAATCCAGCTCTAGCCAGCATGAACTTCAACCAGTAAACAGCCTCAAAAAGGAGCAGCAAAACCCTAGCTTCAACAGACAACCAGCTTTGATAGGCACAAGCTTCATCTTCACCAATCTTCAATGAACTTCATCTTCAATAGGTTTCTATCTTCAATGCAATCACTCCAGAAGAGAATCACTTAATATATGAAGTTGAAATGCTAAACAGCTTATTGACAACCAAAGGAAGCCTATAAGCACCTAGCATTGTAAGAGAAATGTTCCCTCAAAGTTCTACTTCTAAAGTATGTCACTCATCCCTCCAAAGGAGGGATATGAATACCTTAGAAGGACTTTGTGTCATAGGGAAGAATAGAAGCACAAGATGCTTTCCATGTTTTCCAGAAGAAATCAGTCTAATCTAGAGCTCTTCCTACATTTCCTATCTCCTAAGTCTTCAAAAGCAACCTTCAAGGAGAAGAATCCTCATGCACCAAGCTCCATCCTTTGTTTACAATCATCCTTCAAGCCTTCAGAAGCTCCAACAAGCAAAGCCCAAGCCCAAATCTCAATTAAAATACTCCAAACTAAACAAACAAACCAAATGCCCAAGGGGAAAACACACAATCGCCACCCAAATTGCAAAAATCAAGTAAAATGCTAAAACTCATCATAAAATCCTAGGTAAATTTCTAAGGGAACCTAACCCTATACCCAATACCCCATATAAACCCCAAGACCTAAATCAAACCCTAAGTCCCCAAACTATGCCCTAAACTACAACTAGTTGTGTTAAAACCCTAATTCTAACACCTCTCCTATTCACCTTTCAAACTAACCTAAATTTTAGTCAAAAAATATGACAAAATTCCTAAGGGTACATGCTTCCCTAATCTAATCAACCTCACAAGAATCACTTCAAAATTACTCACCAAACTCTCATGCTAAATTCAGAAAAATGAAGTATCAAACAAAAGTAAAATAAAAGCATTAAAATGGTAAAATATGCCAGAAAATATAAAATGCATGAAATTAATATTTTTTAATCCTATAAAATTTTATAGACCCTAAGGAAACCAGGGAAAAAAGTCTCATCCTAAAATGGTCATTTTTCAATTTATTATGAATTAATCTTCAATCATATGTAAAACATGAAAATACAAGAAAACAATTAAAAAAAAGCAAACTGGCGTGATGAATAGCAATGGGGTTCAGTTATTTATCAGAGTTGGGCCCAGGAGGGGGTGTGCGTAGCAAGCGCATACTAGGCCCAAAAACAATTCAGAAAATAAAGTGGAAAATATAAAGAAAATGAAAAACGTGTGTATCAAATAGCAAGTAATTTCTTTGTAAATCTCAATGGGCCTGGGAATGAGGGTGTCATTAGCAATCTAGTAACTAAGCCCAAAACAACATGGTTAATGAAACGCAGCGTATAGGTTAGTTTCAGACTCTTCACAAAATCAAACGCGATCTGAGCCATTGGATGAGGGTTTGGGTCAAAGTCCACTGAAGATCCTAGGGTTAGAAAGTTGTCTTCCTCATTTGAAAGTTGGAGGGAAGAATAACCAGACGGTGGCCGGAGGTGGCGCCACCGTCGTCCCCAAACGCCAACTCTCTAAATCCTCACCAAAACTCAACCCTAAATACATCATTCTACTCGCTTTTTCACACTGAGCAAGAATCTACCCTCCATTTTCATTAACCCTCATCACAACTCCAAACACGATAAAGAACTCAGAACCTGCTCAAGATTCAACCATCACCATTCTTCAAATTAAAGTGCCCAAAATCATCACCACGCTACACTGAGTAATTACCACTATCTAACTAAGCTTAATTCATCAAGATCAGCAAGAACAATCCATCACAAGAAAATTGGTCACCTAAGATTTCATCTCTAAACCTCAAAATTCTTTACCAGAAACGACCTAACCATGATCTACATTGCATCTAATCATTTAAAACCTAACAATTCTACCTATATCAAGCTACACGATGAAGTTTACCAACCTGCAAAAATCTGATGAACAGAGTGATGAATCCTTCAAGCCACACTCCAAAACCTTCCAGATATGATTAATGATGCTTGATAGAGCTTCTGTATGCAATCAATTGTGTTGAATCCTCTTGAATCTCCAAATACGATTTTCAATTGCAAGCTTGAAACTCAAGGTGCTCTTTCTTGATTCTTCAATGTTCTTGCTCAGAATTCCCTCCAAACTCACTCACGAACTCAAGATGAAGCTACTGAGTCCAAAAGATTTCTTTGAAATGGCTCAAATTCGTGTAACCGATTCTGTTTTGCAAGGTGCAAAATCAGAATTCTATCTCTCAATTCTCTCTTAATCTTCACCAACAATGCCTTGAATCAGTCATAAACCTTATATAGAACATGTAGGAATGCTCTAGAAACTTCTGAAATGATCTATGTGAGATATCCAATATCTCTTTCACTTGAAATTATCATGAGAAGTTCATACATGGCAATCATGTTCAGCTTGTTGCAGCACTTTGATTCTGATCCAAATTCTCTCCAAGTGATATATTGAATGTGTTAAGAATGGTTAGATCCTTAGTTTTGATCCCATGAATGGTTTGGCATATGTAACTTATATGTGAAGCTACCAAATGCAAATGTGTTCAAATGACCTCAAATGGGAAAATTGGCATTTCCATCATCTTTATAACCTCATTTCTGATCAAATTGATATGTCATATGCCCCATTTTGACCTTAAAACAAAAAATCACAAATTTGACTTTTTAAATGACTTTAATTCTTCCTTTTTTAGGCTATTTTTGCAATTTTGTAATACAAGCCAATTCAACTCACCATGACTTTATATCTGACCTAGAAACATCATTTTAAGCACATCTCATGTTGAACATTTTTTCATTTGAAGATGGGAAGATAGAGATTTGGACCCTTGGTTGAGAATGACCTATAATCATCAATACCCAAAATACCCCTGGATTGCCAAGATCATAGCTTGAGGTCTACAAATCCTCTTGAGGACTTCTAGTACTCAAAATAAAGGCAAGATCAAGCCCTACAACTCTTATGTTGGCCAAGAATACATTTGAAAACTCCTTGAAGGGCAAAGGTTTCTTGGAAGTCAAGTAACTTTCACAGATAAATTTAAGTGTCCTCTGGTGACCTATAACTTGCAAGAACCATAACTTGAGTTCTACAAATCTTATTGAATACTTCTAGTACTCAAATTAAAGATATTGAGAAGCTCTACAAGTTTCATGTTGGCCAAGAATCAATTTGAAACTTGTATTTTGACTCATGTGGCTTGGAAATCCAGTGCTATGCAGGGGATTTTACCCTGAGAACCCTGTCTCAAACACCTCCAACCAATATTGATTCTCTTGAATTTGATCTTGAATCATCCATAAACATGCTTTAACATCTCAACTCATGACTTCCATGACCTAGAGCTAGGTCTTGATGCCCTTTCTTTACTCTCCTTGACCTAGGGTTACCCAGATGAAACCCTACTTGTACACATCTCAACTATGGTTCTTGAACTTGATACCATGACTTGTCTAAGCATCAATAGGGATCTCTAGGCCTCCCATGGGATCCATACACACCTGAAATTCATAATTCCATGCTTATGATCTTTAATACACCTCAAGTTAGGAGAGAAATCCACCTGTGGGCACTCAAACTTCTCAAGACTTCAAATCACTCCTTGATGACTTGGATGGCCTCTTAGGCTCATATAACACCTCTAGATAGGCTTCTTCTTCTGACAGACACCTTGATCCCTTGTTGGAGGCATGTTATGCTATGATGTGCAAATGATTAGACCATGTATATGATGTAACTATGCAAATGATAATGCAATTAAAACATGAATCAGGCAAGAAAAGGTTGAGCAAATTTTGGGGTGCAACAGATTATTTTGTTTTAAATTGCACTAAATTCTATAAATGGAGGTGAATACTTTGAAAAAATAGGTTAAGCTACCTATATCAAAAGTCATGACATTATGAAGAAAAAGTCAAAGAAAGAAAGAATAAAACCCTAATTTTGCATTAATCTTTTTACTAATTAGGGATTTTAATTCTTTCTTAAAAAATTAATCCTAGTTAGAATTAATAAACCTAATTATTAAGCTATTAAGATGTCTTTTTTTAATGTATTAAAAAAGGCTAAAAGATATTATTAAAAACAATTAAGAGATTATTTATACTCTGCCAAGGAGTGTAAAAGTGAAAAAGGGTGTGTGAGAAGTGTATGGGGCGCATGACACATGTGGTTAAGCCCGTGTTCTTTCTATTGTTGTTGTTGGTTCATAATGGGGTGTGTCAGCAATTGATGAGGTTCACGTGAAGTAATGGGTGTTGGGCTTGAATTGAAGCCCAATGGAATTTCAGAGTGAGGGCAAATGGGGAAGGATCCCTCAATCATTTCACTCCTCAGTCCCTTTTTTCTTTCTCCCTTTCTCAAATCACCTTCACCATAAATCCCTATGTTGCGCCGAAAATTGTCTCCGGCGGCAACGGAGCCCAAAACCACTTATAACCACCACCTCTGAACTCCACTATTCATCCTCTATCCATTTCTAAACTTAGATTTTGCTAAAACCTGCCCTAACCCCTCAATTCATATCCAAACATCAAGAACCCTAAAACTTTAAATCAATATTAAAGGGTATATAATTAATATCTCTAGTGGAAACCTTAGGGCTTTGACTTAGTGGCACAGGCTCTTAAAAGTGATAACAAGTATGGAAGCAAATACGAAGGCAGAAGATTCATACTTACTTACAGAGCTGAGGCTTGCTCTAGTTAAGGTAGGAGTTAAAGAAGATGATGAAGAAAACCAGAGATACATGATTTTCAAGTAAAACTTTTGAGCCATAGCTTTTAGAAATTTCTTCTTCTCCTCTTCTTCTTTTTCTTTATGAATCAATGTTATAGTTGTTTGTTATGGTTAGAATGGAGTAGGATATAAGATCAGTATTTAGGCTATTTGATTAAACAAGTTGTATTAATGATGATGAATAGTGGATTTAGGCTTAACTCAATTTAATGCAGAGCTTCGATGTGAAGCTCTCGTCAATGGGGGAATAAGAGCTTTGGTGAGTTTAAGAGATTTAGGGAATGAAACTGGCAGAGTTTCTTTAGTGTCAAGGATGAGTGATCATGAAGCAATGAAAAATGAGGTTTAGATACATGGAATAGGGAGAATTTGGAGGGAAATGTAGTTGCAAAATAGTTAGGAATGAATCAATTTCCACCCTTGGATGGTGATCCTAGACTAGGGTTTATCAAGGGTGGAAATTCATTGATGAATTATGCTAGTTGAGTTATTTAGTTGGAATGAAGAAAAAGTTGATGATTTGTGTTTGTTTTTAACTTGAACTAGTGTAAAAATTGGATGAAAATTGTAGCGGGGAAATTTGTGAGTGTAAGCTATTGATTAACTTAACTCATAAAGCAAGAGTCGCCACCGCACTTTTATTTTATCCAAAAGGAAAGGAAAAAGAGCGAACAAAATCTAAACAAGGTCTAAACAAGAACAAATAAACAGAGACTGGTAAGGGGGTTGGTTACGCTAAGAGAAGATGTTAGCACCCAAAACATCTATAGTACAATATAAGAACCCTTTGAAATATATATGATTTTTGGTTTGAAAAGGTTTGTTTGAAAATGAGATTGGGGAGATGAGAAGAGAAGTATTTTTTAATATTTTTTGTGTTTGAAGAGACTTATCGCCTCATGCCTATGTATCCACTGTCGTGGTGAGAATTGGATATCAAGCTATTGGATTAACTTGAATCTTAATTCATTATTCACCACCGGTCTTTAATTTGTCCAAGGGAAGGGAAAAAGATCGAATTATCCACAAGATGCAATGCAAATGAAAAGCTAGAGAATCTAACATTCGGGGGTTGGTTAAACTTAGGGAAGGTACTAGCATCCTAAGCATCTGTAGTACTTTATAGGAACCTCTTATTTGATGTTTTATTGTTGTTTGCTAAGGGTAGAAGACCTAAAGGTTTATTTCTAATTATACTCGCCAAGAAATTGCATCTTATGCTTACGTATCCTGACGGGAGTGGAATTAGAGTATTCGTAGTTCCCCTAAAAGGAATTTAGGAACAATTAATTGTTGGTCAAAGTTCCAGGTGGAGGAGGTTTGTTGATTGGTTCTAGGAGAAAAGACGAGTCATCATCTTAAGGTCGACTTAACCACCACAAGTTGTAGGAGATGGTCTTTACATCACATTGAGAGAAGGGCTCAAAACTCGGATTTATCGACGAGTATGCCACATACCTCTCTCAAGCGGAAAAGATTCTACATCTCTCGATATTATTATGGGGTAGGAGAATTATATCTCGACTATTAAGATGAATCATGTCTAATTCTCTTGTGGGGAGAATAAGATTGAATTGTGTATTGGTTCGTCTAAGTTGAAATATTCAAGAGGAACCAGTCCTATCTTAAAGGTGTAGGGACTAAATCCTAAACTGATCGACTTGAAAAAGTCAAGGATCAAGCGAGGGAATGATGATGCAAATGAAATGCAGCATGTACAACTTAAAGAAGTCGTACACGGGTTCTTCCATTGGATATGCATACACAATAATATTAAGAAAATAGAGCGAAGTTACATGATTTAGCAGTGTAATAGAGTTGACCATATGAGTTACGAACTAACAAGCTTGAAATTTAAGCTCAGAATTCCAGGGACCGTGATTCAATCGAAACTACTAGTCAAATACCAACCCTAAGTCACGACAATCACAAATAAATTAAGATTAATTTTCAAAACGAAGTTAATAAACGAATCTCAAATTTAAAATAAAAATAGATTTTTAGATCAAGGGTAATTAATATATAGTTGAATTTTATTAAAATTACAATCAGAATAGAAAAAAACAAGATTGTTAAATAAGGGAAAAAATATGAAAATATGATTAATATGGATTTTCAATTATGATAATTGAGTTTTCACACAAAGTTAATGATTATTATAAATGTAATTGAGATAAAAAAAGGTTGGAGTTATCAAAATTTTAAGATCAACGTTAATATATTTAATTGGATCAATTGAAGTTTTAAGAAACAAAATTAATCAAATAAGATTTCATTTTAATTTTAAAAAAAAGGAGTAAATAAAAAAAGAATGAGTTAATTTAAAAAACGGATGGGGTGCAGGTCTAAAAAAAAACATACGGGCCCTAATGAGGCCCAATACCCGTCGGTCCAGAAAGGAGGGTTAGTAAACCCTAACCCAACCCCAAACGCCTCTCCTCTCTTGCGCCGCCCCCTCCTCGTTTCTTCTTCCTCATTTCTCCTTCTTTCTCCATTTCTGCTTCTTTCTCGTTCTTCCTTTCACCTCTAAAAGCAATGACAACAACAAGTGAATCTCAAAACCCAACACCCTCGAATCGTTACCCAGCGAGAAGCATTCACAACTCTGTTTCTCACGCTCGAAATCTAAAAGGGTCTCGCACTACTCTGTCGTGGGTCGTGATCACTAAAGACGGGATTTGGCCAGAAAAACAGCAGCGTTAAAAGCCTTTTGGAGAAAATAAAGTATCAGTGACGATTCGGCACGATGGTTCGTCAACTATGTCAACAAATCGCAGATAAGTGCTCTTGTCTTGAGTGTATTTTGAGCTTTGTGAGTGTTGAGGGGGTAAATGGATGTTGCGTGTGTTGAATCTTTTAGTGATTATCTGTGTACGCTTTTCTGTGGATCCCCCCTTTTCTTCTTCTGAACTGACCCTTTTATAAGTTCGAATGGACTTAAATGTAGAAAAACGGATATTGAATCCTTGTAAAACCCTTTCCATTCTCAAAACAGCATGTTTTGACTGTTTTAGAAACTAATTGAATTTGTTTTGATTTTGTAGAAACAACGTGAATGGCATTTATCTTCTTGTTGAAAGAGCATTGATTGCAAACTTAAAAACCTGTCCAATTGTACTTCAAAATTTATGCTAAGACCTGGATGATTTCCTTTTTTTTTGCTGTATGTTGATTATTGCTTTTACTGAGTGTGAAGTCTGATTTATGGCTTTTGAATTCTCTCTTTCTAAAACCATCACTTGTGTATGTCTCAGGAGGAAATTCAGGGGTCTTCTGTTACATTCAGCATATTCGTGGCAGGTCAGAGAGTACATCAATCACCTGTGAATAGGGATGTAAATGGATATCCATGGGGGCGGATAGTATGATATCCGTGTCTGCCCCGTTGGATAAATATGATATTCGTATCTGCCTCATATCCATGCGAATATCAGTTAAGCGGGTAATCCATGGGTTTTAAGGTATCCGCGGATATTTACAGATATCCATGAATAACTTTTTTTGTCTAAAATTATTTTTTAAAAATATATTTTTTCGCTCTCAATTTAACAACTAAACTTCATCATATTATTTTCATTCTTTTTTCACTAAAACATAATAGCATTCAAACATAATATCCATACATTTCATAGTTTAATAAAATAAAATTCATCAAACCATATAATAATTGTTTAAATAAAAAAAAGTAATAATGCAAATAGTTTTCATCAATCATTACAAAAAGTAATATGAAAAGACTAAATTTCTTGGAAGATGTAATGACGTCTATAATAAATTAAAAATATTTAAATACTTTTTATAATTTATTAACGGGTATGGATATCTGCGGGTACGGGTATCATTAAACCCGCATCCACATCCATTAAATAACGAATATTCTAATATCCATTCATTTTATCCATGGATATCCATTAAGCTATCCACATTGTATCTATGACGGATTATATCAGCGGATACCCGCGGGCACGGGCTTTTTTGCCATCCCTACCTGTGAAGCTACTTCTACGAAGTTCTCGCGAATCAAATGCTTCTACTGTTAATGCTCTGAGTGTAGGTGTGTTTCCTCTTATCAATTCAACAATGTTTGGTGTACTTAAAAGGTTTTTTTGTCAGAAATTGTTACCGGGCCGCAATCATGTGATAAAATGAGTTTCTTCCTTGATTTGCCGTGATTAATTTTGATGATTGATGTACCTTCTGTTTCCTTGTAGAAATCGGACTCTGGATGGTGGAGTAACATCATACGCTAGCCTTGAAGAAACTATAGTGTAAGAAACTACTAGGTGGTGGTAGCAAGATAAAGAGACCTCTTATATGAGGAACAATACAACCTTGACCTTACGACATTGGTCACTTAGGAATCTCATAGGTCTTTGGGTTTTCTTTGGGAATTTATATTTTAAAGGCTCTGTACCATGTGAACTTCTTAGGATGTATTATCATGAATTTGAGCATTAATTTTCTTGAATAATCACGGGATATGGAACTTCTTGTACAATTTTAAGTTCTCGTAATGGTCATTTATATATTTTTTCGAATTTGAAATGGTTTGTGGACCTTTGTCACTTTGTATTTGATAGCCTTCCTCTTTTAGTCATGTATTGTGAGGTCTCAATTGTGTCAAAGCAACACAGAAAGGATGATTATGAATGATAGATTTTCTTTGAGAATTTGAATTTACTTGATCTTTCCATATGGAGCATCAATTAAATAATCTGAATTTAATTCCTGAATTTCCTATGTTTCCTCAATTTGAAGTATAATGGCTTGAAGAATTTGAATATACTTGATCTTTCCATATGGAGCATCAATTAAATAATCTGAATTTAATTCCTGAATTTCCTATGTTTCCTCAGTTTGAAGTATAATGGCTTGAACTAATCGGCGAATGTTCTTGAATTACTCTTGAAGATTTGAAATTCTTATGATAACCTTTTGAGGCTCTTGAATCCCATAACCTCTTGGAGTTGAATTCCAACTTGAATATAGTCTGACGAGATAGGATACTTAGACCTTACCGTGACATGAATCTTCTTGTTAATCATTACAAATAGTTTGCATCCGTCCCGAACTTAAAATTTGAGGAATCCTGATAAATGGGCCTTCCAAATTAGCATATCCAACAACTTTAATCCAACCGATTTGAATTATTCCAATAGAAACCATGAACTGAAATCTCACTTATCTTGTCACTTTAATTTCAATAACTCCACAACCTCCTCCTTCTCGCTACGACATAATTTTAAGTACTCTAAACTTGGGGAAATCGGTGTCCAAACCAAGAGGTGTTGTGTTGGGTTCAAAGACAATGGTGTTTTTGATATTTATTGTTATGGATTTTTGTCTGAAGATGAATATAGAAGATTGTGTCGCTACTACGAAAATCGGCGCCGGCTATGACAGAAGAGTCGCCACCGTGCGTTATTTATCCCACAAGAGGGAAAGGAAACGCTCAGAGTAAACCTTACGCAAAGGGGGAAAGGAATGGTCATCGCAACCAAATCCTGGATTCGAGAGTCGGTTATGCAAGGGGAAGGTATTAGCACCCCTCACGTCCGTCGTACTCGACGTGATCCACGCTTGTTTTCTAGTACGGACTGTTATTCTACCTACTCTACAGGTCTGGGTTAAAAAACAAAGAAAATGACTCGGCAAAGTATCGCACTTTATCCCTACGTATTCCCGTCTGGAACGAGAAATCAGAGTCAACGTAGTTCGCCTAACTACGGGTTAAAGGGGGAAGGTTGCTCGCTACGATACAACATCCTATGCCTACATACTTTCATACAGCATGAAAGATCAGAGCAAACGTAGTTCGGGCTACGTACGACACAAGTCTGTCTGTTTATCCTTTATCCTTATGAAAAAGGTTTTCTTCTGATTACGAGTCCAAGCGGACAAAAATGACGTTTGAAGTTTGTTTCTAGTCTTTTACGCAAGAACTGTCTTTTATGATGTTTGAAATATTATTGTGTTTTTGATTGTTTCAAGATGAGAAGAGAGACGACACTCTAAAATCCTAAGGTTAAAAAGGGGAAGCAAAACTACCCTAAAGTTGTCATGCATGGATAAACATCCTAACGTCTGTCATATTTCTCTCTTGCACAGAGAGAAACAGAGATCCTAGGGGATAAACAGCAAAAGAAATAGATATATACAGTAAACAGTAAACATGTATGCAATGCATCAATACAAGCAAGGCAAGGGAGTCCCACTCAACCTCGAACCTGGGAAAACAATAGGCAAAGTGAAACATCATGCACTTCAAACCTATGGGGGCAAGCTGTACAAGCCAACAAACAATACAACAAAAGAAAACAACACCAGCACCAGCTCTGATAGCAACAATCCAGCTCCTACAGTGAGCAGCACAAGCAGCAACAGCTCTGACAGCTACAACTTCAAACAAGACCCCATCTTCAATCTTCAATGATCTTCAAACTTTAGATAAGCTCCTATCTAAAAAAATAATCCAGCTCTAGCCAGCATGAACTTCAACCAGTAAACAACCTCAAAAAGGAGCAGCAAAACCCTAGCTTCAACAGACAACCAGCTTTGACAGGCACAAGCTTCATCTTCATCAATCTTCAATGAACTTCATCTTCAATAGGTTTCTATCTTCAATGCAATCACTCCAGAAGAGAATCACTTAATAGATGAAGTTGAAATGCTAAACAGCTTATTGACAACCAAAGGAAGCCTATAAGCACCTAGCATTGTAGGAGAAATGTTCCCTCAAAGTTCTACTTCTAAAGTATGTCACTCATCCCTCCAAAGGAGGGATATGAATACCTTAGAAGGAATTTGTGTCATAGGGAAGAATAGAAGCACAAGATGCTTTCCATGTTTGCCAGAAGAAATCAGTCTAATCTAGAGCTCTTCCTACATTTCCTATCTCCTAAGTCTTCAAATGCAACCTTCAAGGAGAAGAATCCTCATGCCCCAAGCTCCATCCTTTGTTTCCAATCATCCTCCAAGCCTTCAGAAGCTCCAACAAGCAAAGCCCAAGCCCAAAGCTCAATTAAAATACCCCAAACCAAACAAACAAACCAAATGCCCAAGGGGAAAACACACAATCACCACCCAAATTGCAAAAATCAACTAAAATGCTAAAACTCATCATAAAATCCTAGGTAAATTTCTAAGGGAACCTAACCCTATACCCAATACCCCATATAAACCCCGAGGCCTAAATCAAACCCTAAGTCCCCAAACTATGCTCTAAACTACAACTAGTTGTGTTAAAACCCTAATTCTAACACTTCTCCTATTCACCTTTCAAACTAACCTAAATTTTAGTCACAAAAATATGACAAAATTCCTAAGAGTACATGCTTCCCTAATCTAATCAACCTCACAAGAATCACTTCAAAATTCCTAAGGAAACCAGGGAAAAAAGTCTCATCCTAAAATGGTCATTTTTCAATTTATTATGAATTAATCTCCAATCAT
Organism: Lathyrus sativus; assembly: GCA_963859935.3. Classification (NCBI taxonomy): domain Eukaryota; kingdom Viridiplantae; phylum Streptophyta; class Magnoliopsida; order Fabales; family Fabaceae; genus Lathyrus; species Lathyrus sativus. Next base: position 322,904,924 of record OZ012737.1, on the reverse strand, counting down.
ATGTAAAACATGAAAATACAAGAAAACAATTAAAAAAAAGCAAACTGGCGTGATGAATAGCAATGGGGTTCAGTTATTTATCAGAGTTGGGCCCAGGAGGGGGTGTGCGTAGCAAGCGCATACTAGGCCCAAAAACAATTCAGAAAATAAAATGGAAAATATAAAGAAAATGAAAAACGTGTGTATCAAATAGCAAGTAATTTCTTTGTAAATCTCAATGGGCCTGGGAATGAGGGTGTCGTTAGCAATCTAGTAACTAAGCCCAAAACAACTTGGTTAATGAAACGCAGCGTATAGGTTAGTTTCAGACTCTTCACAAAATCAACCGCGATCTGAGCCATTGGATGAGGGTTTGGGTCAAAGTCCACTGAAGATCCTAGGGTTAGAAAGTTGTCTTCCTCAGTTGAAAGTTGGAGGGAAGAATAACCAGACGGTGGCCGAAGGTGGCGCCACCGTCGTCCCCAAACGCCAACTCTCTAAATCCTCACCAAAACTCAACCCTAAATACATCATTCTACTCGCTTTTTCACACTGAGCAAGAATCTACCCTCCATTTTCATTAACCCTCATCACAACTCCAAACACGATAAAGAACTCAGAACCTGCTCAAGATTCAACCATCACCATTCTTCAAATTAAAGTTCCCAAAATCATCACCACGTTACACTGAGTAATTACCACTATCTAACTAAGCTTAATTCATCAAGATCAACAAGAACAGTCCATCACAAGAAAATTGGTCACCTAAGATTTCATCTCTAAACCTCAAAATTCTTTACCAGAAACGACCTAACCATGATCTACATTGCATCTAATCATTTAAAACCTAACAGTTCTACCTATATCAAGCTACACGATGAAGTTTACCAACCTGCAAAAATCTGATGAACAGAGTGATGAATCCTTCAAGCCACACTCCAAAACCTTCCAGATATGATCAATGATGCTTGATAGAGCTTCTGTATGCAATCAATTGTGTTGAATCCTCTTGAATCTCCAAATACGATTTTCAATTGCAAGCTTGAAACTCAAGGTGCTCTTTCTTGATTCTTCAATGTTCTTGCTCAGAATTCCCTCCAAACTCACTCACAAACTCAAGATGAAGCTACTGAGTGCAAAAGATTTCTTTGAAATGGCTCAAATTCGTGTAACCGATTCTGTTTTGCAAGGTGCGAAATCAGAATTCTATCTCTCAATTCTCTCTTAATCTTCACCAACCAATGCCTTGAATCAGTCATAAACCTTATATAGAACCTATAGGAATGCTCTAGAAACTTCTGAAATGATCTATGTGAGATATCCAATATCTCTTGCACATGAAATTATCATGAGAAGTTCATACATGGCAGTCATGTTCAGCTTGTTGCAACACTTTGATTCTGATCCAAATTCTCTCCAAATGATATATTGAATGTGTTAAGAATGGTTAGATCCTTGGTTTTGATCCCATGAATGGTTTGGCATATGTAACTTATATGTGAAGCTACCAAATGCAAAAGTGTTCAAATGACCTCAAATGCAAAAATTGGCATTGCCATCATCTTTAAAACCTCATTTCTGATCAAATTTGGTATGTGATATGCCCCATTTTGACCTCAAAACAAAAAATCACAAATTTGACTTTTTAAATGACTTTAATTCTTCCTTTTTTAGGCTATTTTTGCAATTTTGTGATACAAGCCAATTCAACTCACCATGACTTCATATCTGACCTAGAAACATCATTTTAAGCACATCTCATGTTGAACATTTTTTCATTTGAAGATGGGAAGATAGAGATTTGGACCCTTGGTTGAGAATGACCTATAATCATCAATACCCAAAATACCCTTGGATTGCCAAGATCATAGCTTGAGTTCTACAAATCCTCTTGAGGACTTCTAGTACTCAAATTAAAGGTAAGATCAAGCCATACAACTCTTATGTTGGCCAATAATCCATTTGAAAACTCCTTGAAGGGAAAAAGTTGCTTGGAAGTCAAGTAACTTTCACAGATAAATTTCAGTGTCCTCTGGTGACCTATAACTTGCAAGAACCATAACTTGAGTTCTACAAATCTTCTTGAAGACTTCTAGTACTCAAATTAAATCTATTGAGAAGCTCTACAAGTTTCATGTTGGCTAATAATCCATTTGAAACTTGTATTTTGACTCATGTGGCTTGGAAATCCAGTGCTATGCGGGGGATTTTACCCTGAGAACCCTGTCTCAAACACCTCCAACCACTCTTGATTCTCTTGAATTTGATCTTGAATCATCCATACATATGCTTTAACATCTCAACCCATGACTTCCATGACCTAGAGCTAGGTCTTGATGCCCTTTCTTTACTCTCCTTGACCTAGGGTTACCCAGATGAAACCCTACTTGTACACATCTCAACTATGGTTCTTGAACTTGATACCATGACTTGTCTAAGCATCAATAAGGCTCTCTAGGCCTCCCATGGGATCCATACACACCTCAAATTCATAATTCCATGTTGATGATCTTCAATACACCTCAAGTTAGGAGAGAAATCCACCTGTGGGCACTCAAACTTCTCAAGACTTTAAATCACTCCTTGATGACTTGGATGGCCTCTTAGGCTCATATAACACCTCTAGATAGGCTTCTTCTTCTGACAGACACCTTGATACCTTGTTGGAGGCATGCTATGCTATGATGTGCAAATGATTAGACCATGTATTTGATGTAACTATGCAAATGATAATGCAATTAAAACATGAATCAGGCAAGAAAAGGTTGAGCAAATTTTGGGGTGCAACAGCTGCCCCTATTCAAACGGCTTGGACCCGACTGGGTGAAGAGCGAACGGCCTTCAAAAAATCGTGGTATGAGACGGTTGAATACCAAGAACCCGAAAATTTGCCAACCGCAGAAATAAACTGCACAAACTGCTTGGAGAACAACATCCACCAACTGAATCTGGTTGTTACGGCAACCAACTGATCAATCATCTGATATCAAAATCTGATTTCAATGTCAACCTCCTGTGTAATGCCCCAGGCTTTGAACTCCCTCTTGTCAAAACACCTCGCTTTTTGTCCACGTTAAAACTCCGTCGTTTGTTAATACGGAGAAAACAAATTAGCGACCATGCTAGGGATCATTTTCATCAACCCGAAAAAGATTCTATCATCGCGGGGATAGAACTTTGTCCATGTTAGGACTCTACATTCCGTCAACACAGAAAAATCCCGACGACTTCGCTGGGGGAACATTTCTGCCTAATCACAGGAGACACTGCTTATCTCTGCATTAGCTAACTCCGTTGGGCCCAACCCACAAACGACTTCGAAGAGGACTCTACTGGGGACAAGAATAGTTCGTCAACACGAGGAAATCACGACGACTTCCTTGGGGAAAATACTTTTGTCAAATATCGGAACACAACTCACATACTCTGTCGATCACGGGAGAATCATCTATCTGGATACCGGAAAGTTCATTCGTCTGCTTCATACGGGAAAACACATCTGCCTGGTTCATACAGGAAAATTCATCCGCCTGCTTCATACGGGGAAACACATCTGCCTGATTCTTACAGGAAAATTAATCCGCCTGCTTCATACGGGAAAACACATCTGCCTGATTCTTACAGGAAAATTCATCCGCCTGCTTCATACGGGAAAACACATCTGCCTGATTCTTACAGGAAAATTCATCTGCCTGCTTCATACGGGAAAATCATCTGCCTGAACACAGGAAAGTTCATCTGCCTCCTTCGTACGGGAAAATCATCTTCCTGAACACAGGAAAGTTCATCCGCCTGCTTCATATGGGAAAATCATCTGCCTGAACACAGGAAAGTTCATCCGTCTGCTTCATACGGGAAAACACATCTGCCTGAACACAGGAAAGTTCATCCTCCTGCTTCATACGGGAAAACACATCTGCCTGATTCTTACAGGAAAATTCATCTACCTGCTTCATACGGGAAAACACATCTGCCTGATTCTTACAGGAAAATTCATCCGCCTGCTTCATACGGGAAAACACATCTGCCTGAACACAGGAAAGTTAACTTGGATATAGCTTCTTTGCCTACTCTTTGCAGTAGCTAACTCCACTGGGGATATTCTGAAAATAACTGCCCGACACCCGTTCCGATAACAAGTGACCACTTCTGAAATCTTGATTCATGAAACCCTGACATGCTGCCGCGACAGCAAACCTGAAGAAAAGCGCTCCGCTGGTCGAATAAGAGAAACTTCAACCAGTAACTCTGTGGGAAATGATAACAAGAACTGTATCATCATATGTCTCCCGGCGGGACCTCGATTGCCTGGTGATAGACCTGAGCTGTAACTTCATACTCCTGCTGAGAAATACACCTGAAAGCAAAAGGTTAACCAACCTGATTTATGTTCAAAATGCGTATGTTTGACAATGGCGTAATGCTCCATACGGCATGGAAATGCTACGCGTTTCTGGGTAAATGCAAACATGATGATATATGCAAATGCAAATGCAGATTCAGGCTGCTGGGGAAGCTCTGATAAGCTTGCTTCATCCACACGACTGCTGAGGACAAATACAGCTCTGTTGGGGATGAACGAATATCATAAAGTATTCCGGCAAAATAAATGCCGAAAATACAACCAACTCTGCCGGGGAGAGATTACACATTGATTTCCACTGGGAGGAAAGAACAACACCTGCTGGGAAGATTAACTCAGCTGGGGAAGAAGCGACCCTTCTGGGAGACAACTGTCTGGGTACATTTTAAATACTCAGAGCTAACACTCCGCTGGGGATAATCATCCTGACAAAGGCATGACGACCTGCGGGGATAAAGAAAACCATCTTCTGCGGGGATAGTCCTTCTGAACCAACTGAGGCTTGGTTAAACACTGCAGGAATCTTCCATGCTGAGGATTGACCCTGCACATATCCGACTCACTGGGGAGCGCAACCTCTGCAGGGGATACTGATTTCGACTTGCTGGGGATGTCCTGTGGACAACTTCCCCGAGGACACTCTTCTGTGGAAAATGATTCCCTCCTTCGGGAAGGGATAGACGTCATTTCAAATCTCGGGGATAAGCTATGACTAGCTAAGGAATGATGTCAACTGGAATCAGGCTCTGTCGTCCAGTGATTTGGCTAGGGAATACAATCCCTGACTGTTTGCTCCAAAGGTAAGAACCCTGGAAAACACAAACGAGACAAAACAAGCCTATACAACAGGATCTATCCGGGTTAGCATCCGCGACATTACTTTAGTCAATTCGAAGTTTTAACAATTATTGGCAAGGGCCAACAAGATTATGCAAGTGCAAGTTTATCAAAAACATCGGCGTCTTTCACAAACAAAACAGTAAAGAACAAGCATCAAGTACTGAATAACATATTTTATTGATAACGGGCCTCTGAATAGGCAGAGTTTTGTACACTGGATGCAACTCCTGAAAAGAGGAAGTTACGCACACACACATACATATATGCACAAGAAGCATAAGTAAAAATATAAAACAATATTTGTATACATGTCGGCGACGTGGTGCAGACAAACACCATGAGCTGATCCTCCTATGACTTGCCTGACTCTGCGCTTTCCCGGTACTCGATCTTCGGAAGAGATTGTTTTTGGATAGACGGCCTCCCAGGTACTCCCAAACCACTAAGCAATGATGTATCAAATCTGGACCGCAGTCATTTGCTTTTTCAATCCCTAACTTTTGCGTGAATCGCCCTTTGCGGGTTTTCAATTCACCGGGATACCCTTTTTTGCCGAAGGCGACCTTTTCAGGTTTTCGACTTCGCGGGTGTACATTTTTTCCAATTTTATCCCTAACTTTTGCCCGAACCTTTTATTCATTTTTTATGGTTCGCCGGGATGCCCCATTTTTGCCTGAACTCTCTTTTTCTGTCCAGCGGGTCAATTTCAAGCAAAGTATTTTTTAACTGTGTCCGAATTCACGGGCGACGTAAAGTCTTCACCGTCCATGGTGGACAACAACAAAGCTCCTCCAGAGAATACTTTTCTAACAACGTATGGACCTTCGTAGTTAGGCGTCCATTTGCCCCTGTGATCTGTTTGCGGTGGGAGAATCTTTTTCAAAACAAGATCGCCCGTCTGAAAGCTTCGAGGGTGCACCCTCTTGTCGTAAGCTTTCTTCATCCGGCTCTGATATAACCGACCATATGCTAAAGAAGCCAGCCTTTTCTCATCCATTAAGCTGAGCTGATTTAGTCTACCTTTAACCCATTCTGCCTCGTCAAGTTGGACATCACGTAAAACCCTTAGGGAAGGGATCTCGACCTCCAATGGTAACACTGCCTCCATCCCGTATACCAATGAGAAAGGGGTTGCCCCAGTTGATGTGCGTACCGTCGTACGATAACCGTGCAAAGCGAAAGGTAGCATCTCGTGCCAATCCTTATATGTCACAACCATCTTCTGAACAATCTTCTTTATGTTCTTATTGGCCGCCTCAACAGCGCCATTCATCTTGGGTCGGTAAGGAGAAGAGTTGTGATGTTCAATCTTAAAACTCTGACACAGCTCTTTCATCATTTTGTTATTCAAATTTGACCCGTTGTCGGTGATAATCCGCTCAGGGATTCCATATCTGCAGATGATATCTCGTTTGATAAATCTGGCTACCACTTGTTTGGTCACGTTGGCATATAATGCCGCTTCCACCCATTTGGTGAAGTAATCGATTGCCACCAAAATGAATCGGTGTCTGTTGGATGTCGTAGGCTCAATCTTGCTAATCATATCAATTCCCCACATCGAGAAAGGCCATGGCGATGACATCACATTCAGAGGACTCGGAGGCACATGGATTTTGTCCGCATAAATCTGGCATTTATGACACCTCTTTGCAAACTTGAAACAGTTTGTTTCCATAGTTAGCCAATAATAACCTGCCTGCAGCAATTTTCTCATCATAGCATGCCCACCAGCATGTGTACCAAATGTACCTTCATGTAACTCTTCCATGAGCAACTTCGCTTCTTTCTCATCTATGCAACGTAGCAACAACAAATCGTGGTTTCTTTTGTATAGGACACTGTTCGGGTTCAAATAGAAATTGCCAGCCAATCTCCTGAGAGTCTTCTGATCTCGACTGGATGCCCCAGCCGGATACTCCTTGTTCTTTAGGAAATTCTGGATGTCAAAGTACCAGGGTTTACCATCGGGAGCCTCGTCAATGGCAAATACGAACGCAGGCCTATCAAGCCGAGAGATAACAATCCGGGGAGCCTCGTTCCAGAAGTTAACTTTATACATTGAAGACAATGTCGCCAAGGCGTCAGCCATTTGATTTTCTGCTCGCGGCACATGATGCAATTCCACCTTGTCAAAGAAAGGCAACAATCTCCTTGCATAATTCATATATGGTATCAAATTGGGCTGATGTGTCTCCCATTCTCCTTTAATCGGGTTCACCACTAGAGCTGAGTCTCCGTATACGTCCAGATGCTTGATTCGCAAATCAATAGCTTCTTCCAGACCCATGATGCAAGCCTCATATTCAGCCTCATTATTGGTAATGGGAAAGGTCAATCGGGCAATAAAGGGGATGTGCGACCCATGCGGAGTAGTAATGATTGCACCTATTCCGCTACCATAGGAATTTACAGCTCCGTCAAATATCAACTGCCATTTGGAACCCAACTCTGGTCCTTCGTCCGGCAACGGTTCTTCACAATCTTTCATATTTAGGTACATGATATCCTCGTCAGGAAAATCAAACCTCATCGATTGGTAGTCCTCAATCGGCTGCTCCGCAAGGTACTCTGACAGAACGCTACCTTTAATAGCCTTCTGCGAGACATATTGGATATCGTATTCGGTTAACACCATCTGCCATCGGGCAATTCTTCCGGAGAGTGCTTGCTTCTCAAACACATATTTGATTGGATCCATCTTTGAAATTAGCATGGTTGTATGATTCAGCATGTATTGCCTCAAACGTTTGGCGGCCCAGGCTAGCGCACAACACGTTTTCTCGAGCATTGAGTATCTGGACTCACAGTCAGTAAAATTCTTACTCAAATAGTAGATCGCATGCTCTTTACGTCCGGTCTCGTCGTGTTGACCGTGAACACAACTCATACTTTCCTCAAGAACCGTCAAATACATAATCAAAGGTCTCCCGGCCACTGGGGGTATTAAAACAGGAGGTTCCTGCAAGTAGTCTTTTATCTTGTCGAACGCCTTTTGACAATTTTCATTCCAGGTCAACACCTGATCCTTTTTCAACAACTTGAATAATGGCTCGCATGTCGCAGTTAGGTGAGATATGAACCGGGCAATATAATTCAACCTCCCTAAAAACCCGCGTACTTCTTTTTCTGTTTTAGGCGTCGGCATTTCCTGTATCGCTTTTATCTTTGCAGGATCAACCTCTATTCCTTTTTCGCTCACAATAAACCCCAGCAGTTTACCTGATCTTACCCCGAAGGTGCACTTGTTAGGGTTCAGTCTCAGCCTGAACTTCCTAAGCCTCTTGAACAGTTTCAGCAGATTAACCAAATGCTCCTCTTCTGTCTGGGATTTGGCAATCATATCATCAACATAAACCTCGATCTCTTTGTGCATCATGTCATGAAAGAGAGTCGTCATAGCACGTTGATATGTTGCCCCAGCATTCTTCAATCCGAAGGGCATCACTTTATAAAAAATGTTCCCCAGGGAGTAATGAAAGTAGTCTTTTCCATATCTTCTGGCGCCATTTTAATCTGATTATAGCCTAAGAAGCCATCCATGAAGGAGAATACGGAGAACTGAGCAGTGTTATCAACCAGCACATCGATGTGAGGAAGTGGAAAGTCATATTTCGGGCTCGCTTTGTTCAAATCACGGTAGTCTACACACATTCGAACTTTATCGTCTTTCTTCGGCACTGGCACAATATTAGCGACCCATGACGGATAAGTTGTAACAGCTAAGAAACCAGCATCCCACTGTTTTTGAACTTCCTCCTTGATTTTCACAGCCATGTCCAGTCTGGTTCTCCTGAGCTTCTGTTTAACAGGCGGACATTCCTCTCGCAATGGCAGACGGTGTACAATGTAACACCCATTTTATTTATTTAGTCATTTTTGTGTTAATTTAATTATTTTATGTTGGTGTGCCCTTAGGTGGGGCGTGTTGGTATATGATTGGTGAGTACCCTTGATATGTAAGGACCATTGGTGGTGTGGAGATAATAATATAATAGTTAATAGTAACATTGGTGGTATTATTATTACTATTATTATTATTATTCTTATTATTATTATAATTATTATCATTAGTATGAATATTATTATTGGTAGGTGTCCCTGATATGGCAGGATTATTGGTGGCGAATTGGTGTAGATATAATAATATAATAACTAATGGTAATATTGGTGGTGTTTTGGTGTGAATATGATAATATAATGAATAATAGTAATATTGGTGGGGGTATTATTATTATTATTATTATATTTATTATATTTATTATTATTATTATTTTGGTGAGATAATAATAATATTATTATTATTATTATTATTATTATTATTATTTTGGTGAGATAATAATATTATTATTATTATTGTTATTATTATTAATAGTATTATTATGATTAGTATTATTATTATTAGTAATATTATTATATTATTTTATTAATAATTGAGATTAAAATAAAAGGGAATATGAAGGGGTAGTAAGGAGATATTAGAAAAGTTGGAATAGAGAGAAAAGGGATTACGATAGATCGTGAGAATTGGGAAAGCTGGAAGAAAGGGAACGAGGGACAGAAGAGAAAGGAGAAAGCCAAGAGACCAAATCTTGGAAGATTATTCATCGATCAAACCAATTGATAAGGTAAGGGGGGAGAAACTTGATTGGGATGGTATATACATGTATAGGGTAGAGGGGATTCCTTAACCCCGTAGGAATATGTTGATATATGTAATTTTATGTTGGCATGCTGTTGAGTGTTGATTGATGTTGTTAATTGGTGTTAGTATGTGGTGATTGTTTAACTGACATATGTTGATTGTTGATGAATTGCTGTTTTTTGTTAATTTGGCGTATAGGCTGGGTTTACGGTTTTTAGGGAGATTCGGTGTGACCTTTTGAGGCATCGGTAGAATGTTTAAGCGATGATTTTGAGAATAAGATTTAGGAACCAATTTGGTTACGGTAATGTACAAGGTTGGTACTGAGGTAGGCTGAGATTTAGAGTTGAGATGATAGGCTTGATTTGGCATAGAAAGCACTACAGAACTGTGAGAAAAATTGGTGAATCGCAACATTCGTTGGGCTTCGCCTGGCGAGTGTTGGCGAAGCTTCGCTTGGCAAATGGGGGCGAGGGTTCGCCTGGCGAGCTGTGGCGAGTGGTAGCGAATAATTCTGAATTAAGTCCCAGACCTAAAGAGTAGAAACTTCGCCTGGCGAGTGTGGCTAGCGAAGGTTCGCCTGGCGAATGCACGATAGTAGAATGAGGGCTTTGCCAGCAGGTTCGCCTGGCGAATGCCAGCGAAGGTTCGTTATGCTTCGCCTGGCGAATGCCAGCGAACGTAGCAGAATGTGACTCTTGAGGTGTTTTGTCTGAAGCTTTAGTCTTGTAGGATCCCTTGATCACGATGAGTGTAAGGATGATTATTGAATGATGTATGGTGCATACTTGGTGATAGGAAGTGATTTTCCTGATAATTAATTTAAAGTAAATGGTTAATTGGTGTATGGTGTATACGAGTGTAGAACGAGATGATCAGTAGGATCATGTGCATTCGGTGTATTGGAGTATGAGGTACTTTGTGATAGTACGAGGTTCCCGTAATATTTTAAAAGGATGATTAGTTGGTGTGTGAATTGTAACACCCCCTTCTACACCCCAAATAAATGCATATAAAACAATTAAGCACATACAAATTATCAGAGTAAAAAGGTTTTATAATAAGGTATAAAAGAAGAATGCCACAATTTCACCAACGAAACTCTTTAACATTTTGCTCCATAAAATATGTAACAATTTCGTAGTTTTAGAATTCACATTTCAACATTCAATTTGAGAGGAAAATAACATCATTGGATCAGTTCCAAAATATTAATTCAAATGCACATAAGTCATCCAGATTAATGCATCATATCAGTTAGATTACAAAACCACATCAGCTGATACATCGCAATGTATCACAAAAGAATGACTATACTAGTCTAACTACCCGGTGTTACATATCAGAGCAGCCGACACAAAAGAATGAAGACTAACTTCACAAAAGGACTCCAGCATCCTAATCTGCAATGCCTCATAGAGCATTATAAAACAGCAGAAGGGTGAGAAATATAACCATAATAATCAAAGCATAAGATTATATATATATATAGGTAGTCATATAACACATATTCACATTTCTCACCATACTTCATTCTCTTAGTCATATATATTTACCACACATATATAGACAAACCTGGATATTCACAAAGCATTTCCACATTATGCATACACTTACAATTTCCACAATCTCATCCTTCACACATAAGCATCTCTTCATGCATATGTCATATATCAATGTGACTCAATAACTCAATGCAACTCATGCAATGCGGTACCGACTCTCGTTATCTTTTTTTCGGTTTTTACATTAAACCGGGTCCACTCTTCTAGACCGATAACCCGTTATCTTTTTTCGGTTTTTACATTAAACCGGGTCCACTCTTCTAGACCGATAACCACAAAGGCCCGTCCTCTAAGCCTTCAAACCCACTCTTCTAGGTTTGGGACAAGCCACTAGTTTCCACGAAACTAACAGACATTGCCTCTTGACTAAATGATGCATGTACAATCAACCACGACAAATGCACTTAAGACCGACATCTTAATCTCATGCATTTACATAATTCATCTCTTCAAGAATTACACAATGATTGCACATACAGCATATATCACAACAATCAAGGTATTCACATCACAATACCAATCATACAATTACAAGTGATGCACACATATTCACAATGTTCTCATGCATACTCATCACATAATTGTATACACATCAAGCATTCACAAGTTCATTAAATAATACACACATAATCACCCATTATGTTCACATGTATTTATACTTGATGCAATTAACATTCAAATCACAATTCTAGGATTCACGCCCGTAGGCTACCCACAACACACATCATCACAATAGATCATATCTATATCATATCATAGAGGTATTGATCTCTGAGAGGCAACCAAACCATCTCTACATGAACAACACAGCAAAGGAAAAATGCTGTCACATTCGCCTCCATTCGCCTGGCGAACCCTCGCAGCGAACCTTCGCCTGGCCTTCGCCTGGCGAACTCTCTCAGCGAACACTCGCTAGGCTTCGCCTGGCGAGACTTCCCAGCGAGCCCAAGTCAGTAGCTACTGACTTCATTCGCCACCATTCGCCAGCACCTTCGCTGGGCGAGCCCTCGCTACTCAACTTCGCCTGGCGAACCCACCAGCGAAGTCCACTGGGACTTAAATATAATTATTCGCCAACATTCGCTAGGCTTCGCCTGGCGAAGCTTCGCCTTCGCTCGCCTGGCGAGAGCCAGCGAACCTGCGCAGAACAGACCCCTATTCTGTTCCACCTCCACCATCCACCATCATCCAACTTCTCACACAACAAAATCAGTACAAACAGCATCAACACATGTTACCCAACTATTCTACGGCATTATTGCTCATTTTCAACCGATTAAATCATCAATCTACCGATTATTCCAACTTTTGCCCTAATTGGAAAGTGATGAAAACTCTACCAAAACCCCAACCCAACATACATAACATCATACAATGATCAAATAGAAACATTTCTCACCCTTACCTCGATTAATCGGAGCTTTGATGTTGGTTCTTGATGATTTCCACTTTTCCTTTTCTTCTCTTCTCTTTCTCTCCTTTTTTCTTCTTTCCTCTTTCTTTCCAAATGTTTTCTATCTTTCTTTTCTTTTCTTTCTCTCTTATATATTTCCTTCATTTTCCTTCCTCTCCAATTCCTTCTTAATTCTCTATTAATCCCAATTAATAAAAATTAATTTCCAACATTGATAAAATCCCACTTAATAAATTAATTACTACAATTAATTATTTAATGAAATTTGGGCTGTTACAACTCTCCCCCACTTTAGGAATTTTCGTCCTCGAAAATGTTACCTGATTCAACAGTTCTGGATAAGACTCCTTCATCCGACTCTCAAGCTCCCAAGTAACATCTCCACCAGCCGGTCCTCCCCAAGCGACCTTTACTAAAGCAATCTCTTTACCTCGAAGCTGCTTCAATTTCCGATCCTCAATCCGCATAGGTGATGCCTCAACAGTCAGGTTATCTTTCACCTGCACATCATCTATTTGGACTACATGAGACGGATCCGCAATGTATCTCCTCAACTGAGATACATGGAATACGTCATGAAGATTAGCAAGCGACGGTGGTAAAGCCACACGATAGGCCACTTCTCCTATCCTTTGCAAAATCTGATAAGGACCAATGAAACGCGGCGACAACTTGCGCGACTTCAGTGCCCTACCAACACCTGTCATCGGAGTGACTCGAAGAAACACATGATCTCCCTCTTGAAATTCAAGTGCCTTCCTCCTCTTGTCATAATAACTCTTCTGACGACTCTGAGTAATTCTCATCTTCTCTTGAATCATCTTGATCTTATCAGTAGTCTGTTGAACTAACTCGGGTCCAACAACAGAACTCTCTCCGGACTCGAACCAACACAATGGTGTCCTACACCTCCTACCATACAACGCCTCAAATGGTGCCATACCAATACTCGAATGGAAACTGTTGTTGTAGGTAAACTCAATCAAAGGCAAGTAGCTATCCCAAGCTCCTCCTTTTTCCAATACACAAGCTCTCAAAAGATCTTCAAGCGACTGAATCGTCCTCTCCGTCTGACCATCAGTCTGAGGATGATACGCTGAACTCAAACGCAACTTAGTACCCAAAGCACTCTGCAGGCTCTCCCAAAATCTCGAAGTAAACCGCGGATCTCTATCCGAAACAATACTCAGCGGAATACCATGCAGGCACACAATCCTTTCAACATACAACTTAGCCAACTTCTCCAAAGGGTAATCCATACGCATAGGAATAAAGTGAGCAGATTTAGTCAACCTATCCACGATAACCCAAACAGCCTCAAAATTACTCGGCGTCCTCGGCAAACCCGATACAAAATCCATGGAGATACTATCCCATTTCCACTCAGGAATAAACAACGGCTTCATCAAACCCGATGGCTTCTGATGCTCAATCTTCGACTTCTGGCAAGTCAAACAAGAATACACAAATTCCGCAATATCCTTCTTCATACTAGGCCACCAAAATACTTTCCTCAAATCCTGATACATCTTAGTAGCACCCGGATGAATACTCAATCCGCTACGATGTCCTTCCTCAAGGATGCTCTTCTTAAGCTCAACCATGTTCGGAACACAAACTCGATCCCGACATCTCATAATACCATTCTCATCAATCCGAAAATCACCACCTTGGCCTTGGTTGATTAAAGTCAACCGATCAACTAAGCTCAAATCCGATTTCTGTCCTTCTCGAATTTCGTCCAAAATACCACTCGTAAGCTTTAACATACCCAACTTAAATCCAAAAGAAGTTCTCTCACATACCAAACTCAAATCTCGAAATTGCTCGACCAATTCTAACTCTTTCACCATCAATGCCGACATATGCAATGATTTCCGACTTAATGCATCCGCTACAACATTCGCTTTACCCGGATGGTAATTCAAGCCAAAATCATAATCCTTCAAAAGTTCAAGCCATCTTCTTTGTCTCGCATTCAATTCCTTTTGATCAAAAAGATACCTCAAACTCTTGTGGTCACTAAACACTTCAAACCTCGCACCAAACAAATAATGCCTCCAAAGCTTCAACACGAACACAACGGCGGCCAACTCTAAGTCATGCGTCGGATAATTCTTCTCATGCACTTTGAGTTGCCTTGAAGCATAAGCCACAACTTGGTTATTCTGCATCAACACACCTCCTAAGCCCATCAAAGAAGCATCACAATACACAACGAATGGTTCTTCTGGATTTGGTAGAATCAAAACAGGAGCTGTCGTCAACCTTCGCTTAAGTTCTTGAAAACTCGCTTCACACTTGGCGTCCCAAACAAAGGCTTGACCTTTCCTAGTCAACTGCGTCAACGGCAACGATAACTTAGCAAATCCTTCAATAAACTTCCGATAATAACCGGCTAAACCAAGAAAACTTCTGATCTCAAAAACTGACTTCGGAGTCTCCCATTGCGACACCGCTTCAACCTTCGACGGATCAACCGCAACACCACTACTAGAAATCACATGACCAAGGAAACTAACTTCCTTCAACCAAAATTCACACTTAGAAAGCTTCGCGAACAACTGCTTCTCTCTCAGCACAGATAACACAATCTTCAGATGCTCGGCATGCTCTCCTTCGCTCTTCGAATAAACCAAGATGTCGTCGATAAACACCACCACAAACTTATCCAAATAAGGATGGAAAATCCTATTCATGTACTCCATAAATACACCCGGTGCATTAGTCACACCAAATGGCATCACGGAATACTCATAGTGTCCATACCTCGTTCGGAAGGCCGTCTTCTGAATATCCTCAGCTTTCACACGGATCTGATGATACCCAGATCTCAAATCAATCTTGCTGAACACGCTTGCACCAACCAACTGATCCATCAGATCATCAATCCTTGGAAGTGGATACTTATTATTAATAGTCACCTTGTTCAACTGTCTGTAATCCACACAGAGCCTCATAGAACCCTCTTTCTTCTTAACCAATAACACCGGTGCACCCCACGGTGACACGCTCGGACGAATAAACCTCTTTTCAAGCAAATCCTCAAGTTGACTCTTCAACTCTTTTAACTCTGAGGCCGACATACGATATGGAGCCATCGATATCGGACTAGTTCCAGGAATCAAATCTATCGAAAACTCCACTTCTCGCTCCGGCGGTAAATCCTTTATCTCATCAGGGAATACTTCCGGAAAATCTCTAACAATGGGCAAACCATCAATCCCTTCACTCTCACCAGTCCTCAAAGTTGCCATAAGCATAAATACCTTAGCCCCATCTTGCACCGATTCTTTCACTTGTTTCCTCGTCATAAACAATTCCCTTTCAACATCCGAGTCGGGAAAAATAACCGTTTTGTCAAAACAGTTAATATACACACGATTGAATTTTAACCAATTCATTCCAAGAATGACATCCAGTTGATCCAAATGAAGACACACTAAATCAATCCCAAAATCTCTACCGAAAATACTCAACGGGCAATTCAAGCAAACATACGTTGTAGTTACCGAACCCATAGCAGGAGTATCAATAACCATACCGCCACCAATCACAGACAACTCAAGATTTAACCTTCTAACACAATCCAAAGAAATAAAAGAATGCGTAGCTCCGGTATCAATTATAGCAATCAAAGGTGTACCATGAATGAAGCACGTACCTCGGATCAATCGATCGTCGCTAGCAGTCTCAGATCCAGATAGAGCGAACACTTTCCCGCTCCCTTGATTCTTCTTCGGCTTATCGCACTTGGTACTGATGTGCCCTCGCTCACCACAGTTATAGCAAGTAACACCCGCACCGCTTCTACACTCTAGAGCCTTGTGGCCTGGCTTGCCACACTTAAAACACTTCAGACCAACACTTTTGCACTCCGGAGCACGATGCCCCGCTTCACCACAATTGTAACACCTAATCGGGGTAGAAACTCCCCCACTTGGCCTCTTGCCAAAACCAACCTTTTGTTTCCCCTTATCAGCAGGAGTCACGTAAGGTTTTCCTCTGAATTGTCCCTTTCCTTTCTTGTCACTTAGACTCTTGTAGTGGCTGGACCTAGCCCTACTGTCTTCGTCATAAATTCTGCTCTTGTTAACCAACTCAGAAAACCGTCTGATTTCCTGATATCCAATAGCTTGTCTAATCTCGGGTCTCAAACCGTTTACAAACTTGAGGCACTTAGACCTCTCAGCATTACCAGTATTATAGTGAGGACAAAATTTGATCAACTCCTCAAATTTCGCCGCATACTCAGCAACCGTCGAATTACCTTGCTTCAACTCAAGAAACTCGATCTCTTTCTTCCCCCGCACATCCTCTGGAAAATACTTCTCCAGAAAGGTTTCTCTAAACAAATCCCAAGTAATCACAATATCATCTTCCTCAAATCTTTGGCGAGTATTACCCCACCAATCTTCAGCTTCTTCTTCGAGCATATGAGTCCCAAACTGCACCTTCTGTGCATCCGAGCAATTCATAACTCGAAAAATCTTTTCCACGGCTTTCAACCAAATTTGTGCCTTGTCCGGTTCATGAGTTCCCTTGAAGACCGGAGGGTTATTCTTTTGGAATTTCCCCAAAGCACGGAATCCATCATCAGCATGATTCCTCTCATTCACATTGGCCGGAGGATTCTGCCCAATTGCCCCCGCCAATCTCGTCAATGCCTCCGCAATCGCTTCGTCGTTCCTTCCTGCAACCATCTTACTAATTCCAGCAACAGAACCACGTAAGAACAACCAATATTGATAATGCAACACACGCATATCAATAACACACAGGGAAAAACACTCTAACAACTTGGCCGGACGGACCGACCTGCTCTGATACCACTATTGTAACACCCCCTTCTACACCCCAAATAAATGCATATAAAACAATTAAGCACATACAAATTATCAGAGTAAAAAGGTTTTATAATAAGGTATAAAAGAAGAATGCCACAATTTCACCAACGAAACTCTTTAACATTTTGCTCCATAAAATATGTAACAATTTCGTAGTTTTAGAATTCACATTTCAACATTCAATTTGAGAGGAAAATAACATCATTGGATCAGTTCCAAAATATTAATTCAAATGCACATAAGTCATCCAGATTAATGCATCATATCAGTTAGATTACAAAACCACATCAGCTGATACATCGCAATGTATCACAAAAGAATGACTATACTAGTCTAACTACCCGGTGTTACATATCAGAGCAGCCGACACAAAAGAATGAAGACTAACTTCACAAAAGGACTCCAGCATCCTAATCTGCAATGCCTCATAGAGCATTATAAAACAGCAGAAGGGTGAGAAATATAACCATAATAATCAAAGCATAAGATTATATATATATATAGGTAGCCATATAACACATATTCACATTTCTCACCATACTTCATTCTCTTAGTCATATATATTTACCACACATATATAGACAAACCTGGATATTCACAAAGCATTTCCACATTATGCATACACTTACAATTTCCACAATCTCATCCTTCACACATAAGCATCTCTTCATGCATATGTCATATATCAATGTGACTCAATAACTCAATGCAACTCATGCAATGCGGTACCGACTCTCGTTATCTTTTTTTCGGTTTTTACATTAAACCGGGTCCACTCTTCTAGACCGATAACCCGTTATCTTTTTTCGGTTTTTACATTAAACCGGGTCCACTCTTCTAGACCGATAACCACAAAGGCCCGTCCTCTAAGCCTTCAAACCCACTCTTCTAGGTTTGGGACAAGCCACTAGTTTCCACGAAACTAACAGACATTGCCTCTTGACTAAATGATGCATGTACAATCAACCACGACAAATGCACTTAAGACCGACATCTTAATCTCATGCATTTACATAATTCATCTCTTCAAGAATTACACAATGATTGCACATACAGCATATATCACAACAATCAAGGTATTCACATCACAATACCAATCATACAATTACAAGTGATGCACACATATTCACAATGTTCTCATGCATACTCATCACATAATTGTATACACATCAAGCATTCACAAGTTCATTAAATAATACACACATAATCACCCATTATGTTCACATGTATTTATACTTGATGCAATTAACATTCAAATCACAATTCTAGGATTCACGCCCGTAGGCTACCCACAACACACATCATCACAATAGATCATATCTATATCATATCATAGAGGTATTGATCTCTGAGAGGCAACCAAACCATCTCTACATGAACAACACAGCAAAGGAAAAATGCTGTCACATTCGCCTCCATTCGCCTGGCGAACCCTCGCAGCGAACCTTCGCCTGGCCTTCGCCTGGCGAACTCTCTCAGCGAACACTCGCTAGGCTTCGCCTGGCGAGACTTCCCAGCGAGCCCAAGTCAGTAGCTACTGACTTCATTCGCCACCATTCGCCAGCACCTTCGCTGGGCGAGCCCTCGCTACTCAACTTCGCCTGGCGAACCCACCAGCGAAGTCCACTGGGACTTAAATATAATTATTCGCCAACATTCGCTAGGCTTCGCCTGGCGAAGCTTCGCCTTCGCTCGCCTGGCGAGAGCCAGCGAACCTGCGCAGAACAGAACCCTATTCTGTTCCACCTCCACCATCCACCATCATCCAACTTCTCACACAACAAAATCAGTACAAACAGCATCAACACATGTTACCCAACTATTCTACGGCATTATTGCTCATTTTCAACCGATTAAATCATCAATCTACCGATTATTCCAACTTTTGCCCTAATTGGAAAGTGATGAAAACTCTACCAAAACCCCAACCCAACATACATAACATCATACAATGATCAAATATAAACATTTCTCACCCTTACCTCGATTAATCGGAGCTTTGATGTTGGTTCTTGATGATTTCCACTTTTCCTTTTCTTCTCTTCTCTTTCTCTCCTTTTTTCTTCTTTCCTCTTTCTTTCCAAATGTTTTCTATCTTTCTTTTCTTTTCTTTCTCTCTTATATATTTCCTTCATTTTCCTTCCTCTCCAATTCCTTCTTAATTCTCTATTAATCCCAATTAATAAAAATTAATTTCCAACATTGATAAAATCCCACTAAATAAATTAATTACTACAATTAATTATTTAATGAAATTTGGGCTGTTACATGAATCATGCAGAGCATGGTGCAACGATCAGTAGGATCGTGTATTCCCGAGTGTTGGGATGTGATTATATATGGTGTTAGAGTGTGAACTCGTTTAATATCTAATTTAATTAAAATGAATAATGGGTGTATCATGTATATGATTATGGTGCAGTGATCAGTAGGATCGTGTATCCCCGAGTGGTGGGATGTGTTTATATCTGGTGTTATAGTATGAATTTGTCTACTATCTGATTGATTTATATGGTGTTGATGTAATATATCTATACATATATGCATTGATGTATGATGATATGATCAGGAGGATCGTGTGCACTTAGTGTGCCTGAATATAATAGTTATGCGTTGGTGTGTGCATATCATGGTGTTTTGGTGGGATGAATCATGTCTCAGGAGGAGCGTAAGTGATCCATCCGTACTCCTTTGTGGAGAATGGTGGGGGATAGATCATGTCTCAGGAGGAGCGTAAGTGATCTATCCAGGTTCGATTAAATGAACCAATGAGTCGGTACCGTATGCATAGTGTTGAGTTGCATATTTGTATTATAATATGTTATATTGTAATTTGAACAGTAGGTTCGTTATATGGTGTTGTTGGGGTGAATATTGGTGTGTTGATGTGTTTTACTACCCTGTTTCCATGTATTACATTACCAATATATTTTGATCATGATTTCTCACCCCCTTTGCTGTTGTTGTGTCTGTGCTCCTCCGGAAGTACAGACAATCCAGGTACTTAGATAGCTTGGATGGTGGTGTGCCAGTCGAGTCTAGAACGCCCTGATATGTAGCACGGGACTTGGGTGTTTTTGTTGTGTCTATGTTGAACTTATTTCTTTTCCTGTGACGTATCATGAATTTGATGTATTTTACTTTATGAAACAAATTCCGCTGTATTATTTCGAAAAGAATGAATAAAGTATTTATATAAAATTTTTGAGATGTGATATCCTACTTTTTGGTGAAAACTCTGATTATTATTTTAATATTCATATTTTATTTAATTTGGGAAAGTGGGGTGTTACAATTGGTATCAGAGCAGGTCGGTCCGTCCGGCCAATGTTGTCTAGTGTTGTTGTTCCCTGGTATGCGACATGTGTGTAAAAACACTGTCGGTACATGTTGTTGGTTAAGTTTGTCGGTAGAAGGGGAATGATTCCAGTGGGAGAGAAGTTGTATTTCTCCGGAATGCTACAGTGTGGTGGCTTAGTATGTTGAGGAATGATATCATAGTTTGGTAAAGATGGTTTGTACCCCATCATGATTTCGGTTGTCTATTAACAAATTGAGGAACTGATCACCCTTAATCTCTTGTTAATAGTGGATGGGATTGTGTTGGATGGGATAGACGTGTCTAGCAAGCTTGGGTGGCGTGAGCAGTGATTAGTCTTGAGTTAAGCTAAGTGCTTAAGGGATTATTTTGAGGAATCGGCGCAAGACGGTGTTGAGGTGTTTAATTGGACAGAAACTTTGAATGAGAAGGAAAGTGAAAAAAAATTGGGAGTTGCCCGATATTAGTGATTGTCCGGAGTTTTCCTACAGAGATAAGTGATTTACTACCGGGAATGTGAAGTGGAGCTTACAATCGAGTTAGTTTTTTGGAACTAGTCCGATATTGGTTACTATCAAGGATAGGTGTTCGCTTCCAAGAGTTAATGATTTGATGGGACAATTGATCGAAGGATGTGAGTTTCCTTGGTCATGTGATCTCGAGTAGAGTTATTGTGGTGGATGGGACGAAGGTCGAAAGTTGTATCGTATTAGGAGGCTCAAAGCTCTGCTGTTGAGATTGGAAGTGTCATACCCAAATTTGTCCTACCTTTGTATAGCCTCCATTATGTATTTACCCACTTTCTTTATTCAAAAAGTCCAAAGAAGAGTTTTTAGTATAGTGCATATTTCAAGGCATTGTTCCTTGATTTCAAGGCAATGAGGTTTTTTTTGGTCCATGGCAATAATTCAGGACAATTCCCCTCCCTATTTAATATCGGGTGGTGGATTCATTTCAATTTAAGGTCCAGATTCATTTTTGTCAGTAGCTCAGTTGGAGTTATTTTATAGAGGTATGGTTGTTGTGTGGAACGAGATCAAGATGTTCGCTCAAAAGAAAGTGACACTTCTTCTAATTCAACACAAAGTTGTTATACTTGATGAAGCTAGAAATTTGACATGTGGTGCACAATAAGCTTTAAGAAGGATATTTGAGATATGTTCTAATTCTGCTTGTGCCGCGCTTGCTTGCAATATATCTTTTAAGACTATTGAGGTGATTCAAATTAGGTGTGCAATTGTGATATTTTCGCGACTATCTGATTAAAGACATACTTAGTCATCTCATGGTTATGGTTAAGCAGGGAAATGTTTCTAAGGTTTGTTCAGGGTATGACTTAGGATCTTCCTTCATAAATACCCTAACCACATATTTTACGTATCATAAAAAAAGTGATGATATAGATGACAAATTGAAAACCAGAATTCATGAAGGAAATTGGATGAAGCAAGCTCATTTTAGTTTCTAACATATACATGTACAAACTGATATATTGATACCTTAAAAAAGGTTATTGTTTGCTAGGATCAGTATCACTTTTCACATATTAGTTATTTACATCATTGATCCATGAAAATTCATTTGTAAAAAGAAACAAGTTTTTGTCATTCCCACATTACAATTCCACGAGTATTTATTTTGGTTCCTTCAGCCATCTCCTAAACGGCAAAGCGAACGGCATTACGCGAGCTCAGTCCGGCCTCAATGCATCGTCAATTCCTACGCACCTCGCCAAACCATTGCAGACACCACACGAAGTCAGTAATTCGCAACAATTCACTATGCAATGTCGACCTGCGGTATAGCAAAGTAGCCAAACCGTCACTACCACACTAGTCACCAGTTGTTTCAATCACAAAGTTGAGTTAGCTACCTTTTTTTCCTTTCCATTTGCTAGCCAAGCTTTCACTATATGATTTACTCCCAACCTTGCCCACATTTAAGCCATGGCATGAGTCCCGTTTCAACCTGTCACGTTTAACCAGCCATTACCTGCAAACAGATCATGGATTGACATAAAAAAACGGTTTCACAAATGTCTCGATTCACTCCACAGAGCCATTATGTTATACCACCACAAAAATTGGTACCTGCACCATAATGATGAAACACAGCAACACGGTAACCATTGCCAGCTTCACGCACACAAAAAAAAAAAGAGAAAGCCAAATCCTATTGTCACAACCTACACCAGTTGCCTTCAATTTTTGCATAACACTCCAAAAAGAAAAGCTGCCGGATTTCAGGTTACCGAACATCAGCACTGCATCAATGTTTTGGGACTCTACAGCAAGACAAACCAATTGCAAAATTATTAGGAGAATTTTTTACTCACAAAGGTTGTCATTACATAAGACTTATTGTTATAAACTTTATACCAAATCACCAAGGAAGTCCATACAAAAGGCCCAATTCACAAGATATGTAAAGTCATTACTTTACAAAATGTTACAATTTAAAGGGTTATAAGCCTCTTTCAACAAAAGATTATTTTAAAATAAAGCAAGTATATGTTCAGTAAATAATACACAGACGTCACATGTGCAATGACAGCAGGAGGGTCGTACCGCGCAGCACCCACTGTCCGTCCAAATACAGCATACACCAATTTGTAAATTGTAGAAAAGCTCGTAACTCACCAGCCATGACAGGTCTACCCACATCAGCAGCAGAGATACAGCTCACCATTGTCCTTCTGATCTTTTCTTTCACAACAACAGAAAAAAATTGAGAGGATGCATACTGATACAAAAAACATACTGCTAAAAAAACTGCTAGCAAAATGGCAATATTCAGGTTTTTCGCAGAAAAAAAGAGGGGACCACATCAGTACCATTTCAAAAAATGTCAAAGAGAAAAGGATTAAAGACCATCAGCAAGTTGTAAAACTAGAACAGCTATGCGGATCCCACAGGGCATCTACTAGCAAACAAATGAAAATTTCACAAAGATAGCTATGTACAAACCTGTTCAGAAAAAGCCATGATTTCTCCTCCCATCTTGAGATAGAGAAGATCACCAACAGGATCCTTTCAAATAAAACCTGAGAACCTCAAAAAGGAGAAAATCATCCAAAAAGAGATCCCCAAGACTCCCTTTTTTAATAACCCATCGGAGCCTTAAAACTAACCTGGGTGGAGCTCTATTTAGGAGAAGAAAAAAACCACCAACAACTCAGAACCTCCCTTCAAAAACCACCAACAATATCCTTTCAAAAAAAAACCTCAACAGAACAAACCTCCCTGCTTCCACTGAAACCTCCATTCGCAAGCTTCACCAAGCCATAACCCAGGCACGAATCTCATCTTCATTTTCAACAACCTTATAAACCCTTGCCTATCATCTTCAACAAAGAAACCTCTCCAACCTGTAAATCACAAGAACAAAAATCTTCCTCCTAACTCACCACAAAGCCCGCATCTGCTTCAATAATAACATCACCCATTCCAAATCCTCATCTTTGACTTCTAACATTTCTGCATAAAGCCAGTCAAAACATCACTATATTTTGAAACCTACCACAGAAAAATCCCAAACCATAAACCCTCTTCAATCTTCAGAAAAGTCATCCCTAACCCTCTCTTCATAACAAAACATCACAAAAAATCGTATAACTCAACAAAACCTTTAAACCCACAGCTTGAATCAAAACCATAACAGAAAAAATAGAAGTGAGAAGAAGACGATTGAGATCATGATGCGAACAGAGAGAGAACCGAAAATACCCAAACCCATTTGAACTCAACGAACCACAACCCATTCAAATCAAAATGGAAGGAGATGAAACGAGGGACGCAAAACGGGTCGAGATGAGGCGTCGTGAGAGAAGGCTTCCGTTCACCTTTATCGTTTCCGGTTCATTGTGATGTGGTACTGAGATTGTTAAACATAGCATTGGTTTTTTTTATTTCTTTTACCATTTTATCTATTTTATTTTTGCAAGTTGTGGACACAATGGGCTCAGCCCATAGGAGGTTCTGTTTTTCGCCACCCATCTCCCATTTCCTGCACCCCATGCGAAGTAGGGAGAGGTGATGGGCCTAACCCAAGTGATCCTCTTCCTATTTACACCCCTTTTCAATTGTTCATACCCCCCACCCTTTTCTCTTGAACTTCTTTTAAAGGTTTTTAATATAATGTTTTTTTTTTCTTTTTAAAATAATTTTGATAACTTATGTTAGGATCTCATGTACATATTTCTTTTGTTAATATTTTCAATTATTATTGGATATACTTTCAATTATATTTTCTTTTATTTTTTTTATTTATTTATTTTTAACTGTCTTGGGTCGATGACGATACCCCAAAGTTATTTTTCTGTCAAATTATTGATGAAAAATAACAAACCCGAGACCAACCTTTTTCAAACTTTTCATTTTATATTTTATCCATTTTATTCATATTATTCATATTGTCATATTTATTTTATTATATTGTTATTATTATCATATTTATTCATTCTCACTCACCCATATTTGAAAACACTTAATAAATTACCGAAACTCCTAAAAACCAAATTGGTGGACTGTTGTATCTTTGGTTATTTGCAGGTATCCTAACTTTGAGTCGTGCTCGACTTTTCTCAAGGCGTAGTTTAGGACACAAATGCACACACACGGCTTTCTCTTGGGCTACCTGACAATGAGACCCCTTTATTTCGTGCAATCCCGTGTAAATTACATGTACCCCTCTCCCATTCCGATGTATGTTTCGCATTTATTTGATTATTAGTTTATCTCCTAGGAGCACCCATAGGGACTACAGCGGATCAAACTATTTTCAAACTAATTCTCGATTCATTGTCGAGCCATTTTCAAACCCTTGTAAGTCGAGTGCTCATACGCATTCGCCATCAACCTATTACAACTCGACCCTTGATGCGTAAGTCAAGTTGGTCTCTTTTTCAAACAATTTCATTTTTCAACACGCTTTGCACGCGATAACGAGTCAAACCCTTGATCCAACGTCAAGCGGATTTTCGAAACAAACCATCAATCAATTAACAACTATTTAATTCTTTTCAAGGTGTAAAAAGTAGGTTCAAGTCTTTGATCTTGCTTTCAGTTGTTTACATGCGAGTTGTCTTATTCGGGTGTGAACAATTGACGCCTCTAAATAACATTAACAACTCGACATCGTTCAACTATTTCCAACTCAAACAACTTTCCTTTCACGATGAAAAAGAGAGTGTACCAAGTCTTTGGTCCGCTCTCCCGATTATTTGGAGTTTGAGAAGTCTTTCTTAAGCTTCAATTAATCGTCATCATTTCAACCTCATCCTTTCAAACACAACTTCTCTTACGATGAAAAAGAGAGCGTTCCAAGTCTTTGGTTCGTCCTCCCGATTATTTTGGTCCGAGAAATCTTTCTTAGGCTAAAGTAATCGTCATCAGTTCAAACACCATTCAAACATAACATTATTCTTCAAGATGAAAAAGAGAGTGTTCCAAGTCTTTGGTTCGCTCTCCCGATTACTTGGGTACGAGCAGTCTTTCTTAAACTTCGAGTAATCGTCATCCGTAACTCATTCAAACCCGTTTCTTTCGTGGTCGTATCCACGAACTACGACCGCTCTGATTCTTCATTCAGTCTTGAATGTAAGATACGTAGGCACAAGATTGCGATGATCTTGGCGAGCACAATCCCCTTCATATTCCATTTCCCCCTTCCTTTCCCGTAGTCGAACTACGACGCTCTGATTTCTCATTCTCGTCCGAATGAGCATACGTAGGCACAAGGGCCCCAATCCTTGGCGAGCACCCTATCTTCTAACCATCCCTTTTCCCCTAGTGTTTTTATCCCTTTATAGTATCCTCTAGCATTTAGTAGCGAGAAGAGAAGAATTAAGTTTAGCTAACATCCATTAACTCGAATTAAGAGGTTCCTGTTGAGTACAACGGACGTGAGGGGTGCTAATACCTTCCCCTCGCGTAACCGACTCCCGAACCCAGGAATATTGTTGCGATGGCCGTGTTCCTTTCCGCTCTATGAGGTTTTTTCGATATTTTCCTCTCCCGTTCATTCGGGAAAAATAAAGTTCGGTGGAGACTCTGTCGAACCGCATTTCCGCGCCTTTCGCGCAAGGGTCGTATGTTCGAAATGAATTTTTCGAGGTGCGACAGGTGGCGACTCTGCTGGGGATTTTGCTCCATGCGAGAGAGAGTCGAGCCTATCTTAGTTTGAGTTGTTAGCTTATTGTTTTTTATTTTCTTCTCGCTTTTTTATTTGGATCCTTATCTTAGTTACTTGTGCTTGTGGCATTGTGGGGTTGTTCTACTTATGGTTACTTTGTGAGATGGATCTACACCCGAGTCTGAGTAAAACCCTAGGATTAGGATGGTGGTTGTGTAGTGGATACTTGCGTGGAGTCTTTCACGTTAAGTTGAAGCGAAAACCCCGCTTGGAGTAGATTCCTGGGAGATGTTGTTGTTGTGGTGAGTCTTTACCATAGCAATAATGTTTTCGGGTCTGAATCGTTGATCCCAAGGACCATTAACCGTTTTATCCATGGTGGTTGGTAGTATTAATTCTTTGTGAATTAATACGAACGCCCCAATCAGATGAGATCCCTTGAACGTATTACTTTCTTACAGTAATATTTTCAACCTCGATCTATGACTCTGAGAACCTTTTCTAGAACCCGTGTGTCGATGGTTGTGTAGTTGATGCCTCCGAGAAGTCTTTCTCGCGTGGAAGATTCGAGAACCTCACCTAGAGGAGATTCTAGTGAGGATATTATCGTCGTGATGAGGCTTTGTCATGGCAGTAATATCTTTGAAAGATATCCATGACTCTAGGAACCTACCCATTTTAGAATCCTACCTGTGGGGGTTTCTTTGAGCAGTGACTGTGGTCCTTGAACCGTTCACCCGGCTAATCTCAGAATTACTTGAATTTGTGATCCTGTGATCCTGGATCTTGCATCTTGCATTGCATATCATTCGCATTGCATCTCATTTATTGTGCATCTCGCATTCACCTTCCTTCATCAGTTTCTCATGTTTATATTTCCTTCATATCCAGTAAATCAAGCTGAGTCCTCGACACCAGTACGCAACTAGAGCCAATACAAGACGAATGATGGAGCAGATTCAACAGGAGCAAGCTACCTTCAGGGAAGAGTTGGATTCTATGAAAGGAAAGATTGACCAGATCCTCGAAGCCATCCTCGCGGCCAGGAGAGAGGAAGAACAGCGTGAAGTCGCTGCTGTCGTCAACAACAATGGTCAAGGACAAGGGTCTACTGCCATCCCTTTGGTTCCAATTCCAAATCCTCATGGGATGCCGTTGAACTTCAATAACGCAGCCGAAGGGAACACTTCTCATCCAACCCCAGTGACCGGAGTTACCATTGGAGCTATCCCGCAGGCCCAGCCTACTGCTGTGCAAATCCCAGCTCCCCATACCGAAGATACTCTGATGGATCATTATGACGACGTTTAGAACTATCATGCTGCTATCCCCATTTCCAGTCCTGTTGCTGTTCAGGATTCAGAAGCCATAAAGATGTGCCGAGATCTAGCCGAGAAACTCCGAGCCATGGAGGGGCACAGTTCAAATTCTTTCAGTGCTTTGGAATTATGCTTGGTGCCTGATGTTGTCATTCCTCCCAAAGTGCCGGAATTTTCGAAGTACAAAGGTCTCAGTTGCCCGAACATTCATCTGAAGATGTACTGTCGCAAGATGGCTGCCTATGCTAGAGACAAAAAGCTCATGATTCATTGCTTTCAAGACAGCTTGTCTGGGGCATCACTCGAATGGTATATGCAGCTGGAACGCAACATGTGCGCACTTGGGCCGAGATAGCCGATGCATTTGTCAAACAGTATAAGTACAACACCGATCTTGCTCCGAATCGTACTCAACTTCAGAGTATGACTCAGAAGGACAACGAATCCTTCAAGGAGTACGCGCAACGATGGAGACAGCTAGCCGCAAGGGTGCATCCACCTCTTGTTGACCGTGAACTAATTGACATCTTCATGGGTACCTTGCAAGGCCAGTACTACGAAAAGCTGATCGGTAGTGTCTCTGCTGGATTCTCTGACCTAGTGATCATCGGTGAGAGAATTGAAGAAGGGCTGAAGAGTGGAAAGATCCCAGGAGGTTCTAACAACCAGGCTAATGCCAAGAAGCCTTTCAATGGATACAAGAAGAAGGAGGGCGAAACAAATGTCATCTTTTTGCAGAAAGGGCAGGTTTCTCAACAAGCTCCCGCTCCTATGCCTTATCAAGTTCCCTATTATCAGTATCCGTATGTTGCTGCTGCGCAATATGCTCCAATGCCTTATCAGCCAGCTGTTCAAGCAGTGCAAGCTCAGATGCCACGGCAACAGGCTCCTCAGCAGCAGGCCTACAACCAGCAAGGATATCAGTATCCTCCTCAGCAACAACAGATGCAAGCTACTCGGCAACGACAAGGTACTCACCCATAGAGTCCGCAGAGAACATGGAGACCAGATAGAGTCTTTGATCGTCTACCAATGACATATGCCAAAATCTTTGCTCAGTTGATGGAGAAGAAAGCTGTTGTTCCGAGAGATTTAGCTCCTCCAACTGTCATTCCTGCCGATTACGATGCAAATGCTCATTGTGAGTTTCATAAGGGCGCTCCAGGTCATACCATTGAGGACTGCAGAGCTTTCAAGCACATAATTCAAGACATGATCGACAGGGATGCTATCAACTTCAATGGGAAGTCTCCAAATATCATCAACAATCCGATGCCACCAGTCAACTAGTGCCAACATCAGATCGATTTCAGTCAAGTTCATTCCCCGAAGAAGGCCGTCATGTTGCCATTTCATTATTCGCAGTTCTTATATTTTGTCTTTGTTTGTTTAAGTATTGTATGCTTTGAACAATTGCCATTCGTATTTGGTTTTCATTAATGTATCGTTTATGCATGTTTTGAATTAGTTATGTCGTATTCACTCATTTTTCACTTGTCACCGACACATTTATTCATTGTTGTTTAGCTTGATTTGAGGGAGGATGATGAAAACGAGATACCCATAATTGCAAATCGTATGCTTTCAGACCGAATCTCGTCAGTGATGTACAAGCATTGTTTCAATTCCCCCATACACTGAAGATATAAGGAGTTAATCCCTAGTAAACCACTTCGAGCCTAGAAGTAGGAGTTTCCTTCGGATATTCAAACCTTTACATTCAACCTGGGGCAGGGTAGCGTTCAGTTAATCCAGTAATGCATCCAAAAGACGACTGTTCATCAAAGACCCATGACATGGCAGTCACAACCTTCCCAAAATTCAAAAAAATCAAAAGCCTGCTAAGTCAAACACCTTAGAAGGGACTTAGGCAAAATCAAGGCAATCCCGATGGATCTGACAAGCAAAGTCAATCCATGCAAAAGTTAGGGATCAACAAAAACAAAAGCAAAAGAGGACCCCGAAACCCTCAACAAAAACAAAATAAGATTCAGTGGCCATTCAAATAGGGTCACTGATATCCATCAAAATAAGGTGACTGTCACGACGAGCAAACTTGGAACCATCAAGTTTATACCGTCAAGGTAAGTGTAGAATTAACTGAGCATAGGACTGGAGATCATTAAGAAGAAGGGGTGGGTACAAAGCATACTTTGAGCCTAGCATCCTTTGTTTCATAACCGTGAACCAGACCACGTTACAGCCCTCGAAAGACCTAATTGAGGCGAGGTTTATTCTGAAAGCATACTATTGCGAGGTTGCGTAACCTGACTCCTCACATGATTGCTAATCATCAGCATTGGTGTCATTATTCTTGATATATCTTTCACACTAATCAAAATTAGCACAACGTTTGGACTAACGGTCCATTCGTCTCACTACCACGACACTCTCAATGAATGACACACTCTTTCAAAACTTATATTAAACTTTGCATTAATATTACCATTTATGAATGTACAATTTTAATTGCAAATCAGTGCTAGGTATTCAAAGACATCTCAATAAGGAGCAATCAGGGAGGAACCCGACTTTCAGTGGTGTACACGAGACAAGATTGTTTCAAAGCCCATAGGCTGGGACAAATTACTCAAGAGCTCGAGCAGGGGCAGACCATTGCCATGTTCGAACTGGGGCGAGACCGGGTCGTCCTGACCAACAAGCAGAGTTGCAACCTTCTCTGAAGCCAATTCACAACAAGTCACCAAGTACTCAGACTTGGGGCATATAGAGCATCTTCGCTTGTGTCAATCGTGGCGTCTTCAACAAACTGCGTGTCGAGGCAGTCAATCCCTCCCACCACCCGAAGTCCAATTTGCATTGGCAACTACCCAAAGTCCACCACATTGGCGCCTCCCTGCATTTCCAATCACCTGTCTACAATCATGTGCATCATACGCATGGCATTCACTATCATAAGTATCCTGCATCATATACATGCTCCAATCATACCTTACTTCCCTAGCTCTTGCATCTCCGCGCGTCAGCATTTGCATTTGGACTTCCACTCGTATGGAATATCATTTATCATCCAACATTCATATATGCAAGTCAAGGTCCAAGATCAATCTTGAAGGTTTCCAAGACCATCATCAGCCCAATCAGGGGCATCTTCCACAACATCTTCAAAGCAATCATCAGCCCAATCAGGGGCATTTTTGCAAGATTGTGGGTTTGTCCCACAATTTTTAAGAGCTTCAAAGCAATCATCAGCCCAGTCAGGGGCAATCTTCTGCAATTGTGGGTTTCTCCCACAAAATTTGAAGTTATTCAAAGCAAGATTCAGCCCAGTCAGGGGCATTTTTCAAAGACCATGGGCGTCTCCCATGACGTATTGCAACCTCGTGGTTGATCAGACCTTTGAATCAACATTCATCCTAGTCAGGGGCATGCCGATCAAGACCGGGGGTGTTCCCCACGAAGTTGTTCAACCTTTTGCTGGGCAAATCCAAGAAGTTCAGTGCAAGATTCAGCCCGAGCAAGGGCATCTTCAGCAAAGCCGTGAGCAGCCTTTTGTTGAGCAAGACAAGACATCAAGGCCAACTCAGTCCAGTCAGGGGCATCCTCTTCAGAATTCATGGGCGTAACCATGGAATCATTTCAACAATTACGAACTCCAAGCAAGTCAATGGTCGTCCCCATTGATTCATTTTAACCCAATCTTCTTCTTGGGTATTCCCCAATGAGTTGTATTCAGCAAGCGTGACCGTTGTCAATTGCCTTACTATCATCCTTTTGGTGATAGTCGAACCTCGTCAGTTCAACCCAGCCTGCATCCTTTTGGTGTTGGTAAACTTCAAATCTGTGTTGTCCTATCATCCTTTTGGTGATAGCGACCTATTGGTGTGAGTTTCGCTCCGTCATCCTTTTGGTGAGGGGTCTATCATGGTCATTAATGATAGATTGTGCAATGTGTCTATTTGAGTTTGCTCCGTCATCCTTTCGGTGGGGGGTCTATCATGGTCATTAATGGTAGATTGTGCGATATGTTTGGTGTGTGTTTCGTTCCATCATCCTTTTGGTGAGGGGTCTATCATGGTCATTAATGATAGATTGTGCGATGTGTTTATTTGAGTTCGCTCCGTCATCCTTTCGGTGGGGGGTCTATCATGGTCATTAATGGTAGATTGTGCGATATGTTTGGTGTGTGTTTCGCTCCGTCATCCTTTCGGTGGGGGGTCTATCATGGTCATTAATGGTAGATTGTGCGATATGTTTGGTGTGTGTTTCACTCCGTCATCCTTTTGGTGGGGGGTCTATCATGGTCATTAATGATAGATTGTGGGATGTGTTTATTTGTGTTTCACTCCATCATCCTTTTGGTGGGGGGTCTATCATGGTCATTAATGATAGATTGTGCGATAGTTTATTTGTGTTTCGCTCCGTCATCCTTTTGGTGAGGGGTCTATCATGATCATTAATGATAGATTGTGCGATGTGTTTATTTGAGTTTGCTCCGTCATCCTTTCGGTGGGGGGTCTATCATGGTCATTAATGGTAGATTGTGCGATATGTTTGGTGTGTGTTTCGCTCCGTCATCCTTTTGGTGGGGGGTCTATCATGGTCATTAATGGTAGATTATGCGATATGTTTGGTGTGTGTTTCGCTCCGTCATCCTTTTGGTGGGGGGTCTATCATGGTCATTAATGGTAGATTGTGCGATATGTTTGGTGTGTGTTTCGCTCCCTCATCCTTTTGGTGGGGAGTCTATCATGGTCATTAATGATAGATTGTGCGATGTGTTTATTTGTGTTTCGCTCCATCATCCTTTTGGTGGGGGGTCTATCATGGTCATTAATGATAGATTGTGCGATGTGTTTATTTGTGTTTCGCTCCGTCATCCTTTTGGTGGGGGGTCTATCATGGTCATTAATGATAGATTGTGCGATAGTTTGTTTGAGTTCGCTCCGTCATCCTTTTGGTGGTGGGTCTGTCATAGTCATTAATGATAGATTGTGCGATATTGTTTGGTGTGAGTTTCGCTCCGTCATCCTTTTGGTGGGGGGGTCTATCATCTGGATTGATGTCAGATTGTGCGATATCGTTTGTGGGTGTTTACTCTATCATCTTTTTTGGTGATAGTAGTCGTGTGTGTTTCGTCCAATCATCCTTTTAGTGATGGTGACCTTTTGCCAGTTATTTACAGAGGTACACCTCATCCAGCATTTCCAATTCCCAAGCTTTCCTTTTCTTTTCGGACAAATTCAGAGCTTTCTTTATATCTAATTGTCTTCTACCTTGAAAGATTGAGCGCCATAGTCGTTCATCTCTCTAGGTTTAAGCCAATTAGATAGGGGCATCTGTCATACCCCAAATTTGTCCTACCTTTGTATAGCCTCCATTATGTATTTACCCACTTTCTTTATTCAAAAAGTCCAAAGAAGAGTTTTTAGTATAGTGCATATTTCAAGGCATTGTTCCTTGATTTCAAGGCAATGAGGTTTTTTTTGGTCCATGGCAATAATTCAGGACAATTCCCCTCCCTATTTAATATCGGGTGGTGGATTCATTTCAATTTAAGGTCCAGATTCATTTTTGTCAGTAGCTCAGTTGGAGTTATTTTATAGAGGGATGGTTGTTGTGTGGAACGAGATCAAGATGTCCGCTCAAAAGAAAGTGACACTTCTTCTAATTCACCACAAAGTTGTTATACTTGATGAAGCTAGCAATTTGACATGTGGTGCACAATAAGCTTTAAGAAGGATATTTGAGATATGTTCTAATTCTGCTTGTGCTGCGCTTGCTTGCAATATATCTTTTAAGACTATTGAGGTGATTCAAATTAGGTGTGCAATTGTGATATTTTCGCGACTATCTGATTAAAGACATACTTAGTCATCTCATGGTTATGGTTAAGCAGGGAAGTGTTTCTAAGGTTTGTTCAGGGTATGACTTAGGATATTCCTCCATAAATACCTTAACCACATATTTTACGTATCATAAAAAAAGTGATGATATAGATGACAAATTGAAAACCAGAATTCATGAAGGAAATTGGATGAAGCAAGCTCATTTTAGTTTCTAACATCTACATGTACAAACTGATATATTGATACCTTAGAAAAGGTTATTGTTTGCTAGGCTCAGTATCACTTTTCACATATTAGTTATTTACATCATTGATCCATGAAAATTCATTTGTAAAAAGAAACAAGTTTTTGTCATTCCCACATTACAATTCCACGAGTATTTATTTTGGTTCCTTCAGCCATCTCCTAAACGGCAAAGCGAACGGCATTACGCGAGCTCAGTCCAGCCTCAATGCACTGTCAATTCCTACACACCTCGCCAAACCATTGCAGACACCACACGAAGTCAGTAATTCGCAACAATTCACTATGCAATGTCGACCTGCGGTATAGCAAAGTAGTCAAACCGTCACTACCACACTAGTCACCAGTTGTTTCAATCACAAAGTTGAGTTAGCTACCTTTTTTTCCTTTCCATTTGCTAGCCAAGCTTTCACTATATGATTTACTCCCAACCTTGCCCACATTTAAGCCATGGCATGAGTCCCATTTCAACCTGTCACGTTTAACCAGCCACTACCTGCAAACAGATCATGGATTGACATAAAAAAACGGTTTCACAAATGTCTCGATTCACTCCACAGAGCCATTATGTTATACCACCACAAAAATTGGTACCTGCACCATAATGATGAAACGCAGCAACACGGTAACCATTGCCAGCTTCACGCACACAAAAAAAAAAGAGAAAGCCAAATCCTATTGTCACAACCTACACCAGTTGCCTTCAATTTTTGCATAACACTCCAAAAAGAAAAGCTGTCGGATTTCAGGTTACCGAACATCAGCACTGCATCAATGTTTTGGGACTCTACAACAAGACAAACCAATTGCAAAATTATTAGGAGAATTTTTTACTCACAAAGGTTGTCATTACATAAGACTTATTGTTATAAACTTTATACCAAATCACCAAGGAAGTCCATACAAAAGGCCCAATTCACAAGATATGTAAAGTCATTACTTTACAAAATGTTACAATTTAAAGGGTTATAAGCCTCTTTCAACAAAAGATTATTTTAAAATAAAGCAAGTATATGTTCAGCAAATAATACACAGACCTCGCATGTGCAATGACAGCAGGAGGGTCGTACCGCGCAGCACCCACTGTCCGTCCAAATACAGCATACACCAATTTGTAAATTGTAGAAAAGCTCGTAACTCACCAGCCATGACAGGTCTACCCACATCAGCAGCAGAGATACAGCTCACCATTGTCCTTCTGATCTTTTCTTTCACAACAACAGAAAAAAATTGAGAGGATGCATACTGATACAAAAAACATACTGCTAAAAAAACTGCTAGCAAAATGGCAATATTCAGATTTTTCGCAGAAAAAAAGAGGGGACCACATCAGTACCATTTCAAAAAATGTCAAAGAGAAAAGGATTAAAGGCCATCAGCAAGTTGTAAAACTGGAACAGCTATGCGGATCCCACAGGGCATCTACTAGCAAACAAATGAAAATTTCACAAAGATAGCTATGTACAAACCTGTTCAGAAAAAGCCATGATTTCTCCTCCTATCTTGAGATAGAGAAGATCACCAACAGGATCCTTTCAAATAAAACCTGAGAACCTCAAAAAGGAGAATCTGAAAATCATCCAAAAAGAGATCCCCAAGACTCCCTTTTTTAATAACCCATCGGAGCCTTAAAACCAACCTGGGTGGAGCTCTATTTAGGAGAAGAAAAAAACCACCAACAACTCAGAACCTCCCTTCAAAAAACACCAACAATATCCTTTCAAAAAAAAAACCTCAACAGAACAAACCTCCCTGCTTCCACTGAAACCTCCATTCGCAAGCTTCACCAAGCCATAACCCAGGCACGAATCTCATCTTCATTTTCAACAACCTTATAAACCCTTCCCTATCATCTTCAACAAAGAAACCTCTCCAACCTGTAAATCACAAGAACAAAAATCTTCCTCCTAACTCACCACAAAGCCCGCATCTGCTTCAATAATAACATCACCCATTCCAAATCCTCATCTTTGACTTCTAACATTTCTGCATAAAGCCAGTCAAAACATCACTATATTTTGAAACCTACCACAGAAAAATCCCAAACCATAAACCCTCTTCAATCTTCAGAAAAGTCATCCCTAACCCTCTCTTCATAACAAAACATCACAAAAAATCGTATAACTCAACAAAACCTTTAAACCCACAGCTTGAATCAAAACCATAACAGAAAAAATAGAAGTGAGAAGAAGACGATTGAGATCATGATGCAAACAGAGAGAGAACCGAAAATACCCAAACCCATTTGAATTCAACGAACCACAACCCATTCAAATCAAAATGGAAGGAGATGAAACGAGGGACGCAAAACGGGTCGAGATGAGGCGTCGTGAGAGAAGGCTTCCGTTCACCTTTATCGTTTCCGGTTCATTGTGATGTGGTACTGAGATTGTTAAACATAGCATTGGTTTTTTTTATTTCTTTTACCATTTTATCTATTTTATTTTTGCAAGTTGTGGACACAATGGGCTCAGCCCATAGGAGGTTCTGTTTTTCGCCACCCATCTCCCATTTCCTGCACCCCATGCGAAGTAGGGAGAGGTGATGGGCCTAACCCAAGTGATCCTCTTCCTATTTACACCCCTTTTCAATTGTTCATACCCCCCACCCTTTTCTCTTGAACTTCTTTTAAAGGTTTTTAATATAATGTTTTTTTTTTCTTTTTAAAATAATTTTGATAACTTATGTTAGGATCTCATGTACATATTTCTTTTGTTAATATTTTCAATTATTATTGGATATACTTTCAATTATATTTTCTTTTATTTTTTTTATTTATTTATTTTTAACTGTCTTGGGTCGATGACGATACCCCAAAGTTATTTTTCTGTCAAATTATTGATGAAAAATAACAAACCCGAGACCAACCTTTTTCAAACTTTTCATTTTATATTTTATCCATTTTATTCATATTATTCATATTGTCATATTTATTTTATTATATTGTTATTATTATCATATTTATTCATTCTCACTCACCCATATTTGAAAACACTTAATAAATTACCGAAACTCCTAAAAACCAAATTGGTGGACTGTTGTCTCTTTGGTTATTTGCAGGTATCCTAACTTTGAGTCGTGCTCGACTTTTCTCAAGGCGTAGTTTAGGACACAAATGCACACACACGGCTTTCTCTTGGGCTACCTGACAATGAGACCCCTTTATTTCGTGCAATCCCGTGTAAATTACATGTACCCCTCTCCCATTCCGATGTATGTTTCGCATTTATTTGATTATTAGTTTATCTCCTAGGAGCACCCATAGGGACTACAGCGGATCAAACTATTTTCAAACTAATTCTCGATTCATTGTCGAGCCATTTTCAAACCCTTGTAAGTCGAGTGCTCATACGCATTCGCCATCAACCTATTACAACTCGACCCTTGATGCGTAAGTCAAGTTGGTCTCTTTTTCAAACAATTTCATTTTTCAACACGCTTTGCACGCGATAATGAGTCAAACCCTTGATCCAACGTCAAGCGGATTTTCGAAACAAACCATCAATCAATTAACAACTATTTAATTCTTTTCAAGGTGTAAAAAGTAGGTTCAAGTCTTTGATCTTGCTTTCAGTTGTTTACATGCGAGTTGTCTTATTCGGGTGTGAACAATTGACGCCTCTAAATAACATTAACAACTCGACATCGTTCAACTATTTCCAACTCAAACAACTTTCCTTTCATGATGAAAAAGAGAGTGTACCAAGTCTTTGGTCCGCTCTCCCGATTATTTGGAGTTTGAGAAGTCTTTCTTAAGCTTCAATTAATCGTCATCATTTCAACCTCATCCTTTCAAACACAACTTCTCTTACGATGAAAAAGAGAGCGTTCCAAGTCTTTGGTTCGTCCTCCCGATTATTTTGGTCCGAGAAATCTTTCTTAGGCTAAAGTAATCGTCATCAGTTCAAACACCATTCAAACATAACATTATTCTTCAAGATGAAAAAGAGAGTGTTCCAAGTCTTTGGTTCGCTCTCCCGATTACTTGGGTACGAGCAGTCTTTCTTAAACTTCGAGTAATTGTCATCCGTAACTCATTCAAACCCGTTTCTTTCGTGGTCGTATCCACGAACTACGACCGCTCTGATTCTTCATTCAGTCTTGAATGTAAGATACGTAGGCACAAGATTGCGATGATCTTGGCGAGCACAATCCCCTTCATATTCCATTTCCCCCTTCCTTTCCCGTAGTCGAACTACGATGCTCTGATTTCTCATTCTCGTCCGAATGAGCATACGTAGGCACAAGGGCCCCAATCCTTGGCGAGCACCCTATCTTCTAACCATCCCTTTTCCCCTAGTGTTTTTATCCCTTTATAGTATCCTCTAGCATTTAGTAGCGAGAAGAGAAGAATTAAGTTTAGCTAACATCCATTAACTCGAATTAAGAGGTTCCCGTTGAGTACAACGGACGTGAGGGGTGCTAATACCTTCCCCTCGCGTAACCGACTCCCGAACCTAGGAATATGGTTGCGACGGCCGTGTTCCTTTCTGCTCTATGAGGTTTTTTCGGTATTTTCCTCTCCCGTTCATTCGGGAAAAATAAAGTTCGGTGGCGACTCTGTCGAACCGCATTTCCGCGCCTTTCGCGCGAGGGTCGTATGTTCGAAATGAATTTTTCGAGGTGCGACAGGAAGCCATTGGGTTTTAAAATATTCCAAGAGTTGTAGATGGGTTGAATGGCCTCCTAGATATGAAATTGTTGTTGTACGTGGAATTGCGAGATCGCAGCTTTTTACGGAATCAAAATCGGACACTCGGAAGTCGGGTAACGGTCGAAAAGAGGATTTTGGGACTGTCATGTTCGCCTGGCGAGCATACTGGCGAACGTCCATATTCGCTGCGGTGTTCGCCTGGCGAAGGAGTCCTGGGCAGAAAATGTCATTCTGGTGTTTTTTTCGTAACAGGAGAACCGTAACTCGGAATGACGCGCGGTTTGAAGCGTTGGAAAGCTATTGAATTTATCTATGAGATGGTGAAGTATTGACATGGAATTAAGTTAGTTATGGAGGAAGTGTGTTTGAAGTTGTGGTAAGGACGGAGGGTACGGTTCGTGTTTCTGCCAGAACTCACCACTTGTTTGTCCCTTTGGCATGGAATCTTTTTTTAATTATTTCTATAAGGAAATGGTTGTGTTAATAAGTGATATTTTAAGGTATTAGAAGAGTATAGAGGATTATGTTGAGCATAAGGAACTTGAGTTATCAGTGTTGGAAAAAGAGCGGTGATATAATTCCGTAAGGAAAGTTCTGCCGAACCCGACAGAACTAATTGTGGTGTTTGTGATGCTTGTTGATATAATTGGGGAAAATGCTAAAGACAACTTCAGCGAGTTTCAATTATGCAAAAGGCGACTTGAAGTATATAAGAGGAATCATCCGACCAGTGGTTTAGAGTTGGTTACTATTGTGGTTGTACCGGAGTCGGAGGCTTCGAAAGTTCAGACTGAGATCGGAGATGTTTGGTGATCTTAATAGTTTAAGGTGTTTGTTTAATTTGAATAAGATGAATATGAGGCATAGGAAATACTTGGGACTTCGAAAGGAGTACGACTTCGAGTTGAATTACCATTCGGGTAAAGTGCATGTGGTAGATGATGCGGAGAGTTGGAAATGTCTGCGTATACCGAAGATGACGGTGAGAAGAGTTAGAATTGACTGAGAAATTTTATAATATGAGTTTGGTGGGTGAATAGACCTCTTATGGAGTTAAGCTTTCATTATTAGACCTGACTAGCGGTATTCTTGAGAAGA
Organism: Lathyrus sativus; assembly: GCA_963859935.3. Classification (NCBI taxonomy): domain Eukaryota; kingdom Viridiplantae; phylum Streptophyta; class Magnoliopsida; order Fabales; family Fabaceae; genus Lathyrus; species Lathyrus sativus. The sequence goes on along the minus strand of OZ012737.1, from coordinate 322,864,696 downwards.
ATCGAGAAAGTTAGAAATCTGGGTTGAGTAGTGAATTAGTTGAAATTGATAAATTAGAGTCGAAGAGTGGATTGTCGGGTTTGTGGAAATAGTACCATGATATGTTATGATAGAGTATGTGTACCTGATGTTGTTGAAGGGAGTAGGAGTACTCGTGAAGAAATACATTGAGGTAGATGGAGTATCCATCCCGGTACTATGAGGAAGTAATCGAATTTGAGTAGATTGTTTTAGTGACCATGGATGAGGAGAGGAGTGGTTGAGGTTGAATGTGCCGGCTAGAATTACCGAAAGTCGGAGGTTGAATATCGGGGACTGTTAAATCTGATGCAGTCGTTAAATATTCTAGAGTGGAAATCAGGTAGTATTTTCACGAAATTGGTGTTGAGATTTCCAAAGAAATTGTAAAGACATAATTTTAATTTGGGTTGTTGCGAGTGGATTAACTATTCCGTGTTGAGGATATATGAGATGCATATTGAGGAAGTGGTGAAGTTGGATGAGATACTGACGAATATTGTGTCAAATGGAAATTTGAGGTTTATATTGAGATTTTGGATGGGCTTACAGGAAGCTTCGGGTACTAAGTTGAAGTTGAGTTCGACTTACCACCCGCAAACTGATGGTCATTCAGAGAGGACTATCGAGTTTGTAGAGAATTGATGAGAGCTTGGGTGTTGGATCAAGGTGGATCATGGTATGATTAATTACCGTTGATTGAGTTACCTATAATAACGGTTACCATCCTAGTGTCGGAACGACACTATATGTGGCTTGGCGAAATAGGGAGTGTAGGACTCTCCTGTGTTGGAATGGGTCGAGTGAGAATGTTGTGCTCAGACCTGAAAATTATGTTTGAGATGGCTGAGAAGATCAAGAGGATCCAAGGAAATATGTGTTTTGAGAGTCACTCCGGTGACCGGTGTGGGTCGAGTTCCGAAATCTCGGAAGTTCGCACCGTGTTCTGTGGTTGTATCAGAGTGGCGCAGCGGAGGCATGGGAGGAGTGGCATGTTAGACCATTTTGCCGCTGTCGTCGTGAATTGGCACGACGTGTTTCATGTGTCTTGTTGAGAAAGTACGTTGAATCAGGTGGATGATGTACCAGTGAAAAATAATTTGGGTGTTGAGGCATTGTTGGTTCGTTTTGACGAACGGAAGTCAACTCCGAGGGGAGGAGACATCTTTGGTGGAAATGGTTTGGGGAAGTGCTGCAAAAGGCAGTGTGACCTAGGAATTGGAATGAAGGATGCGGGAAGCGTATCCGGAATTGTTCCATCAGGCAATTTTCGAGGACGAAAATAATTAAAGTGGGGGAGAGTTGTAATACCCATTTTATTTATTTAGTCATTTTGGTGTTAATTTAATTATTTTATGTTGGTGTGCCCTTAGGTGGGGCGTGTTGGTATATGATTGGTGAGTACCCTTGATATGTAAGGACCATTGGTGGTGTGGAGATAATAATATAATAGTTAATAGTAACATTGGTGGTATTATCATTACTATTATTATTATTATTCTTATTATTATTATGATTATTATCATTAGTATGAATATTATTATTGGTGGGTGTCCCTGATATGGCAGGATTATTGGTGGCGAATTGGTGTAGATATAATAATATAATAACTAATGATAATATTGGTGGTGTTTTGGTGTGAATATGATAATATAATGAATAATAGTAATATTGGTGGGGGTATTATTATTATTATTATTATATTTATTATATTTATTATTATTATTATTTTGGTGAGATAATAATATTATTATTAGTATTATTATTATTATTATTATTATTTTGGTGAGATAATAATAATATTATTATTATTATTGTTATTATTATTAATAGTATTATTATGATTAGTATTATTAATATTAGTAATATTATTATATTATTTTATTAATAATTGAGATTAAAATAAAAGGGAATATGAAGGGGTAGTAAGGAGATATTAGAAAAGTTGGAATAGAGAGAAAAGGGATTACGATAGATCGTGAGAATTGGGAAAGTTGGAAGAAAGGGAACGAGGAACAGAAGAGAAAGGAGAAAGCCAAGAGACCAAATCTTGGAAGATTATTCATCGATCAAACCAATTGATAAGGTAAGGGGGGAGAAACTTGATTGGGATGGTATATACATGTATAGGGTAGAGGGGATTCCTTAACCCCGTAGGAATATGTTGATATATGTAATTTTATGTTGGCATGCTGTTGAGTGTTGATTGATGTTGTTAATTGGTGTTAGTATGTGGTGATTGTTTAACTGACATATGTTGATTGTTGATGAATTGCTGTTTTTTGTTAATTTGGCGTATAGGCTGGGTTTACGGTTTTTAGGGAGATTCGGTGTGACCTTTTGAGGCATCGGTAGAATGTTTAAGCGATGATTTTGAGAATAAGATTTAGGAACCAATTTGGTTACGGTAATGTACAAGGTTGGTACTAAGGTAGGCTGAGATTTAGAGTTGAGACGATAGGCTTGATTTGGCGTAGAAAGCACTACAGAACTGTGAGAAAAATTGGTGAATCGCAGCATTCGTTGGGCTTCGCCTGGCGAGTGTTGGCGAAGCTTCGCCTGGCGAATGGGGGCGAGGGTTCGCCTGGCGAGCTGTGGCGAGTGGTAGCGAATAATTCTGAATTAAGTCCCAGACCTAAAGAGTAGAAACTTCGCCTGGCGAGTGTGGCCAGCGAAGGTTCGCCTGGCGAATGCACGATAGTAGAATGAGGGCTTTGCCAGCAGGTTCGCCTGGCGAATGCCAGCGAAGGTTCGTTATGCTTCGCCTGGCGAATGCCAGCGAACGTAGCAGAATGTGACTCTTGAGGTGTTTTGTCTGAAGCTTTAGTCTTGTAGGATCCCTTGATCACGATGAGTGTAAGGATGATTATTGAATGATGTATGGTGCATACTTGGTGATAGGAAGTGATTTTCCTGATAATTAATTTAAAGTAAATGGTTAATTGGTGTATGGTGTATACGAGTGTAGAACGAGATGATCAGTAGGATCATGTGCATTCGGTGTATTGGAGTATGAGGTACTTTGTGATAGTACGAGGTTCCCGTAATATTTTAAAAGGATGATTAGTTGGTGTGTGAATCATGCAGAGCATGGTGCAACGATCAGTAGGATCGTGTATTCCCGAGTGTTGGGATGTGATTATATATGGTGTTAGAGTGTGAACTCGTTTAATATCTAATTTAATTAAAATGAATAATGGGTGTATCATGTATATGATTATGGTGCAGTGATCAGTAGGATCGTGTATCCCCGAGTGGTGGGATGTGTTTATATCTGGTGTTATAGTATGAATTTGTCTACTATCTGATTGATTTATATGGTGTTGATGTAATATATCTATACATATATGCATTGATGTATGATGATATGATCAGGAGGATCGTGTGCACTTAGTGTGCCTGAATATAATAGTTATGCGTTGGTGTGTGCATATCATGGTGTTTTGGTGGGATGAATTATGTCTCAGGAGGAGCGTAAGTGATTCATCCGTACTCCTTTGTGGAGAATGGTGGGGGATAGATCATGTCTCAGGTGGAGCGTAAGTGATCTATCCAGGTTCGATTAAATGAACCAATGAGTCGGTACCGCATGCACAGTGTTGAGTTGCATATTTGTATTATAATATGTTATATTGTAATTTGAACAGTAGGTTCGTTATATGGTGTTGTTGGGGTGAATATTGGTGTGCTGATGTGTTTTACTACCCTGTTTCCATGTATTACATTACCAATATATTGTGATCATGATTTCTCACCCCCTTTGTTGTTGTTGTGTCTGTGCTCCTCCGGAAGTACAGACAATCTAGGTACTTAGATAGCTTGGATGGTGGTGTGCTAGTCGAGTCTAGAACGCTCTGATACGTAGCACGGGACTTGGGTGTTTTCGTTGTGTCTATGTTGAACTTATTTCTTTTCCTGTGACGTATCATGAATTTGATGTATTTTACTTTATGAAACAAATTCCGCTGTATTATTTCGAAAAGAATGAATAAAGTATTTTTATAAAATTTGGAGATATGATATCCTACTTTTTGGTGAAAACTCTGATTATTATTTTAATATTCATATTTTATTTAATTTGGGAAAGTGGGGTGTTACATACAACCATGTCCGTATCCAACCCAGGCATATCCTCGTACGACCAAGCAAATATATCACTGTACTCCTTGAGCATCTCAATCAACCTTTGCTTGATGTCGCTCTGCAGCACAGCCCCTATACAGATGTTTCTCTCAACGGCTTCCGACCCCAAATTGATAATCTCAATGACTTCCTCATGAGGCAGAATGATTCTTTCTTCTTGTTTCAATAACCAGGTCAACTCTTCTGGCACGTCGCCGTCTTCAACAATCTCTTCCTCTGCTTGGAATACCGGGTGCTCGAAGTCTAAACGAGTCATAGGCGGTTCGTATGTGATGTCATCTGAAATATTAGTCCTGCAAAGGAAAGGGTTAAACGCTTCAACACGCCAACAAAGCAAATAACCACGTTGCCATTCATTGTTAAAGTAAAAAAAACAAGAAAAACAGGGATCACAATATTTGAATATGAAAAACGCCTTTATTTCATGATTAAAACAGTGCAATACACATAATCAAGTAGCCCTAATGTAACATCACTATGCCCCGGGTAGGACATAGGATTATTCAACCATTGATAAAACAAATCATTACTGTTTAAAAGTCACTGGGACAGTTTCCTGGATAGACCAATTGCAGAGACTTTGTCCTGGCACGCTTGGCTTGATCCACGCATCCATATCACAGTCGCTATCTCCGTCTTCAGCATCGGAAACAGCATTGATAGTCTCATGGCATACTCCATTTGGTGTAATTGTTATCGGCCCTCTGAACTTGGGCGTTCCTGAAGAGGATGCTGATGACGAAGGATGATATCCAAGTCCGAATCTATCCATTTTTACCGGAATCTCCAACACTTGACCCCAGCCTTTGGTCTCACCTGCCCGCACTAAAGCTTGGGCTTCCTTATAAGATGACATGGCCACATCTGGTGCTTTACTTGGTGTTGCACCCTAAAATTTGCTCAACCTATTTCACCTGGTTTATGTTTTAACTGCATTATCATTTGCATAGTCACATCATGTACATGGTCCAATCATTTGCATATCATAGCATAGCAAGTCATCTAACAAGGGATCAATTGTCATCCTTATCTAAAGAAGCACATCAAGGGTTTTTATTCAAGCTGAAGAGCACCCAAGTCATCAAGAAATGTTTGAAGCTTTAAGGAGATTTGAGTGTCAACAGGTGGATTTCTCTCCTAATTTGAGGTGTATTGAGGGTCATCAATGGGGGTATGAGCTATGAATTGAGGGTATGGAATGTGTAAAAAGCTTATGAAAAGCCTAAAGGGTCATATTGAAGATGATACAAGTCATTGATTCAAGTACAAGAGCCACAGTTGAAGTGCAGTCAACTAGGGTTTCATCTGGGTCAACCCTAGGTCAACTGAGTGATTGAAGAGCATCAAGGCTTAATTGGAGGTTGTGGGATTCATGAATTGATATGTTGATACATGTGTGGTGTTGTGCCAGGGATAAATCAAAGAGAATCAAGAGTGGGAGGAGTTGCCAAATTAGGGTTTTAGTGTAAAATCCCCTAATTTAGGCCTAACTTCCAAGCCAGATAAGTCAAAATTCAAGTTTCAAATGGATTCTTGGCCAACATCAAACTTGTAGAGCTTCTCAATAGCTTTAATTTGAGTACTATAAGTCTTCAAGAAGATATGTAGAACTCAAGTTATGGTTCTTGCAAGTTATGGGTCCCCAGAGGACACTGAAATTTATCTATGAAAGTCACTTGACTTCCAAGCAACTTTTACCCATGAAGGAGTTGTCAAACGGATTATTGGGAAACATAATAGTTGTATATCATGATCTTAGCTTTCCATAGAGTACTAGAAGTCCTCAAGAGGATTTGTAGAACTCAATTTATGATCTTGGCAATCCAGGGGTATTTTGGAAAAGTTGAATTATAGGTCATTTTTCAACATAGGTCAAAATCTCCATCTTCCACTCCTCAAATGGAAAAAATTTCAACATGAGATGTGCTTAAAATGATGTTTTTAGGCTAGGAAAGGATTCATGAGAGCTTGGAAGGGTTTGTATCACAAAATTACAAAAATGGCCTAAAATAAGGATGGATTTTAAATGAACCAAAGAGGAAAATTGAGATTTTTGATCTATAGGTCCAAACCAAGCCATATGACATACCAAATTGATTGGAAAACATATTTTGGAAACAATGGCATTGCCACATTTTTGAGTTGAGGGATAATTCCATGACTTCCTTTGTAAAGTGGTTACTTACATTATAAGTCACATATGCAAAACCACTCTTTAGAGCATGACCAAGGCCTTAACCCTTGCTAATCCTTTCAATATGTCATCTAAGGAGAATTTGGATCAGAATCAAGGCATTGAAGCAAGCTAAAACTCAGCTGCCATGTATGAACTTCTCATGACATTTTCAAATGCAAGAGATATTGAACTTCTCATTGGATCAATCCAGAAGTTTCTAGATCATTCATACACCTTCTGTATAAGTATTAGAAGAGGTTCAAGGCATTGGTTGGTGCAGATTGAGAGAGATTGGAGAGATTGAGTTTTGAGTTTTCATCTTGCAAATCCAAATCGGTTACAACAATTTGATCCATTTCAATCCCATTTTTTGCACTCAGAAGCTTGATCATGTGTTGGTGAGTGATTCCAGATAGAATTCTAGCCAAGAACACTGAGGAATCGTGAGATAGCATTTTGGATTCATCTCTTGCAAGTCAGAATCGAGTTTGGCAATTCAAGAAGATTCAACATCAATTGATGCATACAGAAGCTTGATTATCACTCATAGAACGTGTCTGGAAGATCTTGGAGCTTGATTTGAAGATTTGCTTGCTCTGTTCATCCAAGATTTGCAGGTATGTAAACTTCATTCTATGGCTTGATTCATGAAGATTCCTTAGGTTTTAGATGGTGATATTCATTGTAGATCATGGCTAGGTGGATTCTGGTAACAATTTTCATGATTTAGAGACCAAATTAGGATGGACCAGATTTCTTGTGAGGATCGTATCTTGCCGTTCTTGGAGGTTTAAACTTAGTTAGATAGTGGAATTGACTCAATGAAGCATGGTGATGAGTCTAGGCTTATCAATTTTAGGTTTGGTGGAGTTTGGATCATGAGCATTTTCTGGTGTGATCATCGTGTTTTGAGAAGGAGAGTGATTCAATGTCAATGGATAGCATGAGTGAATTCCTTGTGGAAAAACGAGCCAGATGATGTTATTAGGGTTGAGTTTTGGTGAAGATTAGTGGAGTTGCGTTTGGAGAAGATGAAGATGACAAGCTCTGTTCATCCATGGCATGTGTTCCCTCCCAATTTCAAAAGGTTGAAGACGACACCATCACCATTAGATCTTGTTGGACTTTGACTGAAATGAACATCCAACAGCCACGAGCATGTCTTAATTTGTGAAGGAATTCTGAGAATGATGGAAACGCACCGTTTTACTAAACACTCTTGGATGGGCTTAAGTGATAACATGTTATGTACACCCCATTTACCAGGCCCATTTGAAAACACACGTGATAGACTTGCTATTCACACGAACCTTTTTTCTTTTTCATTTGATTTTTCATTTTATTTTCTGAAGGGAATTGGGCCCGGCGCACGCTTCTTATTCACACCCCCATACGGGCCTATCTCTGATATTGAACTGATTCCAATTGCTATTTGTCACGCCCATTTCCCATTTTTATTTTATTTTCTCATCATTTTTATGGTTTTGACATAGTTAATAAAAAATTCATAATAAATTGAAAAAAGATCATTTTAGGGTGAGGATTTTTTCTTTGTTTTCCTTAGGATTTCTAGAATTTAATAAAACAACAAAAACATTAATTCATGCATTTTTCATTTTTTGGTATATTTTACAATATTATTGCTTTTATTTTGCATTTGTTTGATACTTAATTTTTCTGAATTTGGTATGAGAGGTTGGTGCATGATTTTTGATTGATTATTGTGAGGTTGATTATATTAGGGAAGCATGTACCCTTAGAAATTTTATAACATTTTTGTGAATAAAATTTAGGTTAGTTTTGAATGATGAACTTTAGGGTGCTAGGATTTGGGTTTTACAACACTTAGGTGTAGTTTAGGGCATAGTTTGGAGACTTAGGGTTTGATTTAGGTCTTGGGGTTTATGTGGGGTATAGGGTACATAGTTAGGTTCCCTTAGAAATTAATATAGGTTTTTTTGATGAGTATTACTATTTTACTTGATTTTTGCAAATTGGGTGATATTTGTGTGTTTCCCACTTGGGCATTTGGCTTGTTTGTGGGGTTTGTGTCATTTCAATTGGGTGTTGGGCTTGGGCTTGGTTTGTTGAAGCCAATGAAGACTTGGAGGATGATTGGAGACAAAGGATGGAGTTTGGAGCATGAAGATTCTTATCCTTGAAGGTTGCTTTTGAAGACTTAGGAGATAGGAGATATAGGGAGAGCTTTAGAGTAAACTGATTTCTTCTGTCAAACATAGAGAGCTTCTTGTGCCTCTATTCCATCCTATGACACAAGGTCCCCCAAAGAAGTTCCATCTCTCCTTAGGAGGGATGTAGAGCAGGCTTTGGTTGGGTAGAACCTTGAGGATACCTTTCACTTGCTATGCTAGGATCTTAGTGATTTCCCTGGGTTGTCACTGAGCCTCTTAACATTTCAACTTCATATATTAGTTGATTCTCTTCTGGAGTGCTTTCATTAAAGATGGGGACCTATTGAGGATAAGGTTTAGTGCAGATTGGAAAAGATGAAGCTTGTGCCTGTCAAAGCTGGATATTTGTTGAAGTTAGGGCCCTGCTGCTGTTTGAAGCTGTTTATCTGTTGGGGTTCAGTGCTTGCCAGAGCTTGGAGATTTTTTTGGAGATAGGAGCTTATCTAAAGTTTGGGGATCATTGAAGAGTGAAGATGGGATCTTGCTTAAAGTTGTTACTGTCAACCTTTTTGTTGTTAATCAATTGTAGTTGTCAGGGCTGTAGCTGTAGGAGCTGGTGTTGCTGTCAGAGCTGGTGTTGGGTTTTATTTTCTTTTTCTGTATTGTCTTTTGGCTTGTTCAGCTTGCCCCTTAGGTTTGAAGTGAATTTGTTCACTTTGCCTATTGTTTTCCCAGGTTCGAGGTTGAGTGGGACTCCCTTGCCTCGCTTGTACTGCTGCATCTCATGCATTTTACTGTTTACTGTATATATCTGTTTCTTTTGCTGTTTATCCCCTAGGATCTCTGATTTCCTCTGGGCAGGAGGGAATTATGACAGACATTAGGTTCTAACCCATGCATGGCAACATTAGGGTAGTTTTGATTCCCATTTCAAACCCTAGGTTTTTAGGGTTTCTTTCTCTTCTATCTCAAGACAATTCAAAACACCGTAATAAGAATAATCGATGTCGTACACTAAGAGCCTTAAGCTATTTGAGAGAGGGTTACTGGAGGGCCACTCTTCAGTAATCTGATTGCTTAGTGTGTTACCCTTAGGGTGACATACGACGTAGTCACCCTCAAATCACAGTCTCTAGTGCGTCAGAGATTGCAAACATCATAAAAAAACAGTTCTTGCATAAAAAACTGAAAACAAACATCAAAGTGTCATTTTTGTCCGCTTGGACTCTTAATCAGAAGAAAACCTTTTCAGAAAGATAAAAAACAGTCAGACAAATCTGTGTCTTAGCCCGAACTACGTTTTCTCTGATCTTTCATGTTGTATGAAAGTACGTAGCCATAGGATGCCGTATCCTAGCGAGCAACCTTCCCCTCCTTTCCCGTAGGTAGGCGAACTACGTTGACTCTGATTTCTCGTTTCAGACGGGAATACGTAGGCATAAAGTGCGATACTTTGCCGAGTCATTTCTTTTCTTTTTAACCCTTGACCTGTAGAGTAGATAGAATAACAATCTGTACTAGAAAACAAGCGTGGATCCCGTCGAGTACGACGGACGTGAGGGGTGCTAATACCTTCCCCTTGCGTAACCGACTCCCGAATCCAGGATTTGGTTGCGATGACCATTCCTTTCCTGTCTTTGCGTTAGGTTTACTTCGAGCGTTTCCTTTCCCTCCGTTGGGATAAATAACGCACGGTGGCGACTCTTCTGTCATAGTCGGCGCTGATTTTCGCAGTAGCGACAGCTGGCGACTCTGCTGGGGACAGGAATATCCCCTATACGAGTCAATCCTAGCCCTTGTTTTCCCGTCATGGGTGTTGTATAGATTTACTTTTCTGTCTTTACTTTCCGCATTTTATCATCAGCTTTATATTGTTATTGCTGTTGTGGGGAGGGGGTGATCTATTGAGAGATAAGCCGGACCTGGGCTTGAGGTTACACATAGACTTAGAAGTAGAGAGTAGTGGTTAGCCTGCTTGCTTAGCTCGCACCAGCTAGCCGCGAAATTTACGCTCGGACGAGATTCTCTTTGATGCTTCTTGCCTGGCCCTTAGGGCTCGACAAGTTGTCTGACCCGAGGATTGTCGACTCTAGGGACCTATCAATTGGGATTAAACTAAGTGAGTCCGCTTCAAGGGATGATGATGCCACACCTCCTGGGTATCGTATCATCGCTCTTGAAAGTATGTGACGTTGAACCCGCATAGGATGCCGTACCTTGTCTGCGAGTTAAGTACATACCTGTGAGGGGTAGGTGGGTTTGTTTGCAGGAAACCTTTGACCTCAGAATACCTGGTTTATCTCTGTCAGTGAGATGTGGTTACAGGGTTCATTTGAGTGGTTGGTTTGGTTTGAGATGAAGATTTGATGGTCCTCAAGATTCAGTACAAAGCAGCATTGCACTTGGTCCCTTGTTTGCATATGCATGTGCATTTTCATGACTGCATTTCATTAACATGTATTTATGTTGCAGGTGTAATCATTCCCCTCTGATTCTAGTATATCTTCTAGCCAGACATGGAGTCCCTAAAGAGGACAGTTGCTTACCGGTTGCATTCACCAGATATTAGTTCCTTGCTGGGTTTAGTTGCTCTAGCAGATGAGAGAGTGAGGGCTGAGTTCAGAGTATCTTACGGGAGATTGCTTAGTTTGTTGTACAGGCCTTCAGCATTTGAGACGACTAGGGTGTATACTTTGATGCAGTTTTATGAGCCGCAGCTGAGATGTTTCTTATTTCCCGATTATATTCTGGCACCCACTCTGGAGGAGTATTCCGTGATGTTGGTAGTTTCTGTGTTAGACCAGATGCCCTTTATCCATGTTGATGCTGAGCCTGAGGTAGCTACACTCGCTGAGATTGTCAGTTTAGACGCTTCTGAGTTTCCCGGAGGTTTGTCCAAGCTGAACGGAGCTTATGGTTTTCACCTGTCTGTCCTGGTTGAGAAGGCTACACAGTGCAAGAAGAGTGGATGTTGGGTTGCCTTCAGTGCCATTCTAGCTGTCTGCATCTACGAGATTGTCTTGTTTCCTAATGTACCGGATTTTGTCGACTCAGATGCCTTCTTGATTCTTGCCTCGAAGAATCCAGTTCCTACTCTCTTGGGCGATGTTTATCATTCTATTCACTACAAGAATGAGAAACGTCGTAGCAAGAATGTTTCTTGTTGTCTTCCTCTTTTGTACAGGTGGTTCCAGGGGCATCTTCCGAAGACAGGGCCTTTTGTTGATGCTGTTAATACTTTGGATTGGTCTTCCCGGTTGATGGGGCTGTCTGCTGAGAACATCATTTTGTTTGATCGGAGCATGCTTGGCACTGATATTACATATAGTTGCAGTGGCTTTCCGAATTTCCCTTTGATTGGACGGAAAGGCTGTATCAATTATAACCCTTCTCTGCTGGTGAGACAGTTCGGTTATGCTTTAAGGGATGCTCCTATTGAGAAGGAGATACAGGAATCTTTGTATCTCACAGGCTTATTAGACACGGCTGTTTTGATCAGATTGAGACATGCATGGGCTAACGTCCATAAGAGAGGGAAAGCTTTGCTTGGTAAGAGCAACAGCAAGGCTTATGATCCTTATTTGGCTTGGATCCTCTAGAGAGCTAGTACTTCCTTGATGCCTTATCCTGCTGTGGAACCCTTGTATCTTCCCATGATTGAGGTACCTGCTTCGGTAGAGAGTGAGAAGTATAACAAATTGTTGGCTGAAAACGAAGAATTGAAGAAAGCCAACGATGAGTTAGAGAAAGAGATCTTCCAGTTGCGTCATGAGAAGAATGGAGCTACCTTCACTATAAGGGAACAAACTGAATTGATTAACAGGTTGGGTTCAGAGCTGACAGAAGAGACCAACAAGAAAGAAAAAGTGGGAATAGCCTTGAACGGTGTCAGCAAGGTGCTTACTTCCAAGAAGGAACTTTTAAGCAAAGCTTATTCCCGTCTCAACAAGTGGGAAGCATTGTGGAGTACCACGCTTACCAAGCGGAAGGAGCGTGAAGACGAACCGAAGCACAGATTAGAGCCCAAGACGCAAAGATTGCCGAAGAGACATCACTTAGGAGCGCTGTTGAGCTTAGAGTAAGTAACCTTGACGAGAAGCCGAGAGGTTATGAAGTGAAGGCCGGTTCCAAGAGGTACAGACTTGACGAGAGTTCTGGCGAAGGAACCTGTCAGGACGACGCCAAAAATCCGAGATCCACTGCCGAGCGGCATGCCTTACTGATACAGGAGTTGATCTCCCGACTAGGGCATTCGGAGACGTTAAGGATATTGGAAGATGTCAGAGCGCGCCATTTGGCCTGATTTATCTTTTGCCTTGCCTTTGATATTTGTACTTGTATTTTGACCATCGCCAGGCTTGTTGGCCGAGGTCTCTTCAGTTGTATTCAGTTGTACTCTTGTACTCAGCCTCTTGGCCTTTGCTTATATATGAGGGTTTTCTGATTCCTCGCTTGCTTGATGGGGACTCCATTGTCATGATGGCCTTCTCTCCGAAACTAGAATCAGGGGGAATATAACCTATAACATATTTACATAATTGCATCTGCATTCATATTGCATGACCGGTATTCTTGAATCTGTATCTTATTTCCTGCATCTTCAGGTTTTTCAGGATTGACGAACAAAGAGTCCACCGCTACTCAACCCGAAACAACTGCAAGAGAATCATGGATCAAGTCCAAGTGGAGATGCAGGAAATCCGCGAGAAGCTGAATCTGTTCATGCAAGCAATGGAGAACATCGCTAAGGGCCAGGAGAGCCTCCAGACTTTGGTACAGCCGCTACTGACGCGGGCTAATGGGAATGGTAACAATGACCACAATTCTGCACACGTTGAAACTATTTCTGAGGATGGGCCCCCTACGCCTGTGGTTCCACCTGTGGTGACCCCACCTATTGTGGTTGTGAACGAGGGCGCTGGCGCTGGCAATGGCAACACAGGGAATGGAAATGAGACTGTTGTCAACAATGTTGGATTTGGGGACGCCAACCAAGGCGGTGGTAACAACAATGGCGGTAATGGTTTTGGCAACAATGGTTTTGGCTACAATGATCAGGGATTTGATTACGTCAATTAGGACGGGAAATTCGGCTTCAACGCTCAGGGTTTCGGTTACGACGGTTTTGGTAACGCTAACCAAGGGTATGGTGGATTTGGTAATATGAATGGTGCTGGGGTGATTCTTGTCAACACTGGGTTTGGACCTGTTAGGGTCAACCAGGGTTTCGGTAACGGGGGACGAGGTCCCATGATCAATCAGCAAGGGTTTGGTCGGAACGCTGGCCACGACGGATATGGAAATGGAAATGTGAATTGGGGCGAAGACTGCCAGGAGGACGCCTTTTCTGGAAGAGGTGCGGGATTTGAAGGACCTGTTGATCCTGTGCAGAGGATCAGAATGCTCGAAGAACAGATGAAAGGGGTAGTGAATCAGAACTCCACCGGTTTGGATATGACTACAATGGGCTTGGTACCAGGGCTGAGGGTGCCGTTGAAATTCAAGGCTCCCACGTTTGACAAGTACAAGGGGGACACCTGCCCTAAGGTCCATGTCCGCTTTTACTACAGAAGGATGTCCGCGTATTCAGATGATGAAAGGATGCTCATGCATTTCTTTCAGGATAGTTTATCAGGACCTTCACTTGAATGGTATATGGGGCTGGAGCCCACGCAGATCAAAACCTAGAAGCAGTTGGCCAATGCTTTTGTGACACATTACAAATACAACAGCGATCTGGCGCCAAACCGGGTCCAATTGCAGGGTTTGTCACAGAAGAATGGTGAAAGCTTTAAAGAGTATGCGCAAATATGGCGCGATATGGCAGCGAGGGTGCATCTGCCTTTAATTGAAAGGGAGATGAATGATATGTTCATTGGGACATTTACGGGGGTGTTCTACGAAAAATTGTTTAGTGTGTCGTTGAGCAGTTTCTCAGATTTGATTCTTATGGGGGAGATGATTGATAATGGGATTAAAGTTGGAAGGTTCCAAGCAGGTGAGTCTACTTCAACAGGAGGTGCCAGAAAAGCATTTGGTGGTAAACGACAGGGTGATACTAGTGTCGTGTTTGGTGGCAGGGGCAGGGGCAGAGGAAGAAATCAGTATGTTCAGCCACAACAGATAGCTAGCGTCACTATCCCGCTTCCTCAACAGAGGCAGCAACAACAACCACAACCACAACAACAGCAAGGACAGAATCCTGGCCAGAGAAGGGTACAGAACGCGAGAGCGAAAAGAGTGTTCGACGCACCTCCTTCCACGTATGCAGAACTCCTCCAGACCCTGCTAGGGTTGAACTTGGTTGAAAAGAGGACTTTGGCACCACCTACAGGGGCGGTACTTCCTTACGGATATGATGCCAACAAGCATTGTGAATTCCATTCCGGGGCACCCGGGCATGCTATAGAAGCTTGTCAGGCATTTAAGCACAAAGTTCAGGATTTATTGGATAGCAAAGCTATCAACTTTGGACAGGTGGGTCCAAATATCGTACAACAGCCTATGCCCAATCATGGGGCAAATGCCATTTTGACAGAGGAGAATCTGAATCTAGTGACGGATGTCAATGAGCTGAAGACACCGTTGGGTGAGATTAAAAGCAGGTTGCTAAAAGGGGTGTATTCCCAGGTTGTGACGAATTTTGCTTGGATTGTTGGACCCAGCCAAAGGGTTGTAATGAGTTGAAGCAGGGTATTCAGGCTTTGATGGATGAAGGTACCTTGCAATTTAATAGGACCGCGGTTGAAAAGCCTGTAGAGGCGTTGTGTGATGAGCAGAACAATGTTGCGACGGTGACGATTCCGAGGAAAACAATAACGATAACAGCGCCTGCCAGGCGGCCAACGATCACAATTACTAAAGCAGGACCAGTCCCTTTTGAGAGTACTAAAGCAGTGTCGTGGACTTACGGGTTGGAGGTATATTGCGATGGTGAGAAAATTGAAGTCAATGGACAACCAGCTGGGGTTGTAGATAATGTTGTCGGAACAGGGGGTATGACCAGAAGCGGAAGAATCTTCACGTCACCCGAGGTAGAGGCGGAAAGATTAGCCAAGGGTAAAGTTAAGGCAACTGAGAGTGGTCCTTCTCAGTCGAATGAAAAGGAAACGTCATTTAAGGATGTGGAGGAGTTTATGAGGCTCATTCGTAAAAATGATTACAAAATCGTGGAGCACCTCCAGCAAACGCCGTCAAAAATTTCCATCCTATCATTGTTGTTATGTTCCGAGGCCCATCGGAACACTTTGCTGAAGATTCTAGACACGTCGTTCGTTCCTCAAGAGGTTTCTGTTAATCAGTTAGAAAGGGTGATGGCGCATGTCAATGTGGGGCACAGTTTAGGCTTCACAGACTTTGATTTAACTCCTAGAGGGCGAGAGCACAATATGGCATTACATGTGTCAGTAGAATGTCGGGGCACGGTCATGTCCCATGTTTTAGTAGACACTGGATCTTCCCTGAATGTGCTACCGAAGAAAGCCATGATGAAGTTAGATATCAGGGGGATTATCTGCACGCCCAGTGACTTAGTAGTGAGAGCGTTCGATGGAACGAGGAGGTCGGTTTTCGGATCAATAACATTACCGTTGCAGGTGGGGCCTGAAATATTTGAAACTGAGTTCTATATAATCGACATCCAGCCAGCGTATAGTTGTCTTCTTGGGCGCCCATGGATCCATGCCTCCGGGGCAGTCACATCCACGTTGCACCAAAAGCTGAAGTATATGGTGGGGGATAGTGTCGTCACTGTTTGTGGAGAGGAAGATATTTTGGTTAGCCATTTGTCTTCGTTCAAGTATGTGGAGGTCGACGACGAAATACACGAAACACTGTGTCAAGCTTTCAAAGGGTTGTGAATTAAAGACAAAGCCCAGGGTTCCAGCAAGATATCAGATGTGGCAGTGTCACCGTACAAAGAGGCTCAAGCTCTAGTGCAGGCAGGCAAAACCAAGGGCTGGGGTCAGGTGTTGGAGATTCCCGTGAAGAATGACAGGTTCGGGCTTGGATATCATCCTTCGTTGTCAACATCTTCTTCAGGAGCGCCCAAGTTCAGAGGGCCGATAACCATTACACCAAATAGGGTGAGCTTCGAGACTATCAATGCTGTTTCCGATGCTGAAGACGGAGATAGCGACTGTGATATGGACGCATGGATCAAGCCAAGCGTGCCAGGACAAAGTCTTTGCAATTGGTCTATCCGGGAAACTGTTCCTGTGACAACTAAACAGTAATGATTTGTTTTCTTAATTGTTGAATAATCCTGTGCCCTACCCGGGGCATAGTGATTTTGCTTAGGGCCATTTGGTTATGTACATTACATTGTTTAATCATGAAATAAAGGCGTTTTTCATATACAAATGTTGCGATCCTTGTTTTTCCTGTTTTTGTCTTTTACAATAAAATGGCAATGTGGTTATTTGCTTTGTATGCGTTTTGAAGCATTTAACCATTTCCTTTGCAGGATTACTATTTCAGATGACATCTATGAACCGCCTATGACTCACTTCGACTTCGAGCACCCGGTATTTCAGGCTGAGGAAGAGATTGGGGAAGATGGCGACGTACCAGAAGAGTTGACCTGGTTATTGAAATAAGAAGAAAGAATCATTCTGCCTCATGAGGAAGTCATTGAGATTATCAACTTGGGGTCGGAAGAGGTTGTGAGAAACATCCGTATAGGGGCTGCGCTACAGAGCGACATCAAGCAAAGGTTGGTTGAGATGCTCAAAGAATACAGCGATATATTTGCTTGGTCGTATGAGGATATGTCTGGGTTGGATACGGATATGGTTGTTCATCGTCTGCCATTGCGAGAAGAATGTCCGCCTATTAAGCAGAAACTCTGAAGAACCCGACCGGACATGGCTGTGAAGATCAAGGAGGAAGTTCAAAAACAGTGGGATGCTGGTTTCCTAGCTGTTACCAAATATCCCTCATGGGTCGCTAATATTGTGCCAGTGCCGAAGAAAGACGGTAAAGTGCGAATGTATGTAGACTACCGTGATTTGAATAGGGCGAGCCCGAAAGATGACTTTCCACTTCCTCACATCGATGTGCCGGTTGATAACACTGCTCAGTTCTCCGTATTCTCCTTCATGGATGGCTTCTCAGGCTATAATCAGATCAAAATGGCTCCAGAAGACATGGAGAAGACTACCTTCATTACTCCCTGGGGAACATTTTGCTACAAAGTGATGCCCTTCGGACAGAAGAACGCTGGGGCAACATATCAACGTGCTATGACGACTCTCTTTCATGACATGATGCATAAAGAGATCGAGGTTTATGATGATGATATGATTGCCAAATCCCAGACGGAGGAGGAGCATTTGGTTAATCTGCTGAAACTTTTCAAGAGGCTTAGGAAGTTCAGGTTGAGACTGAACCCTAACAAGTGCATCTTCGGGGTGAGATCGGGTAAACTGCTGGGGTTTATTGTGAGCGAAAAAGGAATAGAGGTTGATCCTGCGAAAATAAAAGCAATACAAGAAATTCCGATGCCTAAAACAGAAAAAGAAGTGCGTGGATTTTTAGGGAGGTTGAACTATATCGCCCGGTTCATATCTCACTTAACTGCGACATGCGAGCCGTTATTCAAGTTGTTGAAAAAGGATCAGGTTGTGACCTGGAATGAAAATTGTCAAAAGGCATTCGACAAGATAAAAGAATACTTGCCGGAACCTCCTGTTTTGATACCCCCAGTAGCCGGGAGACCGTTGATTATGTATTTGACAGTTCTTGAGGAAAGTATGGGTTGTGTTCTCGGTCAACACGACGAGACTGGACGTAAAGAGCATGCGATCTACTATTTGAGAAAGAAGTTTACTGACTGTGAGTCCAGATACTCAATGCTCGAGAAGATGTGTTGTGTGCTAGCCTAGGCCGCCAAACGTTTGAGGCAATACATGCTAAATCATACAACCTTGCTAATTTCAAAGATGGATCCAATCAAATACGTGTTTGAGAAGCAAGCACTCTCCGGAAGAATTGCCCGATGGCAGATGGTGTTAACCGAATACGATATTCAATATGTCTCACAAAAGGCTATTAAAGGTAGCGTTTTGTCAGAGTACCTTACGGAGCAGCCGGTTGAGGACTACCAATCGATGAGGTTTGATTTTCTTGACGAGGATATCATGTACCTGAAGATGAAAGATTGTGAAGAACTGTTGTCGGACGAAGGACCAAAGTTGGGTTCCAAATGGCAGTTGATATTTGATGGAGCTGTAAATTCCTATGGTAGCGGAATAGGGGCAATTATCACTACTCCTCAGGGGTCGCACATCCCCTTTACTGCCCGATTGACTTTTCCCGTTACCAATAATGAGGCTGAGTATGAGGCTTGCATCATGGGTCTGGAAGAAGCTATTGATTTGCGAATCAAACATCTGGATGTATACGGAGACTCAGCTCTGGTAGTGAATCAGATTAAAGGAGAATGGGAGACACGTCAGCCCAATTTAATACCATATATGAATTACGCAAGAAGATTGTTGCCTTTCTTTGACAAGGTGGAATTGCATCATGTGCCACGAGCGGAAAATCAAATGGCTGACGCCCTGGCGACATTGTCTTCAATGTATAAAGTTAACTTCTGGAACGAGGCTCCCCGGATTGTTATCTCTCGGCTTGATAGGCATGCATTCATATTTGCCATTGACGAGGCTTCCGATGGTAAACCATGGTACTTTGACATCCAGAATTTCCTGAAGAACAAGGAGTATCCGGCTGGGGCATCCAGTCGAGATCAGAAGACTCTCAGGAGATTGGCTGGCAATTTCTATTTGAATCCTGACGGTGTCCTATACAAAAGAAACCACGACTTGGTATTGCTACGCTGTGTAGATAAGAAAGAGGCGAAGTTGCTCATGGAAGAGATACATGAGGGTACGTTTGGCACACATGCTGGTGGGCATGCTATGACGAGAAAACTGCTGCGGGCAGGTTATTACTGGTTAATTATGGAAACAGACTGTTTCAAGTTTGCAAAGAGGTGTCATAAATGCCAAATTTATGCGGATAAAGTCCATGTGCCTCCAAGTCCCCTGAATGTGATGTCATCACCGTGGCCTTTCTCGATGTGGGGAATTCATATGATCGGCAAGATCGAGCCTACGGCATATAACGGACACCGGTTCATCTTGGTGGCAATTGATTACTTCACCAAATAGGTGGAAGCAGCATCATATGCCAATGTCACCAAGCAAGTGGTCGCTAGATTTATCAAACGAGATATTATCTGCAGATATGGAATCCCTGAGTGGATTATCACCGACAACGGTTCGAATTTGAATAACAAGATGATGAAAGAGCTGTGCCAGAATTTCAAGATTGAGCACCACAACTCTTCCCCTTACCGACCCAAGATGAATGGCGTTGTTGAAGCGGCCAATAAGAACATAAAAAAGATTGTTCAGAAGATGGTTGTGACGTATAAGGACTGGCACGAGATGCTACCTTTCGCTTTGCATGGTTATCGTACAACGGTACGCACATCAACCGGGGCAACCCCTTTTTCGTTGGTATACGGAATGGAGGCAGTGTTACCGTTGGAGGTTGAGATTCCTTCCTTGAGGGTTTTACGAGATGTCCAACTTGACGAGGCAGAATGGGTTAAAGATAGACTGAATCAGCTCAGCTTAATGGATGAGAATAAGCTAGCTTCTCTCGCATACGGTCGGTTGTATTAGAGCCGGATGAAGAAAGCATACGATAAGAAGATACATCCTCGAAGCTTTCAGACGGGCGACCTTGTGCTGAAGAGGATTCTCCCGCCACAAACAGATCACAGGGGCAAGTGGACCCCTAATTACGAAGGTCCCTACGTTGTCAGAAAAGTCTTCTCTGGAGGAGCCTTGCTACTATCTACCATGGATGGTGAAGACTTTACGTCTCCTGTGAATTTGGACGCAGTTAAAAAATACTTTGCTTGAAAGTGACCCGCTGGACAGTAAAAAGAGAGTCCATGCAAAAATGGGGCATCCTGGCGAACCATAAAAAATGAATAAAAAGGTTCGGGCAAAAGTGAGGGATAAAATTGAAAAGATGTACACCCGCAAAGTCGAAAACCTGCATTGGGCGACTTCGGCAAAAAAGGGTATCCCGGTGAATTGAAAACCCGCAAAGGGCGGTTCACGCAAAAGTTAGGGATTGAAAAAGCAAATGACTGCGGTCCGGATCGGATACAACATTGATTAGTGGTTTGGGAGTACCTGAGGGTTCGACACAATCTCTTCCGAAAATTGAATACCGGGAAAGCGCCAGAGTCAGGCGAGTCATAGGAGGATCAGCTCATGATGTTCGTCTGCACCACGTTGCCGACATGCGTACAAATTCGTTTTGTATTTTTATGCTTTTTGTGCATATATGTATGTGTGTGTGTGCGTAACTTACTCTTTTCAGGAGTTGCATCTGGTGTACAAAACTTTGCCTATTCATAGGCCTGTTATTAATAAAACATGTTATTCAGTATTTGATGTTTATGCTTTACTGTTTTGTATGTGGAAAACGCCAATGTTCCAATGAACTTGCATGTGCATAACTTTGCTGGCCCTTACCAATGATTGATAAAACTTCGAATTGACTGAAGTAATGTCGTGGATGCTAACCCGAATAGATTTGGTTGCATAGATTTGTTTTGTCTCGTTTATGTTTTGCAGGGTTCTCGCCCTTGAAGCGGACAATCAGAAAATGGAGGCCCCAGCCAGAGGCTCCGGATGAAGGACTTGACCTTATTGGATGTTATTTCCCCGAAGGTCGTACCTCATCCCCAGAGGTTGAAACGATGATTATCCCTTACCGAAGGAGGGATTATTTTCCCTAGAAGAGTATCCTCATGGAAGTTGTCCGCAGGATATCCCCAGCAAGACAAGATCAATGTCCCATGCAAAGTTTATACTCCCCAGAGAGTCGAGTATGTGCACGTTCAATCCCCAGCTGGGAGGATTTCCATGGCGCATAACCAAGATAGTAAGTTCAGAGGGATTATCCCCACCGAGGATGGTTTTCTTTCTCCCCACTGGTCGTCATGCCTTCGTCAGGATGATTATCCCCAGCAGGGTGGTAGCTCCGAATTTGTAAACTGTACCCAGACAGTTGTCTCCCAGAAGGGTTGCTTCTCCCCCCAGCTGAGTTAATCTTCCCAGCAGGTGTTATTTTCTCCTCCCAGTGGAAATTGATGTGTAATATCTCTCCCCGGCAGAGTTGGTGGTATTTCCGGCATTTATTTTGCTAGAATACTTTGCGATACCCGTTCATCCCCCAACAGGGTGGTATTTGTCCTCAACAGCCGTGTTGAAGCAGGCTTGTCAGAGCTTCCCCAGCAGCCCGAACCTGTATTTGCATTTGCATACATTATCATGCTTGCATCTACCCAAAAAACGCGTAGCATTTCCATGTCGTATGGAGCATTGCGCCATTATCAAATATATACATTTCGAAACATAGATCAGATCGGTTAACCTTTTGCTTTCAGGCGTGTTTTCTCAGCAGGAGTATGGAGTTCTAGCTCAGATCTATTACCGGGTATTCGAGGTCTCGCCATGAGACATGTGACGATGCAGTTTACCTTATTATCCCCACAGAGTTACTGGTTGAAGTCTCTCTTATCCGGTCAGCGGAGCGTCTTTCTTCGGGTTTGCTGTCGCGGCAGCATTACAGGTTTTCATAAATCAAGATTTCAGAAGTGGTCACTTGTTGTCGAAACGGGTGTCGGGCAGTTATTTTCAGAATATCCCCAGTGGAGTTAGCTATTACCAAGAATAGGCAAGGGAGCTATATCCCAGACGTATTTTCCCGTATGAAGCAGGCGGATGAACTTTCCTGTAAGAATCAGGCAGATGTGTTTTCCCGTATGAAGCAGGCGGATGAACTTTCCTGTATGAACCAGGCAGATGTGTTATGTTTTCCCATATGAAACAGGCGGAAGAACTTTCCTGTATGAACCAGGCAGATGTGTTATGTTTTCCCGTATGAAACAGGCGGATGAACTTTCCTGTATGAACCAGGCAGATGTGTTATATTTTCCCGTATGAAGCAGGCGGATGAACTTTCCTGTATGAACCAGGCAGATGTGTTATGAGTTTCCTGCATGAAACAGGCGGAAGAATTTTCCTGTATGAATCAGGCAGATGGATTTTCCCGTATGAAGCAGGCGGATGAACCTTTCCGGTATCCAGATAGATGATTCTCCCGTGATAGACAGAGTATGTGAGTTGCATTCCGATATTTGACAAAAGTATTTTCCCCAAGGAAGCCGCCGTGATTTCCTCGTGTTACTATCCCTAGTAGAGTCTTCCTCAAAGTCGTTTGTGGGCTGGACCAACGGAATTAGCTACTGCAGAGGTAGGCAGAGAAATGGTATTCATATTTTTTTCCGTAGGCGGATGGAGGTTCCTGTAATCAGGCAGATGACTTTTCCCGTATGAAGTAGACGGATGGGGTTTCCTGTGTATAGGTAGATGACGTGCCTGTAGGGATGGATAGATAAATTCCCTGTGATTAGACAGAAAATCATCCCCAGCACGGTCGCTAATTGATCAGTTTGTTGCCGTAACAACAGGATTCAGTTAGTGGATGTTGTTCTCCGAGCAGTTTATGCAGTTTATTTCTGCGGTTGGCAAATTTTCGGGTTCTTGGTATTCAACCGTATCGTACCTCGATTGTTTGAAGGTCGTTCGCTCTTCACCCAGTCGGTTCCAAGCCATTTGAATAGGGGCAGTTGTTGCACCCTAAAATTTGCTCAACCTATTTCACCTGGTTTATGTTTTAACTGCATTATCATTTTCATAGTCACATCATGTACATGGTCCAATCATTTGCATATCATAGCATAGCAAGTCATATAACAAGGGATCAATTGTCATCCTTATCTAAAGAAGCATATTAAGGGTTTTTATTCAAGCTGAAGAGCACCCAAGTCATCAAGAAATGTTTGAAGCTTTGAGGAGATTTGAGTGTCAACAGGTGGATATCTCTCCTAATTTGAGGTGTATTGAGGGTCATCAATGGGGGTATGAGCTATGAATTGAGGGTATGGAATGTGTACAAAGCTTATGAAAATCCTAGAGGGTCATATTGAAGATGAGACAAGTCATTGATTCAAGTACAAGAGCCACAGTTGAAGTGCAGTCAACTAGGGTTTCATCTGGGTCAACCCTAGGTCAACCCTAGGTCAACTGAGTGATTGAAGAGCATCAAGGCTTAATTGGAGGTTGTGGGATTCATGAATTGATATGTTGATACATGTGGGGTGTTGTGCCAGGGATAAATCAAAGAGAATCAAGAGTGGGAGGAGTTGCCAAATTAGGGTTTCAGTGTAAAATCCCCTAATTTAGGCCTAACTTCCAAGCCAGATAAGTCAAAATGCAAGTTTCAAATGGATTCTTGGCCAACATGAAACTTGTAGAGCTTCTCAATAGCTTTACCCATGAAGGAGTTGTCAAATGGATTCTTGGCCAACATAATAGTTGTATATCATGATCTTAGCTTGCCATAGAGTACTAGAAGTCCTCAAGAGGATTTGTAGAACCCAAGTTATGATCTTGGCAATCCAGGGGTATTTTGGGAAAGTTGAATTATAGGTCATTTTTCAACATAGGTCAAAATCTCCATCTTCCACTCCTCAAATGGAAAAATGTTAAACATGAGATGTGCTTAAAATGATGTTTTTGGGCTAGGAAAGGAGTCATGAGAGCTTGGAAGGGTTTGTATCACAAAATTACAAAAATGGCCTAAAATAAGGATGGATTTTAAATGAACCAAAGAGGAAAATTGAGATTTTTGATCTATAGGTCCAAACCAAGCCATATGACATACCAAATTGATTGGAAAACATATTTTGGAAACAATGACATTGCCACATTTTTGAGTTGAGGGATAATTCCATGACTTCCTTTGTAAGGTGGTTACTTACATTATAAGTCACATATGCAAAACCACTCTTTAGAGCATGACCAAGGCCTTAACCCTTGCTAATCCTTTCAATATGTCATCTAAGGAGAATTTGGATCAGAATTAAGGCATTGAAGCAAGCTAAAACTCAGCTGCCATGTATGAACTTCTCATGACATTTTCAAATGCAAGAGATATTGAACTTCTCATTGGATCAATCCAGAAGTTTCTAGATCATTCATACACCTTCTATATAAGTATTAGAAGAGGTTCAAGGCATTGGTTGGTGCAGATTGAGAGAGATTGGAGAGATTGAGTTTTGAGTTTTCATCTTGCAAATCCAAATCGGTTACAACAATTTGATCCATTTCAATCCCATTTTTTGTACTCAGAAGCTTGATCATGTGTTGGTGAGTGATTCCAGATAGAATTCTAGCCAAGAACACTGAGGAATCGTGAGATAGCATTTTGGATTCATCTCTTGCAAGTCAGAATCGAGTTTGGCAATTCAAGAAGATTCAACATCAATTGATGCATACAGAAGCTTGATTATCACTCATTGAACGTGTCTGGAAGATCTTGGAGCTTGATTTGAAGATTTGCTTGCTCTGTTCATCCAAGATTTGCAGGTATGTAAACTTCATTCTATGGCTCGATTCATGAAGATTCCTTAGGTTTTAGATGGTGATATTCATTGTAGATCATGGCTAGGTGGATTCTGGTAACAATTTTCACGATTTAGAGACCAAATTAGGATGGACCAGATTTCTTGTGAGGATCGTATCTTGCCGTTCTTGGAGGTTTAAACTTAGTTAGATAGTGGAATTGACTCAGTGAAGCATGGTGATGAGTCTAGGCTTATCAATTTTAGGTTTGGTGGAGTTTGGATCATGAGCATTTTCTGGTGTGATCATCGTGTTTTGAGAAGGAGAGTGATTCAATGTCAATGGATAGCATGAGTGAATTCCTTGTGGAAAAACGAGCCAGATGATGTTATTAGGGTTGAGTTTTGGGGAAGATTAGTGGAGTTGCGTTTGGAGAAGATGAAGATGACAAGCTCTGTTCATCCATGGCATGTGTTCCCTCCCAATTTCAAAAGGTTGAAGACGACACCATCACCATTAGATCTTGTTGGACTTTGACTGGAATGAACATCCAACGGCCACGAGCAAGTCTTAATTTGTGAAGGAATTCTGAGAATGATGGAAACGCACCGTTTTACTAAACACTCTTGGATGGGCTTAAGTGATAACATGCTATGTACACCCCATTTACCAGGCCCATTTGAAAACACACGTGATAGACTTGCTATTCACACGAACCTTTTTTCTTTTTCATTTGATTTTTCATTTTATTTTCTGAAGGGAATTGGGCCCAGCGCACGCTTCTTATTCACACCCCCATATGGGGCCATCTCTGATATTGAACTGATTCCAATTGCTATTTGTCACGCCCATTTCCCATTTTTATTTTATTTTCTCATCATTTTTATGGTTTTGACATAGTTAATAAAAAATTCATAATAAATTGAAAAAAGATCATTTTAGGGTGAGCATTTTTTCTTTATTTTCCTTAGGATTTCTAGAATTTAATAAAACAATAAAAACATTAATTCATGCATTTTTCATTTTTTGGTATATTTTACAATATTATTGCTTTTAATTTGCATTTGTTTGATACTTAATTTTTTTGAATTTAGTATGAGAGATTGGTGCATGATTTTTGATTGATTCTTGTGAGGTTGATTAGATTAGGGAAGCATGTACCCTTATAAATTTTATCACATTTTTGTGAATAAAATTTAGGTTAGTTTTGAATGATGAACTTTAGGGTGCTAGGATTTGGGTTTTACAACACTTAGGTGTAGTTTAGGGCATAGTTTGGAGACTTAGGGTTTGATTTAGGTCTTGGGGTTTATGTGGGGTATAGGGTACATAGTTAGGTTCCCTTAGAAATTAATCTAGGTTTTTTTGATGAGTATTACTATTTTACTTGATTTTTTCAAATTGGGTGATATTTGTGTGTTTCCCTCTTGGGCATTTGGCTTGTTTGTGGGGTTTGTGTCATTTCAATTGGGTGTTGGGCTTGGGCTTGGTTTGTTGAAGCCAATGAAGACTTGGAGGATGATTGGAGACAAAGGATGGAGTTTGGAGCATGAAGATTCTTATCCTTGAAGGTTGCTTTTGAAGACTTAGGAGATAGGAGATATAGGGAGAGCTTTAGAGTAAACTGATTTCTTCTGTCAAACATAGAGAGCTTCTTGTGCCTCTATTCCATCCTATGACACAAGGTCCCCCAAAGAAGTTCCATCTCTCCTTAGGAGGGATGTAGAGCAGGCTTTGGTTGGGTAGAACCTTGAGGATACCTTTCACTTGCTATGCTAAGATCTTAGTGATTTCCCTGGGTTGTCACTGAGCCTCTTAACATTTCAACTTCATCTATTAGTTGATTCTCTTCTGGAGTGCTTTCATTGAAGATGGGGACCTATTAAGGATAAGGTTTAGTGCAGATTGGAAAAGATGAAGCTTGTGCCTGTCAAAGTTGGATATCTGTTGAAGTTAGGGCCCTGCTGTTGTTTGAAGCTGTTTATCTGTTGGGGTTCAGTGCTTGCCAGAGCTTGGATATTTTTTTGGAGACAGGAGCTTATCTAAAGTTTGGGGATCATTGAAGAGTGAAGATGGGATCTTGCTTAAAGTTGTTACTATCAACCTTTTTGCTGTTAATCAATTGTAGCTGTCAGGGCTGTAGCTGTAGGAGCTGGTGTTGCTGTCAGAGCTGGTGTTGGGTTTTATTTTCTTTTTCTGTATTGTCTGTTGGCTTGTTCAGCTTTCCCCTTAGGTTTGAAGTGAAGCTGTTCACTTTGCCTATTGTTTTCCCAGGTTCGAGGTTGAGTGGGACTCCCTTACCTCGCTTGTACTGCTGCATCTCATGCATTTTACTGTTTACTGTATATATCTGTTTCTTTTGCTGTTTATCCCCTAGGATCTCTGATTTCCTCTGGGCAGGAGGGAATTATGACAGACATTAGGTTCTAACCCATGCATGGCAACATTAGGGTAGTTTTGATTCCCATTTCAAACCCTAGGTTTTTAGGGTTTCTTTCTCTTCTATCTCAAGACAATTCAAAACACCGTAATAAGAATAATCGATGTCGTACGCTACGAGCCTTAAGCTATTTGAGAGAGGGTTACTGGAGGGCACTCTTCAGTAATCTAATTGCTTAGTGTGTTACCCTTAGGGTGACATACGACGTAGTCACCCTCAAATCACAGTCTCTAGTGCGTCAGAGATTGCAAACATCATAAAAAAACAGTTCTTGCGTAAAAAACTGAAAACAAACATCAAAGTGTCATTTTTGTCCGCTTGGACTCTTAATCAGAAGAAAACCTTTTCAGAAAGATAAAAAACAGTCAGACAAATCTGTGTCTTAGCCCGAACTACGTTTGCTCTGATCTTTCATGCTGTATGAAAGTACGTAGGCATAGGATGTCGTATCCTAGCGAGCAACCTTCCCCTCCCTTCCCGTAGGTAGGCGAACTACGTTGACTCTGATTTCTCGTTTCAGACGGGAATACGTAGGCATAAAGTGCGATACTTTGCCGAGTCATTTCTTTTCTTTTTAACCCTTGACCTGTAGAGTAGATAGAATAACAATCTGTACTAGAAAACAAGCATGGATCCCGTCGAGTACGACGGATGTGAGGGGTGCTAATACCTTCCCCTTGCGTAACCGACTCCCGAATCCAGGATTTGGTTGCGATGACCATTCCTTTCCCGTCTTTGCGTTAGGTTTACTTCGAGCGTTTCCTTTCCCTCTGTTGGGATAAATAACGCACGGTGGCGACTCTTCTGTCATAGCCGGCGCCGATTTTCGCAGTAGCGACACTTGGCACGGGAGCTTTGTCTTTAATTTGCAACCCCTCGAAGGCTTGACAGGGTGTTTCGTGTATTTCACCGTCGACCTCAACATATCTGAATGAAGACAGGTGGCTAACCAGAATATCCTCTTCCCCGCAAACGGTAACGACACTATCACCCACCATGTATTTCAACTTCTGATGCAAGGTGGACGTTACGGCCCCTGCAGCGTGGATCCATGGGCGCCCGAGAAGACAGCTATAAGCAGGTTGGATGTCCATGATGTAGAATTCGGTATCAAAAATCTCGGGCCCCACTTGCAGCGGTAATGTTATTGACCCAAACACTGACCTTTTCGTCCCGTCAAACGCCCTCACAACCAAATCGCTGGGCGTGCAAATAACCCTTCGGATGTCCAACTTCATCATGGCTTTCTTTGGCAATACGTTCAATGACGATCCAGTATCCACCAATACATGCGACATTACAGTGCCCCGACACTCCACCGATATATGCAAGGCCATGTTGTGCTCCCGACCCTTGGGTGTTAGATCAAAATCTGTGAAACCCAGGCTATGTCCAGCATTGACATGTGCCATTACCCCCTCTAACTGATTCACAGAAACTTCTTGGGGCATGAATGACGTACCCAGTATCTTCAGCAAGGCGTTCCGGTGCGCCTCGGAACATAACAACAATGATAAGATGGAAATTTTCGATGGCGTTTGCTGGAGGTGTTCAACGATTTTGTAATCACTTTTACGAATGAGCCTCATAAACTCCTCCACATCCTTAAGTGACGCTTCCTTTTCGTTCAGCGGAGATGGGCCACTCTCAGTTACCTTGGCTTTACCCTTGGTCAATCTTTCTGCCTCTACCTCGGGCGACGTGAAGATTCTTCCGCTTCTGGTCATACCCCCTGTTCCGACAATATTATCTACAACCCCAGCTGGTTGTCCATTGACTTCAATTTTCTCACCGTCGCAATATACCTCCAACCCGTAAGTCCACGACACTGCTTTAGTACTCTCAAAAGGAACTGGTCCTGCTTTGGTAATTGTGATCGTTGGCCGCCTGGCGGGCGCTGTTATCGTTATTGTTTTCCTCGGAATCGTTACCGTCGCGACATCGTTCTGCTCATCACATAACGCCTCTACAGGCTTTTCAACCGCGGTTCGATCGAATTGCAAGGTACCTTCATCCATCATAGCCTGAATGCCCTGTTTCAAATCATTACAACCCTCTGGCTGGGTCCAGCACTCTAAACAGTATTCATCACAACCCAGAAATACTCCCCCTCTGAGCAACCTGCTTTTCACTTCACTCAATGGTGTCTTCAACTCATTAACATCCAACACCAAGTTCAAATCTTCTTCTGTTAAGATAGCGTTTGCCCCATGATTAGGCATGGGCTGTTGTACAATATTGGGCCCCACTTAGCCAAAGTTGATGGCTTTACTGTCCAACAAGTCCTGCACTTTGTGTTTAAATGCCTGACAAGCTTCTACATCATGCCCGGGTGCCCCGGAATGGAATTCGCAATGCTTGTTGGCGTCATACCCATAAGGAAGTCTCGTCCCTGTAGGCGGTGCCAAAGTCCTCTTTTCAACCAAGTTCAACCCTAGCAAGGTCTGGAGGAGTTCTGCATACGTGGAAGGAGGTGCGTCGAACACTCTTTTCAGCCTCGTGTTTTGTACCCTTCTCTGACGGGGGTTCTGCCCTTGCTGCTGCGGTGGTTGTTGTTGCTGTTGTGGCTGCCTCTGTGGCAGAAGCGGGATAGTAACACTAGCTATCTATTGAGGCTGAACATACTGATTCCTTCCTCTGCCTCTGCCCCTGCCGCTAAACACGGCGCTAGTATCACCCTGTCGTCTACCACCGAATGCTTTTCTTGTACCTCTTGTTGAAGTAGACTCACCTGCTTGGAATCTTCCAACTTTAATCCCGTTCTCAATCTTCTCCCCCATAAGAATCAAGTCTGAGAAACTGCCCAACGACACACTAAATAATTTTTCCGTAGAACATCCCCGTAAATGTCCCAATGAACATGTCATTCATCTATCTTTCAATTAAAGGAGGATGCACCCTCGCTGCCATATCGCGCCACCTTTGCGCGTATTCTTTAAAACTTTCACCGTTTTTCTGTGACAAACCCTGTAATTGGACCCTGTTTGGTGCCAGATCGCTGTTAAATTTGTAATGTGTCACGAAAGCCTCAGCCAACTGCTTCCAGGTTTTAATCTGAGTGGGCTCCAGCCCCATATACCATTCAAGCGATGGTCCTGATAAGCTGTCCTGGAAGAAATGCATGAGCATCCTTTCGTCATCCGAATATGCGGACATCCTTCTGTAATAAGAGCGGACGTGTACCTTAGGGCAGGTATCCCCTTTGTATTTGTCAAATGTTGGAGCCTTGAATTTCAACGGCACCCTCAGACCTGGCACCAACCCCATAGTAGTCATATCTAATCCAGCGGAGTTCTGATCAACCACACCTTTCATCTGCTCTTCTAGCATTTTGATCCTCTGAACCGGGTCAATAGGGCCTTCAGGTCCCATACCTCTTCCTGAAAAAGCATCCTCCTGGCGGTCTTCACCCCAATTCACATTTTCATTTCCATATCCGTCGTAACCAGTGTTGCGGCCAAACCCTTGCTGATTGATCATGGGACCTCGTCCCCTGTTACCGAAACCCTGGTTGACCCTAACAGGTCCAAACCCAGCGTTAACAGAAATCACCCCAGCACCATTCTCATTGCCAAATCCACCATACCCCTAATTAGTGTTACCAAAACCGTCGTAACCGAAACCCTGGGTGTTGAAGCCGAATTTACCGTCCTGATTGACGTAATCGAATCCCTGATCATTGTAGCCGAAACCATTGTTTCCAAAACCATTACCGCCATTGTTGTTACCACCGCCTTGGTTGGCGTCCCCAAATCCAACATTGTTAACAACAGTCTCATTTCCATTCCCTGTGTTGCCATTGCCAGCGCCAGCGCCATCGTTTACAACCACAACAGGTGGGGTCACTACAGGTGGAACCACAGGCGTAGGGGTTCCATCCTCCGGAATAGTCTCAACATGCACA
Organism: Lathyrus sativus; assembly: GCA_963859935.3. NCBI lineage: Eukaryota > Viridiplantae > Streptophyta > Magnoliopsida > Fabales > Fabaceae > Lathyrus > Lathyrus sativus. Next base: position 322,833,384 of record OZ012737.1, on the reverse strand, counting down.
GAATTGTGGTCATTGTTGCCATTCCCATTAGTCCGCGTCAGCAGCGGCTGTACCAAAGTCTGGAGGCTCTCTTGGCCCTTAGCAATGTTCTCCATTGCTTGCATGAACAGATTCAGCTTCTCGCGGATTTCTTGCATCTCAACTTGGACTTGATCCATTACTTTCTTATAGTTGTTTCGGGTTGAGTAGCGGTGGACTCTTCGTTCGTCAATCCTGAAAAACCTGTGAGATGTAGGAAATGAGATACAGATCCAACCAATAACTGGCGATGCAAAAATGAATATGCAGATGCAATATGTGTCTGTGCGTTAGGGATATCAACCCCCGATTCTAGTGCCAAAGTGCCAGTGCAGTGACAGTGATAGCAATAAGAAGCTCGAAATCCAATCATGGAAAACATCTCATATATTGCGGAAAAAGCCCATCGAGTCAGGAATACAATACTACTGAGTGTACAATAGGAAGGCATGACCTCAACCAATAATCCTGGTGATGGCCAGCACGATGCAAATAAAGCATACACATCAATACATAAGATAATCAAGTGCGACCATATGTCTGGTACTCCTCTAACAATCTCTTAGTCTTGGGATGATTCGGCTGAGAAAGCAACCCTTCGACGAGCGAGTCTCTTTGCCTGATAACACGCTGGAGATCACCAATGGATTCCTCCCAAACACCTTCTCCAAAGCAATCTTCTAGCTTCCGCTTCTGGGACGCAGACTCTTTCTTGCGCTTGATAACTTTGTTCAAGGCATTCTGGACATCATACCTCCGCATAACCTCTTCTTCCAACCTCTTCTGGCTAGCTTTCAACTGACCTTCCAGCTCAGAGATCTGCAGCTTCGATTTGTCTTCTCTTTCCTTATTGCCGGTCAGCGTGGCATTCCAGGTTTTGTTGAATGCAGAGATCTCCCGGTAGGCTACATCAAGTGCTTTCTTCTTAGACTCCAGCATATCATGGGAGCTCTTGAAGTCTATCCCCAAATGTTCACGCTTCTTTCGTTGCTCAGTCAGTTTCGTGCCTAGTTGATTCACCAGCTTCGTTTGCTGCTCGAAGGAATATACGGCTCCATTCCTTTCGCTCCTGAGTTGCACTAGCTCTTCTTCCAACTTCTCGATGGCTTTCATCAGCTCTTCTTTCCCCTTCACAACATGTTCATATCTCTCAATAGACACAGCAGTCGGCTCTTCAATCACGGGGGGAGCAGGAGGTGATACTGCGGGAAACGGCATCAGTGCCTGCTTTTCCCTATCTTGGATCCATACCTTGTATGGAGCATAGGATTGACAATCATTCTTACCCAACAACGCCTTACCCCGCTTGTGGACATTATTCCAGGCATGCTGAAGACTGGACAATAGTTCTCCCTTCAAATCACCTGTGAAGTACAGAGATTCCTGTACTTCCTCCTCTTTTGGCGGGTTATTCAAAGCATACCCGAATTGCCTGATCAACAATGAAGGATTGTAGTTAATGCACCTTTTCCTCCCAATCAGAGGAACGTTAGGATATCTGGCGCAGCTGTAGATGATCACATATCCCAATAGATATTTATTAAACCAAACAACGTCTTCTGAAGAAAGTCCCATCAGATGCTCAGACCAATCCACCGTATCTGCAGACTCAGCGAAGATACCCTTCTTGGGCAGATGACTCTCAAACCACATATACAGCAAAGGCCCACAACAAGAGACGTTCTTGCCCCTCCTGTTCTCATTCTTATAATGCAGTGAGTGATAGAAATCTCCAATCAGAGTAGGCACAGGATTGCCTGAAGCAAATATATAGAACGCATCCAGATCAACGAAGTCAGGCAGGTTCGGGAACAGTACAATGCCATAGATACACAGAGCAAGAATAACATTAAACACAGTCCAACATCCACTCTTGGCATACTCTTGTGCTTTCCCAACCAAGAACTTGAGAGAGAAACCAGAAACTCCATTCCACGAGGTTAACAGCAACTCTGAGGAGTCTAAATGCAAGGCAACAGCCAAATCCTCCAGTTTGGGTTCAGCATCCATATGAATGAAAGGTACCCTGTTCTGAATAGTCAGCTCCAAGATCTCAGCATATTCCTCCATGGTCGGAGCCAGAATGAAGTCAGGGAAAGTAAAACATCTCAGCGGGGGATCATAAAACTGCATTAGCGTGTACAATCCGTTACGTTCATACATGGATGGTTTATAAACCAACCTAAGTAATTTCCCATAACTCTTCCTGAAGCTTCTCTTCATATCATCATCAGCTAAGGATATCAAACCAAGCAAAGAAGAAACATCTGGAGTAGGCAACTTATACGCCACAGTCTTCTTCAGAGTATCCATAATATCAGCAGACAGAAATCCAGGCAACTAGAACCAGAGGGTGTGAAATGCACCTGCAGCACATACACACGTTAATGATATGCAAAATGAGTATGCAACAATGCAATATGCAACATGCGACAGGGATCAAGTAATATATTGCTGAAGAGATCCATCCACAATATCTGTCTCAACAGACCCACAATACTGCTCAAACCTGGTCTCAACAGTCCCATAACAATGCTCCAATCGGGTCTCAACAGACCTAAAACAATGCTCCAACCTGGTCTCAACAGACCTATAACACTGTCCTGATGAAGAACCCCAAGTAACCACACATACTGATCCAATATCAAGAAAACCGGGTAATCTGGAGGTCAAGTTTCCTGCATGCCCCAATCCCTCTCACAGGTAGGTGTCCTATCAACTGACACAAGGTACGGCAACCTATGCGGTCGTCGGCGTCACAGACTTTCAAGACTGATGATACGATACCCAGAAGGTGTGGCATCATCATGTCTTGAAGAGGCCTCACTTAGCCAACTTCCAATTGATCGGTCCCCAGAGTCGACAATCCAACTAACCAACAACCCCCTCAACCTAAAGGGTTGAAAAAGAAGTCAACCAGAAGAACCTCGTCTGAGCGTGGATTTTGCGGGACACTAGTACATGCAAAGCATGCACGCGCCCACTACTTTCCACAACTAATTCTAGGTGCACTCAAGCCCGGGTCCGGCTTATCTCTCAATCTGACCCCTACCCAACATAACAACAATAATATAATGCTGAAAGTAAATACAGAAAAGTAAATCCATACAAAACCCACGACGGGAAAACAAGCGCTAGGATTGACTCGCGTATGGAACCGTTGGAGTCCCCAGCAGAGTCGCCAGCTGTCGCTACTGCGAAAATCGGCGCCGGCTATGACAGAAGAGTCGCCACCGTGCGTTATTTATCCCACAAGAGGGAAAGGAAACGCTCAGAGTAAACCTTATGCAAAGGGGGAAAGGAATGGTCATCGCAACCAAATCCTGGATTCAGGAGTCAGTTACACAAGGGGAAGGTATTAGCACCCCTCACGTCCGTCGTACTCGACGGGATCCACGCTTGTTTTCTAGTACGGACTGTTATTCTACCTACTCTACAGGTCTGGGTTAAAAAAGAAGAAAATGACTCGGCAAAGTATCGCACTTTATGCCTACGTATTCCCGTCTGGAACGAGAAATCAGAGTCAACGTAGTTCGCCTAACTACGGGTTAAGGGGGGAAGGTTGCTCGCTAGGATACGGCATCCTATGCCTACATACTTTCATACAGCATGAAAGATCAGAGCAAACGTAGTTCGGGATACGTACGACACAAGTCTGTCTGTTTATCCTTTATCCTTCTGAAAAAGGTTTTCTTCTGATTACGAGTCCAAGCGGACAAAAATGACGTTTGAAGTTTGTTTCTAGTCTTTTACGCAAGAACTGTCTTTTATGATGTTTGAAATATTATTGTGTTTTTAATTGTTTCAAGATGAGAAGAGAGACGGCACTCTAAAACCCTAAGGTTAAAAAGGGGAAGCAAAACTACCCTAAAGTTGTCATGCATGGATAAACATCCTAACGTCTGTCATATTTCTCTCTTGCACAGAGAGAAACAGAGATCCTAGGGGATAAATAGCAAAAGAAACAAATATATACAGTAAACATGTATGCAATGCATCAATACAAGCAAGGCAAGGGAGTCCCACTCAACCTCGAACCTGGGAAAACAATAGGCAAAGTGAAACAACATTCACTTCAAACCTATGGGGGCAAGTTGTACAAGCCAACAAACATTACAACAAAAGAAAACAACACCAGCACCAGCTCTGATAGCAACAATCCAGCTCCTACAGTGAGCAGCACAAGCAGCAACAGCTCTGATAGCTACAACTTCAAACAAGACCCCATCTTCAATCTTCAATGATCTTCAAACTTTAGATAAGCTCCTATCTAAAAAAATAATCCAGCTCTAGCCAGCATGAACTCAACCAGTAAACAGCCTAAAAAAGGAGCAGCAAAACCCTAGCTTCAACAGACAACCAGCTTTGACAGGCACAAGCTTCATCTTCACCAATCTTCAATGAACTTCATCTTCAATAGGTTTCTATCTTCAATGCAATCACTCCAGAAGAGAATCACTTAATAGATGAAGTTGAAATGCTAAACAGCTTATTGACAACCAAAGGAAGCCTATAAGCACCTAGCATTGTAGGAGAAATGTTCCCTCAAAGTTCTACTTCTAAAGTATGTCACTCATCCCTCCAAAGGAGGGATATGAATACCTTAGAAGGACTTTGTGTCATAGGGAAGAATAGAAGCACAAGATGCTTTCCATGTTTGCCAGAAGAAATCAGTCTAATCTAGAGCTCTTCCAACATTTCCTATCTCCTAAGTCTTCAAAAGCAACCTTCAAGGAGAAGAATCCTCATGCCCCAAGCTCCATCCTTTGTTTCCAATCATCCTCCAAGCCTTCAGAAGCTCCAACAAGCAAAGCCCAAGCCCAAAGCTCAATTAAAATACCCCAAACCAAACAAACAAACCAAATGCCCAAGGGGAAAACACACAATCACCACCCAAATTGCAAAAATCAAGTAAAATACTAAAACTCATCATAAAATCCTAGGTAAATTTCTAAGGAAACCTAACCCTATACCCAATACACCATATAAACCCCAAGGCCTAAATCAAACCCTAAGTCCCCAAACTATGCCCTAAACTACAACTAGTTGTGTTAAAACCCTAATTCTAACACCTCTCCTATTCACCTTTCAAACTAACCTAAATTTTAGTCACAAAAATATGAAAAAATTCCTAAGGGTACATGCTTCCCTAATCTAATCAACCTCACAAGAATCACTTCAAAATTCCTCACCACACTCTCATGCTAAATTCAGAAAAATGAAGTATCAAACAAAAGTAAAATAAAAGCATTAAAATGGTAAAATATGCCAGAAAATATAAAATGCATGAAATTAATATTTTTTTAATCCTATAAAATTCTAGAGACCCTAAGGAAACCAGGGAAAAAAGTCTCATCCTAAAATGGTCATTTTTCAATTTATTATGAATTAATCTCCAATCATTATGTAAAACATGAAAATACAAGAAAACAATTAAAAAAAAAGCAAACTGGCGTGATGAATAGCAATGGGGTTCAGTTATTTATCAGAGTTGGGCCCAGGAGGGGGTGTGCGTAGCAAGCGCATACTAGGCCCAAAAACAATTTAGAAAATAAAGTGGAAAATATAAAGAAAATGAAAAACGTGTGTATCAAATAGCAAGTAATTTCTTTGTAAATCTCAATGGGCCTGGGAATGAGGGTGTCATTAGCAATCTAGTAACTAAGCCCAAAACAACATGGTTAATGAAACGCAACGTATAGGTTAGTTTCAGACTCTTCACAAAATCAAACGCGATCTAAGCTTTTGGATGAGGGTTTGGGTCAAAGTCCACTGAAGATCCTAGGGTTAGAAAGTTGTCTTCCTCATTTGAAAGTTGGAGGGAAGAATAACCAGACGGTGGCCGGAGGTGGCGCCACCGTCATCCCCAAACGCCAACTCTCTAAATCCTCACCAAAACTCAACCCTAAATACATCATTCTACTCGCTTTTTAACATTGAGCAAGAATCTACCCTCCATTTTCATTAACCCTCATCACAACTCCAAACACGATAAAGAACTCAGAACCTGCTCAAGATTTAACCATCACCATTCTTCAAATTAAAGTGTCTAAAATCATCACCACGCTACACTGAGTAATTACCACTATCTAACTAAGCTTAATTCATCAAGATCAGCAAGAACAGTCCATCACAAGAAAATTGGTCACCTAAGATTTCATCTCTAAACCTCAAAATTATTTACCAGAAACGACCTAACCATGATCTACATTGCATCTAATCATTTAAAACCTAACAATTCTACCTATATCAAGCTACACGATGAAGTTTACCAACCTGCAAAAATCTGATGAACTGAGTGATGAATCCTTCAAGCCACACTCCAAAACCTTCCAGATATGATCAATGATGCTTGATAGAGCTTCTGTATGCAATCAATTGTGTTGAATCCTCTTGAATCTCCAAATACGATTTTCAATTGCAAGCTTGAAACTCAAGGTGCTCTTTCATGATTCTTCAATGTTCTTGCTCAGAATTCCCTCCAAACTCACTCACAAACTCAAGATGAAGCTACTGAGTGCAAAAGATTTCTTTGAAATGGCTCAAATTCGTGTAACCGATTCTGTTTTGCAAGGTGCAAAATCAGAATTCTATCTCTCAATTCTCTCTTAATCTTCACCAACCAATGCCTTGAATCAGTCATAAACCTTATATAGAACATGTAGGAATGCTCTAGAAACTTCTGAAATGATCTATGTGAGATATCCAATATCTCTTGCACTTGAAATTATCATGAGAAGTTCATACATGGCAGTCATGTTCAGCTTGTTGCAGCACTTCGATTCTGATCCAAATTCTCTCCAAATGATATATTGAATGTGTTAAGAATGGTTAGATCCTTGGTTTTGATCCCATGAATGGTTTGGCATATGTAACTTATATGTGAAGCTACCAAATGCAAATGTGTTCAAATGACCTCAAATGGGGAAATTGGAATTGCCATCATCTTTATAACCTCATTTCTGATCAAATTGATATGTCATATGCCCCATTTTGACCTTAAAACAAAAAATCACAAATTTGACTTTTTAAATGACTTTAATTCTTCCTTTTTTAGGCTATTTTTGCAATTTTGTGATACAAGCCAATTCAACTCACCATGACTTCATATCTGACCTAGAAACATCATTTTAAGCACATCTCATGTTGAACATTTTTTCATTTGAAGATGGTAAGATAGAGATTTGGACCCTTGGTTGAGAATGACCTATAATCATCAATACCCAAAATACCCCTGGATTGCCAAGATCATAGCTTGAGTTCTACAAATCCTCTTGAGGACTTCTAGTACTCAAATTAAAGGTACGATCAACCCCTACAACTCTTATGTTGGCCAAGAATCCATTTGAAAACTCCTTGAAGGGAAAAAGTTGCTTGGAAGTCAAGTAACTTTCACAGATAAATTTCAGTGTCCTCTGGTGACCTATAACTTGCAAGAACCATAACTTGAGTTATAAAAATCTTCTTGAAGACTTCTAGAACTCAAATTAAATCTATTGAGAAGCTCTACAAGTTTCATGTTGTCCAAGAATCCATTTGAAACTTTTATTTTGACACATGTGGCTTGGAAATCCAGTGTTATGCAGGGGATTTTACCCTGAGAACCCTGTCTCAAACACCTCCAACCACTCTTGATTCTCTTGAATTTGATCTTGAATCATCCATACACATGCTTTAACATCTCAACCCATGACTTCCATGACCTAGAGCTAGGTCTTGATGCCCTTTCTTTACTCTCCTTGACCTAGGGTTACCCAGATGAAACCCTACTTGTACACATCTCAACTATGGTTCTTGAACTTGATACCATGACTTGTCTAAGCATCAATAGGGCTCTCTAGACCTCCCATGGGATCCATACACACCTCAAATTCATAATTCCATGTTTATCATCTTTAATACACCTCAAGTTAGGAGAGAAATCCACCTGTGGGCACTCAAACTTCTCAAGACTTCAAATCACTCCTTGATGACTTGGATGGCCTCTTAGGCTCATATAACACCTCTAGATAGGCTTATTCTTATGACAAACACCTTGATCCCTTGTTGGAGGCATACTATGCTATGATGTGCAAATGATTAGACCATGTATATGATGTAACTATGCAAATGATAATGCAATTAAAACATGAATCAGGCAAGAAAAGGTTGAGCAAATTTTGGGGTGCAACAGATTGTTTTGTTTTAAATTGCACTAAATTCTATGAATGGAGGTGAATACTTTGAAAAAATAGGTTAAGCTACCTATATCAAAAGTCATGACATTATGAAGAAAAAGTCAAAGAAAGAAAGAATAAAACCCTAATTTTGCATTAATCTTTTTACTAATTAGGGATTTTAATTCTTTCTTAAAAAATTAATCCTAGTTAGAATTAATAAACCTAATTATTAAGCTATTAAGATGTCTTCTTTTAATGTATTAAAAAAGGCTAAAAGATATTATTAAAAACAATTAAGAGATTATTTATACTCTGCCAAGGAGTGTAAAAGTGAAAAAGGGTGTGTGAGAAGTGTATGGGGCGCATGACACATGTGGTCAAGCCCGTGTTCTTTCTATTGTTGTTGTTGGTTCATAATGGGGTGTGTCAGCAATTGATGAGGTTCACGTGAAGTAATGGGTGTTGGGCTTGAATTTAAGCCTAATGGAATTTCAGAGTGAGGGCAAATGGGGAAGGATCCCTCACTCATTTCACTCCTCAGCCCCTTTTTTCTTTCTCCCTTTCTCAAATCACCTTCACCATAAATCCCTATGCTGCGCAGAAAATTGTCTCTGGCGGCAACGGAGCCCAAAACCACTTATAACCACCACCTCTGAACACCACTATTCATCCTCTATCCACTTCTAAACTTAGATTTTGCTAAAACCTGCCCTAACCCCTCAATTCATATCCAAACATCAAGAACCCTAAAACTTTAAATCAATATTAAAGGGTATATAATCAATATCTCTAGTGGAAACCTTAGGGCTTTGACTTAGTGGCACAGGCTCTTAAAAGTGATAACAAGTATGGAAGCAAATACGAAGGCAGAAGATTCATACTTACTTACAGAGCTGAGGCTTGCTCTAGTTAAGGTAGGAGTTAAAGAAGATGATGAAGAAAACCAGAGATACATGATTTTCAAGTAAAACTTTTGAGCCTTAGCTTTTAGAAATTTCTTCTTCTTCTCCTCTTCTTCTTTTTCTTTATGAATCAATGTTATAGTTGTTTGTTATGGTTAGAATGGAGTAGGATATAAGATCAGGATTTAGGCTATTGGATTAAACAAGTTGTATTAATGATGATGAATAGTGGATTTAGGCTTAACTCAATTTAATGCAGAGCTTCGATGTGAAGCTCTCGTCAATGGGGGAATAAGAGCTTTGGTGAGTTTAAGAGATTTAGGGAATGAAACTGGCAGAGTTTCTTTAGTGTCAAGGATGAGTGATCATGAAGCAATGAAAAATGAGGTTTAGATACATGGAATAGGGAGAATTTGGAGGGAAATGTAGTTGCAAAATAGTTAGGAATGAATCAATTTCCACCCTTGGATGGTGATCCTAGACTAGGGTTTATCAAGGGTGGAAATTCATTGATGAATTGTGTTAGTTGAGTTATTTAGTTAGAATGAAGAAAAAGTTGATGATTTGTGTTTGTTTTTAACTTGAACTAGTGTAAAAATTGGATGAAAATTGTAGCGGGGAAATTTGTGAGTGTAAGCTATTGATTAACTTAACTCATAAAGCAAGAGTCGCCACCGCACTTTTATTTTATCCAAAAGGAAAGGAAAAAGAGCGAACAAAATCTAAATAAGTTCTAAACAAGAACAAATAAACAGAGACTGGTAAGGGGGTTGGTTACGCTAAGAGAAGATGTTAGCACCCAAAACATCTATAGTACTATATAAGAACCCTTTGAAATATATATATGCTTTTTGGTTTGAAAGGGTTTGTTTGAAAATGAGATTGGGGAGATGAGAAGAGAAGTATTTTTTAATATTTTTTGTGTTTGAAGAGACTTATCGCCTCATGCCTACGTATCCACTGTCGTGGTGAGAATTGGATATCAAGCTATTGGATTAACTTGAATCTTAATTCATTATTCACCACCGGTCTTTAATTTGTCCAAGAGAAGGGAAAAAGATCGAATTATCCACAAGATGCAATGCAAATGCAAAGCTAGAGAATCTAACGTTCGGGGGTTGGTTAAACTTAGGGAAGGTACTAGCATCCTAAGCATCTGTAGTACTTTATAGGAACCTCTTATTTTCTGTGTTATTGTTGTTTGCTAAGGGTATAAGACCTAAAGGTTTATTTCTAAGTATACTCGCCAAGAAATTGCATCTTATGCTTACGTATCCTGACGGGAGTGGAATTAGAGTATTCGTAGTTCCCCTAAAAGGAATTTAGGAACAATTAACTATTGGTCAAAGTTCCAGGTGGAGGAGGTTTGTTGATTGGTTCTAGGAGAAAAGACGAGTCATCATCTTAAGGGAGAACACTCGACTTAACCACCACAAGTTGTAGGAGATGGTCTTTACATCACATTGAGAGAAGGGCTCAAAACTCGGATTTATCGACGAGTATGCCACAAACCTCTCTCAAGCGGAAAAGATTCTACATCTCTCGATATTATTATGGGGTAGGAAAATTATATCTCAACTATTAAGATGAATCACGTCTAATTCTCTTGTGGGGAGAATAAGATTGAATTGTGTATTGGTTCGTCTAAGTTGAAAGATTCAAGAGGAACCAGTCCTATCTTAAAGGTGTAGGGACTAAATCCTAAACTGATCGACTTGAAAAAGTCAAGGATCAAGCGAGGGAATGATGATGCAAATGAAATGCAGCGTGTACAACTTAAAGAAGTCGTACACGGGTTCTTCCCTTGGATATGCATACACGATAATATTAAGAAAATAGAGCGAAGTTACATGATTTAGCAGTGTAATAGAGTTGACCATATGAGTTACGAACTAACAAGCTTGAAATTTAAGCTCAGAATTCCAGGGACCGTGATTCAATCGAAACTACTAGTCAAATACAAACCCTAAGTCACGACAATCACAAATAAATTAAGATTAATTTTCAAAACGAAGTTAATAAACGAATCTCAAATTTAAAATAAAAATAGATTTTTAGATTAAGGATAATTAATATATAGTTGAATTTTATTAAAATTACAATCAGAATAGAAAAAAAACAAGATTGTTAAATAAGGGAAAAAATATGAAAATATGATTAATATGAATTTTCAATTATGATAATTGAGTTTTCACACAAAGTTAATGATTATTATATACGTAATTGAGATAAAAAAAAAAGGTTGGAGTTATCAAAATTTTAAGATCAACGTTAATATATTTAATTGGATCAATTGAAGTTTTAAGAAACAAAATTAATCAAATAAGATTTCATTTTAATTTTAAAAAAAAGGAGTTAATAAAAAAAGAATGAGTTGATTTAAAAAACGGATGCGGTGCAGGTCTGGAAAAAAACATACGGGCCCTAATGAGGCCCAATACCCGTCGGTCCAGAAAGGAGGGTTAGTAAACCCTAACCCAACCCCAAATGCCTCTCCTCTCTTGCGCCGCCCCCTCCTCGTTTCTTCTTCCTCATTTATCCTTCTTTCTCGTTCTTCCTTTCACCTCTAAAAGCAATGACAACAACAAGTGAATCTCAAAACCCAACACCCTCGAATCGTTACCCAGCGAGAAGCATTCACAACTCCGTTTCTCACGCTCGAAATCTAAAAGGGTCTCGCACTACTCTATCGTGGGTCGTGATCGCTAAAGACGGGATTTGGCCAGAAAAACAGCGGCGTTAAAAGGCTTTTGGAGAAAATAAAGTATCAGTGACGATTCGGCACGATGGTTCGTCAACTATGTCAACAAATCGCAGATAAGTGCTCTTGTCTTGAGTGTGTTTTGAGCTTTGTGAGTGTTGAGGGGGTAAATAGATGTTGCGTGTGTTGAATCTTTTAGTGATTATCTGTGTACGCTTTTCTGTGGATCCCCCCTTTTCTTCTTCTGAACTGACCCTTTTATAAGTTCGAATGGACTTAAATGTAGAAAACCGGATATTGAATCCTTGTAAAACCCTTTCCATTCTCAAAACAGCATGTTTTGACTGTTTTGGAAACTAATTGAATTTGTTTTGATTTTGCAGAAACAACGTGAATGGCATTTATCTTCTTGCTGAAAGAGCATTGATTGCAAACTTAAAAACCTGTCCAATTGTACTTCAAAATTTATGCTAAGACCTGGATGATTTCCTTTTTTTTTGCTGTATGTTGATTATTGATTTTACTGAGTGTGAAGTCTGATTTATGGCTTTTGAATTCTCTCCTTCTAAAACCATCACTTGTGTCTGTCTCAGGAGGAAATTCAGGGGTCTTCTGTTACATTCAGCATATTCTCGGCAGGTCAGAGATTACATCGATCACCTGTGAATAGGGATGTAAATGGATATCCATGGGGGCGGATAGTATGATATTCGTGTCTGCCCCGTTGGATAAATATGATATCTGTATCTGCCCCATATCCATGCGAATATCAGTTAAGCGGGTAATCCACGGGTTTTAAGGTATCCGCGGATATTTACAGATATCCATGAATAACTTTTTTTGTCTAAAATTATTTTTTAAAAATATATTTTTTCGCTCTCAATTTAACAACTAAACTTCATCATATTATTTTCATTCTTTTTTCACTAAAACATAATAACATTCAAACATAATATCCATACATTTCATTTTTAATAAAAAAAATTCATCAAACCATATAATAATTGTTTAAATAAAACAAAAAGTAATAATGCAAATAGTTTTCATCAATCATTACAAAAAGTAATATGAAAAGACTAAATTTCTTGGAAGATGTAATGACGTCTATAATAAATTAAAAATATTTAAATACTTTTTATAATTTATTAACGGGTATGGATATCTGCGGGTACGGGTATCATTAAACCCGCATCCACATCCATTAAATAACGGATATTTAAATATCCATTTATTTTATCCATGGGTATCCATTAAGCTATCCACATTGTATCTGTGACGGATTATATCCGCGGATACCCGCGGACACGGGCTTTTTTGCCATCCCTACCTGTGAAGCTACTTCTACGAAGTTCTCGCGAATCAAATGCTTCTACTGTTAATGCTCTGAGTGTAGGTGTGTTTCCTCTTATCAATTCAACAATGTTTGGTGTACTTAAAAGGTTTTTTTGTCAGAAATTGTTACCGGACCGCAATCATGTGATAAAATGAGTTTCTTCCTTGATTTGCCGTGATTAATTTTGATGATTGATGAACCTTCTGCTTCCTTGTAGAAATCGGACTCTGGATGGTGGAGTAACATCATACGCTAGCCTTGAAGAAACTATGGTGTAAGAAACTACTAGGTGGTGGTAGCAAGATAAAGACACCTCTTATATGAGGAACAACACAACCTTGACCTTACGACATTGGTCACTTAGGAATCTCATAGGTCTTTGGGTTTTCTTTGGGAATTTATATTTTAAAGGCTCTGTACCATGTGAACTTCTTAGGATGTATTATCATGAATTTGAGCATTAATTTTATTGAATAATCACGGGATATGGAACTTCTTGTACGGTTTTAAGTTCTCGTAATGGTCATTTATATATTTTTTCGAATTTGAAATGGCTTGTGGACCTTTGTCACTTTGTATTTGATAGCCTTCCTCTTTTAGTCATGTATATTGAGGTCTCAATTATGTCATAGCAACACAGAAAGGATGATTATGAATGATAGATTTTCTTTGAGAATTTGAATTTACTTGATCTTTCCATATGGAGCATCAATTAAATAATCTGAATTTAATTCCTGAATTTCCTATGTTTCCTCAGTTTGAAGTATAATGGCTTGAAGAATTTGAATATACTTGATCTTTCCATATGGAGCATCAATTAAATAATCTGAATTTAATTCCTGAATTTCCTATGTTTCCTCAGTTTGAAGTATAATGGCTTGAACTAATCGGTGAATGTTCTTGAATTACTCTTGAAGATTTGAAATTCTTATGATAACCTTTGGAGGCTCTTGAATCCCATAACCTTTTGGAGTTGAATTCCAACTTGAATATAGTCTGACGAGATAGGATACTTAGACCTTACCGTGACATGAATCTTCTTGTTAATCATTACAAATAGTTTGCATCCGTCCCGAACTTAAAATTTGAGGAATCCTGATAAATGGGCCTTCCAAATTAGCATATCCAACAACTTTAATCCAACCGATTTGAATTATTCCAATAGAAACCATGAACTGAAATCTCACTTATCTTGTCACTTTAATTTCAATAACTCCACAACCTCCTCCTTCTCGCTACGACATAATTTTAAGTACTCTAAACTTGGGGAAATCCTTGAATATAACCCGAATTTATGGCCGGACTTTCAAAGACACTTAAATATTGCTGATCGAGAGAACTAGCACTCTTATCTTCGAACTTATGCACCTGCACAAACTTGTTAGTGATAACAAACATGCATGGAAAAATATAAAGCTAACATGCAAGAAATGCACAAGGAGGTGGGATCTTAAGGTCGAAAATTTGGGTGCTACAGATGCCCCTATTTAAGTTCCTTCTATCCGGAGATATGGAGATTGAAACCTTCATCTTGACGTGATAGGAGGGACTTAAATACAAACATTGCACGCATTTTTGGCTCTAAGATACCACCTGATGCATATGATATGCGATGATATGAAATGCAAGACAAAGGTCCTGTGAGGGAAAGATGTCACAGAGGAGTAACTAGACACGACACACGGGAAGCAAAGGTCCATGAAGAACAGGCTCAACAGAACGAGACTCCACGGGGAAAGATTACGATTGACAATCACAAGGTATCTTTAAACATATCATGAAGAACTTGATGAGAAAATCTACTTGAAGAACCCACTGTTTAGGTCAAAAGTAGTGATTTCAAGAGATATCAGTTGGAGGAGTCTACTGTCGAGACTTGTAACTTATTTTGAGAATACTTTTTCCAAAGTATCTACCTTAAAACTTCTAGGGAATCTGCTGCTGAGATTCTATGTTGAAATCTGCTAGAGATCTACTTCTGTCGAAGTCTTTCGGAAATCTTCTGCCGAGACTTACCAGGAAATGAAAAGAAATACCTTCTGCCAAGGTCTTTTGCAAATCTTCTGCCGAGACTTGCCAGGAAATGAAAAGAAATACCTTCTGCCGAGGTCTTCTGGAAATCTTCTGCTGAGACTTGCCAGGAAATGAAAAGAAATACCTTCTGCCGAGGTCTTCTTGAAATCTTCTGTCGAGACTCGCTAGGAAAAGAGACACCTTCAAATAAAATTATTCAAAGGAAAAAATAAACCTCCCCACGATTCAAGGTTGTATGCCAAGAACGGGTCTCAGTTTCTTCTTTTACTTGAAAAGAATAAAGTAAACCTCCCCACGCTTCAAGGTTGTATGCCATGAACGGGTCTCAGTTTCTTCCTGGAATAATGAATACTTAGGGGAGAGTATCTTCACAGGGGATTGGAACTTCACTAGAGATTAAGGACTTCCGCGGGAATACATAATTTACTGGAGATTATAAATCTTCACCAGGAATCTTCAGAAGAGATGCAGACCAGTTGATTCGTAAAATAAGTCTTCTTAAAAATAAAGAGAGATAATCAACGGTAATAATCTTCACCAAACTTCTCAGAAGAGATGCCATTTGATGGAATTAAACTTGCATGATGGACTCACTAGGGAATACATTCCTGAGGAGCATCTTTGTTGTAGCTGTCAAATGTGTGAAACCTTTATAGTGAAAATTCTCAAATAAAGAGAAACATCTGTAAAGTCATCAACCAACTTCTCTGACGGATTCCCGGAGAGATGCCATTTGACGAGTTGATAATCTTGATAAGTTCATTGGGGATAGACAAACTGTCTTGAGGAGACCACCATTTGTCATCTAAATAAAAAACTTGATCAAAACAAGTTGCTCAAATAAAAAGGCCGCTTGTAGTCTAGGTATAAATTGCCGAGGAGATTTTGTAACATTGCTGGAGAAATATCTAGTCTTCAACGGTGATCTTCAAAAAGATTCTTCCTGAAGAGTACAAATGCAAAATAAATGCACACTCAAACTAGGTTCAAAAGCTTGGAGATTTCCAAAAATGTGATTTTCGGGGACCAAAGTTCAATTCAGGAAGTAACTGAAGAGAAACTGTCAAGTAAGACTCAACCATTGAGGCATGAACTCAAATAGGAAAGGAGACTAAAGCAACTGTCTTCCACGAGGATCGAACTCAATGGGGAGTTTGGAGATGTTGTGCTCTTTCTACTTAGGGCTGACGACTCTACTTGAAGGGAGAAGACAAATCCAGACACTTGGGGATAAACACGACCAAAGTGACCGAACAAACAAACCCAAAGATGCAAAATGCACAGATGCCATGCTACCTATCTATATGCTATGTGTATGTTTATGTTGACAAAACAAACAAAAAGAAGCAACCGAAGATGAAATAAATATCTCGAAACCGACATTCGACCAATCCTCGAGGATAGAAGCATCACTGGGGATTGATGGAGAACTAAATATGGGATCACATTCCTATTTCAGGGCTTCAAAAACCCTCTGATAATATACTCCACTTAGGGATATAACATCTTGACCTCATTGTAGGATGAATCTGGGTTATCCTGTTTGAAGATGAGAATAAATATCTACTAGGAGTGGATCAAACTCATAATTAGAGAAACTTCATGGATACAATAAGTATCTGCTTCACTAGAGAGACTCTTACTAGAGTTGTAGATGGAGATACCTGAGCTGAAGTCTCACAGGGGATAAAATAAATATCCGCTTCAATGGGGAAGATGAATCAACATAGTTGTTGAATATGCCGGAGTCAAAACTTTATAGGGATGAAATAAACATCCGCTTTGCTGGGGAAGATCGACGTTGTTAAAGATCCACTAAGGAGTAAAATAACATCCACTTCATTGGGGAAGTGAAGTTAAGAAGATTCACTGAGGAGTAAAATAACATCCACTTCACTAGGGAAGTGAAGTTAAACAAATCACTAGAGAATTCTTAGGTTGTCAGTTGGAGAATCCTTGCATCGAAAAGCTTCATCCGAGAATTGTCATGACCACCTGAAGCAAAATTTACCGAGGACATGAATGAAGAATGTTGTGAAAACAAAGTAGTTTTACATTGATGAACTGCGTGGTAGTCGCCATTTTGAACAAAATATCTTTCAATTCTCAAATGCCCCGGGGTACATGCTTTATGAGAAAAAGTCGTCCCAAGAGGATTTTACAGAAAACTTGGCGTCCAATTGCTTCATTGTTTTCAAACTCTTGGAGAGATTCGTCGAATCTGGACGTAACTAGCCCAGATTGATGGTATTATGTATAATTGAGCCTTCAAAACTCATTCTTAAGAATAATCAAACTTGTATAAATGAGAAATCTTGGAAACAACTTGCCTCTGTTGTTGCACCCCAAAATTTGACCAACCGGGTCTCGTATTTGGCTCGATGTTTCGACGCATAATCGCATTCGCATCTGCATATTGCATACAGTGCATTTTTCATTTGTATTGATTTTATCAGGGATCACAGCTCTCGTCTCGTATTTCAGTTGTTTTTATCAGTTTTAATAGGTAGAATCGATTTTTGGGATATTTCGGTGCCCGTTTATTTTTACCGATTATTTTGTGTCGTTCGGTGCTTATTTTGTTCCCTCGGGAATTATCGTGATTTTTCTGGATTTTATTGGCTATTTTTAGGATTTAAATAGATTTTAAATAGTTTTAATAGATTTAAAGCATTTTTCATTTTTTAGAATATTAATAAGACTTTTGATAGTTTTAATCTTTTTTTAAATAGCTTTTAAATCATTTTAGGGTTTAATAGATTTTTAGGATAATATAGGATTTTCTAGAATATTAATATAATTTTTAATAGTTTTTTGAATAGCTTTAATAGTTTTTAGGATTTAGTGTAATAAATAATAGGGATTAAATGTTTTAGATAAATAATATAGTTTTTATAGTTTTATTAGTATGAGTAGATTTTTCATTTCATAGAAATAAATAGATTTTCCATTTTTATTTTCTTTTATAGATTTTAAATCATTTGTAAATAATATAGATTTAATTCAGAATTAGTTTAATTGAGTTTAGTTTAGGTTAATCAGAATTTTAGTTGGCTTAATGTTTTAATTCAATTCAGTTTTTTTAAGTTTTTGGCCAGTTTTCGTAGTGGGCCTTGGTGTCCAAATTCGTAGGCCCAGTTATTACATTTTTTGTCCAGAATGTTCATCCAGGTTTCCAGAAAAAGTCCACAAATTGCCAGAACTTCCCAGCACTCTCCAGAACCTTCCAGAATACGCCAGAGATTCCTCAGCTATAAAACCAGCTCGCCACGTGTGGCGCAGGGGCTGGCCCACGCTTCATCATCATGCACCTGCCACGCCACCCATCCGTTCCTCTCCCTCACTGCCACGCATGGGGACACGCGTCCCACATGCACTCTCCCACTCCACCAACTGCAGCCACGCGTCCCACCACTCAGCCCTTCACCGTTCTCAGCCTCCGGCCGGCCTGCATGGCCGGCGGCCACCGCGCCAACGCCGGAAACCCCCCAGAAACCCAGATCTCCGGTCATCTTCATCTCCCACCACCATAACCTCCTCTCATCCAACTTCCGGCCACCATGAGAAACCCAGATTCCGACGTACCTCCTTCAACCAACATTCATCTCCCATCATCCTCTTCCGATCACCATCAACAATGTTCTCCGGCGAGGATCTTCACCCAGAAATTCCCAGGGACCTCCAATATCCATCGCCTCTCACCTTCATCATCTCAAAGCCCAGAAAATCCCCTGAAGCAACAATCCTCTTCAACCTCCGATCAACATCCAGATTCAATTGATCATCCACCTCCAAGCATCATCGAACCATACAGAACAACTTCAAGGATTTTATGCATCGTTCTTCATCATTTTCGTTCATGAGACTTCATCATCATTTCCAGATAATCATCAACAACTTCAAGGATTCAAGAACCATCATCTAGTCGCCCGTCTTCAAGCCGTTTCCAGACATCGTCTTCAACGAACAAATCATCTGTCAAGAACCACATCCCAGAAAATCATCGTCATCTCCATCAACGTTCATAGCACAGCAAGAACATGTATCCAAATCCCAGATCCGTCACCATTCACCAACATGCGTACTCTTCGAACTTCACCAGACTTCCAGAAGGAAGAACTTCAAGGCGTACATAAACCTTCCAGATCGCCATCGCACTTCAAGAACTCATGTGTTCTTCAATTTGTTTTTTCCAGAAACTTCTACGAAGCTTCATCAGTGATTGTCCAGATCCTCAAACTGCAACTCCATAGATCATCCTCCATCAAGATCCGCGCATGCAAGGATCTCAGAAGTTTGTCCTCATTGAAGGGTTCAACAGCACGAGCTGGGAAATATTGAAGAAGCGAAGAGTTGAACGGAGTTTGAGTGGTTTGAAAGGAGAAAGTTCAGGGACGGAGGTGGTTCAGAGAGTGAACAGTGTTCACGGCGGCGCTGAGAGGAAGGGTAGTGAATTAGGGTTTTCTCAGGGGAACGAGAGTGAAGGAAGATGGTGGACTCAGGGAGATTTGGGCCTTTCAGCCCAACGTTTTTTTGTGTGATTTACGCCCCCATTTTTGGTTCCTTCCCCCCTCTGTTTGGTTGCTGGTTGGGCCGGGCCCAAATGCGAGTTTGCTGCTAGCATACTCCGTTCCACTCATACACCCCCCCCCCCTCCGTTTCCTGTATTGTCAATTGGGCTGGGCCCAGTCTCAGCCAATTTTGCTTTATTTTTTCTTCTGCATTCCCCTGTACTGACCAATTACCCCCCTCCCTTATATTTTTCTTTTTGTATAGTTATATGGAAAAAAGAATAAAGAAAAATATTATGAAAAAAAGAAAAAAAGAAAAAGTATATTGAGGAAAAGAAAAGAAATATAGTAAGAAAAAGATTATATTTGAAAAAGGATATTTGAAAAATATATTGAAAAAGAGAAAAATATCATGAAAAAATATGTGAAAAAATAGAGAAAAATATGGAGAAAAATATTTTTAAAAAAAAAAGAAATAAAAGAAAAGAAGGAAAAGGAGAAAAAATATTAGTAGATATAATATTTTTAAAGTATATTTTTTTAGGACATATTTTCACAGAAATTATTTTACGATTTTAGGATAGTTTAGAAGCCCACTTGTTAGGGGGCTATTTTTCATTCGATTTTTCAGGATAGAATAGGATAGCGTTTCCTAGGGGATTTATTTTCAGTATTCAACTCATTGTAATCATTTTTCAGAGACTAATAAAACGAGATTTGAGCTGTGGTCCCGAAGTAGCCGAACTACAGCTGCTCTGATTCTTCGTACCAGACGAAGATATGTAGGCATAGGATGCGATATCCTAGCGAGCACACTAACAACTGACTTTTGTTCTCTCGCGGCTGTGCGATCGAGACTTTCCCGCTGACGACTAATTGAGTACCCTTTTTTCTCTCTTGCTCGAGTGCATTTGAGACCAAGCCGTAGTTGTGCCCATAGGTTCCCGACCCTGTGAAGCCAGTTGTTTTTCTCACTGCTGTGTGAGACTGTTTGTTTAGCCGTAGTTAGTCTGAACTACGTAAAGCTCTGATCTTCCATGCAGTGGAAGTACGTAGGCACAAGACGCGAAGTCTTGGCGAGCCAATTTCCCTGTAGTCCCGAACTACGTTGACTCTGACTTTCTCTCCTGAGAATACGTAGGCATAGAGTGCGACGCTCTATCGAGTCAATTCCCTTCCGTTTAGATTTAGCAGCCGTAGATAGATTGTTTTGCATCCAGTAGACAACCCAAGCAAGCGTGGATCCCGTCGAGTACGACGGACGTGAGGGGTGCTAATACCTTCCCCTTGCGTAACCGACTCCCGAACCCAGGTTTTGGTTGCGATGACCATACCTTTTCCCCGTTTTTTACGAGGTTTACTTCGAGCGTTTCCTTTCCCGCTCTGAGGGATAAATAACGCACGGTGGCGACTCTTCTGTCAGCCGGCGCCGATTTTCGCAGTAGCGACATCTGTCCAGCAAGATCTTTGAGTTTAAATAGACTGAACTCGTCGTTGAGGTCTATATGTACACTTTCTAAGATATCATGCAAAGTTAGCAAGTCAGAAATGTTAATTCTGAAACTGTTAATGCAACATACATGTTTGTCTTGAAGTTTTGAGAAGAGATATCAAGATAACTTGTGACAAAATCACCAGTTAGGATATGAATTAATTTTTATAAGGCCGATACCAAATTTGAGCTTAGCTCGCGGGAGTCAGAAAACATTATCTCATCGAGTATGCTTTTGAAATAAACCTTACTTCAATTAGGAATTTTTGAGGATTATGTCAGGGCTTAGTTTGTGATTTGTAAAACAAAGGAATAAGGGTCAAAGCTTATTTGTACCCACCCATTCTTCGATGATATTCACTCCTTTTTTGAAAGTTTTAGGCGCTCGAATCAAATTGACTGAAAGTTGCTCTGCCCCGGGTTAAAAGGGAGGTTTTTTCGATTTGGATAAGGAGAAAGAATAGATCCTACTATCAAGGCTTAAAGGGTTAAAGAGGGATTAACTTCTTTATATCTCCGGTGTTTGGGGATTTGAAACAACTCCTTATATCATCAATAGAGTTTTATTCAAAAGCATACAATAAGAGACCCTGCATTTTAATTCGTCATCCTACTTCCAATTCTTTATCAAAGTGAGAAAAAATTGGGTAAAGTTGGCATCATAAATCATGAAAAAGCGTTTTATGAGTGAATACAAATGGATTTCTTCAAGACAAACATATTTGTTACATTAATTATTCAAAACAAACAAGTTCTTACACGCCAATTATGCTCTTATAATCAAAGAAATAAAATACATATAAGCAAACAAGATAAATATATGATGAGCCTTTCTCTTGATTTCTTGAAAAGGATTTCCTGGATTTTTCATATACATCATCATAAAGGTGTTCCATTCATGACTGGGCTTCCTCCTTCAAAGGTTAGCGCTTCATCATTTGTCATTTCCTGAACTCTTTCTTGGAAAACTTTGCACTCCTCAATCGAATGCCCCACTACTCTATCATGAAATTCACAGCTGGCGTCTGGATTGAACCAAGGTGGGCGAGACTTCATTGTTCTAGTCTTTCTGGGTGTCATCACTGAGTTTCGGGCGAAATAAGACCATAGTTGATAATAAGTCATCGGGATAGGATCAAACTGGCGAGTTTCTTATCTTGGAATAGTCAGAGGTCTCCGTCGATTTTGAAATTGATTTCGAACCCGTCGATTCTGATGTTGATCTATAGAAGTCAACCTTCTTCGTTGGTACAGAAGTCTATAAGGTAGTTGCTATTTATGCTGAACAGGCACTGCATATCGATGTTGAGGATAAGGTACTGGAACTGAATCTGGCAGGATTTGAGAGGAATCCCAAATTGCATTAATATCAACACTTCCTTCCTCTTGAGAATCATTAATTGATTTCTCTTCATTAGCTTGGCTATTCAAGTCATCTCGGATTCGTCCACTTTTGAGTGCGCTCTCGATGTTTACTCCGTTTTCTACCATTTTGGAGAACTCCAATGGTACGACGCCTACCATCCTATCATAATAAGAATCTGGCAGTGTTCTTAGAAATATTTTAGTTAATTCTTTCTCTTGAAGTGGTGGATGAACTTGGGCTGCCAATTCTTTCCATCGTTGCGCGTATTCCCTGAAAGATTCATTATCAATCTTATTCATGCTCACCAGTTGATCACTGTCTGGAGCCATGTCCAAATTGTAATTGTATTGTTTCACAAAAGCATCAACTAAGTATTCCCAAGACTGAATACGGTCCCTTTCTAGCTTCATATACCATACCAAGGATGCCCCACATAAACTTTCTTGAAAGCAGTGAATCATCAGTTTGTCGTTGTCAATATAAGCAGTAATCTTTTGACAAAACATCGTCAAATGGTATTTCGGACAACTAATACCCTTGTATATTTCAAAGACATGCATTTTGAAATTTGGAGGAATAATTACACCTGGAACTAGACATAGGTCATGAGCCTTAAGACCAGATGCACCAGCTCCTTTCATCATCTTCAATTGTACCTCGAGGTCACAGAATCCTTTCTCAACTGCTATAGTTCTAGGACCGTCTATCTTCATCTTAGCATGGACATGTTGAAGATTTGATATACACCGTGGAAACTGGGAATCTCTTTCATCAAATTGATCAATCAGGTTGTCTTGCACAGGTTGAAATTGTGTAGGAACATCTACTTGTTGAACATTGTCATCAGAGGGAAGATAAAATAATGGATTAGTTAACACTGTGAAACCGGACATGGGATCCATATCCTTCGTTCTTTTTACTATCCTTCAGTAGTTACTTCGAGCTTGGTCAAATGGTCAAGATGTCAGCTAACGAGACAAAGACAGAAAGTCGGATAAGCTATAGCAGGGAAGAGACACATGCACATGCAAATGCTAAATGAGGGATGCTAATGCAGATGACAGGTTTCATGGAATTCCAATATTTACAAACGTCACAGAATACCAAAGAAAACTCATTTATTATTCTTTTTAATAACATATTACAAGTAAATATTCTTAAAAGAGTCCTAACATAATAGCTAAATAAAAGCTAATAAAGTCCTAAGGAAGTCTTGTATTTTGCTTCTTGATCTATTCTTGCAGCTGGGCCTTCTCGAAGATGAGCATGTAGACGATTAATTCTCAAAGAGGAAAATAAATCCTCCCGCTCTTTTCTTTTCTTGTCAAAAAATAAGAAGTAATCCATTGTCCGCCTGGATCTTTGATAATACAAAAAGCTTCTTGTCTTTGAACTTCTTTTAATCTTTAATCTGAGCTCCTAACTCCCTTAGGACATTCAGTTAATACTCTTAAAAGAATATTCCAAAGTATTTTTCTATTGTAATCCATATTGGCTCTGCAATGTTTATAAATAAACTCGGAATTCCATAAAACCAATGTAATATGATGCTTTATGGATGAAAAGATGCACAAACACAGGCAAGCACACAGATACACAAAGATAATAAAACAGGAAACCTAGGTTTATAAGCAATGGAAGCAAAGGGTATACCTCTCCCCAGAGGGTGTGGACTAAGGGTTGATTGTACCTGCAGAACAAGGGTTCTAAGAGGTGCCCAATATCATTAGTCCATCTTTCAGATATTATCAATTCCCCAAATACTCGATGGTTAATAATATTCTCAAGAGAGCCTCTTTTGAGTGTAACATCGCGTATCAACTATGTTGCACCCCAAAATTTGCCTAACCTTTTGCTTTACCTAGCTTGTGTTTCATTGCATTCATTTTAGCATTATCATCTGCATTGCAT
The DNA here is from genome assembly GCA_963859935.3 of Lathyrus sativus. Lineage (NCBI taxonomy): Eukaryota > Viridiplantae > Streptophyta > Magnoliopsida > Fabales > Fabaceae > Lathyrus > Lathyrus sativus. The sequence goes on along the minus strand of OZ012737.1, from coordinate 322,808,957 downwards.
TGACATGTGTGCAGGAGATCAAGAGGTATGACTACCAACCAAGGGCTGCACAAGGTTATGAATCTATCTGAGAGTCCTTATTCAAGTATTCAAGGGTTGATATCCTCATCAGAGAAGCCAAAGATCCTCAGAGAGGGGGTTAGATATAAGAGTGTATGTCTCCTAACTATAAGGTTATTGGAAGCTATTCAGATGATTCTGAATCCACGGAGTTGGACTTTAGACCTTGAGAGAGCTCATGAGAATTATTGAAAGTCATTTTGAAGCCTAGACAGGTCATCATGTGAAGGATAAGAAGCTACAACCAAATTTGGTGCAACTAGGGTTTCATCTGATCAACCCTAGGTCAACAGATGATTTGAAGAAGGTTGAGACCTAATTTCAAGGCCATGTGATCATGGATTGATGTATTAAGATGCCCAAAGGATGATTTCAAGGCTAACTCATCATGAATCAAGAGTGTGAGGGGTTCCTAGGCTAGGGTTTCTAAGCTTGACAGTGTAAAATCCCCTGGTTTAGTGCCTAACTTCAAGACCACATAACTCAAGATGTGATTTTCATCTCACCTTTACCCTAACATTATTGTTGTAGAGCATGATCATAGATTTAATTTTAGTACTAGAAGTCCTTGATAGGGTTTATAGAACTCAATTTATGAGTCAGACACGTTACAGGTCATCAGATGAATGTGAATTTAGAGCTTGAAAGTCAACCAACTTGCATGACACTTTTTCCCTAGAAGGATGATTCTCCTGAACTTTTGGCCAACATGAATGTTGTTCATTATCTTCTTAGTTTTCCAAAAAGTACTAGAAGTCCATGATTGGATTTGTAGAACTCAAGATATGAATGTTGTTCCTTATGCTAAAAGTACTTTTTCCCTACAACCAGAGTCTTCTCCGGCCGCCCTGAGTTTCCCCCCTTTCAGTTTCAGTTTAAAACGAAGAAGATGAAGTTTGCACCGTTGGATGAGTCTGACTGAGTAGACTTAGTATTAGGATCTAACGTGTGGGGTCTATTCTGAGGATTGTTGACCTTGACCAGATGATGTGGCAAGTTGTAAGGCTTCAGATTGTACTACTTTTAGCATGGACGTGCCAGATTAGAACGTAGGGTGAACCATAGTCAACAGCGCTACACCATGTTCACCATGAAACGAATCGTTTCATTAATTCCTTCTCAGCGCTACGTGGCACGCGTTATCCCTTTAGATGTGTGGACTGGTCTGTTGATCCAAGGGCCACATTATTTCCTCAGCTTTTTAATTCTTTATTAATGCATTTTCTTATTTCTTTTAATGCTTTTATCATTTTTAATTCATTAAAAATAGAAATAATTGTAAAAAAAAATATGAAACAAATCATGATTGATCTTTAGTTTGTCCCTGATTTTTGTATGCAATTTAATTGAGTTTTTGATAAATTTTCCATTTATTGTTATTTTTCCATTTTTATTAGTTGATTAAAAATGTAAAAAGGAATGATTTCTTTTCTGAATTTTGTGCCATCTCATGGATTTGAATTTAGTGCTGAATTTTTGTATGTGTTATCTAGACATCTTGATAGTGTTGTGTGATTTTTCTTGCATTTTTTAGAAGCTTTTCAGTATAGGTTTGAAATAGATTTCTAGGACCCTTCCCTTGTGGATTCCTTTAAGCATACCTTTAAGTGTAGGATTTGTTTAGAACCTTTAGATTTAGTTTTTGGACCCTGGATTTTGTACCATGATTCCTTAACACACTTAGGAAGCCTTGGAATTTTCCCTAGCCATTTAGGATTGATTTTCCTATTATTCCCATATTTTACAAGTTGATTGAGATTAGGGTGATCCTAGTGTAGCACTCCTCATAGTTTAAGCTTTAAGGTGAACTTTAGCTAACTTTAGGCTTCAAATTCCTTCTTGATAGAATAAAGCTTAGGTTGATACCTATTGAGAGCATTGATTAGGCCTTGATAGAGCTTCCAAATCCTTTTAGTTAGGTGATCCTTAGAACTAATCATTAGGTTTCCATTAGAACCTTTAGGTAGATGATTCTTCCTTGAATGCTTTGCATTCATTCAAATCTTCCATGAATGGTTGAGTGCCATGATGGATACCTTTGGTATACATCATGCTTCCCATGATTGATTCAATTCTTCCATGAATGGTTGAGTGTCATGATGGATACCTTTGGTATACATCATGCTTCCTATGATTGATTCAATTCTTCCATGAATGGTTGAGTGTCATGATGGATACCTTTGGTATACATCATGCTTCCCATGATTGATTCAATTCTTCCATGAATGGTTGAGTATCATGATGGATACCTTTGGTATATATCATGCTTCCCATGGTTTCATTTCTTCCATGAATGGTTGAGTGTCATGATGGATACCTTTGGTATACATCATGCTTCCCTTCATCAATTTTCATCTCTAGTTGAATGCCTTGATGTATTCCTTTGGTTTACATCATGAATGCATCCATCAATATTCTTCTCTCTAGGATTAGATGCCTTGTTTGATTATTTTGGAATGATTTCCTTACATGTCATATTGTTTATCCCCTCAGTCTTTCATTCATGATTGTTTGACATTGCTTGATGCATTAGGATAGTCTCATGTGTAGAGTATTTTAGGCTAGGTGCATGACTGCACTGAAAGGTTAAGCTGAGCTCCCTTTGCTTGTTTGCTTTAGAGGCTGAGTGTTCTCCCTCTGCTTGTGTGTTATTTTCCCTTTTCTAGCTGAGGTATTTGCATTGAAAGGTTGAGGTGACCCTCCCTTTGCTTGTCTATTTTTGTTTGTTCTCTTTGCTTGCTTGCTTAGAGGTTGAGTTTCTCCCTCTGCTTGTATTGCTGCATTCCATTTGCATCTTTACTGTTTGCTTTTCTGTTTTATTTGCTTTATGATTTTGGCAGTTGTTTGTGTTTCCCGTTGACATGATCCCGTAGGACTCTCACTTCCTTTGATAAGGAAGTGATGATAGACTTTTAGGTTGAAACCTTTGCATGATAACATCTAGGAGTTCCCTGTTTCAAACTCAACCCATAGGATGAATCCGTTGCATGACAACAGTAAGGAATCTTGATAGTCTCCCCTGTAGTCCTTTCTCTTTCCCATCTCCAAAACAACAGTAAAATACGTAATAAAGGCAAGTTGGTACAGTACGTTACGAGCCTTAAGGAACTTAGGAAATGGTCATTGGAGGATTTCCTTCCAATAATCAGGATGTTTAGTATGGTACCCTTTGGGTGACATGCGACGCATTCACCCCTAAGTCATAGTCTCTAGTACAGTACGAACTACAAACATCCATAAAAAACACTTCTTCCGTAAAAGACAAAAAACAAATATCAAACCTCTTTTTGCCCCTTGGGATCTTAATTCAAGGAAAACTTTTTCAGAAAAAGAGTGTCGTTAACTCTCAGTTCTACCGCAAACGGTAACGCACGAGTCTCCGATGAGCGAGCTGCATACACCAAACTGCTGGAATTGTTTGTTAACCCTACTCGGAAAAACAGGTGAATCAACCCGTGTTCCGTAGTTAGCCCGAACTACGTTCACTCTGATTTCTTTGATGAGAATACGTAGGCACAAGATGCGATATCTTGGTGAGCAACCTTTCCCCTTTACCTGTAGTTAGCCGAACTACGTTGACTCTGATTTCTCGTTCTCTGACCCGAATACGTAGGCACGAAGCGCGATGCTTTGCCGAGTCAATTTTCTTTTCTTTTCAGACCAGCCTTGATAGGTAGATAATTAAACCAACCCGTCAGATAAACACAACAAGCATGGATCCCGTTGAGTACAACGGACGTGAGGGGTGCTAATACCTTCCCCTTGCGTAACCGACTCCCGAACCCAGACTTGGTTGCGATGACCTTGTCTTATACCTTTTCGTCAGGTTTTTCCGATCGTTTCCTTTCCCTTCTGTGGGATAAATAACGAAAGGTGGCGACTCTTCTGTTTTGCCGGCACCTTATTTTCGCGGTAGCGACAGCTGGCGACTCTGCTGGGGACGGAACCCAGAATCTCTGGTTCTCCGGTTCCCTATGCGAGTCAATCCTAGCACTTGCGTGTTTATCTGTTGGGTTTGTGTTTATTTATCGCACTTTACTTTTTGCACTTTACTTTCAGTATAATATTATTATTTGTTGTGCTGTTGTGGGAGGGGGCTCTGATGAGTGATAAGCCAGACCCGGGCTTGAGTGTATACCTAGCATTAGTTGTGGAAAGTAGTGGGCGCGTGCATGCTTTGCGTGTACTAGTGTCCCGCAAAATCCACACTCAGACGAGATTCTCTTGGTTGACTTCTTTTCCAGCCCTTTGGGCTTGAGGGGTTGTTGGTCTAGAGAGTTGCCGACTCTAGGGACCGATCATTTGTGACTCAGTTGAGTGAGGCCTCTTCAGGGAGTGATGATGCCAAACCAGAAATGGTGAACGTATCATCATTTCGTGAAAGTCTGTGACGCTGGGAAACGCATAGGATGCCATACCTTGTCAGTGGATAGGATTCATACTTGTGAGCGGGGTTGGGTTGTGCAGGAAACTTTGACCTTCAAACAACCTGGTTTTCTTGACAGTGAATCAGTATTGTTGGTATCAGAGGATTCTTATCATCAGAGATGTGTTTGTTCTTGACAGAGCAGAGTTTTGGTCCTTCTCAACCAACAGCACAGTCATCTTGATCTCCTGCTTGCATCATTTGGCATTTTGCATGATTGCATTTTCATCTGCATCCCATTAACGTGTGTCTATGTTGCAGGTGCATATACTATCCCCCGGTTCCAGTAATCTTGCCCTCTGTTTTCTAGCATGGAATCATTGAAGAAAAATGTGGCTTATAAGCTCCCTACCCCAGATATTACTCTGCTGCTTAGTTTGACTGCCTTGGCAGATAGTACAGTGAAAGGAGAGTTCAAGAAATCTTATGGGAAGTTGCTCAGTCTAGTCCGTAAACCTTCAGTCTATGAGTTGAACGGGTTGTATGCATTGCTACAGTTCTATGACCCTCCGTTGAGGTGCTTCACTTTTCCAGATTTCATTCTTCCGCCTACCTTAGAAGAGTATGCTGAGCTGTTGGGTGTGCATGTTAAGGATCAGATGCCGTTTGTTCACATGGATGCTAAGCCTAATCTGGCTAACTTAGCTGTTGCTCTTCACCTGGATGCTTTAGAGTTGCTTCTGACCAGTTGGAATGGAGTTCCTGGTTTTTCTCTACAGTTTCTGGTTGGGAAGGCCCAACAATGCGCTAAGGACGGTTGTTGGATCGTATTCAACGCTATTCTTGCCCTCTGCATCTATGGCATCGTCCTGTTTCCCAACATGCCAGACTTTATAGATTTGGACGCCTTCCATATCTTCGCATCGGCAAATCTAGTGCCCACCTTGCTTGGTGATTTATATCATTCTATCCATTACAAGAATGAAAACAGGAGGGGTAAAAATGTGTCGTGTTGTGCGCCCTTACTCTACAGATGGTTTGATAGCCACATGCACAAGAAGGGTCTCTTTGTTTCCTCTGTAGCCACAGCTGAGTGGTATAAACGCCTGATGGGTTTATCAATGGAGAGCATCATTTGGTTTGATCGGGATACGCTGGGTACTGAAGTCATCTACAGTTGCAGTGGTTTTCCTAATGTGCCCCTGATTGGAAGAAAAGGCTGTATTAACTACAATCCCTCATTACTTGTCAGGCAGTTTGTGTACGCCTTGAGAGGTCCGCCGAAGGATGAGGAGGTGTAGGAATCTCTGTACCTCACGGGGCTTCTAGATGGGGATATGTTAGCCAAGCTCAAGCATGCTTGGAACGACATCAGCAGGCAAGGGAAAGCACTGTTGGGTAAGAGCAACAGCCAGACTTATGCTCCTTATGTGACTTGGATTCAAAGCAGGGCAGAAACAGTCGGGATGCCTTTTCCACCTGTTATGCAAGATTGCCATCCAGTGGTTGAAAAACCTACTACAGTGTCCATTCAGAAATACAACCAGGTATTGACTGAGAAGGAAGAGTTGAAGAAGGCCAACGAGGAGTTGGAGAAAGAGCTGGTTCAGCTTAGAAGCGAGAAGAACGAAGTCGTCTATTCCTTCAAAAAACAGACCGAGTTGGTGATCCGGCTAGGCACATACTTGACCAAACAGAGGGCTGAACGTGAACGTTTAGGTTTGGATTTCAAGGCTGTCAACGATATGCTTGCCATCAAAAAGCAGGACCTGGATAATGCTTACTTGAGGATCTCCAAATTCAACCAGCAATGGAATGCCACCCTGACCAACAATAAAGAGCAGGAGGACAAGCTAAAGCAATAGATCTCCAAGTTGAAGGCTCAGTTGAAGGCCAATGATAAGAAGTTTGATGATGAAACTGCTCGTAGGTACGCTACTCAAGACATGTTGAACAAGGCTATTGCAAACCTGAGGGATCGCAAGCAAATTTTTGAGTCTAAGAAGCGAAGATTAGAAGACTGTTTTGGCAAAGAAGAGTGGGATAACTCTGTTGAAGGTCTTCAGTACACTGTTATACAGAGGGAGTTACTTGTCAAAGGGTTACTCACTCAGCCTTATCATCCCAAAACGAAGGAGTTGCTGGAAGAGTTTCGCGCCCATTGCCGCACTTGACTACCTTGTAATCCTTTGTATTTTCTGATCATTGTTGTATGCTGACCATCACCAGACATGTTGGTCGAGGTCATGCTGTTGATTCTACCTGTACTCAGTGACATTGTATGCTACCTTGTTGGGCTTTATATATATATATATGAGACGTTATCTCCACGACTGGATCTGGACTTCTTAGTATTAGCACTGGCACTAGAATCGGGGAGAAATCTCCCTAAGGCACAGACACACGTTTGCATTTGCATGAATCATTTGCATAGCATGTACCTCTGGCTTATTTACTTAACCTTCTGTGTTTACAGGTTGTTTCAGGATTGATCGCAGGTTGACCCGAGCAATGGAAGAGGTACAAGCGGAACTGAAGGACGTTCAGAGCCAGCTAGGGCAGTTCATGAAGGACATGCAAGCGTTGCGCTGGAATCAAGAGGCGCTCAAAGAGGAGAACAACCAGCTGAAGAGTCAGGTGGGCCTGATGGCAAAAGTGTTAAGGAACATACTCAGAAGAGAATGTGAGCAAATTCCCGAAGATGCAGCCGGCATACTCGCTCCACAGGTGTCTGAAGAACCTGTACCCATGAATGATAGGCCTAAGAGTTCCTCTGCGCAATTTAGAGCTCAAGAATTTGCCCGTCAGCGGTTATGCCAGGTCTCTCAAGATAACCCTAGAAGACAAAAGACGAGGCCATGCAACAGAACCTTCGATGAAATCCCGATGGATTATGCTCAGTTGGTGCAACTCTTGCTCCAACTTCAAGTGGTTGAACCTCGAACTTTGGCTCCATTGACTGGACAGCCACCACCAGGCTATGATGCGGGCGCCCATTTTGAGTTCCACTCCGGAGCACCAGGGCATAACATAGCGAACTGTAGAGCTTTTCAGCATCATGTTCAAGACCTGCTAGACTCGAAAGCTATTGAATTTGTGTCGGGCGACATGAAGGTATCAGGAATTGATATTCCTATTCCCCCACCTGAAGCTGTAAAAGGTCCGGGGTATATCCTGGAATCGTTGGAATCGGAATCCCCTTGTCCGCATCAGTTGCCGGTTCCTGGGCCAAATCTGAGGATGACAGTGCCCGAGCATAAGGAATGTCTCGACCAATACCAGCAGTCTCATGTTTCTCAACAACAAGATTATCGTCAGCGCCATAATCAGAATAGGCCTCGCAGTAGCAATCTGAAAAGAAGGAATGCTCCCCTGCATTCAGTACCTATGACGCCCAGTCAGCTGCTACCACATCTAATTCAGTATTCTTTGGTGGAGCCTAAGGCTCTCAAACCAAGGCCAGAGCCCTATCCTCCGGGATACGACCCCAGTGCTCAATGTGATTATCATGCAGAATCCATGGGGCATTCGACTGACGATTGCGAGGCTTTTCAAGCCAAGATACAACAGTTGATGGACAGAAGGTGCATATCCTTTCTAGAGGGAAGGTTGGTCGTCCAAGTCAACCGTTCCTCTGATTGATTCTGAAGACTTCGAGGGGTCGCCCCCCTCAGCAGGAAATAAGTGTGAAAGCCCAGTTTCCTGAAGGCTGGCAATTTTCGTTTTGTTCTATTATTTTCTTTACATTCGTAGTTTCTTTCCTGTTAGAATGCAAATTTTGTTTGTAAAGCATGTTGTTTTTCAATTGATATTGATAATGAAATAAATATACATGTTTTGAACTAATCCATTCGTGTTCACTCTATTGCTTTCTTTTATTTCAAACGCTTGTTTAAGTGGAATCCGGGGAGGATGACGAAATCCAACTGTTGCGGTTAGAATATGATATCAAATTATTAATTAATTTGAATCGCATCTTTAGTTCACAACCGCTCTTTGATTTATCCGAAGGAAAAGGTCAAAAGAGGAAAACCTAATTTTGCATCGTAAAGACAATGTGGGGAGAGATCTAGGTAAGGGGTTGGTTAAGCTTAGGGAAGATACTAGCACCCTAAACTTCTGTAGTACTCTACAGGAACCTTTTGTTTATTGTATGCTTTTTTATTTTATTATCTGCTTTAATATATATTTCTAAGGGATAGAGTGACCTAAAGACCTAAGGGTTAGTCCTAAGTTTACTCGGCAAGACATCGCATCTTGTACCTACATATCCTGACGGGAATGGAATCAGAGTAATTGTAGTTCCCCTCGAAAGGGAGGTTAAAAACGTCTTGACTATGGTCAAGGTTTCAATGGGGAATAAACGTATCTTAAAGACACGCTTACGTGGAGTCTTTGAAACTCCTATTTCTATGTTGAATTTGTTAATTGAAAATTTAGGGTTGAAATTAGGGATTCCACGATGGGAAACCCTAAACAGAGTACAGCGACTCTTTGACCTAATGCTAAGGTAAAGGGCATTTTCGTCCACGGCGGGACACCTAGGCTATTGGGATTTTGAAACGGTTGAAATTAGGGTTATTGACTCGGCGGTCAAACGGCTAAACCTAATTCCTTCGGAAGGATTCTAACGGCTAAACGTGCAAAATACGGCAAATTATTATACGGCAAGATTAAAGTGCAAAAAGTAAAGAAAGCGGAAAAAGCGTCGCGACGATCACTCGCGTAAATTACAAATCCCCAAAAAATGCGAAATAAAAAATAAACCGCGACCATGGCCTCGCGTAAATTACATCCATGAAAAATGCAAGAATAATAATGAAATTAGAGCGACGATTTCCTAGCGTAAATTACAACTATAAATTGGAGTGCAAAAAATAAAGGATCAGTAAACTATACAACTGAGAAAAAAAATGTTAGGAACGTCATAAATTAGAAATCTAAATGTTTTTTTTAGTTACAATTTATTAAAAACTAAATTAACTATAAATCATAAAAAACAGTTACTAACTATAAATTATAAAAAAAGGAAATACTAACTATAAGCTATTAAAATGTTTTTAATTATTAGTCATCAGAAAAAATATAATTTCAAGTTATTAAAAAAAAACTAATTATAAGTTATAAAAACTGGTTTTTTAATTATAAGTTTTATATAGATATATATAGATTTTTAAAAAGGTTTGTAGTAACTTTAACTAAATAATGGTTTTAATTTACAAACTTAAATTTAAATTTTAAAAAAAGTGGTTTAAATTTGGAAAAAAAAATTTAGTTTTAAGAAAAGATTTTAATTTTGGAAGAAAAAAAAACTTTAAAAGAGGTTTTAACTTTAATAAAAGAGTTTTAAATCTTGTTCAAAAAAAAGCTTTAATGTTGAATAAAAGGTCTTAATGTTAGCTTTATGTTTCTTTTGTTGTATTTCTTTTTTTTTTAAAATGGTTTAATTAAAAATAATGCACTAACCTCTAAAAAAGAATTTTGGTTCAAGAGGAGTTTTAATTAAGAAAATTCATTTTAATATTAACTAAATATAAAAAGTTAGGAAAAGCTTACGGTAACGGCGACGGATTCTTGAGATGAGATTTGAAGCAGTTCCGGAAGGAGGACAATGATGAGAGCTTAAACTTCTCTGAGTCGCGATGATGATGATTAACGAAGGAAGCTCCGTCTTCTTCTTCGAAGAACCGTCCCTTTTTTCTCCTTCTGGGTTCGTGGGTTCCTCCTTTCTTCTGATAAGTTGTGAGAACGGCCGCCGTTTTTTCTTTTGTCTCCTTCTCCCCCTTTTCTCAAATGCAACTCATGTTTATATAGGTAACAAATTAGGGTTAACTCTAACCTAATGCCCACTTTAAAGCCTAACTTAAAGAATTAGTCAAAACTAACTAAAATTTAAACAAATTAAAACAAACTTAAAACCCTATTTATTTACTAAACATTAAAAATATTATAAAAAGAATAAAATCTTTTCTAATATTTTTAATTTTATGATTTTTGGATGTTTTTATGAATAATATGAGAAAAAGTGAAAAAATAATATTTTTTAAAAAATAATTTAAATAAAATACGAAAATAATAATTAAATAATAAAAAAAACTATTTTGGTTATTTTTTTTATGAAAATAGAAAGGTTAGAATAAAAATAAAAGAAACAAAACAAAAAATGAAGAAGGTGGAATTCGAACTCTTAACCTCTCACACTCACAACTCCTTACATACGGTCTCTTGCCAATTGTGTCATTTTATTCATTCAAAATAAAGTGGCACTAGAAACTATGTAAAGGTAGGACAAATTTGGGGTGCAACACCAACGAAGTACAAGCTTCCTAATCTATGCTTTTGAATAAAAACCTGTTGATGATGTACAGGCATTGTTTCAAATCCCAAACACCAGAGATATAAGGAAGATAATCCCTTGCTAACCCCTTTGAGCCTAGTGGTAGGAGTTTCTTTCTAAAGATGAAAAACCCTCAATCTTAACCCGGGGCAGGGTAGGTGTCAGTTAATTGACCAAGCGTTCAAATTACAAAAGGAGTGTCCGTTCGAAGATCAATCACACCGCTATAGGTCGTACCTAAAAAACCATGATGGTTAAACTTGGCCGATCTGGAGTGAAACAATCACAATCTCTCTTCAAACAAGTCAGACGAGCCGGTGTCATACAATTTGTTCAAAAAAAAAGAAAAAAAAAAGAAGAAGAAAAGAATCAAAAGAAAAAGCCCGCTAAGTCGGATCTTGAAAACAAGCGACTTAGGCAAAAATTAGGGCATCCCGCTGGACTTCAAAATCGAAGAAACTCAAAAGAGTTAGTCCAGGAAAAAGTTAGGGAATGAAAAAACGAAAAGCAAAAAAAGATTACGAAAGAAAATCCTCAAACAAGAGCGAAATTGTGTGGCTCCGGACGCCAAAAGACGAAAAGAGAGTGATTGTCACTCCGAAAAAGTATGATTTCTCGAACCGCTGCTCAACCTTTGAAAGGTGAACGCTAAGGTCGAATTAACTGAACGTAGGATTGGAGAACATCAAGGATAATGGGTGGGTTAAAATGAATTTTGAGCCTTTATCCTTTCTTTCATAAACCGTGAACCTGACCACGTTACAAGTCCTAATTGAAATAGGTTTGTTTCGAAAGCATACTTCGGTAAAGATCTCATCGGAACTGACTCCTAGAAAGGATTCCTAGTACAATATTGTATTAATGTTGACATGTTAATGAATGATTTCATACATTTTATGTCACAAATTTTTTTCCAGTGAACAAGAATGGATTTTGAAAACTGCCATATGCATTGCATTTGATATGTCTTTTATGCAGAACAGTTTGTTTTACTAGCGAGTAAGCGCTTGACAGCGGGAAGGTTTTCACGATGGAAAGATTTGATCAGGACAGAATGAAGAACGCCTGAATATTCCAGTGGACCGGGGCCAACTATGTCAAATGATCACAGCATGGGAATCAGCCATCCAAAAGTCAGTTAATCCGGGGCAATCAGGTTGAGATTTGATGAATCTCTCGCAACCAAGGGTACTGTTCCCCACAGATCAGCCCATGAGGGGCAAAGTCATGACAAGGCAGGGGCAGGTCACCCCGAGAGCGCCGAAGCTATCCCTTAACTTGAAGCACCTTTGTGAGGTTCAAAGCGATGAGGCTGTTTGTGTCGAACCGTTAGAGTACAGAGATCTCAGGTTTCCTTCCGAAAGGATGTGACGAAGATCCCACAGGGCGGGGCAAAAGTTGAAAGCGAAAAAATCGTTCCTCTCCATATCTGCAGAGTTTGTTAAAAGTTGTTAAGATTCTGGGGCAAGCCATCTCGAGTTCGTTTTATGGCATGTTTTTCCAAGCAGGATGATTCCTTTCTCCTCAGCAGGTTCAGTTGTGTTTCCCCATAGAGTCTGAACATGGGACTATGAGCATTGATGTGTCTCCCCAAACAGAGATAGATTCTCCCCAACCAGATGCGTCCCAGGAAGGATCATCATTTCCCCAGCTGAGTCATGCACAGATGTGTATACTCGTTCCCAGTAGTGGATCAATGTGCAATTTTCTCGCAAAAGACTATCCGTAAGTGTTTAGCTCCCGATAAGTTCAGACTGAAGTCTCCAGCAGAATTAAATTCCCCACAGAGTTGTGCTCTCCCTGGCGGGTAAGAGTTATTCCAGTGTCTGGTTGTCCATCCTCAGCCGAGTTTGCAGTCCTCCAAGAGAGCCGAGTCCTTGGAAGCCGTTTAAGCCATTATTGGTTTTCCCTGGCGGAGAATGTTTGAATAGTTGTTGCTATACTTCCCCATCAGAGTCCATATCTCCAGGAAGATTCTATCTGCGAAGGTCGTGCAGTTTATTTCTGTGATTGACATCGTTTCCTCAACAGTTTGTGGTTGGTATACCCGGTTGAGCAAGTACAGGTTCTCGTAGAATTTTGTCCCCTGCAGAAATTCGTCTGAGGTTCGTTTCCCCAGGTTAAGTCCAATTGAGATTGGTGTGATTTCTTCTCCATAGCAGGATGATTCCTTCTCCCTATCAGAATGGTTCTTTCTCCTTGACAGGAGGATTCTCTCTTCAGCATTTATTTTGCTGATTTGGTTCCATAGCATTTTGCATGATTGCATGGCACCTACCCTAAACGCATAACATTTCCACCGTGTGGAGCATTACGCCATTGCCAAACACATGCATGTGAAACATGAGCTAGGTCGTTACCGTTCTTGTGTGCAGGTGTTCCTCCGCAGAATTGTTTTCTCAATATGATTCTTGAAGTCCCCAGCGAAGTTGTTTGTTCAGGATGATTCTTGAATTCCTCAACAGAGTTTATTCATCCGGGATGATTCCTAAATCCCCAAAGCAGAGTTACTTGATAGTTCTCCAGAATCCCCAGCGGAGATGTGTCATCCCTAGCAGGTTTCAAACAGAGAAGTTGAAATTTCCCTCGAAGAGTTGATGATTGAAGTCCGGCAGCAGTGCCAAACTCCCCATGACTTACTGATGAAGTCCGACCGTAATGTCGAAGGAGTTCCTCTAGCTGACGCAGAGTGCCTGACAATAAAAGATTAGATATCCTTATTGGTCCGTGATTGATTAAGGATTCTATTTTTATGACTTACTGACGAAGTCTGACTGTAATGTCGAAGAAGTTCTCCTAGCTGACACGGAGTGCCTGACGACAAAAGATTGGATATCCTTATTGGTTCATGACTGACTAAGGATTCTATTTTCGACTTACTGACGAAGTCCGACTGACGCCCGAGAATTTCCTTGAATGCCCGACGACATAATTGACTTGATTGACAAACGTCCAGCGACCCGACAAGTCCCGAGGTGACGTTAAGGAGTTCTTCTGCTGTAATGCAGAATGCCCGACGGCATAATCGACGATCCTTCACCAGTTACCGTGTAACCAGGGATCCCGTATTGACTTACTGACGAAGTCCGATAGAGATTGTCAAAAGTTCCTAATGACCCGATGAGTCCAGAGGAATTCTTCTGCTATCGTGCCACAGAATGCCTGACGGCAATATCAGCTATATATCACCAGTTACCGTGTAACCAGTGATCCCTTATTGACTTACTGATGGAGTCCGACAAAGATATTGTCGACGTTCCTAGCGACCTGACGAGTACATAGATGACGATAAGGAATTCTTCTGCGGTAGCGCAGAATGCCCGACGGCAAAATCGGCTATGTGTCACCAGTTATCGTGTAATCAGTGATCCCTTGATGACTTGAGGACGTAGTTCTACAGAAAAATAAGATGATCATCCTGACGGATATTTGAAGTTACTCACTCACCAGCAAGTTGTCGTGCAACTATCATTTCAGTTTCATAATTTGTTCCCATCAGATTATCGCTTACTTGTGCGGTTGGCAAATTTCCGGGTTTATTAGTATTCAACCGTCTTTTACCTTGATTATTTGAGAGCCGTTCGCTTCTCACCCAGTCAGGTCCAAGTCGTTTGAATAGGGGCAGCTGTTGCACCCCAAAATTTGCCTAACCTTTTACTTTACCTGGCTTGTGTTTCATTGCATTCATTTTAGCATTATCATCTGCATTGCATTGACATGTGTGCAGGAGATCAGGAGGTATGACTACCAACCAAGGGCTACACAAGGTTATGAAGCTATCTGAGAGTCCTTATTCAAGTATTCAAGGGTTGATATCCTCATCAGAGAAGCCAAAGATCCTCATAGAGGGGGTTGGATATAAGAGTGTATGTCTCCTAACTTGAAGGTTATGGGAAGCTATTCAGATGATTCTGAATCCACGGAGTTGGACTTGAGACCTTGAGAGAGCTCATGAGAAGTATTGAAAGTCATTTTGAAGCCTAGACAGGTCATCATGTGAAGGATAAGAAGCTACAACCAAGATTGGTGCAACTAGGGTTTCATCTAATCAGCCCTAGGTCAACAAATGATTTGAAGAAGGTTGAGACTTAATTTCAAGGCCATGTGATCATGGATTGATGTATTAAGATGCCCAAAGGATGATTCCAAGGCTAACTCATCATGAATCAAGAGTGTGAGGGGTTCCTAGGCTAGGGTTTCTAAGCTTGACAGTGTAAAATCCCCTGGTTTAGTGCCTAACTTCAAGACCACATAACTCAAGATGTGATTTTCATCTCACCTTAACCCCAACATGATTGTTGTAGAGCATGATCATAGCTTTAATTTGAGTACTAGAAGTCCTTGATAGGGTTTATAGAACTCAAGTTATGAGTCAGACAAGTTACAGGTCATCAGATGAATGTGAATTTGGAGCTTGAAAGTCAACCAACTGCATGACACGTTTTCCCTAGAAGGATGATTCTACTGAACTTTTGGCTAACATGAATGTTATTCCTTATCTTCTTAGCTTTCCAAAAAGTACTAGAAGTCCATGATTGGATTTGTAGAACTCAAGATATGAGCTTTGCAAGACAAGGGTATTTTGGGAATTTGAGATTATAGGCCATTTTTTATTATGGGTCAGTTTCACCAACTTACACACCTCAAATGGAATTTTTTTCAACTTGAAAGTTGTTCAAAATGGTGTTATTTTTTCAACCATGACCTAAGAATTCATTGATATGGATTTAATTGAGAAGTGAATGAAGAAATTTTCATGAAGGAAGCATTAAAAGGCATTAAATGAGAAAATTCTAAAATAATTCATGTTGGTTCAAATTAGTGCAATTTTGTGCATTTTTTGAAGGTAAATAACATTTGGAACACTTTGGAATTTTTACATTTCCAAGTTGAAATTGGGTTCATGGCAAAATTCAAAGTTTCTTAAGAATGAAGTAACATGATCAATCCACACCATTGATTGGAATTAAGGAACAAATCCCAACCCTTCATCCTCACTAACGCACCAGCAATGAATTTGAGCTAGATTGAAGGCAAAACAGAGTGAAATTCGTAGACTGTCATGAAGCCAAAAGTGAAGGAAAATGGAAAATTGAAATTGGACTTGCAAACACTTTTGGGCCCTTATTTTAGCCCAAAACAGTTCTATATAGTCCCATGATTGAGTTCAGAGCCATTTTGGTGATGGAATGAGCTTGCAGAGGTAAGAAGCAGTTACAAAAAGTTAGTTACAAGTGAAAATCGAATTTCACGATTCGAGGCATTTCTGAGGAAATTGGAGGTTGAAGAAGCTTCTACCATCATCAAGAAGTGATTCTGCACGGTTTTGGATAAAGCTTGGTGGCCATAGCATCTTCTGTTGAAGCTTAAACCAGGTTTTCTTCTTTACATGATTACACTCTGTTGATGATGAATTAGTGTAATTATTGCATGTGGTTAGGTAGAACTTAAGTCATAGATGGATTTAGGTTTGATTTGGGAGCCATTCGTGAGGTTTCTTGATGATGGATGAAAATTTGGAAGGATCGGTTTAGGCTTAATCTTGATTGATATCAAGTTTTATTTGTGGATTCTTGATCATTGTTAGATGTAGAAGAGATTGGTAGAAAGAATTTGGAGTTTGGTGATGATTTGCCTAAAAGTACCATTTTTGTTCATGATCGTATCTGCCTGAGCTTTGAGAAAATGAAAAAAAGAAGAGTATCATGATGATCCTCCTGAGGAGACGAGTAAATCTGGGTAATTTTTGCTAAGTTTAGTGTTATCTGAGTTCTGGCCACCGTGGATTCGCCGGAGAAGACGACCAGAGTCTTCTCCGACCGCCCTGAGTTTCCCCCCTTTCAGTTTCAGTTTAAAACGAAGAAGATGAAGTTTACACCGTTGGACGAGTCTGACTGAGTAGACTTAGTATTAGGATCTAACGTGCGGGATCCATTCTGAGGATTTTTGACCTTGACCAGATGATGCAGCAAGTTGTAAGGCATCAGATTGTACTACTTTTAGCATGGACGTGCCAGATTAGAACGTAGGGTGAACCATAGTCAACAACGCTACACCATGTCCACCATGAAACGAATCATTTCATTAATTCCTTCTCGGTGCTACGTGCCATGCGCTATCCCTTTAGATGTGTGGACTGGTCTGTTGATCCAAGGGCCAATTTTATTTCCTCAGCTTTTTAATTCTTTATTAATGCATTTTCTTATTTCTTTTAATGCTTTTATCATTTTTAATTCATTAAAAATAGAAATAATTGTTAAAAAAATATGAAAAAAATCATGATTGATCTTTGGCTTGTTCCTAATTTTTGTATGCAATTTAATTGAGTTTTTGATAAATTTTACATTTATTGCTATTTTTCCATTTTTATTAGTTGATTAAAAATGTAAATATGAATAATTTCTTTTCTGATTTTTGTGCCATCTCATGGATTCGAATTTAGTGCTGAATTTTTGTATGTGTTATCTAGATATCTTGATAGTGTTGTGTGATTTTTATTGAATTTTTTAGAAGCTTTTAGGTATAGGTTTGAGATAGATTTCTAGGATCCTTCCCTTGTGGATTCCTTTAAGCATACCTTTAAGTGTAGGATTTGTTTAGAACCTTTAGATTTAGTTTTTGGCCCCTGGATTTTGTACCATGATTCCTTAACACACTTAGGAAGCCTTGGAATTTTTCCTAGCCATTTAGGATTGATTTTCCTATTATTCCCATATTTTACAAGTTGATTGAGATTAGGGTGATCCTAGTGTAGCACTCCTCATAGTTTAAGCTTTAAGGTGAACTTTAGCTAACTTTAGGCTTCAAATTCCTTCTTGATAGAATAAAGCTTATGTTGATACCTATTGAGAGCATTGATTAGGCCTTGATAGAGCTTCCAAATCCTTTTAGTTAGGTGATCCTTAGAACTAATAATTAGGTTTCCATTAGAACCTTTAGGTAGATGATTCTTCCTTGAATGCTTTGCATTCATTCAATTCTTCCATGAATGGTTGAGTGCCATGATGGATACCTTTGGCATACATCATGCTTCCCATGATTGATTCAATTCTTCCATGAATGGTTGAGTGTCATGATGGATACCTTTGGTATACATCATGCTTCCCATGATTGATTCAATTCTTCCATGAATGGTTGAGTGTCATGATGGATACCTTTGGTATACATCATGCTTCCCATAGTTTCATTTCTTCCATGAATGGTTGAGTGTCATGATGGATACCTTTGGTATACATCATGCTTCCCTTCATCAATTTTTATCTCTGGTTGAATGCCTTGATGTATTCCTTTGGTTTACATCATGAATGCATGCATCAATCTTCTTCTCTCTAGGATTAGATGCCTTGTTTGATTATCTTGGAATGATTTCCTTACATGTCATATTGTTTATCCCCTCAGTCTTTCATTCATGATTGTTTGACATTGCTTGATGCATTAGGATAGTCTCATGTGTAGAGTATTTTAGGCTAGGTGCATGACTGCACTGAAAGGTTGAGCTGAGCTCCCTTTGCTTGTTTGCTTTAGAGGCTGAGTGTTCTCCCTCTGCTTGTGTGTTATTTTCCCTTTTCTAGCTGAGGTGTTTGCATTGAAAGGTTGAGGTGACCCTCCCTTTGCTTGTCTATTTTTGTTTGTTCTCTTTGCTTGTTTGCTTAGAGGTTGAGTTTCTCCCTCTGCTTGTATTGCTGCATTCCATTTGCATCTTTACTATTTGCTTTTCTGTTTTATCTGCTTTATGATTTTGGCAGTTGTTTGTGTTTCCCGTTGACATGATCCCGTAGGACTCTCACTTCCTTTGATAAGGAAGTGATGATAGACTTTTAGGTTGAAACCTTTGCATGATAACATCTAGGAGTTCCCTGTTTCAAACTCAACCCATAGGATGAATCTGTTGCATGACAACAGTAAGGAATCTTGATAGTCTCCCCTGTAGTCCTTTCTCTTTCCCATCTCCAAAACAACAGTAAAATACGTAATAAAGGCAAGTTGGTACAGTACGTTACGAGCCTAAGGCACTTAGGAAATGGTCATTGGAGGGTTTCCTTCCAATAATCAGGATGTTTAGTATGGTACCCTTTGGGTGACATGCGACGCATTCACCCCTAAGTCATAGTCTCTAGTACAGTACGAACTACAAACATCCATAAAAAACACTTCTTCCGTAAAAGACAGAAAACAAATATCAAACCTCTTTTTGCCCCTTGGGATCTTAATTCAAGGAAAACGTTTTCAGAAAAAGAGTATCGTTAACTCTCAGTTCTACCGCAAATGGTAACGCACGAGTCTCCGATGAGCGAGCTGCATACACCAAACTGCTGGAACTGTTTGTTAACCCTACTCGGAAAAACAGGTGAATCAAACCGTGTTCCGTAGTTAGCCCGAACTACGTTCGCTCTGATTTCTTTGATGAGAATACGTAGGCACAAGATGCGATATCTTGGTGAGCAACCTTTCCCCTTTACCCGTAGTTAGCCGAACTACGTTGACTCTGATTTCTCGTTCTCTGAACCGAATACGTAGGTACGAAGCGCGATGCTTTGCCGAGTCAATTTTCTTTTCTTTTCAGACCAGCCTTGATAGGTAGATAATTAAACCAACCCGTCAGATAAACACAACAAGCGTGGATCTCGTTGAGTACAACAGACGTGAGGGGTGCTAATACCTTCCCCTTGCGTAACCGACTCCTGAACCCAGACTTGGTTGCGATGACCTTGTCTTATACCTTTTCGTCAGGTTTTTCCGATCGTTTCCTTTCCCTTCTGTGGGATAAATAACGAAAGGTGACGACTCTTCTGTTTTGCCGGCACCTTATTTTCGCGGTAGCGACAAACTACTTTGGGAATACTCCCTCATAGTCATCGCACTACGTCCTAAGAAAGGCCAAATGGGTTTAAAGGCAACTAAAAGTCCCTAGTATCACAGGCTCCTAGGTCGAAAATAGTAATTGTCTTCACGAATACTCCTTCGACAATACCATTTTCAAGAGGGCCTCAACTGAGCGATGATTCTCAAGTTAGCTTGGTCGGGAATCACTCCCTATAAGCCTTCTCAAATATATCACCTTCCTATCACAAGTGCACTCAAGTCCGGGTGTAGGACATTCCTCACCACACAAGGATATCAACCCAAAAGCATAAATATAAACAATCATATAGATAAGAAAATATATATATATATATATATATATATATATATATATATATATATATATATATATATATATATATATATATATATATATATATATATATATATATATATATATATATATATATATATATATATATATATATATATATATATATATATATATATATATATATATATATATAACAATAAAAAAGCGAATAAAACAAGATAGGGGGAACCCTCAGGAAATTATCCCCAATAAAGTCGCTATTTCTGTCGCGGTGAGAATCAGACATTAAATTATTGATTAATTTGAATCTTAATTCATTGCTCACCACCGGTCTTTAATTTGTCCAAGGGAAGGGAAAAATATCGAATTATCCACAAGATGCAATGAAAATGCAAAGCTAGAGAATCTAACGTTCGGGGGTTGGTTAAACTTAGGGAAGGTACTAGCATCCTAAGCATCTATAATACTCTACAAGAACCTCTTATTTTATGTGTTATTGTTGTTTGCTAAGGGTAGAAGACCTAAAGGCTTATTTCTAAGTATACTCGCCAAGAAATCGCATATTGTGCCTACGTATCCTGACGGAATGGAATCAGAGTATTCGTAGTTCCCTTAAAAGGGATTGAGGAACCATTAGCTGTTGGTCAAAGTTCCAGGGGGAGAAGGTTTGTTGATTGCTTCTAGGAGAAAAGACGAGTCGTCATCTTAAGGGAGAACACTCGACTTAACCACCACAACTTGTAGGAGATGGTCTTTGCATCACATTGAGAGAAGGGCACAAAACTCAGATTTATCGACGAGTATGCCACATACCTCTCTCAAGCGGAAAAGATTCTACATCTCGCAATATTATTATGGGGCAGGAGAATTAGATATCGACTGTCAAGATGAATCACGTTTAATTCTCTTATGGGGAGAATAGATGATTGAATTGTATATAAAGTTTGTCAAAGTTGAAAGATTCAAGAGGAACCGGTCATATCTTAAGGTGTAAGGACTAAATCCTAAACTGATCGACTTGAAAACTCAAGGATTAAGCGGGGGAATGATGATGCAAATGAAATGCAACGTGTACAACTTAAAGAAGTCGTACACAGGTTCTTCCATTAGACATGCATACAAGATAATATTAAGAAAATAGAGCGAAGTTACATGATTTAGCAGTGTAATAAAGTTGACCATATGAGTTACGAACTAATCAAGCTTGAAATTTAAGCTCAGAATTCTAGGGACCGTGATTCAATCGAAACTACAGTCAAATACCAACCCTAAGTCACAACAATCACAAATGAATTAAGATTAATTTTCAAAACGAAGTTAATAAACGAATCTCAAATTTAAAATAAAAATAGATTTTTAGATCAAGGCTAATTAATATATACTTGAATTTTATTAAAATTACAATCAGTGAAAAAAACAAGAGTGTTAAATAAGGGAAAAAATATGAAAATATGATTAATATGAATTTTCAATTATGATAATTGAGTTTTCACACAAAGTTAATGATTATTATAATCGTAATTGAGATAAAAAAAAGGTTGAAGTTATCAAAATTTTAAGATCAACGTTAATATATTTAATTGGATCAATTGCAGTTTTAAGAAACAAAATTAATCAAATAAGATTTAATTTTAATTTTTAAAAAAAAGAGTTAATAAAAAAGAATGAGTTGATTTAAAAAACGGATGGGGTGCAGGTCTGGAAAAAAACATACAGGCCCTAATGTGGCCCAATACCCGTCGGTCCAGAAAGGAGGGTTAGTAAACCCTAACCCAACCCCGAATGCCTCTCCTCTCTTGCGTCGCCCCCTCTTCGTTTCTTCTTCCTCATTTCTCCTTCTTTCTCCATTTCCGCTTCTTTCTTGTTCTTCCTCTCACCTCTAAAAGCAACGAAAATAACAAGTGAATCTTAAAACCCAACAACCTCGAATCGTTACCCAGCGAGAAGCATTCACAACTCCGCTTTTCACGCTTGAAATCTCAGATCTCGCACTACTCCGCCGTGGGTCGTGTTTGCTGAAGACGAGATTTGGCTGGAAAAATAGCGACTTTAAAAGGCTTTTGGAGAAAAGAAAGTATCAGCGACGATTCGGCGCGATGGTTCGTCAACTATGTCAACAAATCGCAGATAAGTGCTCTCCTCTTGAGCGTGTTCTAAGCTTTGTGAGTGTTGAGGGGGTAAGTGGGTGTTGCGTGTGTTGAATCTTTTAGGGATTATCTGTGTACGCTTTTCTGTGGATCCCCCCTTTTCTTCTTCTGAACTTACCCTTTTATAAGTTCGAATGGACTTAAATGTAGAAAACCGATATTGAATCTTTGTAAAACCCTTTCCATTCTCAACACGGCATGTTTTGACTGTTTTGGAAACTAATTGAATTTGTTTTGATTATGCAGAAACAACGTGAATGACATTTATCTTCTTGCTGAAAGAGCATTGATTGCAAAATTAAAAACCTGTCCGATTGTACTTCAAAATTTATGCTAAGACCGGGCTGATTTCCTGTTTTTTTGCTGAACGTTGATTATTGCTTTTACTGAGTGTGAAGTCTGATTTATGGCTTTTGAATTCTCTCCTTCTAAAACCATCACTTGAGTCTGTCTCAAGAGGAAATTTAGGGGTCTTCTGTTACATTCAGCATATTCTCGGCAGGTCAGAGGGTACATCGATCACCTGTGAAGCTGCTTCTACGAAGTTCTCGTGGATCAAATGCTTCTACTGTTAATTCTCTGAGTGTAGGTGTGTTTCCTCTTATCAATTCAACAATGTTTGGTGTACTTAGAAGGTTTTTTTGTCAGAAATTGTTATCAGACCGCATTCATGTGATAAAATGAGTTTCTTCCTTGATTTGCCGTGATTAATTTTGATGATTGATGAACCTTCTGTTTCCTTGTAGAAACCGGACTCTGGATGGTGGAGTAACATCGTACGCTAGCCTTGAAGAAACTATGGTGTAAGAAACTACTAGGTGGTGGTAGCAAGATAAAGAGACCTTTATATGAGGAACAACGCAGCCTAGACCTTACGACACTGGTCACTTAGGAATCTCATAGGTCTTTGGGTTTTCATTGGGAATTTATATTTTAAAGGCTCTGTACCATGTGAACGTCTTAGGATGTATTGTCATGAATTTGAGCATTAATTTTCTTGAATAATCACGGGATATGGAACTTCTTTTACGATTTTAAGTTTTCGTAATGGTGCTTTATATATCTTTTCGAATTTGAAATGGCTTGTGGACCTTTGTACACTTTGTATTTGATAGCCTTCCTCTTTTAGTCATGTATTTTGAGGTCTCAATTGTGTCATAGCAACATAGAAAGGATGATCATGAAGGATAGATTTTCTTTGAGAATTTGAATATACTTGATCTTTCCATATGGTGCATCAATTAAATAATCAGAATTTAATTCCTGAATTTCCTATGTTTCCTCAGTTTGAAGTATAAGGGCTTGAACTAATCGGCGAATGTTCTTGAATTACTCTTGAAGATTTGAAATTCTTATGATAACCTTTGGAAGCTCTTGAATCCCATAACCTCTTAGAGTTGAATTCCAACTTGAATATAGTTTGACGAGATAGGATACTTAGACCTTACCATGACGTGAATATTCTTGTTAATCATTACAAATAGTATGCATCCGTCCCGAACTTAAAATTTGAGGAATCCTGATAAATGGGCCTTCCAAATTAGCATATCCAACAACTTTAATCCAACCGATTTGAATTATTCCAATAGAAACCATGAACTGAAATCTCACTTATCTTGTCACTTTAATTTCAATAACTCCACAACCTCCTCCTTCTTGCTACGACCTAATTTCAAGTACTCTCAACTTGAGGAAATCCTTGAATATAACTCAGAATTTTGACCAGACTTTCAAATCACACTTAAATATTGCTGACCGAGAGAACCAACACTCTTATCTTCGAAATTATGCACCTGCATAAACTTGTTAGTGATAACACACACACGCAAAATTATAAAGCTAACATGCAAGAAACGCACAAGGAGGTGGGATTTTAAGGTCGAAAATTTGGGTGCTACACCCACAAAATACAAATAAAAAAATTGGATTGTTTTTATTGATTTTAAATGTAAAGACAAGTCGTCATTTTAAAGAGAAAGCTACAACTAGTCGCCCACAAGTATAAGACAACACTTGCATTACCTAGTATAAGACAACACTTGCATTACCTTAGAATGAAGGATTTTGCTTGGATTAAAATCAACAAGGCTATCACTCAACATCTAAGTGGAAAATCTCAACATCTTAAATACTATGTGGAATAGGAGAGTTACATATCAACTATGAAAATGACTCATGTTTAAACTTTATGAAAAGTTTTAAATGAAAAAGTGCACAAAGGCACAAAAAGTTTGGATGCGTTTTTGTATTTTTTATGTCTTTTGAAATTAGTCAAAGTATGATTAACATTAATTGAAATATATTAAAGAAAAAAAGTTTTGAAAAATCACTTGACAAAAGTCAAGGTTTTTTATGAAAGAGGTTTAATTTTGAAAACAAGAAGGTTTTGAGAAAGGGAGAATATTTTGAAAGTTGAATAAGGGGAGGAGAAGAAGTGACTATCCTAAAAAGAAAAATAAAAGCTAGAGATGTGAAGATCTAACCACACAAGGAGCTAACACTTGATAACAAGTCAACATAAGCAAACCTCTTCCTTTTGTATTCAAACAGCAAGCATAATAACCTAGTGAAATAAAGCATTCGAGGAAATTCCAAGTTCAGCCATAACAAATCAAAGCAAGGTCCTTCCAAGGTTTAAAAGCCAATTAGGAGAGTCTTGTATCAGATGATTTTCATAATGCCAAAATGTCAACTCCTGCACATAAAATTTCCCAAAACAAATAGACAAAAAACAACACCAAGTCCGAGGTCTCAAATCTCCAAAATAAAAGGGCAAGAATCCTAAATCTAAGTCCGAAGTCCAAGGTCCAAGCATAAGGTCATAACAGTCCAAAATTAAGAGCCAAGTCTTTTAGTATTTAAGTATTTATTAATGTCTTAAGAAAAGTATGGTCCAAGTGGACAAAGAGAAAAAGAACAAAAGCACAAATAAAGGTCCAAATGGAGAAAGAGAAAATAAGATAATAAATATATGAAATGATAAATGTAAAGGCATAAAAATAAATTACAAGAAAGTAAAGAGCGAAAAATTAAAAGGCATAAAGTAAAAGTTAGTGCAATTATAGTTAGTATGTTAATGTTAATGATGGAGAACAATTGGTCATTTTTTGAAGAATACTCGACTAATCAACCATAAGTGTGAGAACATGAATCCATACAATATTAAGAGAAGGGCTCAAACTCAGATAAAATCAATGAGTATGCCAACTAACTCCCTTAACGACAAGGAAAACAATCTATCCCACGCCATACTATGGCGAATAGGAGATTGATAACTCGCTTACGAAAACAATACAATTCCGATTTAGGGACAATTTACCACTATGTTAAACAATCGTAATTGGACTTATGTAGAAGCCACAACTATCTGAGGCCGGTCAATAACAATGTTCATGTTAATACAAGTTAAAGAAATGACATGTAGGTCATTCTTCTAAAACTTGCCACACTAAAAGAAAAGAGGTCGCGGTCTTGTCTTGATCATAACTTCAAAGAGAAGTCTAATGATATGTAAGATTTTCATTGACCAAAAGAAAAAAATAGAAGAAGAGGGGAAGGGAATCCAAATTGAATTACAATATTTGAATTATTCCATCTTTAAGTTTGATCACTCTTCTTGGTGGATTAAAGCACTAAACCTATAACTAATTAAAAGCACCTAATATGAATCCAATAATTCACTTAAAGATAGATTTGAAATAATGAAGGTTTACCAACCACATCTAACACCCAAAGTCCATGGAATTTAAAGAGAAATTTGATCAACAAACACCACAATTCAAGGCAAAACAAAAGGAAATCGAAGAAGGAAGAAAAGAACTCAAAACAGACCCAAAATAAGCCAAAAAGCACTTTATGACTTGTGTTAATCAATTAACCATTTCATGTACAAATTTGGTTAATCGATTAACACTGGCAGGATAACAACAAAAATTTGAAAAAAATCACCATTCATGATTCAATCATTTCTTTAAACACCTCGTGATCATGAATGCAATTGAGCATGAAAATTCAGGTAAAACAACAACAAATAACACCAATAAAACACAATTTGCAAGATCCAAAGATCAAGCAACAAGAATCAACAAGAGATCACATTGTGGAAGATGAATCAAGCATAACAATGGTGGAACAAGAGTTTACTACTTCCAAATCTGAAAATGCTTCAAAACAACTTCAAGAACCACAGTCCAAAGCCTTGATCTACATAATTTGATGTTGAAGATATGTTTTGATGGAGGTTTTAGCTCAAAAATTAGTAAGCTTCAATGAAAAGCTTACTAACTTTTAATGGAAGAAAGAGCTTTGGTGAATTTGGATAGATGAAGAAAATTGAGAATGAGGAAGAATTTTAACAAGGTGAATTTAGCTATCAAAAGTTTGAAGAATGAATGAAATAAGACCTCTATTTATAGAATTTAGGCTTGGAAATTTTGGTGGTTTGGAATTTAATCTAGGCTTGGAAATTGGATTAGAAGCAAAATCAAAGATCAAGTGGTTCATATATGTAAATAAATAAGGGTGTATGATGGAAATAATTGTGATTATATAGAGGAATTAAAATGAGGTGATCTAGAATATTCTCATGATGAAACAAGTGAATATTGGTGCCAAAATGCTATAGAATTTTAAAATTATGTTTTTTATCCAAAAACACACTGGTTAATCGATTAACCAATTTGTTCATGTTTTGGTTAATCGATTACCACAGTGAAAAAATGAGAAAAATGGATTTTTGATATGTTGTCTTGCCTCTGGATCGATTCTTTTGACTTGTCAAAGAAGGCATGGAAATAAACACATGAACCTTAGAGTCTCTTGAGCAATAACCAATCAAATCTTGGGAAACTCTTGACCAAACGTTTTTGAATTGTTTGTAGATCACCTTTGACTTTGTTCATATGAATTTCATTCAAGTTGAGGAACTGGTATTTGATGTTCTTGATTCCAAACCTTCTCCTTAAAAAAGAGTTAGTAAAGGAAAAACAAACATATTTTTGGTATTTTGATTAGGGTTAGTTAACATGAACAATCAAATAAAAGCAAACAAAGAAAACACGCAGCTGTCGCTACTGCGAAAATCGGCGCCGACTATGACAGAAGAGTCGCCACCGTGCGTTATTTATCCCACAAGAGGGAAAGGAAACGCTCAGAGTAAACCTAACGCAAATAGGGAAAGGAATGGTCGTCGCAACCAAATCCTGGATTCGGGAGTCGGTTACGCAAGGGGAAGGTATTAGCACCCCTCACGTCCGTCGTACTCGACGGGATCCATGCTTGTTTTCTATCTAAGGGTGTGTTTATCTATCTACTCTACAGGTCTGGGTTAAAAGAAAAGAAAATGACTCGGCAAAGTATCGCACTTTATGCCTACGTATTCCCGTCTGGAATGAGAAATCAGAGTCAACGTAGTTCGCCTACCTACGGGAAAGGAGGGGAAGGTTGCTCGCCGAGATATCGCATCTCGTACCTACGTACTTTCACACGACATGAAAGATCAGAGCAAACGTAGTTCGGGCTACGGAAGACACAAGTTTGTCTGACAGTTTTTTATCTCCTTAAGAAAGGGTTTTCCTGATTAAGGGTCCAAGCAGACAAAAAAAGACATTTGAAAGTTGTTTTCAGTTTTTTACGAAAGAACTGTTTTTTAGGATGTTTGCAACTTGTACTGTACTAAAGACTTGTGATCTGAGAGTGACTACGTCGCATGTCACCCTAAGGGTACCATACTAAGCAACCAGATTACTGAAGAGTGACCCTCCAGCAACCTTTTCTCAAATAGCTTAAGGCTCGTAACGTACAACACGCGCTATCCTTATTACTGTGTTTTTGAATTGTTTTGAGATGAGAAAAGAGAGACACCCTAAAACTATGGTTGAAAGGGGACTCTACCTACAGTTATCATGCATGGGTCAAAACCTAATGTTTGTCATAATTTCCTCTTGCACAGAGGAAATCAGAGATCCTAGGGGATAAACAGCAAAAGACAACAAGCAATTATAGTAAACAGTAAACATGCATGCTATGCAACAGTACCAGAGAGGCAAGGGAGAAAACAATAGGCAAGAGGAGACAAGCTCCACCTTAATCCTAGAGGTAATCAACACAAGCAAACAGAAAATACAGAGAAAAACAAAAGATACAGAGGAGGCAGCCCAAGCAGCAACAACAAACTCCTACAGCAAACAGCAACAACAGCTCTAAACAACAAAGTTGGATAGACAACAAAGTTGACAGCAAGACTTCATCTTCAAGCAAGCTTCTATCTTCAAGCTTCATCAATCTTAAATCTTTAAGCTCTAGAAAGCACACTCTAAGAGGAGGATTAATCATCAAGATCAAGTTATAATGTTAAGAAACTTAATGACAACCAAAGGAAATCACTAAGAACTCAACATTTCAAATGAAAGGTATCCTCAAAGTTCTACTCACTTGGGCATACCACTCATCCCTCCTAAGGAGAGATGGAGCTTCCCAAGAAGGACTTTATGTCATTGGATGGAATAGAGGCAAACAATGCACTCTATGTTTGGAAGAAATAATCAAAACTAGGTCTAAGGCACTTCCTAAAACCCTAATTTCCTAAGCTCCTAAGAAACTTCCACAAGAAGAAAAGCCTTCAACTCCAAGCTCCAATCTTAATTCCCAAGCATCTTCAATGAATCCAGAAGCTCCAACAAAAAGAACTCAAGCCTAAACCCACTCCAAAGCAACCAACCAAACCAAACAATCCAAAGCACTCAAGAGAGGAAACCACAAATACAAGCCACTTGCAAAATACAACTAAAATAGAAAATGACATTGCAAAATTCTAATAAAATTCCTAGGGGAACATACATGTTTGAACAACCTAATGTAAAACGATTGAAGCCTAAATCAACTTCTAAGTTATCTAAACAATTCCTACATTGAGATAGCTCAAAGGAATCCACAACTTTGGGAAGGTCCTAATCTCAATACCTAAAATAGAACCTAATGTTGTTCTAAAAATCCAAGAAAAATGCTAGGGGAATATGAATATCTACCCTTAAAACATACTAAAAAATCAAAGCCAAACTCATCACCAATTGGAAGAACAAAATTCAACAAAACAGATGGTCAAATATGCAAAATTAAAAGAAATAACAAAAATAAGAAAAATCAAATTAAATTGAAAAATGCATGAAATTGTATTTTGTTAATCCCAGAAAATCATAAATTCCATAAGGATCATGAGGATATTTTTAAAATAAATTTTGGATCAAAATTGGAATTAATATGATTTTTGGAATCAACAAACAATTAAAATAAAGCAAAATGAAATAAAAATCAATTAAAAGCCACGAATAATCCACAACCTTTGGATCAGCAAGCCAGTCAATGAGTCAAGGCACATCCAGCGCTCCTCATGATGCCATGCAATTTAATGAAATGACAGTGTTTTGATCTCAGAATTTCCAAACCAACTTTAAATCACATGCGTTGGATCTTCAGGTCAGTCAATGGTCAATGCAAGATCTAAGGGTTCAGACATCATCTTCCCCAAATCTCAGGTCATCAGAGTGGAGATTGAGTGTGGTGGTTGGTGGTGGCCGGAGAAGACTCCGGTCGTCTTCTCCGGCGAGGGTCCAGGTTCAGGCAACCAAAAATGACAAACTATATACCAATTCAACTCAGTTTTTCACGTACATTCCAAATCTCCACTCAAAATTATCCAATTCTTAACAAGTAAGCAAACACGAATCAAAGTTCAGAAAATGTCATCAATATCAACTCTCACCAAATGCTAAATTAAATACATAGAAATCCTCCTCATGTTGCACTGATCATCCTGATCTAAACAACTTGCTACAAAACCTCATGAATCAAGAGATTCAAGTCCAAACAGATCTGCTATGTCATCTTCAATCATCATCAATTGAATCCAAATCAAGCCTAAAACGATTTATGTCTTGTGTAGATCCTAACCACAGGTCTAAATCTAATCATCTCATGCTAAATCATGCTAGAAGTTGAATGTTACTAACCTGGTATAGATCTTGAAACAGAGGTACTTAGAGCTCATGGCTTGCTTCCAAATGCTCTAGATAGCTTCAATGATCCACAAGGAAGAGATTGCACACTTCAATTTTGCTTGAATTGGCTCCAAACTCAGAATCCGATTTGAACTTGCAGTTGAGAAAATTCACTTTCTCTTTCTGGTTCTGGCGCGAAATGAGGCTCAACCTTGATCTGAACTTGCTCTAATGAATATATAGAAGAGTTTCATGGGCTTTTGCAATGTGTTTGAAGCCCAAATCCGTGTATCCAATTTTCTGATTTTTGCTTGCAAGTTCATACACCAGTCGTGCCATACAAGCTAGTTTCTTGTTCTAGAAGGTTATAACACCTTGAAAATTGCATTTGGAGTGAATTTGGATTGATAGAATGGTCTGTTATGCATTGTGTGATGATTTGGTCATGTAACTTTCAAGTGAAGCAACCACATGACAACTCTCAAAATTTGACTTAAACTCAAAATTCTGGTATTGCCAATGCTCTTAGAATGTGATTTCCAATTAGAAAATGTACTTATTTGCTTGGTTTTGGTCATCTAACTCAAAAATCACATTTTCCCTCCTTTACACATTTGAATTTTCTTCATTTTCAAGCCATTTCAAGTGACTTTTTGGTATGAGCCAAACCAAACTCTCATGACCACTTGGTTGTACTTAAAACATCATTTTAAGCAAGTTCCATGTTGAACAAATTTCCATTTGAAGCTTGCAAGTTAGAGATATGGACCTATGATTGAAAATGACCTATAATCTCACTTTCCCAAAATACCCCTGACTTTTAAACCTCATAACTTGTGTTCTACCAATCATATGGAGGACTTCTAGTACAATTTAGAAAGCTAAGATCATGAGGAACAACTTTCATGTTGACCAAAAGTTTAAGTGAAACCTCCTTCTAGGTCAAAAATAGACTTGAAGTCAGATGATTTTCACAGACAAATTTTAGTGGCATCTGAGGACTTGTAACTTGTCTAGACCATAACTTGAGCTCTATAAATCCAATGGAGGACTTCTAGTACTCAAATTAAAGGTATTGAGATGCTCTACAAGTTTCATGTTGGCCAAAGATCCCTTTGAAAAACTTGTATCTTGACTTATGTGGCCTTGAAGTTAGGCACTAAACAGGGTAATTTGCACTGAAACCCTAATTTAGCAACTTCCCACATTCTTGATTCTTCTTGATTTGATCTTGGCACAACACCACAAATGTCTTATCACATCATTTCATGAACTCCATGACCTCAAAGTAGCTTGGATGCTCTTCAATTGCATAATTGACCTAGGGTTGATCCAGATGAAACCCTAATTGCTTGCACCTCAACTGTGGCTCTTGCATTTGACACACTGACTTGATTTAGCTCCAACATGGCCCTCTAGGCACCCCATGAGCTCTATACACATCTCATATTCACACCTCATGCTTCACATCTCATTGATGGTCCTCAGATGATCAAGACCTCCCACCACCTCCTGATGACTTGGATGACTTCTCAAGCTTGGATAAGATTTCTTGCTAGGCTTCTCTTGATAATAATCACACTTGATCCCCTGTTGGATGAATGATATGCCATGATATGCAAATGATAGAACTATGCAAATGATAATGCAATGAAACATAAACCAGGTAAAAGATGTTGAGCAAATTTTGGGGTGCAACAGCTGCCCCTATTCAAACGGCTTGGACCCGACTGGGTGAAGAGCGAACGACCTTCAAACAATCGAGGTAAAAGACGGTTGAATACCAAAAAACCCGGAAATTTGCCAACTGCAGACACGAACTGCACAAATTATTTGGAGAACAAAATCCACCAAATTATACTCCATCTTTGCTATGGGGTTTGTCAATATGAAAATACAACTTCACTCTGCCAACATCACAGGGAATAACTTTGGCGACTTCCACTGAGGAAATAGTTTTATCAACAAATAAGAAATAACTCTGCCAATAATACAGGAAAATAACTCCGTCACCACTACGGGAAATAACTTTGTCCGATACAGGAAAATCACTCTGCCAAATACAGGAAAGTAACTCCGTCACCACTACGGGAAAATAACTCTGCCAACAATACAGGAAATCACTCTGCCAAATACAAGAAAATAACTCCGTCACCACTACGGGAAAATAACTCTGCCAAATACAGGAAAATAACTCCGTCACCACTACGGGAAATAACTCTGCCAAATACAGGAAAATAACTCCGTCACCACTACGGGAAATAACTCTGTCAAATACAGGAAAAAAACTCCGTTACCACTACGGGAAATAACTCTGCCCAATACAGGAAAATAACTCTGTCCGATACAGGAAAATAAATCCGTCACCACTACGGGAAATAACTCTGCCCAATACAGGAAAATAACTCTAAATACAACTTCTCTTCCTATCTTTGCAGTAGCTAACTCCATCAATCAAATGGGTAACAAAATATTGGTCCAATCTTCAAACTTTTAGCGCGGACATGGCAGAAAATCTGAGAAGGACTCTACTGGGGATTTTCTGAACCCAAACCTCCAGACACCTACTTCGACATAGGCGGCAACTTCCAAAAATTGATTCACGAAATCTTTTGATACTGTCATAGCAACAATTTTGAAGAAATAGTCCGCTGGAGGGGTAAGAGAAACTTAACCAAGCAACTATGTGGGGAATAATGACAAAACTAACATTATCATTACACGTGTCACGTCGAGACCTTGCTTATCTGGTAATTAATCTGAGCAAGGGCTCCCTCCACCTGTAGGGAAAACAACACTTGAAAACAAAAGGTTAACCAACCTGGCTTATGTTTCAAAATGCGTATGTTTGACAATGGCGTAATGCTCCATTCGACATGGAAATGCTACGCGTGTGGGTAGATGCAAATATGATGATATATGAAAATGCTAATGCAGGCTCCAACTGCCGAGAAACACTCTGGTATGAAATGGCTAAGAACAAAACCAACTCCGCTGGGGATGAACGGGTATCATAAAGTATTCCGGCAAAATAAATGTCGGAAACAACAACCAACTCTGCTGGGGAGAGATCAGACATTTGGGAAGAAAACACAAACCCTGCTGGGGAAAGATGCGACCCTTCTGGGGGAAGAACTACACTGTCGGGACACAGTCTACAAACTCAAAGCTACAAACTCTGCTGAGGATAATCATCCTGACGAAAGAATGACAACCTGCGGGGAAAGGAATAACCATCCTCTGGGGAGGCGTCCTCTGCCGGGGATATTGATTTTGACTTTCTGGGGATATCCTATGGACCACTTCCATGAGGATACTCTTCAGGCGACATTCCTGGTGATACTCTCTCGGGGAGGATAATTCCACATCTGGTAGGAATAAGCACCGTCTCCACTCTCTGGGGATAAGATACGACTCGCTAAGGAACGACATCAACTGAAGTCAGGCCCTACGTCAAGAGACTTTGGCTGGGGAATACAATTCTTGACCGTTTGCTTCAAAGGTAAGGACCCTGCAAAACACAAACGAGACAAAACAAATCTACACAACAAAATCTATCCGTGTTAATATCCGTGACGATCATTCAGTCAATTCGAAGTTTTAGCAATTATTAGCAAGGGCCAATAAGTTTATGCAAGTGCAAGTTCATCAAAAACATCGACGCTTTTCACAAACAAAATAGTAAAGAACAAACATCAAGTACTGAATAACATGATTTATTGAATGGGCCTGTAAATAGGCAAAGCTTTGTACACTGGATGTAACTCCTGAAAAGAGGAAGTTACGCACAAGCACAATACAACATATGCACAAGAAGCACAAAGAAAGATACAAAATAAATTTGATATACATGTCGGCAACGTGGTACAGACAAACACCATGAGCTGATTCTCCTATGACTCGCCCGACTCTGGCGCTTTCCTGGTACTCGATCTTCGGAAGAGATTGTTTTAGATGAACGACCCTCAGGTATTCCCAAACCACCAAGCAATGCAGTATCAAACTCGGACCATAATCATTTGCTTTTTCAATCCCTAACTTTTGCGTGAATCGCCCTTTGCGGGTTTTCAATTCACCGGGATACCCTTTTTTGCCGAAGTTGCCCTTTTCAAGTTTTCAACTTCGCGGGTGTACATTTTTTCAATTTTATCCCTAACTTTTGCCCAAACCTTTTATTCCTTTTTTATGGTTTGCCAGGATGCCCCATTTTTGCCTGGACTCTCTTTTTCTGTCCAGCGGGTCACTTTAAGCAAAGTATTTTTTAACTGCGTCCGAATTCACAGGAGACGTAAAGTCCTCACCATCCATGGTGGATAACAACAAGACTCCTCCAGAGAAAACCTTTCTGACGACATATGAACCCTCGTAGTTGGGAGTCCATTTGCCCCTGTGATCTGATTGTGGTGGGAGGATCTTTTTCAACACAAGATCGCCCGTCTGAAAGCTTCGAGGGCACACCTTCTTATCGTAAGCTTTCTTCATCCGGCTCTGATACAGCCGACCATATGCGAGAGAAGCCAGTCTCTTTTCATCCATTAAACTGAGCTGGTTCAGTCTATCTTTTACCCATTCTGCCTCATCAAGTTGGACATCGCGTAAAACCCTCAAAGAAGGAATCTCAACCTCCAATGGTAGGACTGCCTCCATGCCATACACCAATGAGAAAGGGGTTGCCCCGGTTGACGTGCGTACCGTCGTACGATAACCGTGCAAAGCGAAAGGCAACATCTCATGCTAGTCCTTGTAAGTCACAACCATCTTCTGAACAATCTTCTTTATGTTCATATTGGCCGCTTCGACAGCGCCATTCATCTTGGGCCGATAAGGAGAAGAGTTGTGATGCTCGATCTTGAAATTCTGACACAGCTCTTTCATCATCTTGTTATTCAAGTTTGAACTGTTGTCGGTGATAATCCGCTCTGGGATTCCATATCTGCAGATGATATCCCTTTTGATAAATCTGGCTACCACTTGTTTGGTGACATTAGCATATGACGCTGCTTCCACCCACTTGGTGAAGTAATCAATAGCAACCAAAATGAACCGGTGTTCGTTTGATGCCGTGGGATCAATCTTGCCAATCATATCAATTCCCCACATCGAGAAAGGCCACGGTGATGACATAACGTTCAAAGGGCTCGGAGGCACATGAATTTTGTCCGCATAAATTTGACATTTATGACACCGCTTCGCGAACTTGAAACAATCTGTTTCCATCGTTAGCCAATAGTAACCTGCCCGCAACAGTTTTCTCGTCATTGCATGTCCACCAACATGCGTACCAAATGTACCTTCATGGATCTCTTCCATGAGCAACTTAGCCTCGTTCTCGTCCACACATCGCAACAACACCAAGTCGTGGTTTCTCTTGTACAGGACGTCATCCGGATTCAAATAAAAATTGCCAGCCAATCTCCTAAGAGTCTTCTGATCTCGACTGGACGCCCTAGCTGGATACTCTTTGTTCTTCAGGAAATTCTGGATATCAAAATACCACGGTTTGCCATCGGATGTTTCCTCAATGGCGAATATGAAGACGGGCCTATCAAGGCGAGAGATAATAATCATGGGAGCCTCATTCCAGAAGTTAACTTTATACATTGAAGACAATGTTGCAAGAGCGTCGGCCATCTGATTTTCTGCTCGTGGTACGTGATGCAATTCTACTTTGTCAAAGAAAGGCAACAACCTCCTTGCATAATTCATATAGGGTATTAGATGGGGCTGCCGCGTCTCCCATTCTCCTTTAATCTGGTTGACCACTAGAGCAGAGTCCCCGTATACATCAAGATATTTGATTCTCAAATCAATAGCCTCCTCAAGACCCATGATACACGCCTCATATTCAGCCTCATTATTGGTAACGGGAAAGGTCAATCTGGCAGTAAAGGGAATGTGCGTCCCTTGAGGAGTAGTGATAATTGCCCCTATTCCACTACCGTAGGAATTAACGGCGCCATCAAATATCAACTGCCATTTGGAACCCAACTCTGGACCTTCATCCGGCAACGGCTCATCACAATCTTTCATTTTTAAGTACATGATATCCTCGTCAGGAAAATCAAACCTCATTGGTTGATAATCTTCAATTGGCTGCTCCGCTAGGTATTCTGACAGAACACTACCTTTGATAGCCTTTTGAGAAACATATTGAATATCGTATTCTGTCAGCACCATCTGCCATCGAGCAATCCTCCCGGAGAGTGCTTGCTTTTCAAATACGTATTTGATCGGATCCATCTTTGAAATTAGTATGGTTGTATGGTTTAACATGTACTGTCTCAAACGTTTGGCAGCCCAGGCTAGCGCACAACACGTTTTTTCGAGCATTGAGTAACGGGATTCACAATCTGTGAACTTTTTACTCAAGTAGTAAATCACATGCTCTTTACGTCCAGTCTCGTCATGTTGACCGAGAACACAACCCATACTTTCCTCAAGAACCGTCAAATACATAATCAATGGTCTCCCGGCTACTGGGGGTATCAATATTGGAGATTCCTGCAAATATTCTTTTTTTTTCAAACGCCCTTTGACAATCTTCATTCTAGGTCACAGCCTGATTCTTTTTCAACAATTTGAATAATGGCTCGCATGTAGCGGTTAGGTGAGATATGAACCGAGCAATGTAGTTCAACCTCCCTAAAAACCCACGCACTTCTTTTTCTGTTTTAGGCGTTGGCATTTCTTGTATTGCTTTTATCTTAGCAGGATCAACCTCAATTCCTTTTTCGCTCACAATAAACCCTAATAGTTTACCAGATCTCACCCCGAAGGTGCACTTGTTAGGATTCAGCCTCAACCTGAATTTCCTAAGCCTCTTGAACAATTTCAGCAGATTAACCAAATGCTCTTCCTCCGTCTGGGATTTGGCAATCATATCATCAACATAAACCTCGATCTCTTTATGCATCATGTCATGAAAGAGCGTCGTCATAGCACGTTGATATGTTGCCCCAACATTCTTCAAACCAAAGGGCATCACTTTGTAGCAAAATGTTCCCCAGAGGGTAATGAAGGTTGTTTTCTCCATGTCTTCTGGCGCCATTTTTATCTGATTGTAACCCGAGAAGCCATCCATGAAGGAGAACACGTAGAATTAAGCAGTGTTATCGACCAGCATATCGATATGAGGAAGCGGAAAGTCGTCCTTCGGGCTCGCCCTATTCAAATCACGATAGTCTACGCACATCCGCATCTTACCGTCTTTCTTTGGTACCGGTACTATATTGGCGACCCATGAGGGATAAGTTGTAACAGCAAGGAACCCAACATCCCACTGTTTTTGAACTTCCTCCTTAATCTTCACAGACATATCTGGTCTGGTTCTTCTGAGTTTCTGCTTAACAGGCGAACATTCTTCTCGTAATGGCAGACGATGAACAACCATGTCAGTATCCAATCCTGGCATTTCCTTGTACGACCAAGCAAAGATATCACTGTACTCTTGCAACATCTCAATCAGACCTTGCTTGACGTCGCTTTGCAATGCAGCCCCTATCCGGATGTTCCTAACAGCTCCCTCGGACCCCACATTGATAATCTCAATCTCTTCCTGATGAGGCAGAATGATTCTTTCTTCCTGTTTCAACAGTCGAGTCAGCTCTTCTGGCAAGTCGCTATCCTTAACAATCTCTTCCTCAACTTGAAATACCGGTTGCTCGAAGTCAAAGCGAGTCATAGGAAGTTCGTGTTCGGTGTCATCTGAAATATGAATCCTGCAAAGGAAATGGTTAAATGCTTCAAATGAGTGCAAACAAATTCCATAACCATGTTGCCATTTATTGTTAAAATAAAAACAGGAAAAACAGGGAACACAAATTTGTATGAGAAAAACGCCTTTATTTAATGATTAAACAGCGCATACACATAAGCAGGTGGCCCTAAAACAAAATCACTGTGCCCCGGGTAGGACACATGATTATACAATAATCAAGAAAACAAATCAATAATGTTTTGTAGTCACTGGGACAATTTCCCGGATGGACCAGTTGCAGAGACTTTGTCCTGGCACGCTAGGCTTGATCCACGCGTCCATGTCGCAATCACTATCTCCATCTTCAGAGTCGGAAACAACATTAATCGTCTCAAAACAGACTCCCTTTGGAGTAATCACCACCGGTCCTTTGAACTTGGGCGCGCCTGATGCAGAAGGTGACGATGTAGGGCGATACCCCAAACCAAACTTGTCCAGCTTGACAGGAATTTCCAGCACTTGACCCCAACCCTTGGTCTCACCAGTCTGAACCAACGCTTGAGCGTCTTTGTATGAAGCCACAGCAACCTCTGGCACTTTGCTGGGAACACTGGACTTGTCTTTGATTTGCAACCCTTCGAAGGCTTGGCAGGGCATTTCATGGATTTCTCCATCCACTTCAACGTACTTGAATGATGAGAGATGACTGACCAAGATGTCCTCTTCCCCACAAATAGTAACGATGCCACCACTGGCTTCAAACTTAAGCTTCTGATGCAGCGTGGACGTCACAGCCCCTGCAGAGTGTATCCATGGACGCCCAAGTAAATAGCTATAAGCTGGATGAATATCCATAATATAAAGTTTAGTGTCAAATATTTCCGGCCCGACCTGCAACGGCAACGTTATCGATCCAAACACCGACCTTCTCGTTCCATCAAACGCCCTCACAACCAAGTCACTTGGCGTGCAAATAATTCCCCGGATATCTAACTTCATCATAGCCTTCTTAGGCAATACATTTAGTGATGATCCGGTATCCACAAGAACATGCGACATTACGGTGCCCCGGCATTCCACCGATATGTGCAAAGCCATATTATGCTCTCGGCCTCTGGGTGTTAGATCAAAATCAGTGAAACCCAAACTATGTCCAGCATTGACATGCGCCAGTACCCCCTCTAGCTGGTTGACAGAAACCTCCTGAGGTACAAATGACGTGTCCAATATCTTCAACAAAGCATTTCGATGAGCCTCAGAATAAAGCAACAAAGATAGGATTGATATTTTTGAGGGTGTCTGTTGTAAGTGCTCAACAATCTTATAATCGCTCTTGCGAATTAGTCTCATGAACTCTTCTACGTCCTTGAGCGACATGTATTTCTCTTTCAACTGGGATGGTCCACTTTCATTCACCTTGGCCTTGCCTTTAGCAATTTTCTCTGCTTCAACTTCAGGTGCG
The DNA here is from genome assembly GCA_963859935.3 of Lathyrus sativus. NCBI lineage: Eukaryota > Viridiplantae > Streptophyta > Magnoliopsida > Fabales > Fabaceae > Lathyrus > Lathyrus sativus. The sequence goes on along the minus strand of OZ012737.1, from coordinate 322,769,759 downwards.
GTGAAGATTCTTCCACTACGGGTCATGCCTCCCGTTCCAACAACATTATCAACTGCCCCTGCCGGCCGTCTATTCACCTCAATCTTTTCTCCATTACAGTACGCTTCTAACCCATATGTCCATGGAACAACTTTTGTACTCTCAAAAGGAACGGGTCCTGCTTTTGTTATTGTGATAGTCGGCTGCTTGGTGGGCGTTGAGATCGTAATAGTCTTTCTTGGGATCGTAACAGTTGCAATCTCATCCTGCTTTTCAAATAATGCCTCAACAGGCCTTTCAACAGCAGTCCGATCAAATTGCAAAATCCCCTCATCTATCATGGCTTGGATACCTCTTTTCAAATCAACGCAACCCTCTGGTTGGGTCCAGCAATCCAGACAATATTCATCACACCCAGGGAATACTCCCCCTTTCAACAGTCTACTTTTAACACAACTTAACGGTGTCTTCACTTCATTCACATCCATAACCAAGTTCAACTTCTCTTCCGTTAGGATAGCATTCACTCCATGATTCGGCATGGGTTGTTGTACAATATTGGGACCATCCTGACCAAAGTTAATGGCCTTACTATCAAGCAAATCTTGAACCTTATGTTTGAAAGCATGGCAACCTTCAATATCATGTCCGGGCGCCCCGGAATGAAAATCACAATGTTTACCAGCGTCAAAACCAAATGGAGGAGTGCCCGTCAACAGGGCCATCGTTCTCTTTTACACCAAATTCAAACCCAACAGCGTTTGAAGAAGTTCAGCATAAGTTGAAGGAGGTGCTTCAAATACTCTCTTTGCCCTACCCTCTTGAATTCTACGCTGAGCAGGGTGCATTCTCTGTTGTTGCGGCTGTTGTTGCCGTTGTTGTTGTTGTTGTTGAGGTATCAGGATAGTAACACTAGCAACTTGCTGTGGCTGATACTGATTCCTACCTCTTCCACGACCTCGACCACCATATACCGCCCTGGCGTCGCCTTGTCTCTTTCCACCAAAGGCTTTCCTTGCACCTCCAGCTGAGGTGGATTCACCTGCCTGAATCTTCCCAATCTTAATTCCGTTTTCAATCTGTTCTCCCATGAGAATCATGTCGGAGAAACTACCCATCGAGACATTGAGAAATTTGTCCTAATACATTCCAGAGAATGTTCCAATAAACATATCAATCAACTCTCTTTCAACCAAAGGGGGATGAACCCTAGCCGCAATATCACGCCAGCGCTGCGCATACTCCTTGAAGCTCTCACCATTTTTCTGAGACAAACTCTGTAGCTGGACCCTGTTTGGCGCCAAGTCACTATTATATTGGTAATGTTTAACAAAAGCATCGGCCAATTCTTTCCAGCTTCTAATTTGGGTGGGCTCCAGTCCCATGTACCATTCCAGCGATGGTCCCGATAAACTGTCTTGAAAGAAATGCATAAGCATCTTCTCATCGTCAGAGTATGCAGACATTCTTCTGTAATAAGAATGTACATGAACTCTAGGGCATGTATCCCCCTTATACTTGTCAAATGTTGGAGCTTTGAATTTCAAAGGCACCATCAGCCCAGGCACTAGTCCCATGGTAGTCATATCTAACCCAGCAAAGTTCTGATTGGCTATCCCTTTGATCTGCTCTTCCAGCATTTTGAACCTCCTATCATTATCATTAGGCCTTTCAAATCCCACGCCTTATTCGGAGAAAGCGTCTTCCTGGCGATCCTCGCCCCAGTTCAGATTCTCATTGCCATATCCCTCGTAACCAGCGTTACGGCCATATCCCTGTTGATTGAAAATAGGATCCCGTCCTCTGTTACCAAATCCTTGGTTGCCCCCACCTAGTCTATAACCAGTGTTGAAAGGCACCATCCCATCACCGTTGTTGTTCATGTTACCAAAACCAACATCACCGTTTCCATACCCTTGATTGTTGTTACCATAGCCATCGTAGCCAAAACCTTGATTGTTGAAACCAAAATTACCAACATGATTACCAATGCCAAACCCTTGGTTATTGTTCCCAAAACCAGTGTTGTCACCGAACCCTTGATTAGCATCTCCAGCATTGCCAGCATCGTTAACAACATTCCCATCACCATTTCCAGCGTTTCCAGTACCAGTGTTACCATTACCAGCACCAGCGCCAGTATTTCCATTGCCATTGCCATCACCGACACCAACTCCACCACTTGTGGGAATGACCACTGTAGGTATCCCATCCTCCCTGCGAGGAGTTCCAACAGAGTGATAATCAGTATTTCCATTCGCCCGCACCAGCAGCGGTTGCACCAGAGTCTGGAGATTCTCTTGGCCCTTGACCACAGTTTCCATTGCTTGCATGAAAAGTGCCAACTTCTCACGAATTTCCTGCATCTCGACTTGAACATGATCTATGATTCTCTTGCAGTTGTTCCTAGTAGAATAACGATGCGTTCTCTGGTTGTCAATCCTGAAACCTGTGAGATGCAGGAAATAAGATACAGGTTCAAAAAATACCGGTCATGCAATATGAGTATGCAGATGCAAATGTATAAGTATGCTACAGGTTATATTCCCCCCGATTCTAGTTTCAGAGAGAAGGCCATCACGACAATGGAGTCCCAATCAAGCAAGCAAGGAATCAGAAAATCCTCATACATAAGCAAATGCCAAGAGGCAAAGTACAAGATACAACTGAATACAGCTGAAAAGACCTCGGCCAACAAGTCTGGCGATGGTCAAAATACAAGTACAGATAACAAAAGCAAAGCAAAGATAAATCAGGCTAAATGGCGCGCTCTGACATCTTCCAATATCCTCAACGTCTCCGAATGACCTAGTCTGGAGATTAGCTCTTGTATCAGTAATGCATGCCGCTCAGTAGTGGATCTCAGCTTTTTGGCGTCGTCCTTGCAGGTTCCTTCACCAAAACACTCGTCGAGTCTGCATCTCTTGAAGCCGACCTTCAATTCACAACCTCTCAGCTCCTTGCGAAGGTCACTCACTCTAAGCTCAACAGCGCTCCTAAGTGATGTCTCTTCAGCAATCTTTGCATCCTGGGCTCTAATCTGCGCCTCTAGCGTGGCAATCTGCAGCTTCAGCTCACCCTCACGCTCCCTCCGCTTGGTAAGCGTGGTATTCCATAATGTTTCCCACTTGCCGAGTCGAGAATAATCTTTGTTTAAGAGTTCCTTCTTGGAAGCAAGCACCTTGCTAACACTGTTCAAGGCTACTCCCACTTTTTCCCTCTTGTTGGTTTCTTCAGTCAAATCTGAACCCAACCTATTAATCAACTCAGTCTGTTCCTTCACAGTGAAGGTAGCTTCATTCTTCTCACGACGCAACTGGAAGATCTCTTTCTCTAACTCATCATTGGCTTTTCTCAATTCTTCGTTTTCAGCCAACAATTTGTTATACTTCTCAATATCTACCGAAGTAGGTACCTTAATCACCGGAATATACAAAGGTTCCACAGCAGGATATGGCATCAAGGAAATCCTAGCTCTCTCGTGGATCCAAGCCAAATAAGGATCATAAGCTTTGCTGTTGCTCTTACCAAGCAAAGCTTTCCCTCTCCTATGGATGTTAGCCCATGCATGTCTCAACCTGATCAAAACAGCCTCGTCTAATAAGCCCGTGAGATACAGAGATTCCTGTATCTCAACCTCAATAGGAGCATCTCTCAAGGCATAACCAAACTGTCTCACCAGCAGAGAAGGGTTATAGTTGATACATACTTTCCGTCCAATCAAAGGGACATTCGGAAAGCCGCTGCAACTATATATAATATCAGTGCCAAGCATGCTCCGATCAAACCAAATGATGTTCTCAGCAGACAACCCCATCAACCAGGAAGACCAATCCAAAGTATCAACAACATCAACAAAAGGTCCTGTCTTCGGAAAATGCCCCTGGAACCACCTGTACAAGAGAGGAAGACAGCAAGAAACATTCTTGCCACGACGTTTCTCATTCTTATAGTGAATAGAATGATAAACATCACCCAAGAGAGTAGGAACTGGATTCTTCGAGGCAAGACTCAAGAAGGCATCTGAGTCCACAAAATCTGGCACATTGGGAAACAAGACAATCCCATAGACACAGACAGCTAGAATGGCACTGAAGGCAACCCAACATCCACTCTTCGCGCACTGTGTAACCTTCTCAACCAGGACAGACAGGTGAAAACCATAAGCTCCGTTCAGCTTGACCAAACCTCCAGGGAACTCAGAAACGTCTAAACTGATAATCTCAGCAAGTGTAGCCATCTCAGGCTCAGCATCAACATGTATAAAGGGCATCCGGTCTAACACAGGAACTCCCAACATAGCAGAATACTCCTCCAAAGTGGGTGCAAGAATATAGTCGGGGAACAGGAAGCATCTCAGCTGAGGCTCATAAAACTGCATCAAAGTATACACCCCAGTCGTCTCAAATGCTGAAGGCCTGTACAACAAACTAAGCAATCTCCCATAAGATACTCTGAACTCAGCCCTCACTCTCTCATCTGCTAGAGCAACTAATCCCAGCAAGGAACTGATATCTGGAGAATGCAACCGGTAAGCAACTGTCCTCTTCATGGACTCCATGTATGGCCAGAAGATACACTAGAATCAGAGGGGAATGATCACACCTGCAACATAAATACACGTTAATGAAATGCAAACATGAAAATGCACATGCATATGCAAATAGGAGATCAAGTGCAATGCTGATGAACTGTGCTGCTCTGTACTGAAGCCTGAAAACCATCAAATCTTCGCCTCAAACCAAACCAACCACTCAAAAGAACCCTGTAACCACATCTCACTGACAGAGATAAACCAGGTACTTTGAGGTTAAAGGTTTCCTGCAAACAGACCTACCTACCCCTCACAGGTATGTACTTAACTCGCAGATGAGGTACCGCATCCTATGCGGGTTCAACGTCACAGACTTTCAAGAGCGATGATACGATACCCAGAAGGTGTGGCATCATCATCCCTTGAAGCGGCCTCACTTAGTTGAATCCCAATTGATAGGTCCCCAGAGTCGACAATCCTCGGGTCAGACAACTTGTCGAGCCCTAAGGGCCAGGCAAGAAGTATCAAAGAGAATCTCGTCCGAGCGCAGATTTCGCGGCTAGCTGGTGCGAGTTAAGTAAGCAGGCTAACCACTACTCTCTACTTCTAAGTCTATGTGCAAACTCAAGCCCAGGTCCGGCTTATCTCTCAATCTAACCCTCTTCCCAGCACAACAACAATAATATAATACTGAAAGTAAAGGCAGAAAGGTAAATACACACAAAACCCCAGACGGGAAAACAAGCACTAGGATTGACTCGCATAGGGAACCAGATGTCCCCAGCAGAGTCGCCAGCTGTCGCTACTGCGAAAATCGGCGCTGGCTATGACAGAGGAGTCGCCACCGTGCGTTATTTATCCCACAAGAGGGAAAGGAAATGCTCAGGGTAAACCTAACGCAAAGAGGGAAAGGAATGGTCGTCACAACCAAATCCTGGATTCGGGAGTCGGTTACGCAAGGGGAAGGTATTAGCACCCCTCACGTCCGTCGTACTCGACGGGATCCACGCTTGTTTTCTATCTAAGGGTGTGTTTATCTATCTACTCTACAGGTCTGGGTTAAAAGAAAAGAAAATGACTCAACAAAGTATCGCACTTTATGCCTACGTATTCCCGTCTGGAACGAGAAATCAGAGTCAACGTAGTTCGCCTACGTACAGGAAAGGAGGGGAAGGTTGCTCGCCGAGATATCGCATCTCGTGCCTACGCACTTTCATACGGCATGAAAGATCAGAGCAAACGTAGTTCGGGCTACGGAAGACACAAGTTTGTCTGACAGTTTTTTATCTTCTTAAGAAAGGGTTTTCCTGATTAAGGGTCCAAGCGGACAAAAAAAGACATTTGAAAGTTGTTTTCAGTTTTTTACGAAATAACTATTTTTTAGGATGTTTGCAACTTGTACTGTACTAAAGACTTGTGATCTGAGAGTGACTACGTCGCATGTCACCCTAAGGGTACCATACTAAGCAGCCAGATTACTGAAGAGTGACCCTCCAGCAACCTTTTCTCAAATAGCTTAAGGCTCGTAACGTACAACACGCGTTATCCTTATTACTGTGTTTTTGAATTGTTTTGAGATGAGAAAAGAGAGACACCCTAAAACTATGGTTGAAAGGGGACTCTACCTAAAATTATCATGCATGGGTCAAAACCTAATGTCTGTCATAATTTCCTCTTGCACAGAGGAAATCAGAGATCCTAGGGGATAAATAGCAAAAGACAGAGCAATTATAGTAAACAGTAAACAGTAAACATGCATGCTATGCAACAGTACCAGAGAGGCAAGGGAGAAAACAATAGGCAAGAGGAGACAAGCTCCACCTCAAACCTAGAGGTAATCAACACAAGCAAACAGACAATACAGAGAAAAACAAAAGATACAGAGGAGGCAGCCCAAGCAATAGCAACAAACTCCTACAACAAACAGCAACAGCAGCTCTAAACAACAAAGTTGGATAGACAACAAAGTTGACAGCAAGACTTCATCTTCAAGCAAGCTTCTATATTCAAGCTTCATCAATCTTCAATCTTTAAGCTCTAGCAAGCAAACTCCAAGAGGAGGATTAATCATCAAGATCAAGTTATAATGTTAAGAAACTTAATGACAACCAAAGGAAATCACTAAGAACTCAACATTTCAAATAAAAGGTATCCTCAAAGTTCTACTCACTTGGGCATACCACTCATCCCTCCTAAGGAGAGATGGAGCTTCCCAAGAAGGAATTTATGTCATTGGATGGGATAGAGGCAAACAATGCACTCTATGTTTGGAAGAAATAATCAAAACTAGGTCTAAGGCACTTCCTAAAACCCTAATTTCCTAAGCTCCTAAGAAACTTCCACAAGAAGAAAAGCCTTCAACTCCAAGCTCCAATCTTCAATACCAAGCATCTTCAATGAATCCAGAAGCTCCAACAAAAAGAACTCAAGCCTAAACCCACTCCAAAGCAACCAACCAAACCAAACAATCCAAAGCACTCAAGAGAGGAAACCACAAATACAAGCCACTTGCAAAATACAACTAAAATAGAAAATGACATTGAAAAATTCTAATAAAATTCCTAGGGGAACATGCATGTTCGAACAACCTAATGTAAAAATATTGAAGCCTAAATCAACTTCTAAGTTATCTAAACAATTCCTACATTGAGATATGTCAAAGGAATCCACAAGTTTGGGAGGGTCCTAATATCAATACCTAAAACAAAACCTAATGTTGTTCTAAAAATCCAAGAAAAAGTCTAGGGGAACATGAATATCTACCCTAAAACATAATAAAAAATCAAAGCCAAACTCTTCACCAATTGGAAGAACAAAATTCAACAAAATAGATGGTCAAATATGCAAAATTAAAAGAAATAACAAAAATAAGAAAAATAAAATTAAATTGAAAAATGCATGAAATTGTATTTTGTTAATCCCAGAAAATCATAAATTCCATAAGGATCATGAGGATATTTTAAAAATAATTTTTGGATCAAAATTGGAATTAATATGATTTTTGGAATCAACAAACAATTAAAATAAAGCAAAATGAAATAAAAATCAATTAAAAGCCATGAATAATCCACAACCTTTGGATCAGCAAGCCAGTCAACGAGTCAAGGCACATCCAGTGCTCCTCATGATGCCACGCAATTTAATGAAACGACAGTGTTTTGATCTCAGAATTTCCAAACCAACTTTAACTCATGCGTTGGATCTTCAGGTCAGTCAATGGTCAAGGCAAGATCTAAGGGTTCAGACATCATCTTCCCCAAATCTCAGGTCATCAGAGTGGAGATTGAGTGTGGTGGTTGGTGGTGGCCGGAGAAGACTCCGGTCGTCTTCTCCGACGAGGGTCCAGGTTCAGGCAACCAAAAATGACAAACTATATACCAATTCAACTCAGTTTTTCACGTACATTCCAAATCTCCACTCCAAATTATACCAATTTTGCTTGAATTGGCTCCAAACTCAGAATTCGATTTGAACTTGTAGTTGAGAAAATTCACTTGCTCTTTCTGGTTCTGGCGCGAAATGAGGCTCAACCTTGATCTGAACTTGCTCTAATGAATATATAGAAGAGTTTCATGGGCTTTTGCAATGTGTTTCAAGCCCAAATCCGTGTATCTAATTTTCTGATTTTTGCTTGCAAGTTCATACACCAGTTGTGCCATACAAGCTAGTTTCTTGTTCTAGAAGGTTCTAACACCTTGCAAATTGCATTTGGAGTGAATTTGGATTGATATAATGGCCTGTTATGCATTGTGTGATGATTTGGTCACGTAACTTTCAAGTGAAGCAACCACATGACAACTCTCAAAATTTGACTTAAACTCAAAATTATGGTATTTCCAATGCTCTTAGAATGTGATTTCCAATCAGAAAATGTACTTATTTGCTTGGTTTTGGTCATCTAACTCAAAAATCACATTTTCCCTCCTTTACACATTTGAATTTTCTTCATTTTCAAGCCATTTCAAGTGACTTTTTGATATGAGCCAAACCAAACTCTCATGACCACTTGGTTGCACTCAAGACATCATTTTAAGCAAATTCCATGTTGAACAAATTTCCATTTGAAGCTTGCAAGTTGGAGATATGGACCTATGATTGAAAATGACCTATAATCTCACTTTCCCAAAATACCCCTGACTTGTAAACCTCATAACTTGAGTTCTACCAATCAGATGGAGGACTTCTAGTACAATTTAGAAAGCTAAGATCATTAGGAACAACTTTCATGTTGACCAAAAGTTCATGTGAAACCTCCTTCTAGGTCAAAAATAGCCTTGAAGTCAGATGATTTTCATAGACAAATTTTAGTGGCATCTGAGGACTTGTAACTTGTCTAGACCATAACTTGAGTTCTATAAATCCAATGGAGGACTTCTAGTACTCAAATTAAAGGTATTGAGATGCTATACAAGTTTCATGTTGGCCAAAGATCCCTTTGAAACTTGTATCTTGACTTATGTGGCCTTGAAGTTAGGCACTAAATAGGGTAATTTGCACTGAAACCCTAATTTAGCAACTTCCCACATTCTTGATTATTCTTGATTTGATCTTAGCACAACACCACAAATGTCTTATCACATAATTTCATGAACTCCATGACCTCAAAGTAGCTTGGATGCTCTTCAATTGCATAATTGACCTAGGGTTGATCCAGATGAAACCCTAATTGCTTGCACCTCAACTGTGGCTCTTGCATTTGACACACTGACTTGATTTAGCTCCAACATGGCCCTCTAGGCACCCCATGAGCTCTATACACGTCTCATATTCACACCTCATGCTTCACATCTCATTGATGGTCCTCAGCTGATCAAGACCTCCCACCACCTCCTGATGACTTGGATGACTTCTCAAGCTTGGATAAGATTTCTTGCTAGGCTTCTCTTGATAATAATCACACTTGATCCCCTGTTGGATGAATGATATGCCATGATATGCAAATGATAGAACTATGCAAATGATAATGCAATGAAACATAAACCAGGTAAAAGATGTTGAGCAAATTTTGGGGTGCAACAGCAGGTGCTTGGTGATCTCCCTCAAAAAGCAAACCTACAGAGGAAGGTAGGGGAACTAAAGCTTGTGATCTTGTTTGTGATGCAGGATGAAAATGATATGTGGGATCTTAGGGGTAAAAATTAGGATATTACAACTTCCCCTATTTAAGTTTCTTCTATTCGGAGATATGAAGATTGACATCTTTGTCTCAACAAGATAGAAGAGACTTAAATATAATAATAAACCCAATTTTTTGCTGTAAGAGAGCATAAAATGATATGATTATGCAGATGGTATGCAGACACAAGACCTTTGTGGGGGAGAATATGCTACAAGAGACAAACAAATGCTGGGGAGCAAAAGAAAAGAGAACAAACTATGTAGGGGAAAACTAAAGAGTAAGATTCCACTGAGGAAAAATTACCAACCAGAAATAAAAGAGGGATATCTCATCTCGACAAGGGAAGTAAAAATCTCTGTTGGGGAAAAGGTCATTTACTACCAGGCGCCCGGTAATAACACGATCAAAAAGAAAGATTACCAACTATCAACCAAGTGGCAGTTACGACAAGGTACTCAACCAAAATGTTACAAGAAATATTACCTAATACCAACCAACGGGCAATATGACAAAGGTAATAGACTCAAAAAGGAGAGATTACCAACTATCAAATAAGTGATAGCTACGGCAAGGCAACCAATTCGAATGGAAAGATTACCAACTATCAACCAAGCGATAGCTATGACAAGGTAACCAACCAAAAGGATACCAGAAATATTACCTACTACCAACTAAGGGCAGTACGACAAAGGTAATAAACTCAAAAATGAGAAATTACCAACTATCAACTAAGTGATAGCTACGACAAGACATCCAACTCGAATGGAAAAATTACCAACTATCAACCAAATGATAGCTATGACAAGGTAACCAACCAAAAGGATACCAGAAATATTACCTACTACTAACTAAGGTCAGTACGACAAAGGTAATAAACAAAAAAGGAGAGATTACCAACTATTAACTAAGTGATAGCTATGACAAGGAAACCAACTCGAATGGAAAGATTACCAACTGTCAACCAAGTGATAGCTACGACAAGGTAACCAACCAAAAGGATATGAGAAATGTTACTGACTACCAACTAAGGGCAGTATGACAAAGGTAATAAACTCAAAAAGGAAAGATTACCAACATCAACTAAGTGATAGCTACGACAAGGCAACCAAACCAAGCTATATTACCTACTACCAACTAATGGGCAGTATGCCAAAGGTAATAAGCTTTAAAGGGAAGAGAAATATTACCTACTACCAACTAAGTACAGTACCACAAAGGTAATAAACTCAAAAGGGAGACATTACCAGCTATCAACCAAGTGATAGCTACGACAAGGTAACCAAACCAAAAGGTAATGAGCTTTTGCTATCAGAGCAAGGGACTAAAGTTTAGTCCAGGAATAAACCAGAGAGAAGCGGTCAAATAAGACTCTACCAGGTGAGGAAATATCTCAACTGGGGATTAATTCCATCCAGACAAATGAACTGGGGAGGAAGGCTAAAACAAATATCTTCCACGAGACATTAACTCAATGGGGAATTAACAAAGATAAACATTTTTGGATTACATATCGACACTCTAATGGAGAGAGGACACATACACTCTACGGGAATTACAACACCAGAGAGCAAATAAGTACCAACACAAATATAAGATGCAGAACGCGACAACAATATGTTATACCCAACAAATGAATGTGTATGCAATGCATATGAGTATGAATATGGTGACAAAACATATATAAGGATGAATAGAGGGTGAATAAGCATCACAACACCACCCGATACTCGACTAATATCAATCAAATGGAGATATCATTAGAAACTCTGCTAGGGATTCAGCTGAAGAAATCCTGCAAGAGATAAACAAAAGCCATCAAAGGAAAATAAATCCTACTACAAGGCTCGAAACTTGCTGGAGAGGAAAACTGCCCGGGGAGAAGCTTGAAGATCATTCTTCTAACATCAATGATGCACAAAGAGGATAACAACATAAACTCTGTTCCAGGAAATGGAGAGAATCTGTTGGGGGTATGACAATCTGAATCTTTCTGACTCTTCTCGGGGATAAGAAAAATTCACATGAACTTTGCCTCATGGAATGAACAGATCTGCTGCGGAAACTAATGGATCCACTGGGGATTATAATCATATAAACAATTACATAAAAACCCAATGGGAAAAAAGGACATATCTGCTGGAGATAGTAAGGAAACTCTATGGGGATTAACTAATTTTGAGCAAAGCATCCTGGATTTGTTGACGAAAATAAGAAGTTAACATCACAGTAAAAGGTCAAGTTGCGGGGGATTTTAGATCAATACTCAATATATATGAGAGAAAACCAACAGATGACTACTATATCAATACTCTTTAAATAGAAACGTCATCAGCGACTTCACTAGGGAATATCCGAAGTAGGGATGCACTACCTTCACTGGGGATCAGCGAGGATAAATCTCTGAATAAGAACAACCTAGAGAGGAAGACATCCTGAACTTATCGAGGAAAGTAAAAAGTCAACATCATAGTAGAAAATCAAGCTGCAGGAAAATTTAAATCAATACCCAACATAAGGCAAGAGAAAACCCGACAGGTGACTACTATATCAATACTTCTTAGAGAGAAATAATATTGCTTTCCGCTTAGGGACATCCAAAGTAGCAACAACACATCTAGAGGGTAAAACTCTAAATGGGGATTCCTCATATAACTTCTACCGGGGACAGCAAAATATGAATCTCAGAGTTACACATCAAGAAGAAGTGGACCATAAAACTGCTCAACTACTTGATCATAACATAATCAGCTGGAGAAGATCTGGATCGAGACCTAGCAAGGGAAAAATCGAACAGTATTTGGCTGGAGAAAAACTCAAACTGGTATTCAACTGAGAAATACTAGATCTTATGAGTCCAACACATCATAACAAATCTTTGAGGGAACCCGACATCTTGTTAACAACTAAAAAAGGGGAAACATGGTTATATCCATAGGAACAAACTCTGCTGAGGAACTATCAACAGACTCTACTAGGGGAGTAAGAACGAACCCTGCTGAGAAAAACACTAAGCTTTGTGCTTCACGATTTTACCATTCTTGGAGTAACCATTGAAATTCCTTTTTATATTCATTAATCAAATGAAAATGCTTTTATAATTTTCAAAAATTTAAATCAATTATTCACATTTTGTTTCAAAAATCATCATCGACAATAAATGAAATTTTGCAAACAGAAATAAAGTAAGAATTACAAATAAAGGGACAAAGGCCCAAATTTTATTAATAGAATGGTAATCCACAAATGGCGTAACTCCATGGATCATTACAAAGTTTGAAAAATGATAAATACAATGAAAAGGGTTACATTGAAATACAATGACCACTATTCTCCCTAACAACTTTAAATTCCACTGTGCTCAAAGTGATCAAAACGGATAGGAAATGTTGCTTCAAGTGATCAAAACTGGCCGAATGCAGTTACTTGCCATAATCTCTAACTTTTACCTAGATTTCCGTTTCGGGTTTTCAATCTACTGGGATGATTCTTTCTGTTTTTGTCTCTAACTTTTTCCTGGACCGCCCTTTCGGGGTTTCAGCCCACCGAGACGCTCATTTTTTCCTAAGCCGCCCTTTCAGGATTTCAACTTAGTGAGTTGCTTTTATTTTTTAGGCGAATTATTTATTGACTACATCGGCATTCTCAGGACGGGTGAACTCTTCACCATCCATAGTTGTAAGGATTAATGCACCACTAGAGAAGGCTCTCTAAACAACATATGGGCCTTCATAATTAGGAGTCCACTTGCCCTTATAATCAATGGTAAAAGTCAAGATCTTTTTGAGCACGGGGTCGCCTTCTCTGAATGCACGAGGTCGAACCTTCTTGTCAAAAGCTTTCTTCATTCTCTACTGATACAATTCGCCATGACACAAGGCTGTCATTCTTTTCTCTTCAATCAAATCCAATTGATCATATCTACTCTGATATCATTCAGCCTCAGACAATTCAACTTCCATCAAACTCTTATAGAAGGGATTTTAAATTCTATTGGGAGAATTGCTTCAATGCCATAAACGAGAGAGAAAGGGGTTGCCCCTGTTGAAGTGCGTACGTATGTATGATACCCATGTAGAGCAAAAGAGAGCATTTCATACTAGTCCTTATATGTAACAACCGTCTTCTGAACAATCTTTTTGATATTCTTATTAGCAGCTTTAATAACCTCATTCATCTTAGGTCTTAAGGAGAAGAATTATGATGCTCAATTCTAAACTCATCACATAGTTCCTTCATCATCTTATTATTCAGATTTGACCCATTATTAGTGATAATTCTGCTTGGAACACCATACCGGTAGATGACTTGGTTCTTGATAAACTGGGCCACCACTTGCTTGGTCACATTTGCATATGATGCCGCTTCAACCCACTTGGTAAAATAGTCAATAGCCACTAGAATGACTCATCGTCATTTCTTTTCTTCTTCTTTTTTTTTTCATTCATTTTTTCCTCATTTTTGTAGACATTCTGGCTTCAACGACAATCTATGCTCCACAATATCAGTATCAAGAGCTGGCATATCTTGATAAGACCAAGCAAAAACATCAACATATTCTCTGAGAAGCTCTACTATCCTCTTCCTAACATCTGACTGAAGCAGTGCCCCAATCTTGACTTTTTTTTCTATTTTCCTCTAAACCCAAATTAGCTAATTCCACCAGCTCCTCATGAGGTTAAATGGTCTTTTCTCGTGCTCAAGTAACCGAGAAATTTCATCCAGAATCTCCTCGACATCCTCTTCTTCCGACTCAAACACAGGGAATTCAAAATTGGGAAGGGCATAGGGACATTGTATTCAATGGGTTTAACAATCAATCTACATAATAATTTATGTTTTATTTTAGAATATGAACAAAAGTGCAAGTACCATGCAGATAAAATTGATTATCAATTTTTTTTTGGTTTTTTATGTTACCATTTTTTAGAAATAAAGCAAAAAGGGAAAACATAATATGGATAAGCAATATGACATTTTATTGATGATGATATTAGTTGAAACAAAGCCCTCACAAATTCACTTTCACCTTGGGCCAAAAGTGAAAGAATTTTTGAAAGAGACAAAAACAAATTACTTTAAAACGTGAACAACAGTAGGAACGTCAACAACTATCCAATTTTGGCATATCAATCCACGTGTCACAAAGTTGGGTGTTTCTTCCTATGGATCATCTTCAATGATGGAACTAACTTCATATTTAGATTCTTTAGGCCTCGGTCGAGGGGTATAAAACGGTACTGATAGGAAAAATAACAAGTGTACTATTTTGCCTATAATAATAATAATAGGGAAATCTCAAGTATCGAACTCAAGGACTGCTTGATGATACAAAGTTCTTGATCAATTTCAATTAAACAAAATCTTTGCGGTTTTTGTTTTGTTTAGTAAAATTAGGGGTACAATTGTAATTAAAGAAAACAAGTAAAATAGTTGAACGTTAAACAAATATGAATAGATTGCTAGAATGGGTGTATGATTCTTCATGCAATGACTACGACTTATCAATGCAATAACACAATTCATAATAATTAATTTCTGGTTCTTTAGGGCAGCCACTCTTAAGTCCTTAATGAGAAGGTCTTTGATAACACAACCTAATTACTATATCCACATGCAATTATGGCTTCAATCAAGCATTCAGATTCAAGAATATTCCGGTTACGATAAAGTATCCCTAGTCCTAGGTGATATTTATTATCATATGTTCTTACTCAGATCGATGAATAATAGCGGTCTGGCTTAAATTACTCGTATAAATTCGAAATCTGTTTTTTTGACGGTTAAATCATTAAGAACGGATATAAGAACAAACCAATGATTATTAAATTCTGAGTTCTCCAATAATGAAACACTCTTGAAAAGATGAATCCACTATGAAATCATGAGTTCTCCAGCCTTCAAAATGTGTATTTTCTCTGAAAAATCGTCCAACCCTTGAAAAATTGCGTTCTGGAACTAAACAGTCATCTTTTTGGGCCTTCAGCAATTTTGGGCTTCAATACACGTAATGCATAAGGTGTTACGCGTAATGCCTTTATGACGTGCTAGGTATCATACGCGTACACCTCCGGGCCAGCCATCTAAACAAGCCCTTACGCATAATGCTCAAGGTGTTACGCATATGGGCAGAAACATGTTTTTTCCACTCCTCTGGTAATTTGTGTAACGTACTTGTACATGGTCAGGTCCATACGCGTAACGAAATGCATTACGCGTATTGGCAGCAGGAGTGCATTTTCTTCACTTTTCCCCCACTTCCTCACTCTGGCCCAGTTTTGCATCCAGTCCTCGATCCTCTGAGCTCCCAAACCTGTATTTGACCTGCCGACATACCAAAAACGTAAAATATCCTCGAGAATCTCCTAATTCATGACACACTAAACCTCACAAAAATAAACCAAAATACTGACAAATACGATACAATTCATACATTTCACATGGATTATTGCTGATAAAACAATAAAAACTATAGCACAAATGGTGACTGATCACAACCCCAAACTTAGCTTGTTGCTTGTCCTCAAGTAACACTTTATTCATAAATTTCATATCACCCCAAACTTACTGTAAAAACAGGACTTACGACAATACCTCTGAAAATTTTCGCACTGGACTCTTGATACTATCTTTGGTTTTCCTTTGCTAGTCACAACCAGTTGTTCATAAACACTTTCACTTGGAAACACTACTTCACCTGTCAGCTTATTTCACACTCTCACAAAGTCTCTCGGGGTTAAAGTGTTCTCACTCTCAAATTAAACTAAGGACTTGATTTTTCAATAGTTTGAACATATTCTCTAATCTTACAACATGCATAAAATACACACTTTTTGAGGTCTTTTGGGTTATAACGGGGCTTGGGTTAAGGTGAGATATATATATATATATATATATATATATATATATATATATATATATATATATATATATATATATATATATATATATATATATATATATATATATATATATATATATATATATATATATATATATATATATATATATATATATATATATATATATATATATATATATATATATATATATATATATATATATATATATATATATATATATATATATATATATATATATATATATATATATATATATATATATATATATATATATATATATATATATATATATATATATATATATATATATATATATATATATATATATATATATATATATATATATATATATATATATATATATATATATATATATATATATATATATATATATATATATATATATATATATATATATATATATATATATATATATATATATATATATATATATATATATATATATATATATATATATATATATATATATATATATATATATATATATATATATATATATATATATATATATATATATATATATATATATATATATATATATATATATATATATATATATATATATATATAAAGGAACAAAGATTTATTGGTTCATAGTCAGTGAGATCATTCTTTTCACTATGTTCATTCAATGGTGCTTTTGCTGAGATCTTTAGAGTCCAATCTAGTGAGTGTAAAAGAGATTTTTTTTCAAGGTTTCTTTTTCAACTTTTTCATTTTATTCCACCTTCTTTTTGCTTTTGTTTTCTCTTTCTTTTCTTTTTTATATTTCACTCACCTTACGTCGCTACCCTAAACTTACTGTATGAATGGAAAAATAACAATATTCATTAAAATATTAAATCCCACAATGGGAAATTACAAACAGTCTGAAATAGAAAGAAAGTACATCAGAAAAAAGTACAATGAAAGGGAAATAACAGAAAATAACATAATGGAAAAGTAGACTAAGAGAAAAATAATAAAGCTCTACGCGCGATCTTCAGCACCCCGATCCTGCATGTCAGAATTAAAGTCAATAATGTCTGTTGGGTCAATCCCATAGGCTCCCTGCATGAAAGCGGTGATGGGCGTCATCGCCTCAGGTTGCCCTAAAGGGGTATGCTACTGGGGTATGAAGGGGCTCCGAGGAGGTTGCTGAGGTAACGGCCTGATAGGGGTCTGCTGTTGTTGCTACACTTGCCCCCTAGCTGAACTGGGTGCTCCCATCTAGGAAAGTGTTTCGGGAAAAATGAGGGGTCAGTGGGTCTCCTACAAATCTGTCTCTGAAACGCTGAGCCTATGTCCATAAATCGGTTTGATGAGTCAAATAACGGCCCGGTATTCCCAAGTGTACACAAACATCCTACATCAGACAAAACTGCGATATCTGAAGCCTGTAATCCTGTGAGTCCTCATCAATAACAAAAGGTGTCGCCTGAGGTGAATCCTGACGTGGATGAGCGCTGGTACCTGCCTCATAGTCATACGGACGCCTCAGTGGCCAGAGCTCCTCTCCTGAAATAGAATGATCCTTCAACCTAGTAAGATCTATCAAGCGTGCAGGTCTCATCATTGCACTCCCACCCAAATCAGTCACTCCAGCCTTCTTACATAACCGATAGATCACCATCGCATGTTCTAGTGACTTCTTCGGTGATTGAGCTATCTCATCCAAGTCCGCCAAAATGATTCGCCCAATATTCAACCATTTGTTTTTAAGAAAGAAGTATAGAGCCAGAGCCTTCTCAGTGATCAATTCAAAGCCACTACGATTCGTATCTAGAGTATGGTGAATGAAGTAAGCCCAACCTTTGGGAATTGGGACTAAATCCACTACCAACATCTTCGATGGGGCTAGCTTTGATGTACGATGCCAATCCTTACCTGGTCTCGCTAACAAACTCATCATCTCTTCATACGGCCATCTATTCTTGTTAGAATATTTCATTGTGAAGAACAGACAGTGAGATTCATAGAATTTGCATTTAAGAATCCTATTTATAGTTTTCCAATCATACGACACTACTTTCCCATGAACCCAAGATTCAAACTGTGTAACATCAGCTTTGCTACTTCCATTTGGTACCTGATACGCATTTCCATAGAATTCCATAACCAATACTTTGCCACACTTTGAATATTGTTGTTCAGATGAACGAGATTTTGCGTGTTCAGTACAACGGAGACCTCTGGTAACTCATTATCCTTGAGAACCCATGCTTTTTCATCGATAACTTTTCTTATGGCTAACTGTCGATGTCATTCAACATGTTCATCAGATTGGAAAAGCTGGCCTTCATTTGGGGATTGAGCATCTTTGTTGAATCTGTAGAGAAAACTGGAAAAAGGGGAAAAATAGAGAAAACAGCATGATACAAGCAAGTTCGCGTAACAGAGAAACCAAAAATGGCATAATTGTACAGAAAACATATTTAAGCAAACTAAAAAAGTTAATACGCGTATACTATGCAACCCTTACACGTAATGAGATAGTGTTACACGTATGATACGCGGCAGTTTCCTGTGTAATTCTGAAATCTACATAATGGATCACGTATCTTGTGTGTTACGCATATCATACGCGTAATAGGTGAATTACGCGTAAGGCTATATCTCGTAAGATGTGCCTACACATATGCTACACATCTCACCAGAGGACCCCCATTTTTGTGTTGCATTATGCGTAACAAGGGACGCGTTACGTGTATGGGCAGTGAAACACCAGTTTTTCAAAAAAATTTACTTTTTCAAATTTTTCTTAGATAAATCTCAGCACTTGGGGTTCCGCTGATGCACTTGACTCATATAAACTGTAAATAAAATGAATGGAAAAATAAGAATATTGAAACTCAAATACTCACTCCCTTGGGTTTCCTCCCAAGAAGCGCTTCGTTCAACGTCGCATGGCTCGACGGGTTACCATTATCTCAGAGAAGCCGAACCTCTTCTACAGGGCCACCTCCTTGACCCTGGTAGTAAGGTTTTAATCACTATCCATTTACCTTGAAAGTGTATTTATTATTCTCATTCTTGAGCTCTATTGTCCATGAGGAAACACTTTATTAACCACGAATGGTTCAGACCATCTCAACTTCAATTTTCCAGGAAACAACTTCAACCTGGAATTAAACAACAACACTAATTGTCCCTCCCAAAATTCCTTTTTCTAGATATTTTAATCATGCCATTATTTGTTTGTTCTTTATAAATGTTGGCATTATCATAAGTTTGATTCCTAAACTCTTCCAACTCATGGAGTTGAAGGGTTCGGGATTCACCAGCTTTCAAAAGATCACAACTTAGGAACTTGGAAGCCCAAAAAGCTTTGTGCTCGAGTTCGAGCGGCAAATGACAAGCTTTAACATAAACCAATTGATAAGGAGACATACCTATGGGGGCTTTGAATGTTGTTCTATATGTCCACAGTGCATCATCCAGCTTTACTGACCAATCTTTCTAAGAAGCACTAACAATCTTTTTAAGAATTTGCTTTATTTATTTTTTAGACACTTCAACTTGCCCACTTGTCTGAGGGTGATACGAAGTGGCAATCTTGTGCTTCACATTATATTTCCTCAAAAAATTCTCCATTAACTTGTTTAGAAAATGAGTATCTTCATCACTGACTAAGGCTCTAGGTACCCCAAACCTAGAAAAAAATGTTATTTTTGAGGAAGTTCACTACCAATTTAGCATCATTTGTAAGAAATGCTATCGCTTCTACCCACTTTGACACATAATCTACAACAACCAGCATATAATTCTTCCCAAAGGATGGTGGAAAGGGTCCCATGAAATCTATCCTCCACACATCAAACAATTCTACCTCTAGCATAGCATTCTGAGGCATCTGATTCCTTCTGGAGATATTACCTGTTCTTTGACACCTATCACATTCTCGGACTATGTGATGAGCGTCCTTGAATAAAGTAGGCCAATACAAACCATACTGGAAGACTTGTGCAGTTGTCCTATCTCCATTGAAGTGTCCCACATACTCAGAAGCATGACAAGCTTTTAATATATATCTCTACTCTTCTTCTGGAAGACATCTTCTAATCATCCCATCCACTCCCCTTTTGTATAGGAATGGGTTATCCCACAAATACAACCTGCAATCATGTAAAACTTCTTTTTTTGTTATAATTAAAATCATTAGGTATAGCACCACCTACCAAGAAGTTTGCATAGTCTGCAAACCACAGAACACCAGTAACAACAACTATTCACTCATCAGCAAATGTATCATAAATTGAATGATTCTCTTCTGTTTCCTTAATAGGGGACATGCGAGACAAGTGATCTGCAACAATATTCTCACAACCTTTTTTATCCCTGATTTTAAGATCAAATTCCCGAAGAAGGAGTATCCACCTCAAAAGTCTAGGCTTTGATTCCTTCTTAGCAAACAAATACTTTAAAGTAACATGATTAGTATAAACAATAATTTTAGAACCAATCAGATATGACCTGAATTTGTCAAAAGCATACACAACGACTAATAACTCTTTTTTGGTAGTTGCAAACTTCATTTGGGCTGAATTAAGGACATGACTAGCATAATAAATCACATGCAACGATTTTTCCCTCCTTTGTCCTAATACAACCCCCACAACAATGTCACTAGCATCACACATGATTTCAAAAGGTAGAGACCAATCAGGGGCTATCACAATAGGTGCAGAAATTAACTTACTCTTCAAATTCTCAAAAGCCACCATATGCTTATCATCAAAAGTAAAGGGCTTGTGTTTGACAAGCAAATCAATCAAAGGTTTGGAAACTTTTGAGAAATATCTTATGAACCTGTGATAGAAACCTGTGTGTCCCAACAAACTCCTTATCCCATTTTCATTCACAGGGGGTGGGAGATTAGCTATCACCTCCACTTTTTCTTCGACCACTTAAATCCCCTTGCGGGAGATCTTATGACCCAACATTATACATGCCTGCACCATAAAATGACACTTCTCCCAATTGAGAATAAGGTTAGTTTCCTAGCACCTTTTCAAAACAAGAGACAAGTTAGTTAAACAATTATAAAAAAAAGAACCAAAAATAGAAAAATCATCCATAAACACCTTTATATGTTTTTCAAGCATTTCGAAGAATATGAATGTCATACATGTCTGAAAAGTAATAGGAGCTTCGCATAGCCCAAATGGCATCCTTCTATAGGAAAAGATACCATAAGGACATGTGAACACGGTCTTCTCCTGATCCTCTGGGGCTACAACTATCTGATTGTACCTTGAATACCCATCCAAAAAGCAATAATATTCATGACCTGCAAGTCTCTCTAACATCTGGTTAATAAAAGGGAGAGGAAAATTATCTTTCCTTGTTGTGGTGTTGAGTCTTCTATAATCAATACACACTCTCCAACTTTGTACTGTACGAGTGGGAATCAATTTTTTCTTTTCATTTAGAACCACTGTTGTTCCTCCCTTCTTTGGTACCACATGCACATGACTTGCCCATGAACTATCGTAAATAGGGTAAATCAACCCTACATCTTGTTGTACCCCCAATTTTGACCCATATATTCCATCATCATTCTAGGAATATCAACATTTTTATCTAACCATAACCTCTTTCAGAGTTTGTCTTTGTCAAGATGCAGATGAATTAGGGTTTCATACAATCAGGAATCAGGGTTTTCTATGGTTTGATCAGTCAAGGTGTTGGATTGATTCTCCATATAGAAACTCCCCATATAATCAAGAATACTAAATTGGATCAAGTATGAATCCAATTTGAGGTTGTCACCCAAAGAAGAAGAACAGTGCAGTCTAGGACCCCCGATTAGGGTTTCTGATCAGGAAAAGTCAATTGTGGTTTGAATTTTGATTTAAATGGTACTCCAATGGTATAATCATGGTCCATGAAGCTTATATGACTTATTAAAGTTCCCTCAAGAAGTTTCAAGGGGAAATTAGGGTTTTGAAAGTGGCAAGACCATAACTTCCTAACCACACATCCAAATGGAGTGGTTTAAAGCTTGTTGGAAAGGTCTTGAGGAGTCCTACAAAAGTGAAAAAGTGACCTATATGTAAAAAATGAATATATTTGGTGTAATGGTACAAAACAAGTCAAGAGGGAAAAACACTTAGTGAAAATTCATGATTTTGGCACTTTTTAAGGCATGTTTTCAGTCAAATTCAAGAGGATTTTTGACCTAGTTCCATTTGGAATTTGAAACAACTTAAAACATGAAAGTTGTAGAGAATGATAAAGGATTTACAAAAATTAACTTAACTCCAGCATTTGTGATCTAGGAGTTTCGAAGGAGGGAAGTTGGGGTCCAAGAATTTGAAATGCACAACTTCAAACTTGACATGAACCAACATACCAACTAACCAATTGGTTCTCAACCATTGTTTAGACATTGATATGATATCTAGGATGTGTGATGATTATAAATACAGAAGAATCCAAGAGCAAAGCTAAGATTTTGGCCAAAGTGCATTATTAAAATCCAAACAAGTTCAAAAGGTATAAGAGGAAAGAGAAACTTTTGGAGTAAAATCTGGTGCAACATATCCCTTACTCTTTTGACACTCCTTTAGTCACTTCTTATAGCTTGTTCAGAGCCTATTATTCAGTAAAATGCATTAGAAACACTCAAAACCAGATGCATCAAGATCCATGGACAGATTTGCTCCATTCTCCCTCCAAAAGACAAAAAACAAGCCACATTTTCAAATTTGCCCAAGCTTTCACTTCCTCTAAAAAAAGAGACACTCTCTATGTATAAAAAACACAAGAACAAGCTCCAAATACCAGAAGAAAACTCACTATTAAGTCCTGCTATCCACGTTTCTTGAAATTCAAGGAAGTTCACTAAAAAACCTTCAAAATCTGTCTTGGACAAATCTCATACTAAAACCACTTCCAAGCATTGAACTCACTATAAACCCTCTACACAACCTACAAATGGTATTTGGAATGTGTTCCAACCATTAAATCAGTCCAAGACCTCATATTCCCAAAAGTCAACTCTCAACCTAGTGAACTTTGACTTTTCATACAAAACTAGATAACCCTTTCCTCAAGCTTGTTTCAACAATCTTGACACTTCAAAAACCTTTGGTTTGAGGTGTACCAACTGTCCAAAACATCAAAAAACCTCTGCATCACTAGTTGTTGGACCTGTCACACAGATCCCTTTGATTAATTCAAGTATAAGAAATCTGTTGGTTCACCAAGATTTGCTTGATATCAATTGGAGCAGCTTTTCAAGGTATTCCCAACTAAATAGCTTGCTTGGAAGTCTACAAGAGGTTAGTGATCACTATCTTGATTTTTGAACTACCATGAACATGATTAATGTGCATTAGTTGGAATGTGTTTGAATATAAGTGCATCTCATGTATGAGTCTGCCATGATTGTTTATTTTGCTCATCAATATGTTTAACACCCTCTTTGTCATTATATAATGTTGTACTGCTATGTATTTGTTCTTTGAAACTCCCTTAAATATTGCTCTAGGTCATGTGTGAACCTAAGAAAAAGTGTTTGAAGCTGTTATGAAGAGTGATGCTAGATTTGAATGTTGATCTTTTCCATTGATGAATCATGTTGTTGTTTCTGTTTAGGTGTGATGTTTGTGATTAGAATTAGTGATAAGTCAGTTTGCATTTGAAGCCCCTTATAGAATGTGCTTAACACTGTCTTTAGATTATTTGATTTTTTCACAAAAGTTAGTTAGTTTGGTTTCTTTTCAGGCCAATATTTGTTTTGATTTAAAACTGTATGTATATGGTTATGTCTTGTGAATTGTATCTGGACCTCTGTCACAAACTGTTATTGGATTGTATCACAAGACTCAGGCTTTGTTTTTTAGATTCAAAAGTCATTTTGCATTGGCTATCTATGTTGATAAGATCATATTGTTTTGGGTTCTGTTACAAGAAGCTTTGAGGGATGTCATGACAACATCGTATATCTTAAGTCTTTTGGCTATGATTTTGGATTAGAATTCCCTATCTGTCTAACTCATGTTGTGATTGCTTTGATTAAATATATGCTGACTTGGCCTTGCTACTGTCTATTCTTGCATTTGCAATTACAACTCATGTGCATTTCTTTCAACTCATATGCCATATTCTGTTATAGTCATATTTTGAAGCATCTTTATGTTTAAACTTTTCAAATAGCATATTATGGTTGTGTGCAAGCATTTTATTTGATCCAAGCATGTTTGGTTTGAGCTCAAACTTTGAAGTTGCATCCCAAACCCTTATTATGCAGTTACCATCAGATTTTTTATTTGTGTACATAATTTGAGAAAACCAAAAGCACCATCAAATTCCTTGTTAAAAATCACATGAGATAGACTTTAAGTTTGCTAAAATTGATGTTGTTTTGACAAAGTTTGAGTGTTTACATTTTTGGCATTTTGCACTTGTTTGGCCTGCTTGAATTTTGCCCAGATTTCACACTTTGAGGTATTTATTTCACTAGGGTGGTTTGATACATTGGATGTATCACCACCCCAGTGGTCATGGGCTACACACTCATATATTGCCTTGCCTAAGTGTCTTGAGTTTAATCAGTGTGGAGATCAACTCTTTTGGTTTTTTACATTTTATCTCATGTTTTAATATTTGATATTTTCTTTCCATTGAGAATCCACACGTGCGTTCTAGTTAAATTGGTGAAGTTTTAGACTTGTGAACCAAAGATTGTGGGTTCAACACTTAGAATGTGCATTTCTAATTTTTTATCACTTGGATTTTTATGTTTTATTCACAAACTTAAAAACCTCATAACTTTTTCATTTTTTAACATTATTGATCCATTCGTTTTACAAAGTGTTCTTTATTATGTCTACTTTCACTTAGTGAGAAAAGAATTAAAGGATACCTATCCTTGAAATACTTTAACCCACTTGAAATTCATGTTGCCTTTTAGGGTTTTTTACCTTGTTTCTTATTGGAACTTTTCTCAACTATTTCTTGAGCTATCTTGTGAGGCTGTTTGTATTTGATCCACACATGTTTCTTAACTTGTTTGAGTGTTTAATTTTTGCTTGACTCAAGGTCTTATCATGTTTAATCTATGCTTTTGTAAGTGCAACTAGTTGGATGATAATGTGAACTATGTTTATGAACCATGCTACGTCTCTTGATGTTGTAACCTCTTGAGTGTTTTCTTCATGTATCCTCTACTTGTTTAGATGTCTTGTTAGAACTCTAATATGTTAGGACTTACTTTGGTTTTTACCATGAACTTGTATGTTTCCCCATGAAATTTTGAACTTCTTACTTGAACTATTGTAACACTTCTTGTATGCTTACTTGTACTTGATTGTCATCAAGGCATGATTGTTGGTCTCATGTTGTTACATTTGATATCCCATGATCCTTATACATGCTTGCCTCAAGTTGTTACTTGCTTACATTTTAACTTGTCTGAATTACATGTTCTATTGTTTTGTCATGATAGTTGTTACCTCATTACTCTTCATCTTTGTTAAGATGTCTAGAGTTGATCTTGCCTTATATGATTGGTCTTGTAAGAACATCTATCATGTTCCCCCTCTGGATATTGTAATATCTTTGTGCTTTATTGGTTGTAACCATTTGACTTGATTGTAATCTTTGCTTGATGTTGTCACATACTTGCATCCCTTCCTTGGCTGTTACAATACTCTTTTATATATTCATCATGTTTGGATGAATGCTTATGTATGTTTTTTAACTTCGTTAAGTTATTCCCCAAGTGATGGAACTTGTTAGTTCTCATCCAGTTGCCTCACCTATTCCCATTCCAAAGGAAAGTCTCTCTATTGACCCTTGGGTCATAGATAGCTAATTACCCTCCCTCTGACTTTGTTAAGTTACTTTAAACCCTAACTTGGTTAAGTTAGAACCTAGCCATTAGACTTTGCTTAAGTCTAAAAGACCTACCCCTTTGTCGCATCGTCACGAAGAGGGGAGCCGACAAAGACAGAAGAGTCGCCAACGTTCGTTATTTATCCCAAAGAGAGGGAAAGGAAACGATCAGAGAAAACCTACGAAAAAGGGAGAAGACAAGGTCATCGCAACCAAATCTTGGGTTTGGGAGTCGGTTACGCAAGGGGAAGGTGTGAGCACCCCTCACGTCCATTGTACTCAACAGGATCCACACTTGTTGTCTATCTAAAAGGGTGTTAATCTATCAAGAGGCTGGCTCACAGGGGCAAAAGAAAAGAAAAGAGACTCGATAGAGCATCGCCGCTCTATGCCTACGTATTCCCTCGTGCAATGGGGAAGTCAGAGTCAACGTAGTTCAAAAAACTACGGGTGAAGGGGGGGAAGGTTGCTCGCCAAGACATCACCGTCTTGTGCCTATGTATCCTCATCTAGTATGAGAAATCAGAGCAAACGTAGTTCGGGATGACACGACCACAGATTGGTTCAAGTGTTTTAACTGAGTAGGGTTAAACCTTCGTTCTAGTAGTTAGGTGTATTGCTGCTCGACCATTGGAGACTTAGGCGTTACCTGTTTACGGTAGAACCAAGACTTAACACACTCTTTCTGAAAATGATCTTGCAAACAATCCCGAGGGATAAAAAGGTTTGATGTTTTGTTTTGTGTTTTTTATGAAGAAGTGAATTGAGTTAAGTTTGTAACTCATGTTGCACTAAAGACTATGACTTAAGAGCGAATGCGTCACATATCGCCCAAAGGGCATACGCTAAACACTCTAGACAGATTGAGAGGAGGCCCCCTAACTATCATTCTTCAAGTACTTAAGGCTCGTAGAGTACAACATTTATTATCCTTTATTAAGTGTCTTAAGAGATTATCATATGAGAAAAGAAGACACAAACTATAATGGGAACTGAACTCTAATGTTATCATGCAATGTGCTCCTGAAGTTGGGATTAAGAAGGGAAGAATCTATCCTAATGTTATCATACAAAGGATTGAACACCTAATGTCTCTCCTACCTCCATCTTAAACAGAGGGACTAGGAATCCTAAGGGATCATGGCAACAGACCAAGTAAACAACAGATAATTCAATCACAGATGAAATGAGAAATGAGAAGAAGTTGACTTAAACAAGTCAAAGCAATGCAAACATGAGATGCAACAATGGTAAATAATCAAAACAAGTTGACTTAAATAAGTCAAAGAAGAGTGAGATGAAATGGGAGAAGTAACAACTCCTACAACCATTCAAACATCCATCACTTACACAAAGGTTAAGCATAAAACAAAACCAAAAGGCCAAGATCAAATAGAAGGTGGGAGAAAGAAGCTTGGGCAGCAAGAAAATGAAAATCATGTCAACCAAGCATCCAACAATGATCATGCAAAAGAAATGAACAAACAAGTGCAAACTCAAAGTGCAAATATGGACACCAAATCATCTTGAATAAGAGGTAAACCACATGGGGAAGAAGTGAAACCATAAGAATAAAGTCTTAAATCAAGTTAGAAGCAAGGTACAAACAAGAACCAAGTCAAGGCAAATGGAAGAACCAAAGTTCTATCACATGTTCAACACTTAAGACCAAGTGGAAATGCCTAAATTCTAAGTAACTTGTGAAACAAGTTACACAAGTGTATGACCTAAAAACCAAGAACCATTGTTGCACCCCAAATTTTGACCCCTTAGATCTTCATCATCATTTTAGGATCATATTCATTTGATTATCTAACCTTAACTTATTTCAAGTTTGTCTTTGTTAAGATACATGTGAATTAGGGTTCCGTACAGCCGGGAATCGAGGTTTCCATGGTTAATCAATTATGTATCGGATTGATTCTCCATGAAACAAGTCTCCACATTATCAAATACACTCCATTGGGTCAAGTATGAATCCAATTTGAGGTTGTCACCCAAGGATCAAGAACAGTGCAGTTCAGGATACCCGATTAGGGTTTTCGATAAGGAAAAGTCAATTGTAGTTTGACTTTTGACTTAAAGGGTGTTACAATGGTGGGATTATGGTCCATGAAGTTCATATGGCTTAGTAAAGTCCACTCAATAAGTTTCAAGGCCTCAAAAGACCCGTAACATCAACAGTCGACTCGGTAGTCATCGATCGATCATTCGGTTGACCGAAAAGTCAACTCTTCAATCATAAGGAATTTGACCTCAAAGTATGAAGAAAAATGTTCCTAGTAACATATTACACCTATCCATGAAGTTTCATGACCATTGGATCAAGGATGGAGGAGTAATCGAAAAATTGGGAAATTAGGGTTTTGAAAGGGGCAAGACCATAACTCCCTAACCACACATCCAATTGAGTTGGTTCAAGGCTCATTCGAAAGGTCTTGACAAGTCCTACAAAAGTCTCACAATGGGCCATGAGAAGAAAATGCATAGTTGGAGTTATGTCCAAGATCATTACAAGAGGGAAAAAACACTTAGAAAAATTCTAAGTTGTTGGCCTTTTTAGGCATGTTTTTAGCAACTTTGAGTGGATTTTTGACTTAGTTCCACTTAGAATCTGAAGATCATGAAAACATGAAAGTTGTAGAGCATCACGAGGAATTTCCAAAATGTACTAGAACTCCTCCATAGCCCTTATGAGTTGAGAGTTATGAATTCAGCAAATTGAGGTTTCAACACTTGAGTTCACCATTTTCACTTTTTCACAAACTCACTCTTTAACCACTTGAGCTATTCTCAGCCATTTGATCATGTTTCTATCTGATAGTTAGAGAGTATGATGAATAGAAATGCAGAAAATGAAGAGATTTGGTGGATTTGGCAAGTTGTATGCAAGTGCCATTATTTTAATCAAAGAAATCAATCAAGAAAGAGAAACTTTATGGAAGTAACTTGCAGCTGCAGCTCCCCTACTCCCTAGACACACTTTAGTCACTTCCGTTTCTTCCTTGCCACTTGAATTGTGCATCATCTTGAGCCAAGAACTTGGACTTACAGCTGCAACAAATCTTGAGCAAGATTGCATTTACAAAACTCCCTCCAAAATGCCAAAGTACAAATCTGCCCCAAACTATTCCTTGCCTATAAATAGAGGTTTCCTATAATTTGAAAGACACACCAGATAACTCTAAAACCCAAGAGAAAACCATAGCTCTCATATTACCTTGCTTTGCTTATAAGTGAAGAAACCATTCCAAAACTTCTCAAAAAATCTGCCTTGAGCATTTAGCCTTCCAAAACCATTTCCACCCACTTAAAATCATCACAAACCATCCAAACAATCCACAAATGATGTGTGGGAGGTGTTCAAGCTTTTAAACCAGTCAAAAACTTCATTTTCTCAAAAGTCAACTTTCAACCAAGCAAAGTTTGACTTCACACACAAAATCTGATAAATCTCTGCTCAGGCCTGTTGTGATCACTTTAACCCTCCAAACACCTTTGGTTTATGATGTACCAAGTATCCATAACCTAAAACACACTCATCATCACTTGTTTTGAGTTCTGTCCTAAGGTTCACTTGTTTACTTCAAGTGCAAGAAAAGCTGTTGTTTTCCTCAAGGCATTGGTTGGATCTCATTTGGGAGTCTTCAAGGTTTTCCCTACTGTATTAGCTTGCTTGGAGGTCTACAAGAGGTTGGTAGTCACTATCTTCATCTTAAACTTTCATGAGTATGTTTAATATGCATTAGTTGGATTGTGTTTAAATGCAATGTGCAGTTCATGTTTGAATCTGCCATATTTTGCTCAGTAATGTGTATTGCTGTTATGATCATCATACAATATGGTTTGTTTTTGTATTTATGCTTTGGAAGCTCTCTTAAATGTTACTCTATGTCATGTATGAACATATGAAGGTTTGCTTGCAACTGTTATAAAGTTTGATGCTGTTTTGATTTTGTTCAGTTTATGAATGATGTTGATTTGGTTCTGTTGCAAGCAGCATCCTTGGATCTTGATCTTTTTTTGCTGGAATTTTGATTTAGAAGTCCTTATATGTTTGATTCATGTGATGTTTGACTTGGTATTAGTTGAAACTATATCATGTTTTGGTTCTGCTACCATTCTGTTCTTGCCTTTTTCAAACTCATATGCATTTTTCCAACTCATAGGCCATTTTCAATTCTAGTACATTTTTGAATCATCTTTGTGTTTGAAATTTGTCTCTAACATGTTTTGAATATGCTTGTAAGCTGTACAGTTCTGTTGGACTTGGTAAAAGTCATTGGGATGACTCATGTGACTGTTGAGGACCAATACTCATTTTGCTGTCTTAGGGTTGTAACCATCATGAGATATTTGCATTGAAACTTGATACTTTCCATTGTCATGCTAAGTATGCCTCCATGATGATTTGAACTTCTGTTTATGTTTGATCTATGTTTGTTAACATGAGAATCTAGTATCATTGAATCTTGTTTTTATTGGATAGTTGGCATTGTCATGTTTACATCAGTTGCTGTCATCATTAGGTTTATGTGGTAGGACTGTTTTCAAGCTTGACATAATCATATTTTGTTGGTGTTGTCATATGTGGTGAGCCTATATGTATGTCTTGTTGTTTTGTAAATCATGTGTGCATTCTGTCATGAAACTGATTGTGAGCATCATTGATCCATGCTTTGAATGTTTGTATTAAGTTGTCATGCTTTTTTTCTGTTGCAAGCCAAACTGCCATAAGTACTATTGTTATAGGGTAGCATTTGTCATAAGCTTGTGAATTGGTATGTGCATGTAGTATTAGGGCTAATTGTTGATTGTTGGCATAGTCATGTTAAGATCCATATTTGCTGCTATAACTGTCAAATTTCAACAACTGCTACTTGATGCTGCTACCACTGCCATGTAATGCTTTGCTTCCAACCATTGCCAAGTTTTTGTTGTTTCTGCTTGTTTGTAAATAAGAACATGTTTGTTTAATGCTAATTAACATGTTTGCATCTGTTTGCTGCTAGAACTAGGTTTTCATGCTAGACTTGGTTTGTGTTCATTACCATTGAGTTGTAACTCTCATTTTAAGGCATGCTATGAATTGATATATTGGATTGGCATAGTAATGACCAAAAAGGACTGGATGCTACTTTTGTTGTTTGCTGTTGCAAAACCATTTAGTCATGCTTAGCTTGTTAGGCTATTTTTGGTGAGATCAAGTTGTCTTGGTGTAGAAATTATGTGTGTGTGTGGAGAATTCATCATGCTTGCTTGTTTTAAAATGTTGTTTTGACCAAGACTTGCTGCCAGCTTCTGTTTCGTGTTTTCACCTCTTGTGTTGTCAATTCTGTTGTCTTTCTTGCAAGCTATGTATTGAGTTCATGACTTGTTTAGAATATGAATCATTGGTTGTTATGTGTATTGAAGTATTGGACTGCTGCATCATGTTCTCCTTTTTAAAAGAAAATAGCATTTCAAACTTTTGTTCAATAATTGCCACTAGCATACCAGTTTCTATTTTGGTTGATTTTTTAATGTTCTTTGCATCTAGAATCCATAGGCTATGTATTTGAAGTTTGTGCATGCCTTCATCTGATCTTGATCACTTCTGTTTTGAGTTGTAGCTTCCATAATGCATTTCCAAGCTTCCATTTGCACTTGCAATCGTGTTTTAATTTATGCACCTTATCTTGAAAAACTAATGATGCCATTGTGTTCCTTATTAAATTTCACATAAGATAGACCCAAATTTTGTGAAATTTGGTTGAGTTTTGAAGGAGTTGTGATGAAACCGTTTTCATGCTATGCCTTGTTTCTTGCTTGCCTTGCCTTGACCCAGTTTGCTTGCTTTTTTAAGTATTAGTATTTATTGGGGTGGCATAATGCATGAATGTATCTCCACCCCAGTGGTTATGCCTTGCTTTTCAATTGCCTTGCCATGTTACCTGATCTGAGTTCGATCCGTGTGGAGATCAACTCTTTTGGTCATTTTTCATATTTTCCATGTTTTTCACATTTCTCTCTCTTTTCCCTTCAATTGTCACGCACACGCCTTGGCTGGTTTGGCAAGATTTTGATCTTGTAACCCAAAGGTGGTGGGTTCAACACCCACCAAGCGCATTCCCTTATTTTTTATCACTAAAATGTTTGTTTTTTTCTTAAAAAATTCAAAATAGCACAACTTTGTCAATTTTTATCATTTTTGATTGATTCTTTTTGCAATTGTCTTGTATTTGTGCATATTTTCATATAGTTTGTGAATATTCTAGAATTTTCATTTTGGAAAACAATTTGCATTAAAAGATAATTATGTCTCATTTTTAGGGTTTTTACTCTCCTCTCTTGCAATCTTTCCATTCAAATTCTTTTGATTCATTTTCTTGAGTTTGATTTTGCCCTTGATGTGAGCATTGTTTGTCAACTCCTTTGTGTATGTGACTTTGATTTCAACTTTTGCTTGTAAGCATCATGGCTGTTTCATTTGATTAACATTTAGAAATCCCCATGAAGTTATAACTTGTTTGCTTGGTTGTTACCTTTATCTTTGTCAAGATATGGCTTTGGTTTTCACCCTTTGTGCTTAAGTCTTGTAAGAACTTACCCTTTTTGATATTGAAATGTCTTGATGCTTGCTTTGGTTGTAACCATTCATCCTGTTTAAAATCCTTGGTTATTGTAATATGCTTGCTTGTTCTTGGTTGTAACCATATCTCTCCATCATGTTTGAATGATTATTTCTTTGTTAAGTTATTCCCCAAGTGATGAAACTCTTTAGTTCTCATCCAAGTTTCCTCATCTTTTCCCTTCCAAAGGAAAGTCTCTCTATTGACCTTTGGGTCATAGGTAGCTCTTTACCCTCCCTTGACTTTGTAAAGTCATCTATACACTTAGTTAAGTTAGAACCTATCCATTAGACTTTGCTTAAGTCTAAAAAGCTTACCCTTTGCTAGGAGTGCTCCTTCAATTAGAACTTAAGATAGAGTTTGTTAACTCTATGTAAGAATCATGGAAATGATTACTTACTCCCCTTTCTTGAGTGTTCAATATATATCTAGAGAGTTTTCTTAAACTCTACACAAGCATTGTAACGTTTGTTCCTCTTTGAACCTTGATCATAATCAAAGTGTTCTTTATCCCTAGTGAGGTGAACTACGATTGCTATGATTCTATCCTAGTTAGGATACGTAGGCAGAGGACACGATGTCTTTGCGAGCAAACTTATAAACCATCCTTAGGTCTTTACCTACACCTTTTACCCAATCCCGATCCATAGCAAACATTTAGAAAACTTAGCATACAAACAAACAAAAGGTTCATGTAGAGTACTAAAGATGTTTAGGATGTGAAATACCTACCCTAGGCATAACCAACCCCCGATCCCCGAATCTCTTAGCGTTGTTGTTACATCGCACAAAGGGTTTTTCTTTCTTTAGACCTTTCCTTTGGATAAATTAAAGTCGGTTGTGAATTTAAGAATTAAAGATTCAATTTAATCAATAGCTTGGTATCAAGATTCTCACCATAACAACCATAACCTTAATCATGTTATAAACAAGCATCAAAGCTCATAAGGTGCATATGGGATCCATAAAAGTCATCTCCTAAAGGAATTAGGTCAAACTAGTTTGTATGAACCTCTTCTAAGATGACTTGACTTGTAAGCTTCATCAAAAATAGAAGAATGGTTCAATAAATCTCAAATAAAAAGCATAAAGTATCTATGCCCAATGGCAAATAGAAGCCAAAGTTTCAAAGTCAAACTCAACTCAAGGCATCACCAAACAATTCAATTGTTAAGGGTGCTCCACCTTATCGAGCATAAATCGAGGGGCAACAAAAACCAATCCAAAACTAAATGAAAATTGATCACAAATGTCTCAAACCAGCCCTCAAAACTCCTTCAATCCATCACCTAAGTGGGATAAAACGTTTGGTCATAGGGGGTATTTGAATGAAGGTCAATGGCCAAGATCAAACTAGGGTACACATCAAAATACACCTTAAATCATTAATTCCAAATAAAATAACAAAATAAATGGAAAATGAAAATAATAATTTTGGAAAATTAAATAACACTTTGAAATGTTAGAAAATATTTTTTGTGGAATTTTTGGATGATTAAAAGTATTTTTAATAAAACGAAATGAAAACAGAAAAGAAAAGGAAATAGAATAATTGAAAAAACAATGGGAGATGCGAAAGTAAAAACCACAATGAACTGCATCCAAGCAAAATGCACCCTGGGCCAAATTACATGGGGGGTGTGATTATCAATCTGAACCCATCTGATCCAGACTCATTTCACAACATGAAACACACCGTTTCATTTAATGATGTGGATTCAACGCTTCCACATGGCACAATCAAACCAATTGGAAAACAACACATCACGCAGGTCAAACATTCAAAGGGTGGTGAGTCAGCAAAGTCCAACCAGGTGACTGGACGCCGGAGCTAGGGCTCCGGTCGTCTTGTCCGGCCAGCTCGCCGGAGACCAGTCACCAAAACTTCATAAAAATGGACAAATATGGTATGGTTCGAAAGCTCTACTCACAAGGATCAAGAATCTACCCTTGGATTTTCAGAAAGGTCCATAAAAAAGAGAATCGAAAGCTTGAAAGTTAAGATGCACATTCTGAAACTTCAATAAACAGCCACCAAAACATATCAAACATGGCCTACTTCACGTAGGGCTTCAGATGCAACCCAAAATGCCCTAAATATGTGCCTAGAATGGGATAAAAAGAGTGGAGAATCTTACTGAACGGAGTAGCTCCGTTGGCTCTTCCAAAGCTTGCAAGCTTCAACCTCTTGCTTCCAATTTGTTCCTTGAAGTCTTGTGAAGATGAAATGAGCAACAACTTCAAGCAAAACTCAGTGCACAACCAGATTCGAAAAAAATAAGTTTTTTTTTTAAATTTTGAAGCTCTCTCCTTTCTTTCTCACATAGCCACTGATTCTTTGCTTCTAGGGCAAGTATTTTTCTTTTATGTGATGGGTTTTCAGCAACCATGCAGGCCCATGTTGCTTGCAAGGAGTGATTTCAAAATTGCTTGTCAAACTTTCCCTTTCATGTTACACACGGTTTTGGTCTCACACCACCACACTTGGGTCAGCAAAAACACACTTGAGGTATGTGGAAATCAATGGCATGGATTTGATTCATGTAGGATCCAATGGTGCATAGTTTTGCAACATGACCTTTAAGGTAAATAATTTGAAAATATGGCATGTTATGGCCCTTCATGTTGGTCCATTTGTGGAAAAATCCTTTTAGGCATGTAATGGTACAAAACAATTAAAAAAGGAGACAAAACAAGACTTGTAATGTAAGGTTCTTAAACCATGACCAAAAATCAAAATTTCACCTTGAAATGGCTCACATGACCATATAATTCACCAATCTTCATGAATTTTAGGTTCAATGAGGAGTTAAGACTCTTATGCACGAGTTTCATGTTGGTTAAAATTGGATTTGAGGCCTTAAAGTTCGTGAAAAATGACCATTGAAAAGAATGACCTATAATGAACTTTCCAAAAATACCCTTGACTTGTTAAGACCATAACTTGAGTTCCATACATGAGAAATAGGACTTATAGTACTTTTTGGAAAGATAAGACAATGAGGAACAACTTTCATGTTCACTTGAAGTTGAGGATAAACTTTCTTTTAGGTCAAAAATGCCTTGGAAGTGGGTTGACTTTAAGTTGACCAAAATTCTCTTCATCTGAGGACCCTAACTTGTTGGCATCATAACTTGAGATGTACAAACTCAATAGATGAGTTCTAGTACTCAAAATAAGTATAAGAACATGCCCTACAAGTCTCATGTGTTCATGAAATATAGATTGAGCTTGCCTCATAGGGTAAATTGTCCTTGAAGTTAGGCACTAAAGAAGGAGATTTTACACTAAAAACCTCTGAAACCCTAATTTAGTAACTTCTTGAACTCTTGATTCCTCTTGATTTGATATTATCATGACATCTTAGATGCTATAAAATAACTTACCATGGCTTCAATGACTTAGAACCAAGTCTTGAACCTTCTCAAGTCCACAGTTGACTTTGGGTTGACCAGATGAAACCCTAGTTCCATATCTTTTGACTGTGGCTTTTGTAGATGAATTGAATGACTACACAAGCTCCACAATGACCCCTAAGGTACTCAATGAGCTTGTAGACCATGTCTTCTCCAAGATAAATACCTCATGCATCCTTGAAAAACCCTATGATGATCCCCAAGATAGGAGATAACATCCACACACCAATCTCTCCTTTCAAGGGGCTATGTGTTGCACCCCAAAATTTGCTTAACCTTTTCTTGCCTGATTTATGTTTCATTGCATTTCATTTGCATAGTTACATCATTCACATATTTCAACCATTTGCATATCATAGCATATCAAGTCATCCAACAAGGGATCAAGTGCCATTTATGTCAAAAGAAGCCTATCTAGAGGTGTTCTCTGAGCCTGAGAGACCATCCAAGTCATCAAAGAAGGATTTGATGTCTTGAGAAGTTGGAGTGTCCACATGTGGGTTTTTCTCCTATCTTGAGGAATATTGAGAATCATCAGTGGGATGTGAAGCATGGAATGTGGATGTGACGTGTGTATGGATCTCATGGGATGTCTAGAGGGCCTTATTGAAGATGAGGCAAGCCATTGATTCAAGTAAGAAAGCCACAGTGGAGGTACAGTCAACTAGGGTTTCATCTGGGTCAACCCTAGGTCAATTGAGTAATTGAAGAGCATTAAAGCCTACTTTGAGGTCATGGGGTTAATGGAATGGTATGTTGATACATGTGTGGTGTTGTGCCAAGGTTAAGCAAAGAAGAATCAAGGATGTGGGAAGTTGCTAAATTAGGGTTTCAGTGTAAAATCCCCTATTTAGTTCCTAACTTCCAAGCCACATAAGTCAAGATAAAAATTTCAAATGGATCTTTGGCCAACATGAAACTTGTAGAGCATCTCAATACCTTTAATTTGAGTACTAGAAGTCCTCCAGGGGATTTATAGAACTCAAGTTATGGTTCTTGCAAGTTATAGGTCACCAGAGGACACTGAAATTTATCTGTGAAAGTCACTTGACTTCCAAGCAACTTTTGCCCTTCAAGGAATTTTCAAATGGATTCTTGGCCAACATAAGAGTTGTAGATATTGGTCTTAGCTTTACATGGAGTACTATAAGTCTTCAAGAGGATTTGTAGAACTCAAGTTATGATCTTGGCAATCCAGGGGTATTTTGGGCATTTGTGATTATAGGTCATTTTCAAGCATGTGCCAAAATCTCCATCTTCCACTCCTCAAATGAAAAATTGTTCAACATGAAATGTGCTTAGAATGATGTTTTTAGGTTAGATATGAAGTCATGGTGGGTTGAATGAGCTTGTATCACAAAGTTGCTAAAAATGGCTTAAAAAGGAAGAATTTAAAGGCCAAAAATGGAATTTCATGATTTATGGTCAAAACAAGGCATGTGGCATATCATTTTGATCAGAATAAACATTTTAAAGATGATGGTATTTTCACTTTTGGCAATTGAGGTCATTTTCACATGGTTGCATTTGGTAACTTCATGTGTAAGCAACATATGCAAAACACTTCATGAGATCAGCAACAAGGCACTTAACCATTCCAATCAATTCTATTTGTCATCTGGTGAGAAATTGGAGCAAAACCAAGCTGCTGAACTAGCAAAAACACAACTGTCATGAAGGAGAAATTCAAGTGCAAGAGAAATTGAAATTATCATTTGAGCCATTCCAGAACTTTCTAGATTGATCTAACACGTTCTATATAAGATGTGTAACTGATTCAGTTGGTTTTTTGGGTGAAAGTTGAAGAGAATTGAGAGAGAGCAGCTTGGAATTTCTGCATTGCATCAAGATTCGAATTCTGGAATTGGAGTGATTTCAAGCCAAACCAATGCATACAGAAGCTTTAAAGTGATTGTGTGAAGGAATCTGGAAAGAATTGAAGCTTAATTTGAAGCCAAGACCACTCTGTTCATCCACTTTTTATAGGTTTGCAACTTTCAACTTATAGCATAATTTAGGTGAATTCGATTAGCATTTGATGCATGGATAGGTTATAGATGATGCTTAGATGGATTATGGTAGGAAAATTTGATGATTAGAGACAAAACTTTAGGTATTGCAAATTCTGTTAGAGCTTGGTTCTCACGATTCTTGGAACGATAATGGTGTTTAGATGGTGATAATTGATCAGTGTAACGTGTAATTTACATTAGTACCTTTAATTTCAAGATTCGTGGTAGTTGAATTGGGAGTGTGATCTGAGCTTGCTATCGGTTTTGGAGTTGTGGTTTGAATCAATGGAAATGGAGGTTGTAATTAGACTCAGGGTGAGGAAACGAGCAAGATTGAGTGTTTATGTTAGATGTTTGGTGCATTTTTATGATATTGGCAATTGGGGACGACGGTGGCGCAAGCTCCGACCACCGTCCTGAAATTCTCCCTCTCATATTTGAGTTTTGGGGAAGATGATGATTTCACCATTAGATCTAGTTTTGACCATTGACTCAGACTCAATCCAAGGGCCACGCTTGCATTTCAATTTGTGAAGAGAGTTGAGATGGAGACCAAAACTCTGCGTTTCATTTAATTTGTTGGATGGGCCTAACATTTGAATTGCTAACCACACCCTCCTCCTGGGCCATGAGTGAATATACACATGAATTACTTGCTATTTGGCACACGATTTTTCCCAATTTCCTTTTAATTTTTGAGTGGTTTTAATATGTGGTTTGGGCTTAAGGTTTGCCTTGCTACGCACACCCCTATTCTGGGCCCAGTCTGGGAAATAACTGAATCCAATTGTTATTCCACACGCAGTTTTATTATTTTCTCATTGTTTTTTCCATTATTTTTATGTTTTGCATATAGTTAGAAAATAAATCATAATAAATAGGAAAATAAACATTTTTAGGCCAGGTTTTTTCCCCTGACTCTTTAGAGAGTCTAGAATTTTAGGAAATTAAGAGATTAATGATTCATGCATTTTAGAATTTAATTGTATTTTTTATAGTTTAATTGCTTTTATTTTGAATTTGGTTGATACATGATTTTGTTGATTTTATTGTGACTGATTGGTGCATTGTTTTGAGTTGATTCTTGCTGGATTGATTAGATTAGGTAAGCATGTACCCTTAGAAATTTTATCATAAATTTGTGAATAATTTTAGGCCAGTTTGAGTGGTGAACATAAGGAGTGTTAGATTTAGGGTTTCAAAACAACTAGTTGTAGCTTAGAGCATAGTTTGGGGACTTAGTGTTTGATTTAGGTCCTGGGATTTATATGCAGTATTGGGTATAGGCTTAGGTTCCCTTAGAAATTTAATTAGGATTTTATGATCTATTTTAGCATTTTATTTGTATTTTGCAATTGGTGTGATGTTTGTGGGTTTCTCCCTTGGATGCTTGGTTTATTCAATTTGTTTGGGCTATTTTGGGTGGGCTTTTGGCTTGGACTCTGCTTGGATGAAGTTGAAGACCAATTGAAGTTGATTTGGATAGCTTGAAGGAGCTTGGACATGAAGATTTCCTCATCTTGTGGGTTGCTTGTCAGGAGCTTAGGAAAACTAGGGTTTTAGGAAGAGCATTAGACTAGTTTTGCTTGTTTCTTCAAACATGGAGTATATTGTTCATCTCCATTCCATCCAATGACATAAAGTCCTCTTAAAGAAGTCACATCTCTCCTTTGGAGGGATGAGTGGCATGCTTTAAGAGTAGAACTTTGAGGATGCCAGTCTATTACAGTGATAAGATCTTAATGACTTCCCTTGGTTGTCATTGAGTTTCTTAACACTTCAGCTTGATCTTGTTGACTGGTTCTCCCTTGGAGGTGCTTGTTGAAGTTTGGCAAAGATAAAGTTTGAAGCTTATTGAAGTTGTCTTCTTGTTGAAGCTGTTTACTGGTTGAAGTTTGCTTGTGGAAGCTAGGAGCTGGTTGAAGCTTGGTGTCTGTTGAGGATTGAAAGTTTATTGGGGCTTGAAGATAGGAGTCATTCATGAAGATCAACTTGTTGCTGTTCAGAGCTGCTGCTTGTGCTGTTTGCTGTAGGAGTTTGGTGCTGCTGTTTGGGCTGTCTCCTCTGCTGTGGTTTTTGTTTCTCTGTATTGTTTGTTGGCTTGTACAACTTGCCCCTTTAAGGTTTAAAGTGAATGTTGATTCACTTTGCCTGTTGTTTTCCCAGGTTCGAGGTTGAGCGGGACTCCCTTGCCTCGCTTGTATTGCTGCATTGCATACATGTTTACTATTTACTGTATATGCCTGTTTCTTTTACTGTTTATCACCTACGATCTCTGTTTTCCTCTGTGCAAGAGGGAAATATGACAGACATTAGGATTCTTATCCATGCATGACAACATTTAGGTTAGATTTTCTTCCCATTTTCAACCCTAGGCTTTTTAGAGCGTCTTTCTCTTCTCATCTCGAAACAATTAAAAAACACAGTAATATTTCAAACACCATAAAAAAACAGTTCTTGCGTAAAAGACTGAAAACAAACTTCAAACATCATTTTTGTCCGCTTGGACTCTTAATCAGAAGAAAACCTTTTCAGAAGGTAATAAAAGACAACCAGACGAACCTGTGTCTTCCGTAGCCCGAACTACGTTTGCTCTGATCTTTCATGCTGTGTGGAAGTACGTAGGCATAGGATGCGGTATCCTAGCGAGCAACCTTCCCCCCTTTTCTTTACCCGTAGTTAGGCGAACTACGTTGACTCTGATTTCTCGTTTCAGACGGGAATACGTAGGCATAAAGTGCGATAATTTGCTGAGTCATTTTCTTTTCTTTTTAACCCAGACCTGTAGAGTAGGTAGAATAACAATCCGTACCAGAAAACAAGCGTGGATCCCGTCGAGTACGATGGACGTGAGGGGTGCTAATACCTTCCCCTTGCGTAATCGACTCCCGAATCCAGGATTTGGTTGCGACGACCATTCGTTTCCCGTTTTGCGTTAGGTTTACTCTGAGCGGTTCCTTTCCCTCCGTTGGGATAAATAACGCACGGTGGCGACTCTTCTGTCATAGCCGGCGCCGATTTTCGCAGTAGCGACACTATGACAACTTCATGGTGGTGAAGAACACTTGATGGCTTGCACAAATGCTATTGCTTGAGCTTGAAATCAAAGAGACTCTCATCTTGAATGGAAGAATACACCTCTTGGTCCCCTTCTAAGAACAATGCTATGCAAATGCAAATGCTAAGAATGAAATGAAACATAAGCCAAGTACAAGGAAAGGTTGGTCAAATTTTGGGGTACAACACCCTTGTTAGGAGTATCTTTCAAATAGAACTTTAAGATAGAGTTTGTTAACACTATGCAAGAATAATTGTCATGATTTCTTACTCCCTTCTTGGCTTTTGTCAAAGTCAATCCCTTTGAGTGTACAACTTAAAATAGAGAGTTTTGTTAAACTCTTTGCAAGAATTGTTATGTTTGTCCCTCTTTTGAACCTTGATCATGGCCAAGTGTTCATTCATCCCTAGTGAGGTGAACTATGGTTGCTCTAATTCTATCCTAGTTAGGATACGTAGGCATGGGATGCGATATCTTTGCGAGCAAACTTAGAAAC
Source organism: Lathyrus sativus (assembly GCA_963859935.3). Classification (NCBI taxonomy): domain Eukaryota; kingdom Viridiplantae; phylum Streptophyta; class Magnoliopsida; order Fabales; family Fabaceae; genus Lathyrus; species Lathyrus sativus. The sequence goes on along the minus strand of OZ012737.1, from coordinate 322,727,830 downwards.
TAACCTTAGGTCTTTAGCTACAACCTTTACCTTATACCCAATACCAATCCATAACAAACATTTAGCAAGTATAGCATACAAACAAACAAAAGGTTCCTGTAGGGTACTACAGATGTTTAGGATGTGAAATACCTACCCTAGGCAATACCGATCCCCGATCTCTTAGCGTTGTTGTTACATCGTGTAAAAGGTCTTTCTTTCTTTAACCTTTCCTTTGGATAAATTAAATCCTGGTTGTGAATTTAATGAATTAAGATTCAAGTTAATCAATAGCTTGGTATCACGATTCTCACCGCAACAGAAATGGCGACTTCACTAGGGAATTTTTTCTTAAACTTGAGGGTTTAGCCTATTTCGTTTATTTGCATGCTATATTTGTGAATACTTACTTACATGTATATTTGTCAATATATCTGTTTGTATTGGGTATCATGAGTGGTGAGATAAATTCTTAGCCCGAACTTGAGTGACACATATGATAGGATGTGATATGATCAATAGTTGACTATTGGGAGTAGTCCTAGCAAGTTTAACATATGATGTAATCACCCTCAGTGGAGACCTCCTTGAGATGATTGATGATCTATGAGTAGTCATGCATTCATTAATTGTTTCAACCTGAAAGTCTGCGAAGCTGAGAAACTTTAGTAACACTTTTACCCCACTAAGCCTTTTTAGGACGTAGTGCGGAAACTGTTAGGGAGTAATCCCGAAACAGTTGTTACGCGATGCTACACTCAGATGAGTTTATCTTGAGAATATTATCGACTCACATAAGTAGTTGTGTTGGTTAAAAATATCCGAAGGATTTACTATGACTCTGGGAACTTTGATAGAACCTATTCGGTAGGTACAATTAACTTATAGTACAAATCCTTGGGGATGGGTAGACCTTGTAACTCCATGCTTTGACCTTGAGCTTAGGAAAGCCTTGTGTATGCATGTGAATTATATTTGTGAATATTTGCCTTTGTGTTATGTGTGCATCATCTCATCATCTCATAATGGCATTTCATGTTGCAACTGGTTTTGTAAAGCTCAATCGATTTCTTTGTGCAAAGTCCAGAGATATATCATGGATATTGGAACAAGAAACACCAAGAAATACAATTTCAAGAAGCCTGATACGTCCGAGTTGAGAAAACTAGGAACTATTGTGTCAGAAGAGTTTGGAAAAAGATATGGAAAGATTTTGAGCATAGTCAAAACAGGGATAGAAGAAGGGATCCTCAACACTTTGGTTCAATTCTATGATCCATTGTATCACTGTTTCACTTTTCCCGACTATCAGTTAATGCCTACTATATGGGAATTCCTGTGAAAGATCATAAACCATGTCATGGATTAGAAAGTTTTCCTTCACCGAAAGAAATAGCAGATGCTCTCCACCTTGAAGTATCAGAAATTAAAGCTAACCGCGCCACCAATGGCGGAGTCAAAGGTTTCCATTTAGAATTCTTAAGCACGAAGGCTACTTATCTTGCCAAAGAGGGGAGCATGGATGCATTTGAAGCAATATTGGCTCTATTGATCTATGGATTAGTATTGTTTCCAGAAGTTGAGGAATTTGTCAAATTCTCTTCCATTACCATATTTTTAAGTGGCAACCCTGTGCCTACCTTGTTAGGAGATGCTTATCACTCTATTCATCATCGGACGCTTCAAGGGAAAGGAACTATTCTTTGTTGTGCACCTCTGTTGTACAAATGGTTCGTCAACCATTTGCCAAGAAATGACGCTTTCAAAGAAAATCCCAATGGATGGAGATGGTCTTAAAGGATAATATCATTAACACAAGCTGACATTCATTGGTATAATCCTGCCTATGACAGAGGAGTCTACTTTGATCGATGTGGAAGTTTCTCCAATATACCGCTCATTGGAGTAAGAGGAGGGATCAACTACAATCCAGTGTTGGCGAGATGTCTGTTTGGTTTTCCGATGAAAGATAAACCTACCAATGTGCTTTTATTAGGATTCTTTCATCTCAACACCGAAGCGATGGAGAGCAAAAGAAATAGCACAGTTGATGCTTGGGAGAACATTCAGAAAAAGACAAAAGCTGACCTAGAAAAAAGAAATTGTGTAGCTTTTGAGCCATTCACTCAGTGGGTTCAGTCCAGAGCAAGAGATTTGAAGATGCCATATCTCCCAAAAAAGAATGCACAAATTGTCATCGCATCGTCATCTTCTGCCATTCCTATTGAAAAGATGGAAGAGTACCAAGAGTTTCTTGAAAGAGCTCAACTTGAAAAGGACACATGGGAAGGAAAGTATCATGCGCTTTTCTCTGTAACAACAAAGCTCATAAGAGAAGTGCAAGAAAAAGACGAACTGATCAATTGGCTCGAACAACGGATGATCAATGGGGAAGCAACAAAAGAGAATTTATTTTTCTCTAGTATCAAGCCCACTCAGAGCATTCATGAATATTCAAATATCCCTCCAACCTCTGGAGCCTGGAAAGGGATAGTGGACAAGTTGGTGATGGAAAATACAATACTGAAGAAGTTGAAGAGGCCTCACAATTGAAGTTCTTAGTTTAGACCATAAGACCTAGTTTCTTGATGTGAACTTAGGCTTCTTGTATTGTATTTCAAAAGTTGTAACTTTTTCCAACAATTAATGAAATAAGGATTGGACGTAATTAATCTTCTGAGTTTTGTAAAACCAGTTGCATTTTGCTAACCATTCAAGGAATTCAAAAATTTTCTTTTGCAGACATTGTTATGGAACGCCGAAGCAGGTTTTCATTTCTGAGCCTAAGACTGGATAACCTCAGGATCCTGGGAGGCCTTGTCAGGAACCCCGCTGCTTTTATCGCCAAGTACGGAGATCTTCTGCCGCTATTCAACACTAGAGTTAACGAGGACATGCTGCGAGCCCTTGTTGAGTTCTATGATTCGGTAAATCACTACTTTGTCTTCCAAAACTTCTAGCTACTCCCAATTATAGAAGAGTACTTCGCTTATTTGAAGATTCCTCTGACTTTCAAAGCTCCTTATAGGAAACCAAGAAGGAAAGATCTTGCCAAGGCACTACATATCAGGCCAGTAGAGCTGCCTACTGAATTGGTGAATAGGAGTGGCTTCTCTGGGATGGAAGCAAGACCATTCATGGAGATGTCAGAGTTTCATTATGACAATAGAGACCTAGGAATTTTTGAAGTAATTCTGGCTTTCCTGATCTATGGGTTGTATCTTTTCCCGTGTTATGACAAATTCATTAGTGAAGAGGCCATCCGGCTCTTCATCATCAAGAATCCTGTTCCCACACTGTTGGCTGATACCTATTTCATCATCCATCGCCGAAAGACGTACGATCTTGGGTTGTTCTCATGCTGTACGACACTGCTTAGCAAGTGGTTTATTTCTCACTTGCCTAAAACTCAAGTTCTTTGGGACCTCCCTAACAAAGAGGCTTGGATTGAAAAATTAATAACCCTCAGTCACTATGATATCAAATGGTATGACATCAAAAATAGTGGTGTTACTATGATCCAAAGCTGTGGAGACTTCCCGAACATACCTCTCATTGGTACTAAAGGAGTTATCAGCTACAGCCCAATCCTTGCTCGTCACCAGCTAGGATACCCAACTGGGCCAGAACCAGAGCCATAACTATTAAGAACTTGCTTATGTGAAAAAGGCAGTGATGAAGACTTTGAGACCCAAGCTCGTTTTGCTTGGTATCATCCTCATATGCAAGGAATGACTGCAGAGGAGAATGTGAGTTGTCTAGTTACAAGAGGCTATCTATTTTGATCAAAGGAGATATCTTTAAGAATGTTTTGCATTCATACCTATGAGATCACTATGGAACCTGAGGTGCTTATGCCTAGGGATGAGCTGAAGTTCGCTTTGATCAAAGCAGAACGTGAAAATGCTGAACTATGGGAGATAATTCGTCATAATCAACTCCAGCCCAAGCCTCAAGAAGGAGAAGGATCGTCTCTTTAGAATGATCAAAGCTTCCCTATTTCCTGCTTTTCCTTTAAGATTGTAATCTTAAAATGTATTTGCTTTTTGTTGTAAGAAAGGACTTGCTTGTTAGCAAGAGCCATCTATTGTAATAGGCCTTAATTTATCAATGAAAATCTACTTTTTAAGCACGTCGTTACGTGTTTTTTTTTTTTTTAATTTTGTTTGTAAACAAGATTTCTGTTTTTCCTTGAATGGTTGGTTTCTGTATCTTCATTTGCATTTGCATATCATTTTCATAGTCTTACATGGGTTCCGCATCTCATCCGTTGTTCTTTTCCGCCCTAGGGAGGAAGAAAGTCACCACTCAGTAATCCTCAACTATTTAATTTCCAACCACAAGTTGTCCCATTAACGACAGATCCTCTTTTCACTCAAGCGGGAGGTCCGACACATGCCCGACCTATCTTCAACAACCATCAACCAATATTTGATATACTTGATGGGTCTGAAATTGAAGATGAAAAACACGAAAAGTTGAGAGTAGAGATGGACATAATGGCCAGAAGGATGATGACCATCAAGGGAAACAATATCTTCGGATCAGATGCCAAAGACACGTGTCTAGTATCCGGTTTGGTGCTCCCACCAAAATTCAAAATGCCAGCATTCGACAAGTACGAGGAATCCACCTGTCCGAAAGTCCATTTGATTATGTATTGCAGACAAATGGCTCAGCTTATTGAAAATGATAAACTGCTAATACATTATTTCCAAGACAGTCTTAAGGGAGCTTCCGCCAAGTGGTATATGGGTTTAGACCAAGCAAAGATACATTGTTTCCAGGATTTGTCTGATGCCTTTGTACAACAATATAAGTATAATATGGATCTGGCCCCGGATTACCGTCAGCTTCTTAGCATGATGCAGAAAAATACTGAATCCTTCAAAGAATATGCACAAAGGTGGCGTGGAACAGCTGCTCAAGTTGAGCCTTCCTTGACTGAGAAGGAATTGGCTGACTGATTTGTAGATACAGTCAGGCCGAAGTTCTACGAAAGACTGATCAGTAGTGTTACTACAAATTTCTTTGACATTGTGGCCGTAGGGGTAAAAGTTGAGGCAGGATTGAAGAGCGGAAAAGTATCAAATTCAACTGCTAGCTCCAGCACTAGTGCAACCAAGAAACCGACCAACAACTTTCATAAAAAGAAAGAGGGTGAGAGAAGCGTAGTGACGCACGAGAAGAGAGCACAAAATCAAAGAAATCTGCGACAACGGTATCAACAATCATCGTATATAGCAACAGTGACACCGGTCTTCCAGCATCAACAGGTTCAGCAAGGTCCTCAGCAAGGGGCACCCAATCAGTATCAACCATACAATCAACAACCGTACAATAATCAGCAAACGCAGCAACCTCAAGCTTAGGCTTCGAGGTCAAACTATCAGAGTGAGAAGCCAAGGATACAACCCATACCTATGAGTTATACTAAGTAATATCCTATGCTGGTAGAAAGAGGGCTCATCCGAGCAAGGAAACTAGGTGCTCCACCTAATCCTTTACCTTATTACTACGATTCAAATGCGCATTGTCCTTTTCATGAGAACACCACGGGGCATGATCTAGAAGGTTGCTTTGCACTTCAGCATATCGTTCGAGAACTAATAGAGAAAAAGATATTGTCATTCGAAGACAATCACCCAAACATGAAGGATAATCCTCTACCAAATCATGGTGGAGTAAATGCCATTACTGAAGAAGGGGAAGAGTCTGAGTTGAAGACAGTCACGACAGTCTCAGAAATAAAGACACCATTAGTGGAACTACATAAAAAGCTGGCCCAAGCATGGTTGCTCAAAAGCACTCATGAAGACTGTGAGGAATGTAGTCAGAATCCACAGGGTTGTAACCTTGTGCAAAAACATGTTCAATTGTTAATCAACCAGGGAATGTTGCAGATCAGTAGCAGAAAGAAGAAAGAAGAGGTGGCAGTGATTGAGCCAATGTTCAACATGCCTGGAGAATCCAACAAGAGGGCAGTTTTCAAGAATAACAATGACAGAACAACCCACACCAAAGCGTTTATACTAGTATTTCACAATGATCCTGCGCCTAAGTTTAGAAAGGACCAACCAAGGTTTGATCCAAGAAAGGGGTCTTATCCTCACCAAAAAGCTATAACGCCAAAGTATGACTATTCACGGTATAATGTGAATGCTGGAAGGAAGCAGGAAGATGTAACCAACATCGCTGGGGCAAGTAGAATGACCTGACGTGGTCGGATATATCAGCCCCGAGCGAATCCTACCATTCCTAAATCAACCACCGCTATTCCTAAAGCTACTATCACTGTTCCCAAAGAAGTTTCTCCAAAAGAGGTGATTTCCAAAGAGCCCGCCTCAAAGATGACGAAGAAGAGTTCTTAAGAATAATCCACCGAAGTGATTATCGAGTGGTGGATTAACTCAACCAAACGCCATCTAAAATTTCAATCATGTCACCGTTGCTAAGCTCCCATGCGCATCGTCAAGCCTTGATGAAGATACTGACGCAAGCTCACATGAAGAAAGATATTACCATAGGACAATTTGACTTTGTTGTTGTAAATACCACATCATGCAACACTTTAAGCTTTAACGACAGTGATCTGATAGTTGAGAAATGCAAGCACAATCGTATTTTGCATGTATCCATTAAATGTGAAGAGGACACACTCGCCAGGGTGCTTGTTGATACAGGATTTGCACTCAACGTAATGCCCAAGAGGACTTTAGCCAAATTGGCTTACCAAGGAGCCGAAATGAGGCCTACCTCTCAAATTGTGAAAGCTTTTGATGGGTCAAGAAGAACTGTGATAGGAGAGGTCGACTTGCCAATCATGGTAGGCCCCCAGATCTTCGAAATCACCTTTTAGGTGATGGATATAAATTCGGCCTACAATTGCTTACTGGGAAGACCGTGGATACACGCAGCAGGTGCTGTCACATCTACCCTACACCAAAAAATGAAGTTTGTCATTAATGACCAGCTAGTAATAGTGCATGGAGAGGAGGATCTGATGGTGAGCAATTTGTCCTCCTTGAGATACATAGAAGCTGATGAAGATGCACTCGAAACTGCCTTCCAAGCTTTAGAGATTAGTCACGCTGTGTTGGTTGATGATTCAGCCATAATCCGTGGTCTATCTTTTGCTTCCGTTCAAAGTATAAAGGCTGCAATGAAAACAGGACTCCCATTGGGATGGGGAGAGGTCATAGAAGTCGATGCTCGTGTAAAAAATGACAGACGAGGGTTGGGTTACAAACCAACTCTAGAAGATGCACTTGAAGAAGACGTCATGAAAAGGAAGACCTTGGAGGAAATATTCACAAGCGGCAGAGTACAGGTGAATGTTATCATTGTTGAAGACGAAGAAAACGACCTTGACAGCCTGGTGATATGAGGCGGAGCAGCTTTACGCAACTGGGAAACAGTGGAAATCCTTGTCATTTTACCTCTAGAGTAGTACATTTGTTTGTTAGCTTTGTTTTCTTTAAGAAATTCCTGGTCTTGCCCAAGGCCAGTGAATCATTTTGTATGGGCCACATTGCATTTTGAAGAGATCTATGAATGAAAAATTGTTTTTGTTAAAACTCTTGTTTTGTTTTCTCCTCATCATTTTCACTTTTTGTTAAAAGGAAAGATGACAACTTTTTTTGAAAACTTAAAATCAACCCGTCATCTGCATGTTTGTGTGTGTATGTCTAATCATTCTTAAAACCTGTTAAACCATGCAGAAAACCTCCATCACCTACAAAATCTAATGGTTATGCGGTTTCTTCTGGTAGTGGTCCATTTGTCTTTCAAGCCGAAGAAGAGAGTGATGAAGATTCCGAGGTCCCTGAAGAATTAATGAGGATGACTGAATACGAATATGCCTATCTTCAACCCTACAAAGAACGAATTGACGTCATTAACTTGGGTACTGAGGAAGAAAGGAGAGAAGTCAAAATTAGGGCATCGCTAGGGTCAAATGTCAAAGACAGGCTAATAATGCTACTCAAAGATTACGCTGATGTGTTCGCTTGGTATTATCAAGACATGCCAGGGTTGGATACCGACATTGTTATGCACAAACTCCCTTTGAAGCTTGAGTGTCCTCCTGTCAAGAAGAAGCTCTGAAGATCCAGACCTGACATGGCTCTCAAAATCAGAGACGAAGTCAAAAAGCAAATTGATGCAGGCTTTTTAGTAGTATCAAAATACCTAGAATGGGTGGCCAATATTGCGCCTGTCTCGAAGAAAGATGGTAAGGTCAAAATATGTGTAGACTACAGGGATCTAAACAAGGCTAGTCCGAAGGATGACTTCCCTCTCCCACATATTCACACATTGGTAGATAATATAGCCAGTTTTGCAGTATTTTCATTCATGGATGGATTCTCCAGCTACAACCAGATAAAGATGGATCCGGCTGACATGGAAAAAACAACTTTTATTACACCCTAGGGAACTTAATGTTATAAGGTTATGCCTTTCGGGTTAAAAAACACAGGAGCAACCTATCAACGAGCTATGGTCGCACTCTTCCATGATTTGATGCATCAGGAGATTGAAGTATATGTGGAAGACATGATTGCAAAGTCTCGAAACGAAGAGGATCACTTGGATCATCTGCTGAAGTTGTTTGAGAGACTCCGGAAGTATCAGTTAAGGCTAAATCCAGCTAAGTGCACATTCAGAGTTCGTTCTGGCAAGCTACTCGGATTCATTGTTAGTCAACAAGGAATTGAAGTAGATCCCAACAAAGTTAGAGCAATCCAAGAAATTGCAGCTCCCCAAACGGAAAAATAGGTCAGAGGTTTCCTTGGGCGACTAAATTACATCTCCAGATTCATCTCTAACTTGACGCCTACCTACACACCGATCTTTAAGTTGTTACGAAAAGATCAAACGATGGTATGGAATAAGAATTGCCAATCAACATTTAAGAAGATCAAGGAGTATCTCCAAGAGCCTCCTATCTTGATTCCTCCAGTATCAGGAAAACCACTGTTTATGTACATGACGATGTTAGAAGATTCAATGGGTTGTGTTCTAGGCCAAACTGACGAGTCAGGAAAGAAAGAACATGCCATTTACTATCTAGCAAGAAGTTCACAGATTGCGAGAGTCGTTACTCACCTCTAAAGAAGGCTTGTTGTGCTCTAGCCTGGGCGGCCAAGCGTTTGAGACAATATATGATTTTCCATACTACTCTGTTAATCTCCAAGATAGACACGATAAAGTACATATTTGAAAAGCCGGCTCAGACTGAGAGATTGGCCAGATGGCACATGCTTTTGTCAGAATATGACATCCAGTATGTCGCTCAAAAATCCGTCAAAGGCAGTGTCTTGTCAGAACACCTTGCTGAGCATCCTGTGGATGACTACCAATCGCTCAAGTTTGAGTTCCTAGATGAAGATGTAATGTACATTCAAAGTTTGAAGCCAGAACCCGATCCTGAGGAAGGTCCCGAACCTGGGTCCCGTTAGGAGATGATGTTTATCGGAGCTGTCTTGAAAAACCCAACTGGAGGGTATACTTCCGTCACCGCCAGACTTTGTTTCTCCTGTACCAACAACATAGCCGAGTATGAAGCCTGCATCCTGGGATTATAATCTGCTATTGATCTCCGTATCAAAATTTTGGAGGTGGTCGGCGACTCTGCCTTAGTGATCTATCAACACAAAGAGGAACGGGAGACTCGAGATGAAAAATTGATCCCCTACAAAAATCATATTTTGGAGATGATTGAATACTTCGACGAAATTACCTTCAAACATGTGCCGAGAGCAGAGAATTACATTGCAGATGCTTTAGCCATGCTAGCATTGATGTGGAAGGTCCAGTTTGTTAATGAGGCACCTCTGATTCACATTGAAATAAGGATTGTACCAGCATATGTCATGATGATAGAAGAAGAATCTGATAAGAAGCATTGGTTTCATGACATTAAAATTTTTCTATAAAATCAAGAATATCTGGTTGATGCCTCTAGAATCGACAAGAGAGCCATATGAAGATTGTCATCCAAACTTTTCATCAGCAATGACATTCTGTACAATAGAAACCACGATATGGTTCTACTCAGATGTGTTGACAAAAAAGAAGCGGATTTATTGATGACTGAAGTGCACGAAGGGACGTTTGACACTTATGCCAGCAACCATGCTATGGCGAAAAAGAATTTAAGGGCTGGATATTTTTGGTTGACCTTGGAGACAGGCTGCATTCTCTTTGCTCGAAAAATGCCATAAATGTCAAGTCTATGCCGACAAAGTGCATGTTCCTCCGCATGCTCTCAATGTGATAACATCACTGTGGCCATTCGCAATGTGGGGCATAGACATGATCAGGGCAATAGAGCCCAAAGCATCCAATGGCCATCGTTTTATCCTCGTTGTGATTGATTACTTCACCAAGTGGGTAGAAGGGGCGTCGTATGCGAATGTAACCAAACAAGTGGTAGCCCGTTTCATCAAAAAAGAGATCATCTGCCGACGGCATCCCCGACTAAATCATCACCGAGAATGGATCGAATCTGAACAACAAAATGGTGGAAGAACTTTGTGATAATTTCAAAATCAAACATCACAATTCTTCTCCATACAGACCAAAAATGAATGGTGTTGTTGAAGCTGCAAATAAGAACATCAAGAAGATAGTACAGAAGATGGTTGTAACCTATAAGGACTGACACAAGATGTTATCATTTGCTTTACATGGGTACAGAACATCATTGTGCACTTCGACAGGGGCAACCCCTTCTCCTTGGTTTACGGGATGGACGTGGTACTACCCATCAAGGTCAAGATACCTTTTTTAAGGATCTTAATGGAAGCTGAGCTTGAGGAAGCTGAATGGGTAAAAGAGAGGTTCGATTCGCTGAATCTCATCGACAAAAAAAGGATGACTGCCATGTGTCAGAGCCAAATATACTAACAAAGGATGAAAAGAGCTTTCAACAAGAAATTTCATCTCAAGAAATATAAGGAAGGAGAGCTTATGCTCAGAAAAATCCTACCAACACAGAAGGATATGCGTGAAAAATGGATGCCCAACTATGATGGCTCTTTTGTCGTAAAAACAGTCTTCTCTGGAGAATCTCTAATTCTCGAAACGATGGATGGTGAACAACTTAAGTACCTCATCAATTCGGACGCAGTGAGAAAATATTACGCCTGAATAGGTAAGCCTAGAAAGATGACTCAAGCCAAAAGATCGCCTCAGCAAGTTGGAAGCCCGAAAGAACAATCCAGGGAAATGCAGGGGCACAACTTTGTCAAAAGTATTGAAGGAGATCACTGTTCGCCATTCGTCAGAAGCAGCAAACATATGGACTACTAGTTAGTAAGGCCAAATCATTGTTGGATTTTGTAACCCTTTCTGTTTGCCGTTTTTCAAAATTGTATTTGTTCCCAAGACTTTGCCATTTGTAAAGTCCTCGCCTATTAATGAAATCAGATTTCAGACCAATCATTGTTATGATCTATGCTTTTGTTATGCAAATTTCGCTTATTCATTAATAATGATTTTTGAAAAGCAAACTGTTTTGAAAATTTAAAATTTTGATTTAAGAAAATTAATCTGAAAAAATAAGTCAAAACTCTAAAGTTGACATGATGGTATTAAACTACTCTCAGAGCAGTAAAAAGTTTGCCGCCATCTTCGACCAGGGTTGCGCCCGACAGTCGCCCAAGTACTAAGCTATGACTCCTCTTCCGCAGGTTTGCAAGAGCAATGACCAAATCACTTTTAAAAAATTGATTCCTCTCCCCTGGAAAGAAGTTTTATCCATAGTGGTGACATCAGAACTCAGTATGATGAGTTTCCTCCATGTGTTTTACTTTTTCCTTCTCCCTCGTGGGTCTGTCCGCATATGCATTTACATCATATCGTTAGCATACACATTTTTTTTTGCATGCTTTGGTTTCTGTTTGTCTGGCTTTTGCCTTTGAGATTCAATTGTTATTGGTACCTTGATTTGGTTGTTACCAATCATTCGAAGTCCAGTAGTTACTGGCATTGCTTAAATCTAATTGTTATTGGTACCCTTGATTTGGTTGTTACAAGTCATTTAGTAAGCCAAGCGGTCACTGGCGTTGTTTAAAACCAATTGTTATTGGTATGAGGCTTGGTTGTTACCAATTTCCCCAGATAAGTCCAGTAGTTACTGGCATTGCTTAAAATCCAATTGTTATTGGTACCTTGATTCGGTTGTTACCAATCATTCTAAGTCCAGTGGTTACTGGCATTGCATAAACCCAATTTTCATTGGTATAATTGCTTTGGTTGTCACCAATCTTTTAAAGTTCAGTGGTTACTGGCATCGTTTAAATCTAATTGTTATTGGTATTTGGCTCGGCTATTACTAATCCCCCAGTTAGTCCAGTGGTTACTGGCATTGTTTAAATCCAATTGTTATTGGTATCTTTGGCTCGGTCGTCACCAATTCCCCATTGAAGTATAGTGATTACTAGCATTGTTTAAATCCAATTGTTATTGGTACCTTGATTCAGTTGTTACCAATCATTCCAAGTCGTCACTGATTCCCCATTAAAGTCCAGTGATTACTATCATCGTTTAAATCCAATTGTTATTGGTACCTTGATTCAGTTGTTACCAATCATTCCAAGTCCAGTGGTTACTAGCATTGCTTAAACCCAATTGTCATTGGTGTCATTGCTTTGGTTGTCACCAATCTTTGAAACTTCAGTGGTTACTGGCATTCCTTAAATCCAATTGTTATTGGTATTTGGCTCGGTTGTTACCGATCCTCCAGTTAGTCCAGTGGTTACTGGCATTGTTTAAATCCAATTATTATGGGTATCTTTGGCTCGGTCGTCACCAATTCCCCATTGAAGTATAGTGATTACTAGCATTGTTTAAATCCAATTGTTATTAGTACCTTGATTCAGTTGTTACCAATCATCCTAAGTCCAGTAGTTATTGGAATTGCTTAAACCCAATTGTCATTGGTATCATTACTTTGGTTGTCACCAATCTTTGAAAGTCCAGTGGTTACTGGCATCGTTTAAATCCAATTGTTATTTGTATTTGACTCTGTTGTTACTGATCCCCCAGTTAGTCCAGTGGTTACTGGCATTATTTAAATCCAATTGTTATTGGTATCTTTGGCTCGGTCATCACCGATTCCTCATTGAAGTCCAGTGATTACTGGCATCATTTAAATCCTATTGTTATTGGTACCTTGATTTGGTTGTTACTGTTCATTCGAAGTCTAGTGGTTACTGGCATCGCTTAAACCCAATCGTTATTGGTATCATTGCTTTGGTTGTCACCATATTCTCTTGAAAGTCTAGTTGTTATTAGCCCCCCAGAAAGTCCACTAGATACTGGCATCGTTTAAAACTAATTGTTATTGGTAGGAAATTCTGGTTGTCACCAGTATCCCCAGTCGAGTCTCGGAGATCTAATGGTTACTAGTATCCCTGGTGCGTCTGGTTTTGATTTTAGCCTTTTCCTGAAGATCCCGTTTGAAATCTTCGTTATAAGAAGTTCCTTATCTGGTTTGTCCCCAATAAGGATTGTGTCTCTGGTCTTTTTTACTACCCGAGACGGAGTCTGAGTCTGTTGTTTTTTGTCCCTCTGCGTGGCTTCTCCCTTGATGCATTTCCCTAGTAGAGTTTTACCTTTTCCTCGGTGAAGATTTGTATTCCCCGGTGGAACTTGTGTTTTGTATCACCTGTGTAAAATCCCCTTGAAGTACCATCAATAGTCATGTATGAACTATTGCTTGTTATGCCTTGGATCTTTCCCCAGTGTGTCGAGTCCCCAGTGAGTAGTTACTCATTGTTGTGCTATTCTTTTCTTTTGCTCATGTGTCAACATTTGTCTTGCATTCAAGCATCATTTAGAATTCATTGCATGTTAGCATATTTCCTTTTTCATACCATCGGATCTAAGGGACAAAATTTTCGGTTTGCTATATTTAAATACCTTTCACCATGATTCTATGAAAATTGTTATCTCTCATTGTCATCTGGTGCAGATATTTAAATAGGGGAAACTGTTGTACCCTAATTTTTGACCCCTAGATTCCATCATCATTCTAGGAACATCAACATTATTTATCTAACCATAACCTCTTTCAGAGTTTGTCTTTGTCAAGATGCAGATGAATTAGGGTTCCACACAGTCAAGAATCCGGGTTTTCTATGGTTTGATCAGTCAAGGTGTTGGATTGATTCTCCATATAGAAACTCCCCATATTATCAATAATACTATATTGGACCAAGTATGAATCCAATTTGAGGTTTTCATCCAAAGAAGATGAACAATGCAGTCCAGGACCTCCGATTAAGGTTTTTGATTACGAAAAGTCAACTATGGTTTGAATTTTGATTTAAATGGTACTCCAATGGTAGAATCATGGTCCATGAATATTATATGACTTATTGAAGTCGCCTCAAGAAGTTTCAAGACCTCAGGAAGCCCGAAACACTAACAGTCGATTCAGAGGTTTTCGATCGTTCGGTTCGTCTGACTGAAAAGTCAACCCATTGACCAACAGGGTTTTGACCCAAAATTTAAGACAATCATGTTTCTAGTGTTATATTATATCTAATCATGAAGTTTGGTGACCATTGGGTCAAGAATTGAGGAGTAATCGAAAAGTCGAGAAATTAGGGTTTTGAAAGGGGCAAGACCATAATTTCCTAACTACACATCCAAATGGAGTGGTTCAAAGCTTGTTGGAAAGTTCTTGATGAGTCCTACAAAAGTGAAAAAGTGACCTATGTGCAAAAAATGAATAGATTTGGAGTTATGATCAAAAACAAGTCAAGAGGGAAAAACACTTAGTGAAAATTCATGATTTTGACACTTTTAAAGTCATGTTTTCAGCCAACATCAAGAGGATTTTGACCTAGTTCCACTTGAAATTTGAAAAAACATAAAACATGAAAGTTGTAGAGCATGATAAGGGATTTCCGAAAAGTACAAGAACTCCTCAATAGAATTTGTGAGCTACGAGTTTCAAAGGAGGGAAGTTGGGGTCTAAGAACTTGAAATGCACAACTTCAAACTTGACATTAACCAACATACCAAGTATCCAATTGGTTCTAAACCATTTTTAGCCATTGATGTGATATCCAGGATGTGTGATGAGTAGAAATACAGAAGAATCCAAGAGCAAAGCTAAGATTTTGGCCAAAGTGCATTATTAAAATCTAAACAAGTACAAAAGGTACACGAGGAAAGAGAAACTTTTGGAGTAAAATCTGGTGCAACATAGCCCCTACTCTTTTGACACTCCTTTAGTCACATCTTATGGCTTGTTCACAGCCTGTTTAAACAGCAGAATGCATTGGAAACACTCAAAACTAACTGCATCAAGATCCATGGACAGATTTGCTCCATTCTCCATCCAAAAGACAAAAAGCAAGCCACATTTTCAAATCTGCCCAAGCTTTCACTTCATCTATAAATAGAGACACTCTCTATGTATCAAACACACAAGAACAAGCTCTAAATACTAGAAGAAACTCACTATTAAGTCCTGCTATCCACTTTTCTTGAAATTCAAGCAAGTTCACTAAAAAACCTTCAAAATCTGTCTTGGATAGGTTTCATACTAAAACCATTTCCAAGAATTGAAACTCACTATAAACCCTCTACACAACCTACAAATGGTATTTGGGAGGTGTTCCAACCACTAAATCAGTCCAAGACCTCATATTCCCAAAAGTCAACTCTCAACCTAGTGAACTTTGACTTTTCATACAAAACTAGATAACCCTTTACTCAAGCTTGTTTCAACAATCTTGGCACTTCAAACACCTTTAGTATGGGGTGTACCAACTGTCCAAAACATTAAAAAACCTCTACATCACTAGTTGTTGGATCTGTCACAAAGATCCCTTTGATTACTTCAAGTATAAGAAATCTGTTGGTTCACCAAGATTTGCTTGATATCAGTTGGAGCAACTTTTCAAGGTATTCCCAACTAAATAGCTTGCTTGGAAGTCTACAAGAGATTAGTGATCACTATCTTTATTTTTGAACTACCATGAACATGATTAATGTGCATTAGTTGGAATGTGTTTGAATATAAGTGCAACTCATGTATGAATATGCCATGATTGTTTGTTTCGCTCATCAATATGTTTAGCACCCTCTTTGTCATTATATAATGTTGTGCTGCTACGTATTTGTTCTTTAAAACTCCCTGAAATATTGATCTAGGTCATGTGTGAACCTAAGAAAGAATGTTTGCAGTTGTTATGAAGAGTGATGCTAGATTTGAATGTTGATCTTTTCCATTGATGAATCATGTTGCTGTTTCTGTTTAGGTGTGATGTTTGTGATTAGAATTAGTGATAGGCTAGTTTGCATTTGAAGCCCCTTATAGAATGTGCTTAACACTGTCTTTAGATTGTTTGATGTTTTCATATAGGTTAGTTAGTTTGGTTTTTTTTCAGGCCAATATTTGTTTTGATTTAAAACTGTATGTATATGATTATGTCTTGTGAATGGTAAGTGGACCTCTGCCATAAATTGTTATTGGATTGTATCACAAGATTCAGGCTTTGTTTTTTAGATTCAAAAGTAATTTTGTATTGGCTATCTATACTGGTAAGATCATATTGTTTTGTGTTCTGTTGCAAGCAGCTTTGAGGGATGTCATGACAACATCATAGATCTTAAGTCTATTGGCTATCATTTTGGATTAGAATTCCCTATCTGTCTAACTCATGTTGTGATTTCTTTGATTAAATCTATGCTGACTTGGCCTTGATACTGTCTGTTCTTGCATTTGCAATTAGAAATCATGTGCATTTTTTTCAACTCATATGCCATATTCTGTTATAGTCCAATTTTGAAGCATTTTTATGTTGAAACTTTTCAAATAGCATATTATGGTTGTGTGCAAGCATTTTATTTGATCCAAGCATGTTTGGTTTGAGCTCAGACTTTGAAGTTGCATCCCAAACCCTTATTATGCAGTTACCATCAGATTTTCATTTGTGTACATAATTTGAGAAAACCAAAAGCACCATCAAATTCCTTGTTAAAAATCACATGAGACAGACTTTAAGCTTGCTAAAATTGATGCTGTTTTGACAAAGTTTGAGTGTTCACGTTTTTGGCATTTTGCACTTGTTTGGCCTGCTTGAATTTTCCCCAAATTTCACACTTTGAGGTATTTATTCACTAGGGTGCTTTGATACATTGGATGTATCACCACCCCAGTGGTCATGGCCTACGCACTCATGTATTGCCTTGCTTAAGTGTCCTGAGTTCGATCCGTGTGGAGATAAACTCTTTTGGTTTTTTATATTTTATCTCATGTTTTAATATTTGATCTTTTCTTCCCATTGAGTATCCACACGCACGCTCTAGTTGTATTGGTGAATTTTTAGACTTGTCAACCAAAGATTGTGGGTAAAACACTTAGAATGTGCATTTCTAATTTTTCATCACTTGGATTTTTATGTTTTATTCACAAACTTAAAAACCTCATAACTTTTTCAATTTTTAACATTTTTGATCCATTATTTTTACAAATTGTTCTATATTATGTCTACTTTCACTTAGTGAGAAAATAATTCAAGGATACTCATCCTATAAATACTTTAACCCACTTGAAAGTCATGTTGCCTTTTAGGGTTTTTACCTTGTTTCTTGTTGGAACATTTCTCAACTATTTCTTGAGCTACCTTGTGAGGTTTTTTGTATTTTATCCACACATATTTGTTAACTTGTTTGAGTGTTTAAGTTTTGCTTGAATAAAGGTCTTATCATGTTTAATATATGCTTTTGTAAGTGCATCTAGTTGGATGATAATGTGAACTATGTTTGTAAACCATGTTATGTCTCTTGATGTTGTAACCTCTTGAGTGTTTTCTTCATGTATCCTCTACTTGTTTAGATGTTTTGTTAGAGCTCTAATATGTTAGGAATTGCTTTGGTTGTTACCATGAACTTGTATGTTTCCTCATGAAAATTTGAACTTCTTACTTGAACTATTGTAACACTTGTATGCTTACTTGTACTTGATTGTCATCAATGCATGATTGTTGGTATCATGTTGTTAAATTTGATATCCCATGATCCTTATACATGCTTGCTGTTGCACCCCAAAATTTTCCCAACATTTCTTTACCTAGCTTGTGTTTCACTTCATTCACATTTAGCATTATCATTTGCATTTCATTGACATGTGTGCAGGAGATCAAGAGGTATGATTACCAATTAAGAGCTACACAAGACTGTGAGGCTAGCTAATAAGGTTATTCATGTATTCAAGGGTTGACATCCTTGTCAGAGAAGTTAAAAGATCCTCAGAGAGAGTGGTTGAAGCCAAGTGGGTAGGTCTCCTAACTTGAGAGTTAAGGGAAGCCATCAGATGATTCTGAGGCCACGAGGATGGACTGGAGGTCTTGAGAGAGCTCATGAGAAGTGTTTAAGATCACTTTGAGGCCTAGACAGGTCATTGTGCATGATTAAGAAGGCTCAGCCATGAGGGGTGCAGCTAGGGTTTGACTGGGTCAACCCTAGGTCAACTGAGGGTTTGAAGAAGGTTGAGACCTAATCCAAGAGCCATGTGATAATGGATTGATACATTGAGAGGTTATAAGGATTATTCCAAGGTTAACTCATCATGATTGAAGAGTTTGAGAAGTTTCAAGCTAGGGTTTCTAAGACTTGACAGTGTAAAATCCCCTAGTTTGGCCCTTATCTTCAAGGCAATTTAGCTCAAGATGTGATTGTCATCTCTTCTTGCCCCCAACATGAGTGTTGTATAGCATGATCTTAGCTTTAATTTGAGTGCTAGAAGTCCTTGATAGGATTTGTAGAACTCAAGTTATGGCTTTGACAAGTTACAAGTCATCTGAGGTATGTGAATTTGGAGCTTGAAAGTTGCCCAACTTGCAAGAAACCTTTTCCCTAGAAGGATGATTCATATGAACTTTTGGTCAACATGAATATTGTTCCTTATCCTCTTAGCTTTCTAGAGAGTACTAGAAGTCCTTGATAGGATTTGTAGAACTCAACTTATGGCTTGGACAAGTCAAGGGTAATTTGGACATTTGGTGATTATAGGTCATTTGTGATCATAGGCCATTTTCACCAACTTAGAGGCCTCAAATGAAATTTTGTTCAACTAGAAAGTTGCTCAAAATGGGGTTTTAACTTCGACGATGCATCAAGGAGGCATTGAAATGGCTCAAGGAGAGACTTGGTTCAAGAAAATTTGAAAAAAGAAAGAATTAAAAGGACTTAATGGCCAAAAATTCAAATAATTCATTTTGTGACCAAATGAAGCCAAATAATAGGTCAAATTGATTGGAAAAATGATTTTAGAAATAATGGCAATGTTAGAATTTTGATTTGAGGTCATTTGCATACCATTCCATTTCGTTTCTTCATGATGAAGCAACATAATCAAACTCCCACCTTTGGCTTGCAAACAAGGAAAATAACTCATCAAACTCATTAAAAATCTCATGAGAATTTGATTACAAGCATAACCATGCCCAAAGGGAGCCAGAATAGTGACTGCCATGGATGAGATTTTGAAAATCCAAAATCTCATTTGGATGATTCCAGAAAGTTCTAGATAGTCCCAATCATTTCTATATAAGTCATTGCGTGAACTCAGCCATTTTTTTTTTGGAAGGAATTGAAGCTGGTTGCAGAAAGAGCCATTGAATTTTTGGAGGTTCAAGTGAGAATCGGGTTTTGAGTACAAGGGAGAATCAAGCCAAATCAAGGTGTGCAAAGGCTTTGGGAGTGAATTTGGAGTGTGTCTGCATCATCTTGGAAGTTGAAGTGATCAAAAACCATCTCTGTTACCTCTCTGAACTCAGGTTGGTATACTTTGAATTTATGCTTAAACTATAGGGAGATGCTTAGAAATTCATATGTGGTTAGGTTCCCCTATTGATGTAGTTGGATTTAGGATCAGAAATTGGTGAATTAGAGACAAATTAGGTGTGTGATCATTTTCTGTTGAGGTTGATATCTCAAGATTCTTGAAAGAATAATCACGATGGGATAATGGAAATTGATCAGTGGAGAGTGAGGATTGAATTGAGACCTTTAATTTGAAGAATGGTGAGATTCAAGATTTGGATGAATTCTAAAAATGTGATCGTGTTTTGAGTTAGAGAAGGGTTTAGATGATTTGGAGTTGATATTCTTGATCAGCATCAAATTTGGAGTGAAATGATGATTTGTTTTGTGAGTTTTGATGAACTGTGGAGGTTGTCTCACCGGAGAAGACGGTGGCGCCACTGTTCAGGCCACCGTCTGTGTTTTCCCCCCAAACTGAGTTCAAATGGGGACGATGAGCCATGGCCGTTGGATGAGTGTTGGACTTTTGACTCAGGCGAGCATTGGAGGGCCACGATTTGATCTCAGCTCTGAAGAGAGACATTAGAATGAAACGCACCATTTCATTTAATTGGTGTTTTGGGCTTAGACTCAGACTGCTACCTGCACCCCCCTTTGGCCCAATTCTTTGAAATGAACTAAACTGGATTTCTATTTGCCACGCATGTTTATTAATTTCTTCTCATTTTCTTTTTATTTTCATCATTTCATAAGACTTAGAGATTAATTCATAAAAAATAGGAAATTAACCCAATTAATTCCAAACTTTTTTTCCCTGATTCATGATTGAATCTAGAATTTTGTAGATTAAAAATATTAGGAATTCATGCATTTTTGATTTTATTTGCATTTTTTGAATATTAACTGATATTAAAATGGCCATGGTTGATACCTTGTTTTGCTGAATTTTGTTTGAGCATTTGGTGATGATTCTTGCCTTGATTTTTTGTGTGTAGCTAGCATAGATATGCATGTTCCCCTAGTGATTTTCTCACCATTTTGTGGTGAAATTAGGAGGTAGTTTTAAGTTGAAGCTCTAGGTGCTCTAGTTTTAGGGTTTATGCTTAGTACCTTGTGATTTAGGTTTTATTTCTAGGACTTGGTGGATGATTCAACCTCTGGATTTTGTATGGTAGATTCATGATTTAATTAGGGTCTCATAGTTATTTTTGTAGGATTTTACAATTGTTTTTAGTATTTTAGTTAGGACTAACTTTAGTGCTAAGTTTTAGGTGATCCTAACTTGCTAATTCAACTAGATTGATTTCTTTAGTTCCCTTAGATTAGGGTTTTGCTTTGCTTGCTCTTGGGTGATGTTGAAGACAAGCTTGGGTTGCTATGGAGTGCATGAAGAAGCTTGGATGTGAAGCTTTCCCTTCCTTTTGGTGTAGTTTTATTTAGGTGTTAAGATTAGGGTTTGTAAGTAGAGCTTCTAGATAGATTCTCTTCTTTCATAAACATGGAAGGTGTTGATCACTTCCATTCTTCCCTATGATGTAAGGTCCCCTTGTGAAGGCCTCATCCCTCCTTTGGTAGGATGTGTGGCTCTTCACAAGTTGGTAGAACCTTTGAGGGTTACTTTACTTGATGGTGGAGTGTTTAGTGGTGACCTTTGGTCTTCATTTTGCTTTCCACTATCCAAACCCTGCTCTTGTTAGATGAATCTTTCTCCCTTGTTAGAGTATGGAATTCCTTGTTAGAAGATTGAAGATGCTAGAAGTTGCATTTCCCTTTGTCTGAAGACTGCCATTGAAGCTGAGGCTTGAAAATCCAGAAGGATAAGTTGACACTTGTGAAGAAGATCAAATTGAGATTGAAGAAAGAGCTGAAGCTTGAGGAAACAAGTTGATACTTGTGTTTGATACTTTGAGAGCCAGAAGGAACAAGTTGACACTTGCTATTGGGATTGAAGCCTGAAGGTGGAGTCTATTTTGGAGCTGAGGCTTGAAGAAGAAAGATAAATTGATACTTATGCTGATGTGTTGGAAGCTTGAGGAAGCAAGTTGATATTTGCTATTGAAGATGATAGCCTTGAAGAGCAGTTGAAGACTGAGGACTGAACTGCTTTGCTGGGAAGCTGTGGATCTGCTTTCTTTCCTGTCTGTTTGCTTTCTGTGCAACTGTATTGATGTGACTTGTTTGATTTGCTTGATGCATTAGAATAAGTTCATGTTTATATTGATTTAAGCTAGGAGCATGATTGCACTAGAGGTTGAGTTGCTCCCTCTGCTTGTATTTTTACTGTATGGCTTTGTTTGCGGGTATTCGGTAGAGCCTTGCTCCCTTGCCTATGTGGTTTGTGATTTGCTTGAGGGCATCTTATTTCTCTGTATGATTGCAGTTATTCATAGTTGGCTTGAGGTTGAGATGAGCTTGTGGAGGCTGATGCCCCACACACATTTCCTCCCTCACTTGCATTGCATGCATTTTACAGTCGTTTACTGTTTACTGTTTAAGCTGATGCTTTATCTGTTTCTGTTTATCATTGACATGATCCCCTAGGAATCTCACTTCCTTTGATAAGGAAGTGATGATTAGAACTTTAGGTTGAAACCTATGCATGATAACTTCTAGGAGTTCCCTGTTTCAAACTTTAACCATAGGATGAATCCTTGGCATGACAACATTAGGACTTGATAGTCTCCCCTTAGTTGAACCTGTTCGTTCTCTTCTTATCTTCAAACAAATCAAAATACAGTAATAAAGGTTAACTGACGTTGTACGTTACGAGCCTTAAGCTACCTGAGAAAGGATTGTTGGAGAGTTTCTTTTCAACAGTCTGGATGTTTAGTATGGCACCCTTTGGGTGACATGCGACACATTCACTCTCAGATCATAGTTTCTAGTGCGATATTGGTTGCAAACATCCATAAAAAAAACAGTTCTTCCGTAAGCCGTATTATCCCGAACTACGTAAGCTCTGATCTCTCATACCCGTTGAGAGTACGTAGGCACAATACTGATGTATTGGCGAGCCACCTTCCCCATAACCCGTAGTTAGGCGAACTACGTTGACTCTGATTTCTCATTCTCTGATGAGAATACGTAGGCATAAAGTGCGACGCTTTGCCGAGTCATTTTATTTTCTTTTTAAGCCAGCCTTGATAGGTAGATAGATAAAACCAACCCGTCATATAAACACAACAAGCGTGGATCCCATCGAGTACGATGGACGTGAGGGGTGCTAATACCTTCCCCTTGCGTAACCGACTCCCGAACCTAGACAACGGTTGCGATGACCTTGTCTTATACCCTTTCCGTCAGGTTTTTCCGATCGTTTCCTTTCCCGTTCCGAGGGATAAATAACGAAAGGTGGCGACTCTTCTGTTTTGCCGGCACCTTATTTTCGCGGTAGCGACACTTGCCTCTAGTTGTTACTTGCTTATATTTTAACTTTTCTGAATTACATGTTCTATTGTTTTGTCATGATAGTTGTTACCTCATTACTCTTCATCTTTGTTAAAATGTCTAGAGTTGATCGTTCCTTATATGCTTGGTCTTGTAAGAACCTCTATCATGTTCCCCCTCTGGATATTTTAATATCTTTGTGCTTTATTGGTTGTAACCATTTGACTTGATTGTAATCTTTGCTTGATGTTGTCACACACTTGCATCCCTTCCTTGGCTGTTACCATACTCTTTTATATATTCATCATGTTTGAATGAATGCTTATGCATGTGTTTTAACTTTACTAAGTTATTCCCCAAGTGATGGAACTTGTTAGTTCTCATCCAGTTGCCTCACATATTCCCATTCCAAAGAAAAGTCTCTCTATTGACCCTTAGGTCATAGATATCTCATTACCCTCCCTCCGAATTTGTTAAGTCACTTTGAACCCTAACTTAGTTAAGTCAGAACCTAGCCATTAGACTTTGCTTAAGTCTAAAATACCTACCCCTTGTTAGGAGTATCTTTCAAATAAAACTTTAAGATAGAGTTTGTTAACTCTATGTAAGAATCATTATCATGATTGCTTACTCCCCTCTTGGCTTTTGTCAAAGTCAATCCCTTTGAGCGTACAACTTAGAATAGAGAGTTTTGTTAAAATCTATGCAAACATTCTTATGTTTGTCCCTCTTTTGAACCTTGATCATGGTCAAGTGTTCATTCATCCCTAGTGAGGTAAACTACGGTTGCTCTGATTCTATCCTAGTTAGGATACGTAGACAGGGGATGTGATATCTTTGCTAGCAAACTTAGAAACTATCCTTAGATCTTTACCTACAACCTTTACCTTATACCCAACCCTAACCCATAGCAAGCATTTAGCAAGTATAACATACAAACAAATAAAAGGTTTATGTAGGATACTACAGATGTTTAGGATGTGAAATACCTACCCTAGGCATAACCAACCCCCAATCCCCGATCTCTTAGCATTGTTGTTACATCGCGCAAAAGGTCTTTCTTTCTTTAACCTTTCCTTTGGATAAATTAAAGTCCGGTTGTGAATTTAATGAATTAAGATTCAATTTAGTCAATAGCTTGGTATCACGATTCTCACGCAACACATCCAACAGTTTCACCACCTCTTTCCTTACAACTTCTTTCATTGTTGGATTTAGCCTTCTTTGGGGTTGAACCACTGGTTTGTGATTATCCTCCATTAGTATATTATGCTTGCACACTGTGGGACTAATTCCTTTCAAATCCCAAATGGTCCATCCTTGTATTTCTTAAGCACATGTACCAATCTTTCCTCTTCTTTTTTCTTTTAATTCAGAACTAATGATAGCGGGACAATTATTTCCAGAATCCAGAAAAACATACTTTTAATTCTTAGGTAACTGTTTTAATTCTAGATTAGTACCTATTTTATCTTTCTTTTTAGTCTCAACTTCTTGTAGAGCTCTTAAATCCTCCCACCGGTGTGGTTTGGATTTCAACCAAGGTGGTTGTGCATCAAACATGGCTAGAACTTCTTTCTCTATTTGATAATCATTATCCTTTATCTCATGGGCTGACAAACTAAGAACTCTTTCCAAAGGTGACTTAGGGACTTGCCTGTGAATAACTTTCACTACTATATTATCGATCACTTCTACAGTATGACTTGTCCCTATGTCTTATTTATACTTCATGGTATTCCTCACATCAATTTTCATCACCTCATCATAAACATTGAGAGTCATGGTACCTCCCTCAATGTCTATCATACATCACCCTATTTCTAGGAAAGGTCTTCCTAAAATCAGAGGGGTTTCCTCATCTTCTGGCATCTTTAGAATCACAAAATCAACAAGAAACACAAATTTATCAATTTTAAGCAGAAAATCCTCAACCACCCCATAAGGTCTCTTCACTGAGTGATCTGCAAACTGGAGTGTCATTCTGGTATCTTGAATACTTCCTATTCCCAACTTCTTGTATATGGAAAAAGGCATAAGACTCACACTAGCCCCCAAATCAATCAGTGCCTTTTTAAATGATCTATCTCCAATTGTGCATGGAATGGTGACAGAACCTCGATCTGGCTTCTTCACTGGAATCTTCATACCCTGCAAAATAGCACTACAAGTTTCAGTTAGAATAACAGGTTCATTGTTGATGGTGCGTTTCTTGGAGATAATGTCCTTCATGAATTTGACATATATGGGCATCTTCTCAAGTACTTCAGAGAATGGAATATTGATTTCTAACTTTCTAAACATCTCTAAGAACTTTTCAAAAAATTTCTCATGTTGCCCCTTCTTCTTGTTTCTTATTGAGAAAGGAAGCTTTATGATGGGTTTTGGTTCAGTGGGTCTTTCTTTCCTAACCTGCTTTAGTACAACCTCTTCCTCAACAATAGTCTTATTTTCTTTGATTTCAAGATCCACTTCGAGCAATTGGTCTTTGTCCTCAAATTTCTCTTCAGGAACTTCAACTGATTTCCCACTTCTTGTTGCCACAACACTTACATTATTCTGATCTCTTGGATTTGTCACAGTTGCACTTGGTAAGGAACCTTGTGCTTGAGAATTTGATATCTTTTGTGTTATCTAACCCATTTTAATTTCTAGATTCTTAATATAAGCAATAGTGTTCCTCTGATTATTTCTTGTGTCTTCTTGGAATTGGGAACTTTGAGCAGCTATAATTTCAATGGCAATGTCCCAATCTTCTTTCTTGGGTGCTTGTTGCTGGTATTGTTGTTGTGGTTGTTGGTACTGTTGCTGGTATGGTAGTTGTTGTTGTTGCTGAGGTCGATAATGTTATTGCTATGGTTGATTCTAATACTCGATAGGTCCCTGTTTTTGAATATTCCCTTGCTGATCTTTCCTGGAGAAATTAGGATGCTTCATCTAGCCTGGATCATATGTATTAGAATACGGGTTGTTCTGCTTCAAAAAATTAATTGCTTCAATTTATTGTGCAGTAGCAAAAAAATGCATGGCAAAATGAGATCCACCATAAATCTAACAACTAACAACTTGAACAGGTCAAACTTGAGCTACAGTTTGAGTACCTACATTCATCGCTTTGAGTCTTCTTTCAACTTCAGCAGTGATTTGATCTTCTATCTTTACCACTTGATTAGCAAGTTTCATATCAATCACCCCCTCAGGTTTACTCGCACTATGATCATATAATTCCAGATGTTGTAAAGTTGGATGAGCCACCAACAGCTGTATCAATAAGTTACTTTGTCTTCATTCTGAGTCCATTCACAAACATTTGCATGTGTTCATTTTGATTCATTTTATGAGTGAGGCAAGCAACCAATAATATCTTAAACCTCTTGTAAGCATCACCAAGTGACTCTCCTTCTTTCTGCTTAAAATTCACGGTATCATACCTTTTTTCAGATATAAACAAAAGCAGGAAAGTATTCATTAAGAAAAGTCTTCTCTATCTCTTCCTAAGTAGTAATACTCCCAGCAGGTAATGAGTAAAACAATTCTTCAGCATCTTCAGAAAGAGTGAATGGAAATATTCTTAATTTCTTTGCTTCTTCAGAATGCCCCTCAATCTTCAAAGTAGTGCTCATAGTAAGAAACCATTGCAAATGCTTATTTGCATCTTCATTGATCTTCCCTATAAAAGGTATCTTCTCAAGCTGTCGGATTATTGTAGGATGTAGCTGAAAGTTAGTAACATTGACCGGTTGAGTCGCAATAGTTAATTGACTTGCTGGAGCATTTGCTCCCCCATAATCCCCAAAAAGCCTTTCTTGAGGTTCGCCCGTTACTGTTTCTGTCTCTAACTCTGTATCTGACTCTGGACCTGTATACGAATGCTCCGAATGAACAAAATATTCTTCTTCTTTTTCTTGTTATGGGATTTGAGTTTCCTCTTCTGTGGCTGCCAGGCTTGCTTGTTTAGCTTGTCTGAGCCTAGCGTGCAAAGATCTTTCAGGTTCTGCGTCAAAAGGAAAATTATCTTAGGGATTTCCTCACATACAAAGATTAGACAAAGATGAGTAATAATAATAATAAACAAAAATAATACAAGCAGAAAATAAAATTTTAGTTGTATAGCAACAATGTTCTAATTAAAATAAATATGTTAACTCTATTATCTTTGGCAGTCCCCGGCAACGGCGCCAAAAAATTGATACGAAAAATAACAAGTGTACTATTTTGCTATTGTAGTAATAATAGGAAAATCCCAAGTATCAAACTCAAGGATTGCTTGACGATACAAGTTCTTGATCAATTTCAATTAAACAAAAGCTTTGGGAGTTTTTGTTTTGTTTGGTAAAATTAGGGGTACAATTGCAATTAAACAGATATGAATAGATTGCTAGAATGGGTGTATGATTCTTCATGCAACAACTACGACTCATCAATGTAATAACACAATTCATAATAATTGATTTTCGGTTCTCTAGGGCATCCACTCCTAAGTCGTTAGTGAGAAGATCTTTAATAACACAGCCTAATTACTATATCCATAGGCAATTATGGCTGCGATCAAGCATTCAGATATCAAGAATATCCCAGTTACGATAAAGTATCCCTAATCCTAGGTGATATTTATTATCATATGTTCTTACTCAGATCGACGAATAATAGCGGTCTGGCTTAAATTACTCGTATAAATTCGAAATCCATTTTTCTGACGTTTAAAGCATTATGAACAGATATAAGAACAAATCAACAATTATGAAAATAAAATTGTCATTGCATCAAATAGAACAAATTCATCACATTCAGAATCAGGGACACCCCCTAGCAATGAGGAGTTTAGCTATTCATAACAGAAAATAAAAACGAATGAGAAAGTGTTGTCATTACATAAATCGGGATGAATCAATCTTCAATAGTGAAACACTCTTGAAAAGACGAATCCACTCTAAAATCACGAGTTCTCCAACCTTTAAAACGTGTATTTGCTCCGATAAATTGTCTAACCTTTGAAAAATCGCATTCTGGAACTAAATAGTCAGCTTTTTGAGCCTTCAACAATTTTGGGCTTCATTACGTTTAATGCACAAGGTGTTACGCGCAATTCCTTTGTGACGTGCTAGGTATCATACGCGTACACCTCTGGGCCAACCATCTAAACAAGCCATTACGTGTAATGCCCAAGGTGTTACACGTATGGGCATAAACATGTTTTTCCCACTCCTCTGGTGATTTGCGTAACGTACGTGTACAGGGTCAGGTCCATACGCGTAACGGCTAGTGCATTGTGCGTATGGGCAACAAGAGTGCATTTTCTTCACTTTTTCCTTTACTTCCTCGCTCTGGCCCGGTTTTGCATCCAATCCTCGATCCTCTGAGCTCCCAAACCTGTATTTGACTTGCTGACATACCAAAAGCATAACATATCCTCGAGAACCTCCCAATTCATGACACACTAAACCTTACAAAAACAAACCAAAATACTGACAAATACGATACAATTCATACATTTCACCTGGATTATTACTGATAAAACAATGAAAAATATAGTACAAATGGCGACTAATCAGGTACATATGCAACTTCTGTCTTAGAAAAGCATCCAAGATCGTCGAGGTATGGTTCCCATTCCTGAGGATCAATCTCAACTTCTCGATCATCTTCAACAATTGCAGAAGTAGAATGATCCTTGGCATCAATGAACCTAACACTACAGAAAACTTCATGAATACTCTTCAGCTCTTTGTGCGTTGAATCAGGACATCCAAACTAGTTCTATCTTTTTCAGCAACCTCAATGACTTGGACCTAACCGTCAGTTTGGCCACTCTTCAACACATGTTGAGCATCCTTCAAAGAAGACATGGACAAACCATTCTTCTTAATAACATTATCAATGATAGAAAGAGCCTGGAATGGAGTTCCAACATCCTCGTCAGCATCAATATAAGAAAAAGATGACAAACTGCTCACCAGCATAACGTCCTCTCCACCACCACTAACAAACTTACTAGAGGTGGAAAAATGAATGGATTGGATGGATATGGATTGGATTGTTAATGGATAGATCAAAACAATTCATTAGTCCATTAACAATCTACTAAAATTTTCTTAAAATTATCCAATCCAATCCATCAGTTAAGAATAAAATCCATCCAATCCATCCATCCAACTTTTTTTTATTTCGAAAAAGTAAACATATTTTTTTTTTATTTTTAAAAAATCGATTTTATTTTATTTTCAAAAAATTCATTTTTTGTATTTTAAAAAAATGTTTTTTTAATATATTCATGAAAAAATTAATTTTTTTGTTAAAAAAATTGATATTTTAATTTTAAAAAAATCGGTTTTTTTATAAAAAACATCGATTTTTTGTTTCGGAAAAAAATCGATTTTTTTCAGAAAAAAATCAATTTTATTTTTAAAAAAAAAATCAATTTTATTTTTAAAAAAAAAAATCGATTTTTTTTTTTGGAAAAATTCTGATTTTTTTTATTGGGAAAAAAATCAATTCTTTTTTCTTTTAAAAAATCTATTTAAAAAAAAATTATTTTTAATTATTTAAAAAATAAATAAATCTAACGAAAATAAAAATAATTCATTGGATCTTTAAATTATGTTGGATGGATTGAATCCATCCATGCATATAAATGGATGTATTTAATCCAATCCATTAACTTATTTTTTATGTGGTGGATGGATTGGATGAATTTTTTGATTGATGGATTTTGCCTTAATGGATTCAATTGCCACCTCTAAAATTTACGATTCTTGACAAATTTCAACTTCTGGTGAAATGTCAAAGTAACTGCCCCAACCTCATGAATCCAAGAGCATCCGAGAAGACAACTATAAGTAGGATGAATGTCCATAACTTGAAAAGTAATCTGGAATAAGCACGAACCTAATATGACAGTCTAGAAAAAGTAGATTTTGGCATTACATTCAACGATGAACCAGTATCAACCAACACATTGGACATAGCATCCTCCTGGAAATTCACAGAAATATGGAAGCCAAATTATGATTCCTTCCATGTTCAGTTAGTTCTTCATCACAAAAGCTCAGATTATTACACGCAGTGATATTGGCAACAATGCTATCAAACTAATTAATAGTCACACCATGGTCTACATAAGCTTGTTCCAATACTTTCTGAAGAATTTCTCTGTGAGCCTCGGAGCTCATTAGGAGAGATAACATAGAAATTTTAGACGGTGTATGCAAAAGTTAATCCACCACATTATATTCACTCTTTTTGATCAATTTCAGCATCTCATCATTATCTGATTTCTAGTTCACATCACTAGATTGACCAACCTCAACAAAAGTCTTCAACTGAGCATGCTTACCCACAAGATCTTCACTAGTCTTCGAGGGTACATTAGCAAATACTCGACCACTTCTGGTCACACGACCTACATCTGCAATAGTCACGATTGAAGGGAGAGGGGGAATGTGAACCTCTTTTCCATCCTCTAACATAGTAGCATTGTATCTGTAAGGAACAACTTTGTCTAATTCATATGGTATCGGGCCAGGCAAACGGATAACCAAAGGTGTAACAACAGATTTTTGACTATCATAAGAAATTACAACTCGCTCTGGGATATTGAAGTGTGGAACTATGACATTCACTTCATTCTCATCTTCATTTCTATTTGCAGTGACCTAAATCAGATTCTGGTCGATCATCATTTGTAAATCTCTCTTAACAATCACATACCCACGGGGTTTCATAGAGCAAATGCAGCAAGCGGCATAATCATGCTTAATATCATGGTATTCGCTTAAAGTAGCATGCATCTCAACTAATGATCTTCGGATCCAGCGAATATCAAAGATACGGTATGTGCCAGGACAACCATACACCATATTAACAGAGGCGTTACCATGCTTAGGCAATAGATTTGATTGCACATTAGGATTGGTGTCTTCAAAAGACAAAATACCACACTTAACCAACCTTTTTACCTCCATCTTCAATGGATGATAATTCTTAGTGTCATACCCAGTTCCTCCCTGATGGAAAGCACAACGCGCCTCGGGTTTATACAACCACGATGAATCTTTTAGATCAGCAGGTGGTTCATGATTTTGAACAAGGTTCTTTTGAATCAAACCAGGAAGAAATTCCGAGTAAGTCATCAAAATTGGATCAAAGTTCTTATGAAAACAGCTATGTTGATTGTTTTGCTGGTGAGAGCGTTGTTGGATATGAGCTGTCTAAACAATAGGAGTTGAATTGATAACATGCGTAACGGATGCAACATGTTTTTGACATTGATTATTCCTACCGTAATTCCTTTTGTGTCCTCCATAAGAAATAACATTGGTCTCGCCTTCTTTCTTTTTAGAAAAACCAGTGCCATGCTTCTTTGCACTTCCAGAGTTACCTTCTTTTGTCAGACGTGCTTCACAGACATCTTCCTCTAATATTGTTCCCATATTAACCATCTCTGTAAAGCCACTAGTAGCGCTCACAACCATCATTTCATAATAAAATGGACTCAAAGTCTTCAAGAAAATCTTTGTCGTCTCTTTCTCCTTTAATGGAGGGCTTATCTGAGTTGCAATCTCGTGCAATATCTACACGTATTCTTTAAAAGTTTCCTTCTCTTTCTGGGACATTTTGCATAGTTGATCACGGTCTGGTGCCATATCCATATTGTACTTATACTAACAAATAAAAGCTTCCCCGAGGTCATTGAATGTCTTGATTTGGGAACTATCAAGTCTCATGTACCACTTCAGTGCAGCACCGGTAAGACTCTCTTGGAAATAATGAATCAGCAATTGATGGTTATCAGTATGGGTGGACATATTTCTAGCATACATAACTAGATGTCTTTGTAGACAAGTATTCGCTTTATATTTCTCAAAATATGGAACCTTAAACTTCAGAGGAAACTTCACATTTGGGATAAGAAAAAGCTCGTGAACATTCTCTCCATATAATTCTTTCCTTCTTAAAGCCCTGATTTCTTTCTGCATCTCAGCAAACGGATCTTGAAAATCATCCATGCGATCAAGGACATCCAAACTCTCGCCCGGAGCAGCGTGGAAAATTTGTTCTTCAGCATAAGGCAAAGTGTGACCCACGGGTGGTGGCACAGGTACAACAGTAGGAATAACAAGAATCTTAGTATGAGGAACAACATTAACCACAGAAGGTGGCACAATCATAATAGTAGAAACTCTTGGACATTCAGAAGCAGGAAGTTGATATCCCTCTGGCACATAATTGATAGGCATGCCCCAAGGGAACCCATGGGGCATCTGATGTTGAAAAGCATTAAATGGGGCCACAGAAATGGGCGTTGATACGATCTTTGAAACCATTGTTCTCTGTACAGAAGAAGGAAGAGGTTGTGGTGGCTGATTCCGAGTAGCCACCATGGTCTCCATCATCGCAGAAAGTCTCTCTATACCATCCTTCAGAGTTGTCAACTCTTCACAAAGCTCACAATTTTCTTGCTGCAACTGATCCATCTTTTTTCTTTGATTAGCCCGAGTATTATAGTGATGTGGAAGCTTGTCTGAATGAAGACCAAGGGAAACAGATAAGACACCTGGAAAAGGAAAAACACAATGCACAATGATGCATGATATGCAAATGCAAAGATTTCAAGGAAATTTAAAGTGAATTACGAATATTATTAAAATAATACAAATTCGAAATACTAAAAATCTTATTTCGTTGATATTGGAAAAAGGACTACAATGTCTGAAATATAATCTCAAAGAGTCTCAATACATAAGAGCAATAAAACTAGATCTATGACATCGCGTCAGAAGATGATCCAATCCTAGGCTGATACTTCTCACGAAACCTCTTGATCCCTCTCTTGTAGTAGCTCTCTATGGTATCCTTCTCTGTCACGAGTCAGTCCATAATACTCTTTCATGCTCTAGAGGTAGGGAGATGGGGAAAATAAATCCCCTGGCTCCCTAGATCTCTTCGTAACACGTCGCTCAAGTAACTCAATCAAGTCATCTTTCTCTTTTAGTTTTTTCTGCAACTCCATCTTCTCTCTGTCTGAAACATGAAACTTACTCTCTTACATCTCTTTCTCTTGCTTCATCTTAGCTAGGTATTCTTGAAGCTTCACATTATCATCCATGGGAACAAGAGAATATGATGGTGTAACAATAGGAAATAATGGCTTCTCATGAGGATAAAGCATCTTGAGTTGACAAGCTCTACCACAGACCCACTGGGTGTAGCACTCAGAAGGAGCACAATGTTGCCTTCCTAACTGACCCTTTTCTTTCCTACCGACCTTGCGCCAAGAACGTACAATCCACTTCTTCAATTCCAAGCTCTCGACTCCATAAAGGAAAAAGAAACTAGATGATGAAAGACTGCTAAGTTTATCCTTCAAGCAATATCCAAACTGGCGTCTAGCAAGAATATGGTTGTAACTAATTCCTCCCTGTGTACCAAAAAGAGTCATGTTGTGGAACTCACCATGACCATCAATAATCACTCCAGTATCATGCGCTGAATAATACTAAGTCATGTCTGCATGAGTGAGGGACATAAGTCTCTAAGACCATTTGAGCTTATCCTTGTTATCCTTGAAGAGTTGATACTGTGACAGGTGCGAAATAAACCACATGTACAGTAGAGGTGCACAACAAGTAATCTCTCATCCACCCTTGGAAGTCCTATAATAAATGGAATGCGAAATGTTCCCTAGTAATGTAGGCACGGGATTCCCAATCAAAAATATCTGAATAGCATGAACATCGATAATACCATCCATGTTAGGAAACAACACAAGAGCATAGATCAACAAGGCAAGAATAGCCTCAAATGCATCCATACTTCCTGAAGTAATAAAATTAGAAGTTTTCCTCATCAAGAACTTGGCACTAATCCCCAAAATTCCTCCTTTGGTGACAAACTTTCCTTTAAGATCAGACTCTCTAAGATGAATAGCTTTGGCAATGACTTTGAGCGTAGAAACTTCCTCCAAACTACTGAAAGGGATATTTTCTGAAACAGGAAAACCCATCCAATAAGAATACTCTTCTAAAGTTGGCAAAAGCTAATAGTCAAGAAAAGTGAAGTAATGGTGCAGCGGATCGTAGAACTGAATCAAGGTGTTGAGAACCCCATCTTCGATATCAGTCTTTAGGATGGACAAAAGTCACCCATAACGGCCTCTGGAATCCACTAGACTAGATACCAAACATCCAAGCTTTCTCAATTTTCCTAGATCAGGATTCTTGAAACTATACTTTTGTGTATTCCTTCTTCCAAGATCCATAATGACTGACATCTGAAATATTTGCAAAAAGCACCTCTAAGTTCCTTGAAATCATGATAAAAATGCTTATGAATGCATGAGTGTATGTATGTAGCTACCACAAACAAGATCACAAAAGGAACACGGGTACAAAGGTTCAGCGCGAGCATGGAGCCAAGGGTTAGAGTTAATCCTCAATGGTGTGTACTAAGGTTATATTAGCATTTATAGGACAAGGTTCTAAAAAAAGTTCCCATAGTCCTGTCTTTCAGATATTATCGGTATGACGACTACTCGTCTATCAATAATATTCTCAAGAGAAACTCATCCAAGTGTAGTATCACGTGACAATTGTCGCTTGCGCAAAAATAAGGTGCAGGCACAACAGAAGAATCGCCACCTTTCGTTATTTATCCCTCAGAGCGGGAAAGGAAACGATCGGAAAAACCTAACGAAAAAAAGGTAAGACAAGGTCATCACAACCGTTGTCTGGATTCGGGAGTCGGTTACGCAAGGGGAAGGTATTAGCACCCCTCACGTCCGTCGTACTCGACGGGATCCTCGCTTGTTGTGTTTACTTGGACGGGTTGGTTTTATTCTATCTACCTATCAAGGTTGGCTTAAAAAGAAAAGAAAAATGACTCGGCAAAGCATCGCACTTTATGCCTACGTATTCTCATCAGAGAATGAGAAATCAGAGTCAACGTAGTTCGGCCTACAAAGGGTTATAGGGGAAGGTAGCTCGCCAAGACATCGCCATCTTGTGCCTACGTACTCTCAACAGGCATGAGAGATCAGAGCTCACGTAGTTCGGGAAACTACAGTTTATTTCCTGTCTTTTTACGAAAGAAGTGTTTTTTATTGTGTTTGCGATTTCAATCGCACTAGAGACTATGACCTGAGAGTGAATGCGTCGCATGTCACCCAAAGGGTACCATACTAAACATCCAGACTGTGGAAAAGAAACTCTCCCACAATCCTTTCTCAGATAGCTTAAGGCTCGTAATGTATGAAAGAAATCATTCATGATTACTGTATCTTAAACTGTTTTGAGATGAGAAGAGAACAGGCCCAACTAGGAGGGAGACTATCAAGTCCTACTGTTGTCATGCCATGGATTCATCATATGGTCAAGGTTTGAACAGGGAACTCCTAGAAGTTGTCATGCATAGGTTTCAACCTAAAGTTCTATCATCAATTCCTTATCAAAGGAAATGAGAGTCCTAAGGGATCATGTCAATGATACACCAAACAGACAAAGCATCAGCTTAACAGTAAAATGCATGCAATGCAAGTGAGGGAGGAAATGTGTGTGGGGCTTCAGCCTCCACAATCTCATCTCAACCTCAAGCCATAATGGATAACAGTAATCATACTGAAAGATAAAACATGCTATCAAGCAGTAACAGTAAACTGCAATCATACAGAAGAAAATGAAATAAAATACCATCAGGCAAACAAACCACATGGGCAAGGGAGCTGGGCTCTACCGAATACCCGCAAGCAAAGCCACACAGTAACAGTACAAGCAGAGGGAGCAACTCAACCTCTAGTTCAATCATGCTCCTAGATTCTACTTATTCTAGATATGAACTTATTCTAATGCATCAAGCAAGTCAAACAAAACACATCAATACAGAAAAAGAAAACAGAAGAAAGCAGATCAACTCCTCTCTCAACTTTAAGCTTCAGCTTTTCCAACAGCAACTCAGTCTTCAGACTTCCAATCACTCTTGACAAATATCCATTTGTTTTTCCAGGTTTCAGCCCTTCAACATAAGTTTCAACTTATCTTCTCCTCTAAGCTTCAGCTTCTTTGATCAGCTCCACCTTCAGGCTTCACTATCAATCATAATTATCAACTTGGCTCCTTCAGGATCTCCAGGTATCAAAGTAGGTATCAACTTACTTTGTTCTTCAAGCTTCAGCTCTTCAGAGTATTCTCAATCACTTAGAAGTGTCAACTTCTTCCTTCAGTCTTTACTTCATCTTCAGGGGTCTTCAAGTATCAACTTGATCTTATTGCTCTTCAAGCTTCAGCTGGAATGGAAATGCTCAAGGATTCATCCTCTTCAACACTATTCAATGAAGTATTC
Source organism: Lathyrus sativus (assembly GCA_963859935.3). NCBI lineage: Eukaryota > Viridiplantae > Streptophyta > Magnoliopsida > Fabales > Fabaceae > Lathyrus > Lathyrus sativus. Next base: position 322,691,341 of record OZ012737.1, on the reverse strand, counting down.
ATCTTCAAACTCAAGCTCTGCATCTCTCAAGATAATCAAACCAGATGAAATCACTTACTGGATAAGCTGGGGATATTGAACCGCTTATTGACCACCAAAGGTGACCTATAAGGGTTCAACATCAAAGGAATGGTTCCCTCAAAAGTTCTACTTCCTAGGTACATCACTTATCCCTCCAAAGGAGAGAGGTGTATACCATGGAAGGACTTTGAATCATGGGGAGGAATGGAGGTGAAAGATACCATCCATGTTTAAGAAAGAAGTTATCTAAGTCTAAACTCTTCCTAATCCCTAACCCTAAAACAATAACAAAAACAAACAAGATCAAGCTCTCAAATTCCTCAAGCCATCTTCAAATCTTCTACTATGCTCCTCAATGCTCCTCAGAACAATACCAAGCTCTCCAAGCCCACAAAGCAGAGTAAACAAAAATTCAAGCCCACAAGGGCAACACAAACAATCATCCAATACAAAAATCAACCAAAAATAGTATACTACTATATTAAATCCTGATATAATTTCTAAGGGATCCTACATACCTACCCTTAATACCCTATATGTCCTATAGTCTAACTTGTCCTAAAAAACCAAAATTCTAGTGTTATTGTGCACCTATGTGGAAGTTTGACCTAATTCTACACAACCTAATGTCATCTAATCAAAACTATCCTAAAATTCATCACAAAATTATGGAATAAATCCAGGGGGAAGCTAAAACTTATATCTAACTATCCTAAAAAGAATGAACTAAAAATATTAAGGGAACTACCTAAACTAAATTCTACAAATTCATGGATCAACATAAAAGAAATAAATTGCAATAAAAGTAGAAAATATACAAAAAATACTAAAAATGCATGAAAGGAAAATATTTTTATTTTATATTTTTCTTGACAATTATATTAAATAGGAGAAAAAACTCCCATTAAAAAATATTTATCTTTCAAATTGATATGATTTTTCCAAGGTCTGAAATAAAAATGGAGAAAAATAAAATGGAAACATGGAAATGGGGTGCAATCAGTAACAAAACATAGTTCATTATGCGCTTGGGCCCAGACTGGGGGGTTCAGAAAGCAAAGCGCTAAGCCCAATTCATTAATCAGAAATTAATTAACAAAAATAAAAGAAAAAGGGAAAACCACGGTGCAAATAGAAACAAAATATAGTGCAAATCATGGATTGGGCCTTGATTGGGGGTGGGATTATCAATTCAGCCCAGAATTCCCTTTTAATGAAACGCAACGTTTCATGGTGTCTTCAGATTCCCTCCAAGAATGCAATTGAACATGGCCGTTGGATTAAGAAAGAGTCAACTGGTCAAGCTAACATCTGATGGCTGCAACATCATCATCAACCTTGAGCTAGGGTTCTAAGGAACCTCCATGGAAATGCAGAACCATAAGCTTCATCTTCCTCAACTCGTGCTCTCTCATTTCTCCATCAAAAATCAAAGTTTAAAACCCTAACTTGCCTAGAATTCCATGCTGAATCCATTTCTATTCTCAAAATCAACTGAAGCTTCCTCTAACACAAAACACGATCCAAGATCCAAAATATACTCAATCATCAATCTTAGCAATTCTTGAAATTAAATGTCCTAATCTCATCCTCATGCTTCCTTGAACATTTCTTGATATTAAACTAAGCTCATCTCTCAAGATTCAACAAGATACAAGGCCAAACAGAAATGGTGACCACTATCCAATCTTCACCAATTGCTTTCTATCTTTCCAAAATCCATCACCTATTGGTCTCTAACAATTCTACACTAACAAATCAACCTAATTATGCCTAAAACATAGTGTAGGAAAGAATTTGCAAACTTGGTAAAATCAAGTGAACAGATGGAGAAATCCTTCAATTCAGGCCTTCAATCTTTCCCAATTCCTTCACTGAGTAATCTTCTAGCTTCTGTATGCAAAAAGAATGGTTGAAATAGCTTGATTCTTGGAAACCGATTTTGAATTGCCACCTTGAAATCTCAATCACCAACTCTTCAATTCTCCATGGATTTGATCTCAATTCAATCAGCACAGCTTCACTATGATGTATAGAATGTGTTTGTGTGGAAAAAATGAATGGAAATGAAGAAGAATGAAGAAATTGAACTTGACTTGCAATGGAAGATTCTTGATTTCACTCTCTCTTCTCTGCACCAATTCTCACCAACCTTGCATCTGAGCAAGTTACAATCATCTTATAGAGTGGTTTAGAATCATCTAGAACCATCTAGGACCATCCAATGAGAAATTGAACTTTTCATGTCATGGTATTTTGATTTCCATTCTCCTTACATGCTATCTCATGCCAAGCTTCTTGTACCCTTCAATTCTGACTTGAATTTCTCCCCACATGAGATTTAGGATGAGTTACAATGCATAACCTATGTGCTTATTGAGTTTTGTTGAGTTTTGGTTTGGTACCTTAATATGCAAGTAAGCCAATTCCAAAGCAGCCCTATGATCCAAGCCCCAAATCAAAATTGTGGCTGAACCATTGTCCTTATAATATCATTTGGATTCAAAATGACCTATTATATGACATGGTTTGGATTTATAACTTGTGATTTCCAATTTTCAATTTCACCTTAATTAACTTATGCCTCCATTTTAGGCCATTTTTATCACTTTTTGATACAAGCCTTTTCAACATCTCATGATCTCCCTACTAGCCTTAAAACATCATTCTAAGCAAGTTTGATGTTGAAGATTTTTCCATTTGAAGTTTGGAAATAGGAGATATGGCCTTATGCTTGAAATGACTTATATCCTCCAAATGACCAAAATGCCTTTGACTTGTCAAAGCCATAAGTTGAGTTCTACAAATCCTATCAAGGACTTTTAGTACTCTCTAGAAAGCTAAGAAGATGCTATACAAAATTCATGTTGACCAAGAATATATAGGGATCATCCTACTGGTGAAAAAGTTGGATGCAAGTTGGGTGACTTTCAAGGACCCAGATTCACATACCTCAGATGACCTGTAATTTGTCAAAGTCATAACTTGAGCTCTACAAATCCTATCAAGGACTTCTAATACTCCAATTAAAGCTAGGAACAAGCTCTACAACATTCATGTTGTGGGGAAGATGAGATGACAATCACATCTTGAGCTAAACTGCCTTGAAGATAGGGATCAAACTAGGGGATTTTACACTGTCAAGCCTTAGAAACCCTAGCTTGAAACTTCTCAAACTCCTCAATCATGATGAGTTGGTCTAGGAATCATCCTTATAGCATCTAAATGCATCATTCCATGATCACATGGCTCTTGGATTAGGTCTCAACCCTCTCCAAATCATCAGTTGACCTAGGGTTGACCCAGTCAAACCCTAATTCTACCACTCATGGCTGAATCTTCTGAATTCTTATACAATGGCCTCTCTAGGCTTCATGATGGCTTTCAAGACATCTCACAAGCTTTATCAAAGCTTCAAGTCCATCCTCATAGTCTTAGAATCATCTGAGGAGCTCCCACAACTCTCAAGTTATGAGACACACAACCTTGGTTTCAACCAATCTCTCTGAGGATCTCTTGAGTTCTCTGACAAGGATATCAATCCTTGAACATTTGAACAACTTTCTTGGCTAGCTCCAAAGTCTCATACAACTCTTGATGGATAAATAAATGTTGGTCAAATTTTAGGGTGCAACAGCTGCCCCTATTCAAACGGCTTGAACCTGACTGGGTGAAGAGCGAACGACTCTCAGCCAATCAAGGTGCGAGACGGTTGAATACCGATAAACCCGGAAATTTGCCAACTGCCCAAGTACACGGTACTCTGGCGGGAACGAATCTTCGAAAACTGGAATAATAGCTGCACGACAACTAGCTGGAGACATACTGATCTGAACCTCGTCGTCAGTTATCCACATTAAATTTCTCTATCATTGTCATCAGACATCTGATCTCGCCGTCAGGAAACCAGAACACCCAACATCGCCGCTGGAAAACTGAAGAATCGGACATCGCCGTCGGACAACCAAAACACCCAACATCGCCGCTGGAGACCTGAAGAATCTGACATCGCCGTCGGACAACCAAAATACTCAACATCGCCGCTGGAGACCTGAAGAATCTGACATCACCGTCGGACAACCAAAATACTCAACATCGCCGCTGGAAAACTGAAGAATCTGACATCGCCGTCATAAACAGACAGCCGACATCGCCGCTAGAGAACTAAAGAATCTGACATCACCGTCGGAAACAAAACACCCAACATCGCCGCTGGACAACTAAAGACTCTGACATCACCGTCGGAAACAAAACACCCAACATCGCCGCTGGAGAATTAAAGACTCTGACATCGCCGTCGGAAACAAACATCCAACATCGTCGCTGGAGAGATAAACCACCTGACATCGCCGCCAGAAACAAACAGCCAACATCGCCGCTGGAGAAATAGAGAATCTGACATCGCCGCCAACCAAACATAACTCTGAGCAACACCCGACATCGCCGTCAAGTACTCAACATAATCTGAGAAACACCTGACATCGCCGTCCAGTACTCAACATAATCTGAGAAACACCTGACATCGCCGTCTAGTACTCAACATAATCTGACTTCGCCGTCAACTCTCAACACCGTTTGACCTCGCCGTCAGGGTGAAGAAACTCTATTGAGGAATTGGTCACACGGTAACCGGTAATGCATAGTCGATCATGCCATCAGGAATTCAAAGAACATTGACGGACATCAGCCGGACTTCAACCATCAGGTTGATCATGCCATCAGGCATTCCAAAGAAACTTGTCAGGCATCAGCCGGACCTCAACCATCAGGTTGATCATGCCATCAGGCACTCAAAGAAACTTGTCGGGCATCAGCCGGACCTCGTCAGCAAGTCGGGAATAGAATTCTTGGTTAATCATGAGCCAACTAGGAATATCTAAACCTCTGCCATTAGGCACTCCGCATCAGCCGAGAGAACTACTTCATTAACACGGTCAGACTTCAATCATGGAGTCTTAAAGGGAGATTTCAACTTCGCCATTAGGAACCTGCTGGGAATGACGCTTCGCCGCTGGGGAATCTGGAGAAGTATCAAGTAACTCCGCTCCGGGGGTCCAGAAATCATTCTGGATGAATCAACTCTGCTGGGGATTCCAGGAATCATCCTGAGCAAACACTCTGTTGGGGATTCCAGGAGTCATCCTGGGCAACCTTTACTGGGGACTCTAAGCATCATCTTGAGCAACCAACTCTGGAGACTGCACTGGGGTCTTAAGAATCATCTTAAGCGAACGGCCCTGCTGAGGAATTCAAGAATCATCTTGAACCGAAGACTTCGCTGGAGACCTCAAGAATCATCTTGAGCAAGCGACTTCGTTGGGGGGAATATCAGGAATCATCCTGAGCGATCAATTCTGCGGCGGAACACCTGCAAAACAAGAACGGTAACAACCTAGATCATGTTTATTATGCATATGCTTCGGCAATGGCGCAATACTCCACACGGTGGAAATGTTATGCGTTTATGATAAATGCTATGCAATCATGCACTATGATGCGATCCCGTCAGCAAAATAAATGCTGAAGGGGGGAATCCTCCTGTCAAGGAGAAAAAACTACTCAGATAGAGGAATCATCCTGTTGAGGAGAACAAGGTCACGCCAATATCAATTGGACTCCGCAGGGGGCACAACTTCAGTTGACTGCTGCGGGGGAAACAACTTCAGCTGATCAACACTCTACTGGGGAAAAAACCAATCATGGCTCGAGCAGCTTCCAAGGATTCGGCTCTCTCGGGGATCTGCAAACTCGGATGGGGAAGGAGAAATCATTCTGCTTCGCTGGAGAGAGTACGACTCTGCGGGGGAATCTCAATTCCGCTGGGGAAGAAGGAATCATCCGACTTCGGGGGAGATTACAACTCTGGTGGGGAATCTCAATTCCGCTGGAGACTTCAGTCTGGCACCATCAGTTGCTGCATACTTTGGCGTACGAATAGTTTCTTACGAAACCTGCACTTGTGACCCGGTGCTGGGGGGAGAAATTCGTGCTTCGGCGCCTGACTCAGCTGGGGAGATGACGTTCCTTCAGGACGTATCCGATTGGGGAAGAGAATCATCTCTGCCTGGGGAGACATATCAATGCTCATGATCTTGCATTCAGACTCTGTGGGGAGAGGCTACTGAACTCTGCTGGAGAAAGAAGAATCATCCTGCTTCAGGGATGCGCACGTCGCCCTGTCTGGAATATGCTACTCCTGTAACAACACAAACAAACAGACAAGATACCCTTCTCAAAGGGACCTATCGAGGTTATTATCTCGTGACAATATTCAAGTAATTAATTGTTTCAACAATCAGTGGCCTAGGCCCGCAAGTTTATGTATGCGCATTTTATCAAAAAACATCGGCGTTCTTTTTCGCAAACAAAACAGATAAATGCTAAACAGACAAACAGAATTGCTGAATAGTATACATTTTATTGATAACGAACCCCTGAATGGGTAAAAAAATGTTTTACAACAGAGGCAAGCTCCTGGAATGAGGAAGCCGCGCAAAATAAAACATAAATATACATCAGTATATACAAATGTCGGCAACGAGGCGTAGACGAACACCATGAGTTGATCCCTCTAAGACCCACTCGACTTCGACACTTCTCCGACGCTTCAGCTTCGGAAGAGATTGATTCAGATAAACGGCCCTCAGGTCCTCCAAATCCCTAACTTTTGAGTGAACCGCCCTTTGCGGGTTTTCAGTTCACCGGGATACCCTTTTTTTTCCGAAGCCGCCCAGCGTGGGTTTTCGACTTCGCGGGTGTACCTTTTTTCAATTTATATCCCTAATTTTTGCCCGAACCTTTTTATTCTGTTTTTGGTTCACCGGGATGCCCGTTTTTTGCCTGGACTTTCCCTTTTTTTGTCCAGCGGGTCGCTTTCAAGCAAAGTATTTTTTAACTGCGTCCGCGTTCACCGGGGATGCAAAATCTTCACCATCCATCGTGGATAACAACAAAGCTCCTCCCGAGAAGACCTTGCTGATGACGTACGGACCTTCGTAATTCGGAGTCCACTTGCCCCGGTGATCGGAGTGTGGCGGAAGAATCTTCTTCAGGATGAGATCACCCGTCTGAAAGCTTCTAGGATGCACCTTCTTATCATAAGCTTTCTTCATTCGGCTTTGGTACAGACGACCAAACGCAATCGATGCTAACCTCTTCTCGTCCATCAGGCTGAGTTGGTTTAGACGATTCGTAATCCATTCTGCCTCGTCGAGTTTCACATCAACCAAAACTCGCAAAGAAGGGATCTCCACTTCTAATGGTAGGACAGCTTCCATGCCGTACACCAAGGAGAAAGGAGTTGCCCCGGTTGAAGTACGTACCGTCGTACGATAACCGTGCAATGCAAATGGCAGCATCTCGTGCTAGTCTTTGTATGTCACAACCATCTTCTGAACAACCTTCTTTATGTTCTTGTTGGCTGCTTCAATGGCGCCATTTATCTTCGGCCGGTAAGGAGATGAGTTGTGGTGTTCAATCTTGAAGCTCTGGCACAGCTCCTTCATCATCTTGTTATTCAGATTCGAACCATTATCAGTAATGATCCGCTCGAGAATTCCGTAACGACAGATGATGTCCCTCTTTATGAATTTAGCCACCACCTGCTTGGTCACATTAGCATACGAGGCTGCCTCCACCCACTTGGTGAAGTAGTCGATACCTACTAGAATGAAACGATGACCATTAGATGCAGTGGGCTCGATCTTGCCTATCATGTCGATGCCCTACATGGAGAACGACCACGGGGAGGACATGACATTTAACGGGCACAACGGCACATGAACTTTATCAGCATAAATCTGGCATTTATGACATCTCTTCGCGAATCTGAAGCAATCCGATTCCATTGTCAGCCAGTAGTATCCTGCTCTCGGGATCTTTCTCGTCATGGCATGCCCGCCGCCGTGCGTACCAAATGTTCCTTCATGGACTTCTTCCATGAGCATACTCGCCTCTTTCTCATCTACACATCTGAGTAGCACGAGATCGTGGTTTCTCTTATACAACACTCCATCAGGATTGAGATAAAAATTTCCAGACAACCTCCTCAGAGTCTTCTTATCCTGGGTTGACGCACCCGTAAGATACTCCTTAGTCATAAGGAAAGTCTGGATGTCGTGGAACCATGGCTTGCTGTCGGCGGCTTCCTCGATTGCAAAGACAAATGTCGGTCTATCAAGACGGGAAAGGACAATTCTTGGAGCCTCATTCCAAAAATTGACTTTATACATTGAAGCCAACGTGGCTAAGGCATCACCCATCTGATTTTCGGCCCTGGGCACATGATGGAGTTCCACTCGATCAAAGAACGGAAGCAGCCTTCTGGCATAATTCATGTACGACACCAAATTCGGTTGACGAGTCTCCCACTCCCCTTTAATTTGGTTGATCACAAGCGCTGAGTCACCATATAAGTCCAGATTCTTGATTCTCAAATCAATTGCCTCTTCTAGACCCATGATGCATGCTTCGTACTCCGCCTTATTGTTGGTGACTGGAAACGTCAGTCTCGCAGTAAACGGGATATGGGATCTGTGGGGAGTCGTGATGATAGCCCCGATGCCGCTTCCATAGGAATTAACCGCCCCATCAAATATCAACTTCCATTGGGATTTCCTATCTGGCCCCTCGTCGGGAAACGGCTCATCGCAATCCTTCGCTTTGAGAAACATAATATCCTCGTCAGGGAATTCAAATTTCATCGGCTGGTAATCCTCGATCGGCTGCTCGGCAAGGTAATCAGACAATACGCTTCCCTTAATGGCCTTCTGGGATACGTACTGAATATCATATTCCGTTAACACCATTTGCCATCTGGCAATCCTGCCCGAAAGAACCTGCTTCTCGAAGACGTACTTGATCGGATCCATCTTCGAAATTAGCTTGGTGGTGTGATTGAGCATGTACTGTCGTAGACGTTTGGCAGCCCAGGCTAGTGCACAACACGTCTTCTCCAGCATCGAGTATCGAGATTCATAGTCAGTGAACTTTTTACTCAAGTAGTAAATGGCATGCTCCTTTCTGCCCGTCTCGTCATGCTGACCGAGAACACACCCCATACTATTCTCAAGAACTGTCAAGTACATGATTAGAGGCCGTCCAGCCACTGGGGGTATCAAGATTGGAGGTTCTTGGAGATACTGCTTTATCTTATCGAATTCCTTCCGGCAATCCTCATTCCAAGTAATCGCCTGATCTTTCTTTAAAAGCTTGAACATCGGTTCACAAGTGGCCGTGAGCTGAGACATAAACCTTGCAATGTAGTTTATTCTGCCCAAGAAACCACGAACTTCTTTTTCTGTTTTCGGCGCTGGCATTTCTTGAATGGCTTTTATTTTCGCAGGATCAACCTCGATGCCTCGTTCACTCACGATAAACCCCAGTAACTTTCCGGACCGCACTCCGAAAGTGCATTTGTTAGGATTCAGCCTCAACCTGAACTTCCTAAGCCTCTCAAACAACTTCGATAAGTTGACCAGATGCTCTTCCTCCGTTTGGGACTTCGCAATCATGTCATCAACATAGACCTCGATCTCATGATGAATCATATCATGAAACAAAGTTACCATTGCTCGCTGGTAAGTGGCCCCTGCGTTCTTCAGACCGAAGGGCATTTCCTTATAGCAAAATGTTCCCCAGGGGGTGATAAACGTCATTTTCTCCATGTCCTCCGGCGCCATCTTGATCTGATTGTAACCGGAGAAGCCATCCATGAACGAAAACACGGAGAACTGGGCTGTGTTGTCGACCAACACATCGATATGAGGCAACGGGAAATCATCTTTAGGGCTCGCCCTGTTCAAATCCCGATAATCGACGCACATGCGTACCTTACCGTCCTTCTTCGGTACAGGCACTATGTTGGCGACCCACGGAGGGTAAGTGGTGACCGCTAAGAAGCCAGCATCGAGCTGTTTCTGCACTTCTTCTTTAATCTTAACGGCCATATCTGGTCTCGTCCTCCTAAGCTTCTGCTTAACGGGAGGGAAATCTTCTCGCAGCGGCAAGTGGTGGACCACGATGTCCGTCTCAAGTCCGGGCATATCTTCGTATGACCAAGCAAAGACGTCACTATACTCTCGAAGCATCTCGACCAATCTCTGTTTGACATCACTCTGCAGTGCGGCCCCTATCCTGACATTTCTGACGAGCTCTTCAGAACCCAGATTTACGATCTCGATCTCCTCCTCATGAGGCAGAATAACCTTTTCCTCTTGTTTCAACAAGCGGGCCAACTCTTCAGGAAGGTCTTCGTCTTCATCAATCTCTTCTTCGGCTTGATAGATCGGGCAATCGAAGTCGAAGTGAGTCGTAGAAGGTCCAGAGTCGATGTCATCTGTTATGTGGATCCTGCAATAACAAGGGTTAAGTTTAAAACAAGAAAATGCAGGTTAGCACAAACCCCATTGCCATTTTACTGTTTTTCAAAACAAACATAAAACAGGAATAACAGAGATCACAATATTTGAACACGAAGAAAACGCCTTTGATTTATTAACAAAATGCATGTACATAATCCAACAAGGCCCTGACAATAAAACCGCTATGCCCCGGGTAGGACATAGGGTTGTACAATGATTGAAAAAAGTAAATCATTACTCTTCACTTGTCATCGGGATAATATCCTTGATGGTCCAATTGTTGAGGCCCTCGCCCGGCTTGCTTGGCTGAATCCAAGAGTCGAGATCACAATCGCTATCCCCGCTGTCTTCAGACGCCGCGTTGATGCTTTCGAAGATCACTCCGCCACTGGTAAATAGGATCGGCCCCTTACCTCGAGACGCGCTGCTAGACGAAGAAGAAGAAGCTTCAGCTCCAGGAGAATACCCCAACCCAAACTTATCCTGCTTGTTCGGTATCTCCAAAATATGCCCCCAGCCTGGGGTAGATCCAGCTTGGACAACGACCCGAGCTTCTTTGAATGAGGAGAGATTAATCTCTGGCTTTTCTGTGACTACAAGAGCTACCTCTTTCACCTTGACGGCTTCAAATGCCTGGCAAAGAGTTTCATGGATTTCGCCATCCATTTCAACATACTTAAAGGATGACAAATGGCTCACCATTATGTCCTCCTCGCTACACACGGTTACTATGCTTCCCCCGACAACATATTTGAGCTTTTGGTGCAACGTGGAGGTCACGGCACCAGCAGCATGGATCCATGGCCAGCCCAATAGACAACTGTAGGCAGGCATGATGTCCATGATATAAAAGACCGTGTCGAACGTTTCCGGACCGACTTGGACCGGCAGGGACACCTCCCCGAAAACGTGGCGTTTAGTTCCGTCGAACGCTTTCACCACCAGATCACTGGGTGTGCAAAGCAATCCGCGAGTATCCAACTTCATTAAGGCCTTCTTCGGAAGCACATTAAGCGACGAACCTGTGTCCACCAGCACGTGCGACATGATTGTGCCCCTACACTCTATCGAGATGTGCAGGGCGCTATTGTGATTCCTCCCTTTTGGCGTCAGCTCCAAGTCTGTGAAACCTAGCCCATTGCCAGCATTAACGTGGGCTACCACCTCTTCTAGCTGATTCACCGATATCTCTTGCGGTACGTAGGCGGCGTTCAATACCTTCAGCAACGCATTGCGGTGCGCTTCAGAACACAACAACAAGTTGAGAATAGAAATCTTCGAAGGCGTCTGATGGAGATGGTCTACAATCTTGTAGTCGCTCTTTTTGATCAACCGCATAAACTCCTCGGCATCTTTAAAAAGCAAATCCTTCTCTACCCCACACGGGACCTCTTCGGCTACTTTGCTTTTACCCTTATCGGCCGCATCAGCTCTGACCGCTTTATCTGCCACGACCTCTGGCGGTGCAAATACTCTTCCGCTACGGGTAATACCACTGATTCCTGCGAGGTTCTCCACAGTCGACCCATACGGTTCCAGCTCCAACTTTTGTCCGTTGCAATAGACTTCAGCCCCGTAATGCCACGAAACAGCGTTATTGCTCTCAAATGGTATTGGCCCAGCTTTGGTAATAGTTATTGTAGGCGGTCTGGGCGCAGAAATGGTTATTGGCCGACGAGGGATGGTGATGGTGGCGACTTCATCGGCCTGCTTCAGCACTACCTCCCCTGGTACACTTTTAGCCTTCCGGCTAAACTGCAAAATCCCCTCAGCCATCAGACTTTGGATTCCTTCTACCAGCTGCTCACACCCATCAGAATGTGTAGCACAGTCCATGCATAGTTCTCCGCACCCTGGAAAGAACCCTCTTTTCAGCAACTTAGCTTTGACGAAGCTAAGCGGCGTCTTTAGGTCTCTGACATCAGTCAACAGATCTGCACTCTCTTCTTCGATAATGGCGTTCACTCCGCCTCCCCTATGATTCGGCATAGGATTCTTCGTGACATTGGGCACATTATCGGAGAAGTTAATGATCTTAGCATCTACCAGGTCCTGCACCTTGTGCTTAAAGGCTTTGCAGTTCTCGATTGTGTGGCCTGGTGGAGGTGCCCCTGTCAAGGGAGCCATCGTCCTCTTCTGAACCAACTGAAGCTGAAGCAAGGTCTGCAAGAGCTGCGCATACGACATAGGTGGTGCTTCGAAGTGACGGTTTGTCAAAGATGCTCGATTCTGGTACTTTCTATATCCCTGCTGATTCGGTTGCTGCTGCTGCTGTGGAGCTGTTGGGATATTTATACTGGCTATCTGCTGCTGAGGGCCTTTGCCCTTCCTTCGAGCGTTGGTCACAGCGCTCGCTTCTCCTTCTCGTCGTTTGCCAGCATAAGGTTTCTTTCCACCTCCTCCAGCTGAGGATGATTCACCTTGAATTTTCCCGATCTTGATTCCATTCTCGACGTGCTCGCCCATGATAATGAGAGCTGAGAACGTCCCAGACATACCGCTGACTAACTTTTCATAGTAAACCCCTGGGAGGGTAGCTACAAACATTTGCACGAGCTCGCGTTCAACCATCGGCGGCTAAACCCGGGCTGCCAACTCACGCCACCGCTGGGCATACTCCTTAAATCCTTCATTATTCCTCTGCGACAGGTTCTGGAGCTGAACTCAGTTCGGGGCCAAGTCGCTATTGTACTGGTAATGGTGGACAAACGCTTCAGCGAGATCCTTCCATGTGCGCACGCTAGTGGGCTCCAGGCCCATGTACCACTCGAGGGATGGCCCGGAAAGACTGTCTTGGAAGAAGTGCATCAGCAACTTCTCGTCTTCGGAATAGGCAGACATCTTCCTGTAGTACAATCTGAGGTGAACACGAGGGCAGGTGGTGCCCTTATATTTCTCAAAGTCAGGCACCCTGAACTTAGGAGGTACCTTGAAATCAGTAATTAATCCCAGCTTGGACATATCAACGCCCAAAGTATTCTGATTCTCAATATCCCTCATTTTATCTTCAAGTGCTTTGAATCTGAGCCGCGCTTCAGCATTCAGCTCCCCTTCAGCACCTCTTTGAGAGAACACATCATCCTGATGATCCTCAAGCCATGGTTGAGGCACCAACAGATTCCCGATGCCTGCATTGCCGTTGCCCGGCCCGATGTTGACATTAGCTCCCAGACTCCCATTACCGGCGCCTGCCGTATTGAGTCTGATGTTGGCCATCACATTGCCATTAGCACTGCCATTGCCCCCAGCCACGGGGACACCATTTTGCGGAGTATCAACTGGTGGAGGAGTAGGCACGGTCCCACCATGGAGTATGCCGTTGCTATCAACCCTGGAGATGAAAGGTTGAACCAAAGTCCTGAGCTGGTCTTGGCCATTGGCGACCACTTGCATGAGTTCCATGAAGCGATCCATCCTCTCGCGGAGCTCCTGAACGTCTATTTGCACTTGATCCATGATCCTAGTCTGATTAGCTCTAGTAGGATAACGGTGAATTAGTCTCTGATCAATCCTGGAACCACCGAAAACAGCCTGGGACCTGTGAACCTGAAAAAAACTGTAAACACTAAAAGGTTAGGAAAAACAACAAAATGTTCGCCATGCAAATGCTTCATGCAAATGCATCCGTGTGTTTGTGTGTTTGGGAGATTTCCCCCGATCCTAGTGCCTGAGTGCTGGTGCTGATAATAATAAGAAGAAGAAGTCCGAGTCCAATCATGGAAACATCAATCTCATATATAAAGAAAGCCTATCAAGGCAGTACATAGCATCAGCAAGTACAACAGCGTGACCTCAGCCAACAAGCCTGGTGATGGTCAGCATACAACAATGATCAAAACAAAAGGAATACAAATAGTCAAGTACGGCCACGGGCGCGATACTCTTCTAACAACTCCTTCGTCTCTGGATGATCTGGCAGAGTGAGCAACCCCTCGACGAGCAATTCCCTCTGCACAATGGTATACTGAAGTCCTTCATCCGAACTTTCCCATGCTCCTTCGCCGAAGCAATCTTCTAACTTCCACTTTTTGGACTCAAACGTCAGCTTGCGCTCCTTCAGGTTAGCGAGAGCTTTGTTGAGCTGGCCTTCGGCGGCGTATCTGCGGGCGGTTTCTTCATCAAACCTCTTTTCACTGTCCTTCACCTGGGCTTCCAGCTTGGAGATCTGCAACATCAGCTTATCCTCCCTCTCTTTCCTGGTGTCCAGGGAAGCCTTCCAGTGTTGGTTGAACTTGGATATCCTCCGATATGCCTCGTCCAAGTGCTGCTTCTTCGTAGCCAGTACGTCGTTGACAGCTTTGAAGTCTCGACCCATGCGTTCACGCTCGGCTATCTGCTTAGTCAGGTCTGTACCTAGCTGGTTCACCAACTCTGTTTGCCTTTTGAAAGAATGCACGGCTTCGTTCCTCTCGCTTCGGAGCTGAGCTAATTCCTTCTCCAGTTCTTCATTCGCCCGCTTCAATTCATCCCGCTCAGCTAATACCTGGTTATGCTGATGAAGGGGCACAGTAGTAGGCTCTTCGATCATTGGAGGACTTTCTGGCTTGGCATGAGGAAACGGCATCCCTATAGCATTTGCCCTGGCTCTGATCCAAGTCACGTACGGAGGGTAGGCTTGATTGTTGCTTTTTCCCAGCAATGGCTTTCCTCGCTTACCGATACCATTCCACGCGCGCTGAAGCTTGGACAACAGATCCCCTTCTAGAATACCAGTGAGGTACAGAGATTCCTGTACCTCTTCATCCTTCGGCGGAGTTCTCAGAGCATACACGAACTGGCGGACCAACAACGACGGATTGTAGTTTATACAACCCTTCCTACCTATCAAAGGTACATTTCGAAACCCGCTGCAACTGAAGATCACCTCAGTACCCAACCTATCTCTGTCGAACCAATCAATATCCTCTGCAGATAAACTCATCAGACGCTCAGGCCACTCAGCTGTGGCTGCAGACAAGACAAAAGGACCCCTCTTGGGCAGATGACTATCAAGCCATTTGTATAGCAAGGGTACGCAGCATGAGACGTTCTTCCCCCTCCTGTTCTCGTTCTTGTAGTGAACTGAATGATAGACATCTCCTATCAAGGTAGGGACTGGATTCCCTGAAGCAAAGATGTGAAACGCATCAAAGTCTACAAAATCGGGCATGTTGGGGAACAGAATAATGTCGTATATGCATAGAGCGAGGATGGCATTGAACGCGACCGAACATCCGTCCTTGGCACACTGCTGAGCTTTACCTACCAGAAACTGCAATGAAAACCCAGGAACCTTGTTCCAACTAGTCAATACTAACTCGGAGGCGTCCAAATGCAGTGAAGGAGCTAAACCAGCCAGATCAGGCTCAACATCCATGTGAACAAAAGGCATCTGCCTCTTGATAGGCACACCTAGCAAATCAGCATACTCTTCCAGCGTAGGTGCGAGAACAAAGTCCTGAAAAGTGAAACATCTCAGCGGAGGGTCATAGAACTGCAGCAGAGCGTGCAACCCATTCAACTCGAACACAGAAGGCTTATGAACCAAACTGAGCAACCTGCCGTAAGACTTCCTGAACTCATCCTTCACAGAATCATCTGCTAGAGCTATCAAACCAGTCAACTTAACCACATCCGGGGCAGGGACCTTGTAGGCCACAGTCTTCCTCAGAGAGCCCATAACAATACAATAGGAGGCAAGAAATCCTGGATCGGGGAAAACGGTACCTGCAACACAGACACACGTTAATGAAATGCAAATGAACATGCAAACTAATGCAAAATGCAATCATGCCATAAGAGGCCAAAGCAACTGGTGCTGTGGAGATTTTGTATCAACAACCACTGATAAGAAGAAAACCCCGGTGTAGGACCACAAATCTGATCTGCCAAGAACAACCATCTGATAGGACCATATACACAGGATCATAATTCTGCTCTGTCAAGAACAAATGTCTGATAATAAGGACCTCGGATGTATGATCAAGAAATATCTGCTGATGAGGTCTTCAGACCCCAATAAAAAATCTGCCCTATCAAGAACAAACAACATCTGCTGATGAGATCTTCAGACCCCAAAAATCTGCTCTATCAAGAACAAACAACTGATGACGATACTCTGCTCTATCAAGAACAGCCATACACCTGATGATAAGATCCTCTGATCAAAACCTGCTCTATCAAGAACAGACATACTGCAACTGAGAAACCCTGGTACCAACAAAACTGATTCGCTGTCAAGAAAACCAGGTAGTCTGAAGGTAAAAGCTTCCTGCAATGAACCCAACCCTGCTCACAGGTATGGACCTAAACTGACTCAGGGTACGACATCCTATGCGTTCATCAGCGTCACAGACTTTCAAGAGGGGTGATACGATACCCAAAAGGTGTGGCATCACCAGCTCATGAAGCGGCCTCACTCGGCTGAATCACAAATGATCGGTCCCCAGAGTCGACAATCCACCAAACCAGCAACCGTCTCAACCCAAAGGGTTGAAAGAGAAGCCAACCGGATGAACCTCGTCTGAGTGTGGATTTCATGAGACACTAGTGCCTGCAAAGCAAGCACGCGCCCACTAATTTCCACTCTAAGTCTATAGTGTACTCAAGCCTGGGTCTGGCTTCCCACTCATTTGAACTCCCATCCCACAACATCACAGATAATCATATTATACTGAAAATAAAATGCAGGAAATAAAGTGCGAGAAGTAAAATGCGATAAATAAACGCAACCCAACAAGTAAACATACAAGCGTTAGGATTGACTCTCGCAGGGAACCGTTGGAGTCCCCAGCAGAGTCGCCAGCTGTCGCTTGCGCGAAAATAATGTGCCGGCACAACAGAAGAGTCGCCACCTTTCGTTATTTATCCCTCAGAGCGGGAAAGGAAACGATCGGAAAAACCTAACAAAAAAAAGGTAAGACAAGGACATCGCAACCGTTGTCTGGATTCGGGAGTGGGTTACGCAGGGGAAGGTATTAGCACCCCTCACGTCCGTCGTACTCGACGGGATCCTCGCTTGTTGTGTTTACTTGGACGGGTTGGTTTTATTCTATCTACCTATCAAGGTTGGCTTAAAAAGAAAAGAAAAATGACTCGGCAAAGCGTCGCACTTTATGCCTACGTATTCTCATCAGAGAATGAGAAATCAGAGTCAACGTAGTTCGGCCTACGAAGGGTTATAAGGGAAGGTAGCTCGCCAAGACATCGCCATCTTGTGCCTACGTACTCTCAACAGGAATGAGAGATCAGAGCTCACGTAGTTCGGGAAACTATGGTTTATTTCCTATCTTTTTACGAAAGAAGTGTTTTTTTATTGTGTTTGCGATTTCAATCGCACTAGAGACTATGACCTGAGAGTGAATGCGTCGCATGTCACCCAAAGGGTACCATACTAAACATCCAGACTGTGGAAAAGAAACTCTCCCACAATCCTTTCTCAGATAGCTTAAGGCTCGTAACGTACGAAAGAAATCATTCATGATTATTGTATCTTAAACTGTTTTGAGATGAGAAGAGAACAGGCCCAACTAGGAGGGAGACTATCAAGTCCTACTGTTGTCATGCCATGGATTCATCCTATGGTCAAGGTTTGAACAGGGAACTCCTAGAAGTTGTCATGCATAGGTTTCAACCTAAAGTTCTATCATCAATTCCTTATCAAAGGAAATGAGAGTCCTAAGGGATCATGTCAATGATACACCAAACAGACAAAGCATCAGCTTAACAGTAAAATGCATGCAATGCAAGTGAGGGAGGAAATGTGTGTGGGGCTTCAGCCTCCACAAGCTCATCTCAACCTCAAGCCAGAATGGATAACAGTAATCATACTGAAAGATAAAACATGCTATCAAGCAATAACAGTAAACTGCAATCATACAGAAGAAAATGAAATAAAATACCATCAGGCAAACAAACCACATGGGCAAGGGAGCTGGGCTCTACCGAATACCCGCAAGCAAAGCCACACAGTAACAGTACAAGCAGAGGGAGCAACTCAACCTCTAGTGCAATCATGCTCCTAGATTCTACTTATTCTAGATATGAACTTATTCTAATGCATCAAGCAAGTCAAACAAAACACATCAATACAGAAAAAGAAAACAGAAGAAAGCAGATCAACTCCTCTCTCAACTTCAAGCTTCAGCTTTTCCAACAGCAACTCAGTCTTCAGACTTCCAATCACTCTTGACAAATATCCATTTGCTTTTCCAGGTTTCAACCCTTCAACATAAGTTTCAACTTATCTTCTCCTCTAAGCTTCAGCTTCTTTGATCAGCTCCACCTTCAGGATTCACTATCAATCATAAGTATCAACTTGGCTCCTTCAGGATCTCCAGGTATCAAAGTAGGTATCAACTTCCTTTGTTCTTCAAGCTTCAGCTCTTCAGAGTAATCTCAATCACTTAGAAGTGTCAACTTCTTCCTTCAGTCTTTACTTCATCTTCAGGGGTCTTCAAGTATCAACTTGATCTTGTTGCTCTTCAAGCTTCAGCTGGAATGGCAATGCTCAAGGATTCATCCTCTTCAACACTATTCAATGAAGTCTTCATCTTCAAACTCAAGCTCTGCATCTCTCAAGATAATCAAACCAGATGAAATCACTTACTGGATAAGCTGGGGATATTGAACTGCTTATTGACCACCAAAGGTGACCTATAAGGGTTCAACATCAAAGGAATGGTTCCCTCAAAAGTTCTACTTCCTAGGTACATCACTTATCCCTCCAAAGGAGAGAGGTGTATACCATGGAAGGACTTTGAATCATGGGGGGGAATGGAGGTGAAAGATACCATCCATGTTTAAGAAAGAAGTTATCTAAGTCTAAACTCTTCCTAATCCCTAACCCTAAAACAATAACAAAAACAAACAAGATCAAGCTCTCAAGCTCCTCAATCCATCTTCAAATCTTCTACTATGCTCCTCAATGCTCCTCAGAACAATACCAAGCCCACAAAGCAAAGCAAACAAAAATTCAAGCCCACAAGGGCAACACAAACAATCATCCAATACAAAAATCAACCAAAAATAGTATACTACTATATTAAATCCTGATATAATTTCTAAGGATCCTACATACCTACCTTTAATACCCTATATGTCCCATAGTCTAACCTGTCCTAAAAAACCAAAATTCTAGTGTTATTGTGCACCTATGTTGAAGTTTGACCTAATTCTACACAACCTAATGTCATCTAATAAAAAATATCCTAAAATTCATCACAAAATTATGGAATAAATCCAGGGGGAAGCTAAAACTTATATCTAACTATCCTAAAAAGAATGAACTAAAACTATTAAGGGAACTACCTAAACTAAATTCTACAAATTCATGGATCAACATAAAAGAAATAAAATGCAATGAAAGTAGAAAATATGCAAAAAAATACTAAAAATGCATGAAAGGAAAATATTTTTATTTTATATTTTTCTTGACAAAAATATGAAATAGGAGAAAAACTCCCATTAAAAAATCTTTATTTTTCAAATTGATATGATTTTTCCAAGGTCTGAAATAAAAATGGAGAAAAATAAAATGGAAACATGGAAATGGGGTGCAATCAGTAACAAAACATAGTTCATTATGCGCTTGGGCCCAGACTGGGGGGTTCAGAAAGCAAAGCGCTAAGCCCAATTCATTAATCAGAAATCAATTAACAAAAATAAAAGAAAAAGGGAAAACCACGGTGCAAATAGAAACAAAATATAGTGCAAATCATGGATTGGGCCTTGATTGGGGGTGGGATTATCAATTCAGCCCAGAATTCCCTTTTAATGAAACGCAACGTTTCATGGTGTCTTCAGATTCCCTCCAAGAATGCAATTGAACACGGCGGTTGGATTAAGAAAGAGTCAACTGGTCAAGCTAACATCTGATGGCTGCAACATCATCATCAACCTTGAGCTAAGGTTCTAAGGAACCTCCATGGAAATGCAGAACCATAAGCTTCATCTTCCTCAACTCGTGCTCTCTCATTTCTCCATCAAAAATCAAAGTTTAAAACCCTAACATGCCTAGAATTCCATGCTGAATCCATTTCTATTCTCAAAATCAACTGAAGCTTCCTCTAACACAAAACACGATCCAAGATCCAAAATATACTCAATCATCAATCTTAGCAATTCTTGAAATTAAATGTCCTAATCTCATCCTCATGCTTCCCTGAGCATTTCTTGATATTAAACTAAGCTCATCTCTCAAGATTCAACAAGATACAAGGCCAAACAGGAATGGTGACCACTATTCAATCTTCACCAATTGCTTTCTATCTTTCCAAAATCCATCACCTATTGGTCTCTAACAATTCTACACTAACAAATCAACCTAATTATGCCTAAAATATAGTGTAGGAAAGAATTTGCAAACCTGGTAAAATCAAGTGAACAGATGGAGAAATCCTTCAATTCAGGCCTTCAATCTTTCCCAATTCCTTCACTGAGTAATCTTCTAGCTTCTGTATGCAAAAAGAATGGTTGAAATAGCTTGATTCTTGGAAACCGATTTTGAATTGCCACCTTGAAATCCCAATCACCAACTCTTCAATTCTCCATGGATTTGATCTCAATTCAATCTGCACAGCTTCACTATGATGTATAGAATGTGTTTGTGTGGAAAAAATGAATGGAAATGAAGAAGAATGAAGAAATTGAACTTGACTTGCAATGGAAGATTCTTGATTTCACTCTCTCTTCTCTGCACCAGTTCTCACCAACCTTGCATCTGAGCAAGTTACAATCATCTTATAGAGTGGTTTAGAATCATCTAGAACCATCTAGGACCATCCAATGAGAAATTGAACTTTTCATGTCATGGTATTTTGATTTCCATTCTCCTTACATGCTATCTCATGCCAAGCTTCTTGTACCCTTCAATTCTGACTTGAAATTCTCCCCACATGAGATTTAGGATGAGTTACAATGCATAACCAATGTGCTTATTGAGTTTTGTTGAGTTTTGGTTTGGTACCTTAATATGCAAGTAAGCCAATTCCAAAGCAGCCCTATGATCCAAGCCCCAAATCAAAATTGTGGCTGAACCATTGTCCTTAGAATGTCATTTGGAGTCAAAATGACCTATTATATGACATGGTTTGGATTTATAACTTGTGATTTCCAATTTTCAATTTCACCTTAATTAACTTATGCCTCCATTTTAGGCCATTTTTATCACTTTTTAATACAAGCCTTTTCAACATCTCATGATCTCCCTACTAGCCTTAAAACATCATTCTAAGCAAGTTTAATGTTGAATATTTTTCCATTTGAAGCTTGGAAATAGGAGATATGGCCTTATGCTTGAAATGACCTATATCCTCCAAATGACCAAAATGCCCTTGACTTGTCAAAGCCATAAGTTGAGTTCTACAAATCCTATCAAGGACTTCTAGTACTCTCTAGAAAGCTAAGAAGGTGATCTACAACATTAATGTTGACCAAGAATCCATAGGGATCATCCTACTAGGGCAAACGTTGGATGCAAGTTGGGTGACTTTCAAGGACCCAGATTCACATACCTCAGATGACCTGTAATTTGTCAAAGTCATAACTTGAGCTCTAAAAATCCTATCAAGGACTTCTAATACTCAAATTAAATCTAGGAACAAGCTCTACAACATTCATGTTGTGGGGAAGATGAGATGACAATCACATCTTGAGCTAAACTTCCTTGAAGATAGGGATCAAACTAGGGGATTTTACACTGTCGAGCCTTAGAAACCCTAGCTTGAAACTTCTCAAACTCCTCAATCATGATGAGTTGGTCTAGGAATCATCCTTATAGCATCTAAATGCATCATTCCATGATCACATGGCTCTTGGATTAGGTCTCAACCCTCTCCAAATCATCAGTTGACCTAGGGTTGACCCAGTCAAACCCTAATTCTACCACTCATGGCTGAATCTTCTGAATTCTTATACAATGGCCTCTCTAGGCTTCATGATGGCTTTCAAGACATCTCACAAGCTTTTTCAAAGCTTCAAGTCCATCCTCATAGTCTCAGAATCATCTGAGGAGCTCCCACAACTCTCAAGTTATGAGACACACAACCTTGGTTTCAACCAATCTCTCTGAGGATCTCTTGAGTTCTCTGACAAGGATATCAATAGTTGAACATTTGAACAACTTTCTTGGCTAGATCCAAAGTCTCATACAACTCTTGATGGATAAATAAATGTTGGTCAAATTTTGGGGTGCAACAACAATCACCCCAAGTATACACCTGGATAATCTCCACTATGTTCTAATAGGCCAGGATGGGTTAAAGGTTCTATGGTCCTCAAGTTCTCGGGCTCTTAGGTCGGAAAAAGAAATTTCAATCACGACTACTCGTATGACATCAGTAATCCCAAGGAGGCCTCCACTGAGCGGTGGATCTCGACTTGACATGCAAAGGACTACTCTAAGCACATCTCCTCGATTATACCATACATTCTATCATAAGTTCTCTCAGGTTCGATTAGAACCTATCTCACCAAGCACCCAAATAAAACAAGCAATTACAAACAAATCAAACAAATAAGCATAAATAAATCAAAGTAGTCTGAATCCACTAAGAACCAAAGAATCTGGGTTCGATCCCCAGTAGAGTCGCCACCTTTCTGTAGCGGAGATATTTGTGATGTAAGTTATTGATTAACTTAACTCATAAAGCAAGAGTCACCACGTCACTTTTATTTTATCCAAAAGGAAAATAAAAAGAGCGAACAAAACCTAAACAAGTTCTAAACAAGAACAAATAAACAGAGACTAGGTAAGGGGGTTGGTTACGCTAAGGGAAGGTGTTAGCATCCAAAATATCTATAGTACTTTATAGGAACCCTTTGAAATATCTACGCTTTTTGGTTTGAAAAGGTTTGTTTAAGAATGAGATTGGGGAGATGAGAAGAGAAGTATTTTTTTATATTTTTTGTGTTTGGAGAGACTTATCGCCTCATGCCTATGTACCCGTAAAGTGCAATATATGATCAAAACCTCGTAGTTCGTGGTATAAATAACAAAATTGATTAGTTTTGGTTGATTTTAAATGTAAAGACAAGTCGTCATTTTAAGGAGAAAATTACGACTAGTCGCCCACCAGTATAAGACAACATTTGCATCACCTTAGGATAAAGGATTTTGCTTGGATTAAAATCAACAAGGCTTTCACTCAACATCTAAGTGGAAAATCTCAACATCTTAAATACTATCGGGAATAGGAGAATTACATATCAACTGTGAAAATGACTCATGTCTAAAACTTTTGAAAAGTTTTAAATAAAAAAGTGTACAAAGGCACAAAAAGTTTGGATGAGTTTTTGTATTTTTTTTATGTCTTTTGAAATTAGTCAAATTATGATTAACATTGATTGACATTAATTAAAGAAACAAACTTTTGAAAAATCACTTAACAAAAGTCAAGATTTTTTATGAAAGAGGTTTAATTTCGAAAACAAGAAGGTTTTGAAAAAGGGAGGAGATTTTGAAAATTGAAGAAGGGGAGGAGAAGAAGTGACTATCCTAAAAAAAAATAAAAGCTATAGATGGGAAGATCTAACCACACAAGGAGCTAACACTTAACAACAAGTCAACATAAACAAGCCTGTACCTTTTGGATTCAAACCACAAGTATAATAACCAAGTGAAATAAAGCATCCAAGGAAAATCCAAGTTGAGCCATAGCAAAGTCAAAACAAGGTCCTTCCAAGGTTTAAAAGCCAATTAGGAGAGTCTTATATCAGATGATTTTCATAATGCTAAAATATCAACACTTGCACACAAAAAATTTCCCAAAATAGATAGACAAAAAACAACACCAAGGTCCAAGGTCTCAAAAAACAACACCGGAGTCCAAGCATAAGGTCATAACATTCCGAAATTAAGAGCCAAGTCTTTTGGTGCTAAAGTATTTATCAATATATTAATAGAAGTATGGTCCAAGTGGACAAAGAGAAAAAGAACAAATGCACGAATAAAGGTCCAAATGTACAAATAGAAAATAAGATGATAAAGATATGAAATGATAAATGTAAAGGCATAAAAATAAATGACAAGAAAGCAAAGAGCAAAAAATTAAAAGGAATAAGGTAAAAGTTTGTGCAGTTATAGTTAGTACGTTAATGTTAATGATGGAGAACAATTGGTCATTTTTAGAGAATACTCGACTAGTCAACCATAAGTATGAGAACATGAATCCATACATCATTAAGGGAAGAGCTCCAACTTGGATAAAATCAATGAGTATGCCAACTAACTCCTTTAATGACAAGGAAAACAATCTATCCCACACCACACTATGGAGAATAGGAGATTAATAACTCGCTTACGAAAACAACAAGATTCCGATTTAGGGAAAATTTAGCGGTATGTTAAGCAATCGTAATCGGACTTATGTAGAAGCCACAACTATCTGAGGCCAGTCAATAATAATGTTCGTGTTAATGCAAGTTAGAGAAATGACATGTAGGTCATTCTCCTAAAACTTGCCGCACTAAAAGAAAAGAGGTAGCGGTCTCGTTTTGATCATAACATCAAAGAGAAATCTAATGATATGTAAGGTTTTTATTGACCAAAAGAAATAAAAAAGAAGAAGAGGGGAAGGGGAGCCAAATTGAATTACAATATTTGAACTATTCCATCTTTAAGTTCCATCACTCTTTTTGGTGGATCAAGGCACAAAACCTATCACTAATTCAAAGCACTTAAAATGAATCTAATGATTCACTTAAAGATAGATTTGAACTAATGAAGGTTTATCCAACCTCATATAACACCCAAAGTCCATGGAATTTAAACAGAAATTTGATCAACAAACACCATAATTCAAGGCAAAACAAAAGGAAATGGAGAAGGAAGAAAAAAACTCAAAACAATCCCAAAACAAGCCAAAAAAACATATCCTGACTTGTGTTAATAGATTAATCATTTCATGTATAAATTAGGTTAATTGATTAACACTGGCAGGACAACAAAAAAGTTTTGAAAAAAAATCAGCATTCATGATTCAATCATTTCTTCAAACACCTCATGATCATGAATGCAATTAAGCACGAAAATTCAAGTAAAACAACAGAAAATAACACCAATAAAATACAATTTGCAAGATCCAAAGATCAAGCAACAAGAATCAACAAGAGATTATGTTGTGGAAGATGAATCAAACACAATAATGGTCAAACAAGAGTTTACCACTTCCAAATCTGAAAATGCTTCAAATTAACTTCAAGAACCACACTTTAAAGCATTGATCTACAAAATTTGATATTGAAAAAGTGTTTTGATAAAATTTTTAGCTCAAAGATTAGTAAGCTTCAATGAAAAGCTTGCTAACTTTTAATTGAAGAAAGAGCTTTGGTGAATTTGGGTAGATGAAGAAAATTGAGAATGAGTAAGAATTTTGACAAGGTGAATTTGGCTATCAAAAGCTTGAACAATGAATGAAATGAGGCCTCTATTTATAGAATTTAGGTTTGGAAATTTTGGTGGTTTGGAATTTAATCTAGGCTAGGAGATTGGATTAGAAGCAAAATCAAAGATCAAGTGGTTCACATGTGTAATTAAACGAGGGTGTATGATGGAAATAATTGTGATTATGTAGGGGAATTAAAATGGGGTGATCTAGAATATTCTCATGATGAAACAAGTGAATTTTGGTGCCAAAATGCTGCAGAATTTGAAAATTCTGTTTTTAGCCTAAAACGCACTAATTAATGGATTAACCAGTGAAAAAAATGTCTTTTTGATGTGTTGTCTTGGCTCTGACTTGATTCTTTTGACTTGTCAAATAAGGCATGGAAATAAACACACGAACCTTTCTGTTCCAGACTGGCCCAATGGCTAGGCATGACCCAATCCACTTCAGCTCGCAGAATAACCCAAATGCCTAAGTCCTACCAATTTGGGGGAACATTTACCTTTCTGCTCCTCCAACAAGGGAGATTGATCGGTTACCCCTGGGCCAACACTTCTCCTCGTCAGTCCTGGCCCATCACGCACGGCTCCACCATCCAGAAACAGTCGGGACACTTGTGCCCGTAACTGCGCCTCTGCCCGTAGCAACGGCTAGTAATGGGCACCTCTACCCGTTCCAACGACTAGTTTCTGGCAGTTACCTATTCTTTGGGAAACAATTATCTCGCCCCGAAAATAGGGACCAATGGCCAAGTGTTGGGGGTAATATAAAAACCCTCTCATTTGAGAGGGTCATGTATTCAATATTCACCCTGCAGGTACACCCCATTCTTAGTTTAGCATCGGAGTGCCTTGCAGGTACACCCCATCTTCCTCTTTCACACCCAACATCACAAATGATTGTCTCTAGCCCACTTCAAGTTCTGATCAACCGTCAAGATCAGTGGCGCTGTCTGTGGGAAGCATTTTATCTCAGTCTTTTCTTCCATTGTAGATTCGAGACCAAAATAATTCTTCCAAATTCTGATCATGGTCAACCGTGACAACACTCATGATGCCCGCAACTCTACTTTCCTCCCCGTCAGCAAGACTGATACTGACAGAGCAACCGCCTCTTTTGGGGGCGAAGTACTCCGACAAAGGGGCGGAGCCACCGCTTCTCCCTTGCTCGTTTGCGCAGATTACAACGAGGTCTCATTCATCACAGAGCACCTGTCAGTTCTAGTTCTGCCCAGCGCCGACCAGGCCATGGCGGCCCTCCTTGAGGTTCTCAACAAGACCAACCTCCTAATTCTCAATCAGAACGCGAGGATTGGAGCCCTAGAAGAGTCTAGTCTTCCAAGATCCCCTCCGTTGAGGAAAGAGCGCCAGAGACGACAGAGTCCTCCTCCCTAACGCGAAAGAAACTGTCGAACACCTCCGGAGCCAGAGACCCAGACTATCAGAAAGCGCGACGATATCTCTCCTCGGAACTAGCATTCCCCGCGACCCAAGAGGACCAGAAGAGATCACCAAGCAGAGTCCCAGCGTTCTCCTCCGCCCATATCCAAGGACCGAGGACAAACCCCATCTCCCTGTCGAGATCGTCATCCTACCTATAGACGGGGCACTCACTCCCTGTCATTATCCAGTAGTAGCAGTGACAATGAGCCTCGCAGCTCGTTGTCCCAAGAGATTATGGCCATGCGCAACGAGATTGGAGAAACCCCCTTCTCTGGGCACATACGACGGTACGACAAACCCCGGCGAGCACATCAAAAATATCGATGCGCTACTCGATTAACGTGGCATCTGGGGTGCCATCAAATATAGGTTGTTCTCGACCACACTCAGGAAGGGGACAATGACCTGGTACAAAAGACTCTCCAACGATTCCATCACCTCATGGAGACAACTAGGGAGAATGTTCTCTAGACACTTCACGACCTCTCGCCGTCACCCAAAGACCAAATCATCCCTTGAGGCCATCATTCAAGGGAAGGATGAACCTCTGCGAGCCTACATCGAAAGGTTTCAATAAGGAAGTTGTCCAGGTCTCCACAACTGATGACATGAAGAATTTTCTGCTCGAGAGCGGGCTCCGCCTCCACACTAAATTTGCTAAAGTTGTGGGCATCCAGCCCCCAACAACGCTAGACGCTTTCCTCCTCAAAGCAAAAGCGTACATCCAGTATGAAAAGAAGGAGGCCGCCGGTTCTGCTTGAGATTTGAGGCATCTGGAGAGTGCCTGACCCTCCAAGTCCAACGATCCCTTGACATCCTGTCGATGAGATAGGAGACGCAAAGACCGTCACTGAGAGCCCCGGGACAAAAAAGGGCCTTCCGGCCAGTCCCACGAGTATACTTCCATGACATTTTCTCAAGAAAAGATCCTTTCTGAATGTGCCAACTCAGAATTCGGGCAAGCGGGAGTCCGATTCCCTAAGTAGATACCATCTAAACCAAACAATGACAAGTCAAAATATTGTCGGTTCCACAAGAGCCATGACCATATGACCGACAATTGCATCCACTTGAAGGATGCCATAGACATACTCATTAGGGACAAAAATTTGAAGCAGTTCGTCAAACAGAAGGATGCTCCTCAACAAGACACCTAGGAGTCCAAGAAGATCGAGGAAGAGGTGCCTTCCTTTGAAGAAGCCAGCCTTCAGGTCTCTATGAGCATCTCGCGGCCTAAGAACTTTTACATCCCTGAGGGACTCAGCGCCCCTCCATATTTTTCGTGCACAGCTCGTGGGAGACTTTCCCTTCCGCCATGGTCATATTCGGAGGGGGCTTTAACAAAGTTACGGTAGGATCCGTCAAAAGAAAATTTGAGCACCTTATCAGCAACAGCTCGAACCGAAACTCCACCTTCGACAAGGTCCGGGGAGAGTCTACTCCCATCTTCCTGTACCATAAGAAGCTCCTTGCTAGAGCCCCTAACTCCAACATCCCTCTGCTCGTGAGAGCCTAGGTGGCCGATTTTGATATCCGACGAATCCTCATCGACCAAGGCAGCTCAATTCATATTATGTATTCCCAGCTGTTCTCCATGCTCCAGCTGGACAAATCACATCTGGCACCCTATGTGGGCTCCGATCTATAGGGCTTCATTGGGCCGGTGACAAAGCCTTGGGGTTATGTGGAGCTGATCATAACTTTCGGGTCCGCTGAAACGGCCAGGTCAATCAAGGTCCAATTGCTGGTCATTAATTGCCCGTCGCTATACTAGTGCATCTTCGGGCGGCCAACTCTGACAGAATTGGTAGTTGTGCCTTCAACAGTGCACTTGAAGATGAAATACTATACTTCAAAGGGTCTTGTGGCGACTCTGCGCGGAGACATTAAAGTCACGAGGAGATGTTTCAAGGCAACCTCCAAGGGGATGAACACCATTGCTGCCAGAACTAAGACTCCCAGTAAGTCTTCTCTGCCCAACAGCGCTGAAGAAACAAAGTTGTTGCCCCGCATCGACTCCATCGACCTTGACTGCAGTTTCATTGAAGACGGCCATAGGATTCAGAAGGCGAAATAGAAAGAGATTAAACCATCTTCGAGCAGCCCTTCCACGTCTACCAATAGCAGCGAAACTTTCCATATGATGCGCCCAATTCCAGATGAAGAGTTCGAACTTGTCTTGCTCGGCGATGGAGTCAACTAGGAGCCTGCCTCTGGGAGAATGCATGTATGTTCGTGTGGAGCGCCGCATAGATGCTCGGGTTAGACCCTGATGTGGCCTGTCACCACCTTACTATTGATCCCGCCGTTAGGGTCGTAGCTCAATGTAGACGACGATAGTCTCCGAAGAAAATGGAGGTTTCCGAACAAGCTATAAAAGACCTCCTAGAGGCAAACTTTATCTCGGAAGCCAAGTACACCACTTGGTTGTCCAATGTTGTACTCGTGAAGAAAAATAATGGAAAATGGAGAATGTGCATTGACTATACTGATCTTAATAGGGCATGCCCTAAAGACGCATATCCCCTCTCCAACATAGATAAACTAGTTGATAATTCTGCCGGTTTTAAATTTTTATCTTTCATGGACGCATATTCGGGCTATAACCAAATACCCATGGCAAAAAGCGACAAAAGGTACACGACCTTCATGACTGAATCGGACAACTATTACTACAACGTAATGCCCTTCGGCTTGAAAAATGTTGGCGTTACCTACCAAAGGATGATGAATAAAGTCTTTTGAGGAGAAATCAGGGACACGCTTAAATTCTATATGGACGACATGATCGTGAAGTCCCACGAGGAATCCGATCACACGACCCACTTGAGGAAGGTCTTCGAGCAGGCCAAGAAGTACAAGATGCGCTTTAATCCATAAAAGTGCACGTTTGGGGTACGAGCGGGTAAGTTCCTCAGTTTCTATCTAACTGAACGAGGAATGAAGCCAACCCTGACAAGTGTAGAGCCTTCTCTGAGTTTCCCACGCCGAACTCAAAGAAGTCCATCTAGTCCCAAAACGGGATGCTCGCATTGCTATCCCGCTTCGTGGCTAAGTCTACCCAACACGGCCTCCCCTTTTTCAAACTCCTCTGCAAGGAGGCAACTTTCGAATGGGCAGAAGAATACGACAAAGCCCTCCTCCATCTGAAACAAGCTCTGTCGGAGCCACCAGTCCTCTCCTGGCCAGATCATGGGGAAACCCTTTATCTCTACCTCGCTGTCGCAACTGAGGTTGTTAGCCCCGCCCTCATTCGTGAAACACAAGACGGGCAGAAGCCCATCTACTTCACGAGCAAAGCAGTGCAAGGGCCAGAGCTGAGGTGACAATAAATAGAGAAGGTGGCCCTAACCCTGATCAACGCTGCAAGAAGGTTGAGGCACTACTTTCTAGCCCACACAATCGTGGTGCACACAGACCAGCCCGTAAAGCAATTATTGAGCCGTCCATATATGGCCCGCATGATGCTTAAATGGTCACTAGAGCTATCCAAGTTTGACATCCACTATGAGAGCAAAAAGGCCCTCAAGGCGCAAGCACTGGCCGAATTCGTTGCAAAAATGACCTTGCCCGACTACCCTACCAACAGTTCCTGCAAATGGACTATCTTCGCCTATGAAGCATCTAGCTCAACAGGGAGTGGGACAGGTGTCAGCTTGGAAAACGAGGAAGGAATCCTCATCAAAGTCTCGCTCATGTTTTCCTTCTCTACTTCTAACAACCAGGTCGAATACGAAGCCTTCCTCGCAGGTTTGCGCCTCGCCGAAGACCTGGGGGCGAAAGAAGTTGTCATCTGCATTGATTCTCAGCTTGTGGCCTTCCAAGTCTGGGGAGAATACCAGGTCAAAAACGACAACCTGTCTGAATACTTGGCCCTGGTCAAAGAAAATATGAAAAAGTTTACCTCCGTACATGTGAAACACGTTCCCCGTGAACACAACATTCGGGCAGACATCCTGTCAAAACTAGAAAGCACGAAAAAGAAAGAGGGGGACAAATCCGTCATCCAGGAAATACTTCCAAGACCTAGCATTGAGAAGGCGTCTGCGACCCTCGACGTGCACATCGTCGGCAATAGCCATTGCTGGATGATCCCCGTATACAATTACCTCGCAAACGAAGAACTATCGTCCGACCCCAAGGAAGGCAGCTTAGTGAGGCGCAGAGCCTGCTCCTATGTCCTGGTCGAAAGAAAAAATAATGTCTCACAACATACTTCGTTTCTACAAGTGAAATATCCTTTCCCGCTTTGGCATTCCCCAGGTGATCGTCACTGATAGCGGGACATAGTTCACAGACTAAAGGTTCTAGGAGTTTGTCACCCAACTGGGCACTGAACAACACTTTACATCTGTCGAGCATCCCCAAACTAACGGGCAAGCCGATGCAGCAAATAGAGTAATCGTACAAGGCCTCAAGCAAAGACTCGACGAAACAAAGAAGTAGTGGGTCGAGGAGCTACACAACATTATCTGGGCCTATCGTACTACGCCCCATTCTTCGACCTGAGAAACCCCTTTTCGCCTAGCATACGAGACTAAGGCATTAATCCCCATCGAAACTCACGTGCTCTCCAGGCAGACTGAAGCGCCTTTGGACGAGGAAACAAACAGTGAAGCACTGAGAGATGAGCTCGATCTCATTGAAGAGGTTCGATCAAAAGCAACCCTCCGTGAAGCTTTGCTGAAACAAAAAATTGCAATCAGGAACAATGCCAAAGTTATACGACGAGAATTCCAAGTAGGCAGTCTCACCCTAAAAAGGAACCACAAAGATTCCCGCGAAGGCAAGCTCACTGTGAACTGGGAAGAACCATACTGTGTTAGAGCATAAACAGAGAATAGGGCCTACTACCTAGAACACCTTAACAGGGAAGAACTAGCTCGACCATGGAACACCGAAAAGCTAAAACAATATTACAACTAAGGCCTTTACTATCGACATATCTCACCCATGCGACGAACATAACGTACCGACCATAGGCACGAGCCCAGGTACACGTGTTGCGCCACCACCACAAATCTAAGTAGGGTCTTAGTCAAGAAGAAACAAAACCTATGCCCGACGACGATCCCTCGACTGAGCCCGCCGTTGCCGAAGTACCATGAAAGGAAGAACACCCAGCTCGCGATGGAAAGTTCACACCGCGAGCGCGACCTGAGCTCTGCTCCCCTGCCCAGAAACTACCCAGACCTTTCGACCAGTTCCTCGCATTATGAATGTCAATTGTCGAGCATACCCGAAACATAACAATCAATCACTAAGGTATCTCATACGACCAGCGTTGGACAACGTATGACACTTAAAAAAAATTAGACAAAGCATAAACATACATGGAAATAAATATTAACATAAAACAACCACAAGGGCCGTGATTGTGCATATTACATTACAAAGGGGTCAAACCCCACAAAAATAAGATTACAAAAAACATGGCGCGTGGGCCAAAAGTACAGGCAAAAGAAAAATTTCACTGCTCCATATTTTGAAGATCCTTTTGGGCTGCCTGCACGTTCTCTTCACCGATCTGAAGAAAATCAGGGACGACTATCTTACCATCTTTTATGGTATAGAGATACTCGGTGCCCTTGATAACGAGAAAACGCATCGATTATATTGCTAGGTTTCATTAACGTTTTATCGCATATTCACCGTTTTAACACTCGATTTCTCGAGTTTTTCTTACCATTTTGCAGGTACATCATTATATGGAGCTAAATCATGAATTAAGAGCAAAAGGAACAAAAGAAACCATAAAGAGATGAAGAAATGAAGAAGCCTGCAAAAGACTGCATAATTTGTTGCAGTCACGGCCGTCACAAGGGTGTCACGACCGTGACACCCCAATTTGAGCCATCACGACCGTAAGAGAGTGGTCACGACCGTGACACTTAAAAACCACAAGTTACGAACGTGAAGACCTTGTCACGACCGTGACAAGGGTAAAATTAGGTTTTTGACTCAGACTACGTCAAGGCATTACGTGAAGACCATTTCTCCTATTGGCATTACGTGAAGACCATTTCTCCTATTTTATTGCCACGTTCCTGCATTCCTTCCACAAATTCAGCAAGGCCCATGCAACAAAGGACCAAAAATCCAGCCCATTAAGGATTCTATAAATAGTACAAGTTCTATGAACAAGACACAAAGCATTTTTTATTCAAATTCCTGCGGAAGCTCTGCCGAACTGTATTACGAACCAGCCTTTCTATTCCTGCATTATTTTTAGTTTTCTGTTTCGTTTTTTATTGTATCCAAACCCGCCATATAACTATTTCCAACATCAGGAAATTGTTATACATTTATTTGTTTCTAAACCTTCAGCATTCGTTTATTTTCAATTTCCGCCAACTCCAAGCTTTCCGGTCTGTGGAAGAAGGAGTCTGCTCGAATATTTGTTAACCAGGTTTTTCATTATATTGCAATTTAATTTAATTATAATGTTTATTTATTTTTCTGCCATGAGTACGTTATTATTAAATTTTCTGTCTCTGTCTGGTTCAACATCGATGAGTAGCTAAACACCTTAGGGCGGTATGTAGTTATAACAAACTTAACCGGTAAAATATAACCATAGGCTAAAAATAATTAATCACTTAACATTCTGGCTGATACTTTTTAATTGAAATAGACCTTTTCGTTACGAGAGTAAGAAAAGAGTATTAGGTTAGGTCAAGACCACGAGAGTGTGAGATTTTAACCAGATAGCTAAAGTTAGGCATTTAAATTAAACACAGCGAGAACACTTTAAGATAAATTAGAATTACTTAGTTTCCAAAAATTACCTCTAAACACTTATGGGCTAGCGAGAGCAGGCATAGGGCTTTAGGGATAAGATCTGATATAAGACCACGAGAGTGTGAGTTGAGGGTATTTAAACTGGTAATCTCTACCGAATAGATTAAGTGAACACCTTTATAAGCCTAGGTTAGATTGACCCACCTAAGTTAGTATAATTACATACCGACCGCCTTAGTATTACTTTATTAAAACTTAAATTTAATTCCGCCTTTAATAGTCTTAAAAATCAACAAAAAATCGTGACAACCATTCGCCTTAGCTAAACTAGAAGTTCATCTAGCACTAAGTAACCATAGAATCCCTGTGGATCGATAATCTTAAATATTACTTCGATAGGCTGTGCACTTGCAGTAAGATACCGCTAGACGCATAAGTAGACACGTCTTTAGCCCATCAAGTTTTTGGCGCCGTTGCCGGGGATTCCTTAATTTAGTTACTAGTGCATTTAGGTAGCATTGTCTAGACTAAGGTATCAACTATTTAATTTAATCTAATCTCCGAGTGTATGCCAAGTACTCGCTCTAAAAGCGAAGACTTGCAACCTCTAATCCCTGAATCGGAACGCTTCTTACACGTAAGAAGACGTATATTCGATTTCGAAAATAATTACAATATTCCAGATCTTCAATTAGATCCGCCTAAACCAGTCGTAAAATCAAAGGACGCAGAGATGGCTGAAGAACAGACTCATCCACTCAAGTATTACGCTAATCCTTCGCAAGCTGAACCGCATTCAAGCATTGCAGCGCCGACTGTCAACCGAAATGATTTCGAACTAAAACCTTCGTTGATATCAGCCGTGCAACAAAATCAATTCGCCGGAAATCCTACCGAGGATCCGAATCTTCATCTTTCGATCTTTGTGCAATATGCAGATACCGTAAAAGCCAATGGAGTTACCCAAGAAGCTATTAGACTACGTTTATTTCCTTTTTCGCTTCGAGACAGAGCAAGAGCTTGGCTTCAATCTCTGCCTTCGAACTCAGTAACTACGTGGGAAGAACTTAAGAGAGTTTTCTTGAATAGGTATTTTCCACCTAGCAAGACAGCTATGCTGAGAGCTCAGATCAACGGATTTAAGCAAAGAGAAAGTGAATCATTATTCGAAGCTTGGGAACGCTATAAGGATCTACTGAGACTTTTTCCACATCATGGATTAATAGAATGGATGGTCATCCATACCTTCTATAATGGACTCTTGTACAATACAAGAATGACAATTGACGCTGCCGCGGGTGGTGCATTGATGGACAAAGAATATAATGACGCCTATGCACTTATCGAAAGTATGGCTCAAAATCATTACCTTTGGGGAAGCGAGAGAGTCGCAAATGAGAAACCAACAAAGGGAGGTATGTACGAAGTAAGTAGTATGGACCAAGTCAATGCGAAGTTTGACCAACTAAGCCAAAAGATCGATAACTTGGCCATAACACCTACAGCCACCGTGGTTGCAGTAACACCTAACTGTGAGTTATGTGGAGTCCCAGGACACGAAGTTTCTGATTGTCAACTATTGGCAGGAACTCCCACTGATCAAGTGAATTATGCTCAAGGAAACCCTTACTCAAACACATACAACCCAGGTTGGAAGAATCATCCAAACTTCTCCTATAAGAATAACAATGCTTATTACGCACCAGGTCAAGCACCAGCTACATCACCAGGATATCAAAAGACTGCTCCTAATATCCCTAGAAAATCGAACCTTGAATTGATGATGGAGAACTTTATAGCTAACCAATCTCAAACAAACAAGGACTTCTTAAACCAAAACATTCACACTAGTGAGCAGATTAAACAATTAGTGAGCAAAGTAGATGCATTAGCTACACATAACAAAATGCTTGAAACTCAGATTTCACAAGTAGCTCAACAACAAGCACCTACTGCTGCACCAGCTGGAGTATTCCTTGAACAACCTCAACCTAATCCGAAAGGACATGCTAACGCTGTAATATTAAGAAGTGGCAAGGAACTTGACGGACCTACCGATCCAAGACTTGACAATCCAGCCATATACCAAAAACCGGATAAACCGACTGAAGTGGTGAATGATCCAGAAGAAAAGGAAGATGACAATCGAGAGGTAGTGGAGAAAGAACAACCTTATGTGCCTCCACCACCCTATAAACCACCAATTCCGTACCCTCAAAGATTAATAAATTCCAAGACGACGGGTCAATTTAAGAAATTTGTCGAACTTCTGAAACAGTTAAATATTACTATTCCGTTTACAGAAGCAATTACCCAAATACCCTCGTATGCTAAGTTTTTAAAAGAAATCTTATCCAATAAGAAAAAGATAGAGGATAACGGAACAGTTACACTTACTGCCGAGTGTAGCGCCATAATTCAGAATAAAATGCCTCCTAAGCTAAAAGATCCCGGAAGTTTCTCTATACCCTGTGTAATAGGAAAATTCGTCATTGACAAAGCTCTATGCGATTTAGGAGCCAGTATCAGTGTTATGCCCTTAACGATTTGCAAAAGGCTAGACATGGGAGACCTAAGACCAACTAAAATGTCTGTTCAACTAGCCGATCGCTCTGTTAAATATCCTGTAGGCATACTAGAAAACGTCCCAGTACGTATAGGACAATTCTACATCCCTACTGATTTTATAATCATGGACATCTCTGAAGACTCCACTACACCTATCATACTAGGAAGACCATTCTTAGCTACCGCCGGAGCTATAATAGACGTAAAAAGAGGAAAGCTAACCTTTGAAGTAGGTGAAGAGAAAGTTGAATTTGTTTTAACACAATTCTTACAATCACCAGCTATAGAGGATACATGCTATCTATTGGACGTAATTGACGAATGTGTAAGAGAAATGGAACTGAAAGAGACCACTTATTCTGAAATAATGAAAATTCAAATCCCTCCGATTTTCGAAGGTGATAATTGGCGAAAACCGTATCAGGATGATAGTCTAAGCGAAAGTTTAGCACTTACACCGGATCCCATGCCAAGTAAAGATAAACCTACATTAGGATTAAAAACTTTACCTCATAACCTAAGGTACGAATTCTTAGACGTTGAATGTAAAAGACCAGTTATAGTAAATTCCAGTTTAGGAACTATAGAAACAAAGAAACGTTTAGATGTCTTGAAGAAATATCCAACTGCATTAGGATATAACATATCTGATCTCAAAGGAATATGTCCTTCAGTTTGTATGCATCGTATTCTACTAGAAGAAGATTGCAGAACCTCCAGAGAATCTCAAAGAAGAATTAACCCAACCCTTAGCACTGTAGTAAAAGAAGAAGTTAAGAAATTATTTGATGCCGGGATAATATATCCAATCTCTGATAGTGAATAGGTTAGCCCAATACATGTAGTGCCAAAGAAAGGAGGTATCACTGTTGTGAAAAACTCTCAAGGCGAATCGATATCGCAAAGAGTAGTGACGGGATATAGAGTGTGCATAGATTATCGTAAACTAAACAAAGCCACTCGAAAAGATCATTTCCCACTACCTTTCATAGATCAAATGTTAG
Source organism: Lathyrus sativus (assembly GCA_963859935.3). Lineage (NCBI taxonomy): Eukaryota > Viridiplantae > Streptophyta > Magnoliopsida > Fabales > Fabaceae > Lathyrus > Lathyrus sativus. The sequence goes on along the minus strand of OZ012737.1, from coordinate 322,653,839 downwards.
AACGATTAGCCAAGCATTCTTACTTCTGTTATCTTGACGGTTACTCAGGATTTTTCCAAATCCCTATCCATCCTGATGATCAAGAGAAGACTACATTCACATGTCCTTATGGAACGTTCGCTTATAGGCGAATGCCCTTTGGATTATGCAACGCTCCTGCAACCTTTCAAAGATGTATGATGTCAATCTTCGCAGATTTTATAGACAACATCATGGAAGTGTTCATGGACGACTTCTCTGTATGCGGGCAAAGTTTTGAAGGATGCTTATCGAACTTAGAAATGGTGTTAGAAAGATGTGTAAAAGTAAATCTCGTGCTTAACTGGGAGAAATGTCATTTTATGGTCAACGAAGGAATAGTATTAGGTCATGTAATATCCGACAAGGGAATTGAAGTTGATAAAGCTAAGATTGAAGTAATAAAAGATCTTCAACCCCCTAAAACCGTTCGAGAAATACGAAGCTTTTTAGGACACGCCGGTTTTTACCGACGATTCATCATAGATTTCTCGAAAATCACTAAACCTCTTACTGGTTTATTAATGAAAGAAGCTGAGTTCATATTCAATGAAGATTGTCTTAAAGCATTCGAAACTCTAAAAACAGCCCTCATCACCGCACCAATCATGCAACCCCCTGACTGGAGATTACCTTTTGAAATCATGTGCGATGCGAGTGACTATGCTGTAGGCGCAGTTCTAGGCCAGAGAAAGGAAAAGAAACTTCATGCGATTTACTATGCCAGTAGAACCTTAGATTCTTCCCAGATGAACTACGCTACTACCGAAAAAGAATTGTTAGCAGTTGTCTTTGCGCTTGACAAATTCCGTTCTTACCTAGTTGGAGCGAAAATAATCATTTACACAGACCATGCTGCTATCCGATATCTATTAACTAAGAAAGATGCTAAACCAAGACTCTTAAGATGGATTTTACTCTTACAAGAGTTTGATCTAGAAATAAAAGATAAGAAAGGTACTGAGAACGTCGTAGCGGACCATTTATCTAGAATAGAAGGTATTAAACCCGAACAAGTGCCAATTAACGATGATTTTCCGTATGAACAGCTGATAGCACAAATAGGAAGCGACCTAGCTCAGTTAGATATAAATGAACCAGAATCCGTGGAAACAATCCAGACAACTGTAGGACTGCCATGGTACGCTGACATTGTCAACTACCTAGCCGCAGGAGCTCTTCCACCCGATCTAACCTATCAGCAGAAAAAGAAATTCTTTCATAATCTGAAACATTACTATTGGGATGAACCATTATTGTTCAAAAGAGGACCAGATGGAATCTTTCGCCGATGTATTCCCGAAGAAGAAATAGAAGATGTCATTGCTCAATGCCATTCATCTCCTTATGGTGGACATGCAAGCACTTCCAAGACTTGTGCAAAAATCTTGCAAGCTGGCTTATTCTGGCCTAATCTATGGAAGGATGTCCACATCGCTGTTATAAATTGCGATCGGTGTCAACGCACTGGCAATATTTCAAGAAGAGATGAAATGCCTCAAAAAGGAATTTTAGAAGTAGAAATCTTTGACGTCTGGGGAATAGATTTCATGGGACCATTCCCATCATCTTTCGGTAATAATTACATACTCGTAGTTGTTGATTATGTTTCGAAATGGATTGAAGCCATAGCTTCTCCTACAAACGATACACGAGTAGTAATAAAGCTTTTCAAAAATATAATCTTTCCCAGATTTGGTGTGCCTAGACTCGTCATAAGTGACGGTGGCTCGCACTTCATTTCAAAAATCTTTGACAAATTACTATCTAAATATGGAGTAAGACACCGTGTGGCTACACCATATCACCCACAAACAAGTGGACAAGTCGAAGTCTCAAACAGAGAAATTAAACAAATCTTAGAAAAGACTGTCGCCATATCTCGGAAAGATTGGTCATCTAAACTTAATGAAGCTTTATGGGCTTATAGGACCGCTTACAAGACACCCATAGGTACTACACCTTTCAAACTAGTTTATGGAAAATCTTGTCACCTCCCAGTAGAACTAGAACACAAAGCTTATTGGGCGATCAGAACTCTCAATATAAACTATAATGCTGCAGGAGAAAAGCGAATCCTAGACATTAACGAATTAGAAGAATTAAGGTTAGATGCATATGAGAATGCTAAGATATATAAAGAAAGAACTAAGCGATGGCATGATAAACGCCTATCTAGGAAAGAATTTAGTGTGGGAGACGTTGTACTCCTCTTTAATTCAAGACTTAGGCTCTTTCCTGGAAAATTAAAATCTAGATGGTCAGGACCCTTTCAAATAACTAAAGTATTCCCGAGTGGAGCAATAGAAATTAAGGGTAGGAATAGTGAACCATTCATAGTAAACGGACAACGTTTAAAACATTATCATAAAGTTGAAAATAGAGATTTTGCGAATAATCTAAAGCTTTTAGAATTGTCCACTAATTCCCCTGATTAATCTAAACCTAAGCATTACGTCAGGCTTTTGACGATAAAAACAGCGCTTAGTGGGAGGCAACCCATTTACTTATTTAATTATTTAAACTATTCTTGTCTTTTAGCATATTGTTATTTATCGTTTTACTATTTGTTTAATTGTTTTGTCATTTTATAGTTTTACTTTATATTACTATTATTGCCATTACATTATGCATTTCATTTTCTTATTTTTATCTTAAATCACTTTTTACAGATTTTGTAAAAGTCTTTTCCACTTTCCTTCTTCCCCTGATTTGTTTCCCCCATATTTGCACTGACCATGGCTAACCAACCAACTAACCATATGGAAACCAAATTTAGAGGTAGGAACCAAAGAATGAAGTTTGAAGAGTTATCACAGAGGCAAATGGATTTGACCCTGTACCCGGATGATAAGACTATGGAAACCCTAGGTATACATGATAGTGTCATGTACTTGTTAAACCGACTCGGATGGGAGAATGCATTGATCCAACATAAGTTTGTGACTTACCGCGAGCTCACCCTTGAGTTCCTTAGCTCCTAAATTTACCTACCTGAGCGCGGTTTTGGATTTAGGAAAGGATTTATTAGTTTCCGCCTATTTGGAATAGAATATGACTTTAACCATAAAGAACTAGCTGACTTGTTAGGATTCCCTAGTGGACCATTTGCTTTTACTACCACACAGGTAGAATTGGTGGATATTGAGCTAGATTTCTTTTGGGGAACTTTAACCGGAAACTACCACCCTGAACCAAATAACATGAATAATGATGAGATCCATAATCCTGCTCTCCGTTACTTCCATAAATTCCTTGCCCACACCTTCTTTGGAAAAGAAGAAAACATTACCGGAGTTTCTAAAGATGAAATATTTATTATGTCATGTTTCACTAATGGACAGCCTGTTAATGGTGTACCTTTCATGATGCAAACCTTCACCCGTATCCAAGAAGAACCTGAATTACCTATATTAGTAGGAGGTCTTGTAACCATGATTGCTGATGCCATAGGACTTAGGTACCAACTGCACAGGTGAAACCGTCTAGGAACAACCCGCCCTATGAATCTTAATTTCTGCTTCAATAGACATATCATAAGGAATTTAGGACATCCACCTTTTGAGTACCTAATCCGGAACGAAGTAGTAACCCTGTTCACATTGCCTAACCATGCTAGAGTAAGTGTTCACAATAAGGATAACTGGCTTTATGAGTTAAACCCACCTGATTATCCATCTACTCCTGAAACACCTCAGTCTTCCAAGATAAAAGATGATATAATGACCGATGTCGAAACTGACCCTGAGACACCTCCTGGTTACCATGACATTGACCACACTGAAGAAGTACATGAAACCCCTGAAGTGAATCAAGGAGATTATGCTAACAACTTACAAAACATCATGAACACTCTCAATGCTTACCAAACTGACATTAATTTATTTAAAGAAGACATTAAGAGCATGCGATTGGACATTATAGGATTGACTGACATAACCTGCGAACAATTCTATCACTTGAACTCCGCCATCGAAGACTTGAAGAAACGCTTTTGAAAATGCTATAAGTGATTTAGTTTATTTTTCTCATTGTTTTCGTTTCTAGTTAGATTTATTTTTCGCAACAATTTCATACCGTAATTTCCGTTTATGTAACTTCATTTTCAATTACTTTATGCAATGCACCTTTAATTCCAAAATTTCTCCATTTTTAGCAATTTATATATTTTTCATTCTATGTACTGTTATGCTTGCATTTTTTCATATTATATACAATCTCTCATGCCATGCAAGTTAGTATAGTACTGTGTTGAAATTATATACTATATGGTGTTTATAATTTAATATGAGTGTTAGTGAAGAAAATACATTATTATAAAATATGTGAATTAAGTGAGAAAATGTTTTTCTGGAAATTATTCAACGAAGCGTGCCCTCACGGTCGTCATACCCATCTCACGATCGTGACGTGCTTAAATAGCGTGTCACGACCGTCACACCCCTGTCACGACCGTGACAAATCCCTATTTCAGGAATCGTGAGAAACATAACTGTTTCTCTTCGTGCCTCTTCTTCTTCTTCCTCCATAACTTCCTCAAAACTACCCATTTTCTCCATAACCTCTGTAACCTCCCCATTACCAACTTTAAACCTCATTAACCCCCCATTATCATAACCTATCACATTCTCACTCTCCATTATTTATCCCAAATCAATATTTCTTTCATTTAACCATTTTTTCACAAAACATCAAAAATCTTCATTCTTCACTCTAAGCTCTTGCATGCAATGGATTCTATTACTTTTAGAGAAGGTGATGCTGGAGAAACTCAGAGAGAACGTTTTCTCCGATTCCAAAACCGCGGTGTGCAACCTACACGTTACATTGACACTGTCTGTTTGAGGGAACTCGGAATGCTTGCCAGTGTTACAAGCCTGCTTCAAAAAGTCGGTCTGTGGGATCTTTGCAGTCAACCTCAGCCCACATTCGAGCTTCTGACACTGGAGTTCTTAAGCTCATTCAGTTACATCACCGGTACCGGTTCTCAGAGTCAGCTCACCGGTGTCGCCAAATTCAGATTGCATGGCCAAGAGTTCAACATTCCGCAAGACAAGATAGCCGAGTTGTTAGGCTTCGATCACGGAGCTGAAGCTCACTGTCGCGTGCCCGATAATTTTAGTGAACAAGCTTTCACTCTATGGCACGACTTAACCAACACCCGTGCATCAGCCTTCCAAAGCCTCAACGCTACGCACATTCACAACCCGGCAATCCGCTATTTCCACCGCGTCATATGCAACACCATCTTCGCTCGAGAAAGCAACCATAAGCTCAACTCCAAGGAGCTTCTATTCTTACACTGCGCTCTTAATGACGAGCCGATCAACGCTGCCCCTTTCATGCTTTATCATATCCAGGACATTGCACACAGAGGCTCCACCCCGTTCTTCATAGGCGGCATTGTCACCACCCTCGCCATTCAGTTGGGGCTTGGTGACTTGGTCGTTAATCAGCCTCACCTAGCCGCAGAATTCCTCACCAAGAGTTATTGCAGGTCCGCTCACCTGATTGCGCAGCGCGAGGATGGCAGGTATAGCCCTGTTGTCCATGGCACCATTTTCCATCATATCATTTTGCCGTCCCGCGACCGCATCGATCCATCCAGCCGAGCCAACTGGCTCTTTGTTTTACCTGTTGCTGCCGATCACGTCCCTATTCATGATGATCATGCAGACCCTCCAGCGGATGAGATGCAGGACGCTATGGATGCAGCTGAGCCTGTCCAGGATATACCAGAGACATCTACCCGACAGCCCCCTACTCCCGAAATCACACTTGAGGAAGTCCTCCGTGCGATTCATCAGCAGAACCAGATGAACGCCGCACTGGAGCGAAGGCAGAAGGAGCAGTATGATGCTTTACTCAGCACTATTGCAGCAAACCAGGAAGCTACTAATGAGAAGTTTGGAGAAATTTTCAGCGAGCTAGAAGCCCTCCGCATTAACATCACTGCTGCCTCTGGCACCGGTTCTGATCCTGAAGCGACTCCTTCCAGACGCCGCTCCCGCACCAGAGGCCGAGCCCGCGGTCCTCAGCAGCCATAGTTTTAGTTTGCTTATGTTTGTTTTTCGTTTTTGTCGTTGTACTGTACTTTTACCGCATTTATATCACAACATTGAGGACAATGTCTGATATAGTGTGGGAGAGGTACCTTTCATTTCCGCATTTTCCCTTTTTCGCACTTTTCCATTTCGTTGTATTTTCAATTCCGTTGTATTTCTTTTCGCAAGTTAATGAAATGAGCAAATCTTTGTGCTATTTTCTTTAATTTCGAACTTTCCCCGATTATTTAGCTATACCAGAAAAAATCTTTAATTATTCGCATTACCCGACTTACCTACGAAATCGTAATTAGGAAGCCGAGAACGATTAAACAAGACCAATACAATCTTGACATCTTTGACTCCCTACTTAAGCAATTCCATCCCGATTACCATTACGAGTACACTTTTAGTTTCAGTTCAAAAGTAACCCCTAGTAGTTTATACTAGCAGTCAGCACCGTCTGAACACAAACCACGTGGGGAGCCGATGAATATAAGCGTTTGATGCCTAATCAATAATGATCCTTCATATCTCGATGCAAAATGAAAAGAAATTGAAAAGAAATTGCACCAAAGTACACGGTCGCATATAAGAAACGAGAAATATGAGAAGGAGTCCATTGCAAGTTGGTTCAGAGGTACTGGTTCTGAACTCAGTAGGGCGTGCTACGGCTCGATCCCCCACAACCTCCAAATCGGATAAAATATGTAGGGTTACCACACTCGTGTACCAGACCCCATGCTCAAAAAGGATCAAAGTCGCTAACCGGCTACTCCACTACGTGCGTGCTAAGGCAAAGGGCTTAATGTGATTGCACTAGAATGAAACCGGGCGAAATAAGATCGAAAAACTCCAGGTGAAATCGTAATGTAATTGCCGATTGTTTCGTTTAACGGGAAGTCGACGACATAACTTGTTGCTTGTGTCATTAGTGTATCGGTAGTGTTCTATCAAAGTACCGAATTATCCGACAAAACGATCCCTCGTACGGTTTGTTATGAGTATGCGTGAATAAAATCTTGTCCGCCGATTTTCAACTGACTATTTGCTTGAGGACAAGCAAAGGTTTAAGTTTGGGGAAGTTTGATAACGAGAAAACGCATTGATTATATTGCTAGGTTTCATTAACGTTTTATCGCATATTCACCGTTTTAACACTCGATTTCTCGAGTTTTTCTTACCATTTTGCAGGTACATCATTATATGGAGCTAAATCATGAATTAAGAGCAAAAGGAACAAAAGAAACCATAAAGAGATGAAGAAATGAAGAAGCCTGCAAAAGACTTCATAATTTGTTGCAGTCACGGCCGTCACAAGGGTGTCACGACCGTGACACCCCAATTTGAGCCATCACGACCGTAAGAGAGTGGTCACGACTGTGACACTTAAAAACCACAAGTTACGAACGTGAAGACCTTGTCACGACCGTGACAAGGGTAAAATTAGGTTTTTGACTCAGACTACGTCAAGGCATTACGTGAAGACCATTTCTCCTGTTTTGTTGCCACGTTCCTGCATTCCTTCCACAAATTCAGTAAGGCCCATGCAACAAAGGACCAAAAATCCAGCCCATTAAGGATTCTATAAATAGTACAAGTTCTATGAACAAGACACAGAGCATTTTTTATTCAAATTCCTGCGGAAGCTCTGCCGAACTGTATTACGAACCAGCCTTTCTATTCCTGCATTATTTTTAGTTTTCTGTTTCGTTTTTTATTGTATCCAAACCCGCCATATAACTATTTCCAACATCAGGAAATTGTTATACATTTATTTGTTTCTAAACCTTCAGCATTCGTTTATTTTCAATTTCCGCCAACTCCAAGCTTTCCGGTCTGTGGAAGAAGGAGTCTGCTCGAATATTTGTTAACCAGGGTTTTCATTATATTGCAATTTAATTTAATTATAATGTTTATTTATTTTTCTGCCATGAGTACGTTATTATTAAATTTTCTGTCTCTGTCTGGTTCAACATCGATGAGTAGCTAAACACCTTAGGGCGGTATGTAGTTATAACAAACTTAACCGGTAAAATATAACCATAGGCTAAAAATAATTAATCACTTAACATTCTGGCTGATACTTTTTAATTGAAATAGACCTTTTCGTTACGAGAGTAAGAAAAGAGTATTAGGTTAGGTCAAGACCACGAGAGTGTGAGATTTTAACCAGATAGCTAAAGTTAGGCATTTAAATAAAACACAACGAGAGCGCTTTAAGATAAATTAGAATTACTTAGTTTCCAAAAATTACCTCTAAACACTTATGGGCTAGCGAGAGCAGGCATAGGGCTTTAGGGATAAGATCTGATATAAGACCACGAGAGTGTGAGTTGAGGATATTTAAACTGGTAATCTCTACCGAATAGATTAAGTGAACACCTTTATAAGCCTAGGTTAGATTGACCCACCTAAGTTAGTATAATTACATACCGACCGCCTTAGTATTACTTTTTTAAAACTTAAATTTAATTCCGCCTTTAATAGTCTTAAAAATCAACAAAAAATCGTGACAACCATTCGCCTTAGCTAAACTAGAAGTTCATCTAGCACTAAGTAACCATAGAATCCCTGTGGATCGATAATCTTAAATATTACTTCGATAGGCTGTGCACTTGCAGTAAGATACCGCTAGACGCATAAGTAGACACGTCTTTAGCCCATCAAGTTTTTGGCGCCGTTGCCGGGGATTCCTTAATTTAGTTACTAGTGCATTTAGGTAGCATTGTCTAGACTAAGGTATCAACTATTTAATTTAATCTAATCTCCGAGTGTATGCCAAGTACTCGCTCTAAAAGCGAAGACTTGCAACCTCTAATCCCTGAATCGGAACGCTTCTTACACGTAAGAAGACGTATATTCGATTTCGAAAATAATTACAATATTCCAGATCTTCAATTAGATCCGCCTAAACCAGTCGTAAAATCAAAGGACGCAGAGATGGCTGAAGAACAGACTCATCCACTCAAGTATTACGCTAATCCTTCGCAAGCTGAACCGCATTCAAGCATTGCAGCGCCGGCTATCAACCGAAATGATTTCGAACTAAAACCTTCGTTGATATCAGCCGTGCAACAAAATCAATTCGCCGGAAATCCTACCGAGGATCCGAATCTTCATCTTTCGATCTTTGTGCAATATGCAGATACCGTAAAAGCCAATGGAGTTACCCAAGAAGCTATTAGACTACGTTTATTTCCTTTTTCGCTTCGAGACAGAGCAAGAGCTTGGCTTCAATCTCTGCCTTCGAACTCAGTAACTACGTGGGAAGAACTTAAGAGAGTTTTCTTGAATAGGTATTTTCCACCTAGCAAGACAGCTATGCTGAGAGCTCAGATCAACGGATTTAAGCAAAGAGAAAGTGAATCATTATTCGAAGCTTGGGAACGCTATAAGGATCTACTGAGACTTTGTCCACATCATGGATTAATAGAATGGATGGTCATCCATACCTTCTATAATGGACTCTTGTACAATACAAGAATGACAATTGACGCTGCCGCGGGTGGTGCATTGATGGACAAAGAATATAATGACGCCTATGCACTTATCGAAAGTATGGCTCAAAATCATTACCTTTGGGGAAGCGAGAGAGTCGCAACTGAGAAACCAACAAAGGGAGGTATGTACGAAGTAAGTAGTATGGACCAAGTCAATGCGAAGTTTGACCAACTAAGCCAAAAGATCGATAACTTGGCCATAACACCTACAACCACCGTGGCTGCAGTAACACCTAACTGTGAGTTATGTGGAGTCCCAGGACACGAAGTTTCTGATTGTCAACTATTGGCAGGAACTCCCACTGATCAAGTGAATTATGCTCAAGGAAACCCTTACTCAAACACATACAACCCAGGTTGGAAGAATCATCTGAACTTCTCCTATAAGAATAACAATGCTTATTACGCACCAGGTCAAGCACCAGCTACATCACCAGGATATCAAAAGACTGCTCCTAATATCCCTAGAAAATCGAACCTTGAATTGATGATGGAGAACTTTATAGCTAACCAATCTCAAACAAACAAGGACTTCTTAAACCAAAACATTCACACTAGTGAGCAGATTAAACAATTAGTGAGCAAAGTAGATGCATTAGCCTTTAATAGTCTTAAAAATCAACAAAAAATCGTGACAACCATTCGCCTTAGCTAAACTAGAAGTTCATCTAGCACTAAGTAACCATAGAATCCCTGTGGATCGATAATCTTAAATATTACTTCGATAGGCTATGCACTTGCAGTAAGATACCGCTAGACGTATAAGTAGACACATCTTTAGCCCATCAGCCCTCAGTGGACAACTCAACACCGGGATTCACTATCTTTAGCTGATCCACGGTGTTTTGAAAGGCTTCCTCGCTAATGGCCAGGTGTCATACCCCAAATTTTTACCCCTAGATTCCATTATCATTCTAGGTGTATCGAGCATGTGTTATCTAACCTTAACCTTTTTCAAGTTAGTCTTTATCAAGATGCAGATGAATTAGGGTTTCACACTGTTAGAATCAAGAATCATGTGGACTAATCAGTCAAGGTTTTGGATTGATCATCTATAAATCAAGTCTTCATATCATAAAGAGGCTCATATCTTTCCAAGAATATGTGCTATTTCAGGTTGTAACCAAAAGAATAGGAGCAGTGCAGTGCAAAACCCTGATAAGGGTTTCTAGTGGAAAAAGTCAACTGAAGCTTGACTTTTGGCTTTGATGGTTTTCCAAAGCTTGAATCATGATTCGTGGCACTCCTATGTGAAAATTCTGGCCAGCCCATGATGGATGTTCTAACAGAAGTTATAACATCCACTATGACATTCACTACAGACCTACTATTATGCAGTAATAACAAAGCAGTAAATAACACAGTTATTTGTTGACCCAGTTCAGTGCAACACACTTACATCTGGGGGCTACCAAGCCAGGGAGAAATTTCAATATCAGCAATATCAATTCAGAGTCAAACCTCCAGTTTGCACTCCTCACTTAATCACTACCCAATGACAATTTAACCTAGAGACACTCTAGACCTGAGTATACCCACTCACTCTCTACAATCACACACCCGTGATATCAAACAGTTACAAATTAACCAGTAGACTGAAGAGACGCTTCAACTACACACACACACACACACACACACACACACACACACACACACACACACACACACACACACACACACACACACACACACACACCTTGATCTTGCTTCAAAGCTTTGATCAAGTGACACACACTCTTACTTAACAGCTTCGAGTGATACGCAACCTAGAAACTACCTAACCAATGCAAACAACAGTTGCTTGGATTACAAGTGTTCCTAAGACACAATCGTGAAGGACAACTTCTTCACTTCTAGACCACTATGGTGATTTCTCTGTTTCTCTATCTTCAACAGCTGCCTTCTAGGATTGCATCTCCTGGTATTTATAGCAGCAGATCAGTCCTTGGGCCTGGGCGCATACATTAGGTTTTATCCATCATAAAATCTCTCTTTTGTATTCTGCATGTTTGCCTCTTTAATCAGGTGCATATTAGTTCCCCTAGGGCGTCTAAAATGTCTCCTGCGTTCCAACTTGAGTTTCTGAGTTGTTTCCTGAGTTATAGCTACCAGAATAACAAACTTCCGCTTGATGTCATACGACCTATGTCATAACATTGAGTATGACATCCATCTTAACTTATAGTTAGCTTAGTTAACTTACCCTGCACAGTCCATATTATGAATGTAACAACATCAAACATGACATTCATACATGTAATCATATTTTGCCATAAAATGCAGCTAATCAAGAGCACTTACACTATGACTTATTAAAGTCTTCACAAGAAGTTTGAACGGCTCAAATAACCCAGAACACGGAGGATCAATCCTGAAGATTTCAACCATTCGGTTCGTCTGTCTAGAAAGTCAACTCTTTAACTTTCATGGTTTTGACCATAAATTAAATCAAGCAACCCTTTAAACATCACTTTATGCCTAACTAGTGAGTTTGGTGGAGATTTAATCAAGGATTGATGGATAAATTGCAAACTAAGAAACTAGGGTTCATGAAAAACCCTAATTTTAAGCCAACTTGAAATAATCATAACTTCCTAACCACACATCCAAATGGAGTGGTTCAAATCTTGTTGGAAAGCTCTTGAGGAGCCCTACAAAAGTGTCCTATGGGTTGAGGTCTAAAAATTCATATATTTTTAGTTATAAGCTCATCAAGTTGTGAAGGATTTCCACACTTAGAAAATTTTCATGTTTCTTGACTTGTAAGTCAACTTTTACAACAAACTTCAAGATGATTTTTGGCATAGTTCCCTTTGGAATTTGAACTTGTGTAAAACAAGAATGTTTTAAATCATCTTTGGGGATTTTTAAAAAGTACAAGAGCATTTTCTCAACCTTTGTGGTTAGGGAGAATCGGATAAGGCAAGTTGGACATTTTCCATGTCACAAAACCAAGTTCAGCACTTGCATTTTGATGCATAAACCCTTCAAACCTCTTCTAATCACTTGCTTAACTCATTATTTGATTCTTAAGGACTTAATTGAGGAGATTATAATGCACTCCCACAAGCAAAAACCAGAATTTGATTAAAATGAATTGTTTAATCATGCAAGTGGATGCAAGTGGCAAAGAGAGAGAAACCTTTTGCAAAATCTGTCACAACTCAACAACTAGATCAGCTACACTCTTCCTTTCACTTCAAGACCACTATTTTCAGGCTATAGGTGATGATTAAACTCATATAGAGGTGGCTTAAACTCATAAGAAAGATCACAAGTTGATCTTGCTCCTTTTGCCTCCAAAAAGGGCAAAGTTGGCAAGATGATCCAATATGCCCATACCACTTGCTTTCCAAACTTGCCTATAAATAGGACACTCTCCTCACATCCAAAATACACCAGATTGAGCTAGAAACCAAGCAAAATCTCTCCTATTTCTCATATCACATTGTTCTTGCAATTTGTGAACTTGCTGCTTTAAGGCACAAAATCTGCCTTTGCAAAACCCTTGCCAAAACCTCATACAACCATCAAACACTTCCGACAACACTTAAAACACATCACATACGATGTACTGAAGCTGTTTAAACACTCACTCTTACCAAAAAACTTCTCACTCAAAAAGTCAACTGTTAATCCACAAAAGTTTACTTTCTGCACTTTTAGAGCCACAACTTTGTCCAGTCCTCTTCCAACCTTTCTAACACTTCAAACACCTTCCATATAGGCTGTTTGAACTATCTAAATCATCACCATACTTCTTTAACATCATTTACTTGCATTTCACTTTGGATTTCTTGGTGTATTCTTGCAAAAAAGCACCATTCTGTCAAGGCAGCCATTTGGAGGGAGGGAGTTTGGATCATTTGAGCATCTCACTTGAAGCACTTTGAGGCTGCTTGGATCATCACATCTCAACTGGACTTCTTATTTTGTGCATTTTCTTGAAGAGGCTATAAGTGGTATCTGCTCATACTAGCTACTTTTGAAATGATGTTAGATTTTGATATACATTGATGAACATGTTTGATGTGTATTAGAGGTCATGTTTGAACCTTAGTTTGATGTTGAACTTATATCCTCTTAACTGTCCATGTGTTCTTGCTTGTTATCTTGCCTTAGGCTTTATTTCCATATGCTACTCTTGGTTTCTATTTAGGCATTGACGTTTGATGGTTGTGAACATCTTTTATATGTTTTATGTGTCATGTTTAATCACTTCGTTGCTACTTAAAACATGTATTCATGACTGTCACACTTGTCTTTCTCTAACTTGGCATTTTGGCCACTTCATATGCAATATGTTGAATGAACTCCTCTAATGAGGTATGGTATTTGTAAACATCCCTTATATGTTCCATATGGTGTGTTTGATCTTTGGTTTGCTGCTGAAAACTTGAATTTTGGACTGTCATGATGTTCTTGCACAAAACTTGCCTATTTTAATGATGTCTTCGATTTTTTCATTAAATTCATGATCTTTGAAAACTAGCACCACCATTGGATTTCTTGTGAAAAAAATACACAATTTATTTTTTTGTTTCACTCAATTTCATTGAGTTTTGAGCAAGTAATGGTTGTTCTTGCAAATCTGCCTAAAGTTGCCTTGCCTTGCCCTAATTTGGTACCCTATTTTCAAATGTGCATAACTTCTTTTATTTTTATCATTTTGATGCCATTCTTTCTGAAACATTCTCTTTGATATGTTTAGCTTCAATGTGTGAATTAATAATTCAAGATTTTTTATTTTTGAAACACTTTGATTCACTTGAAATACACGACCTTTTTTAGGGTTTTTACTTGCTTTCATAAGTTTCTTTGATTTAGTACTTGATTTTTCTTACATGATTGATCTTGTATGGATCACTATTGGATGTCTAACATATTTGTGTGTTTTAAAACATTTGTTTCTTTGCTTTACTATGTTTGTTCTTGCCTTTGTAAATATATGAACATGAAAATCATGCCTTGAAACGTTTTGTTCATTTGTGATATGCTTTGCTTGATGTGGTAACCTCTTGAACATGATCCCTTGACCTAATATTACTTTTTTTACGTGTCTTGTTAGAACCATAACATGTTTAGGGTTTTATTCTTGCCTTTATAAATGCATGAATGTAAATGTATGATTTGAAACTTCTTTGTGAATCCTTGTGTGTTTCTAGATGTTGTAACCTCTTGAACATGACCCCCCTATATTATCTTTCTTTGTTTATGTGTCTTTTTAGAACAAGAACATGTTTAGGTTTGATTCTTTCCTTGGTTGTTACCATGATCTTATTTACATTCCCCTTGTGAAGTTTGGGCCCATGCTTGAACTGTTTTCACTCTTCTTGCTCATCCATGATTGATTGTCATCAATATACCTTAAAAATGATTGAATGTTGTTACATTTATATTTGTTTGATTCATATACCATGTCTAAACCCAAGTTGTAACTTGTATCAATTAGTTTGGTTTGTTTACCATTGATGAACTTTTTGTTGTTACATGTGTTCCATGTTTGCTTTTGTTGGTTGTTACCTTCATAATCTTTGAACTTTGACATGATAAGTAATTTATTGACTTATGTTTGATGCTTGAAATGTTTGGTCTTGTAAGAACCTTTATCATCATCCCTTTTTAGGTGTTGTAACATCTTTGTTTACTTTTGGTTGTAACCATTTGGGTTTGTTTCTTTCATTGTTAAACACTTAGTTATAACCTTGTTCTTTGTTGTCACATGCTTGCATATATTTCTTGGTTGTTACCATGCTCTTCTTCTCTTCATCATGTTTGAATGAAGGCTTATATGTGCTTTAACTTTGTTAATTTTCCCCCAAGTGATGGAACTTGTTAGTTCTCATCCAGTTACCTTGTTTCTCCCTTATTCCAAAGGAAAGTCTCTCTATTGACTTCATAGTCATATATAGCTCATTACCCTTTCCCTTGACTTGGTTAAGTTATTAGCTCCTTTAACTTAGTTACGTTAGAACCTATCTCCACTAGAATTTGCTTTAAGTCTAAAGACCTACCCCTTGTTAGGAGTATCCTTCAATTAGAACTTTAAGATAGAGTTTGTTAACTCTATGTAAGGATTATTATCATGATTACTTACTCCCCTCTTGGCTTTTGTCAAAGTCAATCCCTTTAAGTGTTTAACTTAGATCTAGAGAGTTTTGTCAAACTGTATACAAACATTTTTATATTTGTTCCCCCGAGAGTCTTGACCATAGTCAAGTATTCCTCAACCTTAGTGAGGAGAACTACGGTTGCTCTGATTCTATCCTAGTAAGGATACGTAGACATAAGATGTGATATCTTTGCAAGCATACTTAGAACTATCCTTAGGTCTTTACCTAGAACTTTACCCCAACCTTGATCCAATAACCTTAGTAAGCAACATAGATAACTTAGCATATACACACAAAAGGTTCCTATAGAGTACTACGAATGTCTAGGATGTGAAATACCTACCCTAGTCATAACCAACCCCGATCCCCGAATCTTTAGCGTTGTTGTTACATTGCGCAAAAGGTTTTTCTTTCTTTAACCTTTCCTTTGGATAAATCAAATTTCAGTGGTGAATTTCAATGAATTAAGACTCAAGTTAATCAATAGTTTGATATTCGATTCTCACCGTAACAGAAATGGCGACCTCACCGGGGATAGCTTATGTTTGACGGTTTATCCCACTTTGTGTGTTTATATGTTATATCTCTGTATGTTTGCCTGTACTTGTATATTTATGAATATACAACTGTTTGGTTTTCATTGGATCTTTGGGTGATACCTTGAGTGGTGAGATAAGCCTTAACCCGGACTTTAGTGTACATATGATAGGATGCAGTATGATTAATAGTTGACTATTGGGAGTAATCCTAACATGTTTGACATATGATGTAACCATGCTCAGTTGAGACCTCCTTGAGATAATTGATGGTGTATGCGTAGTCATGCATTTCATTAGTTGTTTCAACCTGAGAGTCCGTGAAACTGGGGACCTTTAGTTACCTGCTTACCTCACTTGGCCTTTTTAGGACGTAGTACGGAGACTATGAGGGAGTGGTCCCGAAATGGTTGTTACGCGATGCTGCACTTAGACGAGTCTGTCCCGAGAATATTTTTGACCCACGTGAGTAGTCATGTTGGTTGATAATATCCAAGGGATTTATCTATGACTCTGGGAACTCTGGATAGAACCCGTTCTACAGGTACAATGAAAACCTTAGTGCATGTCCTTTGGGAGGGTATACCCTGGATTCATGCTCGTAACCCCGAAGCTAGGACCTTTTCTTGTCAGCATTTGCATGTGTGTGTGCATCATATCATCATGTCATCATCTCATTTCAGTGCACTGGTTTTGTAAAACTCAGTCATTTCTTTTTGCGAAACCCTAGTTATCATGGATTTTGGGAAAAGGAACACTAAGAAATATAACTTCAATAAATGTGATACAATGAAGTTGAGAAAGCTAGGAAAAATGGTATCCGAAGACTTTGGGAAAACATATGGAAAACTTCTGAGCATGATGAAGACTAGAACGGAAGAAGGGGTTCTCAGCACCTTGGTTCAATTCTATGATCCATTGTGCCACTATTTTACCTTCCCAAATTACAAGTTGATGCCAACATTAGAAGAGTATTCTTACTTCATTGGAATTCTCGTGAAGGATAAGAAGCCCTTCAGTGGTTTGGAGAAGCTACCCTTGCCGAAGGAGATTGCTGACACACTCCATCTAGAAGTATCCGAGGTCAAAGCCAACCATACCTCAAAGAATGGAGCCAAGGGTTTTCACTCTGCTTACTTATTAGGAAAAGATACTTACTTTGTCAAGGAAGGTAGTATGGACGCATTCGAAGCAATTTTGGCTCTACTAATATATGGTTTGGTGTTGTTCCCAGAGGTAGAAGAATTCATCAACTCAACTGCCATCGCCATATTCTTGAATGGTAATCTAGTATCCACCTTGTTAGGTGATTCTTATCATTCCATTCACCACAAGGCTCTTCAAGGTAGAGGAGCTATTAGCTGCTGTGCACCCTTGTTATACAGATTGTTTGTCAATCATCTACCAAGGACAGATGCTTTCAAAGAAAATCCTAATGGTTGGAGATGGTCTCAGAGGATTATGTCTCTAACTCAAGTGGAAATTCATTGGTATGATCCTGCTTATAACCTAGGAATCTACATTGATAGTTGTGGTTCTTTTCCGAATATACCACTCTTGGGAGTACAAGGGGGGATCAACTACAATCCTGCTTTGGCTAGACGTCAACTTGGGAGTACCAAGAGGTTTTTGAAAGAATAAATCTTGAGAGAGACACTTGGGAAAACAATTACCATACTCTTCGTGCTGAGATGACAGAATTGCAGAGAGAGCTCCAAGACAAAGATGAGTTGATTGGGTGGCTCGAAAGACGCCTGACTAATGGAGATATGATGAAAGAGAATTTATTTTTCTCTAACGCCAAACCTACGCAGAGTAATCATGAGCATTTGAGTATCCCACCGACTTCTGGCACCTAGAAAGGAATAGTAGATAAGTTGGTGATGGAGAACACTATGTTGAAAAGACTGAAGAGGACACGCAGATATGAGTCTTGTCAGAATTCCTAATCATAGGACCTAGTCTTCTCCTCTAACGTAGCCTCACGTTTCTTGTGTTATATTTCAAAGATGTAACTTTTCCAAACATAAATGAAACAAGGGTTTTGCTTTAATTATCTTCTGAGTTTTATAAAACCAGTTGTATCTAGCATCTTTGTGTTGCATTCTGCATTTTCCTAACCTTTCAAGGAAATAAAAAATATTGTTTTTTTTCAGACATAGTGATGGATCAAAGAAACATGATTACATTCCCAAGTCTGAGGTTAGACAACCTAAGGATCTTAAGAATCCTCGTAAGGAATCCTCTTTCTTTTATAGCCAAGTATGGGGATTTTCTATCTTTGCTAGATACGCAAGTAAATGAGGAAATGCTACAAGCCCTCCTAAAGTTTTATGATCCACTGTACCATTACTTCATATTCCCAGACTTTCAGTTGCTGCCAACCTTGGAAGAATACTCCGAGCATCTGAAAATTCCTATGAATTTCACACCTAACTATGGGAGGGAGAAAAAACCAAACAAAAGAGATGTTGCTGAAGCTCTTCACCTAGAACCTACTGACCTTCCAACCCAATTGGATAATAGGGGTGCATTTACCTAAATGGAGGAAAAACCATTCATGGAGAAAGCTGAGTTCTATTATGACCGCAGAGATTTGGGAATGTTTGAAGCTATACTAGCTTTCTTGATTTACGGCTTGTACTTGTTTCCCAGCAGACCTGAGTTCATCAGTTTGGAGGTCATCAAGCTATTTCTTGTTAGAAATCCAGCTCCCACTCTCTTGGCTGATACCTACTACACCATCCATCGGTGGAAGGTGTTCAATCTCGGGCGATTCTCTTGCTGCACAACACTCCTAAGCAAGTGGTTTATTTCACACTTGCCTAAGACCTTCCCTCTGTGGAACTTGGAAGATAGTGACGCGTGTATCGTAAAACTAGTCTCACTCTTTCATTACGACATCAACTGGTATGACTTGACTCGCGGAGGAGTAGCCATGATACATAGCTGTGGTGAGTTCCCAAATATACCTCTAATAGGCACCAGAGGGTATATCAACTACAGTCCTATCTTAGCTCGCCGTCAGCTAGGATACCCCACTGAGAAAGAACTAGAGCCATCCCAACTAGAGACTTGCTTCTGTGAAAAGGATGCTGACCCAGATCTCGAAGCATGAATTATCTCAGCCTGGCGTCACCCCAAACTGCAAGGAATGACCGTTGTGGAAAATCCAAGCTGTCTCGTTTCGAAGGATTACGTGTTCTGGTCAAAGGTGATAGCACTGAAGATGTTCTATACTCACTCCTACGAAAATTGCTCTGGAGCCATAGAAACTCTTGTCTAGAGGAGAATTGAAAATTGCTTTGGTAAAAGTCGAACGGGAAAACACAGAACTTTGGGAGTTGCTCCATCAGAGTCAAAAGAAGATAAGGATGTAGGAGGGAGAAGGGTCATCTTTTTAGAGGATCCTTGGCCTTTAAGTTCTTTTTGTTGAACCCCGGGCTTATGGGAATATGTGATCTTTCATTTTGTAAGATGATTGTAAAAGTTTCATTTGTTAATGTAAACTTTATGTTGTAAAACTCTTTTGATTAATGAAAATTTTGTTAAGTTTTCATCACGTTGTTACGTATTGATCCATTAATTTTGTTCGTAAACAAACTTTTTGGTTTTTCCTTGAATGTGTGGTATGCATTTGCATTTGCATCCTGCATTTCATTTACATCGCATTTCATTGGTCCTCCGACTTATCTTGTATCTTGTTGCTATCAGAGAGAGAATCACATTGAATACCCATTGGTACAACACGAGAGTCAGCACTCAGAAGAGAATGGAAGATCAAGACTTAAGAATCGGTCAAATCAATAATGTTGTCGAAGGACTATGTGGAAACGTCAGCCAAATAAAGGAAGTCCTTCAGGTAATCAAGGCATAGATGGACACACAACCTACAGTAGTGTCTGAAATCAACACAACAACAACAAATCCTCCTCCATTAGTAACTTCAGCAACGAAACATCCTTTTGGCATTGCAAGAGACTTCATGCCTCTGTAAAATGATGCTCAACCATTCAATCATTAGTCGTATTCTAATCCACAGAGTGTTCCATTAATGACGGATTTCCAGAATCCAATTTACACTTAGGCCGGTGCATAGGCACACGTCCGACCAGGTTTCAACAATCATCAACCAATATTTGATGTACCCGATGGGTCTGAGACTGAAGATGAGAAGCATGAGAAACTACGGGTTAAAATGTACATAATATCCAGAAGAATGAGAGCCATAGAAGGAAACAATGTCTTTAGATCTGATGCCAAGGACATGTGTTTGGTTTCAGGATAGGTGTTTCCTCCCAAATTCGTAATCCCTATGTTTGAATAGTATGAAGGGGCAACCTGCCCAAAACTTCACCTGATCAGGTACTGCTGACGCATGGCCCCACATATTGATAATGAAAAATTGTTGATACACTATTTTCAAGACAGTCTCAAAGGTGCCTCCGCTAAATGGTACTTAAGTCTGGATCAGTCTAAAATCCACTGCTTCCAGGATTTGTCTGATGCGTTCATTCAACAGTATAAATACAACATGGATTTAGCACCAGACCATCGTCAGCTGCTTAGTATGGCTCAAAAGAGTTCAGAATCCTTTAAAGAATATGCGCAAAGATGGCGCGGGACCGCCGCCCAGATGGAACCTCCCCTAACGGAAAATAATTGGCAGATAGTTCGTGGATATCGTCAGACCCGAGTTTTATGAAAGAATGATTAGCAGCATCACACCCAACTTTTCTGATATTGTGGTCGTCAGTGTAAAGGTAGAGGCTGGTTTGAAAAATGGAAATGTGACGAGTTCGGTAGCACTAGCACAATGAAAAAGCCACCGGGCAACTTCCACAAGAAATAGGAAGGAGAGACTAACGCTATAATGTACGGCGAGAGAGTTCAGAACAGAAGAAGCCTCCCACATAATTAACGGTTGCCTCGTCTACAACCTCAGCGAAATTATCAGCAACAACGATATGTGGTTGCAGTCATGCTGGTGTTCCAACTCGGCCAAACCCACAAAATTTTCAGCAACAAGCGCCCAACACCTATCAACAAAATCAAAATCAGCAACTGCAACAACAACAAGGAGCACCGGCTCCGAGGCCCGCTTTCCAGAACAGAAGGCCAGGGATTCAGCCTATCCCCATGAGCTACACTAATTTGTACCCTCTAATGGTGCAGCAAGGCCTAATTCAAACCAGGAAGTTGGGTCCTCCTCCAACTCCATTACCACATTACTACAACCCGAACGCACAATGCATATTCCACGAAAATGCCGCAGGACACGATCTCGAAGGCTGCATAGCACTACAACTCATTGTGCGAGAATTAATTGAATAGAATATCCTCTCCTTTGAGGATAATTAACCTAACATGGAAAATCATCCTTTGCCAAACCACGGTGGTGTCCACGCTGTAGAGGAATACTCTGATGTAAGATTAATTTCCAAGGTATCTAAAGTCAAAACTCTGTTGGTCGAGTTACATAAAAAATTGACAAATGCGGGTCTGATTAAAGGTTCCCATGAAAGTTGCAATGATTGTCATCATAATCCATAGGGTTGTAACCTACTGCATAAGGATATTCAGTCAATGATTAATGAAGGTTTGCTACAAATATGCGGGAAGAAGAAAAAGGAAGATGTCTTGGTGATTGAGCCAATATTCAATTTACCCAAGAAATCTAAAAAGAGGCCAATATTTAATATTGTGAGTAGCAAGTCTGCTTCTCCCGCTGCTGTCAGGCCTGTGTTCCACAACAACCCTATGTCAGTTCCAAACCAATCAAAACCAAGGTTCATTCCAAGGAAGGGATCGGGTCCTAATCCAAAAACCATATCTTGGAAGTACGACTACTCGTGGTACAATAGTGAAGCCGAAAGAAGGCAGGAGGACTTGAAAAATATTGTCGGGGAAAGCAAAATGACCCGCAGTGGTCGTGTATATCAACCCAAGGCAAACCTTATCGTTACTTAGGCAGCCGCCGAAGTCCCCAAAGCAACCACTACCGCTCCTAAGGAAGCTGTTCCTAAGGCAACCCTCTCCAAAAAGCCGGTTATTGAAAAAACGAAAGGGAAAGAAGTCCCAAAGGAGGAAGAGGAAGAATTTATAAGGATAATTCACCAAAGCGATTATCGAGTAGTGGACCAACTCAATCAGACACCATCCAAGATCTCGATTATGTCGTTACTGCTAAATTCTCTCGCTCCTTGAAAAACTCTGTTGAAGATACTAACATAAGCCCATGTAACGAAAGACATCACTGTGGGGCAATTTGACTCCGTCGTTGCCAACATCACAGCCTGCAATACGTTGAGCTTCGACAACAGTGACTTGACTACTGAGGGTCGCAAGCACAACCGTTCCTTGCACGTGTCTGTTAAGTGTGAAGGTGATACACTCTCTAGAGTACTTGTTGTAACGCCCGTTTTATTTCGATTAAATTTAGTTATGACATTACCGTGTTTCGTTGCGTCATAGTCGTATTTGAAAATGTGTTTGTTTCGAATAAAGGAATTGAATCGGTCGAATTTGGGGCAAAAGTGCAGAATCCCATAGCAGTTTTAGGGAAAACTTCGAAAATTCATATCTCTTGATCCGTAAGTCGGTTTTAGACCCCGTTCGAAGCGTTGGAAAGCTTAAGAAATGTTCTGTCTAAAAAAATGAAATTTTTCTGATGTGATGGTCGTCACAGGCATGTGACGGTCGTCACGGCCGTGACGCTCGTCAGGAACTTGTTACGCTCATCATAGTAAAGAAAAATCCAAATTAAAAACAGAATTGGGATGTGGCCATCTGAATGTTAAAAATTTAGTAACGTATCCCCATATTCCGTTACGCTCAATTGAATTAGGAAGTTTTCACAAAAAGAGAAACCGTAAAGGAAGAAAATAGCGTGGTTGAGAGAAATTGATAACAGAAGAATTTTCCATCAGAGAACTTGGAAGAAAGTTGCAGGAGAGTTACCGTAAACCAGAACCAAAACCGGAAGCGTGGAATTGGCCTCTATTCTAAGGTAAGGGTGGGGTTCAATTATATAACCGTGGGTATGATCGATTTCATGTAGGGAATCGATTCATAAGTATAATTTCCGTAAATCAATAAATGTTAGGGACGAGGTTTTTCTATATAGAAATGAATGTGTTATATCGTTAGTAGTACGATGCTCTAAGGTTTCCCTAATGGGGAAAATATGTAGAAATGAATGTGTTATATCGTTAGTAGTACGATGCTCTAAGGTTTCCCTAATGGGGCAAATGTAGGAATGAATGTGTTATATCGTTAGTAGTACGATGCTCTAAGGTTTTCCTAATGGGGCAAAAGGGTAGTTGTCCTAATTGTTTCGTAATTAACCCTTGATAGAGATTTGTAATTAATTATGTGAATAGGAGCAGATATGCTTTCATTAGGATCGTATGTTGAATTCTTAATTGTTGATTTAAGGCTGTTATTGCTCTCATACGTGAACAGGTGGAAAATGATAATGTCTTGAGTTGTATGAGAATGATGCTCTGTTATGGACAGTTTTGTTGTAAGCATAAAGCTTTATTGTATGGCCGTTATGGTTGTGTTGTAGTCCATAATAGGTGCATTTCATGGCATATCATCTTGGTTGGCCTGTATTGGCGTTATTTGGAGTGTTGGCTCCTAAATGGGTTATTTGGAGTGTTGGCTCCTATCCTGAGTTTTGGAGTGTTGGCTCCTAAATGGGTTTTGGGGTGTTCGCTCCTATCCCGAGTTTTAGGGTGTTGGCTCCTAAATGGTACCACATGCATATGCAAAGTTGAGTTGCATTGTTGAGTCGCATAAACCTGCATAATTATGTTGGTTGTCGGTTGTTGTGGCATACGTGAGATATGAATTTGCTTGCAAACGATTGTCGTTGATGTTTATAAGTTTGCGAAGATTATATTGCTGTGATATGATTTCTAATATGACATCTATCATGCCTTACGTTATATTGTCGATATCTCACCCCTTTACGTTGTATGTTACCTCCGCTGGTGGTAACTTGCAGGTAGCCCGGAATGAAGTTCCGTTTTGTCGTTTAAGATGTCGTTGGTCGCTCTGATACGTAACACTCTTGGGGGGATGAACATTTGCCATTATTATTTTAGTTGATGTTTTGCTGCTGCACTTGTTATAGCATTTTCATTAAATTGTTTTAATTGAACGTGTTGTAAGCTTTACTACAATTCCGTCGAAATAAGAATTGGTTGCATTATGAGTTAAATGTTAAGCAATATTGTTGTCTGTTCATCCAATTTCGTGCTACGTATGTTATTTGAAATGTGGCTACATAAATGCATGTTGTCTGTTCAGTTGAATGTAACATTTCTGATATGAAGAATTCTGGGCGTGTGACGACCGTCACACCTTCATTACGATCGTCATGCGTGCAAACTTTACGCTGTTGCACTCTGTTTGTCATATGAATTGTTTTGTTTTCCTGTTATCCGCAAGTGTTAGAGTTGGGGTGTTACATTAGTGGTATCAGAGCAGGTCGGTCCGTCCGGCCATGTTGTCTAGTGTCGTCGAGTCAGTCGTCGTGCCTAACACGAGAGTCCCGTTATTTGCGAAATCTGACGATTGGCTGTTGCAGTTTAAGTTAAATGGCTGGAAGGAATGAAGCTTCAATTTCTGCCGTACTGCAAGCTCTAGCTAATGCTATCGAACATCAACCGAATCCTGCTGGAGATGCTGGGTCTCGCAGTTTGGCAACGTTTCAACGAGAGAATCCGCCTACCTTCAAGGGTAAGCATGATCCTGATGGTGCGTTGGAGTGGTTGAAGGAGATGGAGCGAATCTTTCGTGTGATGGATTGTACTCCAGCGCAGAAGGTTCGTTATGGGACTCATATGCTAGCAGTCGAAGCTGATGACTGGTGGCTAGAGACCCGTCCGGTGTTAGAAGCTGCGAGTGAGGAGATTACTTGGACTGTATTCCGTAGGGAATTTCTGAAGAAGTATTACCCGGAAGATGTCCGTGGTAAGAAAGAGATTGAATTTCTTGAACTGAAGCAAGGAGACAAATCTGTTACTGAATATGCGGCGAAGTTCAAAGAGTTGGCTAAGTTTTATCCGCACTACAGTGCTGAAACCGCTGAGTTCTCTAAATGCATCAAGTTTGAGAATGGATTGAAGTCTGAAATCAAGAAAGCAATCGGGTATCAGAAGATCCGTGTTTTTGATTCATTGGTTGAAAGCTGTAGGATTTATGAAGAAGATAGCAATGCTCATTACAAGTTGTTGAGCGAGAGGAGAAGTAAGTCGCATCAGACTCGCGGTAAACCTTATGATCCTCCGGATGGCAAAGGGAAACAGAAAGCGACTGATGGCAAGAAAACTAGTAGGGGAGACGCTCCTGCTGGCATTGTTTGCTATAAGTGTGGGAAACCTGGTCATAAGAGTAATGTGTGTAACTTTGGATCAGTGAAATGTTACCGTTGCGGAGAGTTGGGACACGCTATTGCTGAATGCAAACACAAAGGAATGGTCTGTTTCAACTGTGGTGAAGAGGGACACATGCGTGACAAGTGTCAGAAGCCTAAGAAAGGGAATACTGGTGGAAAAGTGTTCGCTCTAACTGGAACTCAGACGTCCAGCGATGACAGGCTGATTGAAGGTACTTGTTTCATTAATAGTACTCCTTTACTTGCTATTATTGACACTGGTGCTTCTCATTGTTTTATTGTTGCTGATTGTGTTGAACGTTTGGGTCTCGTGTTATCTCACATGAATGGGGAGATGGTAGTTGAGACTCCAGCTAAGGGATCAGTGACTACATCTCTGGTATGTTTGAAATGTCCTCTGTCAATGTTTGATAGGGATTTCCTGGTTAACTTAGTCTGTTTGCCACTAAGTGGGGTAGACGTAATTTTAGGCATGAACTAGTTGGAGTATAACTGCGTTCATATTAATTGCTTTGATAAGTCAGTGAGGTTTTCTACTCCTGAGGAGGAGGGAGCCCGTTCGGTAACTACGAAACAAATGAAGCAGATATTGCTAGAAGGTGCTCAGGTGTTTGCGTTAGTGGCATCATTACCCGTTGAGAATCAAGCGATAATTGATGAGTTAGAAGTTGTTTGTGACTTTCCGGAAGTGTTTCCAAATGAAATTCCTGAAGTTCCTCCGGAACGGGAAATTGAATTTTCTATTGATCTTGTACCTGGTACCAGACCTGTGTCTATGGCGCCGTACAAGATGTCTGTATCTGAATTGGCAGAGTTGAAGAAACAGTTGGAAGACTTACTTGAGAAGAAGTTTGTTAGACCAAGTGTGTCGCCGTGGGGAGCTCCGGTATTACTAGTAAAGAAGAAGGATGGCAGTATGAGGTTGTATATTGATTACCGACAACTGAATAAAGTAACAATTAAGAATAAATATCCGCTTCCCAGAATCGATGACTTGATGGATCAGTTGGTTGGGGCGCGGGTGTTTAGTAAAATTGATTTGAGGTCAGGGTATCACCAGATTAAGGTAAAAGATGATGATGTTCAGAAGACGGCGTTCAGAACTAGATATGGGCACTATGAGTTTACGGTAATGCCTTTTGGTGTTACTAATGCGCCGGGAGTTTTCATGGAGTACATGAACTGTATCTTTCACGAGTATTTGGATCGGTTTGTGGTAGTATTCATTGATGATATCCTAATTTATTCTAAGTCGAAAGAGGAGCATGTTGGGCACTTGAGGTTAGTACTGCAAGTGTTGAAAGAAAGGAAGTTGTTTGCGAAACTGTCGAAGTGCGACTTCTGGTTGGAAGAAGTTAGCTTTCTGGGTCATGTTATATCGGGTAGTGGAATTTCTATAGACCCATCTAAGGTTGATGCTGTGTTGCAATGGGAAACACCGAAATCGGCAACTGAAATTAGAAGCTTTTTGGGACTTGCTGGTTATTACAAAAGGTTTATCGAAGGTTTTTCTAAGTTGGCCCTTCCGTTAACTAAGTTGACTTGTAAAGGGAAAACCTTTGTGTGGGATGCTCAATGTGAAGCAGGTTTTATAGAGTTAAAGAAGAGGTTGACGTCTGCTTCGGTGTTGACCTTGCCTAATGCAGAAGAACCGTTTGTGGTATACTGCGATGCTTCTAAGTTTGGTTTAGGAGGTGTGCTCATGCAGAATAATAAAGTAGTTGCTTATGCTTCAAGACAGTTGAGAATCCACGAGAAGAATTATCCTATGCACGATTTAGAACTTGCTGCTGTTGTGTTTGTGCTGAAGATTTGGAGGCATTATCTTTATGGTTCAAGATTCGAGGTGTTCAGTGACCATAAGAGTTTGAAGTACTTGTTTGATCAAAAGGAACTGAACATGAGACAACGAAGGTGGTTGGAACTATTAAAAGATTATGATTTTGGTTTACATTACCATCCGGGAAAAGCGAATGTTGTAGCTGATGCCTTAAGCCGCAAGACTTTGCATATGTCAACAATAATGGCTAGAGAGTTGGAATTGATTGAGCAATTCAGAGATCTGAGTTTAGTTTGCGAAGTAACACCAAAGAGTGTAAAGTTGGGCATGTTAAAGATTAATAATGATTTTCTGGACAGCACCAGAGAGGCTCAAAAATTAGATGTGAAGTTAGTAGATTTAATGTCTGGAGTAGACCATTTGGAAAATAATGATTATCAGTTGGATGCGCAGGGCGTGTTGAGATTTCATGGTCGTATTTGTATTCCTGATAGTGCAGATATGAAGAAGGCGATTCTGGAAGAGAGTCACAGAAGTAAGTTGAGTATTCATCCAGGAGCGACGAAAATGTATAGTGATTTGAGGAATCTGTTTTGGTGGCCTGGTATGAAGCGTGATGTAGCGCGATTTGTGTATGCATGTTTGAATTGTCAGAAGTCAAAAGTCGAGCATCAGAAACCTGCTGGGTTGATGCAACCGTTAGAGATTCCAGAATGGAAATGGGACAACATTTCAATGGATTTTGTAACGGGTTTGCCGAATACCTTGAGAGGATGTGATTCTATTTGGGTGATTGTTGATAGGCTTACAAAGTCAGCTCACTTTGTCCCTATTAACATCACTTTTCCGGTATCGAAGTTGGCAGAGATTTATGTCAGAGTGGTTGTTAAGTAACATGGTGTCCCGTTGTGCATTGTGTCGGATAGAGATCTGAGGTTTACTTCTGAGTTTTGGAAGAGTCTGCAAGAGGCATTGGGTTCTAAGTTGAGGTTGAGTTCAACATACCACCCTCAAACAGATGGTCAGACTGAACGGACTATTCAGTCTTTAGAGGACTTGCTGAGGGCATGTGTTCTTGAGGAAGGTGGTTCGTGGGATACCTACCTTCCGTTGGTAGAGTTTACGTACAATAACAGTTATCACTCTAGTATCGGAATGGCACCATTCGAAGCTTTGTATGGTCGGCGGTGTAGGACTCCGTTGTGTTGGTATGAATTGGGGGAGAGTGTAGTACTCGGACCGGAGATTGTTCGGGAGACTACTGAGAAGGTGAAGTTAATTCGAGAAAAGATGAAAGCTTCACAGAGTAGACAGAAAAGCTATCATGATAAGCGCAGGAAGGATTTAGAATTTGAAGCTGGAGATCATGTGTTTTTGAGAGTCACGCCTGTGACTGGAGTTGGTAGAGCTTTGAGATCTAAGAAGCTTACTCCTTGTTTCATTAGTCCGTACCAGATATCGGACAGAGTGGGAAAGGTTGCATATCGAGTGGCATTGCCGCCTCATTTGTCGAATCTGCACGATGTATTTCACGTATCGCAACTCCGCAAGTATATTTCAGATCCATCGCATGTCATTCCAATGGACGATGTGCAAGTACGTGATAACCTTACTGTAGAGACAAGGCATGTGAGAATTGATGATCGTGAGGTGAAGACGTTAAGAGGAAAAGAGATTCCCTTGGTGAAAGTGGTTTGGTTGGGAGTTGCTGGCGAAAGCTTGACGTGGGAACTGGAGAGCAAGATGCGGGAGTCCTATCCAGAGCTGTTTGATTGAGGTAATTTCGAGGACGAAATTCTCTTAGTAGGGGAGAGTTGTAACGCCCATTTTATTTCGATTAAATTTAGTTATGACTTTACCGTGTTTCGTTGCGTCATAGTCGTATTTGAAAATGTGTTTGTTTCGAATAAAGGAATTGAATCGGTCGGATTTCGGGCAAAAGTGCAGAATCCCGTAGCAGTTTTAGGGAAAACTTCGAAAATTCATATCTCTTGATCCGTAAGTCGGTTTTAGTCCCCGTTCGAAGTGTTGGAAAGCTTAAGAAATTTTATGTCTAAGAAAAATGAAATTTTGCTGAGGTGACGGTCGTCACAGGCATGTGACGGTTGTCACGGTCGTGACGCTCGTCAGGAACTTGTTACGCTCATCATAGTAAAGAAAAATCCAAATTAAAAACAGAATTGGGATGTGGCCATCTGAATGTTAAAAATTTAGTAACGTATCCCCATATTCCGTTACGCTCAATTGAATTAGGAAGTTTTCACAAAAAGAGAAACCGTAAAGGAAGAAAATAGCGTGGTTGAGAGAAATTGATAACACAAGAATTTTCCATCAGAGAACTTGGAAGAAAGTTGCAGGAGAGTTACTGCAAACCAGAACCAGAACCGGAAGCGTGGAATTGGCCTCTATTCTAAGGTAAGGGTGGGGTTAAATTATATAACCGTGGGTATGATCGATTTCATGAAGGGAATCGATTCATAGGTATAATTTCCGTAAATCGATAAATGTTAGGGACGAGGTTTTTCTATGTAGGACTGAATGTGTTATATCATTAGTAGTACGATGCTCTAAGGTTTCGCTAATGGGGAAAATATGTAGAAATGAATGTGTTATATCGTTAGTAGTACGATGCTCTAAGGTTTCCCTAATGGGGCAAATATGTAGGAATGAATGTGTTATATCGTTAGTAGTACGATGCTCTAAGGTTTCCCTAATGCGGCAAAAGGGTAGTTGTCCTAATTGTTTCGTAATTAAACCTTGATAGAGATTTGTAATTAATTATGTGAATAGGAGCAGATATGTTGTCATTACGATCGTATGTTGAATTCTTAATTGTTGATTTAAGGCTGTTATTGCTCTCATATGTGAACAGGTGGAAAATGTTAATGTCTTGAGTTGTATGAGAATGATGCTCTGTTATGGACAGTTTGGTTGTAAGCATAAAGCTTTATTGTATGGCCGTTATAGTTGTGTTGTAGTCCATAATAGGTGCATTTCATGGCATATCATCTTGGTTGGCATGTATTGGCGTTATTTGGAGTGTCGGCTCCTAAATGGGTTATTTGGAGTGTTGGCTCCTATCCCGAGTTTTGAAGTGTTGGCTCCTAAATGGGTTTTGGGGTGTTGGCTCCTATCCCGAGTTTTGGGGTGTTGGCTCCTATCCCGAGTTTTGGGGTGTTGGCTCCTAAATGGTACCACATGCATATGCACAGTTGAGTTGCATTGTTGAGTCGCATAAAGCTGCATAATTATGTTGGTTGTCGGTTGTTGTGGCATACGTGAGATATGAATTTGCTTGCAAATGATTGTCGTTGATGTTTATAAGTTTGCGAAGATTATATTGTTGTGATATGATTTCTAATATGACATCTATCATTCCTTACGTTATATTGTCGATATCTCACCCCTTTACGTTGTATGTTACCTCCGCTGGTGGTAACTTGCAGGTAGCCCGGAATGAAGTTTCGTTTTGTCGTTTAAGATGTCGTTGGTCGCTCTGATACGTAGCACTTTTGGGGGGATGAATGTTTGCCATTATTATTTTAGTTGATGTTTTGCTGCTGCACTTGTTATAGCATTTTCATTAAATTGTTTTAATTGAACGTGTTGTAAGCTTTACTACAATTCCGTCGAAATAAGAATTGGTTGCATTATGAGTTAAATGTTAAGCAATGTTGTTGTCTGTTCATCCAATTTTGTGCTACGTATGTTATTTGAAATGTGGCTGCATAAATACATGTTGTCTGTTTAGTTGAATGTAACATCTCTGATATGAAGAATTCTGGGCGTGTGACGACCGTCACACCTTCATTACGATCGTCATGCGTGCAAACTTTACGTTGTTGCACTCTGTTTGTCATATGAATTATTTTGTTTTCCTGTTATCCGCAAGTGTTAGAGTTGGGGTGTTACACTTGTCGACACTGGGTCAACCCTAAATGTAATGCCCAAAAGAACATTAGCTAAGTTGGAATACAAAGGAGCTGATATGAGACCCACATCTTTGATTGTGAAGGCTTTTGATGGATCGAGGAGAATCGTAGTAGGAGAGGTTGATTTTTTGATCATCGTAGGTCCCCAGGTCTATGAAATCATCTTCCAGGTAATAGACATAAATCCGGTGTATAGTTTTCTGCTGGGAAGGTCGTGGATACATGCAGCGGGCGCTGTCATATCCACACTACTTCAAAAGATGAAGTTCACTATGGAGGACCAGTTGGTTGTAGTGCCCAGCAAGGAGGACCTGATGGTGAGCGACCTATCCTCCTTCTGATATATTGAAGCTGATGAAGATGCTTAGGAAACGGCTTTCCAAGCATTAGAAATTGCACATGCTGTGTTGGTTGAGGACGTTGTCGTTACACGCGGTCCATCTTTTGTTTCTTCCTAAAGTATTAAAAATGCCATAAAGGAAGGTCTTCCGCAAGGTTGGGGAGAGGTAACCAAAGTCAACGCCCGAGCGAAGAATGATCGACAAGGGTTGGGTTACAAACCAACTCTAGATGAAGAATCAGAAGTCAATGGCAAGCGCCTAAGGACCCTAAACGGGATCTTTGTAAGTGGAGGTGTTCAAGTAAACGCTATCGAAGAAGACACTTAAGTGATTTGCATTGACGATCTGGTGTTCCAAATTGAAGCCGTTTTGCGCAATTGGGAGGCCGTCGAAGTTCCCATCATGTTTCTGCTCTTCAAGTAATTTGTTTTGCTTGTTAGCATTTTCTTTATTTTAAAAACATGGTCATGCCTGGGGCCAATGCATCATTTTGTATGGGCCACACTTTTGCAATTAAAAAGATCAACAATTGAATGAGTGTTTTGTTAAACCTCCATTTTGTTGTTCATTGTGTTTTATTGTTTTCACTTTTTTTTTATAAAAAATAAAAATGGCAATCTTTTTGTAAAACCTAAAAAGAATTCATCATCTGGATCTCTTTGTATGTGTGTTTGCTCATTTTAAGCCCATTACGTATGCAGAGAACCTCCATCACCCGTTAAATCTGATGATCATCCAGTTCTTTCTAACTTTGACTCATCGGTATTCCAAGTTGAAGACGAGAGCAATGAGGATTTTGAAGTTCCCAAAGAACTTATAAGAATGACCGAGTACGAGGATGCTTACCTTCAACCATACAAAGAACATATTGACGTCATCAACTTGGGCTCTGAAGAAGAGAAGAAAGAGGTCAAGATTGGGGAATCATTAGGGGCAGAGGTTAAAGACAGGTTGATAATGCTTCTCAAAGAGTATGTCGATGTGTTTGCTTGGTCCTACCAAGATATGTCCGGGTTGGATACCTATATTGTAATGCACAAACTCCCTCTCAAACCTGAGTGTCCTCCGATTAAGCAGAAGCTTCGAAGGTTCAAACCCGACATGGCTCTCAAGATCAGAGATAAGGTCAAAAACAGATAGATACAGGCTTCTTAGCAGTACCAAAATACCTCGAATGGGTGGCCAACATTGTGCCAGTGCCAAAGAAGGATGGCAAAGTTAGAATGTGAGTAGACTACAGGGATCTGAATAAAGCTAGTCCGAAGGAAGACTTCCCTCTGCCGCATATCGACACTTTGGTAGATAATACAGCCAGCTTCATAGTATTTTCATTTATGGATGGCTTCTCTGGCTTTAACCAGATAAAAATGGACCCAACGGATATGGAAAAGACACCCTGGGGCACCTATTATGATAAGGTTATGCCTTTTGGTTTAAAAAATGTTGGGGCCACATGTTAACGAGCCATGGTAACATTATTTCATGACATGATGCACCAAGAAATAGAGGTTTACGTCGATGATATGATTGCCAAGTCTCAGAGTGAAGAAGATCGCCTTGATCATCTGTTGAAGTTGTTTGAAAGACTTAGGAAGTATCAGTTGAGATTAAACCCTGCCAAATGTACCTTCGGAGTCAGATCCGGCAAACTACTCGGCTTCATTGTTAGTTAACATGGAATCGAAGTGGATCCTAACAAGGTACAAGCTGTCCAGGAAATGCCTGTACTACAAACAGAGAAATTGATCAAAGGTTTCCTTGGTAGACTGAACTATATCTCTATGTTCATCTTCAATTTGACTCCTACTTGCACGCCAATCCTCAAGTTGTTACGAAAATATCAAGCGGGTGTGGATTGAAAATTTCCAGTCGGCGTTTGAAGGAATCAAGGGATACCTCCAGGAGCCTCCAATATTGATCCCTTCTATGCCTAGAAGACCTCTTTTCATGTACATGATTATGCTCAAAAAATCAATCAGTTGTGTCTTAGGCCAAACAGACGAATCGGGAAAGAAAGAGAACACACTTTGAGACAATACATGATTTGTCACACTACTCTGTTGATACCCAACATGGATCCAATAAAGTACATATTCGAGAAACCTGCTCAGACGGGAAAACTTGCAAGATGGCACATGCTCTTGTCAGAATATGAAATTCAATATGTTGCACCAAAGTCAATAAAAGGAAGCGTGTTGTCAGACTACCTAGCTGATCAACCTGTTAAAGATTATCAGCCGCTCAAATTCGACTTCCTCGAGGAAGATGTTATGTCTCTTTACGAACCTAAAGACGACCCTGGTCCTGAACACGGTCCTGAACCTAGTTCCCGCTGGAAAATGATGTTCGACGGTGCATCCAACAAGAGAGGTCATGATGTTGGGGCTGTTCTGGAAAATCCTACCGGTGGTTACACTGCTGTTACTATGAGATTGTGCTTCAAATTCACGAACAACATAGCTGAGTACGAAGCATGCATCTTAGGTCTTGAAGCTACTATTGACCTTCGCATTAAGATTCTGGAAGTAATTGGTGACTCTGCCTTGGTGATCTATTAGCTCAAGGGAGACCCGAGACGAAAAAATGGTTCCCTACAAAGACTACATCCTGGAGATGATTGGGTATTTTGATGAGATCACTTTCAGAAACGTCCCAAGGTGTGAAAATCATATTGCTGATGCTTTAGCCATGCTAGCATAAATGTGGAAGGTTTAACTTGTCAACGAAGCTCCCTTAATCAGCATTGAAAGAAAGACTGCGGCAACATACGTCATAATGGTTGAAGAAGAGTCTGGTGGAAAACCATGGTTCTATGACATCAAGAATTACGTTCAGAATCAAGAGTATCCAGTCGATGCCTCTAAAATTGATAAAAGAGTTGTGCGAATACTGTCATCCAAGTTTTTCATTTGTAGTGATGTTCTGTATAAAAGAAATTATGACATGATCCTACTCAGATGTATCGACAAAAGAGAAGCAGACATGCTTATGACAAAAATTCATGAACGTGCCTTTGGTACTCATGCAGGCGGCCATGCCATGGCAAAGAAAATCTTGAGAGCTGGTTATTACTGGTTGACCTTAGAGACTGATTGCATCCTATTTGCCTGAAAATGCCATAAATGCCAGATTTACGCAGAGAAGGTACACGTGCCACCACACCCTCTAAACGTGTTAACATCACCTTGGCCATTCTCAATATGAGGAATTGATATGATTGGGGCAATTGAGCCTAAAGCGTCCAACAGTCATCGGTTCATCCTCGTCGCCATCGACTACTTCACCAAATGAGTAGAAGCTGCGTCCTACGCCAACGTGACCAAGCAAGTGATTGCCCGGTTCATCAAAAAGGAGATTATCTATCGTTACGGAATCCCCAACCAGATCATTACAGATGATGGGACAAATCTGAACAACAAAACAATCAAAGAGCTTTGTGACAGTTTCAAAATTAAACATCACAACTCTTCTCCTTACCGGCCTAAGATGAATGGTGATGTTGAAGCTGCAAACAAGAACATTAAAAGGATTATGCAGAAGATGGTAGTGACCTACAAAGATTGGCACTAAATGCTACCATTCGCTTTACACGGATATAAAACATATGTGCGCACTTCAACAGGGGCAACTCCTTTCTCCTTGGTCTACGGGATGGACGCAGTATTACCTGTTGAGATTGAGTTACCTTCGTTAAGGGTCTTAATGGAAGCCAAGCTCAAAGAAGCTGAATGGGTGAAAGAAAGGTTCGATACTATGAATCTCATTGACGAGAAGAGGATGACAGCAATGTGCCACAGTCAGTTCTACCAAAAGAGAATGAAGAGAGCCTTTGACAAAAGAGTCAAGGGCAAGGAATATAAACAGGATGAGTTGGTACTTAGAAAGATTATGCCAGTACATCGAGACATACGCGGAAAATGGATGTCGAACTACGATGGCCCATTCGTTGGGAATATGGTTTGTTCTAGAGGCTTTCTGATCCTTGCAACGATGAAAAACCTGCTAAGTTGAAAACCTAGAAAGACAACGTAGGAAAAAAGGGGCATCCTGGTGGATCATAACCTATGAAGGAGATCCAGGAAAAAATTAAGGATTAAATAAAAAAAAAGAAAAGCTCGCTAAATCGAAAACTTGGAAAGGCAGCTTAGACATAAAGGAGCAACAAAGGCATTTCACTGCATCAGGAGTTGTCACTACATGCGGAAGATCGTTAAAAAAGGGCTCACTTCCTGCTACTCTCGTCAGAGGCAGCATTTCAGACTGGCTCTTGGCCAGTTAGGACTGGATGATTGTTGGGTTTTTGTAAACCTTTACCTATATTTCCATTTTTCCAAATTGTAATTGTTTCATGGGACTTTTCCTTTTGCAAGTTTCCATCTTTAAATAAAATCAGATTTGGACCAATCTTTGTTTATGCTCTATTATGCTCTACTTTTTTTGTTATGTAAAATATCACTTATTCGTTAATAATGATATTTTGAAAGCGAAATTTTTTTTTAAAAAACAAAAAAAACAAAATTCTTTTAAAGAAAATTAACAAGCAAGACATAACTTTGATCGCGACATGACGGTGTAAATTTAGACTCCTCTCATGAGGGCGAAATGGTTGAAACCTTGATACCATCACTAAGATGCTGTAGAGACTTCCTTCCCCACAATGTTGCGTTACGAAGTGTCGATATCTTTGAATAGTTATTATGTCTGCTGTATTGAAGTTGTGACCTCTCTCCAGCAAGTTTGCAAGAACACAGATCGTTCCTCAGCAGAATCTCCAGAGGATTAAGACCATTCTCCAGCGTTGGGGTTCAGTGAGATTCTTTTCGCCTCCCCTGTGATAGATTGTTATCTATCTTCCGTTGCTTTCCCCTGCGATTTGTTCGGCATTGTATATGCATCATACCATTAGCATATGCATTTTCAGCATACCTCTCGTCTTGTTCTGTTCTGGCTGTAGCCTTTGTGGTCCAGTTAAATAGTTTTTTCTTCATCAAGAATTTGTTAGGTTTCCCTTCTCCAGTGGTTACTAGATATCGTCTTGAGATCCTTTGGTTGTTACCAAACTCCTTTGTTTTCTGACCTGTTGTCACGGGCTTACCCTTTTGTTTTTACCTTAACTTTGTCAAGTTATCTAGCTTAAGTATTATTGTTATAAATACTTATATCCCCGAGAAGACCAGTAGTTACTAGCATTGTTAAATCCAATGGTCATTGGTATCACTGTTTGGTTGTCACCATATCCTCTTAGAAATCTAGTCGTTACTAGCAATCCCTTGAAGCCCAACAATATTTTTACTGGTGATTGTTTAATGTCCAATTGATATTGGCGTCTCCGTTTAATGGTTATCCCCATTTGAAGTCTAGTAATGTTTTGACTGGCATTCTGTGCAAAAATCTAATTGGTGCGGGTGTTGTGGATTAGGATTGTCACCTTATCCCCAGTAAGTTCAGCAATGTCTTGACTGACATTGTTTAAAGTCCAATTGTTATTGGCATCTCGGTTTTGGTCGTTGCCATATCCTTTTAAAAGTCCAATGGTTATTAACATTGATCGTCTCAGGATGGCTGGTTGTTACCAGTATCCCTAGTGAATCTTGGGATGTTTGGTTGTTACCAACACTCATAACGCATCTTAGGATGTTTTGTTTGTCACCTACAATTGTTTCCTAAAGATCCCATTTGAACTCTTCACTATAAGGAAATTCTCTGTTTTTGGTCTAATCCCCAGGGAAGGATTTATTTCTCTCTAGAATCCCCAGGAAGTCTAGTTGTCACCAGCTTCTCTATCGATTTTGCTAGTCTGGTCGTCACCAGATTCCCCTATGAAGTCTAGCTATGAATAGCAATAGGTCGGTCATTGACCCCTATCTGATACTGCTAAATTGGTAGTTACCAAACTTTAGTCGTCACTAATGTTGCATCTTACCCTTAAGATCTGGTGTCTACCTAAATCTATCCCCCAGTCGATGTCCCCTTTGTTAACCGACTCTGCTAAAAGCTCAGTAGTTACTGGCGTTGCTTAAAATCCAATTGTTATCGGTATTGTTGTTTTGGTTGTCACCAATCCCCTTGAAGTCCAATGGTTATTGAAGCCATTTGAAATTGTTATTTCTATCCCCTATAGAAGTCCAGTGGTTACTGGCATTGTTAAAAAGTACAGTTGTAATTGGCAACTTTCATCCAAACTCTGTTATATTCTTTGAATGTTGTTTATTATCAACATTTCTCCAGAAAGTCTAGTAGTTACTGACTTTGATTGAAACCCAACTGTTATTGGAATGTGGGTCGTTACTAATATCTCCTCTTGAAGTCTAGTCGTTACTAGCTTTCCTCAGGGAGTCCAGTAGTCATTGACATTGCTTAAGAGCCAATTGTTATTGGTATTGCTAATTTAGCGACCAATAATGTTTTGACTGCCATCGCTTAGGGTTCATTTGTTATTAGTACCTCGGTTTTGGTCGTTAATTACCATATCCTTTGAAATCCCAATGGTTATTGGTGATGTTCTTCTAAACCTGATCTTAGGATGGTTAGTGGTTACCAACATTCCCAATGAACCCCTAGGTGTCCTCGCCAGGTCTCGGAGGTCTAGTAGTCAATGGCATCCCTGGTGGGTTTGGTCTTGTTTCTAGTCTTTTCCTGAAGATCCCGTTCAAACTCTTCATTGAAAGGAAGGTCCCCATTGGTTTGTTCCCCAATAAGGACCGTGTCTCCTGTCTTTTGAATCCCCAGTTGGAATCCGAGTCTGTTGACTTTTTCCCCCTGTGTGGCCTCTTTTTCTCCCTTGGTGCATCCGCTGTTTAGATTTGCATTTTCCCTAGTGGAGATTTGCATTTCCCCAGTGGAGATTTACCTTTTCCCCAGTGGAGATTTGTCTTCCCCGGTGGAGTTTGTGTCCTTTGTATGGAGGATCCCCGTAAAGTACCATCATTAGTCATGTCTGAATTATTTGTTAGTTTGCTTTGGATCTTTCCCTAGTGTGTTCGTGTTCCCAGTGGGTGGTTACTCGTTGTTTTGTTTCTTTCTTTTTCTTTTGCTCGTGTGTCAGCATTTTTCTTGCACTCAAGCATCATAAAGCATCATTCTTAGAATTCATGGCATGATCAACATTGGTCCTTTTGCATAACATCGCATCCAAGGGACAAAATTTCCGGTTTGCTATATTTAAAATACCTTTCACCATGATTCTATGGAGATCGTTATCTCTCATTGCCATCTGGTGAAGATATTTAAATAGGGGCAACTTTCATACCCCAAAATTTGACCCCTAGATTTCATTATAATTCTAGGTGTATCGAGCATGTGTTATCTAACCTTAACCTTTTTCAAGTTAGTCTTTGTCAAGATGCAGATGAATTTGGGTTTCACACTGTCAGAATCAAGAATCCCATGGACTGATCAGTCAAGGTTTTGGATTGATCTTCTACAACTCAAGTCTTAATATCACGAAGAGGCTCATATCTTGCCAAGAACAGGTGCTATTTGAGGTTGTAACCAAAAAAATAGAAGCAGTGCAGTGCAAAACCCTAATTAGGATTTCTAGTGGAAAAAGTCAACTGAAGTTTGACTTTTGGCTTAGAGGGTTTTCCAAAGCTTAAATTATGGTCCATGACAATTCTGTGACTTATTAAAGTCTCTTCAAGAGTTTTGAAAGACTCAAAGAACCCAGAACACTGAGGATCAATCCTGAAGATTTCAATTGTTCGTTTCGTCTATCTGGAAAGTCAACTCTTTGAATTTTAGAGTTTTGACCCTAAATTGAAGCAAGCAATCCTTCCAACATCATTTAATTCCTAACTAGTGAGTTTGGTGGAGATTTAATCAAGGATTGATGGATAACTTGCAAACCAAGAAACTAGGGTTCATGAAAAACCCTAATTTTAAGCCAACTTGAAATGATAATAACTTCCTAACCACACATCCAAATGGAGTGGTTCAAAGCTTGTTGGAAAGCTCTTGAGGATCCCTACAAACGTTTCCTGTGGGGTTGAGATCCAAAAATGTATATATTTTGAGTTATCAGCTCATCAAGTTGTGAAGGATTTCCACACTTAGAAAATTTTCATGTTTCTTGACTTGTAAGTCAACTTTTACAACAAACTTTAAGAGGATTTTTGACATAGTTCCTTTTGGAATTTGAACTTGTGTAAAACATGAATCTTGTAGATCATGTTTGGGGCTTTTTAAAAAAGTACAAGAGCATTTTCTCAACCTTTGTGGTTAGGGAGAATCAAAGAAGACAAGTTGGGCATTTTCCATGTCACAAAACCAAGTTCAACAATTGCATTTTGATGCATAAACCCTTCAAACCTCTTCTAATCACTTTCTTAACTCATTATTTGATGCTTAAGGACTTAATTGAGGAGATTAGAATGCATTACCACGAGCAAAAACCAGAATTTGATTAAAATGAATTGTTTAATCATGCAAGTGGATGCAAGTGGCAAGGAGAGAGAAACGTTTTGCAAAATTTGTCACAACTCAACAACTACATCAACTACATCTTCCTTTCACTTCAAGACCTCTATTTTCAGGCTATAGGTGATGATGAAACTCATAGATAGGTGGCTTAAACTCAGAAGAAAGATCACAAGTTGATCTTGCTTCTTTTGCCTCCAAAAAGGGCAAAGTTGGCAAGATGATCCAATCTGCCCATACCACTTGCTTTCCAAGCTTGCATATAAATAGGACACTCTCCTCAAATCCAACTACACCATATTGACCAATAAACCAAGAAAAATCTCTCATATTTCTCAGATCACATTG
Source organism: Lathyrus sativus (assembly GCA_963859935.3). NCBI lineage: Eukaryota > Viridiplantae > Streptophyta > Magnoliopsida > Fabales > Fabaceae > Lathyrus > Lathyrus sativus. Next base: position 322,613,403 of record OZ012737.1, on the reverse strand, counting down.
TTCTTGCAATTTATGAACTTGCTCACTCAAAGGCACAAAATCTGCCTTTGCAAAACCCTTGCCAAAACCTCATAAAACCATAAAAAAACTTCTAAAAACACTTCAAACACATTACATATGATGTATTGAAGTTGTTAAAACACTCACTCTCACCATAAAACTTCTCCCTCAAAAAGTCAATTGTCAATCCACAAAAGTTTGACTTTCTGCACTTTTAGAGCTATAACTCTGTCCAGTCCTCTTCCAACCTTTCCAACACTTCAAACACCTTCCATATAGGTTGTTTGAACCATCCAAATCATCACCAAACTTCTGTAACATCATTTCCTTATATTTCACTTTGGAGTTCTTAGTTTATTCTTGCAAAAAAACACCATTCTCTCAAGGTAGCCATTTGGAGGGAGTTTGGATCATTTGAGCATCTCTCTTGAAGCATTTTGAGTTTATTTGGATCATCACATCTCAATTGGACATCTTGTTTTGTGCATTTGCTTGAAGAGGCTACAAGAGGTATGTGCTCATACTAGCTACTTTTGAAATGATGTTAGATTTTGATATACATTGATGTTGAACATGTTTGATGTGTATTAGAGGTCATGTTTGAACCTTAGTTTGCTGTTGAACTTATATCCTCTTAACTGCCCATGTGTTCTTGCTTGTTAGCTTGCCTTAGGATTCATTTCTATATGCTACTATTGGTTTTTGTTTAGTCATTAATGTTTGATGGTTTCAAACATCTTTTATATGTCTTATGTGCGATGTTTAATCACTTGGTTGCTGCTTAAAACATGTATTCATGACTGTCACACTTCTCGTGCTCTAACTTGGCATTTTGGCCACTTCATATGCAATATGTTGAATGAACTCCTCTCTTGAGGTATGTTGTTTTTAAACATCCCTTATATGTTACATATAGTGTGTTTGATCTTTGGTTTGCTACTGAAAACATGTATTTTGGACTGTCATGATGTTCTTGCACAAAACTTGCATATTTTAATGATGTCTTCGAGTTTCTCATTCAATGCATGATCTTGGAAAAATACCACCACCATTGGATTAATTATGAAAAAGTACACAATATCCTTTTATTGTTTCACTCAATTTCATTGAGTTTTGAGCAAGTTATGGTTGTTCTTGCAAATCTGCCTAAAGTTGCCTTGCGACTTGGTTTTTGCCTTGCCTTGCCCTAGTTTGGTACCCTATTTTCAAATGTGCATAACTTCTTTGATTTTTATCATTTTTATGCCATTATTTTTGCAAAATTCTCTTTGATATGTATATTTTCAATGTGTGCAGAAAGAATTCAAGAACTGTTATTTTTGAAAACACTTTGATTCACTTGAAAGACAAGACCTTTTTTAGGGTTTTTACTTGCTTTCATAAGTTTCTTTGATTTAGTACTTGATTTTTCTTTCATGATTGATCTTGTATGGATCATTCTTGGATGTCTAATATATTTTTATGTTTGTAAACATTTGGTTCTTTGCTTTACCATGTTTTTTTCTTGCCTTTGTAAATGTATGAACATGAAAATATATAACTCATTACCCTTTCCCTTGACTTGGTTAAGTCATTAGGTCCTTTAACTTAGTTAAGTTAGAACCTATATCTATTAGACTTTGCTTTAAGTATAAAGACCTATCCCTTGTTAGGAGTATCCTTCAATTAGAACTTTAAGATAGAGTTTGTTAACTCCATGTAAGGATCATTATCATGATTACTTACTCCCCTCTTGGCTTTTGTCAAAGTCAATCCCTTTGAGTGTTTAACTTAGATCTAGAGACTTTTGTCAAACTCTATACAAACATTATTATGTTTGTTCCCCTGGGAGTCTTGACCATAGTCAAGTATTCCTCAACCTTAGTGAGGAGTACTGCGGTTGCTCTGATTCTATCCTAGTAAGGATACGTAGGCATATGATGCGATATCTTTGCGAGCATACTTAGGACTATCCTTAAGTCTTTACCTAGAAACTTACCCTAACGTTGATCCAATAACCCTAGCAAACAACTTAGATAACTTAACATACACATACACAAAAGGTTCCTGTAAAGTACTACATATGTCTAGGATGTGAAATACCTACCCTAGTCATAACCAACCCCTGATCCCTAAATATTTAGCTTTGTTGTTACATCGCACAAAAGGTTTTTCTTTCTTTAACCTTTCCTTTGGATAAATCAAAGTTCGGCGGTGAATTTCAATGAATTAAGATTCAAGTTAATCAATAGCTTGACATATGATTCTCACTGCAACACCAGGCAATCATCCTCGTCCTAAGTAATACGCGCGACCAGCTTTGCTCGGGTATTTAACTTTTTCACGTCCTCGTTCTCATCCTCGGTAGGGGCAGCAGCGGCTTCCAGCTACTCAACTAGGTCTTCAACATCCTTCTTCTGGGCGGAAATGACATCCTTCTCCATGGACATCTCTTCTCGACACTTCTTCACGGCTTCCTCGACGGTCCTCTCCCGCTCCTCTTGGGACTTCTTAGCCTTCTCTTCCAGGGCCACCACCGCAGCCTCAGCTTTCTTCAACTCAGACTCATGGTGAGAACCCTCCTTGGCGTAGAGCACTGCTATCTCCAGAATCCTCATTAGAGCGAAAGCGTCCTTCGCGGGCACGGTCCGTTTACTCGGACGGTCAATCTCCTCGAGCTTTAGGGACTCTTCCAAAGGAATTTCTAGAGAAGACCCCTCAAAGAACCTCCTATTATGCAGGAACGGGGCAGCTCGAACCTGCTTTTCTCTCTCTCCCTGCTGAGGTCCACAATCTCGTTCGGACGTGATCGTTTAAGCCTCAAGCTCACGGGCAGAGGCGACGATTGTGCAGCAGGTAGGGTGGACGAGGAGGTCCCCGACCCGGTTTGAGGAGGAGCCGCTCGCTGGTTGAGATGAATTTTCCCTATCATCACCGATCCCTTCATCTTCCCCTGGGCATTCTTCACCATTTTCTCCTGAACAAAGGACATATTACCTGCAAAATAACGGACACGTTAGTACACGAAGGGGGCAACAACTTAGATAAACTAAGAGGAAATAAAAGACTACCCAGAAGCTCTATAGTCCCCACGCGAGTGCTACACTCGAGGAGCTATTTTTTGTTAATATATCGGTCCTCCACCTGAGGACCCCCATCTTCCTCGTAAATAATCTTCCCAACACGAGTCACGCACTGGGCAGGGAGAAAGTTATCCATAAAAGCCACCAACTTGGCATAGCTGGTCCGGTCACCATCCTTTAACTGATGAGGGGTAATGATATATTCGTCGGTTGAGCAGGTAAAATGGGCTCCACTCCAGCAGAAAGGAAATTGGAACAGCCTCCGGACAACTATCTTGCTGTCCTCGTCCACCAAGTCTTCCCCGTGTTCATCCGTAGAGACCTCCCAAATGAAGGTTGAGTCGGTGGCCTTCTCTGACACGGGCTCAATCACATAGAACCTTTCTTTGAAATTCCTAATAGACTCAGAAAAAGGTTTGAACAGTTTCTTCCCCTGCTTCACAGAGACCCAACCAAATTTTCTCCCCGATACCTGTCGCTGGTGGTGGAAGACAGTGAAGAAGAGGGGGAAAGTAGCCCCAATCTCCAAGTACTCGTATACTAGCTCGAATGCATTCATAAAGGCAATCGAGTTTGGGTGCAGCTGCGAGGGCGCCAGGTCTAAATGCATGAAGACTGCTCTCTGGAAATCTTAAAAGGGCAACCTTATCCCTATCTCCTTGAAAACATACTCGTACACGGGGAACCTCTCCACGTACGATGAGCATATACAATCATCTTCTCTGGGGGAAGTGGACCTTTCATTCTCCTTTGCCCCCCACCGTTGTGAACATGCCCCCAGTATAAGAAGCAAAGAGTGAGGCATGCTCCATTGGTTCGGACACAGACCATTCCTCGGTGGTGGTCCTTAAGATGGGCACTTCCCCGACTGTCACAGTGAGAATTGGATATCAAGCTATTAAACTAACTTGAATCACAAATCATAATTCACCACCGATCTTTAATTTATCTAAGGGAAGGGAAAAATATTGAAATAACCCATGAGTATGCAATGCAAATCTAGAAAGTCTAAGGTTCGGGGGTTGGTTATACCTAGGGAAGGTGTTAGCATCCTAAGCATTTGTAGTACTCTACAGGAACCTCTTGTTTTATATTGTGTTATTATTTTTTTCTAAGGGTAAGAGACCTAGGGGGTTTATTTCTAAGTATACTCGCCAAGAAGTCGCATCTTGTGCCTACGTATCCTGACGGGAGTGGAATCAGAGCATTCGTAGTTCCCCTAAAGGGATTTGAGGAACCATTGAATGTGGTTAAAGTTCTAAGGGGATAAAGGTTTGTTGATGTATTCTAGAAGAAGAGACAAATCGTCATCTTAGGGAGAATACTCGACTTAACCACCACAAACGTATAGAAAATAGTCTTTGTGTCACATTAAGAGAAGGGCTCCAATTCAGATTTTTATCGACGAATATGCCACATACCTCTCTCAAGCGGAAAAGATTCTACATGTTTCTCGATTATGTTGTGGGGTAGGAGAATGATATCTCGACTACATAGATGAATCATGTCTAATTCTCTTGTGGGAGAATAGGAGATTTAATTGTAAGTTGTCTAAGCTAAAGTCTTAAGGGTACCTATCTCAAGGTATAGGGATATAGACTAAGCTGATCGACCTAAAAAAATCAGGGATCAAATAGGGGAAAGTGATGCAAATGATAATGCAATGTGTACAACTTATAAAGTCATACACAAATTCTTCCATTGGACGTAAACGTGCCGACATTCTTAAAAGGAGAACAGATAGAAGCGTTACGCATTACAACCATGAGTTATAATTGAAGATCCAACATATAAGGCATGCAGTATAACCAACTTATGAAATGGAACAAATAAGGCAAAGTCAGGCCAGACACGAAAAGATATAGGAGAGGTTGACATGAATCACAGATAAAGATTCTAATTTTTAAAAAAGGGTTCGCGTAATTGTCGATATTAACCAGCACGAAGAATTGATTGAATGAAATAGGCACAACCATAATACGGGGGAAATTAATAATTAAATGTGATTAAACTATTTATAAAGTTATTACAAAAGCCGAAAGACTATTTCCAAAAGAAAGAAAAAAAACAAATTATGATTATTGAATAAATTAAATTAAATTTTTTTTAAAAAACAAAACTGAAATAAAAGAATATTTCAACCATTCCCCATTAATAAGTTTTTTTTTTAAAAACAAAAACAAAATGCCTCGCTTAAAAGAAAACTGGAAGAGGAAGGGGCGGCGGTCCGGGGTCGGTAAAGGAGGGTCTACCGTGAGGGTAGGATCAAATAAATTGCAGCCATCTTATCAAAAGGATCAGCGGCTGGCTTGCGAGGGTCCACAACAAACCTATGGATGCGCACGTATTAGATTGCATCATAATAACAAATGAAACAAAAAAAAGTGATAAACGAAACAACGCAACAAGTCTCCTCTACCTTCGCTCATTCATCTTTCTCATGCCAAATCTTCACCATCACCAAAACTAGCGAACGACATGATGGCCCCGAGAGCACGACTCCTGGTCTAAACTTCGCCTTTCCCAAACATCAACAACGGTGGGAAACAAGCCAACGATTACAAATCGAGCAACATACCGGAAAACCTAAATCTATGGTGCCAAAACAAAATCAAACAAAATTCGAGAAGGATTTTCGAGAAAACAACACGAGAAACAAAATCAGAGGCGAAATAAAATGAAAGGATGGAAACTTGTTACCCCAATTATGTGATTCTGACCGTGTCTCCGGCGAAGAGATAAGTGTTCTTCTTTCTTTACTCGTATGAAACTGCGTATTTTCCTTTCTTTTCCTTCTTTTTCTCTTCCTTTCTCCTCCTTTTTTTTCTTTTGTGCGATGTGAAATCTCGTGAGTTTTATAGGCCGTGTAAAAGATGTCGCCTTGAATTCCCTAATGAATATGTTGAGTTCTGTTTTGGAAAGGAGAGGATGATTGTCCCTTGTATATTGTGATCTTCGTGAATGCCTCACTTATTTCGGGAATATTGTGATTTTGGCTTGAAACGTGATTAATGAAAGAATTGATTTTTTTTGGAAACTCAATAATTTCTCTTGATTCCTGTATTCGAATCCCTTTTGTCCCCTTCCATCTTATTACCGCCATGAATGTTTGGATTTTGATTTTTCTTGCAGCTATCATGTTGGTCTATCTGTTTACTTTGATTGTCTGATGATATACATTGGCTTCTATTTCCATTTAATCCTGGCTTTTTGACAAAAATCACATTCGATTATGAACCTTTCTTGCTTTCAGCCGATTTGAGGAGTCACGGAAAGTGTCGGCAGAGCGCACAGGTGGGGCATTTAGATCGATTTGTTGGTACCTAAGCAAGAATTTTGAGTGCTCATCGCTTGCATTTGTGACAGTATTTTGTGGTAGCCTCTTGTAGTAGTTGAGTCTGCTACCCTTAGTTCATCTCATCACTCTGTTTGTTTGAAATTGTTGAACAACCGACTAAACTTAGTCCTAATCCTTTATGTTGTGGAAACAGCGGAACCGTACCGTATGCCATGACAAACAATTCCATAACTCACAAATATCAAGAAATGGAGGTGAGATTCTAATTTATGATCCTCTACTTTCCTCTTTTATGTGATTCCTCCAGAGGGCCACGCCTCCCGTCAAGTTAGTGACCGTTTGATTGTGTTAGAGAACTCTTAATAATATCTACTAATATCTGCTGCAGCCCCCTTGAGATGTAATTCCAAGGATTGAAACAACAAGACAAACTGTTGTTTCATGGTGTAATCTTGTGACGAAATGACTGATTGTTCTTCAATAGGCGACATAAACGAAATTGATTATATATTGGTTTGCTTTCCAGGAACAGCTGGTGAAGTCTTTTAGGAAGTGGCTTGTGCAAGTAGCTTGCGCCCTCCCGAGTTGTGTCTGCCTTAGCAAATGGCGGCAAGGTATTCATTAATTGCTGAAACCCAAGGTTTGCACCATATGAATAGAATTGTATTTATGTAGCTCCTTAGCAAGATATTTCTTTGATTGTAGAGTCAAAAAGCCTTAGTGGGAATTTTCTGACGGATTCTGACGTCGCAGTGCAACCTACGTCTTCTCTTGGCAATACTGCATCGTCTCTATGGGGGTCTTGAAGTTGTGAAGCCCGAGGGTATGATGATCAGCAGGTAAGCAGATTGCTAAGGGCCTTCGGCATCAAATGTGGGGTTTTGAACGTCGAAAATTGTTAGTATATGTTAAGAAAACGATAACTGTGTTTGAATCCCAATGTTGGTAACATAGACTTTTGTCGGGTTAGAAACTTGTGAGTGCTCATATTTCTACTCGCAAAATTTCTTAGTCAACTCCGTATTTTGTAAACCTGTAGGATAACCTCAAGACCAAAAAATCTTCCTTATGAATTTTTTATGTGATTGATCATTACTATTTTTTCTCTTGAGTTGGGTTTTGTTTGAGACCGCAACTTCGAGAATTCTTCCACACTATTATCGCAGCAATTAAAACCTCTAGTAAACAAGAAGACTGTATGCATATGCACTGCGATTTGCAATTATCGACAACCTTTTCAACTGTTCTTTTTCTTCAAAACGCTCTTAATATGTGATGTTGCCGTGGTATTACGCAGGTCGAAACTGAGCAAACGTACAAGGCGGGATAGCATCAACAAAGCGGTTCGGGAGCACCTATAGCCCGCGATTAATCTTTTGGAACTAGAACATATTAGGAAGCTTGTAACATGTGATGTCTTTTTGCCTAGTGAGGCTTAGAATTTGGGGGGGGGGGGGGGTATCCACAACTTTGGTACCTCGCATCCTACTTCCACTGTACTTTGGCAACGCTGCTCTAACGCTTCTCTGTACTTAATGATTGCTTCATAGCTTACAAACGGATTATCCAATCATAGCTTGTCCTTGTTTGAGACATTTAGTTGTATTTTTGAAATGAACTATATCACCAAAAGTGTCACAAATATCCGAGTTTAGTCTGTGGTAAAAATCTGGTTTTAAATCATGGCCACATTTGTAACTTTGTTAATGATACCATTAATATTTGGGAATTTTGAGAAGCATACATTTGAACTTTGTTTTTTTATTAACTCAGACTTTCTTATATCTTGAAATTTTGAAATTAGAATGCTTGAAATGTAATATAGGACTTTACTCATGAAGTTAGACTTGAACTGAGTTTCATCTTGAATCTTTGAGTTTGAACGTTATGATAACTTGTGAGTTCTGACTCTCATTGTCGCAAGTGCGAAAAAGAGTCGGCGGAAACAAACAGAAGAGTCACCACCGAACGTTATTTATCCCAAACAGAGGGAAAGGAAACGATCGAAGAAAACCTAAAAAAAAGGGAAAAGATAAGGTCATCGCAACCAAATCTTGGGTTCGGGAGTCGGTTACGCAAGGGGAAGGTATGAGCACCCCTCACATCGGTTGTAATCAACGAGATCCACGCTTGTTGTCTAACAAAAGGGGTGAGTTATCTAAAAACTACTGCTAAACCAGGGAAAAAGAAAAGAGACTCGATAGGACATCGCCGTCCTATGCCTACGTATTCCCTCGTGCAATGGGGAAGTCAGAGTCAACGTAGTTCGGGAAACTACGGGTGACAAGGGAAGGTTGCTCGCCAAGACATCATCGTCTTGTGCCTACATATCCTCATCTGGTATGAGAAATCAGAGCAAACATAGTTCGGGAAACTAGATTACTGGTTTGTTAAGTGTTTTTTATGAGCAGCGCTAAGTTTCCATTCCAACAGTTAGGGTCGATACCTGTTTGCGGTAGAACGAAAAAGTAGCGTGGTCTTTTTTGAAAATGCTTTGAAGAACAATCCCGAAGGATAAAAAGGTTTGAATTTGGTTTGTTGGTTTTAGTGAAGTGGATTGAGTTAGTTTGAGACTCATGTTGCACTAAAGACTATGACATAAGAGCAAATGCGTCGCATATCGCCCAAAGGGCATAAACTAAACACTCTAGACAAGTAAGGAGAAACCCCTCAATCATCATTTCCCATGTACTTAAGGCTCGTAGCATACAACGCTTGTCGTTCTTTATTAAATGTCTTAGAGAAGTTTGAGATGAGAAGAGAAGACACAAGAGAACACTAAAGGGAAACTGAAAACCGTAATGTTATCATACAAAATGGCCCTAAGGTTAGGATGAAAGGGAAGTCTACCTAATGTTATCATACAAATGATGGACCTAGAGTTGAGATGAAAGGGACTATCCTAATTGTTATCATGCAAAGGATTGAAAGCCTAGTGTCTCTCCTACTCCCATCTTAAACAGAGGGACTAGGAATCCTAAGGGATCATGTGAGCAAGCACAAGTAAATAATATATAATTCAATCACAAATGAAAACAAGGATAAAAGAAGTCTCAAAGAGAGAGAAGAAGAAAGATGAAGAAGAAAGATGCACAAGGAACAACAAAATGTATATGCAAACAGAAGAACAAACAAATCAACACTAAAGCCTCAAACACAAAAGGTCAAACCCAAACAAGATGGACAAAAACACCACAAGTCAACATATCATTGGTGCATCTCAAATCCAATCCACATCCAAGATGTAGAGACAAATACCAAAGCAAGGCAAACCAAACATGCTCAATCAAATGAATCAAACAACCTCACAAGAAATCAAAATCAAACATGAAGTAAAGCAAAATGAAACCAGATGACCCAAGAAGCAAGGTAGGGCAGCAACATAATATGATCAACAAGTTGACACCCAATTATGAAGATGTGAGAGGGAGCACATAAGTTTGAAATTCAAAGTCAAACTTCAAACTGAATCAACCCTCATCAACATCCATTACTGAGTGATCACACTCAAGCAAACATCAAATATCCATATGACCTGAGTAGAAAATCAAAATATCACCCCACAATGGATCAAAATCATTTGTTCATCCATCGGCAATTTAAATCAAAATAAAAAAACACATAAAAAAAGAATGAAAAGCCCTAAAAGAGAGAAAGAGGAGACCAAGGCATGAGTGAAGACCCAAGGACATCACCATAGGTCTAGGACCATCATAGGATCACATGAAAATTTCTCCATCATTTTTAAATGCCCAAAAATAATTTTAAACTAATTAAAAATAAGAAAATAAAAAAAAAATACATGAAAATAACTAAAACATAAAATCAAAAACCAAGAAAATCACCATAGGTTCAAAACCACCATAGGATCATATAAAAAAAATTCCATAATTTTAAATGGCTCAAAAATATTTTTAAACCAATTAGAATTAGCCAAAATAAATAAAAATCATGAAAAATACAAAAATGAAAAATAAAAATGCACAAAAATATAAATCAGAAAGAGAAAAATAAAAGAGAAATTTAGAAAATATTTTGGTATTTTTCTGATAAAAAATGAAATTTCTATGAATTTCTGAAAATAAAAAGGAATTAAAAACAATTTAGAAAAAGAAAATAAAATAGAAAAAACATAGCGTGTTGGATTTCATTTCATTAAATGACGTGACTGATCCAAGGATCAGAGAGCGTGCATCCACAATGGACACTAGTCAGCTCATCCACACAGATCCAAACAAAGTCAAAAGCACCAGATTAGAACAAGTGGCATAATCGACGGTGAGATCATCATCTTCAACCTCCAGCCACTTGAAATAACAAGAAATTTGCAGAAAATCGTGCACCTCTAAAACCATAACCAATGGAGCTCATAATGGTTTCATTTGATGCGTCTTTTCAAGATGATTTCAACCATATCATCGCGCCAAATTTCTTTAAACCATAGCTTACTCGATTTGAAAAAATAGAACAAGATTCAAACACGAATTTGAAAATTCAACAACAAAACTCAACTACAACTAAAAACTAACTATGCAAACAGCATCAGCATGTCAAGGGCTACATTTTAGCAATAAATTTGAATCAAAATGGTTGAGAATTATACCTGCTGAAGCTCAACCTTAAAGCTCTGAAAATGGAGTTCCCTAGCTTGATTCAGGCCACGGTTCTTCAAGTTCTTGATCTGGTTAGCTTCACTGAATGTTGATGAAGCTAACTGAGTGGAGAATTTGAGTGATTAAGGTGTGGAAATGGAAATTCAAAGTTCAAGCTTAAGAGTTCAAATGGAATCTTAGCAGAGTGGTTTTGGCTATCAAAAGCTTGTGGAATTGGGTGGAAATCACTCCCTATTTATAGGAGAAGCTTTCTGAATCAAAAGGGAGGGTGAATGAGGCAGTTTGGATGAAAATTGTGCACACCAGCAGCATGAGCAAAGTGTGACTTGAAATCTGTCAAAACTCACTCAAATCGTGCGTATCAAATAACTGCAGGCAAGTTGGTTAAACGTGTTTAAGTGAAATCCGTGCACTAATTTGGTGATTAGAAGCCATTTCAATTAAATTCAAATCTGACTTGGAGTGAAAATCCATCTTTGAAATCCAATTTTTGCAGCCATGGTTCTCACAATGTAGGAAGCTTTATGAGATGATTCTTCTTGCATTGGATAGAGGGAGATACAATCTTTGCAATGTGAAAAGAAAGTATTGATTTGGAAGCTTGAATTGAGAGATATGATCTTTCAAAGTAACCTCCATGAAGGAGTGCAAGATCATAAAACACTTAGAAAAATTTCAAGTCTTTTAGGGACCAAAAATGACCTATAATGTTTTGATGAAAACCAAGACCTTCCATGGGTTTTTAGCTCTTCCATGTTGAATCAAAGTTGTAGAGGACAAGTTTATTCTAGAAAAAGAATGGGCTCCAAATGATAAAAATTGACCAAGTTATGCCTTCTTGAAGTTGACTAAGAAAATATTCCAAAACTCAAAATGACCTATAATGTCTTCAAACGTTTGATGACTTTCCAAGCATAATTTGATCTTTCCTTTCAAAGAGAACTTGTTAGGAATGATGAGAAGAGTTCATTAGAAAAAGAAACATCTCAAGATGTTGAAAAATGAAAGAGTTATGTCCACTTGATCATAGCATCCACAAATTGCTATATTAGGTCAAACACCTTGCACCAAACTTAAATCTCTTGAAGATTTCTTGCACTATAAGACATGATGAACCATATATGATGTTGGAATGATGTTGTATTGAACCGTATTTGATGGTGAGGAACTTTTAGGGTTTAGAATACCACCAAGTCACAGAGAATACCTTGCTTGAACTTGAAGAAACACAACCTTCTTGCTTGAGAAACAAATCTTGATACCTTGATCCCCTGCCAAGAACAAATGCTATGGAAACATAAATATGATAATGCAAAGAAACATAAGCCAAGAACACAAGAAAAGATGGGCAAATTTTTGGGTGCTACACTTGTCACCAACAACTCGTATGAACTTGAATTCCAAAGAAGTCCTGCAAATGGACCTTCCCTTTTAATTTGCTTGTCAATTCTAGATTAGCCCACTAGAATAATTTGAACTAAAACAAAGTGAATCAAGCATTGATGCTGTATGGAGCTTCATAAGTCGAATCATGCCACCTTGATCTTAATGAACCTACAATCTTCTTCTCTGGCATCAAGATTTGTGACTTGTACCAAAAACTTTGTTTTACAAGCCTACCCGAACCCCTCTTTCTCATTTGATGTCTTTGATTAAAGAATTGGCTTGATTTTAAAGAAACATAGTCACAAACACTTATCCACTAAGATTTCAAAGAAAATAATCCCAGGATGGCCCAACGGTAGGAAAGAATTCTAGAAGTGATACCCAAATCGAGTGGAAACCTCAGGACCACTTTAAGTTAGGATAAAAAGGTCATGCACTGGGATGCTTGACTGCGAGAACCAATACCTTCTGAATTCTAACTTAATGCACCTGCACAAACTAGTTAGTCACAATGAACACAACACACAAAATCTTATGCTCTAAAGACGTTATGCAAGAAGATGCATAGGGAGGTGGAATCTTGAGGTCAAAAATCAGGGTGTGACAGATGCCCTTATTTAAGTTTCTTCTATCTGGAGATATGGAGATTAAAATCTTCATCTCGACAAGATAGGAGGGACTTAAATACAAACATGCACAAAATTTTGGCCTTAAGATGCCACCAGATGCACATGATATAAAATGATATGATATGAAATGCAAGGAAAAGATCTTGTGGTGAATGGTGTCACAGGGGGATAACTGTTATGCAGAGAACACTGAAACAACAGCAAAAAGAAACCGAAGAAGAACAGGGTCGACAAAGTAAGACTCCACGGGAAGAGACAAACAACCTCCACTAGGGATAACTTAAACGTACGGTGTCTCCATCAAGATAAAGATGTATAACACTTATCATCAGGAATGTGGTAGTTCAAACAACGGTGAGAAACTTGTAATAATGGATAACCTACTGCCAACTTGTGGTAGCCTAAGTTGTAACACCCCGAATTTAATCATGATATTTGAATTAATTATTTAATTGTGAATAATCATGTTTCGGTGAATTTCCGGTGGTTTTGTGAATATTGGAAAAATGTGCATTTTCGGATATTTATTTGATTAATAGCATATAATATTAATTTATTAGTATTATTATTCATTAAATTGAAAATAAGTGAAATAAGGGCAATTTGGGTATTTGATGAAGTTAGTAAGGGTAATGAGGGAAAAGCCCAATGTGTGAGGCCCATGACTAAGTTAGACAAAATAAAGTTCTGAGAGGAAATTGGAATTCATTTTGTGTTTAACATGAAAGTTGGTGTGGCCAGAGCTCTGAAGGAAAAGTTGGATGCAGAAGGTCCCAAAGAGAAATCGTGAAAGCTGCGAATCACTAAGGTATGGGGAGTATTTCTGTTCATGATTTTCCATGTATGCCTTTAGATGTATTCATGGTGGATTTAGGATTTGAGGGTTTCTGAGTTGAATTGGGGAAACTAAAATATTGATTATAGAACTCTGAGATTATGGGTTATGGTATGAATCACTGAATATTAACATGAGTTTAGAAACCAAAACCTTGGATTGTATATGTTTGCCCTTGTAGAATAAAAATATCTGAATGTGAGTAACTCTGATGTACTCAGAGCAATTGCAGGAAATAGTATTTTAGGCAATCCAAATGTTGCCGGATTAGCCTAATGAACCATAGATTTCGTACCGTTATTGTCGTATAACCTTAAGGATGGTTTGGGGATACTTTAGGAGCATTGGGTGAATGATTTGTATGAGTTTTTTTGGTGGAAATCAGTTCTGGTGCGTAACAGAAGTTGTTGTCATCGCATTGTTCGCCTAGCGAGCAAGCCAGTGAAGGTTCGCTACAAGACTCGCCTAGCGAGCAAGCCAGTGAGCATTCGCTAGAGGCTCGCCTAGCGAGAAATCCAGCGAGGGGCACGCTATGAGACTCGCCTAGCGAGCAAGCCAGCGAACGTAGCAGAAGTTCGCGAGATTGAGTATTGTGCAGCGATGTCGTGATGTGTGATTCTGGGATTTCTGGAATGAGTTGCCATGAGTGTGACAGTGGGTTTTAGGTGATGTATACATGATGGTATGATAGTTTTCTATGATGTATCGATTGAGTTAATATGATGAAACTACCATGATTTGATGAACTATGTGATAACATGAGATATGATGCTTTATGTGATGATGATGAACATGATGAATGATGATGCACCATATGCTGTATTATGAGGATTATTATTGTGACGTGTGCATCATGCATTCATGCGCATTCGATTGCTGTAACTCCAATCCCACTGTGTGGATGTGAAGTATTTTGACGTGCTCCGATCCTATTGATGGGGATCTATGGAGGGTTGATGGCCCAGTGTCCATCGAGCTGTGATGATTGGTAACACATGCATTGAGTTGTGTTGCATTGCATTTATGAGTCTTTGTGTATAAATTATGATGTTGTGACCTTGAGGCATATGTGAGTAATATTAATGTTTTGTATATGAATATGTTGTCGTTTATGCATTAACTGTCATACATTAATTATTATGAATTGTTTTACTCACCCTGCCTGTTTGAATGTTACCTCCACGTGGGTAACGTGCAGATGATCCAGTTTAGCCGTGGACGCCGACGAGGAGTTATTTTTGTAGTTTTTGAGCGTTTTAGTCTTTTGGTCAGCTTAGAGGGTCCTGCTCTGATATGTAACATCGGGTTGGGTTCCTTGAGTTGAGTTTATTTTGTTGATGTTATTTTGATTAATTTCCCTCTTTGAAGAAGACTTTGAAGTATGTTTTGAATTCTGCTGTTTTTGATGCTTTGATGTATTTTTAGGAAAAATCCGTAGTTACGGAGTATGGATCCTATTTTGATGAATTTAAGAATGTACGCCCTTTTAGTGGCATTTTAATGAGATTTATTTATTCACTCTGATTTATGTGTTATTTGCCTTGTTATTTTTGGGGTCGAAAAAGGGTGTTACATAAGTAAAGGACAGAGCAGGTCGGTCCGTCCGACCAAGTGTTTATGTTGTTAATCCCCTGTCAGTCGATAGTGTGAGAACGCTATCGATGAGTTGTTTCCTTCTGAACTTGTTGGTGGTCGTAGATGGCAAGAAGGAATGATCGTGCTATTGCTGATGCGCTGTAGTCACTTGCCCAAGTGATGGCTCAGAATGGTGGACCTCCAGATGAGTTCCGTGCTTTGGGAAAGTTTTAGAGGAACAATCCGCCGACTTTTGTGGGTACTCATGATCCTGACGGTGCGTAGAAGTGGCTGAAGGTGATTGAGAAGATTTTCCGAGTTATGGCGTGCACTGATGCGCAGCAGGTACAGTTTGATACGCATATGCTGGCAGAAGAGGCTGAGGACTGGTGGGATAACACTCGTCAGAGATTGGGAGGTGCTGGCACTGCGATAACTTGGACTGTGTTTAAAGAGGAGTTTCTGAGAAAGTATTTTCCTGAAGATGTTTGGGGGAAGAAAGAGGTGGAGTTCCTTGAGCTGAAACAAGGTGATATGACTGTGGCTGAGTATGCGGCAAAGTTTGAGTCGGTGGTCAAGTTTTGTCCGCATTACAAACATGCTGATGCAGAGATGTCGAAGTGTCTCAAGTTTGAGAATGGTTTGAGACCAGAGATTAAGCAGGAAATTGGGTATCAGCAAATTTGTCAGTTTTCGGAACTGGTGAACAAGAGCAGAATTTATGATGAAGATAACCGAGCTCGATCTACTCACTACAAGCAGCTGAGTGAGAAGAAAGAGAAAGGTCAGTTCAGAGGAAAACCGTATGTGACTTCTGGTGATAAAGGAAAGCAGAAGGCTTCTGATGGGAAAAAGCCAAGTGGGGGAGCGGCTACTGCTCCCGGTAAGTGTTATAAGTGTGACGAGCAAGGCCCCCATGCTGAGAATTATAAGGCGCTGAGGTGCCATCGTTGTGGAAAGAGAGGTCATAAGGCTAATGGCTGCAAAAACGAAGCTCCGACTTGCTTCAACTGTGAAGAGAAGGGGCATATTAGTACCCGGTGTCAGCAGCCGAAGAAGACTGCTACTGCTGCTCAGACAAGTGGCAGAGTGTTTGCCTTGTGCGGTGCAGAAGAAGCTAAGATGGATAACTTGATCAGAGGTACGTGTTTTATTAATGATGTTGAATTGATTGCTATCATTGATATTGGTGCTACACATTCGTTTATTTCGCTTGAATGTGCTAAGAGGTTGAATTTGAACTTGTATGCTATGAGTGGGAGTATGGTTATTGATACCCCGACCAATGGTTCTGTGACTACTGCGTTAGTCTGTTTGAGCTGCCCTGTGACTATTTATGATAGGAACTTTGTGACGGACTTGGTCTGTCTACCTTTGAATCAAATTGATGTTATCCTTGGGATGAACTGGTTGGAGTACAACTATGTTCACATTGATTGTTATAGTAAGACTGTGAGATTTCCTGAGTCGGGCGATGTTGGAGAGCTAATGTTTGTATCTGCCAAACAAGTGGGAGAACTCTTAGAAGATGAGGCTAAGATGTTTGTTGTGTTTGGTTCGCTTCAAGTGGATGGTGAAGTAGTGGGCGTGGAGCTACCGGTTGTCCGGGAATTTCCTGAGGTGTTTCCAAACGACATGAATGACTTACCTCCTGAGCGTGAGGTAGAGTTTGCTATTGAGGTGATACCAGGCACTAGTCTTGTATCGATGGCTCCTTATCGGATGTCTGCATCTGAGTTAGGGGAATTGAAGAAACAGTTGGAAGATCTGCTAGAGAAGAAGTTTGTTCGACCGAGTGTTTCTCTGTGGGGTGCTCCTATGTTATTGGTGAAGAAGAAAGATGGTAGTATGAGATTGTGTGTGGATTATCGGCAGTTGAATAAAGTGAAGATCAAGAATAAATATCCACTCCCGAGGATTGATGATTTAATGGATCAATTGGTGGGTGCTTGTGTGTTTAGCAAGATTGATTTGAGGTCTGGTTATCATCAGATTCGTGTTAAGCCTGATGATATTCCAAAGACAGCTTTCAGGACGAGATATGGACACTATGAGTATATTGTGATGCCGTTTGGAGTTTCGAATGCACCTGGCGTATTCATGGAGTATATGAATAGGATTTTCCATCATTATTTGGATCAGTTCGTAGTGGTGTTTATTGATGATATTTTGATATATTCTAAGTCTGAAGAAGAGCATGCGCAACATCTAAGAGTTGTATTGCAGGTTTTGAAAGACAAGAAGCTTTATGCCAAGTTGTCTAAGTGTGAGTTTTGGTTGAAGGAAGTGAGTTTCCTTGGCCATGTGATTTCTAGTGGGGGAGTTGTTGTTGATCCGTCGAAGATTGATGTTGTGTTGCAGTGGGAGGATCCAAAGTCTGTTACTGAGATTTGAAGTTTCCTTGGGTTGGCAGGTTATTATCGCAGGTTTATTGAAGGTTTTTCTCAGTTAGCATTGCCATTGACTCAGTTGACTCGAAAGGGCCAGGCTTATGTGTGGGATGTCGCTTGCGAGAAGAGTTTTGTAGAACTCAAGAAGAAGTTGACGACTGCTCCAGTGTTGATTTTGCCGAATCTGAGTGAGTCCTTTGTGGTGTATTGTGATGTGTCGTAGATGGGCCTTGGAGGCGTATTGATGCAGAACGGTCAGGTTGTTGCTTACGCTTCGAGACAGCTGAAGATTCATGAAAGGAATTATCCTACGCATGATTTAGAGTTGGCCGCTGTGGTGTTTGTGTTGAAGATGTGGAGACATTATCTATTTGGGTCCAGATTCGAAGTGTTCAGTGATCACAAGAGTCTGAGGTATTTGTTTGATCAGAAAGAGTTGAACATGAGGCAACGAAGATGGCTTGAACTTCTGAAGGATTATGATTTTGAATTGAGTTACCATCTAGGAAAGGCTAATGTTGTGGCTGATGCGTTGAGTAGGAAGTCCTTGCATATGTTGATGCTTATGGTTCGAGAGTTGGAACTGATTGAGCAATTCAGAGATATGGGTTTGGTTTGTAAAGAGACTCCTAACAATGTGAAATTGGGTATGTTGAAGCTGACTAATAGTATTCTCCAGAGATCAGAGGAGGTCAGAGGTCCGATTTGAGTTTGGTGGATCGTCTCGCATTGATTCAATTTGGGTAATTGTTGATAGATTGACTAAGTCGGCTCATTTTGTATCGACGAGGATCAATTATTCGTTGCAGAAGCTTGCTGAATTATATATTGAACAGATTGTGAAGTTGCATGGTGTTCCGTCGAGTATTGTGTCTGATAGAGATCCGAGATTTACATCGAGGTTTTGGGAGAGTTTGCAGACAACTTTAGGTACTAAGTTTAGGTTGAGTTCTGCCTATCATCTGCAGACGGATGGATAGACAGAAAGAACTATCCAGTCCTTAGAGGATTTGTTGAGTGCTTGTGTTTTGGATCAAGGTGGATCGTGGGATGGTTATTTGTCGTTGGTTGAGTTTACCTATAATAACAGTTACCATTCTAGTATCGGAATGGCACCGTATGAGGCTTTGTATGGTAGGAGGTGTAGGACTCCGTTGTGTTGGTATGAATCAGGCGAGAGTGTTGTGCTCGGACCTGAAATTGTGCAAGAGACGACTGAAAAGATCAAGATGATCCGTGAGAAGATGAAAACATTGCAGAGTCGTTAGAAGAGTTACCACGATAAGAGGAAGAAAGCACTTGAATTCCAAGAGGGAGATCATGTGTTTCTGAGAGTTACGCCGATAACTGGTGTTAGTCGAGCTTTGAAGTCTCGAAAGCTCACATCACGCTTTGTTGGTCCGTATCAGATTTTGTAGAGGGTGGGGGAAGTAGCCTATCAGATTGCTTTACCGCTGTCGCTCGCGAATTTGCATGATGTGTTTCATGTGTCCCAGTTGAGGAAGTACATTCCAGATCTGTCGCATGTGATTCAGATGGATGATGTACAAGTGCAAGATGATTTGACTGTTGAGGTATTGCCTGTTCGAATTGACGAACGAGAAGTGAAACAACTACGAGGTAAAGAAATCGCCTTGGTGAAGGTATTATGGGGAGGACCAGCTAGAGAAAGTTGGACTTGGGAACGTGAAGATCAGATGAGGGAGTCGTATCCGACTCTGTTTTCTGCAGGTAATTTTCGACAACGAAAATTCTTTTAAGTGGGGGAGGGTTGTAACACCCCGAATTTAATCATGATATTTGAATTAATTATTTAATTGTGAATATTCATGTTTCGGTGAATTTCCGGTGGTTTTGTGAATATTGGAAAAATATGCATTTTCGGATATTTATTTGATTAATAGAATATAATATTAATTTATTATTATTATTATTAATTAAATTGAAAATAAGTGAAATAAGGGCAATTTAGGTATTTGATGAAGTTAGTAAGGGTAATGAGGGAAAAGTCCAATGTGTGAGGCCCATGACTAAGTTAGACAAAATAGAGTTCTGAGAGGAAATTGGAATTCATTTTGTGTTTAACGTGAAAGTTGGTGTGGCCAGAGCTCTGAAGGAAAAGTTGGAGGCAGAAGGTCCCAAAGAGAAATCGTGAAAGCTGCGAATCACTAAGGTATGGGGAGTATTTCTGTTCATGATTTTCCATGTATGCCTTTAGATGTATTCATGGTGGATTTAGGATTTGAGGGTTTCTGAGTTGAATTGGGGAAACTAAGAGATTGATTATAGAACTCTGAGATTGTGGGTTATGGTATGAATCACTGAATATTAACATGAGTTTAGAAACCAAAACCTTGGATTGTATATGTTTGCCCTTGTAGAATAAGAATATATGAATGTGAGTAACTCTGATGTACTCAGAGCAATTGCAGGAAATAATGTTTTAGGCAATGCAAATGTTGCCAGATTAGCCTAATGAACCATAGAGTTCGTACCGTTATTGTCATATAACCTTAGGGATGGTTTGGGGATACTTTAGGAGCATTGGGTGAATGATTCGTATGAGTTTTTTGGTGGAAATCAGTTCTGGTGCGTAACAGAAGTTGCTGTCATCGCACTGTTTGCCTAGCGAGCAAGCCAGCGAAAGTTCGCTACAAGACTCGCCTAGCAAGGGGCTCACTACGAGACTCGCCTAGCGAGCGAGCCAGCGCATGTAGCAGAAGTTCGCAAGATTAAGTATCGTGCAGCGATGTCGTGATGTGTGATTCTGGGATTTCTGGGATGAGTTGCCATGAGTGTGACAGTGGGTTGTAGGTGATGTATACATGATGGTATGATAGTTTTCTATGATGTATCGATTGAGTTAATATGATGAAACTACCATGATTTGATGAACTATGTGATAACATGAGATACGATGCTTTATGTGATTTATGTGATGATGATGAACATGATGAATGATGATGCACCATATGCTGTATTATGAGGATTATTATTGTGACGTGTGCATCATGCATTAATGCGCATTCGATTGCTTTGACTTCAATCCCACAATGTGGATGTGAAGTATTTTGACGTGCTCCAATCCTATTGATGGTGATCTATGGAGGGTTGATGGCCCAGTGTCCATCGAGCTGTGATGATTGGTACCACATGCATTGAGTTGTGTTGCATTCCATTTATGAGTCTTTGTGTATAAATTATGATGTTATGACCTTGAGGCATATGTGAGTAATATGAATGTGTTGTATATGAATATGTTGCCGTTTATGCATTAATTGTCATACATTGATTATTATGAATTGTTTTACTCACCCTGCTTGTTTGAATGTTACCTCCACGTGGGTAACGTGCAGATGATCCAGTTTAGTCGTGGACGCCGGCGAGGAGTTATTT
The DNA here is from genome assembly GCA_963859935.3 of Lathyrus sativus. Classification (NCBI taxonomy): domain Eukaryota; kingdom Viridiplantae; phylum Streptophyta; class Magnoliopsida; order Fabales; family Fabaceae; genus Lathyrus; species Lathyrus sativus. Next base: position 322,592,219 of record OZ012737.1, on the reverse strand, counting down.
TTGAAGTTTTTGAGTTCTTTAGTCTTTTGGTCAGCATAGAGGGTCTTGTTCTGATATGTAACATCGGGTTGGGTTCCTTGGGTTGAGTTTATTCTGTTGATGTTATTTTGATTAATTTCCCTCTTTGAGGAAGACTTTGAAGTATTTTTTGAATTCCGCTGTTTTTGATGCTTTGATGTATTTTTGGGAAAAACCCGTAGTTACGGAGTATGGATCCTATTTTGATGAATTTGAGAATGTACGCCCTTTTAGTGGCATTTTAATGAGATTTATTTATTCACTCTAATTTATGTGTTATTTGCCTTGTTGTTTTTGGGGTAGAAAAAGGGTGTTACATAAGTAAAGGTATCTAGTTGAGATAAAGAGACGCACATTACCTACTATCATTCATATGACAGCGTAAGCAAAGGTAACATGAGGAGAAAAGATGCGGTATATTACCTACTATAATACCCTAATTTTCACCTCTAAGATTTCCCACATCTCATTTTTTGCATCTTCACATTTCATACCACAAACAAGATCATGCTTTGGTTCCTCTAACCCTTCCATCTTTGGGTTTATTCCCACATCTCATTTTTTGCATCTTCACATTTCATACCACAAACAAGATCATGCTTTGGTTCCTCTAACCCTTCCATCTTTGGGTTTATGCCTTGTAGGGATCACTAAGCATCTGTGTGTTTCTTATTTGCCTTTATGTCTATGTTTACTAATCTTTAATCAAAATTCAAAAAAAATGTTTGTTTTTCCTTTACTAACTTTTTCAGGAAGAATTTGGATCAAGGTATCAAATATTAGTCTCTCAGCTCGAGTGAATTTCATCTAAAAAAAAGTCAAAGTTGATCCACAAACAACTCAAAATCATCTGATCAAGAGTCTCCTAAGTTTTGATCCACTTTCATTCAAGAGACTCCAAGGTTCATGTGTTTATTTCCATGCCTTCTTTGACAAGCAAAAGAATCGAGCTAGAGCCAAGACAACACATCAAAAATGCAAATTTTCACAATTTTTGCCTGAAGTAACTGGTTACCCAATGTAGAGTAACCGGTTACTCTGGACGAATTTTGTGAAAATTGGGCAAATTCAGATTCTGCAGCATTTTTGGCACCAAATTCAAAAATTTCAACATGAGAATATTCTAGATCACTTCATTTTAAATACACTACCTCATCATAATTAATTCCCACCATACACCTTCACTAATCACCCTTTAATCTTGAATTTCCCTCCAAATTCAAATTCCAAGCCTAATTTTGTTTCCAAACCAAACTCCAATCCACCAAATTTTCCAAGCCTAAATCCTCTAAATAAAGGCCTTATTTCTCTCATTTCTCAAGCTTTTGATAGCCAAAATTACCTTGTCAAATTCCTTCTTGACTTTCAATTTTTTCTCCAATTACCAAATTCACCAAAGCTCTTTCTCCCTTTGAAAGATTAGTAAGTTCATCACTAGAATTTACTAATCTTTGAGCTAAACCTTCATCCATTCACTTTTTCATCCTCAATTCTTGTAGATCAAAGCTTTGAAGTGGTGTTTGTGGAGTTGATTTGAAGAATTTTCAGATTTGGAGTGGTAATTTTCTTGATTCACCATTGTTGCTCTTAATACATCCTTCACAACATGATCCATTATTGATCATTGTTGCTTGATCTTTGGATCTTGCATATCATGTTCTATTGGTGATTAATTGTTGTTATTTTACTTGAATTTTTGTGCTCAAATTCACCCTTGATCATGAGGTGTTTGTGGAAATGATTGATCAAGTTTTTGCCACTTTTTGGCCTTGTTTTGGTGCTATTTTTTTTTTGTTATTTTTCGCCATTGCCAGTGAAGTAACCGGTTACGTTATATAGGGTAACCAGTTACTAAGTGTTACTTTTGAATTTTTGGTTGTATTTTGGGTCTATTTTGGTTCCCACCTCTTCCTCTTTCATTCCCTTTTGGTTTTGGCCATGAAATACACTCTTAAAGGTCATATTTCTCTTTAAATTCATTGGACTTAGGGTGTAGATGAAGTTGGATAAATATTCATTAATTCAAATCTATCTTTAAAGTGAATTGTTCAATTTATTTTAGGTGCTTTGAGTTAATGATATGCTTAATACTTTAATCCACCAAAATGAGTGGATGAACTTAAAGATGGAATGATCTTGAACTTGTAATTCAACTTGGTATTCCCTCTCCTCTTCTTCTTTTTCTTTTGATCGATGAAAATCTTCAATATCGTTTGAACTTATTTCAAGTTCTTGATGAAGATGATATCGTTACCTCTTTTCTTTTTGTGCGGTATTGCTTTCGGAGAGTGATCTACATATCACTTCTCTATCATGCATTAGCACTAACATTATTATTGACCGGCCTCAGATAGTCGTGGTTTCTACATAAACCCGATTATGATTGCTTAACATAGCGCTAAATTGTCTCGTAATCGGAAAGTAATCATTCGTGGCTTAAACCTATGTTTGAAAGTCCAAGTATGATTGATTATTTGTCTTAAGTCCATCACTTATGAATCTTGTTGTTAGGAGGCTTTGGTCTTATTAATCCTCTAATAAGTTTTCATCAACTTTGGCTTAAGTGCATGAGTTAACCATCGTTGATCATTTGCTCTAACGACTAATCACTAACTCACTAACCATATCATTGTACTAAATTTGTTTATGTTTCCTTCTTGCTCACTATCTCTCTTTTATCTTTATGCTTATTGTCGCTACTGCGAAAATCGGCGCCGGCTGAACAGAAGAGTCGCCACCGTGCGTTATTTATCCCACGGGAGGGAAAGGAAACGCTCAGAGTAAACCTCGCACAACATGGGAAAGGTATGGTCATCGCAACCAAAACCTGGATTCGGGAGTCGGTTACGCAAGGGGAAGGTATTAGCACCCCTCACGTCCGTCGTACTCGACGGGATCCACGCTTGTTTTCGGGTATGGATTATTATTCTATCTAAACTATAGGTCAAGGGTTAAAAAGAAAATAAAACGAAAATAAAAATGACTCGGCAAAGTATCGCACTTTATGCCTACGTATTCCCGCCTGGAACGAGAAATCAGAGTCAACGTAGTTCGCCTACCTACGGGAAAGGAGGGGAAGATTGCTCGCTAGGATATCGCATCCTATGCCTACGTACTTTCATACAGCACGAAAGATCAGAGCAAACGTAGTTCGGGCCACGTACGACACAAGTCTGTCTTGGTTGACTTTATTCCTTCTGAAAAAGGTTTTCTTGATTAGCAGTCCAAGCGGACAAAAATGACGTCTTGATGAGTTCACATTCTTTTACGGAAGAAGTGTCTTTTATTGTGTTTGAAATCTGTATGGCGTTTTTCTGTTTGTTTTGAGGAAGAAGAGACAGAACTCTAACCTACGGTTGCGAAGGGAATCAAACTAACCTAATGTTATCATGCATGGGTTAAGACCTAGTGTCTATCATGTTCCTCTCTTCCACAGAGAGAAACAGAGATCCTAAGGGAATAGACAGAAACAGAAACAAGATCAGATATATACAGTAAAACAGTAAAATGCATGAATGCAGCAATACAAGCGAGGCAAGGGAGTCCCACTCAACCTCGACCCTAGAAAACAATAGGCAAAAGTGAACAGACTTCACTCTCAACCCAACAGGGTAAACAGCAAACAATACAGTCCAGAAAACCAATCAATACATCAGAAATGAAATACAGCAAAAATAAACAGCATCAGCAGCTCTGAATCAACATCTGGCTTCAAGTAATCTCCAATCATTTATGGGCTTCAACAAGCATCAATCTCCATCTTCATGGTCTCCAGGTAAGGGCTTTGATCATCAGTCTTTTATCTGCAATGGTTTTCTTCAAGCCTCAGGCTCCAGAATGAACATCAGCCAACCAGATGAAGTGAATGAATGTTAGACAGTTAATTACCTACCAAGGGTGGTTCATCAACTGCTAACATTATACAGATAATTTTCCCTCAAAAAGTTCTATCTTTCAAATACATTCACTGATCCTTCCAAAGGAAGGAGGTGGATATTTGAAAGAGACTTTGAATCATAGAGAAAGGATAGAGGCAGACAAAGCCATCTATGTTTGAGAAGCAAGCTTTCTAATCTAGAGCTCTGCCTAGCTCCTAAACCCTAGTCTCCTCAGCAGCTGCTAGCAAGAAACTCCTCTTCAACTCTGGCAATTGCTCTTCAATCTCTGGATCTCCAATGGTCTTCATCTCCTCAAGTCTTCAGCTCTCCCAAGTCCCCAGACAATCCCAATACCCACACAAGCAAGCAATAATCCCCAGAGGGCACACCACACCAGTCAGTCAGATATACAATATATCAATAGCAGTAAGGGAATCCTGACTTTTTCTGAGGGATCTAATAACTACCCATAGCCCCTATAGTCCCATAACTAAACTAGTCAAGCCCTAAGTCCTAAGGGAAAAGAATCAAATCTCCTAAGTCATCACCTAAAACCCTAGTTTTATTCATGTTATTCACACCTACATTAAGCACCTAAATTTAATTTCTAAAATGGGAACTAAATTGAATCTATAAGTTCAATGTCTAACCTAAACAACCTAAAAAGAATGGATGAAAAATATTGAAGCAATTAATAGAACAAAAAATATCAAAATCATGTATGAAATGAAATTATGTAAAATGCTATTTATTTAGAAAATATGGGAAAAATATCAAATAAAAAATAAAATGCCATTTTTATTTTTTATAATTTTCTTGACATCCTAAAGAAAAATATGCAAAAAGAATGAATTAAAAATGATGAATTTTCTATTTATTATGAATTTTATAAGATGCATGAAAAATATAAAGAAAATAAAAAGAAAATGGAAAGAAATAGCCAGAGGGGTGCAAATATGAACACGCTGCAGTTGTTTTATTGAGTGGGCTGAGGACCGGGGGTGCAAATAGGACAAGTCCATAGGCCCAATTCGCTTCAGAATCTCACCAAAACCAAAAAAACTCCAGAACGGTGTATATAGCAATAATTCTAGTTGATTTCATGTTGGGCCTGGTTGGGAGGGGTGTTAAAAGCAAAATTCACTTAAGCCCAATGGTCAGATTAAATGATACGGTGCGTTTTGCTCATCAAAAGAAATCCCTCACACACTATGGGTCACGCACAGCCTTTGGATTATGGTCTCGGTCAATGATTTGTCACGATCCAAGGGCTCAGAACCTTTCTTCCTCATTTGAAATCAGCCTTGGAGCCAAACGCCATGGATGAATGCTTCCAAGAACACCAACTGATCCTCAGACGAACTTCCTCAGTTCTTGATGAAACCCTAAGATGCAAAGACCAAACTCACTCCAAATTCCATCAGCAACTCGGTCATGGCTTCAGAAATAGTTGAAACACAACCTAACCCTAAACCCGATAACTATCCCCAAAATACGATCAAGAACCGACTCTCATAATTCTCAAAATTAATGGCATAAACCTGTTCCTCTCTTCACCTAGATCATTTCCCCCTAAAGAACTAAGTCTAATACTCCCAATTCGAAGAGTTCTTGCTTCTAACAGAAATTATGCCAACCTAAAAAACATCACCAAATCGATCCATACTTTCCAGAAATGATCTACTACTTATTCCCTATCATTCTAACCTATTAATCTTGCTAAACTATGCATAAATTAGAATGTAGAGATCAAGATGCAAACCTGATAAAATGTGTGAACCAGATAGGGGAATCCTTCAAATCACTGCTTGTACTTGTGCAGAAACACTCAGTGACACGAGAGCTTGCTTCTGTTTGCACTAGTTTGGGTTGATTGTGCTCGAATCTTGGAAATGGATTTGAAGCTGCAAGCTGCCAAACTCAATATACAGAACACGATTTGGACCTGAATTTCTTCTGATCTTGATTGTTACACACTCAATGATGATGATAGAGTTGAATCAGATCAAGAAACTGAACAGAATATGGAAGAAATGAAGACTTGGAAAATGACTTGCTATGGAGGAAATTTGATCTCAATCTCTCTTTCAGCAGCAATTCTCTCTAAAAAATGCATCTGAGCACATCCCAAGTTACTTATAGATGGTGTAAGAATGATCTAGAAGGGACTGGAACAATCCAATGAGAAATTGGATATCTCACTTCATGAGATTTTTGATTCCATGCTAAGCATAGGCCATTCTTTGTTCAAGCTTGCACACTCCTCATTTCTCATTTGAAATTCTCCTTAGAGGATATTTTTGATGTGCTGAAAAACCTTGCAAGCTTGCCCATTGATTCCTTGTTTATGTGGGGTTTTGCCATGTGACCTTATGAGGCAAGGAGCAAATTTTCAAAGGAAGTCCCATTTTTAAGCTTAAACTCAAAAATATGGATGAACCAATGTCTTTAAATGGAGGTTTCCAATCAAAATGATATATTGGATGACCTATTTTGGATTTCTAGATCCTCCAAACCAATTTCCAAATTCAACTTTTTCAACTTATAAGCCATTTTCAGTTCATTTTTTTGACCAATCATGCAAATCCATGCTATGAGATTTTCCAATCATTCATGACCTCCCTTCTGGACTTAAAATGGCATTTTGAGCAACTTTCATGTTTTGAGTTTTTTCATTTGAGGCTTGGAAATAGGAGATATGGCCTTTGCTTAAAAATGACCTATAACTGACAAATGACCAAAATACCCTTTGCTTGCCAAGACCATAAGTAGAGTTCCACACATCATATGAAGGCATACCATACCATTATAGAAAGCTAAGACAATGAGGAACAATTCTTATGTTGACCAGAAATTCATTTGAAATCTCCTTGAGGGGTAAAAATAGCTTGGAAGTCAAGTCACTTTCACAGACAAAATTTCAGATACCTCAGATGACCTGTAACTTGCAAGGACCATAACTTGAGTTCTATAAATCTCCTTGATGTATTCCACCACTCAAATTAAAGGTCTTGAGATCCTCTACAAGTTTCATGTTGGCCAAGGATCCATTTGAAGCTTGCATTTTGACTTATCTTGCTTGGAAATTTGACCTAAACTAGGGGATTTTACATAGAAACCCTAATTTAGAAACTCCTCTTCTCCTTGATTTCTCTTGATTTCTTCTTAGAATAACAACATATCTTTATTCTCCATGTCAAATGATGAACCCCACCTCTCTCCAATAGCCCTTAATGCCTTTAAATCAATCAATTGACCTAGGGTTGACCTAGGGTTGACCCAGATGAAACCCTAGTTGACTGTCTTCAACTGCAATTCTTGTGGTTACCTCAACAACTTGTTTTCTTCCCCAAATGACTTTCTAAGCCTCTCATGATGTCTAGATGCTCTCCATGCCTTCAATTCACAACTCACAACCCCCTTGTTGACCCTCAGATGCCCTCAGATAGGAAATAGACTCAAGGCTTGATCTGCTGAGCTCTCTACTCTCAAATTCTTTTCTGATGACTTGAATGAGATGGAATTAGGATAATAACCTCTTGATAGGCCTCTAGAGATGAGAATAATGATTGGTCCTCTGTTGAATGACTTGGTATGCTTATGCTATGCAGATGAATAACCTATATTCATGACTCTATATGCAAATGCTAATGATATTGAAACATAAACCAAGTGAATAAGGTTGAGCAAATTTTAGGGTGCAACAGCTGCCCCTATTCAAGCGACTTGGACCCGATTGGGTGAAGAGCGAACGACCTTCAAAACTTCGAGGTACGAGACGGTTGAATACTAAGAAACCCGGAAATTTGCCAACCGCAGAAATAAACTGCACCCCTGTTTGGGTAACGACATCCCCTGCCTGGATCTGACTGTTTGCAGCCGCTCACTGATCTCGTAACGACCACGCTGGGGATAACAGATTGCTTGCTTGTCCACATTAGGACTCTATCTGTCATCAATACGAAGAAATCTCAACTAGAACCTGTCCACGTTAGGACTCCACTTGCTGTTAACTCAGGAAAATCTCGGCAACTCTGCTGGGGGATATTCCAATAAATCGTCCACATTAGGAATAGACTCTTCCACGTTAGGAATAACACCATCCACGTAAGGAATCATCTCTTCTGCATCTGTCCACGTCAGGACTAAACTTTCCATCTTTCCACGTCAGGAAGCAATCTTCTTTCCACATAAGGAGAACTATATCAATCTGTCCACGTAAGGACCCCAATACCACTCGTCATGTCCGCGTCAGGACTCCAATCTTTCCGCGTAAGGAATACAACTTTGGTTCTAAACCTGTCCCCGTTAGGACTCACCTTTCCACGTAAGGAGTACATCATTCTTCCGCGTCAGGAATCTACTTTTCTTGAATCCGTCCACGTAAGGACCCCAATCTCTCCACATAAGGAAACCAACTCTTTCCGATTTGCCCGCGTCGTGACTACATTCTTCCATGTAAGGAATGCCATCTTAATCTGTCCGCGTAAGGACTCCGCTCTTTCCACGTCAGGAATCCTCTTCGGATGTGTCCGCGTAAGGACTCAATCTTTTCCACGTAAAGACTTGAAGTTTCTCCTTCTCTTCCACGTAAGGAACACGCCTTCCTTCCACGTTAGGCATACTTCTTCTTTTGAATCCGTCCACGTCAGGACTAAATTTTCCACGTAAGGAATCTATCTTCTTTGATCTGTCCGCGTCAGGACTAAACTCTTCCACGTCAGGAATAAATCTCTTTCTTTCCACGTCAGGAATCAATCTCGATATGTCCGCGTGAGGACTCAATCTTTCCACGTAAGGAAACCCATTTTTTCCACGTAAGGAATCTCGTCTTTCCACGTTAGGAATAAACTCGTCTTTCCACGTAAGGAACTGAAACCTCTTTTCCCACGTAAGGAATAAACTCGTCTACGTCAGGACCCATCTTTCGTCTTGATTTGTCCACGTCAGGACTCAGGCACCTTCGACCCGCTGGGGAAATAAAGCTTGTCCACGTTAGGACTCACACCTTCGTCTGATCTGTCCACGTCAGGACCCACGCTTCGCTAACACGAAGAAAGATAACTGCTGAGAGTAAATGGTCCACGTCAGGACACCAACACAAAGAGTAATCAATTTTGTCAACGTCATGACTTCACATTCCACCCATTCCGAGAACCCGAATCTGTCCACGTTAGGACTAACACATCTCATCAACCCGGGGAAATAAATCTGTCCACGTTAGGACGCCCACTTCTGAAGAAATCCCGTCAATATAGGAATAAATTGTCCACGTCAGGACTTAGTTCTCCATTGATCCCGACCCACAAACTTCTTTAGCACTGACGTGACAGCGATTTTGGGGCGGACTCTACTGGGGATGTCTGGGAACCAAACTACCGGATGCCTGTTCTGATAACCGGAGGCAACTTCTGAAATTCTGATTGATGAAACCCTTTGATGACAGATAACTCTGCTCGGGAATAAAGGGAAACTTTGACTGATAACTCTGTGGGGAATACTGCCGAACTGATATTATCATTGGATGTCCCATGCCGAGATCTTGAATGTTTGGTAGTTCATTTGAGCAAAATCTCTCTCCACCTGAATTGCTAAAATACAGGAACTGTTTCAGCAAAATAAATGCTGCAGATAATGCCAACTCCGCTGGGGATAGCCAGATGCTGCAGAACTATTCCATCAAAATAAATGCTGGAAGGGTGAAGTCGACCCTGCTGGGAAGTTGGGAGCTCAAACCAAACACCCTGTTGAGGTAACCCCCTGCTGGGGAATATAACTCTGCTGGGGAATAGCGGACGTGCACAGTATGATTGGACTTCTCTGCTGGAGAGTGAACTGATATTACACAGTATCCCTGACAAAATAAATGCCAGGACCCACAACCAGCTCTGCTGGGGAGAGTCTTGATCTTCGAGTTCCACTGGGAGGAAAGAACACTTGCCGAAAAGAGAATTCTACTGGGAATGGGATGATTCTCTTGGGGAAAATTAACTGACTCCACTGGGGAAGAATAAATGACCTTGCGGTGAAGGGGAACCGCCTGAATACAGCTCACCAATTTGGAAATATTAATCTTCTGAGGCTGAACCCCTCTGCTTGAAATAAGGAATCCTTCTGGTGGACACCACACTGCCTGCATACAGCCTACAATCTTTGAATCGTCAATTCTTTTGCACAAGCTACGACTAGCTAGAGAGTTCGATCCTGCTTCAGGAAGAAACTGCATGACCTGCGTGAGGGCTGAGTCTTTAGTTATTGCAATCTTTTGATCCTCTTCCTCGTATGGTTATGAAACCTGCAACAACACAAACAAGACAAGACAAGCCTATGCAACCAAATCAACTCAGGTTAGTGACGTTATTTTCAGTTAATTCAAAGCTTTAGCAACTGTTGGCAAGGGCCAGCGACGTTATACTCATGCTAGTTTCATCAAACTTAGGCATTAATCATGCACAAAACAGTAAAGAACAGTGTCAAGTACTGAATAACGTATTTTATTGATTGGGCCCCTGAATGGGCGGAGTTTTGTACACGGGATGTAACTCCTGAAATGAGGAAGCCACACAAAGCAAATATACACGTACACAAGTATGCACAAGAAGCATAAATATTGACAACTTAAATTTGTACACATGTCGGCAACGGGATGCAGATGAACACCACGAACTGATCCTCCCATGACTCGTCCGACTCTAATGCTTTCCCGGTATCCCCACTTCTGAAGCGATTGTATCAGATAACTGACTCCTCAAATGTATTCTCCCGCATTGATGCTCATTGCGATTATCAAATTCGGACCGCCGTCATTTGCTTTTCAAATCCCTAACTTTTGTGTGAACCGCCCTTTACGGGTTTTCAGTTCACCGGGATACCCCTTTTTGCCGAAGTCGCCCAGTGTAGGTTTTCAACTTCGCGGGTGTACATTTTTTCAATTTTATCCCTAATTTTGCCCGAACCTTTCATTCTGTTTTTGGTTCGCCGGGATGCCCCATTTTTGCCTGGACTCTCTTTTTTCTGTCCAGCGGGTCTATTTTAAGCAAAGTATTTTTTAACTGCGTCCGAATTCACAGGTGACGTGAAGTCTTCTCCGTCCATGGTGGACAACAACAACGCTCCTCCTGAGAAGACTTTCCTGACAACGTATGGCCCTTCGTAGTTGGGGGTCCACTTGCCCCTGTGATCTGCTTGCGGCGGGAGAATCCTTTTCAGCACAAGGTCGCCCGTCTGAAAGCTTCGCGGATGTATCTTCTTGTCGTACGCTTTCTTCATTCGGCTCTGGTACAAACGACCGTATGCTAGAGAAGCTAGCCTCTTCTCATCCATCAAACTCAGTTGATTCAACCTGTCTTTCACCCATTCTGCCTCGTCCAGCTGAACATCTCGCAATACCCTCAGAGAAGGGATCTCAACTTCTAATGGTAGCACCGCTTCCATTCCGTATACTAACGAGAACGGGGTTGCCCCGGTTGACGTGCGTACCGTCGTACGATAACCGTGCAAAGCGAAAGGTAGCATCTCATGCCAATGCTTATAGGTCACCACCATTTTCTGAACGATCTTTTTGATATTCTTATTGGCCGCCTCGACAGCGCCATTCATCTTGGGTCGGTAAGGGGAGGAGTTGTGATGTTCGATCTTGAAACTCTGACAGAGCTCCTTCATCATTTTGTTGTTCAGGTTAGAACCATTGTCCGTGATTATCCGCTCGGGGATCCCGTATCGGCAAATGATATCTCTCTTGAGGAATCTGGCCACCACCTGCTTAGTTACATTTGCGTAAGACGCCGCTTCCACCCACTTGGTGAAATAATCGATCGCTACTAGGATGAATCGATGCCCGTTAGAAGCCGTCGGCTCGATCTTTCCAATCATATCGATTCCCCACATCGAGAATGGCCATGGCGATGACATTACATTCAGAGGACTTGGAGGCACATGGATCTTGTCAGCGTAGATTTGGCACTTGTGACACTTCCTCGCAAACTTGAAACAATCAGTTTCCATGGTCAGCCAAAAATAGCCTGCCCGCAGTAGCTTTCTTGTCATAGCATGTCCACCAGCATGCGTACCAAAGGTACCTTCGTGTATTTCTTCCATGAGCAACTTTGCCTCTCTTTCGTCTACACAACGCAACAACACCAAATCGTGATTTCTTCTGTATAACACGCCATCCGGGTTCAAATAGAAATTGCCCGCTAATCTCCTGAGAGTCTTCTGATCTTGACTGGATGCCCCAGCCGGATACTCTTTATTCTTCAGGAAATTAAGGATATCGAAATACCATGGTTTGTCATCAGATGCTTCATCAATAGCAAATACATAAGCTGGTCTGTCAAGCCGAGAGATAATGATTCGGGGAGCCTCATTCCAGAAGTTGACTTTGTACATGGAAGACAAAGTGGCGAGGGCGTCAGCCATTTGATTCTCGGCCCGCGGCACATGATGCAACTCAACCTTGTCGAAGAAAGGCAACAATCTCCTTGCATAATTCATGTAATGTATCAAATTGGGCTGCCGTGTCTCCCATTCCCCTTTGATCTGATTCACCACCAGAGCTGAGTCTCCGTATACGTCCAGATGTTTGATTCGCAAATCAATGGCTTCTTCAAGCCCCATTATACAAGCTTCGTATTCGGCCTCATTATTGGTAACAGCAAAGGTCAGTCGGGCAGTAAACGGGATGTGCGACCCGTGTGGCGTAGTGATGATTGCCCCTATTCCGCTACCGTAAGCATTCACAGCTCCGTCAAATATCATCTTCCATTTGGAACCCAACTCCGGTCCTTCGTCTGGCAACGGCTCTTCACAATCTTTCATCTTTAGGTACATGATATCCTCGTCAGGAAAATCAAACCTCATCGATTGGTACTCTTCAATAGGCTGCTCCGCCAGATACTCAGACAGCACACTCCCCTTTATAGCCTTTTGCGAGACGTATTGAATATCGTATTCAGTCAAGACCATCTGCCAACGGGCAATCCTACCTGACAACGCCTGCTTTTCAAATACATACTTGATAGGATCCATCTTCGAGATGAGCATGGTTGTATGATTCAGCATGTACTGCCTCAAACGCCTGGCGGCCCAGGCTAGCGCGCAACAAGTTTTCTCCAGCATTGAATACCGAGATTCGCAGTCTGTAAACTTCTTACTCAGGTAATAGATCGCATGCTCTTTTCTCCCCGTCTCGTCATGTTGACCGAGAACACAACCCATGCTTCCCTCAAGAACCGTCAAATACATTATCAAGGGTCTACCTGCCACTGGGGGTATCAAAATAGGAGGCTCCTGCAAATACTGCTTTATTTTATCGAACGCCTTTTGACAATTTTCGTTCCATGTTACCGCTTGATATTTCTTTAGCAGCTTGAATAATGGTTCACACGTGGCCGTTAGGTGAGATATGAACCGGGCGATGTAGTTCAACCTCCCTAAAAACCCGCGCACCTCTTTCTCTGTTTTAGGCGTCGGCATTTCTTGAATTGCTTTTATTTTAGCAGGATCGACCTCTATTCCTCTTTCGCTTACGATAAATCCCAGCAGCTTACCCGATCTCACCCCGAAGGTGCATTTATTAGGGTTCAGTCTCAGCCTGAACTTCCTAAGCCTTTTAAACAACTTCAGCAGATTTACTAGATGCTCTTCCTCCGTCTGGGATTTGGCAATCATATCGTCAACATAAACTTCGATCTCTTTATGCATCATATCATGGAAAAGAGTCGTCATCGCACGCTGATATGTTGCCCCAGCATTTTTCAAACCAAAGGGCATCACTTTGTAGCAAAATGTTCCCCAAGGCGTTATGAAAGTGGTTTTCTCCATATCCTCTGGCGCCATTTTAATCTGATTATAGCCTGAAAAGCCATCCATGAAGGAGAATACGGAGTATTGAGCCGTATTATCAACTAATACGTCAATATGAGGAAGTGGAAAATCGTCTTTTGGGCTTGCTTTATTCAAATCTCGATAATCCACGCACATTCGAACCTTGCCATCTTTCTTTGGCACTGGTACGATGTTGGCAACCCATGAAGGATATTTTGTCACAGCCAGGAAACCAGCGTCCCACTGTTTTTGAACTTCCTCTTTGATCTTCACTGCCATATCTGGTCGAGTTCTATGAAGCTTTTGTTTGACTGGCGGGCAATCTTCTTTCAGCGGCAGGCGATGCACAACCATGTCTGTATCGAGCCCTGGCATATCTTCATACGACCAAGCGAATACATCATTATACTCTTGAAGCATTTCAACCAGTCTTTGCTTGATATCACTCTGCAGTGCGGCTCCGATACGAATATTTTTCTCAACCCCTTCCGACCCGAAGTTGATAATTTCGATGACCTCGTCGTGTGGCAGAATGGCTCTTTCCTCTTGCTTCACCAACCAAGACAGTTCTTCAGGAACGTCGCTATCTTCGACAACCTCTTCTTCGGCTTGAAATACTGGGTGTTCAAAGTCGGGACGAGTCATGGGTGATTCAAGGATGTCATCTGAAAATGTTATCCTGCAAAAGGAACGGTTAAGCACTTCAAAATGCGTATAAAGCGAACAACCACATTGCCATTTTATTGAAACTATAAAACAAGAAAGACAGGGATTACAGTATTTGCACATGAAAAAACGCCGTTTATTTAATGATTAACACGCAATGTTCATAACAACGCAGCCCTAAGCAAATCCTGATGCCCCGGGCAAGACATCAGATTATTCAACAATTAATAAAGCAAAGCATTACTGTTTAAAAGTCACAGGAACAAGCTCCTGAATAGACCAGTTGCACAGTCCCTGTCCTGGCGTGCTTGGCTGAATCCAGGCATCCATATCACAGTCGCTGTCTCCCTTGTCCGACTCTGAAGCAGCATTGACAGTTTCATGACACACTCCACTGGCAGAGATGGTGATTGGCCCTTTGAAACGGGGCGCTCCCACGGAAGGAGTTGATGACGACGGTTGGTATCCCAGCCCGAACCGGTCCATCTTCACAGGAATGTCCAGCACCTTGCCCCAGCCCTTGGCTTCTCCTGCTTCTACTAGAGCTTGAGCTTCTTTATACGATGAGACGGCTATTTCTGGCACTTTGCTCGGCCCGAGACCTTTGTCCTTGATGCGCAAACCTTCAAATGCCTGGCAGGGTGTTTCGTGGATTTCTCCGTCGACTTCCACATATTTAAATGACGACAGATGGCTGACCAGGATGTCCTCTTCTCCGCACACGGTGACCACGCTGTCTCCGACCATATATTTTAACTTCTGATGCAGGGTGGATGTGACTGACCCTGCCCCATGAATCCAGGGTCTTCCAAGCAAGCAGCTGTACGCAGGCTGTATATCCATGATATAAAACTCAGTTTCAAACACCTCCGGCCCCACCTGTAGAGGCAATGTAATTGATCCGAAAACTGTTCTCCGCGTGCCGTCAAATGCTCTGACTACCAAGTCGCTGGGTGTGCACAAGATTCCTCTAACATCCAACTTCATCATTGCCTTCTTGGGCAGCACATTCAAAGATGACCCGGTGTCAACCAATACGTGCGACATTACTGATCCTCTACACTCAACGGATACGTGCAGCGCCATATTATGATCTCTCCCTTTCGGGGTCAAGTCAAAATCAGTAAATCCCAGGCTGTGGCCTGCATTCACATGTGCCAACACTCCTTCCAACTGATTCACGGAGACGTCTTGGGGTACAAAAGAAGTGTCCAGGACTTTCAGCAAAGCATTTCTGTGAGCTTCCGAACACAACAGCAAGGACAGGATAGATATTTTGGACGGCGTCTGCTGCAGATGCTCCACAATCTTATAATCACTTTTTCGAATCAAGCGCATGAACTCTTCTACGTCTTTCGATGCCGATTCTTTGTCACTTGCTTGCACCGGAACGTTCTCAACCACTTTCCCTTTTCCCTTTGCTAATCTTTCAGCCTCCACTCCAAGGGATATAAAGATCCTACCACTCCTTGTCATACCTCCCGACCCAACAACATTATCCACAGTTTCGGCTGGCTGCTTATTAACATCAATTTTTATCCCGTCACAATACACCTCCAACCCATATGACCATGGGACTGCTTTCGTGTTCTCGTACGGGATCGGCCCGGCCTTAGTTATGGTGATCGGTGGTCGTTGAGCTGGTGCTGCGATAGTGATTGTCTTCCGAGGAATCGTCACAGTGGCCACATCATTCTGATCATTTGCTACTGCCCCTGCGGGCTTTTCAGTTGCTGCTTGGTCAAACTGCAATATACCTTCATCGATTAAAGCCTGAATGCCCTTCTTCAAATCATCACACCCTCCAGCTAGGGTCCAACAGTCTAAGCAATACTCGTTACATCCTGGGTAAACACCCCCTTGTAACAGTCGGCTCTTTATCTCGCTCAGCGGCGTCTTCAAGTCTTCAACATTCATAATCAGATTCAACCCTTCCTCAGTTAGAATGGCGTTTGCCCCGTGATTAGGCATGGGTTTCTGCACTATATTCGGACCTGCCGTTCCGAAATTGATAGTCTTATTGTCCAAAAGATCCTGCACAACGTGCTTAAAAGCATGACAACCTTCTATATCGTGGCCCGGGGCTCCAGAATGAAACTCACAGTGCCGGCTTGCATCGTAACCAAACGGGGGAGCTCCTGTTATCGGTGCCAGAGTTCTTTTCTCTACCAGGTTTAATCCCAACAATGTCTGCAACAAATCGGCATAGGTTGAGGGAGGCTTCTCAAACACTCTTCTCGGTTTATTACCCTGGAATCTTCGCGGAGCCTGTTGTGCCCCCTGCTGAGGCTGCTGCTGTTGTTGCATTGGCTGTTGCTGAACCGGTTGTTGTTGCTGGAGTGGCTGCTGTTGATACGGGATAGTAACACTCGCCACCTGCTGCGGCTGACGATATTGACCTCGTCCCCTGCCTCGGCCTCGGCCTCGGCCTCCGAATACTGCGCTTGCCTCGCCCTGACGGCGCCCACCATAAGCTTTCCTATTACTGCCAGATGCAGTTGATTCCTCAGCCTGGAACTTTCCTTGCTTAATGTTACGTTCAATCTTTTCTCCCATCAGAATGAGGTCTGAAAAACTGGCCAGAGATGTGTGAAACAGCATATCATGAAACAGACCTGTGAATGTGCCGACAAACATGTCATTCATTTCCTTATCTTCCACAGGAGGACGGACCCGGGCAGCCATATCGCGCCACCTTTGCGCGTACTCTTTAAAGCTCTCCCCCTTCTTCTGCGACAACCCTGCCAATTGGACCCGATTGGGCGCCAAATCGCTATTATACTTGTAGTGAGCTACAAATGCTTCTGCTAATTGCTTCCACGTCTTGATATCAGTTGGCTCCAAACCCATGCACCATTCTAGGGAAGGACCCGACAGACTATCTTGAAAGAAATGCATTAGCATTCTTTCATCAGTTGAGTACGCAGACATCTTTCTGTAATAAGCTCGTACATGCACTTTTGGACATGTGTCTCCTTTATACTTGTCGAACGCAGGAGCTTTGAATTTGATTGGCACCCTCAAGCCACGTACCAAACCCATTGTTGCCATGTCCAAACCCACAGCACTTTGGTTTAGGACTCCCCTCATTTGCTCCTCCAGCATTCTGATCTTCTGGGAATCATCCATCGGCCCTTCGAAACCTCCGCCGGAGAAAGCGTCCTCCTCCTGATCTTCTTGCCACATACCATTTCCAGCCCCATACCCATCATATCCATTATTACGTCCAGCTCTGATCTGATTCATCCCCGGACCTCGGCCTCTGTTGCCGTACCCTTGAACACCTCCAGCAGGACCAAAAGCCATAAATCCAGTACCGTTTCCGTTTCCAAAGCCTCCGTAACCCTGGTTGGTCGCGCCATAACCATCTTGCCCAAAGCCTTGAGCATTGAAACCATACTTCCCCGCATTATCGAATCCCTGATCATTGAATCCGAATCCAGCATTGACGAAGCCGTTGCCTCCCATATTATCTCCCAAATTGACATCACCCAGCCCAACGTTATGGACAGCAGTCTCATTCCCAACTCCGACGTTACCATTCACAGCAGCGGTAGCGTTGTTGATGTTAGCAGCAGGTATATTGACTACGGGTGGAGCTACTGGCGTGGGAGTGCCGTCTCCATGAACAGTATCGACCCGCACAGACTGATGATCTTCATTGCCGTGACCAGCATTTCAAGCCAGCAGAGGCTGGACCATGGCCTGCAAATTCTCCTGCCCTTTCGCAATAGCTTCCATGGTCTGCATAAAGAGAGCGAGCTTCTCGCGCACATATTGCATCTCGTTCTGCATTTGATCCATGATTCTTCGACAGTTGGTGCGAGTAGAATAGCGGTGCGGGTGCTGATCTGCAATCCTGAAAAGTACCTGATAAAATGCAGGACATAAGACACTTATTCAAAGATTACCTGTAATGCAATATGAATATGAATGCAATGCAATGTGTCTGTGCATTAGGGAGATTCGTTCCCCCAGTTCTAGTGTGAAGGTGCCAGTGCGGTGACAGTGCTGACAATAGGAATATCGGAGCTGAATCATAGAAAGCCTCATATATTGCTGAGAAAACCAGAATACAATGTCACCGAGAGTACGATAAGAAGGCATGACCTCAACCAACAATCTTGGTGATGGTCAGCACTTATGCAAATAAAGCATACAAGTTACTACAAGTTACTACATGAAATGATCAAATCCTCCCAAAAGTCTGGTACTCTTCTATCAGCTTCTTGGTCTCCGGATGGCCTGGTCGATCAAGCAGCCCTTCAACAAGTTGGTTTCTTTTCTTAAGAACACGGCGCACGTCTTCAGCAGTTTCTTCCCATGTTGCTTCTCCGAAGCAATCTTCTAGCTTTCGCTTCTGAGACACCGCTTCATCTCTGGATTTGATTGCCTTGTTCAGTGCATGCTGGACACTGTACCGGGTCATCACTTCCTCCTCACACTTCTTGATGCTAGACTTCAACTTCTCCTCGAGGTCGGAAATTTGCTGCTTCAGCTTATCTTCCCTCTTCTTATTGTTGGTGAGTGTAGCATTCCAAGTCTTATTGCAAGAGGAGATTTCTCGGTGTGCTGCGTCAAGCGCCTTCTTTTTGGCTTCCAGCATGTCATGGGAGCTTCTGAACTCTTGCCCCAGACGTTCACGCTTTTTCTTTTCCTCATTCAACTCAGCCCCTAACCTGTTTAACAGCTCGATTTGTTGTTGGAAAGCATATACGGCCTTGTTTTTCTCACTGCGTACTTGAGCTAGCTCTTGCTCTAACCCTTCGTTGATCTTCATCAAGGCTTCCTTTTCCTTCACAACTTGCTCGTAGATCTCCCTAGAAACAGTAGTTGGCTCTTCTGCCGGGACGGGAGCAGTGACGGGTGCAGCGGGAAATGGCATTAATAACTGACTTGCTCTTTCCTGGATCCAAACCCTGTAAGGTTCATAAGCCTGGCAATCATTCTTACCTAACAGTGGCTTCCCTTTGCGGTTAATACTAGTCCAGGCATGTTGCAACTTGGCTAATAACTCCCCCTTCACGTCTCCGGTGAAGTACAGAGATTCCTGTACTTCCTCCTCCTGAGGTGGATTCTTCAGTGCATATCCGAACTGACGAATGAATAGAGAAGGGTTGTAATTGATACACCCTTTTCTTCCTATCAACGGCACATTAGGGTACCCAGAACAGCTGAAGATGAGCTCAGATCCCAACAGGTCTCGATCAAACCATACGACGTCTTCGGAATATAGCCTCATCAGGCGCTCTGACCAACTGGCTGAGGTTGCACTGTCCACAAATGGTCCCTTCATGGGGAGATGACTTTTGAACCACATATTTAATAGAGGAGCACAGCAGTAAACAACTTTTCCCCTTCGTTTTTCGTTCTTGTAGTGCAATGAGTGGTAGAAGTCTCCGATCAACGTTGGCACTGGGTTGCCTGCAGCAAACAGATAGAAAGCATCCAGATCTACGAAGTTGGGCAAGTTAGGAAACAGCACAATTCCATAAATGCATAAAGCCAAAATAGCGTTGAAAACCAACCAACAACCGTTCTTGGCGTACTCTTGAGCCTTGCCAACCAGAAAATCTAGAGAGAAACCGGGAACCCCAAGCCAAGAAGTCACCAACAGCTCAGCAGCATTCATATGCAAGGCTTTGGCTAAATCCTCCAACTTGGGCTCAGCAGCAGAGTGAATAAAGGGAACCTTGTTCTGCACGGGAAGCTCAGTAAACTCCACATACTCCTCAATGGTAGGCCCTAGAATGAAGTCAGCAAAAGTAAAGCATCTCAATGCGGGGTCATAGAACTGCATCAAGGTGTATAGCCCGTTCATCTCATCAGCAGTGGGCTTGCAGACTAATCTCAGTAATCTCCCATGACTCATTCTGAAGCTTCTCCTAACCTCCTCATCAGCAAGAGACATCAGACCAAGCAAAGAAGTAATATCAGGTGAAGGCAGCTTATACGCAACTGTTTTCCTCAAACCAGCCATAGTCAATACTCAGAAGTCTGGGCACTAGAACCGGGGAATATGCAAATGCCCCTGCAGCACAGACACACGTTAGTGAAATGCAAGTGGTAATGGATATGCAGACAATGCAATGCAAGTAACATGCAACAGGGACCAAAGCTGTAGCTGAATAGCCTGAACCCAATCAAGAAAGGTATCAGATAGACCATCCGGAAGTCATCAAACCCTGGTCTCAGATAGACCTAAAACAAAGCTCCAACACTGGTCTCTGACAGACCTCAAACCATAACTCCAACTGGTCTCTGGTAGACCTCAAATCACATCTCCAATTGGTCTCTGACAGACCTCAGAACACTCCAACTGGTCTCTGACAGACCTCAGAACACATCTCCAAATGGTCTCTGACAGACCTCCTAACCCTCCATAAATACCCAGGATCTCTGATCAAGAAATAACCGGTAGTCTGAAGGTCTAGTTACCTGCATAACCCCAAACCCTCTCACAGGTGGATGTCCTAGTAACTGACAAAGGTATGGCATCCTATGCGGTCGTCGGCGTCACAGACTTTCAGGGTTGATGATACGATTCCCAGAAGGAGTGGCATCATCAAATCCTGAAGAGGCCTCACTTAGCCAACTTCCAAATGATCGGTTCCCGGAGTCGACAATTCAGCTGACCAACAACCCCTTCGACCCAAAGGGTAGAAAAAGAAGCCAACCAGAAGAACCTCGTCCGAGTGTAGATTTCATGAGACACTAATGCAAGCAAAGCCGGCACGCGCCCACTACTTTCTACGCTAATTCTAGGTGCACTCAAGCCCAGGTCCGGCTTCTCACTCAATATCAGAACACCCGTCACACCCCAAATACAACAATAATAATCAATATACAAAGCTGAAAATAAAGGTCAGAAATATAAATCCATACAAAATCCTCGACGGGAAAACAAGCGTTAGGATTGACTCTCTTAAGGGACGTTGGATCCCAAATGCATAAGAACTATCGCAGCCCTTAGCAGCCAGGGGATGTTGGGTCCCCAGCAGAGTCGCCAGCTGTCGCTACTGCGAAAATCGGCGCCGGCTGAACAGAAGAGTCGCCACCATGCGTTATTTATCCCACGGGAGGGAAAGGAAACGCTCAGAGTAAACCTCGCACAACATGGGAAAGGTATGGTCATCGCAACCAAAACCTGGATTCGGGAGTCGGTTACGCAAGGGGAAGGTATTAGCACCCCTCACGTCCGTCGTACTCGACGGGATCCACGCTTGTTTTCGGGTATGGATTATTATTCTATCTAAACTATAGGTCAAGGGTTAAAAAGAAAATAAAACGAAAATAAAAATGACTCGGCAAAGTATCGCACTTTATGCCTACGTATTCCCGCCTGGAACGAGAAATCAGAGTCAACGTAGTTCGCCTACCTACGGGAAAGGAGGGGAAGATTGCTCACTAGGATATCGCATCCTATGCCTACGTACTTTCATACAGCACGAAAGATCAGAGCAAACGTAGTTCGGGCCACGTACGACACAAGTCTGTCTTGGTTGACTTTATTCCTTCTGAAAAAGGTTTTCTTGATTAGCAGTCCAAGCGGACAAAAATGACGTCTTGATGAGTTCACATTCTTTTACGGAAGAAGTGTCTTTTATTTTGTTTGAAATCTGTATGGCGTTTTTCTGTTTGTTTTGAGGAAGAAGAGACAGAACTCTAACCTACGGTTGCGAAGGGAATCAAACTAACCTAATGTTATCATGCATGGGTTAAGACCTAGTGTCTATCATGTTCCTCTCTTCCACAGAGAGAAACAGAGATCCTAAGGGAATAGACAGAAACAGAAACAAGATCAGATATATACAGTAAAACAGTAAAATGCATGAATGCAGCAATACAAGAGAGGCAAGGGAGTCCCACTCAACCTCGACCCTAGAAAACAATAGGCAAAAGTGAACAGACTTCACTCTCAACCCAACAGGGTAAACAGCAAACAATACAGTCCAGAAAACCAATCAATACATCAGAAATGAAATACAGCAAAAATAAACAGCATCAGCAGCTCTGAATCAACATCTGGCTTCAAGTAATCTCCAATCATTTATGGGCTTCAACAAGCATCAATCTCCATCTTCATGGTCTCCAGGTAAGGGCTTTGATCATCAGTCTTTTATCTGCAATGGTTTTCTTCAAGCCTCAGGCTCCAGAATGAACATCAGCCAACCAGATGAAGTGAATGAATGTTAGACAGTTAATTACCTACCAAGGGTGGTTCATCAACTGCTAACATTATACAGATAATTTTCCCTCAAAAAGTTCTATCTTTCAAATACATTCACTGATCCTTCCAAAGGAAGGAGGTGGATATTTGAAAGAGACTTTGAATCATAGAGAAAGGATAGAGGCAGACAAAGCCATCTATGTTTGAGAAGCAAGCTTTCTAATCTAGAGCTCTGCCTAGCTCCTAAACCCTAGTCTCCTCAGCAGCTGCTAGCAAGAAACTCCTCTTCAACTCTGGCAATTGCTCTTCAATCTCTGGATCTCCAATGGTCTTCATCTCCTCAAGTCTTCAGCTCTCCCAAGTCCCCAGACAATCCCAATACCCACACAAGCAAGCAATAATCCCCAGAGGGCACACCACACCAGTCAGTCAGATATACAGTATATCAATAGCAGTAGGGGAATCCTGACTTTTTCTGAGGGATCTAATAACTACCCATAGCCCCTATAGTCCCATAACTAAACTAGTCAAGCCCTAAGTCCTAAGGGAAAAGAATCAAATCTCCTAAGTCATCACCTAAAACCCTAGTTTTATTCATGTTATTCACACCTACATTAAGCACCTAAATTTAATTTCTAAAATGGGAACTAAATTGAATCTACAAGTTCAATGTCTAACCTAAACAACCTAAAAAGAATGGATGAAAAATATTGAAGCAATTAATAGAACAAAAAATATCAAAATCATGTATGAAATGAAATTATGTAAAATGCTATTTATTTAGAAAATATGGGAAAAATATCAAATAAAAAATAAAATGCCATTTTTATTTTTTATAATTTTCTTGACATCCTAAAGAAAAATATGCAAAAAGAATGAATTAAAAATGATGATTTTTCTATTTATTATGAATTTTATAAGATGCATGAAAAATATAAAGAAAATAAAAAGAAAATGGAAAGAAATAGCCAGAGGGGTGCAAATATGAACACGCTGCAGTTGTTTTATTGAGTGGGCTGAGGACCGGGGGTGCAAATAGGACAAGTCCATAGGCCCAATTCGCTTCAGAATCTCACCAAAACCAAAAAAACTCCAGAACGGTGTATATAGCAATAATTCTAGTTGATTTCATGTTGGGCCTGGTTGGGAGGGGTGTTAAAAGCAAAATTCACTTAAGCCCAATGGTCAGATTAAATGATACGGTGCGTTTTGCTCATCAAAAGAAATCCCTCACACACTATGGGTCACGCACATCCTTTGGATTATGGTCTCGGTCAATGATTTGTCACGATCCAAGGGCTCAGAACCTTTCTTCCTCATTTGAAATCAGCCTTGGAGCCAAACGCCATGGATGAATGCTTCCAAGAACACCAACTGATCCTCAGACGAACTTCCTCAGTTCTTGATGAAACCCTAAGGTGCAAAGACCAAACTCACTCCAAATTCCATCAGCAACTCGGTCATGGCTTCAGAAATAGTTGAAACACAACCTAACCCTAAACCCGATAACTATCCCCAAAATACGATCAAGAACCGACTCTCATAATTCTCAAAATTAATGGCATAAACCTGTTCCTCTCTTCACCTAGATCATTTCCCCCTAAAGAACTAAGTCTAATACTCCCAATTCGAAGAGTTCTTGCTTCTAACAGAAATTATGCCAACCTAAAAAACATCACCAAATCGATCCATACTTTCCAGAAATGATCTACTACTTATTCCCTATCATTCTAACCTATTAATCTTGCTAAACTATGCATAAATTAGAATGTAGAGATCAAGATGCAAACCTGATAAAATGTGTGAACCAGATAGGGGAATCCTTCAAATCACTGCTTGTACTTGTGCAGAAACACTCAGTGACACGAGAGCTTGCTTCTGTTTGCACTAGTTTGGGTTGATTGTGCTCGAATCTTGGAAATGGATTTGAAGCTGCAAGCTGCCAAACTCAATATACAGAACACGATTTGGACCTGAATTTCTTCTGATCTTGATTGTTACACACTCAATGATGATGATAGAGTTGAATCAGATCAAGAAACTGAACAGAATATGGAAGAAATGAAGACTTGGAAAATGACTTGCTATGGAGGAAATTTGATCTCAATCTCTCTTTCTGCAGCAATTCTCTCTAAAAAATGCATCTGAGCACATCCCAAGTTACTTATAGATGGTGTAAGAATGATCTAGAAGGGACTGGAACAATCCAATGAGAAATTGGATATCTCACTTCATGAGATTTTTGATTCCATGCTAAGCATAGGCCATTCTTTGTTCAAGCTTGCACACTCCTCATTTCTCATTTGAAATTCTCCTTAGAGGATATTTTTGATGTGCTGAAAAACCTTGCAAGCTTGCCCATTGATTCCTTGTTTATGTGGGGTTTTGCCATGTGACCTTATGAGGCAAGGAGCAAATTTTCAAAGGAAGTCCCATTTTTAAGCTTAAACTCAAAAATGTGGATGAACCAATGTCTTTAAAATGAGGTTTCCAATCAAAATGATATATTGGATGACCTATTTTGGATTTCTAGATCCTCCAAACCAATTTCCAAATTCAACTTTTTCAACTTATAAGCCATTTTTAGTTCATTTTTTTGACCAATCATGCAAATCCATGCTATGAGCTTTTCCAATCATTCATGACCTCCCTTCTGGACTTAAAATGGCATTTTGAGCAACTTTCATGTTTTGAGTTTTTTCATTTGAGGCTTGGAAATAGGAGATATGGCCTTTGCTTAAAAATGACCTATAACTGACAAATGACCAAAATACCCTTTGCTTGCCAAGACCATAAGTAGAGTTCCACACATCATATGAAGGCATACCATACCATTCTAGAAAGCTAAGACAATGAGGAACAATTCTTATGTTGACCAGAAATTCATTTGAAATCTCCTTGAGGGGTAAAAATAGCTTGGAAGTCAAGTCACTTTCACAGACAAAATTTCAGATACCTCAGATGACCTGTAACTTGCAAGGACCATAACTTGAGTTCTATAAATCTCCTTGATGTCTTCCACCACTCAAATTAAAGGTCTTGAGATCCTCTACAAGTTTCATGTTGGCCAAGGATCCATTTGAAGCTTGCATTTTGACTTATCTTGCTTGGAAATTTGACCTAAACTAGGGGATTTTACATAGAAACCCTAATTTAGAAACTCCTCTTCTCCTTGATTTCTCTTGATTTCTTCTTAGAATAACAGCATATATTTATTCTCCATGTCAAATGATGAACCCCACCTCTCTCCAATAGCCCTTAATGCCTTTAAATCAATCAATTGACCTAGGGTTGACCTAGGGTTGACCCAGATGAAACCCTAGTTGACTGTCTTCAACTGCAATTCTTGTGGTTACCTCAACAACTTGTTTTATTCCCCAAATGACTTTCTAAGCCTCTCATGATGTCTAGATGCTCTCCATGCCTTCAATTCACAACTCACAACCCCCTTGTTGACCCTCAGATGCCCTCAGATAGGAAATAGACTCAAGGCTTGATCTGCTGAGCTCTCTACTCTCAAATTCTTTTCTGATGACTTGAATGAGATGGAATTAGGATAATAACCTCTTGATAGGCCTCTAGAGATGAGAATAATGATTGGTCCCCTGTTGAATGACTTGGTATGCTTATGCTATGCAGATGAATAACCTATATTCATGACTCTATATGCAAATGCTAATGATATTGAAACATAAACCAAGTGAATAAGGTTGAGCAAATTTTAGGGTGCAACACTTATCATATCATATCATATTATATTATCGTTTATGCTTCTGTTATTTTTCCTTTGTGTGTTGGGCACATGTTTATGCTTCCGTCATTTTTCTTTTTTCCATTTGGACCTTACTTTGTTCAAAACACTAATAAAGGATTAAACCTCTAAAAAACTTTGTCCTATCAACTTTGTGGCTATGCTCTTGGACTATTATTAGACCTTGGACTTCTTGGACTATTCTTGGACCCTTGGACTTAGAATTAGGTCTCTTTCTCTTTGCTTGGAGTATTATGGATCTTTGCCTTTATTTAGCTTGTTCATTTGCTTATGCTCAAGATGGATGAAATTATTTTGGTTTGCTATGGATTGTGCTACAATTTGGTTAGATCCTTCTTATCTCTAGCTTTTATTGTGCTTTCTAGGATAGTCACTTCATCTCCTCACTTTATTCAATTTTCAAAACCTTCTTGCTTTCAAATTTCAAACCGCTTTCACAACAAAACCTTGACTTTTGTCAAGTGCCTTTTTTCAAACTTATTTTTCTTCAATAAATGTCAATCAATGTTAACCATACTTTGACTCTTTTTAAAAAGACATAAAAAACATTCAAACTCATCCAAGACTTTTGTGCCTTATGCGCTTTCTTTCAAAAACTTTTTTCCATAAGTTTAGACATGAGTCATATCTTTAAGCGAAACTATTCGCTTGGAAATGATGACTTGTCTTTTCACTTAAAATCAACCATAACAAACCTATTTTGTTATTTGTACCATGAACTACGGGGTTTTGATCCTATATTGCACTTATGGGTATGTAGCATGAGGCGATAAGTCTCTCCAAACACAAAAATCTAAAAAAACAATTCTCTTCTCATCTCCCTAATCTTCTTTCAAACAAACCATTTTCAAGCCAAAAAGCGTAAATATTTCAAAGGGCTCCTATAGAGTACTATAGACGTTTTGGGTGCTAACACCTTCCCATTGCATAACCAACCCCCTTACCCAGATCTCTGTTTTCTTGTTCTTGTTTTAGAACTCTTTGGTTTTACTTGCTCTTTTTCCTTTCCTTTTTGGATAAAATAAAAGTGCGGTGGTGACTCTTGCATTTTTGGAGTTAAGTTAATCAATAGCTTATACTCACAAATTTCCCCGCTACAGAAAAGTGGCGACTCTGCTAGGGAGAAGAGATGTTCCTAGTGGGTTTAGCCTACTTTGATTTATTTATCGCTTTTTGTTTGATTCGTTTGTTATTGCTTGTTCTATTTTGGTGCTTGGTGATCCTGTATGGTGAGATAAGTCCTATACCCGGACTTGAGTGCACTTATGATATGAGGGTGGTATAGTCTTGTTGGCTTACATGGAGTAGTCCTTACTAAGCTAACTTGAGATCCCCCGCTCAGTAAAGGCCCCTTTGAAATTACTGATGTCTTACGAGTAGTCGTATTTGGCATTACTTTTTCCGATCTGGGAGCCTGAGAAGCTGAGGACCTTAGAACCCTTTAGCCCATCTTGGCCTTGCTAGGACGTGGTGTGGTGGCTATTAAGGTGTAGACTTGAATTAGTTGTTACGCGATACCACACTCAAACGAGTTTCTCTTGAGAATGTTATTAGCTGACGAGTAGTCGTCTAAGCCGATAATATCCAAAAGATGGAATTATGACTCTGGGAACTTTTTAGAACCTTGTTCTACAGGGATGATATAACCTTAGTACATACTTTTGTGGGTTGGTTCTTACCTTTGGCTCCATGCTCATGCCGAACCTTTGAACCTGTGTGATCTTGTCCGTGGTTGTTGCATCCATGCATTGTGTTGCACCCAAAAATTTGTCCAACCTGTTTTCTTGTTACTGGCTTTTGTTTCATTTTTGCATTTAGCATTTGCATTGCATGGCATTCGTTCTTGAGACAGGGGATCAAGGTTTTCCCGTGGCTCAATTTTCACCTTCAGTGCAAGCAATCAAAGCAGCGAATATCTCTGGCATTTATTTTGCCCAGCAGCGATCGATTTTATTTTGTTTTGCAGGTTAATTTCAAATCAAGATCAACACTCAGGCTCATAACAAGCTTTTTCACAGTAATAACGGTCAAAAAAATGAGGTTCAGCGGCTAAACAAAGCTCCAGACAGTTGAAACAGGGCAAATGGACATATTTCCCACTAAAAGGCGCCAAATTCAAAATTTTGAAAGTGTTAATTGGTTAACACATATGGTTAACCGATTAACCATTAGGGAAATTAGCCTAGATTTGAAATTTTAACAGTGTTAACCGGTTAATGCATATGGTTAACCGGTTAACCATAACATATTTTGCCCTGTACGTGATTTTGCAAGCCAAATGCACTTGGGGTCCAATTTTGATCACCTTGGAATTCAAATTTTCACTTGGGAAGGATCTAGAACACCTTTAAATTTCAGATTTCCCTCCAAAATCCCATTCCACATTCCAAGACTTGATTTCCAATCCTTGCTTTGGATCCCAAACCTAATTGATATTTAAGTGATCCACTCCAAACCAACACAATTCTAACCTTCATTTTTCACCCTCACTTTAGATTTGATCTCAAATTCTCTCAATTCTCCAAATTCCCTCCATAGCCAAAACCTTCAATCAAATCTCTTTTTCATTGGAATTCTTGATTCTTCATTGGAATCAATGGATTCTTGAGCCTAAACCTCCATTTACCATCATCATTGGATCAATTTTCATAATCCATTTTCGTGCAAACTGAGATCTGATTTTGGAGCTTGATCTAGAAGTGATTATTTGAAGCATTTTGACTCAAAGTTGGTGGATCCTCATTCATACAACAACAATTGGCTTGGATCTTGAAGTTTTCCAGATGTCTAGCATTTGATCTACTCAAATTCAGTTGATCAACATTTACCAGAGCAAATCTCCGCTCCGAAGGTTGGATCCGAATTTGTTTTTGGCTTATTTGCTTTAATCATGTCGATATTCATTTTTGATTGAATTTGTGTTGATTTAATCCATGTGATCTGTGAATCGACTATGATAATCTGTTTCCATGTTGTTGGATATCTGTTTTCTATTGTCAATTTCGTGCTTAATTGATATGTTGATCTGTTGGAACCTTGGATAAGTTGTTTTGTGCTGGAAGTGATTTTCTGCTGCTGTTTTTGGCTTCTGGTACAGTGTTAATCGGTTAACCTATATGGTTAACCGATTAACCAATTCAAATATTCACATTTTTCAAAGTTTTCAGGGTGTTAACCGGTTAACGCCTGGTGTTAACCGATTAACACCTATGAATTTCCAGATTTTCACTTGTTTTACACAGGTTAACCGATTAACACTGTGCCAGAATGCCATATTTGTTGTTTTGCTTGCATGTTCGCATACCGGTTCGATTCGAATCATCATAGATCAGTGTGATGCATTAGGATTGAATTGTTTTGGCTATTTGTCACTGTTTGTGGTTGATTAATCATGATTTTGTTGACATGTGTGTTCATTCTCCAATTGTTTACATGCTTGTGTATGTGGTTCGAATTGGTCATTTGTTCGCATGTTCATTTGCTTTCGTCTCCTGTTTTTTCTCACATGTTTGCATCATTCTTGCATCGCTGTTAGGGTCGAGACGCGCTTGTGGCGACTGCTGCCTCACACACTTTTCCTCCCTCCCACCATTCTAGATGTGCATTTTTCATGTTTGCATTCTTTACTTGTGATTGATTCTTCCTTTGTTCTTCTTGTGCTTTTTGCCATGATCCCCATAGGATTCCTAGTCCCTCCGTTTAGGATGGGAGTAGGAGAGACATTAGGTGCTCAATCCAAGTATGCTAACATTAGGGTAGATGTTTCCCCTTTTTATCCGAACCTTAGGATCACTTTGCATGACAACGTTAGGGCCGAGTTTCCCATAGACCTTCAGTGCGTCTGTCTTCTCATCTCAAAATCATGCTAACTCATTTAATAAAGGCGATAAACATTGCGCGCTACGAGCCTTAAGCTACATGGGGAATGATGAGTGAGGGGTCTCCTCTCGCTTACCTAGAGTGTTTAGTATACGTCCCGTTTGGGGGCGATATACGACGCATTCGCCTCCGTTTCATAATCTTTAGTGCAACGTGAATCACAAACCGAATTAATTTGCTTCCCTAAAAAACACAAAACAAAACTCAAACCCTTTTTGCTTCGGGATTAATCAGGAAAATCTTTTCAGAAAAAGAGTGTTGTTAACTCTTAGTTCTATCGCAAATGGTAACGCCTAAGTCTCCCATGCTCGAGCTGCATACACCAACTGCTAGAACTGATTGTTAACCCTACTCGGGCCTAAAAAACTTTCGAGCCAACCGGTGTTCTTTTTGGCCCGAACTACGTTTGCTCTGATCTTTCATACCAGATGAAAGTACGTAGGCAGAAGACACGATGTCTTGGCGAGCAACCTTCCCCCCTTCTCTCCCGTAGTTAGCCGAACTATGTTGACTCTGACTTTCCCATTGCACGAGGGAATATGTAGGCACAGAGCTGTGACGCTCTGCCGAGTCTCTTTTCTTTTCTTTTTATCCTGAAGCCTGTAGCGTAGATAGTGTTAGAACACAAATTGGTGTTTCTTATATCTCTATGTTTTGATGATAACTTTTATGGAATTTTGTATTAAGAAAATATACACTCTAAAATTTGTTCAAGTATAATTGTTTCAAGTATAAAATTGAAAACTCTTAAAGAAGCAAAATACATAAGTACAAGAAACTATGCAAGGCTCTGAAGCATCAGATGCAAGACTATCAGAAGATTCTGAAGCGCTGCCAGAAGGATCTGAAGCAGAAGCTACAAAATGATCTGAAGCGTTAATGAAAGAAGTGTATAAAGAGTACAAAGCTTTGATCTAATCAGACTCTGAAGTTCTTTTCACTGCAAAATTAGAGGCTTTGATAATCATACTCTTATCATTAATATTCACGCTCAAGCACATTCTACTGCATACTCTGACGAAGACTCTGATCAAGATTGAGACTCTAATATATTAAGATCTGATCATCTATTCAGGCTCTAAACATCTCAATCATTTTAGCTCTGATCATCTTAAAGTATTTCATACCTTTAAGCTTGCTACAAGTTTTGAAGTGCAGATTATGAAGACTTCATCCTGAAGGAAGCTTGTTGAAGAAGCTGTAAACTTGATTGGACGTGGTGCTACTTCCAAAGTAACCAACGGCTATTTTGTCCAAAGAAGTGACGTGGTGCAAATCCCAATGCTTCTACAACCATACTTTTCCTGCAGAAAGCATATCTCTACCCATACTTTTTGGTAATGAAAAGTCTTATATTCTAATATTATATACAGCTGCACATCACTCAAAGCAATTGGAAAAGCTATAAAAGGAGAACTTCTACAACATTTTGAAGCTGCTAATTTCCTGCTCATCACTTGCTCATTGCTAGTTCACTCAGAAAGAAATTCTCATACACGCTTGATTCACCAAAGTGAAAATCTCACAAAGATCTTATTCATTTGATCTTTCATAAAACTGTATAGTTTTTTGTTGTACTTAATCTTAAGTGTAAATATCACAGTTGTGATACAGCTTATTAGAAGCATTCAAACACTTGTTAGTTTACATTAATTTGTAAGAAGTTCCTTAAGAAGACCAAGGTGTGGTCAGTAGTTCTTGAGAAGACTAAGACGATTGTTCTTAGTGCTTACTATTTTAATCAGTTGATTAATAGTGGATTAAGTCCTTGTGAAGAAGGGCAAATCATCTTTGATAAGGTGGACTGGAGTAGTTGAGTTCAACGAACCAGGATAAAAATCTTGAGTTGTTTTTATTGCCATATTTCTTAAAACTCTTATTCACCCCCCCCCCCCCCCCCCCTTCTAAGTGTTTTTCCACCTTCAGTTGGCATCAGAGCCCCGGTTCTGTTTGTGCTATCACTTAACCGTGACCAGAAAAGATCCAGCGGGAAAAACTCTTGATATTCTTGGTTGATAAACAATATGGCTGCTGAAACTTCAACACCCAACAACAACAAATATGAAGAAAGAGTCAGCACAAAACCTCCCATGTTTGATGGAGAAAAATTTGACTATTGGAAAGATAGACTAGAAAGTTTCTTTCTAGGATTTGATGCTGATCTTTGGGACTTAGTTATTGATGGATATGCTCATCCCACTGATGGGAATGGCAAGAAAGTTGACAGAAAATCAATGACTGAGGCGCAAAAGAAGGAATTCGGAAATCACCACAAGGCTAGAACTATCTTGCTAAATGCTATATCTCATACTGAGTATGAGAAAATAACCAACAGAGAAACTGCCTTTGATATATTTGAATCCCTGAAGATGACTCATGAAGGGAACTCTCAAGTTAAAGAAACCAAGGCTCTGGCGCTGATCCAGAAGTATGAAGCTTTCAAAATGGAAGAATCTGAATCTATTGAAGCCATGTTTTCCAGATTCCAGATTCTCACTGCTGGCCTAAAGGTTCTGGACAAGGGTTACTCTACAGCAGATCATGTCAAGAAAATAATCAGAAGCTTGCCAACCAGATGGAGACCCATGGTCACTGCTCTGAAGCTGGCAAAGGATCTGAACAAGATTACGCTGGAGGAACTAATCAGTTCTCTAAGGAGTCATGAGATTGAACTAGAGGAAGATGAGCCCCTAAAGAAAGGTAAGTCAATTGCTTTAAAATCTAATAAATCTGTTAAAGCATTTCAGGTATTAGAAGAAAGCTCTAAAGAATCTGCTTCTGAAGATGAAGAAGAACTATCCTTGATGTCCAGAAGAATCAACAAACTCTGGAAGAACAAGCAAAGGAAGTTCAAGAACTTTAGAAAACCATATCAACACAAAGAATCTTCTGGACACAGAAGATCTGGAGAACACTTTGGATACAGAAGATCTGGAGAATCCTATGGACACAGACGATTTGGAAAAAGAGAGGTTGTTTGCTATGAAGTCAAGGAACCTGGGCACTACAAGAGTGAATGTCCAAATCTTCAGAAGGAGAACCCAAAAAGAAAGTCAGATCACAAAAAGAAAGTTCTGATGGCTACCTGGGATGAATCAGATGCATCTAATTCGTCATCAGAGTCAGAAGAAGAATGTGCAAGTGTAGCATTCATCACTGACATTGAAGACAATGCTGAATCATCTGGATCAGAATCAGAATCTGATTCTGAGGAGGTATTTGCTGAACTTTCTAGACAAGAACTTGTTGAAAGTCTATATGATATTCTTGAAAACTATAGCAAAGTTAAACTCAAATACAAAACGCTTCTAAAGCATATTGAATTTGAGAGTAACAAGTTTGAATCAGAAATAGCTGAACTAAAAGCTGAAAATCTTCAATTGGAAAATAATTTAGAATCTGCTCAACTAAACTCTGATTCAAAATCTGAACCATCCTCTAAAAATATTTTACAAGAGTATGACTATAGTTTCAGGAAATTTCTAACTAAAAGCCTAGATAGAAGCAAAATGGCTTCAATGATCTATGGTATTAGCAGAAACTATAGAAAAGGTGTTAGATATAAATCTTTCTCTTATGAAGATTCAAATCCAAAATCTGTAGATAAACTGGATATCAAGTATCCTCCTTTATATTCTCAATTTACATTTGGTAACTTAAATGATATTAAACACACAAGTTCTAATCAGAACAAACTTGTGTTTAATAAATCTAAAGCTAATCAGAACAAGTCTTATGTTGAAAGACAGAAGTTCAGAAAAAGCTTTAAGGCAACTAACCAAAAAGGACCCAAGAAAATATGGGTACCTAAGGATAAGATAATCTATGTTGCAGACATCCTTAGCAGCAAAGTCAAGACTCTAGTCATGGTATCTGGACTCTGGATGCTCACGACATATGACGGGAAAAAGGTCTATGTTCCAAAGTCTGGAGCTTAGATCTGGAGGAGATGTCAAGTTTGGAGGGAATCAGAAGGGCAAGATAATTGGCTCTGGAACCATAGGCAATGGTAAACTTCCTTCCATAACTAATGTCTTGCTTGTTGAAGGATTAGCTCATAATCTATTGTCCATAAGTCAATTAAGTGACAATGGTTATGACATAATCTTTAATCAAAAGTGTTGCAAAGCTGTTAGTCAAAAGGATGGCTCAATCCTCTTTAATGGTAAAAGGAAAAACAACATTTATAAAATTAGTCTTTCAGAACTTAAAGTTCATAATGTTAAATGCCTTATGTCTGTAAATGAGGAGCAATGGGTCTGGCACAGAAGATTAGGTCATATTAATATGAGACGTATATCTCTGATTAATAAGCTTAATCTGGTCAGAGGACTTCCTAATCTGAAGTTCAACTCAGATGCTCTTTGTGAAGCATGTCAGAAAGGAAAATTTTCAAAATCATCTTTCAAATCCAAAAATGTTGTTTCAACTTCAAAACCATTAGAGTTACTTCACATTGATCTGTTTGGACCAGTGAAAACTGCATCCATCAGAGGCAAGAAGTATGGATTAATCATTGTTGATGACTACAGCAGATGGACATGGATAAAATTCCTAAAACACAAGGATGAGTCACATTCTTTGTCCTTTGACTTCTGCAAAGAAGTCCAAACTGAAAAAGATTTCAAAATTGTTAAAGTCAGAAGTGATCATGGTGGAGAATTTGAAAACAAAAATTTTGAAAAATATTTTAATGAAAATGGCGTTGCTCATGATTTCTCCTGTCCTAGAACTCCACAACAGAATGGAGTTGTAGAGAGGAAAAATAGAACTTTGGAAGAGATGGCCAGAACCATGATCAATGAGACTAACATGGCAAAACATTTTTGGGCAGAAGCAATTAACACAACATGTTACATTCAGAACAGAGTGTCTATTAGACCTCTTCTGGAAAAGACTCCTTATGAATTGTGGAGGAATAAAAAGCCAAACATTTCTTATTTCCATCCTTTTGGATGTATTTGTTTTATGCTGAACACTAAAGAGAATCTTAACAAGTTTGATTCTAAAGCACAAAAGTGTTTCATGCTTGGATATTCTGAACGCTCTAAAGGCTACAAAGTATACAATACTGAGACACAGATTGTGGAGGAATCTATACATGTTAGATTTGATGATAAGCTTGGCAATCAAAAGCCAAAGCAGCTTGAAAAATCTGCAGATGGAGAAGTTATTCTCACAGAATCTGAGAAACCAGAGGTAGAGAAAGCTCAAGAAGAAGCTACTTCAGATGCAACTCCATTAGCTGCTCAGATGAATAACATGAATATTTCTGAAGAACTAACAGTTAAAGGATCATCCAAAATCAAAGCTTCTCATCCAGAAGAAATGATTATTGGGAAGAAAGATGACCCTATAAGAACAAGGTCGTTTATCAGATCATTTGGAACATCACTTCTTGGGTTGGTATCTATTATTGAACCAACATCTGTGGATGAGGCTCTAAGTGATAATGATTGGATACTTGCAATGCAAGATGAGCTGAATCAATTTACAAGAAATGA
The DNA here is from genome assembly GCA_963859935.3 of Lathyrus sativus. NCBI lineage: Eukaryota > Viridiplantae > Streptophyta > Magnoliopsida > Fabales > Fabaceae > Lathyrus > Lathyrus sativus. The sequence goes on along the minus strand of OZ012737.1, from coordinate 322,556,507 downwards.
TGTGTGGGATCTGGTTCTAAGACCAAAAGGTTTCAACATTATTGGAACAAAGTGGGTATTCAGAAATAAACTAAATGAGCAAGGAGAAGTTGTTAGGAACAAAGCAAGGTTAGTAGCTCAAGGCTACAATCAACAAGAAGGAATTTTACACTGAAACTTATGCTCCAGTGGTAAGGTTAGAATCTATACGCCTTCTTATTTCATTTGCTGCACAACATAACATCACTCTATATCAGATGGATGTTAAGAGTGCCTTCTTAAATGGCATTATAGAAGAAGAAGTTTATGTCCATCAACCTCCTGGTTTTGAAAGTGATAAATTTCCAGATCATGTTTTCAAACTTAAAAAATCTCTTTATGGTTTGAAACAAGCTCCCAGAGCTTGGTATGAAAGATTAAGTAATTTTCTTCTGGAAGAGAATTTTATCAGAGGCAAAGTGGACATAACTCTTTTCTGTAAAACATTTAAGAAAGATTTACTAGTTTGTCAAATTTATGTGGATGATATTATTTTTGGATCTACCAATATTATGCTGGGAAAGGAGTTTGCTTTGTCTATGCAGGCTGAATCTGAAATGAGCATGATGGGAGAACTTAGATTCTTTTTGGGAATCCAAGTAAATCAGACTCCAGAATGCACATACATTCACCAGACTAAATATGTCAAAGAGCTTCTGAAGAAATTCAATCTGAATGAAAGAAAATTGGCAAAGACTCCAATGCATCCTACAAGCACACTTGGTAAGGAAGAGGTAAGTAAAAAAGTTGATCAAAAACTTTACAGAGGTATGATTGGATCTCTCTTATATTTGACTACTTCAATACCTGATATTTTATTCAGTGTTTGTCTGTGTGCTAGATTCCAATCAGATCCTAGAGAATCTCACTTAACAGCTGTTAAGAGGATTCTAAGGTATCTGAAAGGTACTACTAATGTGGGTCTGTGTTACAGAAGATCTGATGAGTATAAATTAGTTGGATTCTGTGATGCTGACTATGCTGGAGACAGAGTAGAACGTAAAAGCACTTCTGGAAGCTGTCAATTTCTTGGAAGTCATTTGATCTCCTGGTTCAGCAAGAAGCTACCCACAATTGCACTTTCAACAATAGAGGCAGAATATATTGTTGCTGCTAGTTGTAGCACCCAGATGCTCTGGATGAAAAGTCAACTAGAAGATTATCAGATTTTTGAGAGTAACATTTCTATCTTCTGTGATAATACTTCTGCTATATGCTTATCTAAAAACCCCATTTTACACTCTAAAGCTAAGCATACAGAGATTAAACATCATTTCATCAGAGACTATGTTCAGAAGGGAATTATCAATTTAAACTTTGTGGATACAGATCATCAGTGGACTGATATTTTTACAAAACCCCTTGCTGAAGATAGATTTAAATTTATTCTGAAAAATATAAGTATGGACTTCTGTCCAGAATAAAATATTCATCAGATGAAATTTTTTTCAGATGATAAATGTCTAAACTTTGAAGTATTTCTTCATTTTCAATTCTATGTTTATTTATTTGTGTGTAAATCTGAACTAACAAGGCTCAAAGGATCTAAATGTTGCCTAACATTTCATTTCTCAAAGAGTTTCAGAGGCACATGCAAGCAAACACATGTAGCTCAGAATCTGGAAAGGTAGAGTGCACCATATTGAATTGAGGTTTGAGGTATTGCTTGGAAAATCCAAAATCTCTTGATTTTCCCCCCTTTTGTCAGAATCTTAAATGCTTGATATGATTTTATTCTTTGCATTAATTGCTTGACATGATTATGTTTCACTTCATTCAATGCTTATGTGTACGCATGAGATCTTGTGTCTTTTTGCATGCCCTAAATTGCTCTATAAATTCTCACAACACCTCACAAATCACACTTTACACTCTTTTCACTTCTCATATGCATTTCTGTCTTCTCTATTGTTTCCATCTCATTTCAAAACCCAAAACCTCTCATAAACCCAGACGCATCTCAAGAACATCAATGGCTTCATCATCTTCAACATCTGCTCAGATGCAAACCTCAACTGCTGCTGCATCATCTCCAAATGCTGCTGCTTCATCTCAAACTGCTGTTGTGTACAAGGCACCTGTGAGAACTCTTCTCACTCTAATCAAAGATCTTGAAGTTCTGTGTGAGAACTTTGTGGATTTTGAATCCATTAAAGAAAATGGTTTTGATCTCTACCCAACCATCAAAACTCAGAACTGGGAAAAGTACTTTGACAGGATGATGGGTCCTGTTTATCCAACCTTGGTGAAGGAATTTTGGATACACACTCAAGTTTTCCCTAAGTTCACTCATTCTTTTGTTCTTGAGAAGGAAATAGTTATTACTGAGAAGTTAATTAGACAACTACTTGAGTATAAGGAAACTGACGGAATCTCAAGTATGGCTACTGCTCGTGTGGACTTGGCTGACATTTTTTCAAGAAGTTTGTGTTTCTGGGGAACCATCCAACAAGGTCAAAGATCTGAAGCTTGTTTACAGAATCTGGGCTAAGATTTTCATGAGTTCTATCTTTCATAGAAAATCTTCTAACTCACCAGATTATGTCAACTCAGAACAAATGTACTTCATGTTCTGTATGAGTAAAGGCAAGAAGGTGGATCTGCCTTATCTTCTGTTCAGTCATCTTCTGAACTATATCAAGGAAACAAGAGAAGAAGTAAGGGTTAAAGCTGGAAAGATCAGAAATTGGATCCCTATGGGAAGACTGATATCAGACATTCTAACAGAGAATGGTCTTGTGAAGCATCTGACTGATGCTGGAGTGACAGATGATCTGTCTTATGCTGTAGGATCTGTCATAAATGGGAACACTCTTAAAAGAATGAAGGTCATTTCAGAGCTTGCTGGAAAACCCAAGAAATTTAACTCTGAAGAAGTTAGCAGAAGGAGAATTCCTTTAGCAGATTTTCCTATGTTCAGTGCTGATGAACCTAGGAACATCATTCTGACATTCATTGCTGATTGTTTAAAGAATGGTATCCCTTTGCCTGCTAACATAGTTCATAAGGAAGGAGAAGTTCTGCCAAATCTTCTGAGAGAAAGGCGCAAGAAGAGGAAAGCTGAGGAAGGATCTGTTGCACAGCCTAAGATGAAAGCCTCTGATGCTGCTGACGAACTAGAAAAGGACAAGAAGCAGAAGGAAAATCCTCCAGAAGCTAGCTTGGAGGAAATAAGAGAAACAATTCAACAGGTATTAACATATGATCCCAAACCATCTGCCCCTTCACCCTCACCTTCACCTCCACCATTGCCTCCTCAACCATCTGAACCTCAATCATCTGAACCCACTTCATCTCCTCACACACATTCTCAACCATCTTCTGTTTAACAACCATCTGAACCCCCTCAACAGAAATCTTCTGAACAACAACCCCCTCAACAAACACAATCTGAACCACAACAACAACCATCTTCTGAACCACAAAAACAATCTGAACCACTCTCTTCTACTCAACCACCAGAAGAACCAACCATCCCAAATCCTGAACCATCTGTCCAACAATCATCTAAAGACATTCTGGATGTGCAACCCATTGCAACCATGTATGTCCTCTCTTCAACTTCATGTCATTCAACTGAATCATCTGATTCTGATGAATCTGAAGTCCCCTCACCAACTAGCTTACAAATTCCTGATCCTTATAAACCACTACCATCTGACCTACCTGCTTCTGACCACCCTCTTCGCTTCAAATTCAATTTCACAGATTTTATAACACCCTCATCTGATGTTGTTACATCAACACCATCTGATGGTGACACCTCTACTCCTCAACTCACCATACCACTAACATTCATACCACAACCACCATCTGAACAACCATCATCTGATCACGCACCTCCTGAACAAAACCAAACACGTCCTGAACCATCACAAAAAGTCACCATAGAAGACTTTCTGAAACCCAAACCCAGATCAGATGTTTCTACTCTGTTCAAAAATTTCAAGAAGGAAATACGTATGGGGATTGCTTATGTGGAGAAAGAGTGCATGGCTAGTATGGATCCTGCTTAATCTGAAGCTTCTTGGAACAAATTCATCTCTAAGTTCAACTCTGCTGCATCTGATCTCAGAACACTTTGTGCTGATGATGCAAAGGCAAAGTTTGCTGAAATGGTCAGACAGACTCTGCTGAGCATTATCACAACCCCAGTGCTTCTTCTGGAAGATGCTCCTGCTGAAGATTCTGCAATGATAGAAGATACTGCTGCATTTGACATGGAGATTGATCATCCTATGGCAACTGCGTCTGCTTCTGAACCCTATGCATCTGAGATGAAGACTGAGACTCCAAATGTTGTCCAAGAAGTCAAGGAAATCAGATCATGGATGATAAAATAGGAACAGACTACTGAAGATATCAAGACTTGGATGGCCAAGCAAGAAGAGTCCACTGCTAAGATTACTGATCTTCTGACCTTGATTGCTTCTCACCAGCCCTAGTTTTCTTTTCCATGTTTTTGCATTCTTGTTTTGCATTTGTTTTCGGTTGTTCTATTTTTTGTCATCTGTTGTATGAACATCTTATCTTTTTTGTGCTATTTTGATCTGAATGAATCTGGCTGTTATGTTTTTCGTTTATGTGTTGTGTTTTTCTCTTCTTCTGTTATCTTTTCTGTCTTTAAAATTCTTTTTGATTATGACAAAAAGGGGGAGAAAGAGAATTTGATTGTTCAATCCATAAGCAATACTAAAATGAAATTCAAACATTGTTTTAATCTAACATTGAATCTTAAGACTTTCAGATCTTATTATTTCATCTGACAAAAATGATCTGAAGTTACCTTGAGAATTATCCAACCAGGCTCGGATCCTTGAAGCAAATTTGACTCTGATTCTGGAAGATACACCAGACTCTTCATTTTGAAAGAAATCAACAGACTCTAATTCTGGAAAGCATCCAAGCTCTAATTCTCTCTCTCATCAAGGATTTCTACCAGGTTCTGAAATATACTCAAAAAGGGAAGTGTTCTCTTCTATTAGAGTATTCATTTCAGGGGGAGATTCTTAATCTCAGGGGGAGTTATATATTTTATTTCTCTTTATTGAATAAAATTCCCTATGTTTTGTCATCATCAAAAAGGGGGAGATTGTTAGAACACAGATTGGTGTTTCTTATATCTCTATGTTTTGATGATAACTTTTATGGAATTTTATATTAAGAAAATATACACTCAAAAATTTGTTCAAGTATTATTGTTTCAGGTATAAAATTGAAAACTCTTAAAGAAGCAAAATACATAAGTACAAGAAACTATGCAAGGCTCTGAAGCATCAGATGCAAGACTATCAGAAGATTCAGAAGCGCTGCCAGAAGGATCTGAAGCAGAAGCTACAAAATGATCTGAAGCGTTAATGAAACAAGTGTACAAAGAGTACAAAGCTTTGATCTAATCAGACTCTGAAGTTCTTTACACTGCAAAATTAGAGGCTTTGATAATCAGACTCTTATCATTAATATTCACGCTCAAGCATATTCTACTGCATACTCTGACGAAGACTCTGATCAAGATTGAGACTCTGATATATTAAGATCTGATCATCTATTCAGGCTCTAAACATCTCAATCATTTTAGCTCTGATCATCTTAAAGTATTTCATATTTTAAGCTTGCTAAAAGTTCTGAAGTGCAGATTATGAAGACTTCATCCTGAGGAAGTGATCGCGACTTTCTATGTCTAATACAACCTAACTGCAAGTGCACAGTCTATTGTGTAGTAATAATAGATATCGATCCCACAGGGACTCGTAATCAAACTAGTGTTCTCGGGAGTTACTATGTTTAGCTAGGTAGAATATGTTTAAGGGAATAAGATTGTCACTAAAAGGGAACTAAGAATGCTACTTAGATTATAAATGATTGAATCGATATGTAGTAATTGTGTTCTTCAGGGATTTGACAAGTTACTGGTGTATGAAATAATTTTCAAAGTTTATTTAAGAAGAAAATGGTGATTTGAAGACTCTCGCCTCACGATGGTTATTGACGCTAATCATAATCCTAAGGGCCAAACGTACACTTTCGTATCCCGTTCGGGGTTAAAATTATTTTTTGGAAATCTCTAATTTCTAATTCATTTTAAAGTGCTTTCGCTGTTATTAAAAAGAATGACTAGTGTTTACTATCTAACCTTACCGCAACTTTCGCTTGTTGGTTCGTATCTTAATTAATTTCCCACTTTCGTGGCAAAACTACTTTTAAATAAGTTCTCGCTTTCGTGACGAGGTTTATTCAGTAAATTAATTTTAAACACTCAGACCATAAATTACTTTTGAAAAGAAAGTTTTTCAACCAGTTGTTATCAAATCCCATTCGAATTATTACTACATATCGATTACCTAAGTTTAGCTAGACATGGATTTGGGAAAGATAAAACATAAATAAAAGCAATAAATAATAATTTGCATTATAATAAAACTGGAATTACGATTGAAATGAGAAACCTGTAAATATTCCAATTGGCCTTTGGGCAGATCCTCCACAGATGTTGGCAGGATTCTGGTCTTTATGCCAAATTGATCGTACAATAAAAGTAGAAATTACAGAAGAATGAAAATGGAATACAGAAGAAGTAAAGAGAAACAAATAAGAATATTAAACTGGAAAATATGCTCTGGAAATAAATTTGGCAGCACTTCGTTGTATGAATGCAGCACACTTTCTGAGGTCCCCTTCTTCCCCTTTTATAGAAGTGGAATTCTAACGGTTATCATTGAAGATGGTGGACTTTGAGGCAGATAATTTAGGGAGTAGTGGTCCACTCTGTGGGAATTGGAACTGCTTCTGTTACGTGAAATTGAAGTGGGGCGTTTTTGCCTGCATGACGGTCGTCACAAGGTGTGACGGTCGTCACCCGTGTGACGCTCGTCATGGAGCTGTGACGGTCGTCACATCAGCAAAAACAGCCTTCTGCGCTTTTCATGATGTTTTCACTCCTTTTTCGTCCATATTTCATCTGAGATTACTTCTTTTCTTCATGTTGCCTTGTTTAGACGTGATCGTTGAATACCTGCAAAACATCAGACAAATAACACGGAAATAACCCGAAATCGGATCGAAAACGGTTAAACTTTAGTTGAATTATGCATCAAAATATATATACGATTTCGTGTTATCAAACTCCCCTAAGCTTGAATCTTTGCTTGTCCTCAAGTAAAACATGAAAAAGTCGCCAAGCACGAGGCAGCTTCTTCGTTCGCAGAGTTGGGAAAAACCGGGATTCTTGGTAAGAACAAGACGAGTATCATGACAACACTGGACTACAAGTCTTCGGAGGTCTCCTTTTTATGCAAATCGGTCCCAGTCATGCTACTGTAGCTTGGTGTCAAGGTTCTCGCGGCAAGTTCACCCTGTTTGTTCTAGCGAATCACATTAAGCCCGTTGTCCGTAAACTTTCATGGCAAGTCGACCTGTTAGTGAATATGATCTCATTTCTGTTTTTGATCTTCTTTATTGATCATATGCTTATGTCATTGATTTTTCAATGAGTTTTCGTGCCGTTGGGCTAAATGCTCGGGTGAGGAGCACCTAACTTAGAAGGAAACATATCTTATATTTTTGGGCTATTTAGCTCTCTTTTCATGATTTTTCATCTTTTTAGAGATCATACACTTATCTGCATCGGTCGCTTGCTTAGAAGTGTTTTAGGATGGTGCTGACTGCTAGTATAAACTACTTGGGGTTGAGTTTGCGTAGACACTTGAGACTTTGGTACGCGTAGGTAGTGAAACCGACTCGCATAAACCGGAGATCTAAGGTGTCAGGACGGTACTGGTTTTGTTAGAACTGTCGTTTCCTCGGAGTTTCAAAACTTGTTTTAAACTCGGGTGCATTCTCGTGGTGCTTTTGCTTTTGAGGAACGAACGAAGTTTTTGTTTACGTTGAATAATGTGGGGATGTTTGCGTAATGGGAAAAAGTATATATAAACGAGCTTTATTTGCTAAAAATAGAAAATGTTTAAATAGAAATTACGAAATTCAGAGTACAGTGGAATGGAAATAAAGGCTCCGCTCCCACACTATCTCAATCAGTGTCCCCACTAATTTTTGAAGCATGCGAGAGGGAGATACAACTGAAATGAAAGTACAAATAACTGAAATATAGTAAACAAATAAGGAAAAATGGAAAACTAATCACGTCCGCTGCCTCTATCACGTCCGCGCTGGCGTCCTCTGGCTCTGGCAAGGGCTACTCGGTCCTCATAACTCATAGCTCCTGTGTGGTAGACGGTGTCCCGGAGTCCTTCGACCTGTAAAGTCAGATTCGCCAGGTTCTCAGTGATAGTAGCTTGGCCGGTTTGAAGTTGTTGCATTTGAGTCTGGTGCCAAGCTTCGAACTGGTCAGCTCGCTGATTCTGCTGCTGCAGCATCGCGAGTATCTGTGCCTGCTGGTCTAGAGAGCGGCGGAGGTCCTCTTCTGTGTAGTCTGGCACGGGATGATGGCGGCGGCGGCGAGAGGATGTACCTTCGGGAGGAGGAGGCTGCGATGCCTCTGGCTGCTCGGACCTGTCCAACTCAGCTTGGATTTCATCGTCAGAACCTTGGGTGTGGTCCTAAGTAGGAACAGCGGCAGCAGGAGGGGCAGTGAGGTCAAATAACCAGTTGGTACGATCCTCTGGGTGTGTGCGGGTGCGGGACGGAAGGATGATGCTTCAGACGATCTTGCCACGCACTACCGGGTGGTACTTGCCGTCAGCTTTGGAGCGGATAAGATGAGAGGCTCTGCAGTGGTCGGTGTCAAGGAACACCGAGGGGATGGAATGGAGGTGCTGGAGGCGGTCGCCATGGTTCAGCCCAAGTGCAATGGCAGTGACTATCCCGCCAAAGTAGAATGGCTTGGAGCCACGGTTGCAATTGGCCTGAATGTGAGCCAACAGAAACGGAGCGGCGTTGACAAGCTCGTTGTTGAAGACGCAATGGAGGAAGAAGAGCTCTTTCGAGTTCACCTTGTGGTTGCTGTCTCTGACGAAGATTGTGTTGCTCAACGCTCTGTGAAAGTACCGGATGGTTGGGTTATGGATATGAGTGGCGTGCAGAGAGTCCCAACCATCGGCATTGATGCCGGTAAACTGGTACCACAGCGCGAAAGCTTCGTGCTGGAACTGATCGGTGATGCGGCGGTGGGCATTGTCACCACGAGGTAGCTGTAGGATGCTGGCAATCTGATTTTGGTTCACCTGATAGTTGGTGCCGAACATCCGGAAGCATGCGGCTCTTGAGTGCTGGCTAAGGTCGCCGCTGGATGTGACGTAAGTAAACGAACTCAAGAACTCGAGAGTGAGTTGTTCGTATGTTGGCAGTGGGTTGGTGTAGAGGTTCCAGATGCCTGCTCTTTGAAGCATCCAGGTTACGCCTTCAAGGAGTCCGAGCTCCGTAAGCAACGGAATGTGTGGATAATGAGTCGTCTGGAGCAACCTCTGATGGAATGCGATGTAGTTTGCTCGCTGTCTTTCGCCTAAGTCACCTTCGCTGAAGATAATGTTGCTGATATCTGGGGTTTCTGCGGTTCTTGCCATTGTTGGAAGATTGAGAGGTTTCTGAAGATTGGGGTTTTTCTGCAGAGTGGGAAGAACTGACATAAGTGTGGTTTGGAGGTTGAGATTGGAGTTGAAATATATGGTGCAATGTGGGGAGAACGAAAATTTGTAGTGGGGTAGGAGTTCTGATGATTGGAAGTGGTAATGGGGGTAGTGGGAGAGAACACGCACCCTGTTATATCAGATAGCAGTTTTTGAATTCGTGACGGTCGTCATGTATGTGTGACGGTCGTCACCCGCGTGACGCTCGTCAGGGTCCTGTGACGGTCATCACAGCAGCAAAATCTGCAGAACGCAGAATTTTGCTCTGAGGGCGTTCTTGCAGTGACTTTAAGGCCTAGTATTGATACAGCAATGTAATATAGCAGCCAACAAACAACGAATAATGCAAAAACAGAATAATTGAATAAAAACTAGAATTGAAATAACATAAAATTGAAATGATTGTATGTAGTACATAAAGAAATTAACAATGCAAAAAATCCAAATGATTAAATGAAACTAAACTAGACTAAACTAAACTGAAACTACTGCTAAGAACTAGTATCTAGTCTTTTCGTGTCTTCAACTCATCGAATTTCCATGCGTAGTAGTCGAGTTGGTCGCAGACTAAATCCATGAAGCCTACCAGTTCGCTGTGCATGCCTGCGATGTCAGCTTTTACATTAGTCAGAGTTGCATCAACGTCGTCCAATCGGAGTAAAACGATATCCATTTTATCGGTGGTCTCCTCAGGGATTGGCTCAACATAGGTGTTGTAGTGCGGAGGAGTCGTAGGGTCTACTTCAGCTTCGAACACAGCATCCTCATAGTACATATAGTCGTGTGCCTCAGAGATGTGGTCACTGTCATACATATAGTTCTGTGGTGTTGATTGTGGTGAAGGAGGTCTCATAGGCTCATCTAATTCATAGAGCCAGTTGTCCTTGTTGTGGATACTTGTCATCAGATGATCAGGCAGTGTGAATAGATGTACTGGTTTTTCGTTAATGAGGTACTCATACGGTCCAGGTCCCATAGTTCCTAAAATGCGCCTGTTAAAGCAGAATTGTATGTTCATGGGTCGGATGGTGCCAAAACGAGTGCTTGCATTTAAGTGGAATCTAAGGCCAAGCTCGTGGGCAATCATTGTCACGAGGCCTCCTATAAGAATAGGTGTCTGTGGTTCCTGCGTGAGGCGTTTGAAAGATCTCATCATGAAAGGCACTGCATTTACTGTACGTCCCTGAGAAGCACAGAACATGATGAATAACTCCTCTTTAGATATTGTAGTAATATTTTCTTCTTTCCCAAACAAGGTGTGAGCTAGTATCTTATGGAAGTATCTGAAAGCTGGGTTATGAATATCATCATTGTACATTCTGTCTGGTTCAGGGTGATAGTCGCCTGTGATTCTACCCCAGAATTGATCGAGTTGAAAATCAATATCGTCATCTTCTGCACTAATGAACACGTGCAGTCCGCTAGGAAATCCTAGGAGGTTAGCTAGTGACATTCGGCTATGGGTTTGGTCCATTCCAAACATTCGGAAGGTAATCAGCTCTGTGTTGGATCCAAAACCATAGTTGGATATGTATCTGAAAGAACTAAGGAATTCATAGGTAAGATCCTTATAGGTAGCAAAACGTGTTTTCAGAGCAGTGTTCTCCCAACCCAGTTGATTGAACAGGTATTGAATGTTATCCGTGATTCCCTGTTTATCCATGGTAGCCTTATCATAATACAGCGTTAAGGCGAATTCTCTTTCGGTTAGTGCTGCAAATCTTGCCTTTTGAGCTAGTCCTCGAAAGTGAACCTTTGTGAAGTCGTACTCGGCCATACTCGCAGGTATTTCGGAGAAAACAGAAGGAATGTTTTGAAGACTTTAAAAATCCTGAAAAGTTTAAAACAGGAGATTGAAGTCAGGATTTTTAAAGACGAAAAGCGGTAGAAACAAAAGACAAAAGAGAAAAATAAAATAAAAATAAAAATATGAAAACAAACGAAAGTAGAAAGTAGTAGTAATTATAAGTTTAGAATTTTTGTTGGATTTTCAAAGTAAAATTTTAAAGAAAAATGAAATACAATAACGAGGGAAATTGGGTTGCCTCCCAGTAAGCGCTGTTTTTAACGTCTAAAGCCTGACGATAGCTTGGTGAGAAGCTATTCGGGTGTTTGAGCTGGAAGCTCAAGCAATGCTATACTGCTGACTTGAGGACTGTTGTCGTTCTTATTATAATGTTTTAGACGTTGCCCGTTTATGATAAACGGTGCATTCATCTTATCGGTAATTTCTACAGCCCACTCTGAAGTACTTTAGTCACTTCATAAGGTCCAGACCACCTAGATTTTAGTTTACTTGGGAAGAGTTTTAATCTTGAATTAAATAGCAATACGATATCTCCCACACTGAATTGTTTCCTGACTGAACGTTTATCATGCCACTTTTTAGTTTGTTCTTTGTAGATACGGGCATTTTCGTAAGCGTCTAATCGAAGTTCTTCCAACTCGTGTAAGTTCAAGATTCGCTTTTCTCCTGCCTCGGTGTAGTTGAAGTTGAGTGTCTTAATGGCCCAGAAGGCCTTATGCTCTAATTCTACAGGGAGATGGCAGGATTTACCGTAAACTAATTTGTAGGGTGTAGTACCTATTGGTGTCTTAAAAGCGGTCCTATAAGCCCATAAAGCTTCTTGTAGCTTTGACGACCAATCTTTCCTTGAGGTAGCGACAGTCTTTTCCAATATCTGTTTTATTTCTCTGTTCGAGACCTCTACTTTTCCGCTAGTTTACGGATGATAAGGTGTAGCTACTCGGTGTCGGACTCCATATTTAGAGAGAAGTTTATCGAATATTCGCGATATGAAGTGAGATCCGCCGTCACTAATGACGAGTCTTGGTACACCGAATCTAGGAAAGATTGTGTTTTTGAAGAGTTTGATTACTACTCGTGCGTCGTTCGTTGGAGCGGCTATGGCTTCTATCCATTTAGACACGTAATCGACAGCGACGAGTATGTAGTTATTACCAAAAGAAGGTGGGAATGGTCCCATGAAATCTATTCCCCAGACGTCGAAGATTTCTACCTCTAAGATTCCTTTCTGAGGCATTTCATCGCGTCGTGAGATGTTTCTAGTTCGTTGGCATCGATCGCACTTTTGCACAGCGATGTGAACGTCTTTCCAGAGATTAGGCCAGAATAAGCCGGCTTGGAGAATCTTAGCGCACGTCTTGGATGTACTAGCATGACCACCGTATGGTGCTGAATGGCATTGGGAAATGATATTTTCTATTTCTTCCTCTAGGACACAGCGACGATATATGTCGTCGGCCCCTCTCTTGAAGAGTAGAGGTTCGTCCCAATAATAGTGTTTCAGATCGTGGAAGAATTTCTTCTTTTGCTGATAAGTGAGATCCGGTGGAAGCACGCCCGCAGCGAGGTAATTAACGATGTCAGCATACCAAGGTAATGTGACTTGGGCATAGACGGCTTCTACGGCTTTTTCGAATTCTGGATCTTCCGAGATTGAATTGGGTGTGTCACTTTCTAATTTGGCTATCAGACGTTCGTACGGGAAATCGTCATTTATCGGTACTGGTTCATGTTTGATGCCTTCTATTCGGGATAAGTGATCTGCAACAACGTTCTCGGTTCCTTTCTTATCTTTGATTTCTAAGTCAAACTCTTGTAATAATAGGATCCATCTCAATAGTCTTGGTTTGGCATCCTTTTTGCTTATTAGGTACCTTATGGCAGCGTGGTCTGTGTATATGATAATTTTTGCTCCTACTAAGTAAGAACGGAATTTGTCAAACGCAAAAATAACTGCTAGAAGTTCCTTTTCTGTGGTAGCGTAGTTCATTTGGGCAGGATCTAAGGTTCTACTGGCATAGTAGATGGCATGGAGTTTCTTGTCCTTCCTTTGTCCTAGAACTGCACCTACAGCATAATCACTCGCATCGCACATGATTTCGAACGGTAGTCGCCAATCGGGTGGTTGCATGATTGGTGCGGTGATAAGGGCTGATTTCAATGTTTCGAATGCTTTTAAACAGTCGTCGTTGAAGACGAACTCAGCATCTTTCATCAACAGGCCGGTCAGAGGTTTTGTGATTTTCGAAAAATCTTTTATAAATCTTCTGTAGAAACCGGCATGTCCTAGAAAACTCCGTATTTCTCGTACGGATTTTGGAGGTTGGAGATCTTTTATAATCTCTATTTTAGCTTTGTATACCTCAATTCCTCTATCTGATATGACATGTCCTAGAACTATTCCTTGTCGGACCATAAAATGGCATTTTTCCCAATTTAGGACGAGGTTTACTTTTACACAACGTTCTAATACCATTTCTAAGTTTTGTAGGCATCCTTCGAAACTTTGTCCACATACCGAGAAATCGTCCATAAACACTTCCATGATGTTGTCTATGAAATCTATAAAGATTGCCATCATGCATCTTTGGAAGGTTGCTGGAGCATTACAGAGTCCGAACGACATTCGGCGGTAAGCAAAAGTACCATAAGGACAGGTGAATGTAGTCTTTTCTTGGTCATCAGGATGGATGGGAATTTGAAAAAATCCTGAGTAACCATCTAGATAGCAGAAATATGAATGTTTGGCTAATCTTTCCAACATTTGGTCTATGAAGGGTAACGGGAAGTGATCTTTTCGTGTGGCCTTGTTAAGCTTTCTATAATCAATGCACATCCTGCTTCCAGTCACGACTCTTTTTGTTATTGATTCGCCTTTTTCGTTTTTAACTACTGTGACTCCTCCTTTCTTCGGTACGACATGAACTGGGCTGACCCATTCACTATCGGAGATCAGATAGATGATTCCTGCATCTAGAAATTTCTTTACTTCATCTCTGACTACAGTGCTCAGGATGGGGTTCAGTCTTCTCTGATGCTCTCGAGAGGTTTTAGAGTCTTCCTCTATTGTAATTCGATGCATACAGATCGAAGGGCTTATACCTTTTAGATCGCTTATGTTATAGCCTAACGCGGTGGGGTACTTCTTTAGGACTTCTAATAGCTTTTCGGTTTCTGGTTGTCCTAAGTCGGCGTTGACTATCACTGGTCTTTTTAGTTCATCGTCTAGAAATTCATATCTAAGGTTTTTGGGTAGTGTTTTAAGTTCTAAAGATGGGTTCTTTGGACCTGGCATATGGTTTGGAGTCAGTGCTAAGCTTTCGCTTAGGCTGTCGTCTTTATACGGTTTACGCCAATCATCGTCTTCAGAAATTTCGGGTATTTGAATCTTTATTATTTCTGAATACGTGGTCTCTTCATTTTCAAGTTCACTTATGCATTCGTCAATTTCGTCTACTAAATAGCAGGTATCGTCTATTGTTGGTGCTTGTAAGAACTTGGTGAGAATGAACTCTATCTTTTCTTCTCCTACTTCGAATGTTAGCCTTCCTTTCTTCACGTCTATAATAGCTCCGGCTGTAGCTAGGAATGGTCTTCCTAGGATAATTGGGGTTACAGTGTCCTCCTTGATGTCCATGATTATGAAGTCGGTTGGAATGTAGAATTGTCCTATGCGTACTGGAACGTTTTCCAGTATTCCGACGGGGTATTTTACTGATCGGTCAGCTAATTGAACGGACATTTTGGTTGGTCTGAGGTCTCCCATATTCAGCTTTTTGCATATAGATAAGGGCATAACACTGATACTGGCTCCTAAATCGCATAGAGCTTTGTCTATTACGAACTTTCCTATGACGCAGGGTATGGAGAAACTACCCGGGTCTTTTAATTTAGGAGGCATGCGGTTTTGAATAATAGCGCTACACTCTGCAGTAAGTGTGACTGTTTCGTTATCCTCGATCTTTCTCTTATTCGACAGGATTTCTTTGAGAAATTTAGCGTATGACGGCATTTGAGTTATCGCTTCTGTAAAAGGAATAGTAATATTCAGCTGTTTAAGGAGCTCTACAAATTTCTTAAACTGTCCTGAAGTTTTGGAGTTTATTAGTCTTTGAGGATAAGGGATAGGTGGTTTATATGGCGCTGGAGGTGCTTGAGTTTTTTCACTTGCGGTATCCTCCTTCTCGTTGTCTTCCTTCTTCTCTAACTCGGATTCCTTTTCTGCTTGTTCAGTTGGTTTTTGTTGCATGGCTGAGTTTTCGGTCCTCGGATCGATCGGTTCGTCCAATTCTTTTCCACTTCTTAGTATTACAGCATTTGCTTGGCCTTTTGGATTCTGTTCTGGTTGTCCAGGAAATGTGCTAGCAGGTGCGGCAGCAGAGGCTTGCTGTTGAGCCACTTGTGATATCTGAGTTTCTAACATTTTGTTGTGGGTGGCTAAAGCGTCTACTTTTCCTGTCAACTGTTTAATTTACTCGCTAGTGTGTATGTTTTGATTCAGGAATTCTTTATTTGTTTGAGCTTGAGTAGCTATGAATTTTTCCATCATCAATTCGAGGTTTGATTTCCTAGGTGCATTCTGAGCAGTAGGTTTCTAATATCCTGGCGGAGCAGTAGGCATTTGCAAAGCGTTTTCGCTTTTGTAAGAAAAGTTTGGATGATTTCGCCAACCTGGGTTGTAGGTATTTGCGTAGGGATTTCCTTGAGCATAATTTACCTGGTCTGGTGGGATTCCGGCTAGCAATGGGCATTCGGGTGCATTATGAGTGGTGCTTCCGCATAACTCGCAATTTGGAGTTACTGCAGCGACAGTTGCAGTGGGGTTAACGGTCAGACTATCAATCTTCTGTGCTAGAGCATCTACTTTAGCGTTGAACTTTTCAAGGCTGCTGATCTCGTACATCCCACCTTTCGCTGTGGTTTTCTCTGTTGGAGTGCGTTCACCTCCCCATTGGCAATGGTTTTGTGACATGTTTTCGATTAATTGATAGGCTTCATCGTATGGCTTATCCATAAGTGCACCACCTGCGGCAGCGTCTATTGTCAATCTAGTATTGTATAGAAGCCCATTATAGAAAGTATGGATCGTCACCCAGTCTTCTAGACCATGGTGAGGACATGTTCTCATCATATCTTTGAATCGCTCCCATGCTTCGTAAAGAGATTCAGTATCTTTTTGTCGAAATCCGTTGATTTGAGCTCTAAGCATAGCAGTTTTGCTTGGCGGAAAATATCTCGCTAAGAAGACGTTCTTCAATTGCTCCCACGTCGTAACGGAGTTGGATGGTAACGATTGCAACCATGTCCATGCTCTGTCTCTAAGAGAGAATGGGAAAAGACGAAGTCTTATCGCGTCTGGAGTTACTCCATTTGCTTTCACTGTGTCCGCGTATTGTACAAACTTCGTTAGATGTTCGTTCGGAGCCTCAGTTGCGTTTCCTGAGAATTGGTTTTGTTGTACAACTGACAACAATGAAGGTTTCAGCTCAAAATCATTTCGGGTTATAGTGGGGCAGCAATGCTACTTCTAGGCTCCATCTGAGAGGGTGTAGCGTATGCCTTCAGCGGTTTGTTTGGAGGTCCTTCAGCCATCGTTGGTTCTTCTTTGGATTTGGGAATGGGAGTGAGAGGTTCGGGAATGTTATGTTTGAGTTGTTTGAGTTGGTACTCAATGATTCGACTTCTTAAATGTAAGAAGCGCTCTAGTTCTGCGACTGAAGGTTTTACGATATCGCCTTGCGGGCGATTACTTGGCATACAATCGACAGAACTAGTAAAGGAAAAATGAAAATTGTTAACCTAGTCTATACGGTGTAACAGAAGGTTACACTATTGACTAAACGGGTCCCCGGCAACGGCGCCAAAAACTTGATCGCGACTTTCTATGTCTAATACAACCTAACTGCAAGTGCACAGTCTATCGCGTAGTAATAATAGATATCGATCCCACAGGGACTCGTAATCAAACTAGTGTTCTCGGGAGTTACTATGTTTAGCTAGGTAGAATATGTTTAAGGGAATAAGATTGTCACTAAAAGGGAACTAAGAATGCTACTTAGATTATAAATGATTGAATCGATATGTAGTAATTGTGTTCTTCAGGGATTTGACAAGTTACTGGTGTATGAAATAATTTTCAAAGTTTATTTAAGCAGAAAATGGTGATTTGAAGACTCTCGCCTCACGATGGTTATTGACGCTAATCATAATCCTAAGGGCCAAACGTACACTTTCGTATCCCGTTCGGGGTTAAAATTATTTTTTGGAAATCTCTAATTTCTAATTCATTTTAAAGTGCTTTCGCTGTTATTAAAAAGAATGACTAGTGTTTACTATCTAACCTTACCGCAACTTTCGCTTGTTGGTTCGTATCTTAATTAATTTCCCACTTTCGTGGCAAAACTACTTTTAAATAAGTTCTCGCTTTCGTGACGAAGTTTATTCAGTAAATTAATTTTAAACACTCAGACCATAAATTACTTTTGAAAAGAAAGTTTTTCAACCAGTTGTTATCAAATCCCATTCGAATTATTACTACATATCGATTACCTAAGTTTAGCTAGACATGGATTTGGGAAAGATAAAACATAAATAAAAGCAATAAATAATAATTTGCATTATAATAAAACTGGAATTACGATTGAAATGAGAAACCTGTAAATATTCCAATTGGCCTTTGGGCAGATCCTCCACAGATGTTGGCAGGATTCTGGTCTTTATGCCAAATTGATCGTACAATAAAAGTAGAAATTACAGAAGAATGAAAATGGAATACAGAAGAAGTAAAGAGAAACAAATAAGAATATTAAACTGGAAAATATGCTCTGGAAATAAATTTGGCAGCACTTCGTTGTATGAATGCAGCACACTTTCTGAGGTCCCCTTCTTCCCCTTTTATAGAAGTGGAATTCTAACGGTTATCATTGAAGATGATGGACTTTGAGGCAGATAATTTAGGGAGTAGTGGTCCACTCTGTGGGAATTGGAACTGCTTCTGTTACGTGAAATTGAAGTGGGGCGTTTTTGCCTGCATGACGGTCGTCACAAGGTGTGACGGTCGTCACCCGTGTGACGGTCGTCACCCGTGTGACGCTCGTCATGGAGCTGTGACGGTCGTCACATCAGCAAAAACAACCTTCTGCGCTTTTCATGATGTTTTCACTCCTTTTTCGTCCATATTTCATCTGAGATTGCTTCTTTTCTTCATGTTGCCTTGTTTAAACGTGATCGTTGAATACCTGCAAAACATCAGACAAATAACACGGAAATAACCCGAAATCGGATCGAAAACGGTTAAACTTTAGTTGAATTATGAATCAAAATATATATACGATTTCGTGTTATCAGGAAGCTTGTTGAAGAAGCTGTAAACTTGATTGGACGTGGTGCTACTTCCAAAGTAACCAACGACTATTTTGTCCACAGAAGTGACGTGGTGCAAATCCCAGTGCTTCTACAACCATACTTTTCCTGCAGATAGCATATCTCTGCCCATACTTTTTGGTAATGAAAAGTCATATATTCTAATATTATATACAGCTGCACATCACTCAAAGCAATTGGAAAAGCTATAAAAGGAGAACTTCTACAACATTTTGAAGCTGCTAATTTCCTGCTCATCACTTGCTCATTGCTAGTTCACTCAGAAAGAAATTCTCATACACGCTTGATTCACCAAAGTGAAAATCTCACAAAGATCTTATTCATTTGAACTTTCATAAAACTGTAGAGTTTTTTGTTGTACTTAATCTTAAGTGTAAATATCACAGTTGTGATACAGCTTATTAGAAGCATTCAAACACTTGTTAGTTTACATTAATTTGTAAGAAGTTCCTTAAGAAGACCAAGGTGTGGTCAGTAGTTCTTGAGAAGACTAAGACAGTTGTTCTTAGTGCTTACTATTGTAATCAGTTGATTAATAGTGGATTAAGTCCTTGTGGAGAAAGGCAAATCATCTTTGATAAGGTGGACTGGAGTAGTTGAGTTCAACGAACCAGGATAAAAATCTTGAGTTGTTTTTATTGCCATATTTCTTAAAACTCTTATTCAACCCCCCTTTCTAAGTGTTTTTCTCACCTTCAGATAGTATAAACACACCCTTAGATAGACAACAACCGTGGATCCCGTCGAGTACGACGGACGTGAGGGGTGCTAATACCTTCCCCTTGCGTAACCGACTCCCGAATCCAGGACTTGGTTGCGACGACCTTGTCTTTCCCTTTTTCGTCAAGTTTTTCCGATCATTTCCTTTCCCTCTCTTTGGAATAAATAACAAAAGGTGGCGACTCTTATTTTTTCTGCCGGGTGTTTTCCGTAGTTGCGACAGCTGGCGACTCTGCTGGGGAAGCTGGTTCCCTATACGAGTCACTCCTAGCGCTTGTCTGTTGCGTCTTTGGGTGTTTATGTTTTGAGCAGTTTTTGTTTTATGTACATTATCTGTTGTATATTATTGTATTGCATTCCTGTTGCTGTTGTGATGTGGGTTGGGTTGTTCCACCGAGAGATAATTCAGACCTGGGCTTGAGTATACACATAGGATTAGAGTGGAGATTAGTGGGTGCTTGTGTGGTGTTTGGCTGCATAATAGCTCGCATGAAATTCACATTCAGACGAGGTTTTTCTTTGGAAATATTCTATCCTGCACGTCTGGTGCAGTTGAGGGAATAGTGACTTAGAGAGACTATCGACTCTAGAGACCGTTCATTTGGGAAGTTAGCTAAGTGAGGCCGCTTCGTTAGACCATGATGCTAAACCAGAAATGGTGAAGGTATCATCGTTTCTCGAAAGTCTATGACGCTGACCACCCGCATAGGATGTCGTACCTTTCAAGACTAGAACCCACATGTGAGAGGGATGGGTTTTGCAGGAAACCTGGCCTTCAACCAACCCCGGTTTTTCTTGTCAAGTGAGGTCTGTTGATCCTGAATGTTCCGTCCAGTGTATTATCTCAGGGTTTTGATCAGAGCAGAGCTATTGTTGAATTCAGTCAATGGCACAGCAACAAGTTTGAGCATTGGATACTTTGATCCCATGTTTGTGGAATTTTTGCATTTGCATCTTGCATTTCATGTGCATTTCATATTTGCATATCCATCCTCAACCGGAACAAGGAGCTCACCCATCTTTTGTCTGCTCCATTAGTTGATTTCTCGACATTCGCATTGGACTTGAATTAGCTTCTGGCAGAATCATGAACTCAGCAGAGCAGAATATGGTTATTACAAGGGCAGAGTTTGAATTGATGAACAATCAGCTAGATCAACTCATGGAAGCCATGACAGCTATGACCAGAAGAGAGGCTAGTATTTAGAGGACTCCAGCGAACAATGTTGCTCAAGCTCAGCCTGTGCAGATTCCTGTCGAAGTTCAAGAGCATCCTATTGCCAGAGATAGAGATTTATCTTCTCTCCATGACACAGATTATTAGAATTTCACCTTCCCTATGCCAGATTCTCAGAGGACTGTTCCAAAGGTTAATGCTGAAGACCCACAGACTGTTGAGTTTATGAGGAAATGTCAGCTGTTAGATGAAAAGCTTGACACCCTGATGAATCAAAATACTCTCAATCTGAATGCTGCGAGCATGAGTTTGGTACCCGGTCTTTTGATGCCTCCGAAGTTTAAAATGCCGAATTTTGAGAAGTACAAAGGGGATAGTTGCCTGAAGCAGCATCTGGTTATGTTCTGCAGGAAAATGACCTCACATGTTCACAATGACAAGCTTATGATTCACTATTTCTAGGACAGTCTGAGTGGAGCATCGTTGAGTTGGTATATGTAGTTGGAAGGTGGCAACATCAGATTATGGTCAGATTTAGCCAATGCCTTCGTGAAGCAGTACAACTACAATCTCAACATGGCTCCTAGTCGTGTGCTGTTGCAAGAATTATCTCAGGTGGACAACGAATCCTTCAGAGGGTATGTGCAGAGATGGAGAGAACTAGATGCTCGCGTTCAACCTCCACTTCAGGACAGAGAGTTGGTTGACATATTCTTGGGTACCTTGAAAGGCCATTACTTTGACAAGTTGATCAGCGGTGGAATTTTGAACTTTGCTGACTTGGTGATGATGGGTGAACGTATTGAGAGTGGAATCAAGAGCGGAAAAATTTGAGACATCTCAGATACTTCAGTTGATGAGAATGAATCAGTTTTTAATTCTCAAGAGTGGGAGAAAGAAAGTGATGTTATTTCAGAATCTCATGTACCTCAGATTTAGTTTTCAGATATTTCGAGTGTTCAGAGTCAGCAATCTGTTGGGTCTGAGTATCAGAAATCTATTTCTCTTCAGAGTCAATAGTCATACCGTCACCAGCCGCGTCAGCATGCTAGACAAAGACCAAGGAAACCAGAAAATAATTTTACTCAATTGCCGGTATCGTATGGTCAGTTGTTGCCGAATTTAATCAGAGGTGGGTTGATAGTGCCGAAGAAGATTAATCCAGAGATTCCGCCATATCCGCCAGGCTTCGATGTTAATGCCCATTGTGAATACCATGTTGGGGCACAGAGGCATTCAACTGAGGACTGTAAGATGCTTAGAAGCCAGGTTCAGGCTTTGCTGGATTCCAACAGGATCTCATTCACATTTCAGGGTATTCAAATCAACGATCTTCCCTCATCCAGCCAAGCGGGTGTATCAGTTCATGTTATGGAAGAATTCACCGAGTGCAGTTGTTAGGAAGAGTATCAAACTGAAGACTCATTTGAGGGTTGTATCCCTGTGTATCATTTATTCATTACTGTATGCTGACCATCGCCAGGCTTGTTGGTCTAGGTCACTCTGTTTGTATCCAGTTACTCCTGTATGGTGCATATATGTGTGATGGTTATCCTTGTTTAGATCTTGGGTTTATTTTTGTCTCAATGCTATCCTGAAATTTCCCTTTTGCATACTTGTTTGCATCTGGCACATTATTTTTGCATAACAGGTACCTCGGAACTGTTAATCTGACTTCATGTACTCCACAAGTTTGTTGCAGGTTATACAATCAGACAAATCACAGGTATCAACGCGGAACTATGGAGCAAGTTCAAGCCGAGCTGAGAGAAGTCAAGAGCCAGATGAGACAGTTCATCGCGGACATGCAAGCGTTGCGCTTGGATCAGAATGCGCTCAGAGAGGAGAGCAACAGTTGAAAACCCAGGTGGGCTTAATCATGGAAGTGATAAGGAGTGTGCTCAGAAAAGAAGGTGATCAAGTGCCTGAGGCTGCAGCAAAGATGCTTGCGCCACTTTTGTCTGTGGAACCTTTACCAGAGCGTAGTGTGTGTCAAAGATCTTCTGCACAACCGGAGGTTCCGAAATTTCTGTGTCATCAGCTGCGTCCCGTTTCTCAAGATAATCCCAAGGTCAAGAAGTATGCTCAAAGGATAAAATCACCAGACAGAAGATTCGATCAGATCCCTATGGATTATGCTCAGTTGGTGCAACTCTTGCTCCAACTTCAGTTGGTTAAGCCTCGGACTTTGGCTCCATTTACTGGCCAGCCACCACCAGGATATGATATCAACGCTCATTACGGTTTCCACGCTGGAGGACAGGGGTACAACGTCGTGAACTGTAAAGCTTTTAAGCATAAGGTTCAGGACCTGATTGATTCGAAGACAATTGAATTCACGTCGGGCGGCATGAATGTATCAGGC
Source organism: Lathyrus sativus (assembly GCA_963859935.3). Classification (NCBI taxonomy): domain Eukaryota; kingdom Viridiplantae; phylum Streptophyta; class Magnoliopsida; order Fabales; family Fabaceae; genus Lathyrus; species Lathyrus sativus. The sequence goes on along the minus strand of OZ012737.1, from coordinate 322,533,456 downwards.
GAATTTATTCCCTATCATGCAAAAGGGATGGATACTCCTATTCCTGTTCCTAAAGCTCCAGTAGGTCAAGAGTATATCCTACAATCTTTGGTGTCAGAATCCCCCTGCCCACAACTGCTGCCTGTTCCTGGATCAAGTTTAAGGATGAAAGCGCCTGAACAAAGAGAGTCCTCAAGAGTTCAAGCCCAGTCGCCGGATGTTTCTATTGTTCAGAGTCTGAGGCATTTTGAGTCATCGCAACAAGATTACTGTCGCCAGATTCAGACTAGGCCCCGCAACAATTTGAAAAGAAGGAATGCTCTTCTTCGCCCAGTGCATATGTCTTACAGTCAGCTGCTGTCGCACCTAGTTCGGAATTCTTTGGTGGAGCCCAAAGCTCTCAAACCGGTGCCAGAACCTTACCCTCCTGGGTATGATCCTAGTGCTCAATGTGGATATCATGGAGGATCCATAGGGCATTCTACTGATGATTGCGAAGCTTTTCAAGCCAGGGTACAACAGTTGATGGACCAAAGGTGCATATCCTTTCCAGAAGGAAGGTTGGTCGTACATCGCTCGTATGATTGAGTTTGAAGACATCAAAGGTCGCATCCTTCAGCTGCTAATTAGTGTTAAAGTCCAGTTCCCAGAAGCTGGCAATTTCCGTTTTATCCTCTTATTTCTTTACGTTTGTAATTTCTTTTCTGTTAAAGTGCAAACTCATTTGTAAAACTTGTTATTTTCGATTGATAGTAATGAAATGAATATGCATGTTTTGATTTAATCCATTTGTGTTCACTAATTTCTTTTTACAGATGTCAAACGCTTGTTTCAGCGGAGTCCGGGGAGGATGACGAAATTGAATGACGCGCAAGCTTTCGATTGTATGCTTTTGAAATAAAACTTGTTGATGATGTACATGCATTGTTTCAAATTCCTAAACACCGGAGATATAAGGATGATAATCCCTTGTCGCTACGCGAAAAATGCCACAGAGTCACCATCGGATTTTATTTATCCCACGGAGGGAAAGGGAAATAGCGATAAAACCTTTGGGAAAAGAGCATGGTCATCGCAACCAAGTCTTAGGGTTCGGGAGTCGGTTATGCGAGGGGAAGGTATTAGCACCCCTCACATCCATCGTATTCGATGGGAACCTTCTAGGTTGATTGGCGTGAATGGGTATTTTTACTTAAAAGTTTGCTTGCTTAAGGGAAAAGAAGGGGTTGGTTTTTATTAGAGTGCTCGCCAAGGATCGGGGGCCTTGTGCCTACGTATATTCACTTGCTTGAAGTGAAGAATCAGAGCATTCGTAGTTCATGGGACTACAGTAGAAAACAGGATGTTGGGTGGACGATGCTATCGTGCGCATTCTAGAAGTTAGGTATATTGCGGCTCGCTCTTGGAGTCTTATGCGTTACATGTTTGCGGTAGAACGGACGTAACATGTCCTTGGGTTAAAGGGTATGGATGATTAAAGACGAGAAAGAAAGAAAATTATGCTCGTTAGGATCATCGTAATCCTATGCCTACGTATTCTCAACATGTGTGAGAAATCAGAGCAGCCGTAGTTTGGCCACTTAAGAAATTATTGTGTATTGGTTGATTTTATACCTTGAAAAAGGGTTTTCGGATTGCACCCTAAGGCAAAATAATTTTGATGAGTTGATGTTGTTTTTAGGTTTTTGAAGAGAAATGGTTCTTGACTAGGATTACACCAAAGGACTTTGGACAGAGAAGAATGTTTCGAATAGCCAAGTCGAGCGCCTTGTATCCAAAACATTCGGATTGAGTGTAGGAGGATTCCATTCTCATTCCTTCTCCACCACCTTAAAATCCATGGTGTACAACCCTAACCATATATTTATTGCATTTTGGGTTTTTTACGAGAAAAAGGATCACTTAATGTTGGATCAAGGTTTATTGTTTGTAAAGATATATTTGAAGCGATACGGACAAGGTCGATGGCGATGCGCAAGGCAATCGACTTACAAGGTTAAAAATGGCTCGATAAAATCGAGAGTTTATTTTAGAAAATGGTTTTTGGAATCAAAAGTCAACAAGGACAATAGCAATATTCACATACTAAAATCATACAAATATATGGAGTTAGTCGGCTAAAAAAAATCGAGACATGCAAAACAAACGGCACGAAGGGTGTTTGCGCCGCGAACCGAGAAAAGTGGAAATTCTGTTTTTTGCATGTTCGCGCCGCGAACTTAGAAAAGTGGTCATTTTGTTTTTTGCATGTTCGCGCCGCGACCTGAAGCGAAAAATGCAATATTTCTTTCCTTTGCTATCTTTTGTGGTTTTCTTTCCTTTCTATTGGTTCTTAAATATGGTTTCTTGGTTCCCTTGGGACCTTACACAATACACCCAGCACAAACACACTTAACAAATAATAATAAATGGAAAGTGCAGAAATATAAAGAGAGAAAAAGTTTGAAATGGATACCCAAGAGCTCCCTCCTTCTTTGTTAAGCTTCCACTGGTTTGGTTGTGTGTTTTCTTCCTTCTTCCTTCTATGCTTTGAAGGTGCTTCCCCTCAAAGGTTCTCTATGGGTTTCTATAGAACTCTCTTGATTTTTGCTGGTTTTCTTTCTAGGGTTTCTTACTCTCTTTCTATCTTTTTCTCCAATGTCTAGTGAATGATCAAAATCATTGTTTTGCAGCCCCTCTCCTCTTCTTATCCCACTTTTTCTACTACCTTTTTCTGCTGTACCAAAACCATGGCTCTTTCACATCTTTTAATTTTCAGAATTTCCATATTTGGAAAGACTTATGACCACTTTCTTGGTGCAGCCCTACTTTTTCCATTTCTAGCATGTTTTGCTGTATTTTCTTCTACAGCACTCTACATTGCCATCCATCCTTGTACCCATTGGTTGTTTATGCTTGGACATACTCATGTAGTCAATACCACTACCTTTTGGACAAAATTTTCAAATTCTGATTTTTGATGTGTAGATGCATCAACCTAAGTTTATCCCCTTGGTTTTGTGACATAAAATGATTTTGTAACATGATACATATTGCCACTTCTTGCATGGGGCTGTTTTGGATTGCATCCATATTGCCTATGGTTGAACACACATGGTCTTAATCTTGAAACATACCAATGTTAACTCTTAAGTATTTTTCTTTGGATGTTTGCAAACATAATGTTGGACATGTAAACTTGTTGGGCATGAAGGGTACCATATCATGGATTTGATTAGAGACTTTAATGAAGATTAGAAATAGATCAATTTCTAAACATTACTTAAAGTTGTAAATTTTGTAACAAATGGCATTCTTGCAATGTCATGAAATTTCTCTTTGTAATATTCTTGCCTCCAATCTTGAACTCACGATGGGTTTCCCTAACACCATTAAACTTGAAATGGATGAAGTCTTGATTTATGCACTTGTGATCTTGACTCATGCTTTGCAAATTTGAACTCCACTTGATCAAGAATTTGAAACAAAGTTGGATGAAGCAATCTTGAATTAGGCCTTGCATTTCATGTTCATTAAGAATATTGATCTTAAATATCCTAACATTTTCAAGTAACTTCTCCTTGAAGGAATCTACATGAGTAGACTTTCCATCTTAGATCAAAACTTAGGTGATGGACCTTTTCTCTCAAGTAGTCCATGATAAGCAAATTGTCTCATATTTAAAGTGGAAAACAATGAACTGACCCAAACCTTACCCTGTGATCCCACATGCTCGATATGCAATGGAATAATGTGTGATATGACGAATGCAGAGTATGAAAGGCTAAAGGTGAAAATGAGGGTGTGACATCCCTTGTCAACCCCTTTGAACCTAGTAGTAGGAGTTTCTTTCTGAAAACGAAAAAACCCTCAATCATAACCCGGGGCAGGGTAGGTGTCAGTTAATTTGGCCAAGCGTCCAAATTACAAAAGGAGTGTTCCCGTTCAAGGAACAATCACACCTGTATAGGTCGTGCCTAAAGAACCTCAGTGGTTATCCCTTGTCGACCAAGGAGTGAAACAGTCACAATCCTTTTAACAAGTCAGACAAGCCGGTGTCACACGATTTGTTCAACAAAAACAAAAGAAAAAAAAGAAAAAGCCTGTTACGTCGAGTCTTGAAAACAAGCGACTTAGGCAAAAATGAGAGCATCCCGCTGGAATTTGAAATCAAAAGAAGCTCAAAAGAGCCAGTCCAGGCAAAAGTTAGGGAAATTAAAAAATATGATGAAAAACAAGTCGTGTGATCCAGACGAAAAGCGAGTGACTGTCACTCTAAAAATGTGTGGTTTCCCAATCCATCACTCCTGTCTTTCAACCTTTGAAAGGTGAGCGCTAGTGTCGAATTAGCTGAATATAGGATTGGAGAACATCAATGAGAACGGGTGGGTTAGAATGAATTTTCAGTCTTTATCCTTTCCTTGTAAACCGTGAACCTGACCAAGTTATAACCTGAAAAAGTCCTAATTGAAGCAGGTTATTTTTGAAAGCATACTTCGGTAAAGATCGCATTAAAACTGACTCCTAAAAGGATTCTTCTTATAGCGTTGTATTAATGTTGACATTCTGATAAGTGATTCGTTCATTTTATGTCACAAATGTTTTCCAGTGAACAGATTGGAATTTCAAAACTGTCATATGCATTTCATTTAATATATCTTTTATGCAGAACAATTCGTTTTACTTGCGAGTAAGCGCTTGACAGCAGGAAAGTTTCCACAGTGTAAAGATTGATCAGGATAAAATGCAGATTGCTTGAATACTTCGTCGAACCGGGGTAAGTTATATCAAATGATCACAGCATGGGAGCCAGCCAGCCAAAAGACAGTTAATAGGGGAATCAGGGTAAGATCTGGTGGATATCTTGCAGCCATAGGTATCATCCCCAATAAAGTCACCAATCAGGGGCAAAGTCATTACAGGCTGGGGCAGGCCACCCTAAGAGTGCAGTAGTCATTTCTTGTCCGAGGGGCAACTAATGAAGTGCCTCTTTAAGGATTCAGAATGCTGAGGCAGTTCATATCGAATCATCGGGGTTATGAGATTCTAGATTTCCTTTCGAGGAACATCCCCACGGAGATCCCGCAGGCTGGGGCACAATTTGAAGTGTAGGAATTGATCCTCTCCATATTTTCATAGCGATTCAGAGCTATTCAAGCGGGTACAATCAACCTTCAAGTGCAAGACAAATGTCGGGAAGTCATGTTACCATCCTTTGACCCTTCAACCAGATACTGTGAATTCAGACAGGACATTTTCATAGACAACCCAAATTTCAGGAAGACTGCGTTTGTTCTTCTTCAGCAAAGTCCAATCATCATTGGCGCGCGTAAGCTATTCCCGGTAGAGTCCAATCATACTGGTCACATCCGGTTATCCCTGGCGAAGTTGGCTTCGTCTTCAGCATTTATTTTGCTGGAGCGGTTCTGTTATTCAGCTTTCCCTGGCAGCCTGAGCCTGCATATGCATCCTTGCATATGGTTATCATATGTGCATCGTCCTTGCATTTCATCCTCAAATGCGTAGCATTTCCATTTCGTATGGAGCATTACACCATATTCAAGCATATGCATATGCATCTGAAGCATAAGCCACTTTCTGTCAGCTTTCCGTGGCAACTTGAATCGCTCTTCAATCAGTACATGGCCATTTCTCCAACAGCTTTGTTCAGATAATTTGTCGGTTTACTCGGGTTTCAGATCATACATCGGTTATACTTAGATAATGGCATTCCCTAAGCAGAGCTACTTTGTCCATCAGTCCTCTGATGGTGACATCCCGACAGATTTTCTTTCCGTCAATTCTTATTGACGATGTGTGTCACCAAGCAGATTTTCTTTCCGCCAATTCCTATTGACGAGGTGTTTCCCCAGCAGGTTTTTCCCTCCGTCTATCCTTAGACGATGTGAGATTTGGATATGGTTTTTCTTACCGTCTATCCTTAGATGACGCGAGTTCGAATATGGTTTTTCTTACCGTCTATCCTTAGACGATGTGAGATTTGGATATGGTTTCTCTTCGTCTATCCTTAGACGACGTGAGGTTCGGACATGGTTTTCTTTCCATTTATTGGAGGAGATGACGTTTAAAGAGGGTTTTCGTGTTGTCAATTCCTATTGATGCTGTGGCTCTTTGAAGAATGTTCGGTTTTCCTTGTTGGCAATTCCTATTGACGACATGGTTCTTTGAAGATGGTTTTCTTTCTGTCAATTCCTATTAACGATGTGGCCCTTTGAAGATATTTTCTTTCCATTAATTCTTATGGACGAAAAAACTCTGCAATTTGATGATTGGTTTTGAAGTGCAGTTACGGTGTCTTTCCGTCTATCCCTAAACGAGGTGAGTATTGGGTGTCTTTCCGTCTATCCTTAGACGATGTGAGTATGGATATTTCTTTCCGTCTACCATTAGACGATGTGAACTTTCAGCGGTGTCTTTCCGTCTACCCTTAGACGATGTGAGTATTGGGTTTTTATTTCCGTCTATCCCTAGACGAGGGGAGTATTGGGTGTCTTTTGTCTATCCTTAGACGATGTGAGTATGGATATTTCTTTCCGTCTATCATTAGACGATGTGGATTTTGGATATTTTGGTTATGTTTCTTTCTGTTTATCCTTAAACAATGTGAACTTTCAGCGGTGTCTTTCCATTTATCCCTAGACGATGTGAGTATTTGGTGTCTTTCCGTCTACCCTTAGACGATGTGAGTATTGATATTTCTTTCTGTCTATCCTTAGACAATGTAAACGTTGGGTATTGCTTTTCTTTCTGTCTATCCTTAGACAATGTGAACGTTGGGTATTGCTTTCTTTCTGTCTATCCTTAGACAATGTGAACTTTCAGTGGTGTCTTTCCTTCTATCCCTAGACGAGGTGAGTATTGGGTGTCTTTCCGTCTATCCTTAGACGATGTGAGTATGGATATTTCTTTCCGTCTATCCTTAGACGATGTGAGTATTGATATTTCTTTATGTCTATCCTTAGACAATGTGAATGTTGGATATTGTGTTTCTTTCCGTCTACTTTTAGACGATGTGAGTATGATTGGTGTCTTTCCGTTTACATTTAGATGATGTGAGTATGGGTGTCTTTCTGTCTACCTTTGGACGATGTGAGTATGATTTTCTTCCTGGGGTTTCTTTATTTTATGATTGGTCAGTTTGTTGTCGTTGCAACTGTCTGTATTCAGTTTTTCTAGAGAGTTTTGTGCCCAATCAGGGTTGCAGTTTATTTTTGCGGTTGGCAAATTTCCGGGTTTCTTTGGTATTCAACCGTCTTCTACCTTGACCATTCGAAAGTCGTTCGCTTTTCATCCAGTCAGGTTCAAGTCGCTTGAATAGGGCAGCTGTTGCACCCCAAAATTTGCCCAACCTGTTTTCTTGTTACTGGATTTTGTTTCATTTTCACATTTAGCATTTGCATTGCATGGCATTCGTTCTTGAGACAGGGGATCAAGGTTTTCCCGTGGCTCAATTTTCACCTTCAGTGCAAGCAATCAAAGCAGCGAATATCTCTGACATTTATTTTTCCCAGCAGATATCAATTTTATTTTGTTTTGCAGGTTAATTTCAGATCAAGATCAACACTCAGGCTCATAACAAGCTTTTTCATAGTAATAACGGTCAAAAAATGAGGTTCAGCGGCTAAACAAAGCTCTAGACAGTTGAAACAGGGCAAATGGACAGATTTCCCACCAAAAGGCGCCAAATTCAAAATTTTGAAAGTGTTAATCGGTTAAGACATATGGTTAACCGATTAACCATTAGGGAAATTAGCCCAGATTTGAAATTTTAGCAATGTTAACCGATTAACGCATATGGTTAACCGGTTTACCATAGCAGATTTTGCCCCTTACGTGATTTTGCAAGCCAAATGCACTTGGGGTCCAATTTTGATCACCTTGGAATTCAAATTTTCACTTGGGAAGGATCTAGGACACCTTTAAATTTCAGATTTCCCTCCAAAATCCCATTCCACATTCCAAGCCTTAATTACCAATCCAAATTCCAATCCTTGCTTTGGATCCCAAACCTAATTGATATTTAAGTGATCCACTCCAATCCAACATAATTCTAACCTTCATTTTTCACCCTCACTTCAGATTTGATCTCAAATTCTCTCAATTCTTCAAATTCCCTCCATAGCCAAAACCTTCATTCAAAGCTCTTTTTCATTGGAATTCTTGATTCTTCATTGGAATCAATGGATTCTTGAGCATAAACCTCCATTTACCATCATCATTGGATCAATTTTCATAATCCATTTTCGTTCCAACTAAGATCTGATTTTGGAGCTTGATCTAGAAGTGATTATTTGAAGCATTTTGACTCAAAGTTGGTGGATCATGACTCAAAGTGATTATTCTAGCATTTGATCTGCTCAAATTCAGTTGATCAACATTTACCGGAGCAAATCTCCACTCCGAAGGTTGGATCTGAATCTGTTTTTGGCTTATTTGCTTTAATCATGTCGATATTCATTTTTGATTGAATTTGTGTTGATTTAATCCATGTGATCTGTGAATCGACTGTGATAATCTGTTTCCATGCTGTTGGATATATGTTTTCTGTTGTCAATTTCGTGCTTAATTGATAAGTTGATATGTTGGAACCTTGGATAAGCTGTTTTGTGCTGGAAGTGATTTTTTTGTTGCTGTTTTTGGCTTCTGGTACAGTGTTAATCAGTTAACCTATATGGTTAACCGATTAACCAATTCAAATATTCACATTTTTCAAAGTTTTCAGGGTGTTAACCAGTTAACGCCTGGTGTTAACCGATCAACACCTATGAATTTCCAGATTTTCACTTATTTTACACAGGTTAACCGATTAACAGTATGTGTTAACCGATTAACACTGTGCCAGAATGCCATATTTGTTGTTTTGCTTGCATGTTCGCATACCAGTTCGATTCGAATCATCATAGATCAGTGTGATGCATTAGGATTAAATTGTTTTGGCTATTTGTCACTGTTTGTGGTTGATTAATCATGATTTTGTTGACATGTGTGTTCATTCTCCAATTGTTTACATGCTTCTGTATGTGGTTCGAATTGGTCATTTGTTCGCATGTTCATTTCCTTTCATCTCCTGTTTTCCCCCACATGTTTGCATCATTCTTGCATCGCTGTTGAGGTCGAGACGCGCATGTGGCGACTGCTGCCCCACACACTTTTCCTTCCTCCCACCATTCTAGATGTGCATTTTTCATGTTTACATTCTTTACTTGTGATTGATTCTTCCTTTGTTCTTCTTGTGCTTTTTGCCATGATCCTCATTGGATTCCGAGTCCCTCCATTTAGGATGGGAGTAGGAGAGACATTAGGTGCTCAATCCAAATATGCTAACATTAGGGTAGATGTTTCCCCTTTTTATCCGAACCTTAGGATCACTTTGCATGACAACGTTAGGGCCGAGTTTCCCTTAGACCTTCAGTGCGTCTCTCTTCTCATCTCAAAATCATGCTAACTCATTTAATAAAGGTGATAAACGTTGTGCGCTACGAGCCTTAAGCTACATGGGGAATGATGAGTGAGGGTTCTCCTCTCGCTTACCTAGAGTGTTTAGTATACGTCCCGTTTGGGGGAGATATACGACGCATTTGCCTTCGTGTCATAGTCTTTAGTGCAACGTGAATCACAAACCGAATTAATTCACTTCACTAAAAAACACAAAAAAAAAACTCAAACCCTTTTTCCTTTGGGATTAATCAGGAAAATCTTTTCAGGAAAAGAGTGTTGTTAACTCTTAGTTCTATCGCAAACGGTAACGCCTAAGTCTCCCATGCTCGAGCTGCATACACCAACTGCTAGAACTGATTATTAACCCTACTCGGGCCTAAAAAACTTTCGAACCAATCGGTGTTCTTTTTGGCCCAAACTACGTTTGCTCTGATCTTTCATACCAGATGAATGTACGCAGGCACAAGACGAGATGTCTTGGCGAGCAACCTTCCCCCCTTCTCTCCCGTAGTTAGCCGAACTACGTAGACTCTGACTTTCCCATTGCATGAGGGAATACGTAGGCACTGAGCTGCGACGCTCTGCTGAGTCTCTTTTCTTTTCTTTTTGTCCTGAAGCCTGTAGCGTAGATAGTATAAACACACCCTTAGATAGACAACAACCGTGGATCCTGTCGAGTACGACAAACGTGAGGGGTGCTAATACCTTCCCCTTGCGTAACCGACTCCCGAATCCAGGACTTGGTTGCGATGACCTTGTCTTTCCCTTTTTTGTCAGGTTTTTCTGATCGTTTCCTTTCCCTCTCTTTGGGATAAATAACGAAAGGTGGCAACTCTTTTGTTTTCCGCCGGGTGTTTTCCGCAGTTGCGACAGCTGGCGACTCTGCTGGGGAAGCTGGTTCCCTATGCGAGTCACTCCTAGCGCTTGTCTGTTGCATCTTTGGGTGTTTATTTTTTGTGGTGTTTTTGATTTGTGTACATTATTTGTTGTATATTATTGTATTGCATTCCTGTTGCTGCTGTGTTATGGGTTGGGTTGTTCCATCGAGAGATAAGCCGGACCTGGGCTTGAGTATACACATAGGATTAGAGTGGAGATTACCGGGAGCTTGTGTGGCATTTGGCTGCGCAATAGCTCGCGTGAAATTCACATTCAGACGAGGTTTTTCTTTGGAAATATTCTATCCTGCACGTCTGGTGCAGTTGAGGGAATATTGACTTAGAGAGACTGTCGACTCTGGAGACTGTTCATTTGGGAAGTTAGCTAAGTGAGGCCGCTTCGTTATGGTGAACGTATCATCATTTCTCGAAAGTCTTGACGCTGACCGCCCGCATAGGATGTCGTACCTTTAAAGAGTAGAACCCACATGTGAGAGGGATGGGTTTTGTAGGAAACCTGGCCTTCAACCAACCCCGGTTTTTCTTGTCAAGTGCGGACTGTTGATCCTGAATGTTCTGTCCAGTGTGTTGTCTCAGGGTTTGGATCAGAGCAGAGCTATTGTTGAATTCAATCAACGGCATAACAACGAGTTTGAGCATTGGATACTTTGATCCCATGTCTGTGGCATTTTTGAATTTGCATCTTGAATTTCACGTGCATTTCATATTTAAATATCCATCCTCAACCAGAACAAGGAGCTCACCCATATTTTGTCTGCTCCATTAGTTTATTTCTCGACATTCGCATTGGACTTGAATTAGCTTCTGGCAGAATTATGAACTCAGCAGAGCAGAATATGGTTGTTACAAGGGAAGAGTTTGAATTGATGAAGAATCAGCTAGATCAACTTATGGAAGCCATGAGAGTTATGACCAGAGGAGAGGCTAATATTCAGAGGACTCCAGCGAACAATGTTGCTCAAGCTTAGCCTTTGCAGATTCCTGTCGAAGTTCAAGAACATCCTATTCCCAGAGATAGAGATTTATCTTCTATCCATGACACAGATTATCAGAATTTCACCTTCCCTGTGCCAGATTCTCAGAGGAATGTTCCAAAGGTTAATGCTGAAGACCCACAGGCTGTTGAGTTTATGAGGAAATGTCAGCTGTTAGATGAAAAGCTTGACACCCTGATGAATCAAAATACTCTCGATCTGAATGTTGCGAGCATGTGTTTGGTACCCGGTCTTGTGATGCCTCCGAAGATTAAAATGCCGAATTTTGAGAAGTACAAAGGGGATAGTTGCCCGAAGCAGCATCTGGTTATGTTCTGCAGGAAAATGACCTCACATGTTCACAATGACAAGCTTATGATTCACTGTTTCCAGGACAGTCTGAGTGGAGCATCGTTGAGTTGGTATATGCAGTTAGAAGGTGGCAACATCAGATTATGGTCAGATTTAGCCAATGCCTTCGTGAAGCAGTACAAATACAATCTCAACATGGCTCCTAGTCGCGTGCAGTTACAAGAATTATCTCAGGCGGAAAACGAATCCTTCAGAGGGTATGTGCAGAGATGGAGAGAATTAGATGCTCGCGTTCAACCTCCACTTCAGGACAAAGATTTGGTTGACATATTCTTGGGTACCTTGAAAGGCCATTACTTTGACAAGTTGATCAGTGGTGGAATGTCGAACTTTGCTGACTTGGTGATAATGGGTGAACGTATCGAGAGTGGAATCAAGAGAGGAAAAATTTGAGACATCTCAGATACTTCAGTTGATGAGAATGAATCAGTTGTTAGTTCTCAAGAAGAATGGGAGAAAGAAAGTGATGTTATTTCAGAATCTCCTATACCTCAGATTCAGTTTTCAGATATTTCGAGTGTTCAGAGTCAGCAATCTGTTGGGTCTGAGTATCAGAAATCTGTTTCTCTTCATAGTCAACAGTCATTGTTACTGATTAGTCACTAGGCATTGTTTCTTTCTGTTTGCATTTTTCTCTGATTGTATTGTCTGTTTTCTTTACTTTCATGGTTAACTTTAATGAAATGAGCATTGCAATGTTTTGATTCAATTCATTTATGTCCTCTGTATGCATCTATATGCTTTCTTTTTCACAAAACAAAAATATATCTTCTGTTCACTTTGTCTATTAAGCTTGTGTTTATGCAAAGATTGAAAGGAGGATGATGAAAACGAAATACCCAAAATTATTGAATTATATGCTTTCCATTAAAACTTGACTGATGATGTACATGCATTGTTTCAACACCCAAACACTGGAGAAATAAGGAAGTTAATCCCTTGTAAAACACTTCGAGCCTAGAAGTTGGAGTTTTTTTCTGTATGAAAAAACCGCAATTTTAACCTGGGGATGGGTAGTTCTCAGTTAATTTGACTATGCATTCAAGACACCTTTCAATAAAGGTTGCAATCACAAGCTTTCCTTCGTACACATCAAAGAAGTGTCAAAGATGTCTTTCAAATCAAAAGCCAATGATGGTTCACCGTAATCATTAAGCCAGGCAGTCACTATCTTACAAAAACAAAAAAAAAACAAAAAAAGAAGAATGAAAAAAATCAAATGAAAAGCCTGCTAAGTCAAAACCTATGAAGGAGATTTAGGCAAAAATTGGGGCATCCCGCTGACTGTAAATTCAAATAACACAGTTCAGGCAAAAGTTAGGGACAACAAAAGAAGAAAAATCAATCAAGAGGTTACCTAAATCTTCAAAGACAAAACAGTTGACTAAGGTCCTCGTCAATAACAACAAAATGTTGCAAGAAAAAGCGACTATCATCTCAAAAATCCCTTGGCTCTTGAGTCATCATCGTAACTGTGTTGCAATTTTAAAATCACTTGGAACCCAAATGCATAGGTTGAATTAACTGACCATAGGACTGAACATCATCACGAAGAATGAGTCGGGTACAAATAAACTTTGAGCCTATATCCTTTGTTTCAAAAACCGTGAACCATACCACGTTACAACAATTAAAAGACCTAATTGAAGTCAGGTTTCTTTTGAAAGCATACTACAACAAGGTTGCGTAAATTGACTCCTAAGTTTGATGCCAATCATTTGTTTCATATTATACCTTTGTTTTCTCTTTCATTTTTTTTAAAAAATAAAACCACGGTGTTTTAACAAGTGATTCATTTTCTATACATCAATAATATCATTCCAAAAATGATTTTTGATTTCAAAATTGCATGAACTTTATATTAAAATTACCATGTTTGAATATTTTTATTTACAGACAAAATTTCCTCATCAGGGAATTTCAAACAATTGAGAAACTTGGCCAGTGATTCTATCAGGGGAACGTTACATCCAGATCCTGTTGTGAATTAGTTCAAGATGTGTTGCTCAGTGCAAGTTATTCTCAGAATTGGTTGGCCAGAAGATCTCTTTCAAGACCCGTACTGAGTTTAGCATTCTCAACAGTTATTTCAAAAACTGAAGCCATGATCAGTTTATCCTCAGCAGTTATATCAAGAACTGAAGCCATGATCAGTTTTTTCTCAGCAGTAATTTCAAGAACTGAAGCCATGATCAATTTATCCTCAGCAGTTATCTCAAGAACTAAAGCCATGATCAGTTTATCCTCATCAGAAAATCAACTTGGGTCAGTCTTCTTCAAAGAATCCCCAAGTAGATTTTTATGTCTTTCCTCAAAGGACTATCAGCTTGATACAATTCATAAGTGTGATAGAGATATGTTCAACATCTTCTCTCCAAGCAGAGTGGGAAGAATTCATTGTGTTGAGGAATCAGAGTTACATTCTTCCCTCACAAAAGAGTCTATCTCGGTTATCCTAATCATTTGCATTACATTTGCATAAATCATTCATATATCATATTTGATTTTTGCATAGCTCGAAGTGTGTTTCACGCTCATATGCATTTCCCGAGGTCATGTTGCTATCAACATCTTACCTTGTGATCAAAGTCCAACTTACTTGGCGCCTACTAAATTTTACCTGTCTTTCATTCCAGTGCTATTCCTAGACTGATTTTTACATGTCTTTCATTCCAATGCTATTCCTGAATCTTTGCCTGTCTTTCATTCCAGTGCTATTCCTAGATCTTTGTATTCTTTCACTCCAGTTCCATTCTTGGACGCCTGTTTCTTTTGATCTCCAGTGCCATTCATGGATATCTTGTTCCCCTTGTTTCTCCCAGTGCTATTCCTGGAAGTCCTTTCCCTCTTTTGTAATCCCCAACATATCTTCTTGGATATCTTTTAGAGCCATTCTTGAAAGTTTTATCTGTTCATTCACTGTCATTCCTGGATGAATTTTCTTCTTTGCATTCAGTGCGATTCCTGGATGTCTTGCTCACTATCATTTAGTGCCATTCCTGAATATAGTGATTTACCTTTACTTTTAGTGTCATTCCTGAAAGTTCTTTCTCAATTCGGCCAGTGCCATTCCTGGATGTCTTGCTCACTATCATTTAGTTCCATTCCTGAATATAGTGATTTACCTTTACTTTCAGTGCTATTCCTGAAAGTTCTTTCTCAATTTGTCCAATGCCATTCTTGGATGTCTCTGATGTTTGTTGTTACTCCATTCAATGCCATTCTTTGATTTTGTAGTTCCTTTCATCCAATTTCTTTCTTGGTTGTCACTACTCGTATTCCTAGGGCCTTGTCCCTCTCTTTTCAACTATTGATGGATACTTCTTGTCACCTTGACAGATCTCCGAGAATAACTTTCATTCCCCAGTGTGTCTTTTCACGTCTTTTCCCTCAATTTATCATAAACCCTTTATTTTGAGCTTTCCCGCAAAGTGTTTCAT
Source organism: Lathyrus sativus (assembly GCA_963859935.3). NCBI lineage: Eukaryota > Viridiplantae > Streptophyta > Magnoliopsida > Fabales > Fabaceae > Lathyrus > Lathyrus sativus. The sequence continues at coordinate 322,518,354 of OZ012737.1, read as the reverse complement.
CCTTTGCATTCATATCATCTTGTGGCATCTTAGGGCTAAAAATACGGTTTTCTGTATTTAAGTATCTTCGTATCTCCTGATAGAAGAAACTTAAATAGGGGCAGCTGTAATATCCAAAATTTTACCCCTGAGATTTCCCACATCTCATTTTTTGCATCTTCACATTTCATACCACAAACAAGATCATGCTTTGGTTCCTCTATCCCTTCCGTCTTTGGGTTTATGCCTTGCAGGGATCACCAAGCATCTGTGTGTTTCTTATTTGCCTTTATGTCTATGTTTACTAACCTTTAATCAAAATCCAAAAAAAATGTTTTTTTCCTTTACTAGGTTTTCCAGGAAGAATTTGGATCAAGGTATCAAATATTAGTCCCTTAGCTCGATTGAGTTTCATCTGAAAAAAAGTCAAAGTTGATCCGCAAACAACTCAAAATCATCTAATCAAGAGTCTCCTAGTTTTTGATCGACTTTCATTCAAGAGACTCCAAGGTTCAGGTGTTTATTTTCATGCCTTCTTTGACAAGCAAAAGAATCGAGCCAGAGCCAAGACAACACATCAAAAAGGCAAATTTTCACAATTTTTTTCCTGAAGTAACCGGTTACCCAATATAGAGTAACCAGTTACTCTGGACGAATTTTGTGAAAATTGGGCAAATTCAAATTCTACAACATTTTTGGCACCAAATTCAAAATTTTCAACATGAGAATATTCTAGATCACTTCATTTTAAATCCACTACCTCATCATAATTAATTTCCACCATACACCTTCACTAATCACCCTTTGATCTTGAATTTCCCTCCAAATTCAAATTCCAAGCCTAATTTTGTTTCCAAACCAAACTTCAATCCACCAAATTTTCCAAGCCTAAATCCTATAAATAGAGGCCTCATTTCTCTCATTTCTCAAGCTTTTGATAGCCAAAATCACCTTGTCAAATTCCTTCTTGACTTTCAAATTTTTTCTCCAATTACCAAATTCACCAAAGCTCTTTCTCCCTTTGAAAGATTAGTAAGTTCATCACTAGAATTTACTAATCTTTGAGCTAAACCTTCATCCATTCACTTTTTCATCCTCAATTCTTGTAGATCAAAGCTTTGAAGTGGTGTTTATGGAGTTGATTTGAAGAATTTTCAGATTTGGAGTGGTAATTTTCTTGAGCCACCATTGTTGCTCTTGATACATCCTTCACAGCGTGATCCATTATTGATCATTGTTGCTTGATATTTGGATCTTGCATATCATGTTATATTGGTGATTAATTTTTGTTATTTTACTTGAATTTTCGTGCTCAAATTCACCCTTGATCATGAGCTGTTAATGATTGATCAAGTTTTTGCCACTTTTTGGCCTTGTTTTTGTGCTACTTTTTGCTGTTTTTCGCCACTGTCAGCGAAGTAACCGGTTACCTTATATAGGGTAACCGGTTACTCAGTGTTACCTTTGAGTTTTTGGTTGTATTTTGGGTCTATTTTGGTTCCCACCTCTTCCTCTTTCATTCCCTTTTGGTTTTTGCCATGAAATACACTCTTAAAGATCATATTTCTCTTTAGATTCATTGGACTTAGGGTGTAGATGAAGTTGGATAAACATTCATTAATTTAAATCTATCTTTAAAGTGAATTGTTCAATTCATTTTAAGTGCTTTGAGTTAATGATATGTTTAGTACTTTAATCCACCAAGATGAGTGGATGAACTTAAAGATGGAATGATCTTGAACTTGTAATTCAACTTGGCATTCCCTCTCCTCTTCTTATTTTTCTTTTGATCGATGAAAATCTTCAATATCATTTGAACTTATTTCAAGTTCTCGATGAAGATGAGATTGTTACTTCTTTTCTTTTTGTGCGGTATTTCTTTCGGAGAGTGATCTACATATCACTTATCTAGCATGCATTAGCACTAACAGTATTATTGACCGGCCTCAGATAGTCGTGGTTTCTACATAAACCTGATTACGATTGCTTAACATAGCGCTAAATTGTCCCGTAATCCGAAAGTGATCAATCAAGGCTCAAACCTATGTTTGAAAGTCCAAGTATGGTTGGGTATTTGTCTTAAGTCCATCACCTATGAAGCTTGTTGTTAGAAGGCTTTGGTCTTATTTTTCTCTAATAAGTTTTCATCAACTTTGGCTTAAGTGCATGTGTTAACTATCGTTGATCATTTGCTCTAACGAATAATCACTAACTCACTAACCATATCATTGTACTAACTTTGTTTATGTTTCCTTCTTGCTCCCTATCTCTCTTTTATCTTTATGCTTATCATCTCATATCATATTATCGTTTATGCTTCCGTTATTTTTCCTTTGTGCGTTGGGCACATGTTTATACTTCCGTCATTTTTCTTTTGTCCATTTGGACCATACTTTGTTTAAAACACTAAGAAAGGATTAAACCTCTAAAAAACTTGGTGCTATCAACTTTGTGGCTATGCAACTTTGTGGCTATGCTCTTTGACTATTCTTAGACCTTGGACTTCTTGGACTATTTTTGGACCCTTGGACTTAGAATTAGGTTTCTTTCCCTTTGCTTGGAGTATTATGGATCTTTGCCTTTATTTGACTTGTTCATTTGCTTATGCTCAAGATGGATGAAATTCTTTTGGTTTGCTATGGAGTGTGCTACAATTTGGTTAGATACTTCTTATCTCTAGATTTTATTGTGCTTTCTAGGATATAGTCACTTCATCTCCTCCCATTCTTCAATTTTCAAAACCTTCTCCCTTTTTCAAAACGTTTTTGCTTTCAAACTTCAAACCACTTTCACAACAAAACCTTGACTTCTGTCAAGTGCCTTTTTTCAAACTTCTTTTTCTTCAATAAATGTCAATCAATGTTACCCATACTTTGACTCTTTTAAAAAAGACATAAAAACATTCAAACTCATCCAAGACTTTTGTGCCTTATGCACTTTCTTTCAAAAACTTTTTTCCATAAGTTTGGAGATGAGTCATCTCTTTAAGCGAAACTATTCGCTTGGAAATAACGACTTATCTTTTCACTTAAAATCAACCATAACAAACCTATTTTGTTATTTGTACCACGAACTACAAAGTTTTGATCCTATTTGCGCTTTATGGGTACGTAGGCATGAGGCGACAAGTCTCTCCAAACACAAAAATCTAAAAAAATAATTCTCTTCTCATCTCCCCAATCTTCTTTCAAACAAACCATTTTCAAGCCAAAAAGTGTAAATATTTCAAAGGGCATCTATAGAGTACTATATACGTTTTGGGTGCTAACACCTTCCCATTGCGTAACCAACCTCCTTACCCAGATCTCTGTTTTCTTGTTCTTGTTTTAGAACTCTTTGGTTTTGTTCGCTCTTTTTCCTTTCCTTTTTGGATAAAATAAAAGTGTGGTGGCGACTCTTGCATTTTTGGAGTTAAGTTAATCAATAGCTTATACTCACAAATTTCCCCGCTATACCTACCATCAAACGTATGATAGCCTAAGCAAAGATAATAACCAAAATAAGCTTATATGATCAAAATGTAATTCGATATCTTTTTTAACTAGGTGGTTCATTTAGAAAAGGTTAATAAACCTCCCCACGCTTCAAAGGTGTATACCATGAATGGGTCTCAGTTTCTTCTTTTATCAAGTATATTACTTGAAAAGGTAAAATAAACCTCTCCACGCTTCAAGGTTGTATACCAGGAACGGGTCTCAGTTTCTTTTTTAATCAAGTATTCCACTTGAAAAGGGTAAAATAAACCTCCCCATGCTTCAAGGTTGTATGGCATGAATGAGTCTCAGTTTCTTCTTTAATCAAGTATTCCACTTGAAAAGGGTAAAATAAACCTCCCCACGCTTCAAGGTTGTATTCCATGAACGGGTCTCAGTTTCTTCTTTAATCAAGTATTCCACATGAAAAGGGTAAAATAAGCCACCCCATGCTTCAAGGTTGTATGCCATGAACGGGTCTTAGTTTCTTCTTTAATCAAGTATTCCACTTGAAAAGGGTAAAATAAACCTCCCCACGCTTCAAGGTTGTATGCCATGAACGGGTCTCAGTTTCTTCTTTAATCAAGTATTCCACTTGAAAAGGGTAAAATAAACCTCCCAACACTTCAAGGTTGTATGCCATGAACAGGTCTCAGTTTCTTCCTGGAATGATGAATACTTATGGAAAGTACCTTCACCGGGTATTGGAGCTTCATTGGAGATTATGACTTCAGTGTAGTATCCATAACTTACTTGAGATTAGTGTATGCTAACGGGGATCTTCATAGGAGATGTGGGCCGATTGATTTGATGTATTATCATAATCTTCACCAAACTTCTCGGAGAGATTCCTTTTGATGGAATTAACTTGGAATGATGGATTCACTGAGGAATACATCCATGAGGAGCATTCTTTGCTGTAGTTTGAAAATGTGTGAAATCCTTATAGTAACAACTCTCAAATAAAGGGAAATACTTGTAAGGTATTCAACAAACTTCTTTGGAGGATTTTCCAAGAGATTCCATTTGATGAAGGACGAGTTGATAATTCTGTTAAAACCCACTGGAGATTGACAAACTATCTTGAGGAGACTGCCATTTGTCATCCAAGAATAAAACAAACCGCCCAAATAAAGAGCTGCCACTTGTTGTCTAGGTATAACTTGCTGATAAACACTATCCCACTGTTGGAGAAAACTCGTCTTACATGGTGATCTTCATACAGAATCTTCCTGGGGAGGTAGAGTGCAAAATAAATGCACGCTCAATCTAGGTTCAACAACCTAGAACCGTCCAACATGGTGATTGTCCAAGACCAAAGTTTAATTCAGGGAGTAGCTGAAGAGAAACGGTCAAGCAAGACCCAGCCCAGTGAGGAGGGAACTCAATTAGGGTTTACCTAAAACAACCGTCTTCCATGAGGATCGAACTCAGTGGGGATTTAGAAATTTTGTGTTTTTTCTGCCTAGGGTTGACGGATCTACTTGGAGGGAGAATACAAGCCCACTCACTCAGGGATAAAGACAACCAAAGTGAACAAACCAAACACAAAAATGAAAAATGCACAAATGCCATGTATCTACATGCAATGATTATGCTAATAAAATGAACCAAAAGAACAGGTGAAGATGAAATAAACATCTCAAAGAAGGATACTTAGCCAAATCTTCACAGACCAAAACATCATCAGGATAGATATAATCTTGCTTCAGAAATTTCTCTAGGGACTTAATACTTTGACCTTGTTTTGCAAAATTGTCCAGATGAATCTAGTTGCTTCATGGGGATTAGAATTCACGGATAAGATAAATATCCACTTCATTGAAGAAGTCCTTGTTGGTGAGGATAAAATAAATATCCTCTTCAGAGAGAAACTTGCGTAAGTATCAGAGCTTAAGACTTCTTGGGGATGAAATGAACATCCGCAAATGTCCGTTTAATATTCATATATCAAGTAATACACACACCGAAATATTTTGAAAAAAAAATTTAGACTTGTCCAAAATTGCTATCACAATAAAGATTGTCTAAGAATTCAATTTTATTTTATTGAATGGTAGTCAGCAAAAGGGCATGACTTCAATATATTATTATAAGGTTGGAAAATGATAATAACAACATTAAAAGTTACATCAGAAAAATAATAACCCACATCTTCCTAAACTAACTTGAACTTTCCTACATTTTAAGCCCTGTAACTTAGATTGACAAATCCTGGATAGTAGCAGTCTTTGATAATCCTTTTTGGACTGTCCTCTTCAGGCATAGTACTTCTTGACCATATCTATGTTCACTGGGCGAGTAATTTATTCTCCATCCATGGTTTCTAACATCAGAGCACCTCCTGAGAAAACCTTCTTGACCACGTACGGACCATCATAGTTTGGAGTCCACTTTCCTCGAGTATCGGTAAGGAATGATTGAATCTTCTTGAGTACAAGATCACCTTCTTTAAATTCGCAGGGTCGAACCTTCTTATTGAATGCTTTCTTCATCCTTTGTTGGTATAGTTGACCATGGCACAAAGTTGTCATTCTCTTTTCTTCAATCAAATTCAGTTGGTCGTATTTGCTTTGACACCATTCAGCCTCTGAGAGCTCTACTTTCATCAAAACTCGCATAGAAAGAATTTCAACTTCTACTGGGAGTACAACTTCCATACCATAAATAAGTGAAAAGGGATTTGCCCCTGTCGACGTGTGTACCGAAGTACGATACCCATGTAAGGCAAACGGGAGAATTTCATGCTAGTCTTTATACATGATAGCTATCTTTTGAACAATATTCTTTATGTTCTTATTCACAGCTTCAACGGCCCCATTCATCTTTAGTCTGTAAGAAGAAAAGTTACAATGTTCAATCTCGAATTCTTCGCACAGTTCTTTCATCATTCTATTATTCAAGTTGGATCTGTTATCTGTAATTTTTTTGTTCGACACACCGTATCTGTAGATGAGCTGATTCTTGATAAACTTAACAACCACAGGTCTGGTAACATTAGCATAGGAAACGGATTCGACCCATTTGGTGAAGTAATCAATCGCTACCAAGATGAAGCGATGTCCATTAGACGCTTGCGGTTCTATCATACCGATCATATCGATGCCCCACATGGAAAATGACCATGGAGACGAGATAACATTAAGTAGAGTTGGAGGCACATGAATTTTGTCTGCGTAAATCTGACATCTGTGACATTTCTTAGAAAATTCATAACAGTCTGATTCCATCGTGATCCAATAGTATCCCGCTCTCAGGAGTCTCTTAGCCATTAGCATGAGTGCCAAAAAATCCTTCATGAATTTCTGTCATTAACATGTCTGCTTCCCGTTTGTCAACACATCTCAGCAAGACCATGTCAAAGTTTCGCTTGTATAGTAAACCATTGCTCAAAAGAAAGTAGTCGACCAATCTTCTCAATGTCTTCTTATCCTTGTTTGATGCCCCATACGAGTACTCTTGCTTTCAAAGAAACAATTTGATGTCATGATACCAAGGTTTATCATCTTCAACCTCTTCTATTGCAAATATGTAAGCAGGTATTTCTAGGCGGTTAACATCAATCCTGGGACAATCGTTCCACCAGTTCACTACAATCATAGAGGCCAACATCGCCAGAGCATCTGCCATTCTATTCTCGTCACGAGGAATATGGTGGAATTCGACTCTATTGAAGAAAGGTAGTAGTCTTCGCGCATAGTCTCTATATGAATCAGGTTGTCTTGACGAGTCACCCATTCTCCTTTGATTTGGTAGACTACCACAGCAGAATCGTCATATACATCCAAATTTTTTATTCTTAAGTCTATCGCCTCTTCAAGGCCCATTATGCATGCTTCATATTCGGCTTCATTGTTGGTACATTTGAATGTTAATCTGGAAGTAAATGAGATGTGAGATCCATGAGGAGTCACAATGATTGCTCCTATTCCTTTCCCGTGAGCTTTAACAACTCCATCAAAAATTAGACCCCACTGAGAATCTGGTGCAGGTCCTTCGTCTGGTAGACGTTCTTCGCAATCCTTCATTTTCAAATACATCACGTCTTCATCAAGGAAATCATCATTAGTGGACTGATGGTCTTCAATAGGTTGATGCGCTAAATGATTATCCAAAACACTTCCTTTAATATCCTTATGAGTATGGTATTCAATGTCATATTCTAATAATAGCATTTGCCATCTGGAAATTCTTCCGTCTAGAGCGGGTTTCTCGAAGATATATTTGATTGGGTCCATCTTGGAAACTAGCCAAGTAGTGTGACTTAACATGTATTATCACAAACCTTTAGCGGCCCATGTTAAAGCACAACAAGTTTTCTGAAGCATGGTGTATCTGGATTCACAGTCAGTGAACTTCTTACTCAGGTAATAAGTAACATGCTCTGGTTTCCCTGTTTCATCTTGCTGACCGAGTACACAACCCATAGAGTCTTCCAACACGGTCAAATACATGACTAGAGGTCGTTCTTCAACTAGAGGGATCAGGATAGGAGGTTCTAGTAAATATTCCTTGATGCTATCGAAAGCTTTTTGACAGTCTTCAATCAAACATAATCTTGTTCTTTCCTGAAAAGCTTGAAGATAGCTCCACAAGTAGCAGCCATGTTAGATATAAACCGGGATATATAGTTTAAGCATCCCAAGAATCCTCTGACCTGTTTCTCTGTAGTAGGAGCCGGCATTTCTTGAATGGCTTTGACCTTGTCAGGATCTACTTCAATACCTTTCTGGCTAACGATAAAACCCAAAAGTTTCCCTGACCGTACACCAAAAGTACATTTGTTAGGATTCAGTCAGAGTTTGTATTCTCTCGGTCGACCAAACAATTTCAGCAAGTGTTCAACATGATCATCCTCAGTTTTATACTTGGCTATCATATCGTCCACATACACTTCGATCTCCTTATGTACCATGTCGTGAAAAAGAGTGGTCATCGCTCTCTGATATGTTGCCCCTGCATTCTTCAAACCAAACGGCATGACTCTGTAACAAAACGTGCCCCAAGGTGTAATGAAAGATTTTTTTTCTATCTTCGGGAGCCATCCAGATTTAATTGTAACCTGAAAATCCATCCATAAAAGAGAAAACCTTGTATCTCACAGTGCTGTCCACCAATATGTCAATATGAGGTAGTGGGAAATCTTCCTTTGGGCTAGCTTTGTTTAAATCTCTGTAATAGACACACATGCGGACCTTTCCATCTTTCTTCGGGACGGGTACGATGTTAGCTAACCAATGTGGGTATTCAGCAATGACAAGAAAACCTGCATCAATCTGTTTTTGAACTTCCTCATTGATCTTCAAAGCCATGTCAGGTCGAGTTCTTCTAAGTTTTTGTTTGACCGGTAGGCATTTTGGCTTCAAAGGTAAGTGATGTTGCACTGTAGTAGTGTCAAGACCAGGCATGTCTTGATATAACTAGGCAAACACGTCGACATACTCCTTGAGTAACTTGATCAACTTCTCTTTCACGTCAGGCTTGAGCAGAGCTCCAATTTTTACTTCTTTACGGATTTCCTCTGTACCCAAATTAATAACCTCCACGGGTTCTTTATGGGGCTGAATGGCTTTATCTTTGTTTTCGAGTAGTCTGGAGATCTCTTACGGAATCTCTTCCTCAGCTTCAAACACGGGAAATTTGAAGTTCGGTGGAGGTAATGGGTCACTATTCCTGATATTTTGTTCGTGCAGTAATCTGCGCATGTGATATGGTTTTATTTAGTTTTATGAAGTGAAAGTGTGTATATGTTGCACCCCAAAATTTGACCAACCTTTTCTTAACTTGGTTTATATTTCATTTTATTTTCTCCTAGCATTTGCATTGAATAACATTTTTCATTGAACAGGGGATCAAGAGGTCATGCATAGCAAGAGGAGTCTACTCAGAGTGTTAAGCCTAAGCAAGGGGTGTTACTCAAGCATGGATGGTCATCAGGTCATCTAGAAGTGGTCAATGTTCTTTGAAAGGATTGATGGATGTATATGGGTCAGCTCCTAACTTGGAGGCTAGTTGAAGATCATCAGAGGGTTGTGAATTCATTATTATGGATATAATATGTTGAGAGAGCTCATTGAGTGCTTTGAGAGCCATGTTGGAGCTTATTCAAGTTGTTGTGTGATGTGGAAGAAGCCACAATCAAGAATGTTGTATCTAGGGTTTTCATCTGGTTAATCCTCAGTCAACTGTGAAATTGAAGGAGATTGAAACTCAATTCCAAGTCTCTATGGTCATGGGATGTTGTGTTGAGATGTCTAATATATCATGTCAAGAACAAGTCAAGAAGAATAAAGAGTGTGAGAAGTTACTAAATTAGGGTTCTCAGTGTAAAATCCCCTGTTTGGTCCCCAACTTCAAGACCACCTTTCTCAAGATAGAAGTCTCATCTCATCTTGACCCCAACATGAAACTTGTAGAGCATGTTCTTAGCTTTCTTTTGAGTACTAGAAGTCATTCACCTGATTTCTAGAACTCAAGTTATGATGCTGACAAGTTCCAAGCCATTTTTGACCTAGAAGGTTTTTTCTCCTCAACTTTTCATCTGATTTGTAGAACTCAAGTTATGAGGCGTGCAAGTCAGGGGTATTTTGGGAAAGTAAGATTACAGGTCATTTTATTATAGGTCCATTTCACCACTTTACACACTTCAAATGAAAATCTTTCCAACATGAAACTTGCTCCAAATGAGGTCATTTGCGCAACCAAACATCAAGGAGTCATGGACTTGGCTTGGTTTGGATAATTGAGGTGTAACCTTTTCATGAAGGAAGCTTAAAAGGGAAAAATGGAATTAATTGATTTTTAAACATTTGGAAGCAACCTTATACATTTTTTGAGTCACAAAGATGAGGTGAACAAGATGCAAGCATTGAATTGAGGTTTTAGGGCCATTTTCATGTGTTTTCTAAAGGCACTTTCAAGTGAATTTTTGATAATGCAATCTCAACCATTTGATCTTTCCAAGGCTTTAATCCTATCCATTTGATTTACATGAGGTCTCAGCAAGCTAAATGAGTGTTTTTTCCATGCTTGGTAGTGGCAAATTCGTGCACATTTGGAAGCTCCAAACCAAGGAAATTTGATTTTGCAATTGGGCTACACAGCATGTAATTGGGCTTTCCTTGCTTCAGGATCCATCACATATATTCCCCTGATCATTCACAATGCCTCAGAACGCGTTTTGGTGGAGAAATTGCAGAGAAAGCAACTTGAAAAAGTGAGAGAAAATTGAAACACGATTTTGGAGATTTATTGAATTTCAAGCAAAATTGAGCATAACAAAAGCTTCTTTGGATTTTGAGGAGTGATTCTGGTTCATTTCCAACAAATTCTATCAACAATTGAAGGCTCAGTGGAAACTCTCCACTAGGTATCTTCAATTAAACTTTTCTCTCTATTTACAGTCCAATTGCTTTCCATTTTTCCATCATTGAGACCTAGGAACTATGTAGATCATTAATAACTAAAATAAACTGGCATTTGAGAGGATTCATGTTTGGTGCTCATTTCTGTTTCTCTTCGATCTGGCTTGGTTGCTGCTTAAAAGTGAAAATTAATTGCATATTTGGATTCTACATGATGCGCAGATGAGTTTGGACTATCATTTTGTTGGATTTGGTTAAGTACATCTCCACCTGAGTTCTTGAACTCACCGGAGAAGGTGACCGGAGCCACCGTGCTCCGGCACCTGGTTTTTTCCCCTCCGTTCCAGTTTTAAACGAAGAAGATGACTGCGTGTCATCATGGGAACCACTTGATCTGTTTACTTTTTGTTTCCACGGCTGAGATTAAGACGCATGGTGTACTCACATTAACCACACACACCAGATCTGGTTTGAATTTCATTAAATGACATGGCGCGCTCTGATCCGTTTGATGCGCATACCTTTTAATCCAACGTGTTTGGTTGTGTTCCACCATGGTCCCCTGTTGACCTTACCACACAAGATAACCCTAGCACTCACGTTTCTTCATCTCTGGTTTGGACTTGGGCTTTCTGTTGCTATTCCCACCCCCTTATGAGCCCAGTTTCATTTACAACGTGTTTATTTTGCTTTCTGCACCTTTGTTTTTTCATTTTCCTTTTTATTTTCATTTTATTTTTGTTTTATTTCTGTTTTGATTTAATTTCATTTAAAATACTTCCAATAGTATAAAAATTCCACAAAAATATTTTTTAAACATTTTGGGATGTCTATTATTTTTAGAAATTTTTTATTTTATTTTTTGGTTTTATTTTCAATTAAAAATGGAATTAAATATTGGAAGTATCTTATTTGAATTAAATCTTGACATGGCTTGGTTTTTTTATTTTGTTTCTTCCATTTCCCTTTGATCCAATGAATGAAAATTCATCCTCATGTCCATGATGAGTTGATGAATTTTTGAGGACCATTTTGCCCCTGTTGGTTGACTTTTATTGCATTTCCTTTGACCCTCGACAATCCTCATTCACAATGGAACACCCTTGTGAATCAATTTCTTTGGTGGTGTTGTGAATTGATTTTGATTGTGATATTTTGGCCTCTGTTTGCCAACATGTTTAAGTACCTTGTGCATTTTATTTGGCCATTTTTGAATCATTTTCTTAATTTTGAGGTAACTTGCAAGTCAAGTTACCTCCAAGGGAGGTTCATACATACATCTTGACCTAGTTTGACTTGGATATGACATTTTTGGATCCTTTGAGCTCTCAATGCCTTTTGTTTCATGTTGCTAACATGTTAAGGATGATGTTTGTTCAATTTTAGGTCATGACATTGTTTCTTTCTTGTTCATTTGTTTGTTTTCTTTTGAGCTTTCAATTAGGGTTTCAATGTGAAGTTGCTTGCATTCCTTTGTGCTTTTGCTTGCATTTCCTTTTGATGTGATTTGCTTTTGATTTTGAAATTTCTTCTCCATCTTTACCTTTTGTCCAATGACCTGGGAATCTTATTTAAGGTGTTTTGGTCCCTCATTTGGAGGTATTTGAAGCACACTTAAAGTGATGAATCCATGAGGATGCTTTTGTGCTTTTCTTTACATCTTCTTGTGATGCTTATGGTTGAGTGCATGATATGAGGTCCTTGCTGCCCTCATATAGCCTTCCATCCTCACTTTTATGCTGAGCTCCCTTTCCTTTTCATTTGGTTTAGTTTTGGTGGTGTGGTTGATGTTGTTTTACTTAGGTCATTTCATCCCACTTTTGGTGCATCTTTGTGTGGTTTGTTCTTGTTTGTTTGACTTCTTCTTGTGCACTTCTTTTTCTTTTCTTTTCTTGCATTTCCATAAGCATGCTTCGTTGAGATGAGCTTGTGGAGCCTACTGCCCCACACTATTTTCCTCCCACTTTCATTCTATTTGTGCATCTTATGTTTGCATCTTCATTTGCATGTGCTTTCTTTTTCTTCTTCTTCTTTTGCTTTTCTTTGCCATGCTCCCCATAAGTTCTCTAACCTCTTGAGGTTATGATAGACATTAGGTGCCTAACCATGCATGATAACATTAGGTAGTTCCCTTTGAATCCCAACTTTAAGTCCATTTTGCATGATAACTTTTAGGATTGATTAGTCTCCCATTAGTGTCTTTTCTTCTCTTCTCATCTTCAAACTTTCATAAAACACTTAACAAAGAATGACAAGTGTGGCACGCTACGAGCCTTAAGCTACTTGAGAAATGGTAATTGAGGGGCCTCCTCTCAATGACCTGGAGTGTTTAGTGTACACCCTTTGGGTGATATACGACACATTCGCTCTTAGGTCATAGTCTCTAGTGCGACATGAGTTGCAAATCAAGTTCAAAACACTTCTTCTCTAATAAACACAAAAACACTTCAAATCTTTTTCATCCTTCGGGATCTTAATCAGGAAAATCTTTTTAGATAAAAGAGTTTCGTTAACTTTTAGTTCTACCGCAAACGGTAGCGCCTAAGTCTCCAATGGTCGAGCTGCATACACCAACTGCTAGAACTGATTGTTAACCCTACTCGGGCCTAAAAAACTTTTGAACCAGCCTGTGGTCCTTTTAGCCCGAACTATGTTTGCTCTGATCTTTCATACCAGATGAAAGTACGTAGGCACAAGACGCAATGTCTTGGCGAGCAACCATCCCCCTTCACCCGTAGTTAGTCGAACTACGTTGACTCTGACTTTCCCATTGCACGAGGGAGTACGTAGGCGCAGAGCGACGTTGCTCTGCCGAGTCACTTCTCTTTTATTTTTTCTTTTGTCCCTTGGCCTTTAGCTAGATAGATTGATCACCCTTTTAGATAGACAACAATGCGTGGATCCCGTCGAGTACGACGAATGCGAGGGGTGTTAATACCTTCCCCTTGTGTAACTGACTCCCGAATTCGAACATGGTTGCGATGACCTTGTCTTTCCCCTTTTTCGTCAGTTTTTTCCGATCGTTTCCTTTCCCTCTCTGTGGGATAAATAACGAAAGGTGGCGACTCTTCTGTTTTCCACTGGTTGTTTTTCGCAGTTGCGACAACTGGCGACTCTGCTGGGGACTCTGGTTCCCTATGCGAGTCAATCCTAGAGCTTGTCTATTTATCTTTGGGTGTTGCACATACGTGCCTTATTTACTTTCACATTTTACCTTCCTGCATTTATTTTCCGCATCATATGTCATTATTGTTATGCTGTGGAGAGGGAATGTTCCGCTGAGAGATAAGCCAGACCCAGGCTTGAGTATACACCTAGCTTTAGTAGTGGAAAGTAGTGGTGGATGTGCTTGCTTTCCTCGCACTAGTTCACCATTAAATTCGCGCTCGGACGAGATTCTCTTTGACGATTTTCTTTCTGGCCCTTTGGGCTCGAAAGAATTTTGGATCTGAGGGTTGTCGACTATGGGGACTGATCATTTATGAGTCAGTTAAGTGAGGCTTCTTCAAGGGATTATGATGCTAAACCAGAAATGGTAAACGTATCATCGTTTCTTGAAAGTCTGTGACGCTGACAAACGCATAGGATGTCGAACCTTATTAGTGGATAGGTCCATACCTGTGAGAGGGATTTGGTTGTGCAGGAAACCTTGGCTTTCAGAATACCCCGTTTCTTTACAGTGTGAATCTATGTATCAGTGGGTCCTATTGTCGGTACTTTGTTCTTGCTAAAGCGGAGCGCTGGTTCTTCTTGACCAATGGCACAACAATCTTGATCCCTTGTTTGCATTTGCATCTGCATTTTCATATGCATTTCATTAACATGTATTTGTGTTGCAGGTGCATATTTCTCCTCCGATTCTAGTGATCTTATTCCCTTATTGCTGATATGGAGTCCTTGAAGAGAACAGTGGCTTACAAGCTTCCAGCTCATTATTTTGGTTCTTTGCTGAGTTTGATTTTCGTGGCTGATGGGAAGGTTATAGAGGATTTTAGACAGACTTATGGGAGGTTATTGAGATGCATTTGTAAGCCTTCAGTATACGAGATGGAAGGTCTTTATGCTCTGCTGCAGTTCTATAATCCACAGTTGAGGTGTTTTGTTTTCCCTGATTATGTCCTGGCACCTACATTGGAGGAGTACTCTATGATGCTAGGCCTGCCCGTTCTTGATCAGATGCCTTTTGTTCATACTGACGCTAAGCCTAATTTGGCTGAGCTAGCTGCTGAATTACACTTGGAGGCTTCAGAGCTAGAGGGGGGTTTGACTAAGTGGAATGGAGTGTTTGGCTTTCCTTTGGTTTTCTTGGTTGATAAGGCTCGGCGGTTTGCTAAGGATGGTTGTTGGATTGTATTTGGCGCTATTCTTGCTTTTTGCATCTATGGCACCATATTGTTTCCTGATCTCCCTGATTTTGTGGATTTAGATGCATTCCATATTTTGGCTTCAGGCAACCCAGTGCCTACTCTTCTTAGAGATGTTTATCATTTTGTGCACGACAAGAATGAGAACCGAAGAGGAAAGAATGTAACTTGTTGTGTTCCTCTGTTGCACAGATGGTTTGCTAGCCACATGCCCAAGGCGGGTCCATTTGTTGCTACCGCTGGTACTTCAGAGTGGTCCGAGAGGTTGATGGGTCTATCTGCAGAGAATATTACTTGGTTTGACCGGGATTTTCTTGGTACGGAGGTTATTTATAGTTATAGTGGATTTCCTAACGTCCCTTTGGTCGGAAGGAAAGGTTGCATCAACTATAACCCTTCTCTATTGGTCAGACAGTTCGGGTACGCACTGAGGGAGTCTCCTAGGGAAGAGGAGATACAAGAATCTCTGTATCTTACTAGTTTATTGGAGGGTGAGACTTTAGGCAGACTTGAGCATGCATGGAATAACATTCATCGGAGAGGGAAATTAGCTTTGGGGAAGAGTAACAGCCGAGCATATGACCCTTACCTGACTTGGATTCACGATAGAGCTGCGAAGTTCTTGATGCCATTTCCTTCAGTTGCACCTCTGTATCCTCTCATGATAGAGGAACCCACTACAGTAGACATTCAGAAGTACAATCAGGTTTTGTTTGAGAAGGAAGAGCTGAGAAAAGCTAATGAAGAATTGGACAAAGAGATCATCCAGCTTCGAAGCGAGAAGATTGATGTTGTTCACTCCTTCAAGAAACAAACTGAGCTTGTGAACAAACTGGGTACAGATCTGACTAAGGAGACTGGTTCTAGGGATCACCTGGGTTTGGATTTCAAGGCCGTTAACAGTGTTCTTGCTACTAAGAAGGAAGAGTTGGATAGAGCTTATTTGAGGATTTCCAAGTTTGAGAGTCAATGGAATGCCACGCTCACCAACAACAAAGAGCGCGAAGACAGGTTAAAACTTCAGATCAGCAAGTTGAAGGTGCAGCTCAATGCCAAAGATGGGGAGATTGCAGCAAAAGCATCACTTAGACGAGATAGCGAGTACAGGTTGAATGAAGCGATTGCGAACTTGAAGGATCTCAGGTTGAGGGCTGATTCCAAGAGATACAGGCTTGAGGCATGTTTCGGGGAAGAAGCTTTGGAAGACCATGTTGATAATCTACAACATACTGTTAGCCAGCAGGATTTGCTTATTCAGGGACTACTTGCTAGGCCAGATCATCCTGAGACGCTGAAGTTGTTAGAGGACTTCCGATCACGTCATCCTTCTTGACCGTCTTGTTTATTTTTGTTTTAGTTGTTTGCTGATTATTTGTTGTGTTGACCATCACCAGGCTTGTTGGTTGAGGTTTATTCCTTATTATACTCAGTTGTAGCTTGTACATTGCCTGTTGACCTTTGATTTATATACGAGGAGTTGCTGTTCTATACTTGTCCGTAGGGTTCTCCATCGTTGTATTTTTCCTGGAAACTAGAATCGAGGGGGAAATTTCCCTGTGGCATACATACATGTCTGCATTTTAGCATATTTCTCGCATTGCAGGTGCATCGGAACTGTTAACCTTATTTCTCCTATGGTTTACAAGTGTTTCAGGATTGCTGACTTAACGACTCACCGGTACACGACCAGGAGAAACCAGAAGAAAGTGATGGAGCAAATGCAAGCGGAAATGCAGGAGATGAGAGACCGTGTGGCCCAATTCATGGAAGTTATGCAAGGAGTGGCTAATGGACAGGAGCAACTCCAGACTCTAGTGCAACCCTTGATTGTACGTGTCGATGGAAACGAAGTGTTGCATGGTGGAGATGTTGTTAACCCTCTTCGTATTGAGACTCCTCGGGCTGACAATTCTATGCCTACCTTAGTCATCCCTACTGCTAGAGGGAGTGGTCATGCTGCTAGTGCTGGTAATGCGGCAGGTTTTAACAACGCTAGTTTTGCTAATGGTGGTAATGGTAATGGAAACAATTATGGTCCTGACACCACGTGTGCTATACACGGTAACATGGACCACATCTAGAATGAAGATATGCAAGAGGATGTGTTCTCGCCAAGAGTTGTAGCTGCTGAATTACCCTCCGAAGCTGATAGGAGGATTAAGATGATTGAAGAGAAAATGAGGTCTCTTGAATGCCAAAACTCTATGGGGCTGGATATGGCTAACCTGGGGTTGATCTCGGACTTGAGAGTGCCACCAAAGTTCAAAGTCCCAGACTTTGATAAATACAAGGGTACCACTTGCCCGAGGGTTCATTTGAGGTCCTATTATCGTAAGATGTCTGCTTACTCAGACGACGAGAAATTGCTCATGCATTTCTTCCAGGATAGTCTGTCTGGTCCCTCGTTGGAATGGTACATGAGCTTGGAGCCTGCAAATGTCCGTAATTGGATGGATTTGGCCAAAGCATTTGTGAGACATTATCAATACAATAGTGACCTTGCTCCCAACAGGGTACAGCTTCAAAACCTCTCACAAAAGAGCAATGAATGTTTCAAAGAATATGCTTAGAGATGGCGAGAATTGGCAGCTAGGGTGCAGCCACCTATGGTAGAATGTGAGCTCGTGGATATGTTTGTCGCCACCCTGCCAGGCGTTTATTTTGAAAAGCTCATTAGCAGCATGTCAGGTAGCTTTCCTGACTTAATCATCACCGGGGAGAGGGTGGAGAATGGAATTAAGTTAGGAAAGATAAATGCTGGTGAGATGCCCTCAGCTGGAGGAGGCAAAAAGGTGTTCGGAAACAAAAGGCGAGAGGGAGATACTAATGCTCTATCCAGTTCACGTGGAAGAAATAGAGGTCAGAATCGGTAGCATCAGTAGATTGCCAGCATTAAAATCCCAGCAGTTCAACAACCACAGCAACAACAGCGTCAGCAGCAACAACAACAACCGCAACAAAATCAGTAGGGGTACAGAAGATACCAAGATAGAGGCCGGGAAGCAAATAGGCATTTTGATGCACCTTCCATACCTTACTCTCAGCTATTGTAGGCTTTGTTACAGCTGCAATTGATTCAGAAAAGGACTTTGGCTCCCTTGACTGGGCCTCCTCCACCCGGGTACGATGCAAATGCTCACTGTGAGTTTCATTCGGGTGCCCCGGGACATAACATTGATAATTGTAAAGCCTTCAAGCATAAAGTGCAGGACATGATTGACAGTAAGGCGATTAACTTCTCCAATGATGTTCCTAATGTGGTGCAGAATCCCATGCCGAATCATGGGCAGGCTGGGGTTAATGCGATTATCGAGGAGGAGGTGTTGAATTTGGTGACGGATGTTGATGAGCTGAAGACACCCTTAAGCTTTGTGAAAGCCAGATTGCTGAAGGGGGTTGTTTTCCCAGGTTGTGCTGAGTGTCTGGTTAATCCTGAGGGAGGATGTGGATTGTTGAAAAGATGTGTTCAGGAGATAATGGATAACGGAGTTTTACAATTTGACCGGTCTATTGGAAGAGAGCCTGAGAAGTTGGTGGCTAAAGAAAGGGATGAGATTGCAAAAAATCTCTATCCCGTATAAAACTGTTAATATTTATGCGCCAAAGCCACCAACGATAACCATCACAAAAGCGGGTCTCGTACCGTTTGAAAGTATCAAGGCTATTCCGTGGAACTACGGAGCCGAAGTGTATTGCAATGGACAGAAGATAAACTTGAATGACCCCCCTGCAAATTCAGTTGATAATCTTGTGGGAGTAGGAGGCATTATTCGCAGTGGCCGGGTCTTTTCGTCACCTGAAGTGATTGTGGATAAGGTTGACAAGGGGAAAAGACCGATGGTAGAGGAGACTTCTCAATCTGGGGAGAAGGAATCTTTGTTGAAAGACGCAGATGAGTTTATGAGGCTGATTCGGAAAAGTGACTACAAGATAGTCGATCATTTGCAGCAAACTCCATCCAAGATATCTATCTTGTCGTTATTACTTTGCTCTGAGGTGCATAGGAATGCACTCCTGAGAATATTAAACACTGATTACGTGCCACAAGAAATTTCGGTCAATCAATTCGAGGGAGTTGTGGCGCACGTAAATGCAGGAAACAGCCTGGGCTTTACAGACTTGGATTTGACGCCAAGAGGCAGAAACCATAATTGTACGTTGCACATATCTTTAGAATGTCGAGGGGCTGTCATGTCTCACGTGCTTGTGGATACGGGATCATCTTTAAACGTACTTCCGAAGAAAGCCCTAATGAAGTTAGATATGCAGGGGTTGATTTGAACACCAAGTCATTAGGTGGTGCGTGCGTTTGATGGAACCCGAAGATCTGTGTCCGGGGAGGTAACTTTGCCTATTCAGGTGGGACCTGAAGTATTTGATGCAGTGTTTTACATCATGGATATCCAGTCGGCCTATAGTTGTTTACTAGGTCGTCCATGGATTCATTCAGTGGGAGCTGTGACCTATACGTTGCATCAAAAGCTGAAATACATGGTTGGCGGTAGCGTTGTTACGGTGTGCGGGGAGGAGGATATCATGGTCATCCATTTATCATCCTTTAAGTATGTCAAAGTGGACAGAGAGATACATGAAACTCTTTGTCAGGCCTTCGAAGCGGTCAAGATTAAAGACAAGTCTCCTGTTGTGAACAAAGTGTCGGAAGTGGCCATGTCTTCGTTTAAAGAGGCTCAAGCAGTGGTACAGACTGGGGCAGTGCAGGGGTAGGGCCAAGTATTGGAGATTCCCCACAAGCAAGACAAGTTTGGTTTAGGGTACCGACCATCATTCTCCTCTCCTTCATCCTCGCAGAGCGCGCCGCGCTATAAAGGACCTGTACAATTCACCAAGGGGGGAGTTATCTTCGAGAGAATAAATGTTGTATCTGATGAAGAAGGAGATAGTGATTGTGATATGGATGCTTGGATCATGCCGTGTATTCCGGGACAGAGCCTGCGCAATTGGTCAATTGAGGAATTCGTTCAAGTGACGACAGAACAATAATGCTATACAGAGTGACATCAAGCAAAGACTGATCGAGACGCTTCAAGAGTATAATGATATCTTTGCTTAGTTGTACGAAGATATGCCCGGTGTCGCTACTGCGAAAATCGGCGCCGGCTGAACAGAAGAGTCGCCACCGTGCGTTATTTATCCCAAAGAGGGAAAGGAAACGCTCGAAGTAAACCTACCGCAAAGACGGGAAAGGAATGGTCATCGTAACCAAATCCTGGATTCGGGAGTCGGTTACGCAAGGGGAAGGTATTAGAACCCCTCACGTCCGTCGTACTCGACGGGATCCACGCTTGTTTTCTAGTACGGATTGTTATTCTATCTACTCTACAGGTCTGGGGTTAAAAGAAAAGAAAATGACTCGGCAAAGTATCGCACTTTATGCCTACGTATTCCCGTCTGGAACGAGAAATCAAAGTCAACGTAGTTCGCCTACCTACTGGAAAGGAAGGGAAGGTTGCTCGCTAGGACATCGCATCCTATGCCTACGTACTTTCATACAGCATGAAAGATCAGAGCAAACGTAGTTCGGGCCACGTACGACACAAGTCTGTCTTGATTGTTTTTATCCTTCTGAAAAAAGGTTTTTCTGATTACTGGTCCAAGCGGACAAAAATGACGTTTTGATTGGTTGACAGTCTTTTACGTAAGAACTGTTTTTTATTGTGTTTGAAATGTTTATTGTGTTTTTCTGATTGTTTTGAGAAAGAAGAGACAGCAACTCTAAAACCTATGGTTTAAAAGGGGATCAAAATCTAACCTAATGTTGTCATGCATGGATGAAAGCCTAATGTCTGTCATATTTCTCTCTTGCGCAGAGAGAAACAGAGATCCTAAGGGGATAAACGGAAAAACAACAGCATATATACAGTAAAGCAGTAAAATGCATGAATGCAGCAGTACAAGCGAGGCAAGGGAGTCCCACTCAACCTCGAACCTAGAAAACAATGGGCAAAGTGAAACAACTTCACTTCAACCTCAAGGGGAAAATTAACAAACAATACAGTCAAGAAACTCAAACAATACATCCACAGCTCTAAACAGCACCAGCAACTCTAAACAGCAAACCCTGACAGCACAAGCTCCTTCTTCTATCAGTCTTCAAGGCAATGGACTCTATCCTCAATCTTCAAAGTTTCTTCAAAGCAAGATCTCCTAGATGAGTAATAGTTCACAAGATAATTTGGGATGTTAAACAGTCAGTTAACCACCAAAGGTGGCATACAGACTGTTAACAAAATACAGACTGTTTCTCTCAAAAGTTCTATCTCATAGATACTGTCACTAATCCTTCCAAAGGAAGGAGGTGAGTATCAAAGAGAGACTTTGAATCATAGAGAAGAATAGAGGCAACAGAAGCCATCCATATTTGTGAAGAAATTTTCTATTCTAAGGCTCTCTCTAGCTCCTAGGTCCTAGGTCTTCAAACAGCTTCAAGCAAGCCAAGCATCTTCATCAAGCTTTGATCTTCAACTGCAACTCTTTGTCTTCAATATGCTTCATCATCATGCTCTTCAAACCAAGCCCACACCCCAAGTAAGCCCAATAAGCCCATACAAACAAAATAAACCCCAAAAGGGCACACCAAACAAACATACAATTGCAAAATATACTAAAAATAGTAATATAATAGGGAAAATTCTAATATTATTTCTAGGGGGTCTACTAAACGTACCCTTAATACCCATATATTCTCCATAGCCTAACTTGTCCTAAAACACCCAAAAGAAATTGTTTTAATGCACCTAAGTTGTGGTTTAACCAAATTTTATACAACCTAGAATTACCTAATCAAAACTATCCTAAAAATTGTCACAAAAATATGGAATTAATTAAGGGGGAACCTAAAACATACATCTAACTATCCTAAAAATATTGACTTAAAAATATTAAGGGAGCTACCTAAACTAAAATCTACAAATTAAGGTATCAACATAAAGAAATTAAAAAGCAATTAAAATGAAAAATATGCAAAAAATATTAAAATGAAATAAAATGGCAATTTTATGATTTTATATTTTTCTTGACAAAAAAAGGAAAGTGGGAAAAAATTCCCATGAAAAAATATTCATTTTTCTATTTAATATGGATTTTTAAAGTTTGAGAAAATTTGGAGAAAATTAATATGAGAATGATGCAATGGGGTGCAAACAGGAATAATATGCAGTTCAAACTGTTGCTGGGCCCAGACTGGGGGGTGCGCATAACAAGCGCGCCTGGGCCCAATGGTGATTCAGAAAACAAATTGAAAATATGAAGAAAATACAAAAACTAGCGGTGCAGAAATGAAAGAAAAACAGTTATAACATGATAATGGGCCTGAATGGGGGTGGAAATAGGAAAATTCACGTAAAGCCCAGGATGAGTTCAAATGGAACACAGCATTCCATCTGGCTGGCTTTCCCTCCATTTCGTTTTTTAATCTCAGCCGTCAGATCGTCTTCCTCGGTCAGCAGTCAAACGCACATCAAACGGCGGATGAGTCATCTTCAACCTTGGGCAACCTAGGGTTTCTGAACTCCATTAAAATACATTCCCATGCACATAACTTCCTCCTCATCGTTCTCCCTCGTCTCTTGACCAAATGACTCGATGTAAAGACCAAATTTAATCCATTTTCCACGTAGAATACAACTGTGGTGTTGGATTTCATTGAAACACTCTCCATCAGAGAACCCGAACGGTATAACCTCATGAACTCAAAATTTCATCAGTTTCAACCTCAACCAAACTCATGATTCTTTATATCAAAGTGATCCTCATGTTCCATGGGTTAAAATCAGCCATTAAACTAACATGGAAACTCACTAAATCACTCATTCTAGCTCCATCAAGAATTGACCTCCATTAATGGAACTCCACCAAGTGCTCCCAAATTCATCAAAAATGACCACCTAATTGTCTCTAACACTCCTAAACTAATAATTAACCCTAGCCATGCCTAGAATGAGGTGTAGAACAGAAATTGCATACCTGGTTCTTGGATATGGTAGGTGCTGAAACTCTTCAAATCAAGCCTTGCAACTCTTCAAGTATGATCCCTAGATGATGAATATTCCTCTGTATGCAAAAGATTTGGCTGGAATTGCTTGTACTTCAAGATCCAATGTAATTTGCCTTCTTGCAAATTCAATGTGAATGCTTTCAAATCTTCATCAATGGAGTTGCAAATCAATATGAACACACTCAGAGATGTTTATGGAGAAGATTTATGAAGAAAAATGGAATGGCAATGAAGAAAAATGTGAAGTTTGAAGATGATTTGCAATGGAGCAAAATGGATCTCAATCTCTCTTCTCTACCATAATCAACACCAACCTTTCACCAATGCAAGCTGCACTCAATATATAGAGAGGTTTAGAAAAGTCTAGAACCTCCTAGAATCATCTAGTAAGAACTTGAAGATTTCATGATATGGTAATTTGCATTTTCATTTCTCCTTAAGTGGTATCTCATGCCAAATGCCTTGTAATATTGGTAACCAACTTGAATTTATCCCCACATGATATTTTGGATCAGTTATAATGCACATTTTCCTTGTTTAGCAAGCTTTTCCTTGTTTTGGTTTGGTACCCCATTATGCAAGTAATCAAATTACAAAGCAACCCTATGATGCAAGCCTCAAATCAAAATTGTGGCTGAACCATTGTTCTTAGAATGTCATTTGGAGTCAAAATGACCTATTATATGACATGGTTTGGACTTGTAGCTTGGGATTTATGATTTTCAACTTCACTTGAATTAACTTATGCCTCATTTTTAGGCCATTTTTATCACTTTTTGATATGAGCCTTTTCAATATCTCATGACCACCCTACTAGCCTTAAAACATCATTCTAAGAAACTTTTATGTTGAATATTTTTCCATTTGAAGCTTGGAAGTAGGAGATATGGCCTTATGCTTGAAATGACCTATAACCTCCAAATGACCAAAATGCCCTTGGCTTGTCAAGATCATAAGTAGAGCTCCACAAATCAGATTGAGGCATACCATACCTTTCTAGAAAGCTAAGATCATCGGGCACAACTTTCATGTTGGACAGAAATCCATTTGAAAACTCCTTGAGGGGTAAACGTTGCTTGGAAGTCAAGTAACTTTCACAGACAAAATTTCAGATGCCTCTGAGGACCTGTAACTTGCAAGAACCATAACTTGAGTTCTATAAATCTCCTTGATGCCTTCCACCACTCAAATTAAAGGTATTGAGATACTCTACAAGTTTCATGTTGGCAAAGGATCCATTTGAGAATTGCATTTTGAATTACTTTGCTTGGAAGTTTGACCTAAATCAGGGAATTTTACTCAGAAACCCTAATTCAGAAACTTCTCTTCTTCTTGATTTCTTTTGATTTCTCCTTGGCACAACACCACATATATATCCTCATATCAAATGATGCATCCCACATCCTCCAAATAGGCCTTGATGCCCTTCAATCAAGCATTTGACCTAGGGTTGACCCAGATGACACCCTAGTTGACTGTCTTCAACTGTAGCTCTTGTAATCACACCAATGACTTGTCTTACTTTCAAAAGGACCCTCTAGGTCTTCCATGCCCTCAATTCATAACCCATAACTTCTCTGATGATCTTCACATACCCTCAAGATAGGAGAGAAACCCACTGCTTGGCCTTTAAACTTCCCAAAGCTTCAATTTCTTTCTTGGTGATTTGAATAGGCTTGAATCGTGATAAGAGCCTCTTGAATACCTTCCTTGAGATGAAAAATAGCACTTGATCCTTTGCCAGATGATTTGCCCATGCTATGCTATGCAAATGATTAGACTATGTACATGACTTTTTATGCAAATGACAATGCAATTGAAACATAAACCAAGTGAAGCAGGTTGAGCAAATTTTAGGGTGCAACAGTTGCCCCTATTCAAACGACTTGGACCTGACTGGGTGAAGAGAGAACGACCTTCAAACATTCGAGGTACGAGATGGTTGAATACTAAGAAACCCGGAAATTTGTCAACCGCAGAAATAAACTGCACACTGTTTGGGGAACACTATCTACAAATCCAATCATCTGTGCAACATCAAGCTTGTCAATATATGAATAACCTGGACGACTTCACTGGGGAAGTACTTCTGTCAACAAAACATGACCCTGCCAACGATACAGGAAAATCACTTTGTCACCATTACAGAAAAATAACACCGCCATCGCTGCAGGAAAATAACTCCGTCACCACTACGGGAAATAACTCCGCCACCACTGCGGGAAAATAACTCCGTCACCACTACGGGAAATAACTCCGTCACCACTACGGGAAATAACTCCGTCACCACTACGGGAAAAAACTCTGCCACCACTGCGGGAAAATAACTCTGTCACCACTACGGGAAAAAACTCCGCCACCACTGTGGGAAATAACTCCGCCACCACTGCGGGAAAATAACTCCTCCACCGCTGCGGGAAAATAACTCCGTCACCACTACGGGAAATAACTCTGCCACCACTGCGGAAAATAACTCCGACACCACTGCGGGAAAATAACTCCGCCACCACTGCGGGAAATAACTCCGTCACCACTACGGGAAATAACTCCGCCACCACTGCGGGAAAATAACTCCGCCACCACTGCGGGAAATAACTCCGCCACCACTGTGGGAAAATAACTCCGTCACCACTACGGGAAATAACTCCGCCACCACTGCGGGAAAATAACTCTGATACAGCTTTCCTGCCTATCTTTGCAGCAGCTAGCTCCATCAATCATATGGGTAACACGATATGAGTCTAGTCTTCCAATTTTCAGTGCTGACATGGCAGCAAATCTGAGAAGGACTCTACTGGGAATTTTCTGAATCCACACTGCCAGACACCTATTTTGACATAGGCGGCGACTTCCAAAAATCGATTCACGAAATCTTTTGATGACATCACAACAATAACCTTGAAGAAATACTCCGCTGGAGGGGTAAGAGAAACTTAAACAAGCAACTCTATGGGGAATAATGCCACAATTGACATTATCATTACATGTCTCCCGCCGAGATCTTGAATGTTTGGTAATTAATTTGAGCAACAACTCCCTCCACCTGCAAGGGAAACAACACTAGAAACAAAAGTTTAACCAACCTGGCTTATGTTTCAAAATGCATATGTTTGACAATGACGTAATGCTCCATTCGACATGGAAATGCTACGCGTTTTTTATTTGGCCGGATGCAAACATGACACTATATGCCGATGCAAATGCAGGCTCGAACTGCTGGGATACAGAAAACCGCTTCAGCAAAATAAATGATGAAGACAACGCCAACTCCGCTAGGTATAACCAGGCGTCACAGAATTATTCCAGCAAAATAAATGCTGGAAGAGTGAAGCCAACTTCGCTGAGGAATAACTGAATGCGCCAATCATGATTGGACTTCTGTCAGGGATAACTTACCCGTGCCAATGAAAATTGGACTTTTGCTGGGGAGTGAACGGGTATCACACGGTATTCCGGCAAAATAAATGCCAGGACACACAACCAACTCTGTCGGGAAGAGTTTTAACTTTCGAGTTCCACTGGGAGGAAAGAGAGCACTTGCTGAAAAGAGAGAACTCCGCTGGGGACGAAACGACTCTCTTGGGGAAAATCAACTGACTCCGATGGGGGAGAGTAAATGACCCTACTGGGAAGGGAATCTCTACTGGGAAGAGTAGACTGTCTGGGTACAGCTCACAAGTTTGGAAATATTAATCTTCTGAGGCTAAACCACTCTGCTCGGGATGGGGGATCCTTTTGGGGGACACCACACTGTCTGAATACAGCCTTCGACCTTGGAATCGTCAATTCTGCTGAGGGTAAACGACCCTGCTGGAGAATATCCTTTGGATACGCTGCGACTAGCTGGAGAATTTGATCCTTCTTTAGTAAGGAACATTGTTATCTCAGAAGCGCGACCTGCATGGGGAATCACTTCATGTAACGATCAAGCCTTTCCGTTACGAGCTTCTGGTTAGTACTGCAATCTTCTGATCGTCCACTTTGTATGGTCAAGAACCCTGCAACACCACAAACGAGACAAGACAAGTCTATGCAACCAAATCTATTCAGGTTAGCGTTAGTGACATCATTTTCAGTCAATTCAAAGTTTTAGCAATTATTGGCAAGGGCCAGCGATGTTATACACTTGCTAGTTTTATTAAACATTGGCGTTTGACATGTACAAAACAGTAAAGAACAAGCATCAAATACTGAATAACATGCTTTATTGATTGGGCCCCTGAATGGGCAGAGTTTTGTACACGGGATGTAACTCCTGAAAAGAGGAAGCTACGCACAACAAATATACAAGTATGCATAAGAAGCATAAATACAATGACAAATCAAATTTTCACACATCTCAGCAACGTGATGCAGACGAACATCATGAGCTGATCCTCCTATGACTCGCCTGACTCTAGCGCTTTTCCCGGTATTCACACTTCTGAAGAGATTGTATCTGATAATCGACCCCTCAGGTATATTCTCCCGCACCAATGTGCACCGCAGTGTCAAATTCGGACCGCAGTCATTTGCTTTTCAAATCCCTAACTTTTGCGTGAACCGCCCTTTGCGGGTTTTCAGTTCACCGGGATACCTTTTTTTGCCGAAGCCGCCCAGTGTAGGTTTTCAACTTCGCGGGTGTACATTTTTTAGTTTTGTCCCTAATTTTTGCCCGAACCTTTCATTCTGTTTTTTGGTTTGCCAGGATGCCCCATTTTTGCCTGGACTCTCTTTTTTCTGTCCAGCGGGTCAATTTCAAGCAAAGTATTTTTTAACTGCGTCCGAATTCACAGGCGACATAAAGTCCTCACCGTCCATGGTGGACAACAACAAAGCTCCTCCTGAAAAGACTTTTCTGACAATGTATGGCCCTTCGTAGTTGGGGGTCCACTTGCCCCTGTGATCTGCCTGCGGCGGGAGAATCCTCTTTAGCACAAGGTCGCCCGTCTGAAAGCTCCGAGGGTGTATCTTTTTATCATACGCTTTCTTCATTCGGCTCTGGTACAACTGACCATATGCTAGAGAAGCTAACCTCTTCTCATCCATTAAACTCAGCTGGTTCAACCTGTCTTTCACCCATTCTGCCTCGTCTAGTTGGACATCTCGTAATACTCTCAGGGAAGGAATCTCAACTTCTAGTGGTAACACTGCTTCCATCCCATATACCAACGAGAACGGGGTTGCCCCGGTTGATGTGCGTACCGTCGTACGATAACCGTGCAAAGCAAAAGGTAGCATCTCATGCCAATCCTTATAGGTCACCACCATCTTTTGAACAATCTTATTTATGTTCTTATTGGCCGCTTCAACAGCGCCATTCATCTTGGGTCGATAAGGAGAGGAGTTATGATGCTCGATCTTAAAACTCTGACACAGCTCCTTCATCATTTTGTTATTTAAGTTCGAACCGTTGTCGGTAATTATCCGCTCGGGGATTCCATATCTGCAAATGATATCTCGCTTGATAAACCTGGCTACCACCTGCTTGGTCACATTTGCATAGGATGCCGCTTCCACCCATTTGGTAAAATAATCGATTGCTACCAAAATGAACCGGTGTCCGTTAGATGCCATCGGCTCGATCTTTCCAATCATGTCGAGTCCCCACATCGAAAAGGGCCACGGTGACGACATCACGTTTAGAGGACTCGGAGGCACATGGATCTTATCCGCATAGATCTGGCACTTATGAAACCTCTTCGCAAACTTGAAACAATCAGTTTCCATAGTTAGCCAGTAATAACCTGCCCGCAGCAGCTTCCTCGTCATAGCATGCCCACCAGCATGTGTACCAAATGTACCCTCGTGTATTTCCTCCATGAGCAACTTAGCCTCTTTCTCATCTACACAACGTAGTAGCACCAGGTCGTGATTTCTCTTGTATAGGACACCGTCCGGATTCAGATAGAAATTACCCGCCAATCTCCTGAGAGTCTTCTGATCGTGACTGGATGCCCCAGCCGGATATTCTTTGTTTCTCAGGAAATTATGGATATCAAAATACCAGGGTTTATCATCAGATGCTTCGTCAATAGCGAATACGAAGGCTGTCTGTCAAGCCGAGAGATAACAATTCTGGGAGCCTCATTCCAGAAGTTGACTTTATACATGGAAGACAATGTGGCCAGGGCGTCAGCCATCTGATTCTCTGCTCGCGGTACATGATGCAACTCAACCTTGTCAAAGAAGGGCAACAATCTCCTCGCGTAATTCATATATGGTATCAAATTAGGCTGACGTGTCTCCCATTCTCCCTTTATTTGATTCACCACCAGAGCTGAGTCTCCGTATACATCCAAATTTTTGATTCGCAAATCAATGGCTTCTTCAAGCCCCATGATACAAGCTTCGTATTCGGCTTTGTTATTGGTAACTGGAAAGGTCAATCGAGCAGTAAATGGGATGTGCGACCCATGTGGAGTAGTGATGATTGCCCCTATTCCGCTACCATAGGAGTTTACAGCTCCGTCAAAGATCAACTTCCATTTGGAACCCAATTCTGGTCCTTCGTCTGGCAACGGTTCTTCAAAATCTTTCATCTTTAGGTACATGATATCCTCGTCAGGAAAATCAAACCTCATCGATTGGTATTCCTCAATAGGCTGCTCTGCCAAGTACTCAGATAATACACTCCCCTTTATAGCCTTCTGTGAGACATACTGGATGTCGTATTCGGTCAAAACCATCTGCCAACGGGCAATTCTCCCCGATAATGCCTGCTTTTCGAATACGTATTTGATAGGACCCATCTTCGAGATGAGCATGGTTGTATGGTTCAGCATGTATTGCCTCAAACGCTTGGCGGCCCAGGCTAGCGCGCAACAAGTTTTTTCGAGCATTGAGTATCGAGATTCGCATTCGGTGAACTTCTTACTCAAGTAGTATATTGCATGCTCTTTTCTTCCTGTCTCGTCGTGTTGACCGAGAACACAACCCATACTTCCCTCAAGAACTGTCAAATACATAATCAAGGGTCTCCCTGCCACTGGAGGTATCAAAATAGGAGGCTCCTGCAAATACTGTTTTATTTTATCGAACGCCTTTTGACAATTTTCATTCCATGTTACAGCCTGGTCTTTTTTCAACATTTTGAATAACGGCTCGCACGTGGCTGTTAGGTGAGATATGAACCTAGCGATGTAGTTCAGCCTCCCTAAAAACCCGCGCACCTCTTTCTCTGTTTTAGGCGTCGGCATCTATTGTATTGCTTTTATTTTTGCAGGATCAACCTCTATTCCTTTTTCACTCGCAATAAACCCCAGCAGTTTACCCGATCTCACCCCGAAGGTGCACTTGTTAGGGTTCAGTCTCAGCCTGAACTTCCTAAGCCTTTTGAATAGCTTCAGCAGATTCACCAAATGTTCCTCCTCCGTCTGGGATTTAGCAATCATATCATCGACATAAACCTCGATCTCTTTATGCATCATGTCATGAAAAAAAGTCGTCATTGCACGCTGATACGTTGCCCCAGCATTCTTTAATCCGAAGGGCATCACTTTGTAGCAAAATGTTCCCCAAGGTGTAATGAAGGTAGTCTTCTCCATGTCTTCTGGCGCCATTTTAATCTGATTGTAGCCCGAGAAGCCATCCATGAAGGAGAATACGGAGAATTGAGCAGTGTTGTCAACCAGCACATCGATGTGAGGAAGCGGGAAATCATCTTTCGGGCTCGCTTTGTTCAAATCACGGTAATCTACGCACATTCTCACTTTACCGTCTTTTTTTGGCACTGGTACAATATTAGCGACCCATGAGGGATATTTTGTAACAGCTAGGAAACCAGCATCCCACTGCTTTTGGACCTCCTCCTTAATTTTCACTGCCATATCAGGCCTAGTTCTGCGAAGCTTCTACTTAACCGGCGGGCATTCTTCTTTTAGCGGCAGACGGTGCACAACCATATCCGTATCCAGCCCAGGCATGTCTTCATACGACCAAGCGAACACATCACTATACTCTCTGAGCATTTCAACCAATCTTCGCTTGACGTCGCTCTGCAGCGCGGCTCCTAGACGGATGTTCCTTTCGACCCCTTCCGACCCCAGGTTAACAGTTTCAATGACCTCCTCATGAGGCAGAATGATTCGTTCTTCTTGCTTTACCAACCAAGACAACTCTTCGGGAACGTCACCATCTTCAACAATCTCTTCTTCGGCCTGAAATACCGGGTGCTCAAAGTCGAAATGAGTCATAGGCGGTTCAATGATGTCATCTGAAAATATTATCCTGCAAAAGGAATGGTTAAATGCTTCAAAATATGTATAAAGCGAATAACCACGTTGCCATTTTATTGTAAAACACAAAAACAGGAAAAACAGAGATTGCAATATTTGTACATGAAAAAAAACGTCTTTTATTTAATGATTAAACAATGCAATATACATAACAGCACGACCCTAAGCAAAATCACGATGCCCCGGGTAAGACACCGGATTGTTCAACAATTAGGAAAACAAAGTATTATTGTTTGGTAGTCACAGGAACAGTCTCCTGAATAGACCAATTGCATAATCCTTGTCCTGGCACGCTCGGCTGAATCTAGGCGTCCATGTCGCAGTCACTGTCTCCTTCTTCGGAATCTGAAACAGCGTTGATGGCCTCGCGATACACTCCACTAGTTGTGATTGTTATCGGTCCTTTGAAACGGGGTGCCCCAGCAGCAGGCGTTGATGACGATGGTTGATATCCCAGCCCAAATCTGTCCATTTTCACGGGAATATCCAGAACCTTGCCCCAGCCTTTTGTCTCACCAGTCTTCACTAGAGCCTGAGCCTCCTTGTATGACGAAACAACCACCTCTGATGCTTTACTCGGCCCTGGAACTTTGTCTTTGATGCGCAACCCTTCAAAGGCTTGACAGGGTGTTTCATGAATCTCGCCGTCGACTTCTACGTACTTGAATGATGACAGATGGCTGACCAATATATCTTCTTCTCCACAGACCGTGACCACACTGTCCCCTACCATGTATTTCAGCTTTTGGTGCAAGGTAGATGTGACTGCCCCAGCGCCATGGATCCATGGTCGTCCGAGAAGACAGCTATATGCCGGCTGGATGTCCATAATGTAAAATTCAGTTTCGAAAATCTCCGGCCCCACCTGGAGCGGTAATGTTATAGATCCAAAGACTGTCCTTCGTGTACCATCAAATGCCCTGACCACCAAGTCACTAGGCGTACAAATGATTCCCCTGATGTCCAATTTCATCATTGCTTTCTTTGGCAGCACGTTCAAGGAAGATCCGGTATCTACCAGTACGTGGGACATGACTGAGCCCCTACACTCAACTGAGACATGCAACGCCATGTTATGCTCTCTCCCCCTCAGGGTCAAGTCAAAATTCGTAAATCCCAAGCTATGGCCTGCGTTCACGTGCGCCAATACCCCCTCCAACTGATTCACAGAAACATCTTGGGGTACAAATGACGTATCCAGAATTTTCAACAATGCATTCCTATGGGCTTCGGAACACAATAACAGCGACAGTATGGATATCTTCGATGGCGTCTGTTGAAGGTGCTCAACAATCTTATAGTCACTCTTACGAATAAGGCGCATAAACTCTTCTACATCCTTCAGTGACGTTTCTTTTTCGTTCCTCTGCACAGGGACATCCTCATTCATTTTTCCTTTTCCTTTCGCCAACCGTTCAGCCTCTACCTCAGGCGATATAAAAATTCTCCCACTTCTCGTCATCCCTCCGGTACCGACGACATTGTCTACAACTTCAACTGGCTGTTTACTAACATCAATTTTCACCCCATCACAGTATGCTTCCAACCCATAAGTCCAGGGTACTGCCTTAGCGCTCTCATAAGGGATTGGTTCTGCCTTGGTGATAGTGATCGGCGGTCGCCTGGCTGGCGCCGTTATAGTTATTGTTTTTCGGGGGATTGTTACGGTAGCTACATCACTTTGCTCATCAACTACTACCTCTGCAGGTTTGTCTAATGACGTTCTGTCGAATTGCAATGTGCCTTCATCTATCAACGTCTGAATACCCTTCTTCAATTCAGCACAACCCCCAGCTTGGGTCCAACACTCTAAACAAAACTCATCGCAGCCCGAATACACACCTCCTTTCAATAATCTGCTCTTTATCTCACACAACAGTGTCTGTAGGTCATCAACATTCATGATCAAGTTCAAACCCTCCTCAGTTAAAATAACATTCGCCCCATGGTTGGGCATGGGATGTTGTACTATGTTCGGACCTGCTTGTCCAAAATTGATGGCCTTGCTATCCAACAGATCTTGCACCACATGCTTGAACGCGTGGCAATTCTCTATGTCGTGGCCAGGAGCCCCGGTGTGGAATTCACAGTGCTTGTTCGCATCAACACCGAACGGAGGAGTGCCCGTTATTGGCGCCATAGTCCTTTTTTCCACCAAGTTCAAACCCAGTAATGTCTGTAGCAATTCTGCATACGTTGAAGGAGGCGTTTCAAACACCCTCCTTGGTTTGCCCCCCTGAATTCTGCGCTGGGCAGGATGTGCCCCTTGTTGTGGCTGCTGTTGCTGTGGTGGTATCTGCTGTAGTGGTATTGGTTGTTGATGAAATGGAATTGTGACACTTGCCACCTGTTGCGGATGATTGTACTGATCCCGGCCTCTGCCCCGGCCTCGGCCTCGGCCCCTGAATACTGCACTTGCATCACCTTGACGGCGACCACCAAAAGCTCTTCTGTTACTGCCAGCTGAAGTAGACTCCTCAGCTTGGAATCTCCCGATTTTAATATTGCTTTCAATTTTCTCACCCATCAAGATTAGGTCCGAGAAACTGCCCAAGGAAGTATGAAACTG
Organism: Lathyrus sativus; assembly: GCA_963859935.3. NCBI lineage: Eukaryota > Viridiplantae > Streptophyta > Magnoliopsida > Fabales > Fabaceae > Lathyrus > Lathyrus sativus. The sequence goes on along the minus strand of OZ012737.1, from coordinate 322,484,375 downwards.
CTTATCATAAAACACACCAGCAAATGTTCCTATGAACATATCATTCATTTCTTTGTCATCCAAAGGAGGATGAACTCGTGCAGCCATGTCGCGCCACCTCTGCGCATATTCTTTGAAGCTCTCGTCTTTCTTCTGGGACAACCCTTGTAATTGGACCCGGTTGGGTGCTAAGTCACTATTGTACTTATAATGAGCCACAAACGCTTCAGCCAGCTACTTCCATGTCTTTATCTGAGTAGGCTCCAATCCCATATACCACTCAAGGGACGGACCAGACAAGCTTTCTTGAAAGAAGTGCATCAGCATCCTCTCATCGTTTGAATAAGCCGACATCCTTCTATAGTATGATCGCACATGCACCTTTGGACATGTATCCCCCTTATATTTGTCGAATGTGGGAGCTTTAAACTTTAGCGGTACCCTCAGGCCAGGCACCAGACCCATTGTGGTCATATCTAAACCAACAACACTTTGATTCACAACACCTTTCATCTGCTCCTCGAGCATCTTGATTCTCTGAGAGTCATCTATAGGACCTTCAAAACCTCCACCAGAGAAAGCATCTTCTTGCTGATCTTCTAGCCAATTACCGTTCCCATTCCCGTATCCATCATACCCGTTGCTATGGACAAATCTAGTCTGATTCATCACAGGGCCCCGCCCCCTGTTACCATACCCTGGAGCGACTCCGGCAGGTCCAAAAGACATCATTTCAGCGCCATTTCCATTATCGAATCCGCCGTAACCCTGATTGGTAATACCAAATCCGTCCTCTCCGAAGCCCTGAGCGTTGAAGCCGTACTTCCCAGCACGATCAAACCCCTGGTCGTTAAAGTCAAATCCGTTGTTGCCGAAGCCATTACCTCCAATATTATCACCACCCAGATTGACATCTCTGAGCCCAACGTTGTTGACGACAGTCTCGTTACCGATTCCTGCGTTACCGTTCCCAGCGGCAACGCCGTTGTTCACATTGACAGCAGGTATGTTCACCACAGGTGGAGCTACCGGTGTAGGAGTACCATCCCCGTGAATGGTGTCAACACGCACAGAATTATGGTCTTCGTTTCCGTGCCCAGCATTTCTCATCAGCAAAGGCTGCACCAAAGCCTGCAAGTTTTCCTGGCCTTTCACAATGGTCTCCATTGTCTGCATGAATAGTGCCAGCTTCTCACGCATGTCCTGCATTTCATTCTGCATCTGATCCATAACTCTTCTGCAGTTGGTACGAGTAGAGTATCGGTGCGGGCGTTGACTTTCAATCCTGAAAAGACCTGTACGGTGCAGGGAATGAGATATAGTTCAATAAGCACCTGCAATGCAATATGAATGTGAATGCAAATGCAACATGTGTCTGTGCATTAGGGAATATCACTCCCCAATTCTAGTGCGAATGTGTCAGTGTGGTGACAGTGACAGCAATACGAAGTTTGGAGCCGAATCATAGAAAACACCTCATATATTACAGAGAAACCCACCAAGTCAGGAATACAATATCAATGAGCGTACAATAAGAAGGCATGACCTCAACCAACAATCCTAGTGATGGCCAGCACAATGCAAATAAAGCATACACATTAATACATGAAATAGTCAAGTGCGCCCATGCACCTGGTACTCCTCTAATAACCTCTTGGTCTCGGGATGACTTGGTCGGGTGAGCAAACCCTCAACAAGTAGATCTCTTCGCTTGAGAGCCCGTCGTAAATCACCAGCAGATTCCTCCCGTGCCCCTTCTCCGAAGCGATCCTCTAGCTTCCGTTTCTGAGACACAGCCTCTTTCTTGCACTCGATGGCCTTGTTCAATGAGTTCTGAAGACTATATCTTGCCATCATCTCCTCTTCATACTTTTTGTTGCTAGCCTTCAACTGATCTTCGAGTTCAGAAATTTGCTGCTTCAATTTGTCTTCCCTCTTTTTGTTGTTGGTTAGCGTAGCATTCCATGTTTTGTTGCAAGAAGAGATTTCCCGGTGGGCGGCATCGAGTGCCTTCTTCTTGGACTCTAACATATCATGAGAGCTTCTGAATTCTTTCCCCAGGCGTTCACGCTTCTTCTTCTCTTCGGTCAGTTCAGCACCTAGCCTGTTTACTAACTCAGTCTGCTGTTGGAAAGAATGCACAACCTTGTTCTTCTCACTACGCATCTGAGCCATTTCTTTTTCTAACTCTTCATTGATCTTTATCAAATCCTCCTTTTCTTTCACGACCCGCTCATAGACCTCAACAGCTACAGTAGTAGGTTCCTCCACTGGAATGGGAACAGGACGCGAGACTGCTGGGAAAGGCATCTGTACCTGTCTTACCCTCTCCTGGATCCACACCTTGTATGGCATATAGGCTTGACAATCATTCTTGCCTAGCAACGGTTTCCCTCTTCTGCAGATATGATTCCAAGCGTGCTGAAGCTTGGCCAATAATTCCCCACTCAAGTCACCGGTGAAATACAGAGATTCCTGTATTTCTTCCTCCTTTGGCGGGCTTTTCAGAGCATAACCGAATTGCCTGATCAACAATGATGGATTGTAATTAATGCACCCTTTCCTCCCAATCAGAGGAACATTAGGATATCCGGCGCAGCTGTAGATAATCTCAGAACCCAATAGATCTTTGTCAAACCAGCTAATATCTTCTGAAGAAAGTTCCATCAGACGCTCAGACCAATCCACCGTATCTGCAGATTCAGCAAAGATACCCGTCTTGGGTAGATGACTCTCAAACCACATATACAGCAAAGGCACACAACAAGAGACGTTCTTGCCTCTCCTATTCTCATTCTTATAATGCAGTGAGTGATAGAAGTCTCCAATTAGGGTGGGCACAGGATTGCCTGAAGCAAAGATATAGAATGCGTCCAAATCAACGAAGTCAGGCATATTAGGGAACATCACAATGCCATAGATACACAACGCAAGGATAGCATTAAACACAACCCAACAACCACTCTTGGCGTACTCTTGTGCTTTTCCCACTAAGAACTTGAGAGAAAAACCAAAAACTCCATTCCACGAGGTTAACAGCAATTCTGAGGGGTCTAAGTGCAAAGCAAGAGCCAAATCCTCCAACTTGGGCTCAGCACCTATATGAATGAAGGGCACCTTGTTCTGAATAGTCAACTCCAAGATCTCAGCATATTCCTCCATGGTCGGAGCCAAAATGAAGTCAGGGAAAGTAAAACACCTCAGCGGGGGATCATAGAACTGCATCAGTGCGTACAATCCGTCACGCTCATGCATGGATGGTTTATAGACCAGCCTGAGTAGTTTCCCATAACTCTTCCTGAAGCTTCTCTTCACCTCATCATCAGCTAGAGCTATCAAACCAAGTAGCGAAGAAACATCGAGAGTAGGCAACTTGTACGCGACAGTCTTCCTCAAAATACTCATGATAACAGATGGAAAGCTGGAGCACTAGAATCGGGAAGTATGACAATGCACCTGCAGCATAGACACACGTTAATGATATGCACATGATGATGCAAACAATGCGATGCAAAAATGCAACAAAGGACCAAGTGCCCCGACTGAGAAGCCCAAATCACACCAAGAACAAAGTCTCCAACAGACCCTCCAGTATTCTTCAAACCATGGTCTTAGACAAACCCCATACATAAACTCCAATCAAGTCTCTGCTAGATCCAGTAACATAACTCCAACTTGGTCTCTGACAGACCCCAATAATACCATCCTCAGATATCACACCCCTGAATCTCAATCAAGATAACCGGTATTCTGGAGGTCAAGTTACCTGCATTCCCAACCCCTCTCACAGGTAGGTGTCCTAATAACTGACACAAGGTATGGTATCCTATGCGGTCGTCGGCGTCACAGACTTTCAAGACTGATGATACGATACCCAGAAGGTGTGGCATCATCATGTCCTGAAGAGGCCTCACTTAGCCAACTTCCAAATGATCGGTCACCGGAGTCGACAATCCAACTAACCAACAACTCCCTCAACCCAAAGGGTTGAAAAAGAAGTCAACCAGAAGAACCTCGTCCGAGCGTGGATTTCATGAGACACTAGTACCTGCAAAGCAAGCACGCGCCCACTAATTTCCACTCTAATTCTAGGTGCACTCAAGCCCAGGTCCGGCTTATCTTTCAATCATAGAACACCCGTCACAACCCAATACAACAATAATAACAATAACATAATGCTGAAAGTAAATGACAGAAAAAGTAAATCCATACAAAATCCTCGACGGGAAAACAAGCGTTAGGATTGACTCGCGCAGGGAACCGCTGGTTATCCCCAGCAGAGTCGCCAGCTGTCGCTACTGCGAAAATCGGCACCGGCTGAACAGAAGAGTCGCCACCGTGCGTTATTTATCCCAAAGAGGGAAAGGAAACGCTCGAAGTAAACCTACCGCAAAGACGGGAAAGGAATGGTCATCGCAACCAAATCCTGGATTCGGGAGTCGGTTACGCAAGGGGAAGGTATTAGCACCCCTCACGTCCGTCGTACTCGACGGGATCCACGCTTGTTTTCTAGTACAGATTGTTATTCTATCTACTCTACAGGTCTGGGGTTAAAAGAAAAGAAAATGACTCGGCAAAGTATCGCACTTTATGCCTACGTATTCCCGTCTGGAACGAGAAATCAGAGTCAACGTAGTTCGCCTACCTACTGGAAAGGAGGGGAAGGTTGCTCGCTAGGACATCGCATCCTATGCCTACGTACTTTCATACAGCATGAAAGATCAGAGCAAACGTAGTTCGGGCCACGTACGACACAAGTCTGTCTTGATTGTTTTTATCCTTCTGAAAAAAGGTTTTTCTGATTACTGATCCAAGCGGACAAAAATGATGTTTTGATTGGTTGACAGTCTTTTACGCAAGAACTATTTTTTATTGTGTTTGAAATGTTTATTGTGTTTTTCTGATTGTTTTGAGAAAGAAGAGACAGCAACTCTAAAACCTATGGTTTAAAAGGGGATCAAAATCTAACCTAATGTTGTCATGCATGGATGAAAGCCTAATGTCTGTCATATTTCTCTCTTGCGCAGAGAGAAACAGAGATCCTAAGGGGATAAACGGAAAAACAACAGCATATATACAGTAAAGCAGTAAAATGCATGAATGCAGCAGTACAAGCGAGGCAAGGGAGTCCCACTCAACCTCGAACCTAGAAAACAATGGGCAAAGTGAAACAACTTCACTTCAACCTCAAGGGGAAAATTAACAAACAATACAGTCAAGAAACTCAAACAATACATCCACAACTCTAAATAGCACCGGCAGCTCTAAACAGCAAACCCTGACAGCACAAGCTCCTTCTTCTATCAGTCTTCAAGGCAATGGACTCTATCCTCAATCTTCAAAGTTTCTTCAAAGCAAGCTCTCCTAGATGAGTAATAGTTCACAAGATGATTTGGGATGTTAAACAGTCAGTTAACCACCAAAGGTGGCATACAGACTGTTAACAAAATACAGACTGTTTCTCTCAAAAGTTCTATCTCATAGATACTGCCACTAATCCTTCCAAAGGAAGGAGGTGAGTATCAAAGAGACACTTTGAATCATAGAGAAGAATGGAGGCAACAGAAGCCATCCATATTTGTGAAGAAATTTTCTATTCTAAGGCTCTCTCTAGCTCCTAGGTCCTAGGTCTTCAAACAGCTTCAAGCAAGCCAATCATCTTCATCAAGCTTTGATCTTCAACTACAACTCTTTATCTTCAATATGCTTCATCATCATGCTCTTCAAACCAAGCCCACACCCCAAGCAAGCCCAATAAGCCCATACAAACAAAATAAACCCCAAAAGGGCACACCAAACAAACATACAATTGCAAAATATACTAAAAATAGTAATATAATAGGGAAAATTCTAATATTATTTCTAGGGGGTCTACTAAACCTACCCTTAATACCCATATATTCCCCATAGCCTAACTTGTCCTAAAAAACCCAAAAGAAATTGTTTTAATGCACCTAAGTTATGGTTTAACCTAATTTTATACAACCTAGAATTACCTAATCAAAACTATCCTAAATATTGTCACAAAAATATGGAACTAATTCAAGGGGAACCTAAAACATACATCTAACTATCCTAAAAAGATTGACTTGAAAATATTAAGGGAGCTACCTAAACTAAAATCTACAAATTAAGGTATCAACATAAAGAAATTAAAAAGCAATTAAAATGAAAAATATGCAAAACATATTAAAATAAAATAAAATGGCAATTTTATGATTTTATATTTTTCTTGACAAAAAAAGGAAAGTGGGAAAAAAATTCCCATGAAAAAATATTCATTTTCTATTTAATATGGATTTTTGAAGTTTGAGAAAATTTGGAGAAAATTAATATGAGAATGATGCAATGGGGTGCAAACAGGAATAATATGCAGTTCAAACTGTTGCTGGGCCCAGACTGGGGGGTGTGCATAACAAGCGCGCCTGGGCCCAATGATGATTCAGAAAAAAAAATTGAAAATATGAAGAAAATAAAAAAACTAGCGGTGCAGAAATGAAAGAAAAACAGTTATAACATGATAATGGGCCTGAATGGGGGTGGAAATAGGAAAATTCACGTAAAGCCCAGGATGCGTTCAAATGGAACGCAGCGTTCCATCTGGCTGGCTTTCCCTCCATTTCGTTTTTTAATCTCAGCCGTCAGATCGTCTTCCTCGGTCAGCAGTCAAACACACATCAAACGGCGGATGAGTCATCTTCAACCTTGGGCAACCTAGGGTTTCTGAACTCCATTAAAATACATTCCCATGCACATAACTTCCTCCTCATCGTTCTCCCTCGTCTCTTGACCAAATGACTCGATGTAAAGACTAAATTTAATCCATTTTCCACGTAGAATACAACTGTGGTGTTGGATTTCATTGAAACACTCTCCATCAGAGAACCCGAACGGTATAACCTCATGAACTCAAAATTTCATCAGTTTTCAACCTCAACCAAACTCATGATTCTTTATATCAAAGTGATCCTCATGTTCCATGGGTTAAAATCAACCATTAAACTAACATGGAAACTCACTAAATCACTCATTCTAGCTCCATCAAGAATCGACCTCCATTAATGGAACTCCACCAATTGCTCCCAAATTCATCAAAAATGACCACCTAATTGTCTCTAACACTCCTAAACTAATAATTAACCCTAGCCATGCCTAGAATGAGGTGTAGAACAGAAATTGCATACCTGTTTCTTGGATATGGTAGGTGCTGAAACTCTTCAAATCAAGCCTTGCAACTATTCAAGTATGATCCCTAGATGATGAATATTCCTCTGTATGCAAAAGATTTGGCTGGAATTGCTTGTACTTCAAGATCCAATGTAATTTGCCTTCTTGCAAATTCAATGTGAATGCTTTCAAATCTTCATCAATGGAGTTGCAAATCAATATGAACACACTCAGAGATGTTTATGGAGAAGATTTGTGAAGAAAAATGGAATGGCAATGAAGAAAAATGTGAAGTTTGAAGATGATTTGCAATGGAGCAAAATGGATCTCAATCTCTCTTCTCTACCACAATCAACACCAACCTTTCACCAATGCAAGCTGCACTCAATATATAGAGAGGTTTAGAAAAGTCTAGAACCTCCTAGAATCATCTAGTAAGAACTTGAAGATTTCATGATATGGTAATTTGCATTTTCATTTCTCCTTAAGTGATATCTCATGCCAAATGCCTTGTAATATTGGTAACCAACTTGAATTTATCCCCACATGATATTTTGGATCAGTTATGATGCACATTTTCCTTGTTTAGCAAGCTTTTCCTTGTTTTGGTTTGGTACCCCATTATGCAAGTAATCAAATTACAAAGCAACCCTATGATGAAAGCCTCAAATCAAAATTGTGGCTGAACCATTGTTTTTAGAATGTCATTTGGAGTCAAAATGACCTATTATATGACATGGTTTGGACTTGTAGCTTGGGATTTATGATTTTCAACTTCACTTGAATTAACTTATGCCTCATTTTTAGGCCATTTTTATCACTTTTTGATATGAGCCTTTTCAACATCTCATGACCACCCTACTAGCCTTAAAACATCATTCTAAGAAACTTTGATGTTGAAGATTTTTCCATTTGAAGCTTGGAAGTAGGAGATATGGCCTTATGCTTGAAATGACCTATAACCTCCAAATGACCAAAATGCCCTTGGCTTGTCAAGATCATAAGTAGATTTCCACAAATCAGATTGAGGCATACCATACCTTTCTAGAAAGCTATGATCATGGGGCACAACTTTAATGTTGGCCAAAAATCTATTTGAAAACTCCTTGAGGGGTAAAAGTTGCTTGGAAGTCAAGTAACTTTCACAGACAAAATTTCAGATGCCTTTGAGGACCTGTAACTTGCAAGAACCATAACTTGAGTTCTATAAATCTCCTTGATGCCTTCCACCACTCAAATTAAAGGTCTTGAGATACTCTAAAAGTTTCATGTTGGCAAAGGATCCATTTGAGACTTGAATTTTGAATTACTTTGCTTAGAAGTTTGACCTAAATCAGGGAATTTTACTCAGAAACCCTAATTCAGAAACTTCTCTTCTTCTTGATTTCTTTTGATTTCTCCTTGGCACAACACCACATCTATATCCTCATATAAAATGATGCATCCCACATCCTCCAAATAGGCCTTGATGCCCTTCAATCAAGCATTTGACCTAGGGTTGACCCAGGGTTGACCCAGATGACACCCTAGTTGACTGTCTTCAACTGTAGCTCTTGTAATCACACCAACGACTTGTCTTACTTTCAAAAGGACCCTCTAGGTATTCCATGCCCTCAATTCATAACCCATAACTTCTCTGATGATCTTCACATACCCTCAAGATAGGAGAGAAACCCATTGCTTGGCCTTTAAACTTCCCAAAGCTTCAATTTCTTTCTTGGTGATTTGAATAGGCTTGAATCTTGATAAGAGCCTCTTGAATACCTTCCTTGAGATGAAAAATAGCACTTGATCCCTTGCCAGATGACTTGCCCATGCTATGCTATGCAAATGATTAGACTATGTACATGACTTTTTATGCAAATGACAATGCAATTGAAACATAAACCAAGTGAAGCAGGTTGAGCAAATTTTAGGGTGCAACACCCGGGCTTGATACCGACATAGTGGTTCATCGCTTGCCGTTGCGTGAGGAATGTTCGTCGGTCAAGCAGAAGCTTAGAAGAACAAGACCAGATATGGCTGTAAAAATCAAAGAAGAAGTTCAATAGCAGTTGGACGCTGGATTTTCAGCCGTAACCACTTACCCTTCGTGGGTCGCCAACATCGTACCTGTACCTAAGAAAGATGGTAAGGTACGAATGTGTGTAGATTACAGAAATTTGAATAAGGCGAGCCCAAAGGACGATTTCCCGCTCCCTCACATTGACGTATTGGTTGACAATACTGCTCAATACTCCATATTTTCCTTTATGGATGGTTTTTCGGGCTATAAACAGATAAAGATGGCACCAGAAGATATGGAGAAGACGACGTTCATTACGCCGTGGGGGACGTTTTGTTACAAGGTAATGCCTTTTGGGTTGAAAAACGCAGGGGCAACTTACCAGCGGGCTATGGTCACTTTGTTTCATGACATGATTCATCATGAGATTGAGGTATATGTTGATGACATGATAGAATAGTCGCAAACATAGGAAGAGCATCTAGTCAACTTGTTGAAGCTGTTTAAGAGGCTTAGGAAGTTCAGGTTGAGGTTGAATCCAAATAAGTGCACTTTTGTAGTTCGGTTCGGAAAGTTATTGGGGTTCATTGTCAGTGAAAAAGGAATCGAGGTCGACCTTGCAAAGATAAAAGCCATACAAGACATGCCAGCGCCGAAAACAGAAAAGGAGGTCCGTGGTTTCCTGGGGAGATTGGACTACATTGCTCGATTCATATCTCATCTCACAGCCACGTGTGAACCAATGTTTAAGTTGTTAAAAAAAGATCAGGCGGTCGTCTGGAATGAAAATTGTCAAAAAGCACTTGATAAGATAAAAGAATACTTGCAGGAGCCTCCGATATTGAAACCCCCAGTAGCTGGAAGGCCTTTAATCATGTACCTAACGGTTCTTGAGAACAGTATGGGTTGTGTTCTCGGTCAACATGACGAGACTGGAAGGAAAGAGCATGCGATCTATTATCTGAGTAAAAATTTCACAGATTATGAGTCTCGTTACTCAATGCTCGAGAAAACGTGTTGTGCACTTGCTTGGGTTGCCAAACGTTTGAGACAATATATGCTCAATCACACAACCATGCTGATTTCGAAGATGGATCCGATCAAATATGTATTCGAGAAGCAAGCGCTCTCAGGAAGAATTGCCAGGTGGCAGATGGTACTGACAGAGTACGATATACAATATGTTTCTCAGAAAGCCATCAACGGAAGTGTTCTGTCAGAATACCTTGCTGAGAAGCCAATCGAAGATTAATAACCAATGAAGTTTGAATTTCCTGACGAGGATGTCATGTTCCTCAAAGCGAAAGATTGTGAAGAGCCGTTGTTAGAAGTCATCCATCTGATTTCTAGAACTCAAGTTATGATGCTGACAAGTTACAGGTCCTCAGATGAATGTGGTTTTGGTCATCAAAAGTCAACCAACTTCCAACCCATTTTTGACCTAGAAGGTTTTTTCTCCTCAACTTTTGATGAACATGAAAGATGTTCCTCATGATCTTAGATTTCCAAAGAGTACTAGAAGTCTTTCATCTGATTTGTAGAACTCAAGTTATGAGGCGTGCAAATCAGGGGTATTTTGGGAAAGTAAGATTACAGGTCATTTTATTATAGGTCCATTTCACCACTTTACACACTTCAAATGAAAGTCTTTCCAACATGAAACTTGCTCCAAATGGGGTCATTTGCTCAACTAAACATCAAGGAGTCATGGACATGGCTTGGTTTGGAGAATTGAGGTGTAACCTTTTCATGAAGGAAGCCTAAAAGGGAAAAATGGAATTAATTTATTTTTAATCATTTGGAAGCAACCTTATACATTTTTTGAGTCACAAAGATGAGGTGAACAAGATGCACGCATTGAATTGAGGTTTTAGGGCCATTTTCATGTGTTTTCCAAAGGCACTTTCAAGTGAATTTTTGATAATGCAATCTCAACCATTTGATCTTTCCAAGGCTTTAATCCTATCCATTTGATTTACATGAGGTCTCAGCAAGCTAAATGAGTGTTTTTGCCATGCTTGGCAGTGGCAAATTCGTTCACATTTGGAAGCTTCAAACCAAGGAAATTTGATTTTGCAATTGGGCTACACAACATGTAATTGGGCTTTCCTTGCTTCAGGATCCATCACATATATTCCCCTGATCATTCACAATGCCTCAGAATGCATTTTGGTGGAGAAATTGCAGAGAAAGCAGCTTGAAAAAGTGAGAGAAAATTGAAACACGATTTTGGAGATTTATTGAATTTCAAGCAAAATTGAGCATAGCAAAAGCTTTTTTGGAGTTTGAGGAGTGATTCTGGTTCATTTCCAACAAATTCCATCAAGAATTGAAGGCTCAGTGGAAGCTCTCCACTAGGTATCTTCCATTCAACTTTTCTCTCTATTTACTGTCCAATTGCTTGCCATTTTTGCATCATTGAGATCTAGGAACTATGTAGATCATTAATATCTAAAATGAATTGGCATTTGAGACGATTCATGTTTGGTGCTCATTTCTGTTTCTCTTCGATCTGGCTTGGTTGATGCTTAAAAGTGAAAATTAATTGCATATTTGGATTCTACATGATGCGTAGATGAATTTGGACTATCATTTTGTTGGATTTGGTTAAGTGCATCTCCACCTGAGTTCTTGAACTCACCGGAGAAGGTGACCGGAGCCACCGTGCTCCGGCACCTGGTTTTTTCCCTCCGTTCCAGTTTTAAACGAAGAAGATGATTGCGTGTCATCATGGGAACCACTTGATCTGTTTACTTTTTGTTTCCACGACTGAGATTAAGACGCACGGTGTACTCACGTTGACCTCACACACCAGATCTGGTTTGAATTTCATTAAATGACATGGCGCGCTCTGATCCGTTTGATGCGCATACCTTTTGATCCAACGTGTTTGGTTGTGTTCCACCATGGTCCCCTGTTGACCTTACCACACAAGATAACCCTAGCACTCACATTTCTTCATCTCTGGTTTGGACTTGGGCTTTCCGTTGCTATTCCCACCCCCCTTATGAGCCCAGTTTCATTTTCAACGTGTTTATTTTGCTTTCTGCACCTTTGTTTTTTCATTTTCCTTTTTATTTTCATTTTATTTTTGTTTTATTTCTGTTTTGATTTAATTTCATTTAAAATACTTCCAATAGTATAAAAATTCCACAAAAATATTTTTTAAACATTTTGGGATGTCTATTATTTTTAGAAATTTTTTATTTTATTTTATTGGTTTTATTTTCAATTAAAAATGGAATTAAATATTGGAAGTATCTTATTTGAATTAAATCTTCACATGGCTTGGTTTTTTATTTTGTTTCTTCCATTTCCCTTTGATCCAATGAATGAAAATTCATCCTCATGTCCATGATGAGTTGATGAATTTTTTAGGACCATTTTGCCCCTGTTGGTTGACTTTTGAGTTAACTTTTATTGCATTTCCTTTGACATTCGACAATCCTCATTCACAATGGAACACCCTTGTGAATCAATTTCTTTGGTGGTGTTGTGAATTGATTTTGATTGTGATATTTTGGCCTCTGTTTGCCAACATGTTTAAATACCTTGTGCATTTTATTTGGCCATTTTTGAATCATTTTCTTAATTTTGAGGTAACTTGCAAGTCAAGTTACCTCCAAGGGAGGTTCATACATACATCTTGACCTAGTTTGACTTGGATATGACATTTTTGGATCCTTTGAGCTCTCAATGCCTTTTTTTCATGTTGCTAACATGTTAAGGATGATGTTTGTTCAATTTTAGGTCATGACATTGTTTCTTTCTTGTTCATTTGTTTGTTTCCTTTTGAGCTTTCAATTAGGGTTTCAATGTGAAGTTGCTTGCATTCCTTTGTGCTTTTGCTTGCATTTTCTTTTGATGTGATTGCTTTTGATTTTGAGATTTCTTCTCCATCTTTACCTTCTGTCCAATGACCTGGGAATCTTATTTAAGGTGTCTTGGTCCCTCCTTTGGAGGTATTTGAAGCACACTTAAAGTGATGAATCCATGAGGATGCTTTTGTGCTTTTCTTTACATCTTCTTGTGATGCTTATGGTTGAGTGCATGATATGAGGTCCTTGCTGCCCTCATATAGCCTCCCATCCTCACTTTTATGTTGAGCTCCCTTTCCTTTTCATTTGGTTTAGTTTTGGTGGTGTGGTTGATGTTGTTTGACTTAGGTCATTTCATCCCGCTTTTGGTGCATCTTTGTGTGGTTTGTTCTTGTTTGTTTGACTTCTTCTTGTGCACTTCTTTTTCTTTTATTTTCTTGCATTTTCATATGCATGCTTGGTTGAGATGAGCTTGTGGAGGCTACTGCCCCACACTATTTTCCTCCCACTTTCATTCTATTTGTGCATCTTATGTTTGCATCTTCATTTGCATGTGCTTTCTTTTTCTTCTTCTTCTTTTGCTTTTCTTTGCCATGCTCCCCATAAGTTCTCTAAACTCTTGAGGTTATGATAGACATTAGGCGCCTAACCATGCATGATAAGATTAGGTAGTTCCCTTTGAATCCCAACTTTAAGTCCATTTTGCATGATAACTTTTAGGATTGATTAGTCTCCCATTAGTGTCTTTTCTTCTCTTATCATCTTCAAACTTTCATAAAACACATAATAAAGAATGACAAGTGTTGTACGCTACGAGCCTTAAGCTACTTGAGAAATGGTGATTGGGGGGCTTCCTCTCAATGGCCTAGAGTGTTTAGTGTACACCCTTTGGGTGATATACGACGCATTCGCTCTTAGGTCATAGTCTCTAGTGCGACATGAGTTACAAATCAAGTTCAAAACACTTCTTCTCTAAAAAACACAAAAACACTTCAAATCTTTTTCATCCTTCGGGATCTTAATCAAGAAAATCTTTTCAGATAAAAGAGTTTCGTTAACTTTTAGTTCTACCACAAACGGTAGTGCCTAAGTCTCCAATGGTCGAGCTGCATACACCAACTGCTGGAACTGATTGTTAACCCTACTCGGGCCTAAAAAACTTTTGAACCAGCCTGTGGTCCTTTTAGCCCGAACTATGTTTGCTCTGATCTTTCATACCAGATGAAAGTACATAGGCACAAGACGCGATGTCTTAGTGAGAAACCTTCCCCCTTCACCCGTAGTTAGTCGAACTACATTAACTCTGACTTTCCCATTGCACGAGGGAGTACGTAGGCACAGAGTGGCGATGCTCTGCCGAGTCACTTCTATTTTCTTTTTTCTTTTGTCACTTGGCCTTTAGCTAGATAGATTGATCACCCTTTTAGATAGACAACAATGCATGGATCCCATTCGAGTACGACGGACGTGAGAGGTGCTAATACCTTCCCCTTGCATAACCGACTCCCGAATCCGGACATGGTTGCGATGACCTTGTCTTTCCCTTTTTTCGTCAGGTTTTTACAATCGTTTCCTTTCCCTCTCTATGGGATAAATAGTGAAAGGTGGCAACTTTTCTGTTTTCCGCCGGTTGTTTTTCGCAGTTGTGACAATATATACGCAAAATGATTATCGCTTACTGTCGCTACCGCGAAAATAAGGTGCCGGAAAAACAGAAGAGTCGCCACCTTTCGTTATTTATCCCTCAGAACGGGAAAGGAGACGATCGGAGAAACCTGACGAAAAGGTATAAGACAAGGTCATCGCAACCAATGTCTGGATTCGAGAGTCAGTTACGCAAGGAGAAGGTATTAGCACCCCTCACGTCCATCGTACTCGATTGGATCCACACTTGTTGTGTTTATCTGACGGGTTGGTTTACTATCTACCTATCAAGGCTGGTCTGAAAAGAAAAGAAAATGACTCGGCAAAGCGTCGCACTTTATGGCTACGTATTCTCATCAGAGAATGAGAAATCAGAGTCAACGTAGTTCGGCTAACTACGGGTTACGGGGAAGGTGGCTTGCCAATACGTCAGTATTGTGCCTACGTACTCTCAACAAATATGAGAGATCAGAGCTTACGTAGTTCGGGATAATACGGATTATGGGAATTCAGATTCATCTGTTTTTTCGAGTAGGGTTAACAAACAGTTCCAGCAGTTTGGTGTACGCAGCTCGACCCTTGGAGACTTAGGCGTTACCGTTTGCGGTAGAACTGGGAGTTAACGACACCCTTTTCTTCAGAAAAGCTTCCTTTGAATTATGGGCCCACGGGGAAAAAAAGTTTGAAGTTTGTTTTCTGTCTTTTATGGAAGAACTGTTTTTTTATGGATGTTTGCAACCAATATCGCACTAGAGACTATGACCTGAGAGTGAATGCGTCGCATGTCACCCAAAGGGTACCATACTAAACATCCAAGCTGCTGAAAAGAAACTCTCCAACAACCCTTTCTCAAGTAGCTTAAGGATCGTAACATACAACGTCAGTTAACCTTTATTACTGTATTTTAATTTGTTTTGAGATGAGAAGAGAACGAACTCTATGGGGAGACTATCAAGTCCTAATGTTGTCATGCCAAGGATTCATCCTATGGTTGAGGTTTGAAACAGGGATCTCCTAGAAGTTATCATGCATAGGTTTCAACCTAAAGTTCTAATCATCACTTACTTATCAAAGGAGATGAGATTCCTAGGGGATCATGTCAATGGGATACAAAAACAGATAAAGCATCAGCTAAACAGTAAACAGTAAACAGTACAGGAAACAACTGTAAATAAAATTTATGCAATGCAAGTGAGGGAGGAAATATGTGTGGGGCAGGAGCCTCCACAAGCTCATCTCAACCTCAAGCCAAGTATGAATAATTGCAAAGATAAAGGAATACAACAATAGCAAGTCACACCAGCAACATCTAAACAGAAAGAGTAGCAGACAAAGTAGCTCAACAGCAAAGCAGGTAAACAGCAAACAACCAAGCAGCTGCAAGCAAACTTCAACAGCAACAATCCAACAGTCTGTAGTTTGTATTGATACCCAAGCTAGCTTCATGGGAGAACTCCATCTTCAAGCTTCAATCTTGAATAGGCTCCACCAAAAGAGAAGAGATTCAATACAAAGAACATTGGATGGATGATGGGAAGCAGGAAGGAAACCAAAGGAATCCCTCCTGACACTCAACCAATCACCAGAGAAAGGCATCCTCAAAAGCTCTACTCATTATGACATGCCATACATCCCTCCGAAGGAGAGATGGGCTTTCACATGAGGGCTTTGAATCATAGGATGAGAATGGCATGCACACAAAGCAAGTCGTGTTTGTTTGAAGAAAGAAAACACTCTCTAGGGCTCTTCCTAAACCTTAATGAGGTATCTACTTACTTACCATTCTATCAAGAAGGAATACACTACCTAGACTCATCTAATGGCTAATTACAAGGTTAACATATGAAGTTCTCTAAGTTAGAATCACCTAAATTGAAGTTAATTTGTAAAATGGGGAACTAATTCAAAATCATTCCTAAAAATTCTAGGGAAAATATCATATCATCCTACATGTATCAACATGCTATAGTCCAAAAATCAGGGGTTAAACCTAAGTCAAAAAGGCTCAAATTAAATCTAAAGTTTCAAGGGTACACTAAAGGAATTCAATCATGAACACTCCTAAACAACTATCCTAAAACCTTATTTAAAATCAATTAAAAATCATACAACATCATCAGCATGTAAAATCTCATGATCAAACTCAAAAGTATGGATGAGAAATAAAATGGACAAAATCAATACACAATTATTCAACCATTAAAGCATATTACACTAGAAAATATGAAATAAAATGGAAAATGCATGGAAAATTAAAATAAAAGGCGTGACAAAATCCTAAACATCTCAATTTATATCCACAAATTTTTCCAGAATTTATTATCATCATTTACTATTTTTTAATGAATTAAATCTAACAATCAATTAAAACAAAAATAAAAGAAAAGAAATTAAGAGAAATAACTGGGAGGGGTTCAATTAGCAAGAAATCCAAGTACAATGCTCGCCTGGGCCCAAGAATGGGGGTGTTGAAAGCACATGGGCGCTGGGCCCGTTTGAGTTATTAATTCAGCAAATCAATTCTAATTAAACACGCCAGAGGGGGTGGTTTAAGCAAGAATTCTATGTTCATTCTCACTTGGGCCTGCTAGGGGGGTGGTAATAGCGCAAAAGCCCAAAGCAATACTCAATTCAATTCAGTTCAAAAATTAAACAAAATAAACCACGCGAGGACTCGAACTCACGTTCCCTTGGTCTATGCAGCGCGCTGAAAAGGCTTGGGATATCACTAAAGCAAAACGAAGGTGTTTAGGGTAGGGGGTACGTGGCGCGCTGGGAGTCATTGGATTGACTGACTGAGTCTCATTTTCCTCACGAACAAACGGTCCAGATTATGTCTTCTCCAATTCAAAATTACACAGGGGGGAAATGCAGAATCCGGCGCGACTTGCCCGGAGTTTCGCCGGAAAACTTCGTGACATCCTATCTCCCTCAATACTCCACCATTCCAAATGATTTTTGAACCAAAGTTGTGTGAAATTTCACGAGGATTGTAATTATACCACTTAATCATGCTAAAACCTCAAGAATCAAGAAATCTAAATCTCAACCGAAAACGGATCCATCCCTAATTTGTCACTAAACCTCAATTTTTCTGTCCAGAAATCATCTATACCTTAGTTGCAACCTAACCACATGAATCTAATCCACTAAAAACGCATGAATGGAGAGAAAATTCAAGAAATAAAAACCTGGTTTTAAGCTTCGATTGTGGTGGTTTCATACCTCAATTCACCTCCAACAAGTGCAGAAAGCTTCAATGATTGATGATGAACGATTCTTGATGATCAATTCTTGATGAAACCCTCTGATTCTTCAAAACCGAAAATTCACTTTCAAGCTTTTTCTTCAACTCGCTCCAATGGCTTCTTAACAGAATTTTGCACTAGAACCTTCTCAAAATGATCCATATCTCATTTATATTCTGTTTCACCACTTTGGAGGCCCAAACCAAGCCCAATTGTGGATTTTTGATTTTCACCTCTTTCTAAAATTTCAATGATGGTGGTACACGTTTTTGCTTTGTTCATCCTTCAAACTCAGTCCAAATTACTCACTTAACAGCTGTGGAGTGTAATTGAAGTGTTTCCCCTCCTTGATTTCAATCCATGGGGTGTGTTTGATATGTTTCTTCATTATAAAGCAAGCCTCCATATGACCATGTTATGAACCTCAATCCAAAATTGTGATAATGCCAATCTCTTTAGAATATCAATTCCATTCAAAATGACCACAAATTTGACCTGAAAACATGTTATTTTCAATTGTTTTGAATTTTCTCATTTTAATTCATTAAAATGGTCTTTATGTGAAGTTTCTTCAACCAATTCTTGATATAATCCATATCAATGGACTCTTGATACTTGGCCAAGCTAAAAACATCATTTTGAGCAACTTTCATGTTGAACAAAAATCCATTTGAAGCTTGCAAGATGATGAAATTGACCTATGATTCAAAATGACCTGTAATGTCCAAATACCCAAAATACCCTTGACTTATCAAAGCCATAACTTGAGTTCTACAAATCCAATCATAGACTTCTAGTACTCTATAGAAAGCTAAGAGAATAAGGAACAACATTCACGTTGACCAAAAGTTCATAGGAATCAGCCTTCTAGGGCAAAAGTGTCATGCAAGTTGGGTAACTTTCAAGCTCCAAATTCACATGCCTCAGATGACTTGTAACTTGTCTGGCTCATAACTTGAGTTCTATAAGCCCTATCAAGGACTTCTAGTGCTCAAATCGAAGCTAAGATCATGCCCTACATTAATCATGTTGGGGTCAAGATGAGATGACAATCATATCTTGAGTTAAATAGCCTTGAAATCAGGGGTCAAGCCAGGGGATTTTACACTGTCAAGTCTTAGAAACCCTAGCCTGAAACTTCTCAAACTCTTCAATCATGATGAGTTAACCTTGGAATCATCCTTATAACAACCCAATGTATCAATCCATGATCACATGGCTCTTGAATTAGGTCTCAACCTCCTTCAAATCCTCAGTGGACTTAGGGTTGACCCAGTCAAACCCTAATTGCACCAATCATGGCTGAGGCTTCTTAATCTTGCACAATGACCAGTCTAGACCTCAAAGTGATCTTTAACCCTTCTCATGAGGTCTCTCAAGACCTCAAGTCCACCCTCATGGCCTCAGAATCATCTGATGGCTTTCCACAACTCTCAAGCTAGGAGACACACCCTCTTGGCTTCAATCACTCTCTGAGGATCTTTTAACTTCTCTTGTAAGGATATCAACCCTTGAACATCTGAACAACCTTCTTAGCTGGCTTCATAGTCTTGTATAGCTCTTAATTGGTAATCATACCTCTTGATCTCCTGCATACATGTCAATGAAATGCAAATGATAATGCTAATGTGAATGAAATGAAATATAAGCTAGGTGAAGAAATGTTGGGCAAATTTTGGGGTGCAACAGCTGCTCCTATTCAAACGGCTTGGACCTGACTGGGTGAGAAGCGAACGGCTCTCAAACAATCAAGGTAAAAGACGGTTGAATACCAACAAACTCGGAAATTCGCCAACTGCTCAAGTACATGGTACTCTGATGGGGACAAATCTTTGGAAACTGAAATAATAGCTGCACGGCAACTAGCTGGAGAAATACTGATCTGAATCTCCGTAAGGATGATTCTCTGATTTATCTGATATCATTGCATCCTCAAATCATCGAGGGATCCCTGGTTACACGGTAACTGGCAATCTGTCGACCGCACAGGTAAACGATACTCTGATTGGTAGGCACATCTTCAAAAACTGAGCATGACAGTTGCACAACAACTCTGCTGGGGAATTGGTCACATGGTAATTGGTGAAGGGTCTAAGCTCAAATCTCCGTCAGGATGATCATCTGATTTTGCTGTAGATCTTCGTCCTCAAGTCATCAAGGGATCACTGGTTACACGGTAACTGGTGAAGGATGGTCAATTATACCGTCAGGCATTCTGCGTCATAGCAGAAGAATTCCTTATCGTCACCTATGGACTCATCGCGTCGCTAGGCACGTCGACAACATCTTTGTCGGACTTCATCAGTAAGTCAATAAGGGATCACCGGTTACTCGGTAATTGGTGAATGATGACTGATTATACCGTCGGGCATTCTGCGCCACTGCAGAAACAATTCCTTATCGTCGCCTATGGACTCATCATGTCGCTAGGAACGTCGACAATATCTTTGTCGGACTTCATCAGTAAGTCAATAAGGGATCACCGGTTATTTGGTAACTGGTGAATGATGGCTGATATACCATCGGGCAATCTGCACCACTGCAGAAGAATTCCTTATCGTCACCTATGGACTCATCGTGTCGCTAGGCATGTCGACAACATCTTTGTCGGACTTCATCAGTAAGTCAATAAGGGGTCACCGGTTACTCAGTAACTGGTGAAGGGCTACTCTCAAATCTCCGTCGGGATGATTATCATATTTCGCTGCAGCTTCTTTCTCAAATCATCAAGGGATCACTGGTCACTCGGTAACCGACGATACATAGATGATATTACCGTCAGGCATTCTGCGACACTACGGCAGAAGGATTCCTCGGGACTCATCAGGTCATTAGGAATTTTTTTCAACAATCAAGTTAATTATGCCGTCGGGCATTCAAAGAACATCTCGGGTGTCAACCAGACTTCGTCAGTAAGTCGGGAATAGAATCCTCGGTCAATCATGAACCAAATAGGGATATCCAAACTTCTGCCATCAGGCACTCCGCATCAGCTGAGAGAACTGCTTCGACATCACAGTTGGACTTTGTCAGTAAGTCTTGGTAGTTTGGCACTACTGCCGGACTTCAATCATTAAGTCTTCAAGAAAATCTCAACTTCTTTGTTTAAGACCTACTGGGGATGATACATCTCCGCTGGGGTTCTAGAGAACTATCAAGTAACTCTGCTTCGGGGATCCAGAAATCATCCTGGAGGAGTCAACTCTGCTGAGGACTTCAAGAATCATCTTGGACAAATAGCTCCGCCGGGGACTTCAAGAATCATCTTGGACAAATAACTTCGCTGGAGATTTCAGGAATCATCCTGAGCAAATGCCCTGCTGGGGACTCTAAGCATCAACTTGAGCAACCAACTCTGGCGACTTCACTGGGGAATTTTAAGAATCATCTTAAGCAAACAACTTCGCTGGGGAATTCAAGAATCATCTTGAGCAAACCATTCTGCGTAAGAACACCTGCAAAACAAGAACGGTAACGACCTAGCTCATGTTTCATATGCATATGCTTTGACAATGGCGCAATGCTCCACAAGGTGGAAGTGCTACGCGTTTTTAAGGTAAATGCCATGCAATCACACAAAATGCTATGACCCGATCAGCAAAATAAGTGCTGAAGAGAGAATCCTCCTGTCAAGGAGAAAGAACCACTCTGGTGAAGAGGAATCATCTTGTCGAGGAGAAAAAGTCACACCTATCTCAATTGGACTCCGCCTGGGGAAACGAACTTCGGTCGACTGCTGCAGGGGAACAAAGTTCTACGAGAACCTGAACTTGCTCAACTAGGCATACGAACCACAACTACTGAGGAAAACGATGTCAATCGCAGAAATAAACTGCGTGCCCTTTGCGGCTAAAACTTTCTTGGAGATAACGGCTCCGATGGGGAAATGCAGCATCAGCTATTCAGTACTTTCTACTGGGGAAAACCAATCACGGCCCGAACGGCTTCCAAGGACTCAGCTCTCTTGGGGGACTGCAAACTCGGCTGAGGAGGGCAACCAGACGATGGAATCACTCCTACCTGCCGGGGAGAGTACGACTCTGTGGGGAATTTCAATTCTCCTGAAGAATTCAGTCTAAACTATCGGAAGCTGCACACTTGCGAATAGTCTTTCATGAGAAAACTGCACATTGACTCAGTGCTGGGGATGAACATACGCCTCTGCGTATGACTCAGCTGGGGAGATGATGATCTTTCCTCAGGATACATTTGGTTGGAGAGAATCTACCTCTGCCCGGGGAGACATATCAATGCTCGCGGTCCCATGTTCAAACTCCGTGGGGAGAAACTGCTGAACTCGCTGGGGAAGAAGGAATCATCCTGCTTGGAAAACATACGGCGTACCGCCTGGAATATGCCATACCTGCAACAACAAATAGACAAGATACCCTTCTCAAAGGGACCTATCAAGTTTATCATCTTGCGACAATGTTCAAGTAATTCAATGTTTCAACAATTATTGGCTTAGGCCAACAAGTTTATGTATGTGCATTTCATCAAAAACATCGGGCATTTTTTTCGCAAACAAAACAGATAAATGCTAAACAAACAAACAGAATTGCTGAATAGTATATGTTTCATTAATAACGAACCCCTGAATGGGAAAAAATGTTTTACAACAGATGCAAGCTCCTGGAATGAGGAAGCTGCGCAGGTATAATAACATAAATATACATCAGTATATACACAAATGTCGGCAATGTGGCATAGACGAACACCAAGAGTTGATCCCTCTATGACCCACTCGACTTCGATACTTCTCCGACGCTTCAGCTTCAAAAGAGATTGATTCAGATAAACGGCCCTCAGGTCTTCCAAACCACTAAACAATGAAAGTTCGTACGCGGAATGCAGTCATTTGCTTTTCGAATCCCTAACTTTTGCCTGAACCGCCCTTTCGGGTTTTCGATTCACCGGGATACCCTTTTTTGCCAAAGTCTCCCTTCCAGGTTTTCGACTTTGCGGGTGTACATTCTTTCATTTATATCCCTAATTTTTGCCCGAACCTTTTTTCTTTTTTATGGTTCCGCGGGATGCCCCATTTTTGCCTGGATATTCTTTTTTCTTTCCAGCGGGTCATTTTTTAAGCAAAGTATTTTTTAACTGCGTCCGCGTTCACCGGGGATGAAAAATCTTCGCCATCCATTGTGGAAAACAACAAGGCTCCTCCCGGGAAGACCTTGCAGACAACGTACGGACCTTCGTAATTGGGATCCATTTGCCCCTGTGATCGGAGTGTGGAGGAAGAATCTTCTTCAGGACGAGATCACCCGTCTGAAAGCTTCTAGGACGCACCTTCTTATCATAAGCTTTCTTCATTCGGCTCTAGTACAGACGACCATATGCAATCAATGCTAATCTCTTCTCGTCCATCAGGCTGAGTTGGTTCAGTCGGTTCTTAATCCATTCTGCCTCATCGAGTTTCACGTCAACCAAAACTCGTAAAGAAGGAATCTCAACTTCTAACGGTAGGACAGCTTCCATACCGTACACTAGTGAGAAAGGAGTTGCCCCGGTTGATGTACGTACTGTCGTACGGTAACCGTGCAATGCAAATTGAAACATCTCGTGCCAATCTTTATAGGTCACAACCATCTTCTGTACAATCGTCTTAATGTTTTTATTGGCCGCTTCAACCGCGCCATTCATCTTCGGCCGGTAAGGAGATGAGTTGTGGCGTTCAATCTTGAAGTTCTGGCATAACTCCTTCATCATCTTGTTATTCAGATTCGAACCATTATCGGTAATGATCCACTCGGGAATTCCGTAACGACAGATGATGTCCCTCTTTATGAATTTAGCCACCACCTGCTTGGTCACGTTAGCATACGAGGCTGCCTCCACCCACTTGGTGAAGTAGTCGATGGCTACTAAAATGAAGCGATGACCGTTAGATGCAGTGGGCTCGATCTTGCCTATCATATCGATGCCCCACATGGAGAACGGCCACGGGGAGGACATGACATTCAACAGGCACGACGACACATGCATTTTATCAGCATAAATCTGGCATTTATGACATCTCTTCGCGAATTTAAAGCAATCTGACTTCATCGTCAGCCAGTAATATCCTGCTCTCAGGATCTTTCTTGTCATAGCATGCCCGCCAGTGTGCGTACCAAATGTGCCTTCATGGACTTCTTCCATGAGCAAGCTCGCTTCTTTCTCATCTACACTTCTAAGTAGCACGAGATCGTGGTTTCTTTTATAGAGAACTCCATCAGGATTGAGATAGAAATTTCCAGCCAGCCTCCTCAGAGTTTTCTTATCCTGGGTTGGTGCTCCCGCAGGATACTCCTTAGTCATAAGGAAAGTCTGGATATCATGGAACCATGGCTTGCCGTCGGAGGCTTCCTCGATTTCAAAAACGAATGCAGGTCTATCAAGACGAGAAAGGACAATCCTTGGAGCTTCATTCCAAAAATTGACTTTATACATCGAAGCCAACGTGGCTAAGGCATCAGCCATCTGATTTTCAGCTCTGGGCACATGATGGAGTTCCACTCGATCAAAGAACGGAAGCAGCCTTCTGGCATAATTCATGTACGACACCAGATTCGATTGACGAGTCTCCCACTCCCCTTTAATCTGGTTAACCACAAGCGTCGAGTCACCATATACGTCTAGGTTTTTTATTCTCAAATCAATCGCTTCTTCTAGACCCATGATGCATGCTTCGTATTCTGCTTCATTATTGGTGACCGGAAACTTCAATCTAGCAGTGAATGGGATGTGGGATCCATGGGGAGTCATGATGATTGCCCCAATACCGCTCCCGTAAGAATTAACCGCCCCGTCAAATATCAATTTCCACTGGGACTTCCTGTCTGGCCCCTCGTCGGGCAACGGTTCATCACAATCTTTCACCTTGAGAAACATGATATCCTCATCAGAGAATTCAAATTTCATCGGATGATAATCTTCGATCAGCTGTTCGGAAAGGTATTCAGACAATACGCTTCCTTTGATGGCCTTCTAGGAAACGTACTGAATGTCATATTCCGTCAACATAATTTGCCATCTGGAAATCCTGCTCGAAAGCGCTTGTTTCTCGAAGACGTACTTGATCGGATCCATCTTCGAAATTAGCATGGTTGTATGATTGAGTATATACTGTCGTAAACGTTTGGCAGCCCATGCGAGTGCACAACACGTTTTCTCCAGCATTGAGTAACGGGATTCACAATCTGTGAACTTTTTACTCAAATAATAAATGGCATGCTCCTTTCTGCCCGTCTCGTCGTGATGGCCGAGAACACACCCCATACTATTCTCAAGAACTGTCAAGTACATGATTAAGGGTCTTCTGGCCACTAGGGGCATCAAGATGGGAGGTTCCTGCAGATACTGTTTTATCTTATCAAATGCCTTCTGGCAATCCTCGTTCCAGATAATCGCCTGATCTTTTTTCAGTAGTTTGAACATCGGTTCACACGTGGCCGTGAGCTGAGATATAAACCTTGCAATGTAGTTTATTCTTCCCAGGAAACCACAAACTTCTTTTTCAGTTTTTGGTGCGGGCATGTCTTGTATTGCTTTTATCTTCGCAGGATCAACCTCAATGCCTCTTTCACTCACGATAAACCCCAGTAGTTTTCCAGACCGTACTCCGAAAGTACACTTGTTAAGATTCAACCTCAACCTGAATTTCCTAAGCCTCTAAAAAAGCTTCAGCAAATTGACCAGATGCCCCTCTTCCGTCTGGGACTTTGCAATCATGCCATCAACATAGACTTCAATCTCATGGTGAATCATGTCATGAAACAAAGTGACCATTGCTCGTTGGTAAGTGGCCCCTGCGTTCTTCAGACCGAAAGGAATTACCTTGTAGCAAAATGTTCCCAAAGGTGTAATAAACGTAGTTTTCTCCATGTCCTCCGGCGCCATCTTGATCTGATTGTAGTCGGAGAAGCCATCCATGAATGAAAACACGGAGAACTGAGTTGTATTGTCGACCAATACATCAATATGAGGGAGCGGGAAATCGTCTTTAGGGCTCGCCCTATTCAAATCCCGATAATCGACCCACATTTGCACCTTACCGTCCTTCGGTACAGGCACTATGTTGGCGACCCATGGAGGGTAAGTAGTGACCGCTAAGAAGCCAGCATCCAGCTACTTTTGCACTTCTTCTTTGATCTTAACGGCCATATCTGGTCGTGTCCTTCTAAGCTTCTGCTTAACGGGAGGACAATCTTCTCGCAGTGGTAGGTGATGGACCACGATGTCAGTATCAAGTCCGGGCATATCTTCGTATGACCAAGCAAAGACGTCACTATACTCTCGAAGCATCTCGACCAATCTCTGCTTGACATCACTCTGTAATGCAGCCCCTATCCTGACGTTCCTGACAAGTTCCTCAGAACCTAGGTTCACAATCTCAATCTCTTCCTCGTGAGGCAGAATAACTTTCTCTTCTTGTTTTAACAAACGGGCCAACTCTTCTGGAAGGTCTTCGACTTCATCAATCTCTTCTTCGGCTTGATAGATCGGGAAATCAAAGTCGAAGTGAGTCGTAGAAGGTCCAGAGTCGATGTCATCTGCAATGTGAATCCTGCAATAACAAGGGTTAAGCTTAAAACAAGGATATGCAGGTTAGCACAAACCATATTGCCATTTTATTGTTTTTCAAAACAAATATAAAACAGGAATAATAAAGATCACAACATTTGAATGCGAAGAAAAACGCCCTTTGATTTATTGGTAAAATGCATGTACATAATCAAATAAGGCCCTAACAATAAAACCACCATGCCCCGGGCAGGACATAGGGTTGTACAATAATTGGAGAAAGTAAATCATTACTCTTTGCCTGTCACTTGGATGATATCCCTAATGGACCAGTTGTCGAGGCTCTGGCCTGGTTTGCTTGGCTGGATCCAGGAATCCAGGTCGCAATCGTTGTCTTCGCCGTCTTTAGACACTGCGCTGACACTTTCAAATATCACCCCACCGCTTGTAAACTGGATCGGCCCTTTAACTCGCGACGCACTGTGAGAGGAGGAGGCCTCAGCAGTAGGAGAGTATCCTAGCCCAAACTTGTCCTGTTTGTTAGGTATTTCTAGAACTTGCCTCAGCCTGGGGCAAATCCGGCTTGAACAACGGCCCGGGCTTCCTTGAAGGAAGAGAGAGTCATCTCTGGTTTCTCAATCATTACTGGAGTCACGTCTTTGACCTTAACAGCTTCGAATGCGTGACATAAGGTTTCGTGGATCTTGCCATCCATCTCAACATACTTGAAGGACGACAAATGGCTCACCATTATGTCTTCCTCGCCACAGACAGTTACAATGCTGCCCTCCATCGCATACTTCAGCTTCTGGTGCAATGTGGAGGTCACTGTCCCAGCAGAATGGATCCATGGTCGGCCTAACACACAACTGTAGGCTGGCATGATGTCCATGATGTAGAAGACTGCGTCGAATGTTTCCGGCCCAATTTGGGTTGGCAGAGTCACCTCTCCAAAGACATGATGCTTGGTTCCATCGAAAGCCTTCACAACCAGATCACTGGGTGTGCAGATCAATCCTCTCGTATCTATCTTCATCAGTGCCTTCTTCGGGAGAACATTGAGCGATGTCCCAGTGTCCACCAATACATGGGACATAACTGTTCCCCTACACTCTATCGAGATGTGCAGGGCGCTGTTGTAGTTTCTTCCCTTCGGCGTCAGCTCCAGGTCAGTGAACCCTAACCTATTTCCAGCATTCGCGTGGGCTACTACCCCCTCCAGCTGGTTGACCGAGATCTCCTGCGGTACATACGTGGTGTTCAGAACCTTTAACAGCGCGTTGTGATGTGCCTCAGAACACAGCAACAAATTCAAAATAGAGATTTTCGATGGTGTTTGATGGAGGTGATCAACGATCTTGTAATCACTCTTCTTGATCAACCTCATGAACTCTTGAGCGTCCTTTACAAGTAAGTCCTTCTCTACCCCACGAGGGGTTTCCTCAGCTACTTTACTCTTTCCCTTATCAGTTTTCTCAACTTTGTCAGCTTTGTCAACCACAACCTCAGGTGGAACAAATACTCTTCTGCTACGTGTGATTCCGCCGGTTCCCACTAGGTTATCCACAGACTGCCCAGATGGTTCCAGTTCCAATTTCTGTCCGTTACAGTAGACGTCTGCCCCATAGTGCCATGGGACAACGTTGGTGCTTTCAAAAGGTATCGGCCCAGCCTTTGTGATGGTGATTGTGGGCAGTCTGGACGCAGAAATGGTTATTGTCTTGCGCGGGATGGTGATGGTGGCAACTTCATCATCCTGTTTCAGCACTACCTCTCTAGATCTGTATTCGGCCCTTCGGCTAAACTGTAAGATTCCTTCGGTCATCAGACTCTGAATACCCATTATCAACTGTTCACAGCCGTCGGAACGAATCGCACATCCCGTACACACTTCTCCACAGCCCGGAAAGATGCCTATCTTCATCAGCTTGGCTTTAACGAAACTAAGCGGTGTCTTCAGATCCTTGACATCAGTCAACAAATCTGAGTCCTCTTCTTCAATAATGGCATTCACCCCACCTCCCCCATGGTTCGGCATAGGGTTTTTTGTGACGTTCGGCGCGTTATCGGAAAAATTGATGATTTTAGCATCCACCATATCTTGCACCTTGTGCTTGAATGCCTTACAGTTTTCTATCGTGTGGCCCGGTGCCCCCGAGTGAAAATCACATTTTGCATTCGCATCATAACCCTATGGAGGTGCCCCTGTCAAGGGAGCCAGGGTTCTTTTCTGGACTAGCTGTAATTGGAGCAAAGTTTGTAGTAGTTGAGCATAAGACATGGGTGGTGTCTCAAGATGACGATTTGCCAGAGGTGCTCTGTTCTGATACCTTCTGTACCCTTGCGGATTTTGCTGCGGCTGGGGTTGTTGAACAGCAGGGATGGTTATACTAGCAACCTATTGGCGCTGGCCCTTACCTTTCCTCCGAGCGTTAGACACTGCGCTCGTTTCTCCTTCACGCCTTTTGTTACTGTACGGTTTCTTTCCTCCTCCAGCTGAGGATAGATCAATACCCTGAATTTTCCCCAATTTGATCCCATTTTCAACATGTTCGCCAGTAATGATGAGATCGGAGAAACTCCCTGACATACCACTGACCATTTTCTCGTAATAGACCCCCGGGAGAGTGGCTACAAACATCTCAACAAGCTCTCGTTCAACCGTCGGCGGCTGAACTCTAGCTTCTAATTCACGCCATCTCTGGGCGTATTCTTTGAACCCCTCATTGTTCTTCTGAGACAAGTTTTGCAGTTGAACCCGGTTCGGAGCCAAGTCATTGTTATACTGATAATGGTGTACAAAGGCCTCAGCAAGTTCTTTCCATGTACGCACACTAGTGGGTTCCAAACCCATATACCATTCCAAGGATGGGCCGGACAAGCTATCCTGGAAGAAGTGCATCAATAGCTTCTCATCTTTAGAGTGAGCGGACATCTTTCGGTAGTATGACCTTAAGTGGACACGATGACAAGTGGTGCCCTTGTATTTCTCAAAGTCGGGTACCTTAAATTTGGGAGGCACCTTGAAATCAGAAATCAATCCCAGTTTAGTCATGTCGACACCCATAGTGTTCAAGTTCTCGAAACTCTTCATTTTGTCCTCAAGTGCTTTAAACCTCAGACGGGCCTCAGCATTCAATTCGCCTTAAGCACTCTTCTGTGAGAACAAATCCTCTTGGCGATCTTCTAGCCATGGCTGAATGCCATTGCCAGCAGCAAATCCAGTAGCATTAGGCCCATACAGATTTCCAGCACCTGTGTTGCCATGGCCTAGTCCAGTATTGCCATTGGCCTCAAAGTTATCGTTACCGACGCCAGTCGTATTACCATTGGGCCCGATGTTAGTGACCACATTGCCGTTACCACTTCCATTCCCTCCGGTCACAGGGATGCCACCCTGAGGGGTTTCAACAGGTGGAGGGACTGGAATGCTCCCACCATGAAGCACACCGATGCTGTCAAACCTTGAGATCAGTGGCTGAACTAGAGTTCGGAGCTAGTCTTGGCCGTTAGCGACCACTTGCATGAGCTCCATGAAGCGGTCCATCCTCTCTCGGAGTTCCTGAATGTCAGTCTGCACTTGTTCCATTGCTCTAGCTTGATTCGCTCTGGTCGGGTATCGGTCTTCAGTCAATCCTGAGACAACCTACATACACAAAGGGTTAGAAAAACAACAAGGTGCCTGTCATGCAAATGCTTCATGCAAATGCAAACGTGTGTTTGTGCCTTAGGGAGATTTCTCCCCCGAT
The DNA here is from genome assembly GCA_963859935.3 of Lathyrus sativus. Taxonomy (NCBI): domain Eukaryota; kingdom Viridiplantae; phylum Streptophyta; class Magnoliopsida; order Fabales; family Fabaceae; genus Lathyrus; species Lathyrus sativus. Next base: position 322,454,254 of record OZ012737.1, on the reverse strand, counting down.
TCTAGTGCCAGAGTGCCGGTGCTGATAATAAGAAGTCTGGATCCAGTCATGGAAATGAAATCTCATATATATATATATAAAGAAAGCCCATCAAGGCAGCACACAATGTCACTAAGTACAAGCAGAATCAATAGCATGACCTCGACCAACAAGCCTGGTGATGGTCAGCATACAACAATGATCAAAAACAAAGGGATTACAAATATAATCAAGCACGGCCACGGGCGCGAAACTCTTCTAACAACCCCTTCGTTTCCGGATGATCAGGCCGAGTGAGCAACCCTTCGACGAGTAACTCCCTCTGCATAATAGTGTATTGAAGACCTTCGACGGAGTCTTCCCATGCTCCTTCGCCGAAACAATCTTCTAACCTCCGTTTCTTGGATTCAAACATCTGTTTGCGCTCCTTCAGGTTAGCGAGAGCCTTGTTTAGCAAGTCTTCAGCGGCATATCTGCGAGCAGTTTCTTCATCAAACCTCTTCTCGCTAGCCTTCACCTGAGCTTTTAATTTGGGATCTGTTGTTTCAGTTTATCCTCCCGTTCCTTGCCGTTGGCTATGGTGGCATTCCACTGCTGATTAAACTTGGATATTCTCCGGTACGCTTCATCCAAGTGTTGCTTCTTAGTGGCCAGTACGTCATTGACAAATTTGAAGTCCCGACCCAAACGCTCACGCTCAGCCATATGCTTAGTTAGATCCGTACCTAACCTGTTCACCAACTCTGTTTGCCTCTGGAAGGAATGGACGACTTCATTTCTCGCTTCTGAGCTGAGCCAGCTCTTTCTCCAATTCTTCATTTGCCTTCTTCAGCTCCTCTCTCTCAGCTAACACCTGATTGTACTGCTGAATAGACACGGTAGTAAGCTCCTCCACCATTGGAGGGAATTCCTGCTTAGCAGGTGGAAAAGGCATCCCTATAATCTCTGCTCTGGCTCTGATCCAGGTCACATACGGAGCGTAGGCTTGGCTATTACTTTTTCCCAACACTGGTTTCCCTCGTCTACTAATATCATTCCAAGCATGCTGAAGCTTAGATAACATATTCCTCTCTAGAAGACCAGTGAGGTACAGAGATTCCTGCACCTCCTCATCCCTTGGCGGAACCCTCAAAGCATAAACAAACTGTCGGACAAGCAGAGATGGATTATAATTGATACAACCCTTCCGTCCTATCAAAGGCACATTCGGAAACCCACAGCAGCTGAATATAACCTCGGTACCCAACATATCTCTATCAAACCAAACAACAGCCTCTGCTGATAGACTCATCAAACGCTCAGACCACTCAGTTGTGGCTGCAGATGAAGCAAAGCGACCCTTCTTGGGTAGGTGATTATCAAACCATCTATAGAATAAGGGCACACAGCACGAGACATTCTTACCCCTTCTATTCTCGTTTTTGTAATGGACGGAATGATACAAATTGCCAATCAAGGGAGGGACTGGATTCCCTGAGGCAAAGATATGAAAAGCGTCCAAGTCTACAAAATCAGGCAGGTTAGGAAACAAAATGATACCATATATGCATAGAGCAAGGATGGCGTTGAACACGATCCAACAACCGTCTTTGGCACACTGTTGGGCTTTCCCCACTAAGAACTGCAAAGAGAAACCAGGAACCCCGTTCCAACTGGACAAGATCAACTCAGAGGCATCCAGATGAAGAGAAAGAGCTAGATTAGCCATATTAGGCTCAACATCTATATGAACAAATGGCATCTGACTCTTGATAGGCACACCCATCAAATCAACATACTCCTCTAATGTAGTTGCGAGAATGAAGTCCGGGAGAGTAAAGCATCTCAAAGGAGGATCATAGAACTGCAGCAAGGCATATAACCCATTCAACTCATACACCGAAGGCTTACGAACCAAACTGAGCAGCTTCCCATAAGACTTTCTGAATTCACCTCTAACAGTATCATCTTCCAAAGCAATCAAACTGGACAACTGAGAAACCTCTGGAGTGGGGAGCTTATAGGCCACAGTCTTCCTCATAGAACCCATAATAGCACAACAGAAGGCAAGCAAACCTGAACCGGGGGAAACGGTACCTGCAACACAGACACACGTTAATGATATGCAAATGAGTATGCAAAAATGCAAAATGCAATCATGCAGCAGGAAATCAAGACGACTGTGTTGTTGAGGAGAAGGGCCACAATCTGCTATGTCAAGAACAAACATATCTCTGATGATAAGAACCCCTGATACCAGACCATAAATCTGGTCTGTCAAGAACAAACACATATCTGATGATGAGAACCTCTGATACCAACAAAACTGATTCACTGTCAAGAAAACCAAGTAGTCTGAAGGTTAAGGTTTCCTGCAACAAACCCGACCCTGCTCACAGATATGGACCTAAACTGACACAAGTTCGGCCTCCTATGCGGTCATCAGCGTCACAGACTTTCAAGAACGATGATACGATACCCAAAAGGTGTGGCATCATCATCTCTTGAAGTGGCCTCACTTAGCTGAATCCCAAATGATCGGTCCCCATAGTCGACAATCCTCCAAACCAACAACCCCTCAGGCCCAAAGGGCCGGAAAAGAAGTCAACCGGGAGAACCTCGTCTGAGCGTGGATTTCATGAGACACTAGTGGCTGAAAAGCAAGCACGCGCCCACTAATTTCCACAACTAATGCTAAGTACACTCAAGCCTGGGTATGGCTTCTCACTCATCAGAATGCCCCTCCCACAACAGCACAAATAATCATATCGTACTGAAAATAAAATGCGGGAAATAAAAATGCGATAACTAAACACAACCCAACAGGTAAACACACAAGCGCTAGGATTGACTCTCGCAGGGATGTTGGATCCCCATATTGACTCGCATAAGGGACGTTGGATCCCTAGGAAACTATCAATTCTTCCCCAGCAGAGTCGCCAGCTGTCGCTACCGCGAAAATAAGGTTCCGGCAAAACAGAAGATTCGCCACCTTTCGTTATTTATCCCTCAGAGCGGGAAAAGAAACGATCGGAGAAACCTGACGAAAAGGTATAAGACAAGGTCATCGCAACCAATGTCTGGATTCGGGAGTCGGTTACGCAATGGGGAGGTATTAACACCCCTCACGTCCATCGTACTCGATGGGATCCATGCTTGTTGTGTTTATCTGACGGGTTGGTTTACTATCTACCTATCAAGGCTGGTCTGAAAAGAAAAGAAAATGACTCGGCAAAGCGTCGCACTTTATGCTTGTGTATTCTCATCAGAGAATGAGAAATCAGAGTCAACGTAGTTCGGCTAACTACGGGTTACGGGGAAGGTGGCTCGCCAATACGTCAGTATTGTGCCTACGTACTCTCAACAGATATGAGAGATCAGAGCTTACGTAGTTCGGGATAATACGGATTACGGGAATTCAGATTCATCTGTTTTTTCGAGTAGGGTTAACAAACAGTTCCAGCAGTTTGGTGTACGCAGCACGACCCTTGGAGACTTAGGTGTTACCGTTTGCGGTAGAACTGGGAGTTAACGACACTCTTTTCTTCAGAAAAGCTTCCTTTGAATTATGGGCCCACGTGTAACACCCCACTCTAAACTCTCGCGGAAAAATAAGAGAAACAACAGAAAACAGTTTCAGAGTGCAGCAATTAAAGTTTCATGACGACCGTCATGGATGTCACGACCGTCACGGTCATGACGAGCGTCAAGGAGCTGTGACGACCGTTACACTCCCAAATTCTCAGACACATGAGGCTGTCACATTTTCAACTTAACCAAAACACATACACCTGCAAAAGATCATTTACTAACATACGTAGCACAAAATTCGGATGAACAAACAACGGTAACTTGTTTAACATTTTAATCATAAACGCCATGTTATAATACACTTCCAACGATTCGTACTAATTAAATTCCATTAAAATTCAGCAAGTAATTATCTTGCATCAATTCAATAAAACAACTATGCATCCAAGCAACATTTGGCATTATCAGAAACAACCAATCTATTTGCCATAGTACTTAATAAAATTCAGCAACCAGGAATTCAATTAAAACAATAACATTAATCGTTCATCCCCCCAGAGTGCTACGTATCAGAGCGACCAACGACCTTAAACATAAAGCGACACTTTTTTCCGAGTTACCTGCAAATTACCACCAACGGAGGTAACATACAACGTAAAGAGTGAGATATCAACAATATAACATAAGACATGATAAAAGTCATGTCAGAATATTATCACAGCATTATAATTCCAGCAGTTCGCATAAATATTAGTAATAATAAACTACAACCACTCTTTATTCATAACCACAACAATTATCATCATATCTTAGTAACTCATCAAAACAACTCAACAATGCGACTCAACTATGCATATGCATGTGGTACCATTTTGGGAGACAACACTCCACAATAACTCGGGAGACAACTCTCCCGAAAATTATACCTATGAATCAATTCCCTACATGAAATTGATCATACCCACGGTTATAGAATTGAACCCCACCCTTACCTTGAATAGAGGCCAATTCCAAGCTTTTTGGTTCTGGTTCCGTTCTACGGTAACTCTCCTGCAACTTTCTCCTGCAACTTTCTTCCAATTTCAACGATGGAAAATTCTTCTTCTTACTTTCTCCACAGTCACGTTCCTTTTTCCTTCTCCTCAACCTTTTTCCTCAATTTTGGTTTTCTGAGCAGTTTATCGTTCTTTTGCTCTTTCTCCCACAACTGTTTATCATAACTTCCTTTCTCTTCTCCCAAAATCCTTTCTCTGGCAGTTTATCGTGTCCTCCTCCCTTTCCCAAAAACTTCTCTATTTCCTTTAATCCCTGATTTCTTATTTTATTATTTAAATCTAATAATAATAATACTTCAAATATTATTCTCCCACTAATAATAATATTCATAATAATAGTAATAATATTCCACCAATAATAATATTAATACTAATAGTAATAATAATAATAATAATAATAATAATAATAATAATAATAATAATAACAATAATAATAATAATAATAATAATAATAATAATAATAATAATACCACCAATATTACTATTAACTATTATATTATTATCTCAACACCACATCTCCACAAATAATCCTTATATATCAAGGATACTCACCAATCATATACAAACCCACCCCACCTAAGGGCACCCCAACATAAAATAATTAAATTAACACCAAAATGACTAAATAAATAAAATGGGTGTTACAACTCTCCCCCACTTTAATTATTTCAAACAGCTCCCAACCAGACCACTTTCACCAGAGCAATCTCTTCACCTCGAAGTTGCTTCTCGTTCATCCACCTGAACTAACAACGCCTCAACAGTCAAATTACCTTTCACTTGTACACCATCCATCCGAATCAATGTACTTCTTCAACTTAGGCACATACCACATCATGTAAATTCCCACGAGTGACAGCGGTAAAACAGTCTAACCTGCTATTTTTTCCACGCTCCTGCTGCGCCACTCTGGTACAGATCACAAAACACAGTGTGCTTCCGAGACCTCAAGCTTGACCAACACCAGTTACTATCGTAACTCTCAAAACACGTCTTTCTTGGATCCTTTGGATCTTTTCAGTCGTCTCTTGCACAATCTCAGCTAGCTTCAACATAGAATGATTAATCTCACTCGTTAGGAAAAGAGCCAAATTAGTCATTCTATCCAAAATCACCCAAGTAAAATCATATCCCTCAAATTCTCTGGAAAACCCAACACAAAATCCATGGGAATACTATCTGATCTCCACTCTGGAATATTCAACGGTTGCATCGGACCCAACGGTCTCTGACGTTTATTCTTCGACTTCCAACAAGTCTAACCAGCATATACAAACTCAACCACTTATCTCTTCAACTATGGTCCTCAAAATAATTTCCTCAAATCCGGTTACATCTCCATAGCACCGGGGTGGATACTCTATCTACCTCAATACTCTTATTCCATTCAATAATATCTAGAACACAACTCTATCACGACATCTCATGATACCATTTCCATTAATCTGAAAATCATTCCTTTGATTTTAATTCCTCAGATTCAACCAATCTACCAACTCAAACCAGAGTCCTGACCTTATCGAATCTCATTAGGAATACTACGAGTAAGGTCCAACATACAAAGCTAAACTTCATAAGAAGTCTCTTCACAAACTAAACTCATATCACAAAATTTCTCAATCAGTCCTAACTCTTTCCACCACCATCATCGGTATATGCAAAGATTTCCATATCAATGCATAAGCTACCACGTTCGCTTCACCCGAATGGTGATTCAACACAAAACCACAATCCATTCCGGAGTCCCAATTATTTTCTCTGCCTCATATTCAATTCTTCCAAATCAAATAAATACCTTAAGCTCTTGAGGTCACCAAACATGTCAAATCTCAAACTAACTAATTGAGGCTTCCAACTCCGACACAACCACAACAACAACCAACTCTAAATCACTTATCAGATGATTCTTCTTATGTACTTCAATTTCCCTTAAAGCATAACCAAAACTCGCTGAAGTTTCACTTAACATATCAATAAGGCATCATAAACACAACAAATGGTCCTGTCGGGTTCGGCAAAATTCAATTTTCTGCTATAATTGAATCAGGTACAGGCCTCAAAACAATTTTTCCTAGAAAGATCATCTTGTTAGCTTTCCAACGCTTCGAACGAAGGTCAAAACTGACATACGGTTCAAGAGTTATGAATTTTCAAAGTTTTTCTAGAACAGAATTTTTCTGCATAAGGCTGCTACGGGTTTGAGCATTTTCGCCCGAAAATCCGACCGATTCAATTATTTTCTTCGAAACAAACACATACTCATTCACACCAAACATATATTAGTGATTTAGAACCATCAAACGTGAATTCTACGACTTTCAATTTCAATCCGAATCTTAAATCCTCAAATCTCCAAAAATGCAAAAACTTACAAAAATCAATCAAATTCGATAAAACAAGCATACTCGATCACGGCCTAACATTACCCGACACAACAGCGTAATCTATTCCAACTTTCGTCCATAAAAACATTGATTCCGTAAAAAGTTGCGATCTCGGGATTCGACGTACGACAACAATTTCACACTCAGAAGGTCATTCACCACATCTTCAACTCTTGGAATATCTAGAGGTTTAATTATACTAATATTGCATTCCACATCTTACTTTCTTTACTAATCATCAGAAGTCACTATCCACCTTTTATATACTCAACCTCACACTCTGTTGTCTTAGCACACACGCCAGACCCAAGTCTCAACACTACTAAATCAGTTTAATCCATTGACCATCCAAACAGACATCAAATACGGAGCTCTCACTCTCGGACTAGTTTCCGTATCTAAGTTGGTCACAACTCCACTTCACGTCCTGGTCGTACATCACTTATCTCCTCAGAAAACTTCCAGCCAACCACAATTAATCGGCAATCGCCAACTTCCCGCTTTCATTATAATTCAAAAAAATTCCCATCAAAGTTAAACACCTCAACACTGTCCTGCGCCGACTCGTCAAAACAATTCTTAGGCACTTAGCTTAACCCAAGAAAATTCACTGCTCATGCCATCTAAGCTTGCAAGACACGTCCATCCCATGATGGGGTATAAACCATCCTTACCAAACTATAAGAGCGTTCAACTACACACCGAGCTACAACTCCACACTTGCAGCATCCTGGAGAAGCACAAGCTTCTCCCTCACTTGAATCATTCTCACTTCTGCAGACAAAGGTTCCACAACAAAATATGTACCGACAGTGTTTTCACACACATGTCGCATACCAGAGAATACACAACATTAAACAACTTGGCCGGACGGACCGACCTGCTCTGATACCAATTGTAAGACCCCACTCTAAACTCTCGCGGAAAAATAAGAGAAATAACAGAAAACAGTTTCAGAGTGCTGCAATTAAAGTTTCATGACGACCGTCATGGATGTCACGACTGTCACGGTCATGACGAGCGTCAAGGAGCTGTGACGACCGTCACACTCTCAAATTCTCAGACGCATGAGGGTGTCACATTTTCAACTTAACCAAAACACATACACCTGCAAAAGATCATTTACTAACATACGTAGCACAAAATTCGGATGAACAAACAACGGTAACTTGCTTAACATTTTAATCATAAACGCCAAGCAACATTTCACTAAAATTCAGAAAGTAATTATCTTGCATCAATTCACTAAAACAACTATGCATCCAAGCAACATTTGGCATTATCAGAAACAACCAATCTATTTGCCATAGTACTTAATAAAATTCAGCAACCATGAATTCAATTAAAACAATAACATTAATCGCTCATCCCCCCCCCCCCAGAGTGCTACGTATCAGAGCGACCAACGACCTTAAACATAAAGCGACACTTTCTTCCGAGTTACCTGCAAATTACCACCAACGGAGGTAACATACAACGTAAAGGGTGAGATATCAACAATATAACATAAGGCATGATAAAAGTCATGTCATAATATTATCACAGCATTATAATTCTAGCAGTTCGCATAAATATTAGTAATAATTAACTACAACCACTCTTTATTCATAACCACAACAATTATCATCATATCTCAGCAACTCATCAAAACAACTCAACAACACAACTCAACAATGCGACTCAACAATGCGACTCAACTGTGCATATGCATGTGGTACCATTTTGGGAGACAACACTCCACAATAACTCGGGAGACAACTCTCCACAATAATTCGAGAGACAACTCTCCATAATAATTCGGGAGACAACTCTCCACAATAATTCGGGAGACAACTCTCCACAATAATTCGAGAGACAACACTCCACAATAATTCGGGAGACAACTCTCCATAATCATTTTATTTGTCATTAAAGACACAACCGTCGCCAATTCAGGCCAAATGATATGCTATGAGATGCAACTATTATGGACTATAACACAACAACAACAACAACTGTGCAACAACCTTGCAACAAGGCATCACGCCTACAACCAATTATCCATAACAGAAACATCGCATTTTGCATATATTATGGACTCACCATTTCAATCTGTTCATATCAGAGAAACTACCAACAATATCGTTCCTACGAATAAGACTCTAACACATTTTCACAGAGAACAATTAAAACAACCTCGTCTCTATAATCGAGAACTCAACAGCATTTTCATGTCAGAGAACGACTGACACATCATTACTACAAATAAGAACTCAACACATTTTCAAATACCTTCATACGGGTAATATAACTAAAACTTATCCACATAATCCAAGGAGAATATTATAATAACATTTTCTCAACAAATGGGAAATTAGCGCGTGTCGGCGCCGATTCCCAACATTACTACATAAACTAACGACATAAACATTAATGCAGGCGTAGACAAACATTAACCCTTAATATTTCTCAACCTACGGGAACATTTACCCTTAATATTCTCTTAATATTTTTCAACCTACGGGAACATTTACCCTTAATATTCCCTTAATATTTCTCAACCTACGGGAGCATTACTACGGTAACGTTACTACGGGGACATCACTACGGGAACATTACTACGGTAACGTTACTACGGGGACATTACTACGTATTTTCCCCATTAGGGAAACCTTAGAGCATCGTATATAACACATTCATTCTTACATAGAAAAACCTCGTCCCTAACATTTATCGATTAACGGAAACTATACCTATGAATCAATTCCCTACATGAAATTGATCATACCCACAGTTATAGAATTGAACCCCACCCTTACCTTGAATAGAGGCCAATTCCAAGCTTTCTGGTTCTGGTTCCGTTCTACGGTAACTCTCCTGCAACTTTCTTCCAATTTCACCGATGGAAAATTCTTCTTCTTACTTTCTCCACAGTCACGTTCCTTTTTCCTTCTCCTCAACCTTTTTCCTCAATTTTGGTTTTCTGAGCAGTTTATCGTTCTTTTGCTCTTTCTCCCACAATTGTTTATCGTAACTTGCTTTCTCTTCTCCCAAAACCCTTTCTCTGGCAGTTTATCGTGTTCTCCTCCCTTTCCCAAAAACTTCTCTATTTCCTTTAATCCCTTATTTCTTATTTTGTTATTTAAATCCAATAATAATAATACTACAAATATTATTCTCCCACTAATAATAATATTCATAATAATAGTAATAATATTCCACCAATAATAATATTTGTACTAATAGTAATAATAATAATAATAATAATAATAATAATAATAATAATAATAATAATAATAATAATAATAATAATAATAATAATAATAATAATAATAACAATAATACCACCAATATTACTATTAACTATTATATTATTATCTCAACAGCACATCTCCACAAATAATCCTTATATATCAAGGATACTCACCAATCATATACAAACCCACACCACCTAAGGGCACACCAACATAAAATAATTAAATTAACACCAAAATGACTAATTAAATAAAATGGGTGTTACACCACGGGGCAAAAAAGTTTGAAGTTTGTTTTCTGTCTTTTACGGAAGAACTGTTTTTTTATGGATGTTTGCAACCAATATCGCACTAGAGACTATGACCTGAGAGTGAATGCGTCGCATGTCACCCAAAGGGTACCATAATAAACATCCAAGTTGTTGAAAAGAAACTCTCCAACAACCCTTTCTCAAGTAGCTTAAGGCTCGTAACGTACGACGTCAGTTAACCTTTATTACTGTATTTTAATTTGTTTTAAGATGAGAAGAGAACGAACTCTATGGGGAGACTATCAAGTCCTAATGTTGTCATGCCAAGGATTCATCCTATGGTTGAGGTTTGAAACAGGGATCTCCTAGAAGTTATCATGCATAGGTTTCAACCTAAAGTTCTAATCATCACTTCCTTATCAAAGGAGGTGAGATTCCTAGGGGATCATGCAATGGGATACAAAAACAGATAAAGCATCAGCTAAACAGTAAACAGTAAACAGTACAGGAAACAACTGTAAATAAAATGCATGCAATGCAAGTGAGGGAGGAAATATGTGTGGGGCAGGAGCCTCCACAAGCTCATCTCAACCTCAAGCCAAGTATGAATAATTGAAAAGATAAAGGAATACAACAATAGCAAGTCACACCAGCAACATCTAAACAGAAAGAGTAGCAGACAGAGTAGCTCAACAACAAAGCAGGTAAATAGCAAACAACTAAGCAGCTGCAAGCAAACTTCAACAGCAACAATCCAACAGTCTATAGTTTATATTGATACCCAAGCTAGCTTCATGGGAGAACTCCATCTTCAAGCTTCAATCTTTAATAGGCTCCACCAAAAGAGAACAGATTCAATACAAAGAATATTGGATGGATGATGGGAAGCAGGAAGGAAACCAAAGGAATCCCTCCTGACACTCAACCAGTCACCAGAGAAAGGCATCCTCAAAAGCTCTACTCATTATGACATGCCATACATCCCTCCGAAGGAGAGATGGGGTTTCACTTGAGGGCTTTGAATCATAGGATGGGAATGGCATGCACACAAAGCAAGTCGTGTTTGTTTGAAGAAAGAAAACACTCTCTTGGGCTCTTCCTAAACCTTAATGAGGTATCTACTTACTTACCATTCTATCAAGAAGGAATACACTACCTAGACTCATCTAATGGCTAATTACAAGGTTAACATATGAAGTTCTCTAAGTTAGAATCACCTAAATTGAAGTTAATTTGTAAAATGGGGAACTAATTGAAAATCATTTCTAAACATTCTAGGGAAAATATCATATCATCCTACATGTATCAACATGCTATAGTCCAAAAATCAGGGGTTAAACCTAAGTCAAAAAGGCTCAAATTAAATCTAAAGTTTCAAGGGTACACTAAAGGAATTCAATCATGAACACTCCTAAACAACTATCCTAAAACCTTATTTAAAATCAATTAAAAATCATACAACATCATCAACATGTATACAATCAGCATGTAAAATCTCAAGATCAAACTCAGAAGTATGGATGAGAAATAAAATAGACAAAATCAGCACACAATTATTCCACCATTAAAGCATATTACACTAGAAAATATGAAATAAAATGGAAAATGCATGGAAATTTAAAATAAAAGGCATGATAAAATCCTAAACATCTCAATTTATATCCATAAATTTTTCCAGATTTTATTATCATCATTTACTATTTTTTAATGATCTAAATCTAACAATCAATTAAAACAAAAATAAAAGAAAAGCAATTAAGAGAAATAATTGGGAGGGGTTCAGTTAGCAAGAAATCCAAGTACAATGCTCGCTTGGGCCCAAGAATGGGGGTGTTGAAAGCACATGGGCGCTGGGCCCATTTGAGTTATTAATTCAGCAAATCAATTTTAATTAAACACGCTAGAGGGGGTGGTTTAAGCAAGGATTCTATGTTCATTCTCACTTGGGCCTGCTAGGGGGGGTGGTAATAGCGCAAAAGCCCAAAGCAATACTCAATTCAATTCAGTTCACAAATTAAACAAAATAAACCACGCGAGGACTCGAACTCACGTTCCCTTGGTCTATGCAGCGCGCTGAAAAGGCTTGGGATGTCACTAAAGCAAAACGACGGTGTTTAGGGGAGGGGGTACGTGGTGCGCTGGGAGTCATTGGATTGACTGACTGAGTCTTATTTTCCTCACGAACGAATGGTCCAGATTATGTCTTCTCCAATTCAAAATTACACAGGGGGGGAAATGTAGAATCCGACGTGACTTGGCCGGAGTTTCGTCGAAAAACTTCGTGACATCCTATCTCCCTCAATACTCCACCATTCCAAATTATTTTTGAACCAAAGTTGTGTGAAATTTCACGAGGATTGTAATTATACCACTTAATCATGCTAAAACCTCAAGAATCAAGAAATCTAAATCTCAACCGAAAACGGATTCATCCCTAATTTGTCACTAAACCTCAATTTTTCTGTCCAGAAATCATCTATACCTTAATTGCAACCTAACCACATGAATCTAATCCACTAAAAACGCATGAATGGAGAGAAAATTCAAGAAATAAAAACCTGGTTTTAAGCTTTGATTGTGGTGGTTTCAGACCTCAATTCTCCTCCAACAAGTGCAGAAAGCTTCAATGATTGATGATGAACGATTCTTGATGAAACCCTCTGATTCTTCAAAAACGAAAATTCACTTTCAAGCTTTTTCTTCAACTTGCTCCAATGGCTTCTTAACAGAATTTTGCACTAGAACCTTCTCAAAATGATCCATATCTCATTTATATTCTGTTTCACCACTTTGGAGGCCCAAACCAAGCCCAATTGTGGATTTTTGATTTTCACCTCTTTCCAAAATTTCAATGATGGTGGTACAAGTTTTTGCTTTGGTCATCCTTCAAACTCAGTCGAAATTACTCACTTAACAGCTATGGAGTGTAATTGAAGTGTTTCCCCTCCTTGATTTCAATCCATGGGGTGTGTTTGATATGTTTCTTCATTATGAAGCAAGCCTCCATATGACCATGTTATGAACCTCAATCCAACATTGTGATAATGCCAATCTCTTTAGAATATCAATTCCATTCAAAATGACCATAAATTTGACCTGAAAACATGTTATTTTCAATTGTTTTGAATTTTCTCATTTTAATTCATTAAAATGGTCTTTATGTGAAGTTTCTTCAACCAATGCTTGATATAATCCATATCAATGGACTCTTGATTCTTTTCTAAGCTAAAAACATCATTTTGAGCAACTTTCATGTTGAACAAAAATCCATTTGAAGCTTGCAAGATGATGAAATTGACCTATGATTCAAAATGACCTGTAATGTCCAAATACCCAAAATACCCTTGACTTGTCAAAGCCATAACTTGAGTTCTACAAATCCAATCATGGACTTCTAGTACTCTATGGAAAGCTAAGAGAATAAGGAAAAACACTCATGTTGACCAATAGTTCATATGAATCATCCTTATAGGGCAAAAGTGTCATGCAAGTTGGGTAACTTTCAAGCTCCAAATTCACATGCCTCAAATGACTTGTAACTTGTCTGGCTCATAACTTGAGTTATATAAACCCTATCAAGGACTTCTAGTACTCAAATAAAATCTAAGATCATGCCCTACAACAATCATGTTGGGGTCAAGATGAGATGACAATCATATCTTGAGTTAAATAGCCTTGAAATCAGGGGTCAAGCCAGGGGATTTTACACTGTCAAGTCTTAGAAACCCTAGCCTGAAACTTCTCAAACTCTTAAATCATGATGAGTTAACCTTGGAATCATCCTTATAACATCTCAATGTATCAATCCATGATCACATGGCTCTTGAATTAGGTCTCAACCTCCTTCAAATCCTCAGTGGACTTAGGGTTGACCCAGTCAAACCCTAATTGCACTAATCATGGTTGAGGCTTCTTAATCTTGCACAATGACCTGTCTAGGCCATAAAGTGATCTTCAACCTTTCTCATGAGCTCTCTCAAGACCTCAAGTCCATCCTCATGGCCTCAGAATCATCTGATGGCTTTCCATAACTCTCAAGCTAGGAGACACACCCTCTTGGCTTCAATCACTCTCTCTGAGGATCTTTTAACTTCTCTGGTAAGGATATCAACCCTTGAACATCTGAACAACCTTCTTAGCTGGCTTTATAGTCTTGTATAGCTCTTAATTGGTAATCATACCTCTTGATCTCATGCATACATGTCAATGAAATGCAAATGATAATGCTAATGTGAATGAAATGAAACATAAGCTAGGTGAAGAAATGTTGGGCAAATTTTGGGGTGCAACACTTACTATTATCATTTTCCAGAAAAAGCGAAAAAAGAACAAATATGAAAAAAAATAATACTTTTATTAATGATAGAAAAGCTGAACAACATGCCCTAACTAGATCGCCTTTGCCTTCGGCAGAGCAAAGGGAATTATTTTAAAATAATCCCATACAATAATTTTTCGCCTTAGGTAGAGCGAAAAACTAAAAAAAACAATTACTTTGATATATGAATAATGGTAGGGATGTCAACTACACTCCAGTTTCTGGCTATTACTCCCAGAGTCACAAAATTTGGTAGGTCTTCATCAGAGTCTTCTCCAGTGATAGCATTGACTTCAAAACTGTAATCCCTGCACCTCGATCTAGGAGAATAGAAAGACTCATATGCGTCTTCAGTCTCTGAATCATAACCCAGATCTTCCATGTAAGGCTCATAGTATTCGTACGAAATGGAGAGACTTACGGAACCGTATGATATATAGCCCTCAGACTCATCTTCAGATACCACATTAATATGAGAAGGGTGAATAATCCCTCTGCTGCATAATATTTCTTCAATAGGTAGAACAAATAGACCTCTAGTGACCTGTTTATTAGAGCTGGAAGCAAAACCAAGACCTTCCCTATTCTTGTTCTCAGGTAGAGATCTTACCCCAACCTTCCTGGGAACCACTGTTCACAACCCGTTGTGCGTCTTTGAAATATGACATGGAAATTCCATGCTTCTGGGTATTATCATCAACAATCGAAAGTGCCTGGAATTGGGTTCCAACTTTTTTTCTGCCTCAACATAAGAAAATGAAGAAAGGTGACTTAGCACCAAGGCTCTCTCTCCACAGACTGCAACTGTTTTTTCTTCGAAGGTGTATTTCAGTTTCTAGTGCAGTGTAGAGGTAATTGCCCCAGCCTCATGTATCCACGACCTTCCAAATAAGCAGCTATAGGCGGCACGAATGTCCATGACCTGAAATGTAATCATAAAAACTTGTAATCCGATAGTCATTGGCAGATCCACTTCACCAATTACCATCTTTCTAGATCCGTCAAAAGCTTTAACAATGACATGGCTCGGCCTCATCGGCGGTCCTTGATATGATAGTTTTTATAGAGTAGTCCTGGGCATCACATTCAAAGAAGACTCAGTGTCAACAAGTACACTAGACAATGCGTCATTCCCACAATTTACTGAGATGTGTAACGCCATATTATGTTTCCTTCCTTCTTCTAGGAGATCTTCCTCACAGAACTCGAGATTATTACTAGAAGTAATGTTACCCATAATACCGTTGAACTGTTCAATAGTCACATCACGTTCAACGTAAGCTTGCTCTAACACCTTTTGTAATGCTTCTCTGTGAGCTTCAGAGCTCATCAACAATTCTAATACAGAAATCTCGAACGGGGTCTGTAACAACTGATCCACGACCTTATATTCGCTTCTTTTGATCAACCTCAAAAATTCATCAGATTGAGAAGAATCGGCTCCATTAGGCTGCCATATAGTTGTGTCATTTTTAATAGGTTGTTTGAATGAAATCTCTTTATTATTTGGAAGCGTTAAAGGATAAACTCGACCGCTTCTAGTTACTCTGCTAATGCCTGCGAATTAACAACTGAGGGTAAAGTAGGTAAAGGTATCTCCTTTCCGTTTTATGTCATCGTGGTGTTATACCTGTAGGGAACTGCCCTGGTGGAAGTATAAGGAAATGTTCTAGGAACATTAATTACCAAAGGGGTTATAGAAGGTCTTTTACTGTCGTATGTAATTTCAATGCACTCCACTTCATTGAATTAGGGTACTATAACAAATGATTCTTCACTTCTTTCTACCGGAACCAGAACTTTGTCATATGTAATCATAATAACTCTTCTGTTTAATAGGTTCTGGATATCTTCTCTCACAAGGAGGCATCCTCAAGAGTTTACAAAACAAATAAAACAATTAGTATAGTCGTGTTGCTCATGATTGAAAAACACCATCTTCGTCAGATCACTATGCATCTTCACTAAAGATTCTAGAATATTCTTCAAATTAAATACATCATGATTTCCCAAGCAGCTTTGAACCATGTTTCCAGTGGACGAACCATGTTGAGGCAGGGGATTATCTTGTACGTTAGGATTGGAATCTTTGAAAGATAAGATCCCGCACTTAATCAGCCTCTGAACATCTGCTTTCAAACCATAACAATTCTCAATATCATGTCCCGGAGCACCTTGATGGTATGGACAAAATTTATCTGCTCTGTACCAGTATGGGATATTTTTGGGTACCTTTGGGGGAGCTTTTGTCCGGATGTGTCCCTTATGTATCAAAACCGGGAATAATTCAGTGTACGTCATAAGAATAGGATCAAAGTCTAGTCTTCTATGCACACGACCATGGTTATTGAACTGTGGCCAATTTTGTTGAGGAGATTGTTGGTTTTGTTGGCGCTATGGCTGTGGAGCTCGGGGAGCTTGAGGTTGTTGATATGGTTGAGCAAACTGCGGTTGATAAGTCGAAGTGTTAAGTACTGGTGTTACTGCAGTAACTTGCTGAGGTTGTTGAGACCTCCTCCTTGGTCGTCCTTCGTGCATGACACTTACATCTTGTTCTTTTTTCTTTATAAAATTACTTTCGTACTTTTTTGCATTGCTAGGGGTACTTCCTTCCCTAGCTAACCTTCCTTCACGAACTCCTTCTTCCAGACGCATACCCATATTTACCATCTCAGTGAAGTCACTGGTGCGCTGGCTACCATACACTCATAGAAAAATGATCTGAGTGTCTTCAAAAAGAGCTTGGTCATTTCTTTCTCCTCTAATGGTGGTGTAACTTGAGCAGCTAACTCGCGCCAGTGCTGAGCATAATCTTTGAAGTTTTCTTTGTCTCTCTAATTCATGGCCCTTAGTTGATCTCAATCAGGCGCCATGTCGACATTGTACTTATACTTCTTAATAAAGGCTTTAGATAGATCGTTAAATGTTTGAATCTTCACGCCATCTAACCCCATATACCATTTGAGTGCTGCACCAGTCAGACTATCTTGAAAAAAATGGATAAGTAGTTGATTATTGTCTGTTTGTGCCGACATCTTCTGAGCATACATGACGAGATGACTTTGCAGACAGGTGTTTCCTTTATATTTTTCAAAGTTCGGAACCTTAAACTTTGGGGGGACCTTGACACTCGGAACCAAACAGAGATCAAAAGCACTTTTGCCAAACAGTTCTTTTCCTCTGAGAGCTTTCGGTTCTCTTTAAATTTCTGAGAATTTATCCTAAAATTCGTCATCCTTTCATCAAACCCTACAGTTTTGCTTGGATTACCATGATACACCGTCTCTTCCAAGACATACGGAGTGGTATTCATATTTGGTTGTGGCATAGTCATCACAGCAGTGGTGGCAGGGATTGCCGTTACAACAGGAAAGTGGTTACAGCAGGAACTTCATTGACACGCGGACGGTAACCGGATGGAGTAAAAAAGGAGGCATCCCCCATGGGAAGCCTGGTGGCATGTTGTACGGAGGTTCAGTAGTAGCGGACACCACTGAGATCGGTGCTGATACAATTTCAAAAATGAAAGTTCTCTGAGTGTTTCCTTGAGTGTTGTGTGCTAATTGATTTGACAGTGCTTTAACCAACCCATTAAGCCTTTCTAAACTTTCCTTTAGAGCATTGACTTCATCACGGAGCATCCAGTTCTCTTGTTCAAGTTGATCCATTTTTCGGTGCTGATTGGCTCGAGTATTATATTGGTGATTCAGCTTGTTTGTAAAGATGAAGCAAGAGTAAGTACCTGTAATGCAAAGGACGCCATGTTGATGCATATGCATATGCAAAAATGAAAATGAAACTTCAATAAACTCAAAATTATTTGCCAATATTGTAACAACAGGATTTTTGGATAACTGAAAAACTCGTTTTATTACTCATTTTGAAGAAATATTACAAAGTGAAAGTATTCCTTCAAGAGTTTGATACATCAAAAGTACTGAAAATAAATTAATGGAAAGCCTAGAAGTCTAATCCCCTTGATTATGGATCCTTTTTCCCGTGAAGCTCCTCCATAAGTCGATTTATTTGTTCTTGCATCTTCGCCTTTTCGAGGATGAGCTTGTCCACATACTGTTTCCAAGCTACAAAGGTTGGAGGAAGATCAGCACTGGTAGTTGACCCTGATAATGTGCGAAAGGAAAATAAATCCTCTAGACTTTCCTTTTCTTCGAAATTTCTTCTTCCTTTTGTTGTTGTTGCAGCTTCTGAAGCTTCTCATTCTCTAGTTTGAGGATGTAGTACTTAGTCCTCCAAGCACTCTTCAATTTTTTAGCTTCGTCCAAAGCATTTTTCAGTTTTCCTTCTTCATTTGTAACAGTCCAGGCAGAATCCCAGAGAGTTAACACCATAGGTTCATGGAATGGGAAAGGCATCTTCAGCTCAAGAGCCCTCTCTCACACCCATTACAGATAAGTCTCCGAAATGGTACAATCAAGATACTCTATTGCAGTCATACCCTTCTTGTGAATGTGGTGCCATACTTGTAATATCCTAGCTTTGAGCTCCAAATTTTGTCCTTCCTTGAGGAAAATCCCTTCCAGCAAAGTTTGATCTGGTCTCTCCTCCATTGGATGTCCAAGTTGTCTCCGTACCAGAACAGGATTATAGTTGATACATCCTTTTGTCTCGACGAGAGGTACATTTGAAAAATCTCCGCAATTGTCAATCATTCTAACTCCATCATTCATAATGTCATGCCATACAACATCCGAGTGAGTAAGGGACATGACTATCTTCGGCCAACAAGGTGCCTCTTTTAATTCCCAAATACTTGGAAACTTTGTCAAACGAGAAATGAACCATGAGTAAAGAAGAGCAGTACAACAAACTACCTGGCCCCCTCCTTCAGAATTCCTCAGATGGATAGAGTGGTAGGTATCAGCCAGTAGGGTAGGAACAGGGTTCCTGAGGATGAAGATTTTGATGGCGTCCATGTCAGCAAAGTCGTCGATTTTCGGAAACAAGAAAATACCATAGGCTAGTAGTGCGAAGGTAGCTTCAAGTGTTTTAATGTCCTTCTTATCAGCATGATGGCAAATCTTCTCTATCAAGAATTCAGTTGGAAACCCAATGACTCCTTCCTTGGTGGTCATTTGAGCTTGAACGTCAGTCACACTCATGCGTGTAGCACTCGCAATTTCCTGATCACTAGGTGTGTCTTCCAATCCAAAGAACAGAGGTCGAGATGTGACAGTCATTCCCATCAATACAGAGTACTCTTCCAAAGTTGGCATTAACTGATAGTCAGGAAAGGTGAAACAGTGGTAAAGGGGATAGTAGAACTGGACGAGCGTGTCTAGTAGACCATCGATCATCTTGAGTCTCAAAAATGGGAAGATTCTTCCATATTCATATGAGAAAGTTAGACGGTTGTTGATTAGACTTCCCAGTTCCCTTAAGCTCTTAATTTTTGGAATCTTGAAGGTGTACTTCAATGTTTCTCTTCTTCCGAAATCCATTTTACAATATCTGCAAAACAATTTGGGTTTCTTAAAGGGTTAGAGAAAAAAAACTGCAGAGATGCGAATGTGAAAGGTTTCACGGAATTCAAGTATTTATATACGTCGTAGAATACCAAAAGAAAATTATTTATTATTTTATAACAGATTACAAATAAATATTCTTAAAAGAGTCTTAAAATAACAGCTAAATAAAAGCTAATAAATCCCTAAGGAAGTCTTGTATTATGCTATGCTTTTCTCTTTTTGTAGGAAAGTGACTCTTCATTCTTCAGCTGAAGTTGTTTCTAAAGTTCAACATTCTCTTCAATAACCACCTGATACTTATTTTTCCAAGCTTTTGACTCCTTCTATGATTTGCTCAGAGCAATCTTCAATTCTTCAGCTTCAGACATGAAAATTAGGACAGGTTCCCTCTTCACAGGCATAGGCTCTTGTCGGAGATAAGGCATCTTCAATTTGACAGCCCTTTCTCTGACCCATTGGAGGTACGGTTTCAAAGAAACACATTTAGGCTTCCCTAAAATTTCTCTTCCTTTCTTATGTAGGTGACGCCATGCGACCACGATCTTCCCCTGAAGTTCCATGTCATCTTTAAAGAAAATATTTTCCACATGAACACTCTTGGGTTGATCTTTCAGAGGATATCCCAACTGACGACAAACTAGAACAGGAATTTAACTGATTCCTCCATTGATATTAAGGAGAGGTACATTGGAAAAGTCTCCACAACTGTCAATAAGTAGTATCCCATCATATACACGGTTATACCAATCAATATCTGAGTGGGTTAGAGCCATAATTTTTTGTGACCAACGTCCTTTATTGAGATCCCAAAAGGAACCAGACTTGGGTAAGTGCGAAATACACCACTTGTACAATAAAGGTACGCAACAAGTGATCATTCCTCCACCATGAAAACTTCGGAGATGAACTGAATGGTAAGCATCAGCAACTAGAGTTGGTACTGGATTGTTCTTCATGAAAGCTTTGATGGCGTTAAGGTCAATGAATCCTTCAAAGCTTGGGAACAGGAACACTCCATAGATAAGTAAGGCAAGGATGACTTCAAATGCATTCATGCTCATGTGGTCGGCGTAATATTAGGCTTTCTTGATCAGGAATGTTGTTGTTAACCCGAAAGTTTCACCTTTAGTAATCATGTTATCTTTGATGTCAAATAATTTCAAATATATATCTTTGGCAATGTCTTATTCTTTAGGATCCTTCTCTAGGAAAGGGAAGGGAGACTTATCAAAAATGGGCAAACCAACTAATTGAAAATATTATTCTAAGGTAGGCAAGAGCTGATAATCTAGGAAAGTAAAGCAGTGATAATCTGGATCATAAAACTGTAGTAAGGTAGAAAGAAGTCCACCGTCCACCTAAACCTTCAATAATGATAAGAGCTTCCCATACTTGTTTTTGAACTTTTCTTGATCTTCAACCAGAGTTATCAACTTCCTTAGGTCATCCAATTTAAGACTCTTGAAATAATATTTCAAAGTATTTTTCCTTTTGCAATCCATAGTGGTCCTGTGATGTTTATAAATAAAATTTTGAATTCCATGAAACTAATGCAATATGATGCTTATGAATGCAAGGATGCACAAACACATATATACAAACAAATAGGAAATCCTAGGTTTAAAAGCAACAAGAAATGGAGTATGGGTCTACCCATCCCCAAATGGTATGGACTAAGGGTTCAATGTACCTGCAGAGCAAGGGTTCTAAAAGTTCCCAAAGTTATCAGTCCATCTTTCGGACATTATCAATTTCCCAAATACTTGGTAGTTAATAATATTCTCAAGAGAACCTCTTTCGAGTGTAGTATCGTGTATAAACTATTTTGGGACTACTCCATCATAGTCATCTCACTACATCTTAAGAAGGTCCAAGTTAAGTTAAGGGTAACTAAAGGTTCCTAGTATCACAGGCTCCTAGGTCAAAAATAGTAAGTGCTTTTGCGAATACTCGTTCAACAATACCATTCTCAAGAGGGCCTCAACTGAGTGGTGATTCTCAAGTTAGCTTGGTCGGGAATCAACTCTCTATAAGCCTTCTCAAATATATCACCTTCCTATCATAAGTACACTCAAGTCCGGGTGTAGGACATTTCTCACCATATAAGGATATCAACCCAAAGCATATATATAAACATACATATAGATAAGTAGATATAGATACACAACAATAAACATAAACAAACAAGTTAGGGGAACCCACAATGCATCTCTTCCCCAGTGAAGTCGCCATTTCTGTCGTGGTGAGAATTGGATATCAAGCTATTAAATTAACTTGAATCAAAAATCATAATTCACCGCCGATCTTTAATTTATCCAAGGGAAGGGAAAAATATCGAAATATCCCATGAGTATGCAATGCAATACAAAGCTAGAGAATCCAAGGTTCGGGGGTTGGTTATACCTAGGGAAGGTCTTAGCATCCTAAGCATTTGTAGTACTTTACAGAAACCTCTTGTTTTATATTGTGTTATTGTTTTTTCTAAGGGTAATAGACCTAGGGGGTTTATTTCTAAGTATACTCGCCAAGAAGTCGTATCTTGTGCTTACGTATCCTGACGGGAGTGGAATCAGAGCATTCATAGTTCCCCTAAAGGGATTTGAGGAACCATTTACTATGGTCAAAGTTCTAGGGGGATAAAGGTTTGTTGATGGATTCTAGGAGAAGAGACGAATCGTCATCTTAGGGAGAATACTCGACTTAACCACCACAAATGCATAGAAAATGGTCTTTGTGTCACATTGAGAGAAGGGCTCCAATTCGAATTTTTATCGATGAATATGCCACATACCTCTCTCAAGTGGAAAATATTCTACATCTTTCTTGATTATGTTGTGGGGTAGGACAATGATATCTCGACTACATAAACGAATCACGTCTAATTCTCTTGTGCGAGAATAGGAGATTTAATTGTAAGTTGTCTAAGCTGAAGTCTTAAGTGTACCTATCTTAAGGTATAGGGATATAGACTAAGTTGATCGTGTTAGAACACAGATTGGTGTTTCTTATATCTCTATGTTTTGATGATAACTGTTATGGAATTTTGTAATAAGAAAACATACACTCTAAAATTTGTTCAAAGTATTATTGTTTCAGGTATAAAATTAAATACTCTTAAAGAAGCAAAATACATAAGTACAAAGAAACTATGCAAAGCTCTGAAGCATCAGATGCAAGACTATCAGAAGATTCTGAAGCACTACCAGAAGGATCTGAAGCAGAAGCTACAGAATGATCTGAAGCGTTAATGAAAGGAGTGTATAAAAGTTGAGACTTTGACAATCAGACTCTTATCATTAATATTCACGCTCTTAGCACATACTGCTGCATACTCTGATGAAGACTCTGATCAAGACTGAGACTCTGATATATTAAAAATCTAATCAAGATTGAGACTCTGATACATTAAAGATCTGATCATCTATCAAGACTTTGAACTTATCATTCATCTTAAGCTTTGATCATCTTAAAGCATTCCATACCTTTTAAGCTTACTACAAGTTTTGAAGTGCAGATTATGAAGACTTCATCTTGAAGGAAGCTTGTTGAAGAAGCTGTAAACTTGATTAGACGTGGTGCTACTTCCCAAGTAACCAACGGCTAATTTGTCCAAAGAAGTGACGTAGTGCAAATCCCAAGGCTTCTACAACCATACCTTTCTGCAGAAAGCATATCTCTGCCCATACATTTGGTGATGAAAAGTCATACAATCAAATATTAGATTCAGCTGCACATCACTCAAGGCATTTGGAAAAAGCTATAAAAGGAGAACTACTTCAACATTTTGAGGTTGCTAATTCACCACTCTTCATTTTGCTCATTGCTAGATCACTCAGAAAGAAATACACGCTTGATTCGTAAAAGAGAAAATCTCTCAAGATCTTACTCATTTGATCTCTCATAAAACCATATAGTTTTTGTTGTACTTAATCTTAAGTGTAAACATCGCAGTTGCGATACAGCTTATTAGAAGCATTCAAACACTTGTTAGTTTACATTAAATTGTAAGAAGTTCCTTAAGAAGACCAAGGTGTGGTCAGTAGTTCTTGAGAAGACTAAGACATTTGTTCTTAGTGCTTTCTATTGTAATCAGTTGATCAATAGTGGATTAAGTCCTTGCAGAGAAAGGCAAATCATCTTTGATAAGGTGGACTGGAGTAGTTGAGTTCAACGAACCAGGATAAAATTCTTGAGTTGTTTTTATTGCCATATTTCTTAAAACTCTTATTCAACCCCCCTTCTAAGTGTTTTTCTCACCTTCAGTTGGCATCAGAGCTCCGGTTATGTTTGTGCTATCACTTAACCATGACCAGAAAAGATCCAGTGGGAAAAACTCTTGATACTCTTGGTTGATATACATTATGGCTGCTGAAACTTCAACACCCAACAACAACAAATATGAAGAAAGAGTCAGCACAAAACCTCCCATGTTTGATGGAGAGAAATTTGATTATTGGAAAGATAGACTGGAAAGTTGCTTTCTAGGATTTGATGCTGATCTTTGGGACTTAGTTATTGATGGATATGTTCATCCCACTGATGGGAATGGCAAGAAAGTTGACAGAAAATCAATGACTGAGGAGCAAAAGAAGGAATTCAGAAATCACCACAAGGCTAGAACTATATTGCTAAATGCTATATCTCATACTGAGTATGATAAAATAACCAACAGAGAAACTGCCTTTGATATATTTGAATCCCTGAAGATGACTCATGAAGGGAACTCTCAAGTCAAAGAAACCAAGGCTCTGGCGCTGATCCAGAAGTATGAAGCTTTCAAGATGGAAGAATCTGAATCTATGGAAGCCATGTTTTCCAGATTCCAGATTCTCACTGCTGGCCTAAAGGTTCTAGACAAGGGTTACTCTACAGCAGATCATGTCAAGAAAATAATCAGAAGCTTGCCAACCAGATGGAGACCCATGGTCACTGCTCTGAAGCTGGCAAAGGATCTGAACAAGATTACGCTGGAGGAACTAATCAGTTCTCTAAGGAGTCATGAGATTGAACTAGAGGAAGATGAGCCTCTAATAAAGCTGTTAAAGCATTGCAGGTATTAGAAGAAAGCTCTGAAGAGTCTGCTTCTGAAGATGAAGAAGAACTATCCTTGGTGTCCAGGAGAATCAACAAACTCTGGAAGAATAAGCAAAGGAAGTTCAAGAACTTTAGAAAACCAGATCAACACAAAGAATCTTCTGGGCACAGAAGATCTGGAGAACACTCTGGATACAGAAGATCTGGAGAATCCTCTGGACACAGACGATCTGGAAAAAGAGAGGTTGTTTGCTATCAATTCAAAGAACCTGGGCACTACAAGAGTGATTGTCCAAAGCTTCAGAAGGAGAACCCAAAAAGAAAGTTCTGATGGCTACCTGGGATGACTCAGATGCATCTGATTTGTCATCAGAGTCAGAAGAGGAATGTGCAAATGTAGCATTCATGGCTGACATTGAGGACAGTGCTGAATCATCTGAATCAGAATCAAAATCTAATTCTGAGGAGGTATTTGCTGAACTTTCTAGACAGGAACTTGTTGAAAGTTTATCTGATATTCTTGAAAACTATAGTAAAGTTAAACTCAAATACAAAACGCTTCTAAATCATATTGAATTTGAGAGTAACAAGTTTGAATCAGAAATAGCTGAATTAAAAGCTGAAAATCTTCAATTGAAAAATAATTTAGAATCTGCTCAACTAAACTCTGATTCAAAATCTAAATCATGCTCTAAAAATATTTTATAAGAGTATGACTATAGTTTCAGAAAGTTTCTAACTAAAAGCCTAGATAGAAGCAAAATGGCTTCAATGATCTATAGTATTAGCAGAAACTATAGAAAAGGTGTTGGATATAAATCTTTCTCTTATGAAGATTCAAATCCGAAATCTGTAGATAAACTGGATATCAAGTATCCTCCCTTATATTCTCAGTTTACATTTGGTCCCTTATATTCTCAGTTTACATTTGGTCACTTAAATGATATTAAACACACAAGTTCTAATCAGAACAAATCTGTGTTTAGAACAAGTCTTATGTTGAAAGACAGAAGTTCAGAAAAAGCTTTAAGGCAACTAACCAAAAAGGACCCAAGAAAATATGGGTACCTAAGGATAAGATAATCTATGTTGCAGACATCCTTAGCAGCAAAGTCAAGACTCCAGTCACATATGACGGGAAAACGGTCTATGTTCCAAAGTCTAGAGCTTAGATCTGGAGGAGATGTCAAGTTTGGAGGGAATCAGAAGGGCAAGATAATTGGCTCTGGAACCATAGGCAATGGTAAACTTCCTTCCATAACTAATGTCTTGCTTGTTGAAGGGTTAGCTCATAATCTATTGTCCATAAGTCAATTAAGTGACAATGGTTATGACATTATCTTTAATCAAAAGTGTTGCAAAGCTGTTAGTCAAAAGGATGGCTCAATCCTCTTTAATGGTAAAAGGAAAAACAACATTTATAAAATTAGTCTTTCAGAACTTAAGGTTCAGAATGTTAAATGCCTTATGTCTGTTAATGAGGAGCAATGGGTCTGGCACAAAAGATTGGGTCATATTAATATGAGAGATATATCTCAGATTAATAAGCTTAATCTGGTCAGAGGACTTCCTAATCTGAAGTTCAACTCAGATGCTCTTTGTGAAGCATGTCAGAAAGGAAAATTTTCAAAATCATCTTTTAAATCCAAAAATGTTGTTTCAACTTCAAAACCATTAGAGTTACTTCACATTGATCTGTTTGGACCAGTGAAAACTGCATCCATCAGAGGCAAGAAGTATGGATTAGTCATTGTTGATGACTACAGCAGATGGACATGGGTAAAATTCCTAAAACACAAGGATGAGTCACACTCTGTGTTCTTTGACTTCTGCAAACAAGTCCAAACTGAAAAAGATTTTAAAATTGTTAAAGTTAGAAGTGATCATGGTGGTGAATTTGAAAACAAACATTTTGAAAAATATTTTAATGAAAATGGCATTGCTCATGATTTCTCCTGTCCTAGAACTCCACAACAGAATGGAGTTGTAGAGAGGAAAAATAGAACTTTGCAAGAGATGGCCAGAACCATAATCAATGAGACTAACATGGCAAAACATTTTTGGGCAGAGGCAATTAACACAACATGTTACATTCAGAACAGAGTGTCAATTAGACCTCTTCTGTAAAAGACTCCTTATGAATTGTGGAGGAATAGAAAGCCAAACATTTCTTATTTCCATCCTTTTGGATGTACTTGTTTTATACTAAACACTAAAGAGAATCTTAATAAGTTTGATTCTAAAGCACAAAAGTGTTTCATGCTTGGATATTCTGAACGCTCTAAAGGCTACAGAGTATACAATACTGAGACACAGATTGTGGAGGAATCTATACATGTTAGATTTGATGATAAGCTTGGCAATCAAAAGCCAAAGCAGATTGAAAACTCTGCAGATGGAGAAGTTATTCTCATAGAATCTGAGAAACCAGAGGTAGAGAAAGCTTAAGAAGAAGCTACGCCAGATGCAACTCCATTAGCTACTCAGATGAATAACATGAATATTTCTGAAGAACCAACAATCAAAGGATCATCCAGAATCAAGGCTTCTCATCCAGAAGAAATGATTATTGGGAAGAAAGATGACCCTATAAGAACAAGGTCGTTTATCAGATCATCTGGAATATCACTTCTTGGGTTGGTGTCTATTATTGAACCAACATCTGTGGATGAGGCTCTGAGTGACAATGATTGGATACTTGCAATGCAAGATGAGCTAAATCATTTTACAAGAAATGATATGTGGGATCTGGTTCCTAGACCAAAAGGTTTCAACATTATTGGAACAAAGTGGGTATTCAGAAATAAATTAAATGAGCAAGGAGAAGTTGTTAGGAACAAGGCAAGGCTGGTAGCTCAAGGGTACAGTCAACAAAAAGGTATTGATTACACTGAAACTTATACTCCAGTGGAAAGGTTAGAATCTATACGCCTTCTTATTTCATTTGCTGCACAACATAACATCACTCTATATCAGATGGATGTTAAGAGTGCCTTCTTAAATGGTATTATAGAAGAAGAAGTTTATGTCCATCAACCTCATGGTTTTGAAAGTGATAAATTTCCAAATCATGTTTTCAAACTCAAAAAATCTCTTTATGGTTTGAAACAAGCTCCCAGAGCTTGGTATGAAAGATTAAGTAATTTTCTTCTGGAAAAGAACTTTATCAGAGGCAAAGTGGACACAACTCTTTTCTGTAAAACATTTAAGAAAGATTTACTAGTTTGTCAAATTTATGTGGATGATATTATTTTTGGATCTACCAATATTATGCTGGGAAAGGAGTTTGCTTTGTCTATGCAGGCTGAATTTGAAATTAGCATGATGGGAGAACTTAGATTCTTTCTGGGAATCCAAGTAAATCAGACTCCAGAATGCACATATATTCACCAGACTAAATATGTCAAAGAGCTTCTGAAGAAATTCAATCTGAATGAAAGCAAATTGGCTAAGACTCCAATGCATCCTACAAGCACACTTGGTAAGGAAGAGGTAAGTAAGAAAGTTGATCAAAAACTTTACAGAGGTATGATTGGATCTCTCTTATATTTGACTGCTTCAAGACCTGATATTTTATTCAATGTGTGTCTGTGTGCTAGAATCCAATCAGATCCTAGAGAATCACACTTAACAGCTGTTAAGAGGATTCTAAGGTATCTGAAAGGTACTACTAATGTGGGTCTGTGTTACAGAAGATCTGATGAGTATAAATTAGTTGGATTCTGTGATGCTAACTATGCTGGAGACAGAGTAGAACGTAAAAGTACTTCTGGAAGCTGTCAATTTCTTGGAAGTCATCTGATCTCTTGGTTCAGCAAGAAGCAACCCACAATTGCACTTTCAACAACAAAGGCAGAATATATTGCTGCTGCTAGTTGTAGCACCCAGATGCTCTGAATGAAAAGTCAACTGGAAGATTATCAGATCTTTGAGAGTAACATTTCTATCTTCTGTGATAATACTTCTGCTATATGCTTATCTAAAAACCCTATTTTACACTCTAAAGCTAAGCATATAGAGATTAAACATCATTTCATCAGAGACTATGTTCAGAAGGGAATTATCAATTTAAACTTTGTGGATACAGATCATCAGTGGGCTGATATCTTTACAAAACCCCTTGCTGAAGATAGATTTAAATTCATTCTGAAAAATATAAGTATGGACTTCTGTCCAGAATAAAATATTCATCAGATGAAATTTTTTTTTCCAGATGATAAATGTCTAAACTCTGAAGTATTTTTTCTGTTCAATTCTGTGTTTATTTATTTGTGTGTAAATCTGAACTAACAAGGCTCAGAGGATCTGAACGTTGCCTAACGTTTCATTTCTCAAAGAGATTCAGAGGCACATGCAAGCAAACACGTGTAGCTCAGAATCTGGAAAGGTAGAGTGCACCATACTGAAGTTACGTTTGAGGTATTGCTTTGAAAATCCAAAATCTCTTGATTTTCCCCCCTTTTGTCAGAATCTTAAATGCTTGATATGATTTTATTCCTTGCATTAATTTCTTGATATGATTATGTTTCACTTCATTCAATGCTTGTGCACACTTGAGATTGTGTGTTTTTTTGCATGCCCTAAATTTTTTCTATAAATTCTCACAACACTTCACAAATCACACTTTACACTCTCTTCATCTCTCATATGCATTTCTACCTTCTCTATTGCTTCCATCTCATTTCAAAACCCAAAAACTCTCGTAAACCCAGACGCATCTCAAGAACTTAAATGGCTTCACCATCATCAACATCTGCTCAGATGCAAACTTCAATTGTTGCTGCATCATCTCCAAATACTGTTGGTTCATCCTAAACTGTTGTTGTGTACAAAGCACCTGTGAGAACTCTTCTCACTCCAATCAAAGAACTTGAAGTTCTGTGTGAGAACTTTGTGGATTTTGAATCCATCAAAGAAAATGGTTTTGATCTCCTTTCAACCATCAAAACTCAGAACTGGGAAAAGTATTTTGACAGGATGATGGGTCCTGTTTATCCAACTTTGGTAAAAGAATTCTGGATACACGCTCAAGTTTACCCTAAGTTCATTCATTCATCTGTTCTTGGGAAGGAAATTATCATCACTGAAAAATTAATCAGACAACTACTTGAGTATAAGAAAACTGAGGGAATCACAAGTATGGCTACTGATCGTGTGGATTTGGCTGACATTTTTCAAGAAGTTTGTGTTTCTGGAGAACCATCTAACAAGGTCAGAGATCTGAAACCTGTCTACATAATCTGGGCTAAGATCTTCATGAGTTCAATCTTTCATAGGAAATCTTCTAACTCACCAGATTATGTAAATTCAGAACAAATGTACTTCATGTTCTGTATGAGTAAAGGAAAGAAGGTGGATTTACCTTATCTTCTGTTCAGTCATCTTCTGAACCATATCAAAGAAATAAGAGAAGAAGTAAGGGTTAAAGCTGGAAAAATCAGAACTTGGATCCCTATGGGAAGACTGATATCAGACATTCTAACAGAGAATGGTCTTGTGAAACATCTGTTTGATGTTGGAGTAACAGATGATCTGTCTTATGTTATAGGCTCTGTCATCAACGGGAACACTCTGAAGAGAATGAAGGTCATTTCAGAGCTTCCTGGAAAACCCAAGAAATTTCACTCTGAAGACGTCAGCAGAAGGAGAATTCCTTTAGCAGATTTTCCTATGTTCAGTGTTGATGAACCTAGGCATATCATTCTGACATACATTGCTGAATGTTTAAGAGATGGTATTCCTCTGCCTGCTAACATAGTACAGAAGGAAAGAGAAGTATTGTCAAATCTTCTGAGAGAAAGGCGCAGGAAGAGAAAGGTTGAGGAAGGATCTGTTGCACAACCCAAGAGGAAAGCCTCTGATGCTAGTGACAAGCCTGAGAAGGACAAGAAGCAAAAGGAAAATCCTCCAGAAGCTACTGTGGAAGAAATCAGAGAAACAATTCACCAGGTATTAACATCTGATCCCAAACCATCTGTACCTTCACCCTCACCTTCACCTCCACCATCTCCTCCTAAACCATCTGAACCTAAACCATCTGAACCTAAATCATCTGAACCCATTTCATCTCAACCATCTTCTGTTCAACTACCATCTGAACCCCCTCAACAAAAACAATCTGAACCACAACAACAACCATCATCTGAAACACAAAAAAAACAATCCTCTGAACAACAAACACAATCAGAACAACAAAAACAATCTGAACCATTCTCTTCTACTCAACCACCAGAAGAACCAACCATCAAAAGTCCTAAACCATCTGTCCAACAACCATTTGAAGACATTCTGGATGTATCACCACTTGCAACCGTGTATGTCCTCTCTTCAACTTCATGTCATTCAACTGAATCATCTGATTCTGATGAATCTGAAGTCCCCTCACCAACTAGCTTACAAATTCCTGATCCCTATAAACCATTACCATCTGATCTACCTGCATCTGACAACCCTCTTCGCTTCAAATTCAACTTCACAGATTTTATACCATCCTCATCTGATGTTGTTACATCAACACCTTCTGATGTTGACACCTCCATTCCTCAACTCACCATACCACAAACATCCATACCACAACCATCTGAACCACAAACATCCATACCCCAACCATCTGAACAACCACCATCTGAACATCCATCATCTGATCACCCACCTCCTGAACAAACTCAAACACCTATTGAACCATCACAACCTATCACCATAGATGACTTTCTAAACCCCAAACCCAGATCAGATGTTTTTACTCTGTTCAAGAATTTCAAGAAGGAACTACGTATGGGAATTGCTTCTGTGGAGAAAGAGTGCATGGCTAGTATGGATCCTGCTGAATCTGAAGCTTCTTAGAACAGATTCATATGTAAGTTCAACTCTACTGCATCTGACCTCAGAACACTCTGTGCTGATGATGCAAAGGCTAAGTTTGCTAAAATGGTCAGACAGACTCTGCTAAACATTATCACAACTCCAGTGCTTCTTCTGGAAGATGCTCCTGCTGAAGATTCTACAATGATAGAAGATACTCTTGCATCTGACATGGAGATTGATTATCCAATGGCAACTGCATCTGCTTCTGAACCTTCTGCATCTGAGATGAAGACTGAGATTCCAGATGTTGTCCAAGAAGTCAAGGAAATCAGAACATGGATGATAAAACAGGAACAGACCACTGAAGAGATCAAGACATGGATGGCCAAGCAAGAAGAGTCCACTGCTAAGATTACGGATCTTCTGACCTTGATTGCTTCTCGCCATCCCTAGTTTTCTTTTTCATGTCTTTGCATTCTTGTTTTTCACTTGTTTTCTGTTTGCTCTATTTTCTATCATCTGCTGTATGAACTTCTTATGTTGTTGTGCTATTTTGATATGACTGAATCTGGCTGTTTTGTCTTTCATTTCTGTGTTATGTTTTTCTCTTCTTCTGTTATCTTTTCTGTCTTTAAAATTCTTTTTGATTATGACAAAAAGGGGGAGAAAGAGAATTTGACTATTCAATCAATAAGCAATTACTAAAATGAAATTCAGACATTGTTTTAATCTAACATTGAATCTTAAGACTTTCAGATCTTATTATTTCATCTAACAAAAATGATCTGAAGTTACCCTAAGAATTATCCAACCAGGCTCTGATCCTTGAAAGCAAATTTTGACTCTGATTCTGGAAGATACACCAGACTCTTTATTTTGAAAGAAATTATCAGACTCTAATTCTGGAAAGCATCCAAGCTCTGATTCTTTCTCTCAACAAGGATTTCTACCAGGTTCTGAAATATACTCAAGCAAAAAGAGAAGTGTTCTCTTCTATTAGAGTATTCATTTCAGGGGGAGATTCTTAATCTCAGGGGGAGTATTTTTTCTTTCTTCTTTTTTGAACAAAATTCCCTATGTTTTGTCATCATCAAAAAGGGGGAGATTGTTAGAACACAGATTGGTGTTTCTTATATCTCTATGTTTTGATGATAACTGTTATGGAATTTTGTAATAAGAAAACATACACTCTAAAATTTGTTCAAAGTATTATGGTTTCAGGTATAAAATTAAATACTCTTAAAGAAGCAAAATACATAAGTACAAAGAAACTATGCAAAGCTCTGAAGCATCAGATGCAAGACTATCAGAAGATTCTAAAGCGCTGCTAGAAGGATCTGAAGCAGAAGCTACAGAATGATCTGAAGCGTTAATGAAAGGAGTGTATAAAAGTTGAGACTTTGACAATCAGACTCTTATCATTAATATTCACGCTCTTAGCACATATTGCTGCATACTGTGATGAAGACTTTGATCAAGACTGAGACTCTGATATATTAAAAATCTAATCAAGATTGAGACTCTGATACATTAAAGATCTGATCATCTATCAAGACTCTGAGCTTATCTTTCATCTTAAGCTCTGATCATCTTAAAGCATTCCATACCTTTTAAGCTTACTACAAGTTTTGAAGTGCACATTATGAAGACTTCATCTTGAAGGAAGCTTGTTGAAGAAGCTGTAAACTTGATTAGACGTGGTGCTACTTCCAAAGTAACCAACGACTAATTTGTCCAAAGAAGTGACGTGGTGCAAATCCCAAGGCTTCTACAACCATACCTTTCTGCAGAAAGCATATCTTTGCCCATACTTTTGGTGATGAAAAGTCATACAATCAAATATTATATTCAGCTGCACATCACTCAAGGCATTTGGAAAAAGCTATAAAAGGAGAACTACTTCAACATTTTGAGGTTGCTAATTCAACACTCTTCATTTTTCTCATTGCTAGATCACTCAGAAAGAAACACACGCTTGATTCATAAAAGAGAAAATCTCTCAAGATCTTACTAATTTGATCTCTCATAAAACCATATAGTTTTTGTTGTACTTAATCTTAAGTGTAAACATCACAGTTGTGATACATCTTATTAGAAGCATTCAAACACTTGTTAGTTTACATTAAATTGTAAGAAGTTCCTTAAGAAGACCAAGGTGTGGTCAGTAGTTCTTGAGAAGACTAAGACAATTGTTCTTAGTGCTTTCTATTGTAATCAGTTGATCAATAGTGGATTAATTCCTTGCAGAGAAAGGCAAATCATCTTTGATAAGGTGGACTGGAGTAGTTGAGTTCAACGAACCAGGATAAAATTCTTGAGTTGTTTTTATTGCCATATTTCTTAAAACTCTTATTCAACCCCCCCCCCCCCCCTTCTAAGTGTTTTTCTCACCTTCAGATCGACCTAAAAAAATCAGGGATCAGATGGGGGAAAGTGATGCAAATGATAATGCAGTGTGTACAACTTATAACTCCATACACAAGTTCTTCCATTGGACGTAAATATGCTGACATTATTAAAAGGAGAACAGATAGAAGCATTAAGCATTACAACCATGAGTTATGATTGAAGATCCAGCATATGAGGCATGCAGTATAGCCAACTTATGAAATGGAACAAATAAGACAAAGTCAGGTCAGGCACGTAAAGATATAGGAGAGCTTGACATGAATCACGGATAAAGCTTCTAATTATAAAAAAAGGGTTCGCGTAATTGTCGATATTTACCAACACGGAGAATTGATTGAATGAAATAGGCACAACCACAATACGGGGGAAATTAATAATTAAATGTGATTAAACTATTTATAAAGTTATTACAAAAGCTGAAAGAGTATTTCCAAAAGAAAGAAAAAAATTATGATTATTGAATAAATTAAATTAAATTGTTAAAAAAAACAAAACTAAAATAAAAAAATATTTCAACCATTCCCCATTAATAATTTTTTTTTTAAAAACAAAAACAAAATGCCTCGCTTAAAAGAAAACTGGAAGAGGAAGGGGCAGCGTTTCGGGTTCAGTAAGGGAGGGTCTACCGTGAGGGTAGGATCAAATAAATCGCAGCCATCTGATCAAAAGGATCGGTGGATGGCTTGCAAAGGTCCATAGCAAACCTATGGACGTGCACGCATTGGATTGCGTCATGATAACAAAAGAAACAAAAAACAGTGATAAACGAAACAACGCAACAAGTCTCCTCTCCCTTCGTTCATTCATCTTTCTCATGCCAAAATTTCACCATCACCAAAATTGGCGAACAACGTGGTGGCCCCAAGAGCACGGCTCCTGGTCCAAACTTCGCCACTCCCAAGTGTCAACAACGGTGCGAAACAAGCCAACAATTACAAATCGAACAACAAATCAGAAAACCTAAATATATGGTGCCAAAACAAAATCAAACAAAATTCAAGAGGGATTTTCGAGAAAACAACATGAGAAACAAAATTAGAGGCGAAGTAAAGCGAAAGGATGGAAACTCGTTACCCTAATGGCGTGATTCCGACCGTGTCTTCAGCGACAAGGTAAGTGTTCTTCTTTCTCTACTCGTGACAAACTGCGTATTTTCTTTTCTTTTCCTTCTCTTTCTCCTCCGTTTTTTATTTTCTACGATGTGAAATCTCGTGAGTTTTATAGGTCGTGTAAAAGATGTCACCTTGAATGCCCTAATGAATATGTTGATTTCTGTTTTGGAAAGGAGAGGATGATTGTCCCTTGTATATTGTAATCTTCGTGAATGCCTCACTTATTTTGGGAATATTGTGATTCTGGCTTGGAACGTGATCAATGAAAGAATTGATTTTGTTTGGAAACTCAATAACTGCTTTTGATTCCTGTATTCTAATCGCTTTTGTCCACTTTCATCTTATTACCGCCATGAATGTTTGGATTTTGAATTTTTTTGCAGCTATCACGTTGGCCTGTTTGTTTAATTTAATTGTCTGATGATATAGATTGGCTTCTATTTCCATTTAATCCTGGATTTTTGAAAAAACTCACATTTGATTATGAACCTTTCTTGCTTTCAGCATGTTTGAGGAGTCATCAAAAGTGTCGGCAGGGCGCGCAGGTGGGGCATTTAGATCGATTCGTTGGTACCTAAGCGAGAGTTTTGAGTGCTCATCACTTACATTTATGACGGTGTTTTGCGGTAGCATCTTGTAGTAGTTAAGTCTACTACCCTTAGTTCATCTCATCACTCTGTTTGTTCAAAATTATTGAACAACCGACTAAACTTAGTCCTAATCCTTTATGTTGTGGAAACAGGGGAACCGTACCGTATGTCTTGTGCCATGAAAAACCATTCCACAACTCATAATTATCAAGCAATGGAGGTGAGATTCTAATTTATGATCCTCTACTTTCCTCTTTTATGTGATTCCTCCAGAGGGCCATGCCTTCCATAAAGTTAGTGATTGTTTGATTGTGTTAGAGAACTCTTGATAATATCTACTAATATTTGCTACAGCCCCCTTGAGATGTAATTCCAAGGATTGAAACAACAAGACAAACTGTTGTTTCGTGGTGTAATCTTGCGACGAAATGACTGATTGTTCTTCAGAGGCGACGGAAATGAAATTGAGTATATGTTGGTTTGCTTTCTAGGCACAACTAGTGAGGTCTTCTAGTAAGTGGCTTGTGCAAGTAGTTTGCACCCTCCCGAGTTGTGTCTGCCTCAGCAAATGGTGGCAAGGTATTCATTAACTACTGAAACCCGAGGTTTGCACCATATGAATAGAATTGCATTTGTATAGCTCCTTAGTAAGATATTTCTTTAATTTCAGGGTTAAGAAGCCTTAGTGGGAATGTTCTGATAGATTCTGACATTACAGTGCAACCTACGTCTTCTCTTGGCAATACTGCATTGTTTTCATGGGGGTCTCGAAGTTGTGAAGCCCGAGGGTATGATGACCAGCAGGTGAGCGGATTGCTAAGGGCCTTCGGCATCAAATGTGGGATTTTGAATGCCGAAACTTTTTAGTATATGGTAAGAAAACAATAACTTTGTTTGAATCCCAATGTTGGTAACATAGACTTTTGCCGGGTTAGGAACTTGTGAGTGCTCATATTTCTACTCACAAAATTTCTTAGTCAACTCTGAATTTTGTAAAACTGTAGGATAACCTCAAGACCAAACAATCTTCCTTATGAATCTTTTATGTGATTGATCATTACTATTTTTCTCTTGAGTTGGGTTTTGTTTGACTCCGCAACTTCGAGAATTCTTCCACGCTATTACCGCAGCAACTAAAACCTCTAGTAAACGAGAAGACTAGATGCATATTCACTGCGATTCACAATTATTGGTAGCCTTTTCAACTGTTCTTTTTCTTCAAAATGCTTTTAACATGTGATGTTGTCATGGTATTACGCAGATCGAAACTGAGCAAAAGTACAAGGCGGGATAACATCAACAAAGCGGTTCGGGAGCACCCATAGCCCGAGGTTGATCTTTAGGAACTAGAACATATTAGGAAGCTTGTAACATGTGATGTCTTTTTAACCTAGTGAGGCTTAGAATTTGGGGGGGTATCCATAACC
Organism: Lathyrus sativus; assembly: GCA_963859935.3. Classification (NCBI taxonomy): domain Eukaryota; kingdom Viridiplantae; phylum Streptophyta; class Magnoliopsida; order Fabales; family Fabaceae; genus Lathyrus; species Lathyrus sativus. The sequence continues at coordinate 322,416,662 of OZ012737.1, read as the reverse complement.
TTCGTACCTCGCGTCCTACTTCCACTGTACTTTGGCAATGCTTCGCTGTACTTAATGATTGTTTCATAGCTTACAAACGACTTATCCAATCATAGTTTGTCCTTGTTTGAGACAGTTGGTTGTATTTTAGAAATGAACCATATCACCAAAAGTGTCACAAATATCCGAGTTTAGTTCGTGGTAAAAATCTGGTTTTAAATCATGGCCACATTTGTATCTTTTTTAATGATACCTTTAATATTTGGGAATTTGAGAAGCATACATTTGAACTTTGTTCTTTTTTTTATTAACTCGGCCTTTCTTATATCTTGAAATTTTGAAATTAGAATGATTGAAATGTAATATAGGACTTTAATCATGAAATTGGACTTGAACTGAGTTTCATCTTGAATCTTTGAGTTTGAACCTTATGATAACTTGTGAGTTCTGACTCTCGTCACCAACAACTCATATAAACTTGAATTTCAAAGAAGTCCTGCAAATGGACCTTCCCTTTTAATTCGCTTGCCGATTCTAGATTAGCCCACTAGAATAATTTGAACTAAAACAAAAGGAATCAAGCCTTGATGATGTATGGAGCTTCATAAGTCGAATCATGCCACCTTGATCTTTATGAACCTACAATCTTCTTCTCTAGCATCAAGATTTGTGACTTGTACCAAAACCTTTGTTTTACAAGCCCACCCCAGCCCCTCTTTTTCATTTGATGTCTTTGATTAAAGAATTGGCTTGATTTTAAAGAAACTTAGTCAGAAACACTTATCCATTATGCTTTCAAAGAAAATAATCCCATGATGGCCCAACAGTAGGAAAGAATTCTAGAAGTGATACCCAAATCGAGTGGAAACCTCAGGACCACTTTAAGTTAGGATCAAAAGGTCATGCACTGGGATGCTTGACTGAGAGAACCAGTACCTTCTGCATTCGAACTTACTGCACCTGCATAAACTGGTTAGTCATATTGAACACAACACACAAAATCTTATGTCCTGAAGACGTTATGCAACAAGATGCACAAGGAGGTGGGATCTTGGGTTCAAAAATCAGGGTGCGACACCAGCATCAAGAGACGTGGAATTATCGTCAGTCTCAGTGTATTCCGAAGAGCTCTCCTCAGACAAATCTCTCAAAATCTCTTCTTCGGCTCCCTGCGACATCTCATTTACCTGAAAAGTAGAGGATCAAAGTGAATTTGATGACAAAATCAAATCCATCCTTCCACCGCTAATCAACTCAAAGGGCACGCGAAGGCCCGAGGACAACGTCCGCGACCTAAGCCTTACTCAAATGGCACAGTCAATAACGAAGATATGTGTTGCACCCCAAAATTTGCCCACCTTTGATTGGCTTTTGCTTCGCATTTCATCTACATATCATATAGGTTGATCATTTCTCGCATACTGCCCATTTTATCAGCCGGAATGGATTATTGGGATTACAATCGCTTTATTCACGTTTTAGACAGTTTAAACCAGTTCAAGTGATGAGATTTATGTCGAAATCAAGTGAAGGTTGTTCTCTTCTTGGTGGTTTGGTCCGTGTTGGTAATTTTGTTGCATTTGCTTCTTGCCCCATTTTTATTCGTTTTTATGTCATGTGTTGATTTAGGTTTTGTTGCGGTGGAAATAGGATCACAAACTATTAATGAGTTTGAATCGCAATTCAATTCACAACCGCTCTTTGATTTATCCGAAGGAAAAGGTCAAAAGAGGGAAAACCTATTTTGCATCGTAAACACAATGCGGGGAAAGATCTAGGGTTCGGGGGTTGGTTAAATTTAGGGAAGGTATTAGCACCCTAAACTTCTGTAGTACTCTACAGGAACCTTTTGTTCAGATGTTTACTATTTTTCTTTATTTATTTGCTTAAGGTATATGTACAAAGGATTAAAAGTGAGAAAAGAGACCTAAGGGGGTTAATTCTAAGTTTACTCGGCAAGACATCGCATCTTGTGCCTACGTATCCTTACGGGAGTGGAATCAGAGTAATCGTAGTTCCCCTCAAAAGGGAGGTTAGAGACTTCTTGACTGTGGTTAAGGTCTCAAGGGGAATAAACGCATCTTAAGGACACGCTTACGTGGAGTGTAGAAACTCCAAATCTCTACGTTGAATTGTTAAGTTGTAATTAGGGTTAAATTAGGGATTCCACGGCGGGAAACCCTAAAATGAGTGCGGCGGCTCTTTGACCTAATGCTAGGGGTAAAATTGTAATTTTGCCTGCGGCGAGGCATTTGTGAAAATTAGGGTTTGTAGTTTGTAGTTTTGAGGATTTGAAATTGAATGTGTGAAGTTTTACGGACTATTGGCGCGGCGGCCAAACAGTTAGACCTAACCTTCGGATGTGTGCAATGTGACAGAAATAATGGTAAACGCGTGAGATAATTGAATCATGCAAACAGAGAGATAATGTCATAATTTAAACCATGCAAGCAGAAATTTAAAAGCAGAATTTAAAGAGCGATGGTTAAGTTCGCGAGGTTACATGAGAGGAGCAGATACAATATGATAATGAAATTTGAATTGAACAATAATAAAATAAAATAAATAACGGTTCTAGTTATTATTTTAAAAAAAAGATTTTAGTTATTATTTTAAATTTATCTAAAAAAAGTTTTTCTTAAAAATAATAGGTTTTCATATTAATTTGGAAAAGATGTTAATGTTATTTATTTTAAAAAACAGATTTTTATATTATAACAAGTTTTAATAAATTAATGATAACAATAATAATAATAATGGTAATAATAATGATAATAATGATAATAATAATAAATAATGATAATAATAATACTAATAATAATAATAATAATAATAATAATAATAATAAAGCAATAATGAATTTTAAATGTGCCAAATAACCCAACAATGTTGCTAACGCAGAAATGCGCTCATCGCAACCAGATCTAAATCGGACGAAACAAAATTTATCGCAAAGAAAAAGAAATTAAGCAAAAAATAGTATTATTGCTCACACAAAAATGCGATCATCGCAACCAGATCGAACTAACACAAATGTCACGCGTCATGCACACAAATGTGCAAACATCGTATCGACATAATTCGATCAAAAATTAATCTTATATATATAAACTCTAACAATTTAAAAATTATATATATATAAACGTAACAGTAATAGATAAAGAAAAAGAAATAACGGTAATAGATGAAGAAAAAGAAATAACGGTAAAAGATGAAGAAAAAGAAACAACAGTAATAGATGAAGGAAAAGAAATAACGGTAAACGATGAAGAAAAAGAAACAATAGTAATGGATGAAGAAGAAAACTAAATAACGGCAAACGGCACTCACTCCTCTTAGGTTTTTCTCATTCTCCCCCCTTTTCCAACAAGGCAACACATGTATATATAGGGAACAAATTAGGGTTAACACCAAATTGTCAATAATGTCCCTAAAGCCCATTTTAAAGCCCAAACTAAATAATTAGTTAAGAAAAAATAAAATTTAAATAATTTAAAATAATTAAAATAAACTTAAAATAAAAACTAATAATCCTATTGATTCCTAAAATCAAAAATATTATAAAAAGAACAAAATTTTTTTCAATATTTTTTATTTTATGATTTTTTGGATATTTTTATGAATAATTTAGAAAAAAGTGAAAAAATAATATTTTAAAAAATGATTTAATTAAAATACGAAAATAATAATTAAATAATAATAAAAAAACTATTTTTGTTATTTTTTTAATGAAAGATAGAAAAATTTAGAGTAAAAATAATAAAAAACAAAAAAAGTGACAAAGGTGAGATTCGAACTCTCAACCTCTCACACTCATAACTCCTTACACATGTCCTCCTGCCAATGGTGTCATTTTTACTTTTTAGAAAAAAAATGCATGCCATATGATATTTACCTGCAAAAAGTCAAACGACTACACAAATTTGTTAGTAATTGATTAAATGCAATAAAAATGCAATGAAATGCGACGACAAATCTTAGGGCAAAATTTGGGGTATTACAGTTGCCCCTATTTAAATAGCTACACCGGACGATTTGAGTGACAGAGACTCGAGGAATCGTGGTGGAGGGATTTAAATATAGATAACCGAAAATTTTGCCCTTATATGTGGCGATATGCAATGTTATGGACCAAACAAGACTAATGCAGACAATGCCATGAATATGATATGATGTGTATGCTGGAATGATGAGTGCGAAAATGCTGACGAATACGACGACACAGGGACAGACGCTACGAGAAGAACACACTGGGGAAAACGACGCGCTGGGACACAGTACAACACTGGGGAATTCTAAAATGATGGTCAGCTGGTGCGAACACGACCAATTATCATTTTTAGACCGGGAACGAGATTCTCAAATGGAGATGGCACCTATGAGACGGCCTCCACTGGGGAATCTAAAAGTAAAACTGGATCATGTACGACTGCAAGATCGATTACAGAATGCTGGAGCATTGAGCAAAGAATAACATCCAAGCTTCTGTAAACTATCTCTCGTGACAGGATCAAACGGACTTTTCGGGAATCCGTAGCAAATATACAGGGTAAAAAAGAACCGGCTGTATGCCAAAATAAATGGACTTTTAGAATAAGATCCTTAAATGGAGATGGCACCTATGAGATGACCTCCACTTGGGAATGTCTAATAATAATTGGACCTACACGATTGCAAGATCGATCACAGAATGCTGGAGCATTGAGCAAAGAATAACATCCAAGCTTCTATAACCTATCCCTCGTGGTGGGATCGAATGGATTTTCGGAAATCCGTATCAAATATACAGGGTAAAGACCGGCTGTATGCCAAAGTAAATGGACTTTAATGGGAAATGCCCCGATAAGCTTCTCGAGGGAGAACTGTCACTTATCGTTGGAAGGGACTTACATGCCAAAACGGATAAGCACTCAAATAAAGAGGCTGCTGCTTATCTGATATATAAATCTTCTCATATTTAAGGTCGGCGCCTGGAATACGATTCTGATTTTTCTTTTACATAAAGGATAAATGAAATTCTTCATACTTCAAGATCGTGCTCTCCTGAATATGAAAAGGGTAAACTGAACTTCCTCATACTTCAAGATCGTGCTCTCCTGAATATGATTCCGCTCCTTCTTTTACTAAAGGGTAAATGAACATCCTCATAATTCAAGATCGTGCTCTCCTGAATATGATTCCGCTCCTTCTTTTACTAAAGGGTAAATGAACTTCCTCACTCTTCAAGATCGTGCTCTCCTGAATATGATTCCGCTCAAACCTCCCCGTACTTCAAGATCGTGCTCTCCTGAATACGATTTGGTTTCTTCTTTTACTAAAGGGTAAATGAACTTCTTCATAATTCAAGATCGTGCTCTCCTGAATATGATTTCGCTCCTTCTTTTACTAAAGGGTAAATGAACTTCTTCATAATTCAAGATCGTGCTCTCCTGAATATGATTCCGCTCAAACCTCCCCGTACTTCAAGATCGTGCTCTCCTGAATACGATTTGGTTCAAACCTCTCTATACTTCAAGACGACAGGGAAAATGGAAGCCCAACTGCTCCATGGAGATGGCCATTTGCTGCGAGTCATAACGAAGATAGGATCGGCTTCTTAGATGAGAAATGTCGCATACCGATGTTGTAAGATGTAAAGTGTTGTACCGATAGATTTTCCAGGCGTGAACTGGCGTGTATCTGTAAAGGATTGTGGTTGATTTTCTTGAAAGATAGTGCAAAATAAATGCACATCCGGGTATAGTGATAAGCTTCTCAGGCGAGAACAGTCGCATATCTGCCATGGTATGGTGAAAATCTTTAGATGGTGCAAAATGAATGCACGTCCGGTTGGGCTTGACGACCGACAAGACTGAGATTCAATCTAGGATCGAGCTAGAAAGAAAACTGGTAATCAAGACTCCATCGAGGGAATGAACTCGAAGGGTAGATATCTTATCCTAGCGAGGAAAGATAGCTGAAGTAACCGTCATCCACGAGGATCGAGCTCTGTGGGGAAACTGAAAACGCATATGTATTTTATGCTTATGGCTACCAATCTATTTGGAGAGAATGGACCAACCCAGTTACTCGGCGGTAACAACCAATGACGGCGAAACACAATGAACCTGTGAACGCTAATGCATATGTTACTGCGTATGTTAATGTGAATGTATGTCAATGAATGGATGTTAATGTCTATGTATGTAGTTAATCGTTATGTAAGGAGTATGTGAAATGAATATGTAATGAGTATGTGTATGAAATAGGCATGTGATGCTTATGCCCCTGCGTATGCTGACGAAACTGACTAGAGACGGGACGAGAGATGAAATAAACATCTCGACGGAGGTACCCTGTGTTCTCTGCAACCAATACGTCAATCATGGGTAAGAAAGATCAATGGTAGAACCAAGTCTGGTTTTAAAGTTCTGAATTCTCTGGGGAGAAGGTAATCTGCTTGGGTGCACAGTATCACGCCTTCACATGGGGAGAAGAAAACCTGAGGGACACTTTCGAGTTACCCCAGAAAAAGTTGTCAGCTTATAGTCTCTCTGGGGACTGTGATGAGGCAATAGTTTGGGAGCCTGTTGCAACACTGAGATTTACTGGGGAATGAAGGCCGCTGTGAGTAAAATCCATCGGGTGCATGAAGAAAAGTTGTGAAACCACATGGTTTTGATCTTGAAGTACCTTACAGTAGTCGCCATTTGTTTCTTTTTTTAAAAAACATGGTGCCCGAGGATACTTGCGTTGTGAGGTAGGGTCATCTCAAGAGGATTTTATAGAGAACACGGAGTCTGGTTGCCCCACTGTTTTCAAACTCTTTGAGAGATTCGTCAGGTCTTGACGTAACTGGCACAAATTAATCGTGTCACGACGAAATCTTCGAGAAATAGCTCTTAAGAACGTCAGACTCGCGTTGGTAAGCGAACTGGGAAACTGCCTGCCCCTGTTTAGCAGGATCTTCAAGTTCTAAGGGTTATGTCCATATGTAAATTTCTAAGATATCAAGCAAAGTCGTCATGCCTGAAATGCCTATCCTGAGCTCGTCAATGCACACATATATTTGTCTTGAATTTTTGTTTTGAAAAAGATATCGCAATAACTTGTGACCGAAATCACTAGTCAGGATATAAGTTTTAATTATAATGCCAACATGAATTTTTTTCTGAGCATAGCTCGTAGGAGTCAGGAAACGTGATCTTGTCGAGTATGTTTTCAACCGAAGTCCTACTTCAATTAGGTCTTTTAAAGGTTGTATCGTGGCTCGGTTCACGGTTTAAGAAACAAAGGATATAGGCTCAAAGTTAATTTGTACCCACCCCTTCTTCGTGATGTTCTCCAATCCTAATTCAGTTAATCGGATACGAACGCTCATATCTCAAGCAGATTTGCTATGGTCGAGAATTTATCAAAGCTTTGGACATGGCAGTCACTCACCTATTTCACGATCTTGTTCTTTACTAGGGGTTCTAAAAAAAACTACTGGTTTATTGTTCTTATTCCCTAACTTTTGCCTGGACGACGTCTTTTGATCTGACTTTGGAGTCCAGCGGGATGCCCCAGTTTTGCCTAAGTCTCCTTCATAGGTTTCGACTTAGCGGGCTCTTATTTTTTTGAATATTCTTTTATGCACAAGTCGTGTAAATCTTTTGAAAGGCTCGTGACTGCCCCTACTCCTTAGGTAACCGAGGGATAGTCATTGTATTGGACTTCTTAAGATGCTAAGGATAAATTCTCGAAGGTTTGCTCTTCCTCTTTTAGAGTCTAAGTGCTCAATTGGTTTAACTGAAACCTACCCTGCCCCAGGTTAGGATGAAGGTTCTTAAAAGAAAGAAAACTCCTACTTCAAGGCTCAAAGAGGTTGACTAGGGATTAACATCCTTATATCTCCAGTGTTTGGGATTTGAAACAATGCCTTACATCATCAGCAGGTTTTAATTGAAAGCATACGACCAGAAATCTGACGTTTTGGGTTCGTCATCCTCCTCCCAATTTTCCATCAGAACCAGAGATCGGGTAAAGTTGGCATTATAATTTATGAAAAAATATATTTTGAATGAGTGAAACGAATGGACTTATTCAAGACAAACAGATGCGTTGCATTAATCAAAGATAAACAAGTTCGTACATGCTAAATATGCTTAATCAAAGAGAAATACATATAAATAAACAAAAGAACTGTCGGAAAAACCCTTCTAAATGGTTTATGAAATTCAAAAGCAACAGTTTCCTTTGGCGGAGCCTCAATGGAAAGGACGTCTGGTTCCTGATCACTGTGAGTCGTCATGGCTTGCCCCAGTTATGCTGGTCACATCTTCAACAGTTTTCAGTCGTTGCTTCAAAATAACTTTCCCAGATTCTTTATTGATCCCGGTCATATCATCTTGAGGGTTACTGAAGTGAAGCGAGCTAGGCCTTTGAATAATTGCTGGATTCGGCTGATTTGCCACAGGAGTAGCATGCTTTGCAGAATTCGAGTTTGACAAGTGAGGGACCCCGAGAGGAGTCTCGATCTTCGGCTGAGCATCGCTAAAAGACAACTTCTTCGTTTCTAGCAAATTTCTGACAACTTTCTTAAGAGCGTAGCAATTCTCTAGATCATGGTCGGGCGCACCCTCATGAAATAAACAATGAGCAGCAGCGTTGTAACCTGCAGGTAACGGATTAGGCGGAGGACCCAAAGCACGGGTGGTAATCAGACCTTGTTGTACCAAATAGGAGTATAACTCAGTGAAAGTCATCGGAATTGGAGGACAAGGCTTATACTGACTCTTACGAAGATAAGGAACCTGATCCTGTGATTGTTGGTGAACAGGAGCGTTGGGCACTCGTTGACTGTTGACCGGAACTTGCAAGGGCGGACAACCGGAAGGTTGTTGATGAGTCGGTGTTTGATATACCGGAGCTGACTGCACAGGCTGGTACGTAGGAAACTGCTGATCGAAAGGAGGTGCAACAATAGCTACATAGGATTGTTGAACATATGAGAGCGGATAGCCTTGAACATAACTCTGCTGATGTTGCCAAGGTTGAGGAGTAGCCATTTTGCGGTTCCTCGAACGTGCAGGTCCTTTACCGTTAGGAGTTTTGCACTTTGGAAGGGTAGCTCGTCGAACTGGTTGAGCACTAGGAGGCACCAAACCGGATTGAAGACCGTGAGGAGGTACATTCTCGACAGTAACAGCTGATTGAGATCCCATAACGGTATTAGTAGTCTCAGAAACAACAGTAGACTGAGCATCCACCTTCACACTAAGAGCTCGTAGCATCTCCAAAATCTGCCCCACACTTCCTCGAAGATCTTCGAGTTCATGGCTAACACGGCTGATCTCTTGGTTTTGATCTTCCATCCTTATGAAGGGTCCTATTGATGCAGAGAACTCAGGGTGACAAAACTGGAGGGTGAGAAAACCACGTATGAGAAAACGGGAGACACATGCAATGCAAAAGAAAGATGCTAAAATGCGAATGCAAATGAAGATTTCATGGAATTCAAATATTTACGAATATTGCGGAACACCAAGGAAACTTTTAATTCATTGAAGACAAATTACAAATAATATTCTTGCAACCAAAATAGCTAAATAAAAGCCTAGAAAATCCTAGAGAAGCATCTTCCCCAACTTCAGTGAGCAGACGGAGATCCGGAGGAAAATAAATACTCGTAGAGCCTTCTCTTCTTGTAGGATTGTATCTCATCATTCTTCGACTGAATCTGCTTTTGAAGTTCTTCGTACTCACTAGCCATCACATGGTATTTGTTCTTCCACGATTCTGTTTCGCATTGTGATCTCTTCAAAGTGAACTTCAAAGTCTCAACTTCAGTCATGAAATACTGTACAGGTTCTTCGCTTTGAGGTAAAGGATCTTGGCAAAAGTAAGGCATCTTCAACTCAATAGCTCTTCTTCGGACCCATTGAAGGTATGGTTCCATGGACACACAATTAGGTCTTCCCAAACTTTCTTTGTCTTTCCTATGCAGACGATTCCAAGAAGATAGAACCTGATCTTGAAGCTTTTTGTCGTCTTTGAAAAAGATTTTCTCCACATGAATACCTTTAGGCGGTCCCTTCAAGGGGTATCCCAACTGTCGGCGAGCTAAGACTGGATTGTAGCTAACTCCTCCATTGAAACTGAGCAAAGGCACATTGTTGAAGTCTCCACAGCTATTAATGATCGATATCCCATCGTACATGCGATTATACCAATCAATATCAGAGTGAGTTAAAGCCATAACTTTTTGCGACCAACGTTCTTGATTAGGTCTCCAAAACGGACCGGACTTGGGTAAGTGAGAAATAAACCACTTGTATAATAAGGGCACACAACATGTAATCATTCCTCCACCATGAAAGTTTCGGAGATGTACTGAATGATAAGTATTACCCAATAGTGTTGGAACTGGATTTCTTCTCATGAAGGTCTTGATTGCATTAAGGTCCACAAACCCCTCAAAACTAGGAAAAAGCAGCAACCCATAAATAAGCAAGGCAAATATTGTCTCAAAGGCAAATATTTCTTTATGATCGGCATAAAATTGGGCCTTCTTAATTAGGAAGTCCCTGAGAAAACCGGAGGTCCCCCCTTTGGTGATCATATTGTTTTTGACATCGGATATCCTTAGACAAATGGCTTTAGCAATATCTCGTTCTTTAGGGTCTTCCTCCAAGAAAGGGAATGGAGACTTATCCAAGATAGGTAATCCCACCAACTGAGAGTACTCTTCTAAGGTAGGTAAAAGCTGATAATCTGGAAAGGTGAAGCAGTGATAATCTGGATCATAAAATTGTAGCAAAGTCACAAGAAGTCCTTCGTTTACTTGAATCTTCAACAAAGACAAAAGCCTTCCGTATCTGTTTTGGAACTTTTCTTGATCTTGAACCAAATCCTTTAGCTTCTCTAGGACTTCCAAATTAAAACTCTTAAAAGTAAATTTCAAAGTATGCTTCCTAGAGTGATCCATGGTATCCTGCAATGTTCATAAGTAAAGTTTGAATTCCATGAAGTCTTAATGTAATATGATGCTTTATGGATGCAATGCATGAAAACACATAAAGTCCTAGGTTAAAGGAACGTGAGCGGAGTTAAGGTCTACCCATCCCCAAAAGGAGTGTACTATAGGTTAGTTGTACCTGCAGAACAAGGTTCTAAAAAAGTGCCCAAAGTCGTCAGCCCATCTTTCGGATATTATCAACCTTCCGATTGACTCGGGGGTTAATAATATTCTCAAGAGAACCTCTTTTGAGTGTAGTATCGCGTAGCAACCATTGTAGGACTACTCCCACATAGTTCCTGCACTACGTCCTAAATAAGGCCGAGGTGGTATAAAGGTACTACGGTTCCCAATATCACAGACTCCAATCGACCATGGAAAAAGTTTTCACGATTACTCGTTCAACCGAACCATTTTCGAAAAGGTCTCAACTGAGCGGTGATTCTCGAATCAGCTTGGTCGGGATTCACTCCCTATAAGCCTCATCGAATATATCCCCATCCTATAATAATGTCACTAGTCCGGGCGTAGGACTTATCTCACAACACAAGGAACCATCCCAAAATCAAAGTACAATATATACATGCAAATGGATAGTAAAACAAATAGTAATAAATATGAACAAATTAGGGATAACCCTCAAAAGTTTAAGATTCCCCAGTGAAGTCGCCATTTTCTGTTGCGGTGGAAATAGGATCACAAACTATTAATGAGTTTGAATCGCAATTCAATTCACAACCGCTCTTTGATTTATCCGAAGGAAAAGGTCAAAAGAGGGAAAACCTATTTTGCATCATAAACACAATGCGGGGAAAGATCTAGGGTTCGGGGGTTGGTTAAATTTAGGGAAGGTATTAGCACCCTAAACTTCTGTAGTACTCTACAGGAACCTTTTGTTCAGATGTTTACTATTTTGCTTTATTTATTTGCTTAAGGTATATGTACAAAGGATTAAAAGTGAGAAAAGAGACCTAAGGGGGTTAATTCTAAGTTTACTCGGCAAGACATCGCATCTTGTGCCTACGTATCCTTACGGGAGTGGAATCAGAGTAATCGTAGTTCCCCTCAAAAGGGAGGTTAGAGACTTCTTGACTGTGGTTAAGGTCTCAAGGGGAATAAACGCATCTTAAGGACACGCTTACGTGGAGTGTAGAAACTCCAAATCTCTACGTTGAATTGTTAAGTTGTAATTAGGGTTAAATTAGAGATTCCACGGCGGGAAACCCTAAAATGAGCGCGGCGGCTCTTTGACCTAATGCTAGGGGTAAAATTGTAATTTTGCCTGCGGCGAGGCATTTGTGAAAATTAGGGTTTGTAGTTTGTAGTTTTGAGGATTTGAAATTGAATGTGTGAAGTTTTACGGACTATTGGCGCGGCGGCCAAACAGTTAGACCTAACCTTCGGATGTGTGCAATGTGACAGAAATAATGGTAAACGCGTGAGATAATTGAATCATGCAAACAGAGAGATAATGTCATAATTTAAACCATGCAAGCAGAAATTTAAAAGCAGAATTTAAAGAGTGATTGTTAAGTTCGCGAGGTTACATGAGAGGAGCAGATACAATATGATAATGAAATTTGAATTGAACAATAATAAAATAAAATAAATAACGGTTCTAGTTATTATTTTAAAAAAAAGATTTTAGTTATTATTTTAAATTTATCTAAAAAAAGTTTTTCTTAAAAATAATAGGTTTTCATATTAATTTGGAAAAGATGTTAATGTTATTTATTTTAAAAAACAGATTTTTATATTATAACAAGTTTTAATAAATTAATGATAACAATAATAATAATAATGGTAATAATAATGATAATAATGATAATAATAATAAATAATGATAATAATAATACTAATAATAATAATAATAATAATAATAATAATAATAATAATAATAAAGCAATAATGAATTTTAAATGTGCCAAATAACCCAACAATGTTGCTAACGCAGAAATGCGCTCATCGCAACCAGATCTAAATCGGACGAAACAAAATTTATCGCAAAGAAAAAGAAATTAAGCAAAAAATAGTATTATTGCTCACACAAAAATGCGATCATCGCAACCAGATCGAACTAACACAAATGTCACGCGTCATGCACACAAATGTGCAAACATCGTATCGACATAATTCGATCAAAAATTAATCTTATATATATAAACTCTAACAATTTAAAAATTATATATATATATATATATATATATATATATATATATATATATATATATATATATATATATATATATATATATATATATATATATATATATATATATAAACGTAACAGTAATAGATAAAGAAAAAGAAATAACGGTAATAGATGAAGAAAAAGAAATAACGGTAAAAGATGAAGAAAAAGAAACAACAGTAATAGATGAAGGAAAAGAAATAACGGTAAACGATGAAGAAAAAGAAACAATAGTAATGGATGAAGAAGAAAACTAAATAACGGCAAACGACACTCACTCCTCTTAGGTTTTTTTCATTCTTCCCCCTTTTCCAACAAGGCAACACATGTATATATAGGGAACAAATTAGGGTTAACACCAAATTGTCAATAATGTCCCTAAAGCCCATTTTAAAGCCCAAACTAAATAATTAGTTAAGAAAAAATAAAATTTAAATAATTTAAAATAATTAAAATAAACTTAAATAAAAACTAATAATCCTATTGATTCCTAAAATCAAAAATATTATAAAAAGAACAAAATTTTTTTCAATATTTTTTATTTTATGATTTTTTGGATATTTTTATGAATAATTTAGAAAAAAGTGAAAAAAATAATATTTTAAAAAATGATTTAATTAAAATACGAAAATAATAATTAAATAATAATAAAAAACTATTTTTGTTATTTTTTTAATGAAAGATAGAAAAATTTAGAGTAAAAATAATAAAAAACAAAAAAAGTGACAAAGGTGAGATTCGAACTCTCAACCTCTCACACTCATAACTCCATACACAAGTTCTTCCATTGGACGTAAATATGCTGACATTATTAAAAGGAGAACAGATAGAAGCATTAAGCATTACAACCATGAGTTATGATTGAAGATCCAGCATATGAGGCATGCAGTATAGCCAACTTATGAAATGGAACAAATAAGACAAAGTCAGGTCAGGCACGTAAAGATATAGGAGAGCTTGACATGAATCACGGATAAAGCTTCTAATTATAAAAAAAGGGTTCGCGTAATTGTCGATATTTACCAACACGGAGAATTGATTGAATGAAATAGGCACAACCACAATACGGGGGAAATTAATAATTAAATGTGATTAAACTATTTATAAAGTTATTACAAAAGCTGAAAGAGTATTTCCAAAAGAAAGAAAAAAATTATGATTATTGAATAAATTAAATTAAATTGTTAAAAAAAACAAAACTAAAATAAAAAAATATTTCAACCATTCCCCATTAATAATTTTTTTTTTAAAAACAAAAACAAAATGCCTCGCTTAAAAGAAAACTGGAAGAGGAAGGGGCAGCGTTTCGGGTTCAGTAAGGGAGGGTCTACCGTGAGGGTAGGATCAAATAAATCGCAGCCATCTGATCAAAAGGATCGGTGGATGGCTTGCAAAGGTCCATAGCAAACCTATGGACGTGCACGCATTGGATTGCGTCATGATAACAAAAGAAACAAAAAACAGTGATAAACGAAACAACGCAACAAGTCTCCTCTCCCTTCGTTCATTCATCTTTCTCATGCCAAAATTTCACCATCACCAAAATTGGCGAACAACGTGGTGGCCCCAAGAGCACGGCTCCTGGTCCAAACTTCGCCACTCCCAAGTGTCAACAACGGTGCGAAACAAGCCAACAATTACAAATCGAACAACAAATCAGAAAACCTAAATATATGGTGCCAAAACAAAATCAAACAAAATTCAAGAGGGATTTTCGAGAAAACAACATGAGAAACAAAATTAGAGGCGAAGTAAAGCGAAAGGATGGAAACTCGTTACCCTAATGGCGTGATTCCGACCGTGTCTTCAGCGACAAGGTAAGTGTTCTTCTTTCTCTACTCGTGACAAACTGCGTATTTTCTTTTCTTTTCCTTCTCTTTCTCCTCCGTTTTTTATTTTCTACGATGTGAAATCTCGTGAGTTTTATAGGCCGTGTAAAAGATGTCACCTTGAATGCCCTAATGAATATGTTGATTTCTGTTTTGGAAAGGAGAGGATGATTGTCCCTTGTATATTGTAATCTTCGTGAATGCCTCACTTATTTTGGGAATATTGTGATTCTGGCTTGGAACGTGATCAATGAAAGAATTGATTTTGTTTGGAAACTCAATAACTGCTTTTGATTCCTGTATTCTAATCGCTTTTGTCCACTTTCATCTTATTACCGCCATGAATGTTTGGATTTTGAATTTTTTTGCAGCTATCACGTTGGCCTGTTTGTTTAATTTAATTGTATGATGATATAGATTGGCTTCTATTTCCATTTAATCCTGGATTTTTGAAAAAACTCACATTTGATTATGAACCTTTCTTGCTTTCAGCATGTTTGAGGAGTCATCAAAAGTGTCGGCAGGGCGCGCAGGTGGGGCATTTAGATCGATTCGTTGGTACCTAAGCGAGAGTTTTGAGTGCTCATCACTTACATTTATGACGGTGTTTTGCGGTAGCATCTTGTAGTAGTTAAGTCTACTACCCTTAGTTCATCTCATCACTCTGTTTGTTCAAAATTATTGAACAACCGACTAAACTTAGTCCTAATCCTTTATGTTGTGGAAACAGGGGAACCGTACCGTATGTCTTGTGCCATGAAAAACCATTCCACAACTCATAATTATCAAGCAATGGAGGTGAGATTCTAATTTATGATCCTCTACTTTCCTCTTTTATGTGATTCCTCCAGAGGGCCATGCCTTCCATAAAGTTAGTGATTGTTTGATTGTGTTAGAGAACTCTTGATAATATCTACTAATATTTGCTACAGCCCCCTTGAGATGTAATTCCAAGGATTGAAACAACAAGACAAACTGTTGTTTCGTGGTGTAATCTTGCGACGAAATGACTGATTGTTCTTCAGAGGCGACGGAAATGAAATTGAGTATATGTTGGTTTTCTTTCCAGGCACAACTAGTGAGGTCTTCTAGTAAGTGGCTTGTGCAAGTAGTTTGCACCCTCCCGAGTTGTGTCTGCCTCAGCAAATGGTGGCAAGGTATTCATTAACTACTGAAACCCGAGGTTTGCACCATATGAATAGAATTGCATTTGTATAGCTCCTTAGTAAGATATTTCTTTAATTTCAGGGTTAAGAAGCCTTAGTGGGAATGTTCTGATAGATTCTTACATTACAGTGCAACCTACGTCTTCTCTTGGCAATACTGCATTGTTTTCATGGGGGTCTCGAAGTTGTGAAGCCCGAGGGTATGATGACCAGCAGGTGAGCGGATTGCTAAGGGCCTTCGGCATCAAATGTGGGATTTTGAATGCCGAAACTTTTTAGTATATGGTAAGAAAACAATAACTTTGTTTGAATCCCAATGTTGGTAACATAGACTTTTGCCGGGTTAGGAACTTGTGAGTGCTCATATTTCTACTCACAAAATTTCTTAGTCAACTCTGAATTTTGTAAAACTGTAGGATAACCTCAAGACCAAACAATCTTCCTTATGAATCTTTTATGTGATTGATCATTACTATTTTTCTCTTGAGTTGGGTTTTGTTTGACACCGCAACTTCGAGAATTCTTCCACGCTATTACCGCAGCAACTAAAACCTCTAGTAAACGAGAAGACTAGATGCATATTCACTGCGATTCACAATTATTGGTAGCCTTTTCAACTGTTCTTTTTCTTCAAAATGCTTTTAACATGTGATGTTGTCATCGTATTACGCAGATCGAAACTGAGCAAAAGTACAAGGCGGGATAACATCAACAAAGCGGTTCGGGAGCACCCATAGCCCGAGGTTGATCTTTAGGAACTAGAACATATTAGGAAGCTTGTAACATGTGATGTCTTTTTAACCTAGTGAGGCTTAGAATTTGGGGGGGTATCCATAACCTTCGTACCTCGCGTCCTACTTCCATTGTACTTTGGCAATGCTTCGCTGTACTTAATGATTGTTTCATAGCTTACAAACGACTTATCCAATCATAGCTTGTCCTTGTTTGAGACAGTTGGTTGTATTTTAGAAATGAACCATATCACCAAAAGTGTCACAAATATCCGAGTTTAGTTCGTGGTAAAAATCTGGTTTTAAATCATGGCCACATTTGTATCTTTTTTAATGATACCTTTAATATTTGGGAATTTGAGAAGCATACATTTGAACTTTGTTCTTTTTTTTATTAACTCGGCCTTTCTTATATCTTGAAATTTTGAAATTAGAATGATTGAAATGTAATATAGGACTTTAATCATGAAATTGGACTTGAACTGAGTTTCATCTTGAATCTTTGAGTTTGAACCTTATGATAACTTGTGAGTTCTGACTCTCGTCACCAACAACTCATATAAACTTGAATTTCAAAGAAGTCCTGCAAATGGACCTTCCCTTTTAATTCGCTTGCCGATTCTAGATTAGCCCACTAGAATAATTTGAACTAAAACAAAAGGAATCAAGCCTTGATGATGTATGGAGCTTCATAAGTCGAATCATGCCACCTTGATCTTTATGAACCTACAATCTTCTTCTCTAGCATCAAGATTTGTGACTTGTACCAAAACCTTTGTTTTACAAGCCCACCCCAGCCCCTCTTTTTCATTTGATGTCTTTGATTAAAGAATTGGCTTGATTTTAAAGAAACTTAGTCAGAAACACTTATCCATTATGCTTTCAAAGAAAATAATCCCATGATGGCCCAACAGTAGGAAAGAATTCTAGAAGTGATACCCAAATCGAGTGGAAACCTCAGGACCACTTTAAGTTAGGATCAAAAGGTCATGCACTGGGATGCTTGACTGAGAGAACCAGTACCTTCTGCATTCGAACTTACTGCACCTGCATAAACTGGTTAGTCATATTGAACACAACACACAAAATCTTATGTCCTGAAGACGTTGTGCAACAAGATGCACAAGGAGGTGGGATCTTGGGTTCAAAAATCAGGGTGCGACACCAGCATCAAGAGACGTGGAATTATCGTCAGTCTCAGTGTATTCCGAAGAGCTCTCCTCAGACAAATCTCTCAAAATCTCTTCTTCGGCTCCCTGCGACATCTCATTTACCTGAAAAGTAGAGGATCAAAGTGAATTTGATGACAAAATCAAATCCATCCTTCCACCGCTAATCAACTCAAAGGGCACGCGAAGGCCCGAGGACAACGTCCGCGACCTAAGCCTTACTCAAATGGCACAGTCAATAACGAAGATATGTGTTGCACCCCAAAATTTGCCCACCTTTGATTGGCTTTTGCTTCGCATTTCATCTACATATCATATAGGTTGATCATTTCTCGCATACTGCCCATTTTATCAGCCGGAATGGATTATTGGGATTACAATCGCTTTATTCATGTTTTAGACAGTTTAAACCAGTTCAAGTGATGAGATTTATGTCGAAATCAAGTGAAGGTTGTTCTCTTCTTGGTGGTTTGGTCCGTGTTGGTAATTTTGTTGCATTTGCTTCTTGCCCCATTTTTATTCGTTTTTATGTCATGTGTTGATTTAGGTTTTGTTGCGGTGGAAATAGGATCACAAACTATTAATGAGTTTGAATCGCAATTCAATTCACAACCGCTCTTTGATTTATCCGAAGGAAAAGGTCAAAAGAGGGAAAACCTATTTTGCATCGTAAACACAATGCGGGGAAAGATCTAGGGTTCGGGGGTTGGTTAAATTTAGGGAAGGTATTAGCACCCTAAACTTCTGTAGTACTCTACAGGAACCTTTTGTTCAGATGTTTACTATTTTTCTTTATTTATTTGCTTAAGGTATATGTACAAAGGATTAAAAGTGAGAAAAGAGACCTAAGGGGGTTAATTCTAAGTTTACTCGGCAAGACATCGCATCTTGTGCCTACGTATCCTTACGGGAGTGGAATCAGAGTAATCGTAGTTCCCCTCAAAAGGGAGGTTAGAGACTTCTTGACTGTGGTTAAGGTCTCAAGGGGAATAAACGCATCTTAAGGACACGCTTACGTGGAGTGTAGAAACTCCAAATCTCTACGTTGAATTGTTAAGTTGTAATTAGGGTTAAATTAGGGATTCCACGGCGGGAAACCCTAAAATGAGTGCGGCGGCTCTTTGACCTAATGCTAGGGGTAAAATTGTAATTTTGCCTGCGGCGAGGCATTTGTGAAAATTAGGGTTTGTAGTTTGTAGTTTTGAGGATTTGAAATTGAATGTGTGAAGTTTTACGGACTATTGGCGCGGCGGCCAAACAGTTAGACCTAACCTTCGGATGTGTGCAATGTGACAGAAATAATGGTAAACGCGTGAGATAATTGAATCATGCAAACAGAGAGATAATGTCATAATTTAAACCATGCAAGCAGAAATTTAAAAGCAGAATTTAAAGAGCGATTGTTAAGTTCGCGAGGTTACATGAGAGGAGCAGATACAATATGATAATGAAATTTGAATTGAACAATAATAAAATAAAATAAATAACGGTTCTAGTTATTATTTTAAAAAAAAGATTTTAGTTATTATTTTAAATTTATCTAAAAAAAGTTTTTCTTAAAAATAATAGGTTTTCATATTAATTTGGAAAAGATGTTAATGTTATTTATTTTAAAAAACAGATTTTTATATTATAACAAGTTTTAATAAATTAATGATAACAATAATAATAATAATGGTAATAATAATGATAATAATGATAATAATAATAAATAATGATAATAATAATACTAATAATAATAATAATAATAATAATAATAATAATAATAATAATAATAATAATAATAATAAAGCAATAATGAATTTTAAATGTGCCAAATAACCCAACAATGTTGCTAACGCAGAAATGCGCTCATCGCAACCAGATCTAAATCGGACGAAACAAAATTTATCGCAAAGAAAAAGAAATTAAGCAAAAAATAGTATTATTGCTCACACAAAAATGCGATCATCGCAACCAGATCGAACTAACACAAATGTCACGCGTCATGCACACAAATGTGCAAACATCGTATCGACATAATTCGATCAAAAATTAATCTTATATATATAAACTCTAACAATTTAAAAATTATATATATATAAACGTAACAGTAATAGATAAAGAAAAAGAAATAACGGTAATAGATGAAGAAAAAGAAATAACGGTAAAAGATGAAGAAAAAGAAACAACAGTAATAGATGAAGGAAAAGAAATAACGGTAAACGATGAAGAAAAAGAAACAATAGTAATGGATGAAGAAGAAAACTAAATAACGGCAAACGGCACTCACTCCTCTTAGGTTTTTTTCATTCTCCCCCCTTTTCCAACAAGGCAACACATGTATATATAGGGAACAAATTAGGGTTAACACCAAATTGTCAATAATGTCCCTAAAGCCCATTTTAAAGCCCAAACTAAATAATTAGTTAAGAAAAAATAAATTTTAAATAATTTAAAATAATTAAAATAAACTTAAAATAAAAACTAATAATCCTATTGATTCCTAAAATCAAAAATATTATAAAAAGAACAAAATTTTTTTCAATATTTTTTATTTTATGATTTTTTGGATATTTTTATGAATAATTTAGAAAAAAGTGAAAAAAATAATATTTTAAAAAATGATTTAATTAAAATACGAAAATAATAATTAAATAATAATAAAAAACTATTTTTGTTATTTTTTTAATGAAAGATAGAAAAATTTAGAGTAAAAATAATAAAAAACAAAAAAAGTGACAAAGGTGAGATTCGAACTCTCAACCTCTCACACTCATAACTCCTTACACATGTCCACCTGCCAATTGTGTCATTTTTACTTTTTAGAAAAAAAATGCATGCCATATGATATTTACCTGCAAAAAGTCAAACGACTACACAAATTTGTTAGTAATTGATTAAATGCAATAAAAATGCAATGAAATGCGACGACAAATCTTAAGGCAAAATTTGGGGTATTACAGGTTTAATTTATTTGTTTAGAAATAGACTTAGATTTTTAGATTTAGAAATAGAATTATAGTTAGAATATTTAAGTTAGAATTTTAATTAGCATAGATTTTAGATTAGAATTTTAGTTTTAGATTTTTAAATAGATTTAACTAGAGATTTTTATTTTAGAGTTAAATTAGATTTTTAGCATAGAATTTTAATTAGATTAAAATAAAGTATAGAATTTAAATCAGAATTTTATTTTTTATTTAGAGATTAGAAATAGTTTTTTGATTAATTAAGTTAGATTAGAGCTTAGTTTAGAATTACTTTTTAATTATAGTCGATTAATTAGATTAGAACTTTAATTAGATTATAGAGTATATTATTTAGAATTAGTTTAGAATTAAGTTAGAATATTAATTTACATTAGATATAGAATATTAGTTATTATTAGAAATTTTAATTAGGATTTAAGTTTAGAAATAGGTTTAATTTTTATTTTAATTAGTTATGGGATTTAATTAGAATTAGATTTTTAATTAGTTAGAATTAGATTTTAATTATAAATGGTTAGTCATGATTAGAATTAATTAGATTTTATTAGTTTAGACTATGAGTAAGGATTTTGGTTGATTAGTTAGATTAGTTTTAATATTAGGGTTAGAATTAGTTATTAGGAGTTAGTATAGATTATTAACAGAAGATTAAGTAAATAGTACAACATTCCAAATTGGCCACAAACGGACAAAACAACAGCCAGCAGTCACTCAAAACAACCCCTCAAAACAACCTACAGATCTGTCACTCAAAGTCCTTCAAAAACCAATTCTGAATACCAACATAATCTCCTCTAAAACCTAGAACTCACCAACATCTATCCATTTTTCCACTTCATCAACTTCAACCCTTGTCTCATTTCTTCAATCACCGCAAATCCCTCATCATCCCCTTCATCTCATCGAAACCCAAAGCTTCCTCACCAATTCCTAATGTGAAGTATCAGCAACACAAACTTCCCTCTTTCAATTTCGAAATTTACAAATCCATTTCTTTTCCAAAAAAAAATCCACCATCGTCATCTCATCACAACCTTTCAATCCCTGTTCTTCATGAAATCCTACACGAACCACTCAAACTCGCCGCCGTTCACCTTCCATGCAACTCAGATCCATAACCAAACTGAAACAGGACATAGTGTTGCACCCCAAATTTTAACCCCTTAGATCCTCATCATCATTTTAGGATCATATTCATTTGATTAGCTAACCTTCACCCGTTTCAAGTTTATCTTTGTCAAGATGCAGATGAATCAGGGTTCCGTACCGTCAAAAATCAAGGCTTCGGTGGTTTGATCAATCAATGTGCTAGATTGATTCAACTATAAACAAGATTAAGGATACTACATTGGGTCAAGTATGAATCCAATTTGAGGTTGTCACCTAGGAATTGAGAACAGTGCAGTTCAGGATACCCGATTAGGGTTTTCGATCAGGAAAAGTCAACTGTAGTTTGAATTTTGATTTAAAAGGTGTTCCAATGGTGGGATCATGGTCCATGAATTTCCTATGGCTTAGTAAAGTCTACTCAAGAAGTTTCAAGGCCTCAAAATACCTAGAGCATCAACAGTCGACTTGGTAGTCACCGATTGATCGTACGGTTGACTGAAAAGTCAACTCATTAACCAACATGGTTTTGACCCAAAATTGAAAGCAATTATGTTCTTAATGGTATATAACATCTATTTATGAAGTTTGGTGACCATTGGATCAAGAATTGATAAGTAATCGAAAAGTTGGGAAATAAAGGTTTTGAAAAGGGCAAAGGCATAACTCCTTAACCACACAAGGGTTTTTGACCTAGTTTCAAGGGGAATGAGTTCCTAACACAAGCATAAATATTGTAGTACCTAATTGGGGATTTTTAAAAATTACAAGTGGGTTCCATAACTCTTCCTGGTTAGAGAGAACCAAGATCCACAAGTTGGCAAAAACTCACATTCGCAAAACTAGGTCAGCATGAGTTTTTTATTCCAAAACCTCTCCAAATCGATGCTAATCAAAGACTAAACCTCATTTATTATGTTTGCATTGATAATGAACATTTTTAATATCAATTCCCACGAAAATGGCACAAAGATCAAAGGAAATCATTATTTAATGCAAGTTGCAAAAGTGAATAGTGAAGAAAGAGAAAAAAGGTGGCTACCCTTGTCAAATCATCAACTTTACTTCAACAAGTCACCTCCTAACCTATAAAGCATGATGAAAACAATATATAGGGCATGGATACTATCTTAGTAGAGTGGCTTAAAGACAAGTATGAAGATTGCATTGGAAAACTCAAAGATTTTCATGATGGAAGGTTAAAATTGGCAATTTGCTTCACTTTTCCCCATACCTTGTTCCAAGGCCTTTGGCTATAAATAGAACTAAATTCCTACATCACAAATACACCAGTTCTATACTATAAACCATCTAGAACTCTCTCCCTTACACAATCACCAAATTCCTTCAAAATCTCACTAAGCCTCCAAAATCCGTCAAAATCTATTTTTGCAAAACACCTTCCAAAACCATTTCCAAACTTTTTCCAACTCAAGAAACACTTAAAACACATCAAATATGATGTATTGAAGCTTCCAAATCACTTACACACTTATGTAACAAGGTTTGAGTGAGTTGGTCTTTGAAACCTTTGGATTTTAGAGTTTTTCCTTCATTTACAAGGCATTTCGTCCACTAGCTTGCTTGGAGGTTGTTTGGAGCATCTATTCATCAACCTAGTAACATTTGAAGACCTTGTAAGAGCTCTCAATATCTCTGATTTTCTTATTGCTTAAGCTTGCTTAAAGAGGTAAACCTAAAACTCATAAATGTGAACTTTCTACTTGCATTTCACATGCTACCATGAATGTTTTTAGGGTTTTCACCTTCCTATCTCTCATTTATTCATTTCAAAACTTTAATTTTATTCTCTTTTGAGTTTTATTTTAAAGTTATGATTTTGGCTTGTTATCATCCTTGTGTACTTGAGTTTGACTAAAACTCTTGCTTGTAAGCATTTGTGTGTAATCATCATTAAAACTTGAAAGTTTTCTCCCATGAAGTTTTGAACTTCTCACCTACATTTCTTGTGACATTATTTGATTAGGCATGATGCCTGTAAGTATACATGTCATCTTGTAAGCCCTAATGAAACCTCATCTTTTTTAAGATGCATCTTTGTTAAGATCCCCTTCCATCTTTATTAAGATGTATCCCATTCTCAGTTAAGATATGCTTTGGTTTTCACCTTTTATTAAGTCTTGAAAGAACTTTCCCCTTCTAGATATTATAATATCTTGATGTTTGCTTTGGTCGTAACCATTTACCTTGATTGAAATCATTGATATTGTAATATCTTGATGTCTGCTTTGGTTGTAACCATTTATCTTGATTGAAATCATTGCTTGATATTGTAATATCTTAAATGCTTGCTTTTGGTTGTAACCATTCATCCTGATTGAAATCCTTGCTTATTGTAATGTGCTTGTTTATTCTTGGTTGTAACCATATCCCTTATATTCATCATGTGTGAATGATTATGCTTTGTTAAGTTTATTTCCCCAAAGTGATGGAACTCTTTAGTTCTCATCCCAGTTGCCTCCTCTTTTCCCTTCCAAAGGAAACTCACTCTATTGACCCTTGGGTCATAGATAACTCATTAACTCGTAGGTATGGATAGAACCTTCTCCCCTTTTGGTCTGGATAGAACCAATAGGATTTACATCATAGGTCTGGATAAAACCTTCCTCCCCTTTTGGTCTGGATAAAACCAATAGGATAACCTCATAGGTCCGGATAGAACCTTCCCCCTTTTTGGTATGGATAGAACCAATAGGATAACTCATAGGTCTGGATAGAACTTTCTCTCCCTTTTGGTCTGGATAGAACCAATAGGATAACCTCATAGGTCTGGATAGAACCTTCCCCCTTTTTGGTCTGGATAGAACCAATAGGATAACTCATAGGTCTGGATAGAACCTTCTCTCCCTTTTGGTCTGGATAGAACCAATAGGATATAACCTCATAGGTCTGGATCGAACCTTCTCCCCCTTTTGGTCTGGATAGAACCAATAGGATTTAAACATCATAGGTCTGGATAGAACCTTCCCCCTTTTGGTCTGGATAGAACCAATAGGATACCCTCATAGGCCTGGATAGAACCTTCACCCTCTTTTGGTCTGGAAAGAACCAATAGATCCTTATTCTGTAGTTCGAGCCCGAACTACGACCGCGCTGATTTCTTATTGGACAATGAGAATACGTAGGCACAAGATGCGATATCTTGACGAGCAACCTTCCCCTTTCTCCCACCTTTTGGTCTGGATAGAACCAATTGGTCTTACAACGTAGAACTTTAGGATTGAGTTTGGTTAACTCTATGTAAGAATCATGAATATGATTACTTACTCCCATTTCTTGAGTGTTCAACATAGATCTAGAGAGTTTTGTGAAACTCTATACAAGCATGGATATGTTTGTTCCCCTTTGAACCTTGATCATAATTAAGTGTTCTTCAACCTTAGTTAGGTGAACTACGATTGCTCTGATTCTATCCTAGTTAGGATACGTAGGCAGAGGACGCGATGTCTTTGCGAGCAAACTTAGAAACTATCTTTAGGTTTTAACCTACACCTTTACCCAATCCCAATCCATAGCAAACATTTAGTAAACTTAGCATGCAAACAAACAAAAGGTTCCTGTAGAGTACTACAGATGTTTAGGATGTGAAATGCCTACGCTATGCATAACCAACCCCCGATCCCCGAATCTCTTAGCGTTGTTGTTACATCGCGCAAAAGGTTCTTTCTCTCTTTAGACCTTTCCTTTGGATAAATTAAAGTCCGGTTGTGAATTTAAAATTAAGATTCAAGTTAATCAATAGCTTGGTATCACGATTCTCACCGCAACATAAATGGCGACTTCACTGGGGATGGAATACTTAACTTGAGGGTTTAGCCTATTTTGTTTGATTGTATGCTATATTTGTAAATATTTGTTTAAACATGTATATTTGTCAATATATTTGTTTGGATATTGTGTATTGGGTGTTTTGAGTGGTTAGACAGTCCTATACCCGGACTTGAGCGCAATTATGATAGGATGGTGGTATATTCAAGAAGGATTATAGGGAGTTGATTCCCGACCAAGCTAACTTGAGAAACCACCACTCAGTGTAGGCCCTCTTGAAAGTTTAGTATTGTTGATCGAGTATTCGTGAAAACAATGCTACTTTCGACGAAGGAGCCCATGACACTGTGGACTTTTAGATTACATTCTACCCCACTTTGGCCTTATTTGGACGTAGTGCGATGGCTATAAGGAAGTATTTCCGAAATAGTTGATACGCGATACTACACTTGGACGAGACTTTCTTGAGAATATTATCGATTACCAAGTGATTTGGGAAGTTGATAATATCCAAAAGATAGGTTGATGACTCTGGGAACTCTGTAGAACCCGTTCGGCAGGTACAAATTAACCCATAGTGCAAATCCTTGGGGATGGGTAGACCTTGGACCCACGCTCGCCCTTTAAACCTAAGCTTGTGTTTTTGTGCATATGTGTGATCTTTGCATTTGCCCGTGTTTGTGCATTCTTGCATTCATAAACATCCTATCACCATAAACATATCATGTCGCAACTAGTTTTGTAAAACTCAGTCGATCTCTGCTATTTTTAAAAGTTGTAACTTTTCCAACGATTGATGAAATGAGGGTTTTGACCTAGTCAATCTTCTGAGTTTTGTAAAACCAATTTGCTTTTACATTGCATTTGCATTATGCATTTGCATTTCTCAGCCTTGTGTCGCTTTTGATCAGAGATAGATAAGGGATACCTAGCACATATCCGAGACAAATGGCAACAATGGAGGGACTTTTAAAAGCTCAGGAAATGCTGAAGGAGGACATCAGAATTCTCAAGTGTCAGATGAATTGGGTTCTAGAGACATTGCAGAACATGATGAAAAAGGAAGGTCACCTTGACCATGTGACGTCTAGAGAAACTAGGGATGCATTATCTCCGATGATTCCTCCAACGCAAGGACATTCTCGGTATCAACCACCAGATAACCGTCAATCGCGTCAGCACGCCCAACAAAGACCAAGGAAACCAGAGAGTTCGTTTCCAATGTCATACGGTCAGATATTTCCAGACTTGATCCAAGGCGAATTGATAATACCAAAGGAGCTGAAACCAGTAAACTGTGGTACCAATGCTAAATGGGACTATCATGCTGGGGCGCTAGGGCGTTTAACTGAAGTCTCTCACCAGTCGGTATTTGTTCCTCCGTAAGGCTCTCAAAGCTGGAAACTGAACAAGAAAAATCATGTCAGGAAAAATAAGACTTGCGGTAGACCAACTCCAGTACCTTTAAGAAAACTTTACCTACTACTGATTCAGAACTCACTAGTGACTCCGCGATTATCCAATCCAATGCCCGGACCGTGGCATAATGCGAACCTGAATTGTGAATTTCATAAAGGAGTTGAAGGACACAACTTAGATGCATGTATAGCATTGGGTTATCTTGTACAAGAGCTAATCATTGACAAACACTTGATCCTCGAGGAAGACCACCCAGAAGTAGAATGTGGATATCATGCTGGGAC
The DNA here is from genome assembly GCA_963859935.3 of Lathyrus sativus. Lineage (NCBI taxonomy): Eukaryota > Viridiplantae > Streptophyta > Magnoliopsida > Fabales > Fabaceae > Lathyrus > Lathyrus sativus. The sequence goes on along the minus strand of OZ012737.1, from coordinate 322,389,048 downwards.
AACAGGGCACCTAGTTGAAGAGTGTGAAGGTTTTAAACTGAGACTGCAAGAGTTGCTGAAACCTCGGGAGGATAAATCAAATGACAGTGTTGCGATTCCTAAATCTAAAGGCAAAGGACCCGTGAGACCCCTCATAATTTTATATCACAAGGAGCATGTGGTTGTTGAAGGTGTTTCCCCGCATAAGGCCTGAAATTTGAAATTTGTTTTGACAATTTTAATTCCCTAAGATTGGCAGCTGTAGACTGTTTCAGCATTTTGTTGTGTTTTCTTTGCATTTGATTTGCCTGTAAGCTTTTGTTCATTTTGAATTGGCAAGATTTATGAAATGTTTGTGCATCTTTTGATTAAGTCCATTTGTTTCACTCTGTCTTTTTCCTTTCATTGTTATGAAAAAACAAAAAATGCAAAAATTTCTTTACTAAACTGTTGTTTAAAACAAAGATTAGGGAGGATGATGAAAATTATATCCATAACTGCTGTTGATATGCTTTCAATTTAACTTTGCCAATGATGTAAGGCATTGTTTCAATCCCTAAACACTGGAGAAATAAGGAAGATAATCCCTCGTTAACCCCTTCGAGCCTAGAAGTTGGAGTTTTTCTTTCTTTACAAAAAACAGAAACCTTAAATCTCAAACCTGGGGGCGGGCAGTTCTCAGTTAACTTAAAGATATGTGCATACAAGACACTTTTCATATAAAGGTGGTGCACTCAGGTTTTCCTTCGTACACAACAAGAAAGTGTCGAAGATGCTTTTCAGCATAAAAGACGATGATGGTTCACCATATCCATTAAATTAAGTAGTCACCTCCTTTCCCAAAAGAAAAAAAAGGAAAAGTGGAAAAAGAAAAAGCCCGCTAAGTCGAAACCTATGAAGGAGACTTAGGCAAAAATGGGGCATCCCATTGACTGTATATTCGAACAAAGAAGTTCAGACAAAAGTCAGGGATAAGAAGAGAGGAATTCTGTAAGAGTTATCACTCCTAAAAATCCTCAAATAGCAAAAGCTATCAAATACTGTAAGGGAGTCGTGACAACCCTAGGTTTGTAAGCCATCACCAACTATCATCAGTCCAATTCTTAAGCCTGTAAGAACCTGAATGTATAGTTTGAGTTAACTGAGTGTAGGATTGGAGTTCATCATGGAGAGTGGGTGGGACAAATAACTTTGAGCCTTTATCCTTTGTTTCATGAACCATGAACCAAGCCACATTACAACCCTTAAAAGACCTAATTGAGGTAAAGTTGTTTTGAAAGCATATTACAGCAAGATTGGATAACCTGACTCCTAATGATCTTTGTTAATTGTGTGTGTTAATCACTTTATCCATCATCTGTAAAAAGATTGGATCACTTTCACTTTGATCACTTGATCACTCCGCCGTGTGTGTTTCATTAAAAAATGTTTTCAAAAGATTGCATGAATTTTACATTGAAAATTGCCAATTTTTAATGAACAACATTGTGTGCAAAACAATCCAATGTCAAAGGAATCCCAACAAAAGCTTCTAGCTAGGGAATTTGACTTGATAAAGGAAGCTCAGCCTGGGGCAACCAATTTGAAGGATTTGTTAATCATTTGTTGCAACATTCAGCTAATCAAAGCCGACCAGGTCAAGATCAGATGAAGCTCTCAATGAACAAGTTTAGTCTGGAGCAAATCTTTTGCAGTTACCAGTAAGCAGGGGCAAGTTTGTTACCCAGTCGTTACTTCCACAATCCGAGACTTTGTTGTGCAAGCACCGTTAAACTGGGGCAATCACGTCGAGATTTATAAATCTCTCTCTATAAGAGTTTGAAGACATTGAAGCATCTTTATGCTTGTTCTCTTGATGGTTTCTTCCCAAAGACCATGTAATCTGGGGCAAAAAAGTTTAAAGATTGTTTGTCGCAAGGTCCGTTTCTCACTGAAGAGGATTGTTATACTATCAGTGGGGCAGAAAGATTTTGGTCTCGTGATACCCTTTGCCAGCTCTCCGATTAAGTTGTTACTTCGGTTTATCTTGGAACTTCCTTTGGTGTTTTTTCCTTCAACAAAGAATTCAAGCTCATAATGGGAATCCAAGTGAAGTCATGATGTTTTGGCCTAAGAAGATTACTCTCTCCCAAAGAAGGTGGTAACCTTGAAATGGAATTGTGTTCTTCATGATCATCCCTTTGATGTCCAATCTTGGTGAAGTTGGTTGGGTCTCCGTGTCGAGATGTTTATTTCATCTCCAGTTTTGTTTTGTCTGTTTTGTCAGCATAAACATAAGCATATGCATAACATCTGTGCATTTTTGCTAACTCTTGTTGTTACCTGTTCCTGTTTCACTTTGGTTCCCTCCTTAGTGATTGGGTGTGTTGTCTCTCTCTATTAGAGTTGTCAGCCTTTAAGCATAAAATGTCCATCCTTTCTCAATTCCCCACAGAGTTTAATCCTCATGGATGATGGTTGCTTCAGTTATCTTTGTCCATGATTGGATAAAGTAAGTCACCATTCGAGTTCATTTCTCAATGGTTGGAGTCTTGTTTGACAGTTTCTTTCTAGCTATGCTCTAGATTGAACTTTGGTCCCTGTCGATCGCCGAACCTACCTGGGCGTGCATTTATTTTGCGCTATCTATAAAGAAGAACATTTTACTTTGCCTAACAACAATAAGTGGCAGTCTCTGTAGAGAAGCTTATCCATAAGTGGAAATCTCTGGCGAGAAGCTTATTCATAATCAACGATAAGTGGCAGTCTCTTTAGAGAAGCTTATCCATAAGTGGAAATCTCTGTAGAGAAGCTTATTCTTCATCAACGATAAATGGCAGTCTCTTCGGAGAAGTTTAATCGTCTTCAGCAGGTGAGTGGCAATCTCTTGGGAGAAGTTTAACCGTCTTCAGCGATAAATGGCAGTCTCTTCGGAGAAGTTTAATCGTCCTCAGCGATAAATGGCAGTCTCTTTGGAGAAGTTTAATCGCCTTCATCAGGTGAGTGGCAATATCTTGGGAGAAGCTTAACCTGCATCAACGATAAATGGCAGTCTCTTCGGAGAAGTTTAATCGTCATCAACGACAAATGGCAGTCTCTTCGGAGAAGTTTAGTCGTCTTCAACAGGTGAGTGGCAGTCTCTTGGGAGAAGCTTAACCTGCATCAACGATAAATGGCAGTCTCTTCGGATAAGTTTAATCGTCATCAACAGGTGAGTGGCAGTCTCTTGGGAGAAGCTTAACCTGCACCAACGATAAATGGCAGTCTCTTCGGAGAAGTTTAATCGTCATCAATGACAAATGGCAGTCTCTTCAGAAAAGTTTAGTCGTCTTCAGCGGTGAGTGGCAATCTCTTGGGAGAAGCTTAACCTTCATCAACGATAAATGGCAGTCTCTTCGGAGAAGTTTAATCATCTTCAGTGGTAAGTGGCAGTCTCTTGGGAGAAGCTTAACCTGCATCAATGATAAATGGAAGTCTCTTCGGAGAAGTTTAATCGTCATCAACGACAAATGGCAGTCTCTTCGGAGAAGTTTAGTCGTCTTCAGCGGTGAGTGGAAATCTCTTGGGAGAAGCTTAACCTTCATCAACGATAAATGTCAGTCTCTTCGGAGAAGTTTAATCGTCTTCAGTGGTAAGTGGCAGTCTCTGTAGAGAAGCATTGCCTGCACCAGTGATAAATGGCAGTCACATTTGAGAAGTTTATCTTAAGGATGTTGACGCACGGTTGTGACCAGCATTGTTTGAAAATCCAGTGGATACTGATATAAGTAATTTGGTGGTGACCAATCATATTTCAAGTAAGGCCTGTTGGTAACCGGCATTATGAAAATCAACGAACAACAAATACCGACAATTTGGTTGTGTATCAGTCCAAACTAAGTCACGATCGTTTAATTTCAAGCACAGGTTTTGTACCTTTGGAAGATGTTTGTTGCCATCCCAAGCACAGGTTTTGTACCTTTGGAAGATGTTTATTGCTATCCCGAGCACAGGTTGTGTACCTTTGGAGATGTATACTTTGAATCCCGAGTTCAGAAATTCCCAGAGACTAAAGTGGTTGCATTTGCACGAAGTGTTCATTCCTAATGTGTTGAGGGTCTTCGTCCAATCCTAATGTGTTGAGGGTTGTGTCTCTTCTATATCCTAATGTATTGAGGATGTTTAGTTTTTTATCCTGAGGTTTTGAGGGTCTTCGTCCAATCCTAATGTGTTGAGGGTTGTGTCTTTGCTGTATCCTAATGTATTGAGGGTATTAGTTTTTGTTCCTAAGGTATTGAGGGATATATTTGTGCTTCCTGGTCGTTACCAAACTCTTTGAAAACCCAATGGTCATTGGTCTCCTTGGACTCGGTAATTACCAATCTCTCCAGTTAAATCTAGTGGTTACTAGCATTATCCATAATCAATTGTTATTGGTACATTATGATTTGGTTATCACCAGTCCCCTCTAAGTCCAGTAGTTACTGCCATTGCTTGAAAGCTAATCGTTATTAGTATCGGAAGTTTGATTGTTACCAACTTCCCCAGCTGAAGTCCTGTGTTTTATCAATATTGTTTGGAATTTCCAAATTGTAATTGGAACTTTGATTTGGTCGTCACCATATCCCCCAGGAAGTCTAGTGGTATTTAGCACTTTTTGGGAATGGAACTTCGATTTGGTCGTCACCATATCCCCAGGAAGTCTATTGGATTTAGCACTTTTTGAAAACCGAACTTTGGATTGGTTGTCACCATATCCCCAGTAAGTCTAGTGGAAACTGGCACTGTTTGAAGCTATTTGTTATTCTGGTCGTCACCAGTCTCCCCAGTTGAAGCTTTTGTTTTCCCAGTCGAGGCTCGGAGAACTAGTGGATACTAGCTCCCCGGCATGCCCGGTCTTGTTTCTAACCTTTTCCTAAAGATCCCGTTTGAACTCTTCGTTATAGGAAATTTTCTCATCTGGTTATTGTCGCTACTGCGAAAATCGGCGCCGACTGAACAGAAGAGTCGCCACCGTGCGTTATTTATCCCAACAGAGGGAAAGGAAACGCTCGAGGTAAACCTACCGCAAAACGGGGAAAGGAATGGTCATCGCAACCAAATCCTGGATTCGGGAGTCGGTTACGCAAGGGGAAGGTATTAGCACCCCTCACGTCCGTCGTACTCGACGGGATCCACGCTTATTTTCTGGTACGGATTGTTATTCTATCTACTCTACAGGTCTGGGGTTAAAAGAAAATAAAATGACTCGACAAAGTATCGCACTTTATGCCTACGTATTCCCGTCTGGAACGAGAAATCAGAGTCAACGTAGTTCGCCTACCTACGGGAAAGGAGGGGAAGGTTGCTCGCTAGGATATCGCATCCTATGCCTACGTACTTTCATACGGCATGAAAGATCAGAGCAAACGTAGTTCGGGCCACGTACGACACAAGTCTGTTTTGATTGTTTTTATCTCCTTCTGAAAAAGGGTTTTTCTGATTATTGGTCCAAGCGGACAAAAATGACGTTTTGATGAGTTCACATTCTTTTACGGAAGAAGTGTCTTTTATTGGATTTGAAATCTTATTGTGTTTTTCTGTTTGTTTTGAGGAAGAAGAGACAGAACTCTAACCTATGGTTGCAAAGGGAATCACACTAACCTAATGTTATTATGCATGGGTTAAGACCTAATGTCTATCATATTCCTCTCTTGCGCAGAGAGAAACAGAGATCCTAAGGGATAAACGGAAACAGAAACAATAGCATATAATAAAACAATAAAATGCATGAATGCAGCAATACAAGCGAGGCAAGGGAGTCACACTAAACCTCGAACCTAGAAAACAACAGGCAAAAGCGAACAAAATTCGCTTTCAACCTAGCAGATTAAATGGCAAACAATACAGTCAGGGAAATTCAAACAATACATCAAAAAATATAAACAGCAAAAATAAACAGCAAACAGCAGCTCTGCACAGCAAGCTTTATCAACATCTGTCTTCAAGTCATCTTCAAACATCTACAAGCTTCAAGCAAGCATCAGTCTTCATCTTCAAGCCTTCAAGCAAGGTCTCTATCTTCAATCTTCCAATGGCTTTTCTTCAAGTCTCACTCTCCAAGATGAGTAACAGTTAAGAGGATGAACTAGAATGTTAAACAGTTAGTTGACCACCAAAGGTGGCAAACAGACTGCTAACAACATGTAGAATGTTTCTCTCAAGAGTTCTATCTCTCAGACACTGTCACCAAGCCTTCCAAAGGAAGGGGGTGAGTGTCCTAGAGAGACTCTGCATCATAGAGAGGGATGGAGGCAAACAAGACCTTCCATGTTTGTGAATCAAGTTCCTACTCTAGAGCTCTACCTAGCTCCTAGTTCCTATAGCCTTCAACAGCTGCCAGCAAGATATACTCTTCATCAACTCCTGAACTGAGTCTTCATTCCTTTTGTCTTCAATGGCTTCATCAGCAAAGTCTTCATCTCAAACCCAAACCCCAAGCAGGCCCAATACCCCACACAGTCAAACAATAACCCTAGAGAGGGCACACCATACAATCAATCAATTACAGAAAATATACTAATAGTATTAACATAATAGGGGAACTCCTAGCATTTTCTAAGGGATCTATCACTTACCCATAATACCCCTATAGTCCCCTCTTAATTTGTCCTAAAGAAAACCCAAAAAGAAACTTGTTTTGTTAGACCTATATTATATTCACAACCCTAAATGATTAGCCTAATGTTTTCTAACTAAACTACCTAAAATAAATCCTAAAAAATTAGTATAAAAATCAAGGGGGCACCTAATATATGTATCTAGTTATACTAAAAAAATTAGCCTAAAAAGATTATGGGAAATACCTAAAAGAAATTCTACAAAAACTATATACAAACTATATCTATTTAAAAACAATTAAAATGTAAAATATAAGCAACAATAGAAAAAATAGCTAAACTATTATTTTTTAATCATTTTAATTTTCTTCAAGTCTATGTTAAACTATTGCAAAAACTCTCATGTCAAAATTCTCATTTTTTGATTTATTATGGGTTTTATAAAATGATGAGAAAATGAATTAAACAAAATAAAAGCAAGAAGCCCAGGGGGGTGCAAGTAGCAGCTTCACCCAGTTCCATGGTCACATGGGCCCAGCATCCAGGGGTGTCAACAGCAAAATCCTTAAGCCCAGCACTCAACAAAAATCCAATCAGAAAATCAAGTAAAATAAACCAACGCGTGGTGTAAATAGCAGCTGCTTGCAGTTCAAAATCAAGTGGGCCTTGGTATTGGGGGTGTGGCTAGCATTGTGGTAAGGCCCAGTAAACAATCAGAATTAATTACGAAAATCAAAAGAAAATAAAGAAAACGATGGTGCAAAAAGTAACAAGATCCAGTTCAATTGGGAATGGGCCTGGAAATGGTGGTGTGGAAAGCAAAACGTCTACTAAGCCCAGGGGAGAGATTAAATGAAACGCTGAGTTTTGGACTCAGAGTTTCCCTCTCGTTTCAGTTCAAATATTGGTCGTGAGATCTGAGTCTAAGTCAACAATCTTGCTGGGATCCAACGCACCATATATCGTCTTCAACCTTGGGTGTTCTAGGGTTTGTAATATTCTCCATGCGCGAAGCTTCCACACGTGAACTTCCAGCCACTCATACTCTTCCATTTCTCAATAAAATTCAAATCCGTAAAAAGCAAAGATGCTCTATTTCTCGAGCAGAATACAACCACGGTCTTGGTTTACACTAAAACGCCCTAGAACAAGAAACCCGATAGCAACTTCACCATTAATACTCAAACTTCCACTCTCACATTTCTCTGGTTTCTTGTTATCAAAATGCTCACCTTGGATCACTAATTAACCTAAGCCAAACCACGTGAATTAACACTTCCTATTCTTCTAGTTCTAGATCAAAACAGTCGTTATGCTCATATGTCAACCTTCACAAAACTCCAGTTTCTTGATAACAGAATGATCCTCTCTTATCACTGATTACTCTAAGACAAATAACTAATGCTAACACTCCAAATTAACAAAGTTCTAAGTCCAAACTGTTGGTGTACTCCAATGTCAACCTTCACCAAATTCAATCAAAATCTCCAGAATTGTTCATCTATCCACCTAAGTTACATCTAACCTAATAATTCTACATCATGCTATCTATTCTAGGTCAATTCGAAAGAAATACCAACCTGGTGCAAAACTGAAAACAGATGGATGAACTCTTGGATTTACAGCTAGCAATGCTCTAGACTTGATCAATGGCTATGGATCTTGGTTCTGTATGCACTTGTTCTTGCTCAGATGCTCTGAATTCTTGTAACTGATTCTTCTTGCAACTTGGATGTGAAAATTTGCAGCACACGATTAGGGCTTCAATTCAACCAGATCTTGCTTGGGATGTGATCAGTGATGATCATGGAGTAAAAAGAAATCGAAACTTTGAAGGATGATGATGAATTGAGAGTGTTTGGGTGTGATTTGCACAAAAGCAAAATGAATTGCAACTATGAAATTTCTACCAAATGAATCACCAACCATGCATTGAATGAGCTCTAGGGTTTATATAGATGTGGATGGAAAGTTCTGGAAGATGCTGGAAGCTCCTTACACATTGATCCCTTGTGATTTGGCATATGTTTCTTCTTTTACAAGCAAGCCATGATAACTTTCAAATTTTGAACTAAGATCAAAAATCTAATATTTCCATTGTTCTCAAAACATTATTTCCCATCAAAATGACCTATAATTTCACCCCATTTGGACATGTAATGAAAAATTCCCAAAAATGGCTCTTTAATGAACTTAAATCATGCCTTAATTAGGTCATTTTTGCAAATATGAGCTACACCCATTTTCAAACTTCCATGACCACTTTTCTAGACTCAAAACATCATTTGGAACAACTTTTATGTTGAAAATTTTTCCATTTGAGACTTGCAAGTATGAGTTTTAGGCATATGCTTGAAATGACCCATAATTTCCAAATGACCAAAATACCCTTTGCTTGCCAAAGTCATAAGTAGAGTTCCACAAATCATATGAAGGCATACCATACCTTTCTAGAAAGCTAAGATCATCAGGAACAACTTTCATGTTGTCCAGAAATCCATTTGAAAGTTCCTTGAGGGGTAAAAGTTGCTTGGAAGACAAGTAACCTTCACAGACAAAATTTCAGATGCCTCAGATGACCTGTAACTTGCAAGAACCATAACTTGAGTTCTATAAATCTCCTTGATGTCTTCCACCACTAAAATTAAAGGTATTGATATCCTCTACAAGTTTCGTGTTGGCCAAGGATCCATTTGAAGCTTGCATTTTGAATTATCTTGCTTGGAAGTTTGACCTAAATCAGGGGATTTTACACAGAAACCCTAATTTAGAAACTCCTCTTCTTCTTGATTTCTCTTGATTTCTCCTTGGCACAACACCACATCCATATCTATATGTCAAATGAGGCATCCCACATCTTTCAAACAGGCCTTGATGCCCTTCAACCAAGCATTTGACCTAGGGTTGACCCAGATGAAACCCTAGTTGACTGTCTCCAACTGCAGCTCTTGTACTCACATCAATGACTTGTCTCATTTTCAAAATGACCCTCTAGGTCTTCCATTATGTCTATATAGCCTTCATTCTTTCAACTCATAGTCCACAACTTCTCTGATGGTCTTCAAATACCCTCAAGATAGGAGATAGATCCACTGCTTGGTCCACTGACTTCTTTAGGTTTCAATTTCTTTCTGATGACTTGGCTAAGATTGAATTTGAATAAGACCCTCTTGATATGCCCATAAAGATAAGAATTGCATTTGATCCCTTGTTGGATGGCTTGCCCATGCTATGCTATGCAAATGATTAGACTATGTACATGACCTAATACGCAAATGCTAATGCAATTGAAACATAAACCAAGTGAAGTAGGTTGAGCAAATTTTAGGGTGCAACAGTTATCCCCAGTGAGATTCGTGTCTTCGTTCCGTCTTTTTCCCGGTGAAGCTTTGCTTCCCCAGTGATTTTGTTCCCCAGCAAAGTTTTCCCCAATGGGTTTCTTCCCTGATGTGGTTTGCTTTTCTTTTCTTTCGTTTCCCCAGTGAAGAGTTGTCATCTTCCCCGATGGGCTTCCTCATTTGTTTATCCCCAGTGAGATTCGTATCTCCTTTCCCCCAATGAAGATGTGTCTTCCCTGGTGGAATTTATGTCCCCTGTGTGAAAGATTCCCTTGAACAACACCTTTAGTCAGGTTTGAACTATGTTGCTTACTTTGCCTTGAATCTTTCCCCAGTGTGTCGGGTCCCTCGTGAGTGGTTACTCGTCGTGTTGTCGTTCTTTTATATTTGCTCATGTGTCTGCATCTGTCTTGCATTCAACCATCATAAAACACCATTTAGAACTCATTTGCATTTCAACATTTTTCCTTTTGCATACCATCGGATCTAAGGAACAAAATTGCTGGTTTGCTATATTTAAATACCTTTCACTATGATTCTATGAGGATTGTCATCTCTCATTGCCATCTAGTGAAGATATTTAAATAGGGGCAACTGTTGCACCCCAAATTTTGACCCCTTAGATCCTCATCATCATTTTAGGATCATATTCATTTGATTAGCTAACCTTCACCCATTTCAAGTTTATCTTTGTCAAGATGCAGATGAATCAGGGTTCCGTACCGTCAAAAATCAAGGCTTCGGTGGTTTGATCAATCAATGTGCTGGATTGATTCAACTATAAACAAGATTAAGGATACTACATTGGGTCATGTATGAATCCAATTTGAGGTTGTCACCTAGAAATTGAGAACAGTGCAATTCAGGATACCCGATTAGGGTTTTCGATTAGGAAAAGTCAACCGTAGTTTGACTTTTGATTTAAAAAGTGTTCCAATGGTGGGATCGTGGTCCATGAATTTCCTATGGCTTAGTAAAGTCTACTCAAGAAGTTTCAAGGCCTCAAAATACACAGAGCATCAACAGTCGACTTGGTAGTCACCGATTGATCGTACGGTTGACTGAAAAGTCAACTCATTGACCAACATGGTTTTGACCCAAAATTGAAGTCAATTATGTTCCTAATGGTATATAACATCTATTCATGAAGTTTGGTGACCATTGGATCAAGAATTGATAAGTAATCGAAAAGTTGGGAAATAAAGGATTTGAAAAGGGCAAAGGCATAACTCCTTAACCACACAAGGGTTTTTGACCTAGTTTCAAGGGGAATGAGTTCCTAACACAAGCATAAATATTATAGTACCTAATTGGGGATTTTTAAAAATTACAAGTGGGTTCCATAACTCTTCCTGGTTAGAGAGAACCAAGATCCACAAGTTGGCAAAAACTCACATTCGCAAAACTAGGTCAGCATGAGTTTTTTATTCCAAAACCTCTCCAAATCGATGCTAATCAAAGACTAAACCTCATTTATTATGTTTGCATTGATAATGAGCATTTTTAATATCAATTCCCACGAAAATGTCACAAAGATCAAAGGAAATCATTATTTAATGCAAGTTGCAAAAGTGAATAGTGAAGAAAGAGAAAAAAGGTGGCTACCCTTGTCAAATCATCAACTTTACTTCAACAAGTCACCTCCTAACCTATAAAGCATGATGAAAACAATATGTAGGGCATGGAGACTATCTTAGTAGAGTGGCTTAAAGACAAGTATGAAGATTGCATTGGAAAACTCAAAGATTTTCATGATGGAAGGTTAAAATTGGCGTTCCAAGGCCTTTGGCTATATATAGAACTAAATTCCTACATCACAAACACACCAGTTCTATGATATAAACCATCTATAACTCTCTCCCTTAAACAATCACCAAATTCTTGCAAAATCTCACTAAGTCTCCAAAATCCGTCAAAATCTATTTTTGCAAAACACCTTCCAAAACCATTTCCAAACTTTTTCCAACTCAATAAACACTTAAAACACATCAAATATGATGTATTGAAGCTATCCAAATCACTTCCATACTTATGTAACAAGGTTTGAGTGAGTTGGTCTTTGAAACCTTTGGATTTTAGAGTTTTTCCTTCATTTACAAGGCATTTCGTCCACTAGCTTGCTTGGAGGTTGTTTGGAGCATCTATTCATCAACCTAGTAACATTTGAAGACCTTGTAAGAGCTCTCAATATCTCTGGTTTTCTTATTGCTTAAGCTTGCTTCAAGAGGTAAACCTAAAACTCATAAATGTGAACTTTCTACTTGCATTTCACATGCTACCATGAATGTTTTTAGGGTTTTCACCTTCCTATCTCTCATTTATTCATTTCAAAACTTTAATTTTATTCTCTTTTGAGTTTTATTTTAAAGTTATGATTTTGGCTTGTTAGCATCCTTGTGTACTTGAGTTTGACTAAAACTCTTGCTTGTAAGCATTTGTGTGTAATCATCATTAAAACTTGAAAGTTTTCTCCCATGAAGTTTTGAACTTCTCACCTACATTTCTTGTGACATTATTTGATTAGGCATGATGCCTGTAAGTATACATGTCATCTTGTAAGCCCTAATGAAACCTCATCTTTGTTAAGATGCATCTTTGTTAAGATCCCCTTCCATCTTTATTAAGATGTATCCCATTCTCCGTTAAGATATGCTTTGGTTTTCACCTTTTATTAAGTCTTAAAAGAACTTTCCCCTTCTAGATATTATAATATCTTGATGCTTGCTTTGATCGTAACCATTTACCTTGATTGAAATCATTGATATTGTAATATCTTGATGTCTGCTTTGGTTGTAACCATTTATCTTGATTGAAATCATTGCTTGATATTGTAATATCTTAAATGCTTGCTTTTGGTTGTAACCATTCATCCTGATTGAAATCCTTGCTTATTGTAATGTGCTTGTTTATTCTTGGTTGTAACCATATCCCTTATATTCATCATGTGTGAATGATTATGCTTTGTTAAGTTTATTTCCCCAAAGTGATGGAACTCTTTAGTTCTCATCCCAGTTGCCTCCTCTTTTCCCTTCCAAAGGAAAGTCTCTCTATTGACCCTTGGGTCATAGATAACTCATTAACTCGTAGGTATGGATAGAACCTTCTCCCCTTTTGGTCTAGATAGAACCAATAGGATTTACATCATAGGTCTGGATAAAACCTTCCTCCCCTTTTGGTATGGATAGAACCAATAGGATAACCTCATAGGTCCGGATAGAACCTTCCCCCTTTTTGGTCTGGATAGAACCAATAGGATAACTCATAGGTCTGGATAGAACTTTCTCTCCCTTTTGGTCTGGATAGAACCAATAGGGTAACCTCATAGGTCTGGATAGAACCTTCCCCCTTTTTGTTCTGGATAGAACCAATAGGATAACTCATAGGTCTGGATAGAACCTTCTCTCCCTTTTGGTCTGGATAGAACCAATAGGATATAACCTCATAGGTCTGGATAGAACCTTCTCCCCCTTTTGGTCTGGATAGAACCAATAGGATTTAAACATCATAGGTCTGGATAGAACCTTCCCCCTTTTGGTCTGGATAGAACCAATAGGATACCCTCATAGGCCTGGATAGAACCTTCACCCTCTTTTGATCTGGAAAGAACCAATAGATCCTTATTCTGTAGTTCGAGCCTGAACTACTACCGCTCTGATTTCTCATTGGAGAATGAGAATAAGTAGGCACAAGATGCGATATCTTGACGAGCAACCTTCCCCCTTTCTCCCACCTTTTGGTCTGGATAGAACCAATTGGTCTTACAACGTAGAACTTTAGGATAGAGTTTGGTTAACTCTATGTAAGAATCATGAATATGATTACTTACTCCCATTTCTTGAGTGTTCAATATAGATCTAGAGAGTTTTGTGAAACTCTATACAAGCATGGATATGTTTGTTCCCCTTTGAACCTTGATCATAATCAAGTGTTCTTCAACCTTAGTGAGGTGAACTACGATTGCTCTGATTCCATCCTAGTTAGGATACGTAGGCAGAGGACGCGATGTCTTTGCGAGCAAACTTAGAAACTATCTTTAAGTTTTAACCTACACCTTTACCCAATCCCAATCCATAGAAAACATTTAGTAAACTTAGCATGCAAACAAACAAAAGGTTCCTGTAGAGTACTACAGATGTTTAGGATATGAAATACCTACCCTATGCATAACCAACCCCCGATCCCCGAATCTCTTAGCGTTGTTGTTACATCGCGAAAAAGGTTCTTTCTCTCTTTAGACCTTTCCTTTGGATAAATTAAAGTCCGGTTGTGAATTTAAAATTAAGATTTAAGTTAATCAATAGCTTGGTATCACGATTCTCACCGCAACACATAGTAGAAGAGGTCAAAGTGAGTTCCAAGGAGGAGGATGAATCGCAAGTTGATACCAAGGTTGTTACCAAATTCACCAGCTTTTGATTTGTTATACTTTTCCGTTTTTCATTTGATCTAGAGTTTTAGTCTATCGTATTTTGGTTTTATTTTATAAAAAGATTGTGGACTGATAATGATAATGTGAATCTTCTGTAAACCTTTTTTTTAGATTATTAATATAATTTCCAAATCTTGTTTTTTTTTTAATTTTCTCTAATATGGTTTCTAAAACTAGTTTAAGATTTGCATTCTTTTATTATTTTCCTATAATTAGTTTTTTAGAAAATTTGTTAATATTTTTTAAATAGATAAGTTTTGTTAACATTTTCTATTTTAGTTTCTTTTAGAGATTATTTTAATATTTTTTTCTAGAGATTATTTTTTATTAACCTTTGAGGACTTATTTCCTCTTTTGGGTCAATGAAGAGACCTCTATGTTTTTCTGTCAAATTATTGATGAAAAACGATAGATCCGAGACCAATTTTCTCTTCTCCTTTTCATTTTCGACTGTATTTCATCTTTGTTTATTTTCACCGTTTTTTGGTCGATGACGAGGCTTCCGTAAACCGTTATCAGTCAAACTATTGATGAATAATGTTCAATCCGATAGCACCTCCTTTCTCTCCTCATTTCTTCTTCTTTTCAATTTTATTTTGACTTTCCTCTATCGATGAAGTTTTCTATTCGTAAGCGTCGGATTATCGAAGTCGATAACCTTCCCGATTTCAAATCTATGGAAAATGACCATTTGGGTCATTTTCTTTACTTTGGGATCGCGATAGGCTACATTCGATTAATCGACATAATGTTTGCGATTAAGACGAGATCCCACTTTTTAGTCCGTGCGATACAACTAAATCGAAGAATGATCCTCAATATTATTTCTCTATCTTGTTTGTAGCACAGATATCAATCACGCGACCTCATATAGTTTGACTTCCCTTATAAGTCGAGCTACGACGGTTTAGCGTCACATTGGTCCTGATTCGATTCATTAACCCTTTCGAACCTTATTTCTAAACCATAACCACGATGAGTATTGTGAGTTCCAAGCATTAGATACGTAGGAAATGATAAGTGGGGGGCCTCTCCTCACATTGTCTAGAGTGTTTAGCATATACCCTTTGGGAAATATGCGACGCATTCGCTCCTATGTCTTAGTATTTAGCGTAGTACGAGTACCAAACCAAGCAATTCCCTTCCGTTTAGGCGTTCCAGACCTAGGCCCCTTTTCTCTCGCATCCGTGCGATCGAGATCCCTTTTCTCTCGCATCCGTGCAATCGAGACCTTTTCCCGTAGTTAGCCGAGCTACGACTGCTCTGATTTCTCATACTCAGTGAGAATATGTAGGCATAAGACGGCGATGTCTTGGCGAGCACTCCCCCTTCTTTTCCACACCTTTACCCAAAGAGTACGTTACTTTTCCGTTCTACCGCAAACAGGAATCGTCCCTAACTGCTGGAATGGAGATTTAACGTCACTCATCAAAACACCTTGACCCGTAGTTGCCCGAACTACGTTTGCTCTGATGTCTCATACCAGATGAGGATACGTAGGCACAAGACGGTGATGTCTTGGCGAGCAACCTTCCCCCCATCACCCGTAGTTTCCTGAACTATGTTGACTCTAACTTTCCCATTGCACATAGGGAATATGTAGGTATAGGGCGGCGATGTCCTATCGAGTCAGGTATTTCCGTTCACCCCCATTTAGCAGTAGCATTAGATAGTTTTCACCCATAGATTAGACAACAAGCATGGATTCCATTGAGTACAACGGGCGTGAGGGGTGCTTATACCTTCCCCTCGCGTAACCGACTCCTGAACCCAAGATTTGGTTTCGATGACGTTGTCTTTTCCTTTTATTTTAGGTTTTGTTCGATCGTTTCCTTACCCTCTCTTTGGGATAAATAACGTTCGGTGGCAACTCTTTTGTCTAGTTTACCGGACGACCCTTATTTGCAGTAGCGACAACTGGTGACAGTGCTGGGGACTTTCCCATCCCTTATGCGAGTCAATCCTAACGCTTGTCTATTTTTGTTTGTAGGTGTGTATATTCGTGTGTTATATTTTGTATATTATTGCTGTATTTACATTTTCCGCACTTTATTATACTATTATTGTTATGTTGTTGGGTGGGATTGTTCCATTGAGAGATAAGCCCAATACCTAGGCTTAAGGATACACATATCATTAGTGTGGAAAGTAGTGATGGACCTGTACGTTTGGCGTGCATTAGTCCTCATGAAATTCACGTTCAGACGATATTTTCTTTGACGACTTCCTTTTCAGTCTGTTTCAGAAAGTTGAGAGGATGTTGGATATGAAATTTGTCGACTCTGGAGATTCTTGCACCCCAAAATTTGCCCAACATTTCTTTACCTAGCTTGTGTTTCATTGCATTCATATTAGCATTATCATTTGCATTGCATTGACATGTGTGCAGGATATCAAGAGGTATGACTACCAATCAAGGGGCTACACAAGGCTATGAAGCTAGCTAAGAGGGTTATTCAGGTGTTCAAGGGTTGAGATCCTCAACAATAAAGCCAAAGATCCTCAGGGAGAGTGGTTGAAGCCAAGTGTGTACATCTCCTAACTTGAGAGTTGTGGGAAGTCATCTGATGGTGTTGAATCCATAGAGTTGGACCTAGAGCCTTTAGAGAGCTCATGAGAAGTGTTGAAGATCATTTTGAAGCCTAGACAGGTCATTGTGCAAAGGATATGAAGATATACCCAAGATTGGTGCAACTAGGGTTTCATCTGGTCAACCCTAGGATAACTGATGATTTGAAGAAGGTTGAGACCTAATTTAAGAGCCATGTAATCATGGATTGATGTATTGAGATGCCTAAGGGAAGATTCTAAGGTCAACTTATCATGAATCAAGAGTGTGAGGAGTTCCTAAGCTAGGGTTGCTATGCTTGATAGTGTAAAATCCCTGGTTTGATGCCTAACTTCAAGACCACATAACTCAAGATGAGATTCTCACCTCACCTTGACCCCAACATGATTGTTGTAGAGCATGAGCATAGATTTAATTTGAGTACTATAAGTCCTTGATAGGGTTTATAGAACTAAAGTTATGAGCCAGACAAGTTACAGGTCATCAGAGGCATGTGAAGTTGGAGCTTGAAAGTTACCCAACTTGCATGACATTTTTTCCCTAGAAGGATGATTCCTATGAACTTTTGGTCAACATGAATGTTGTTCATCATCTTCTTAGATTTCTAGAAAGTACTAGAAGTCCATGATTGTATTTGTAGAACTCAAGTTACAAGCTTTGCAAGATAAGGGTATTTTGGGAATTTGGAATTACAGGTCATATTTGGTTATGGGTCCATTTCACTATCTTAGGCACCTCAAATGAACTTTTGATCAACTTGGAAGTTATTCAAAATGGTGTTTTTAGTCCAACCATGACCCAAACATCCATTGATATGGATTGAATATGGAGGTGTATGAAGAAATTTTGAAAAAAGGATAATTAAAAGGCATAAAAAGTGAGAATTCCATTTTTATTCATTCCTGTGGCAAACTTCACAAGTTTGTGTATATTTTGATTGGAAATGATATTTTAAAGACAATGGCAATGTTACATTTTTGGTTTGAGGCTTAATTCATGGACATTGTGTGGATTACTTAGAATTGAAGTAACATAACCAATCTTGACCATAAGATCAATTCAAGCTCTCAATCTGGTCCATTCACATTCAAGGGAGGTTAAGCAATGAATTTGAGTGAAGTTTGAGATGAAACTGAGCCTGAAGGCATGACTGCCATAATTGAACTTTGGAGAAAATTGAAATTTTGGATTAAGCAATTTGGGCCAGGATTGGGCCAGGTTATGATCCAAACACATTCTATTTAAGTCTTGGATCGTGTTCAGATGATTTTTTTTGGAAGAAATTAGTGAAGAATTCAGTTGTGGCAGTTAGAGTTGGGAGCTTCAAACTCAAAATCGGTTTTGGCAATTCAGAGAGTTTCAAGAAGAATTGAGGATTCAGTTAGCATCAGTGATCATCCTTGAAGGTTTCTGCAGCATTTGAAGTCAAGAATCACACTGCAACTACCTCAATTGCAAGCTTTTTTCCAGGTTTGCATTCTTCAAAATTGTTCGAGTTCTAGGCTGTTTTAGCATGAATTTGGCATGTGGTTAGGTTGTAGTGATGACATAGATCGTTCTAGGATTGGAATTATGGAGATTAGTGATGATTCATGATGAGATGCGAATTCTGTTAAGACTTGTACATGGCTGATGCTTGAGAGTTAAGATGAATTAATTAGTGATTTTTGATCCTTGAGAGGTGAGGAAGATTTCTATGTAATCAATTTGGAGTTTCGTGACATTTATGGAATTGAGGAATTTTTTGTTGAGCATCGTGTTTCAAGATTCATGAGGAATTAGTAAAAATTGAGTGGATTTTCGTGCTCAGGGTGAGAAGACGAGTGGATCCATGTATTTTTCTTTGAGTTTCGTGGAGTTTGATTGCAGAGCTTGATGGCTCTCGCCGGAGAAGACGGTGGAGCTCTTCTCCGGCCACCGTGGCTGAGTTTCCTCCTTGTACCAGTTTCAAATGAGGAAGATGAACAGGGATCGTTGGATCTGATGAATTTGTTGACTTGGTCTTTGCATCCAGTGGGTGAGATTTAGTCTAGTTAGGGTTTGATGAGGTGGCACAATAAGAAGCGTAGGATGAGGCTACTTTTCTATTGAATGGTCCTGATTAGAACGTACCGTGTACTTCAGTCAACCATACCACACCTTGTCACATAGCAATACGCATCATTTTACTAAATAAGCTGGCGCGCGCTGGGCCCTCTGATGAGTGGACTGGTCAATAGATCCAACAGCTGTGACATTTTCTAAATTCTTTTATTTCTTTTAATTGATTTTTCTATTTTCTTTTATTGTTTTTCATGTTTTAATTCATTTTAATTAGTTTTAATAATCAGTATTATGGAAAAAATATGTGGGTGATCCTTGTTTTATTTCTGATTTTTCCATGCCTTTGGATTTTATTTTGGTGTTGTTTTCCATTTAATGTCCATTTTTCTATTTTTGATAATTGAATAAAAATGCATAAAATGGCTTGTTGCTTGCTGATTTTATTACCAATTCATGCTTTTGAATTTGATGTTGATTTTTGGCTGGCTGGTTATAGACATGTTGATGATGTTATAGGATTTTTGTGGTGATTTTTAGATGATTCTAAGATTAGTTTTGAACTAGGTTTTTAGAGCCTTCCCCACTTGAACCTTCATTTGACAACTTTTGGTTTAGAATTTCCCTAGTGCCCTTAAACATTAATTTAAGCTCTGGATTGTTTACCATAGTTTCCCAATACCTTTAGGATCCCTTAGGAAAATTTATAGATTTTTAGTTATTGATTTACTATTTTAGTTAGATTTTACATCTAGGATGTTTGTAGAATGATTCTAGCATAGTACTTCCCATAGATGAACTTCAAAAGTGACCTTTAGTTCATGATAAGTTTCCAAACCTTTTCTGATGGTTTAGTAGACATTTTGATGCCTTTGTATATTGAATATCAAGGTTTGATTTGGTGTTTTAGTTCCCTTTAGAGAGTTACTTTTAGAGCTTGTAGAATTAGGGTTTTTTAGAGCTTTAGGAGTTTCCTCCTTTTTCATAATTGTGGTTTGCTTTGATTTGAATTCCATTTCCTATACAATGATGCAAGGTTCCTTGTGGGAGCCTAGTCCCTCCTTTGGAAGGACTAAAGACCTACCACAAAAGGTAAAACCTTTGAGGATACCAATCTTAGATGAGTGGTTCAGTGCCATGATGGATTCCCTTGGTTTCCATCATGCTTCCCCTCATCATGCAATAATCTTTGTGTTAATTCACACCATCTCTTGAGGGAGCAAGTTAAAGCTTGAAGATGAAGTCCTCATTCCCTTTTCTCCTGATGGATGGTTTGGACTAGAAGACAGACTATTGGGCTGCTTTACTGCTGGAGTGTTATTGTGTTGCTCTGCTGTTCTTGTTGTTTGACTGTATTTGTGTGACTGTTTAGCTGGTGTGTTGCATTAGAATAGGCTTTCATGTAGTTGATACTAGGCCTAAGTTCATTGAAAGGTTGAGCTTGCCTCCCTTTGCTTGTTTGCATGAGAGGTTGAGTCTGTCTCCCTCTGCTTGTCTGTTATTGTTTGGCTTTGCTTGTTGGATGAAGGTTGAGTTTGCCTTCCTTGCCTGTGTATTGTGTTGTTTTTGCTTGATTGCTCTAGAGGTTGAGTAAGTCTCCCTCTGCTTGTATTGCTGCATGGCATGTGCATCTTTACTGTTTATCTATTTACTAATGTTTAGCTGATGCTTTATCTGTTGTCTGTTTCCCATTGACATGATCCCCTAGGAGTCTCACTTTCCTTGATAAGGAAGTGATGATAGAACTTTAGGCTGAAGCCTTTGCATGATAACATCTAGGAGTTCCCTATTTCAAACCTCAACCATAGGATGAATCCTTGGCATGACAACATTAGGACTTGATAGTTTCCCCTTAGTTGTGTCCTCACTCTTCTATCTTCAAACAAATCAAAATATAGTAATAAAGGTTAATTGATATCGTACATTACGAGCCTTAAGCTACTTAGGAAATGGTTGTGGGAGGGATTCCTTCCCATAATCAGGATGTTTAGTATGGTACCCTTTGGGTGACATGCGACGCATTCACTCCTAGGTCATAGTCTCTAGTGCAATATTAGTTGCAAACATCCATAAAAGACAGTTCTTTCGTAAAAGACAGAAAACAAACTTCAAACCTTTTTGCCCCGTGGGCCCATAATTCAAAGGAAAACTTTTCTGAAGAAAAGAGTGTCGTTAACTCCCAGTTCTACCGCAAACGGTAACACACAAGTCTCTGACGAGCAAGCTGCATACACCAAACTGCTGGAACTGTTTGTTAACCCTACTCGGAAAAACAGATGAATCTGAACCTCCGTAATCTGTATTATCCTGAACTACGTAAGCTCTGATCTCTCATATCTGTTGAGAGTACGTAGGCACAATACTGACTTATTGGCGAGCCACTTCCCCGTAACCCGTAGTTAGCCGAACTACGTTGACTCTGATTTCTCGTTCTCTGACGAGAATATGTAGGCATAAAGCGCGATGCTTTGCCGAGTCATTTTTCTTTTCTTTTCAGACCAGCCTTGATAGGTAGATATTAAAACCAACCTGTCAGATAAACACAACAAGCATGGATCCCATCGAGTACGATGGACGTAAGGGGTGTTAATACCTTCCCCTTGCGTAACCGACTCCCGAACCCAGACATGGTTGCGATGACCTTGTCTTATACCTTTTCGTCAGGTTTTTCCAATAGTTTCCTTTCCCTTTCTGTGGGATAAATAACGAAAGGTGACGACTCTTCTATTTTGCCGGCACCTTATTTTCGCGGTAGCGACAACTGGCGACTCTGTTGGGGAACAAGCGTCCCCTATGCGAGTCAATCCTAGCGCTTGTGTGTTTACCTTGTTGGGGTTGTGTTTATTTATCACATTTTACCTTCCGCATTTTATTTCCAGTATGATATGATTATTTGTGCTGTTGTGGGAGAGGGCTCTGATGAGTGATAAGCCAGACCTAGGCTTGAGTGTACCTAGCATTATTTGTGGAAAGTATTGGGCGCGTGCATGGTTTGCATGTACTAGTGTGTCACAAAATCCACGCTCAAACGAGATTCTCCCGGTTGACTTCTTTTCCGGCCCTTTGGGCTTGAGGGGTTGTTGGTTTGGAGGATTGTCGACTCTGGGGACCAATCATTTGTGACCCAGCTAAGTGAGGCCTCTTCAGGGAGTGATAATGCCAAACCAGAAATGGTGAACGTATCATCATTTCGTGAAAGTCTGTGACACTGGGAAACGCATAGGATGCCATACCTGTGTCAGTGATTAGGTCCATACCTGTGAGCAGGGTCGGGTTATTGCAGGAAACCTTAACCTTCAGACAACCTGGTTTTCTTGACAGCGAATTAGTATTATTGGCATCGGAGGGTTCTTATCATCAGAGATATGTTTGTTCTTGACAGAGCAGAATTATGGTCCTCTTCAGGGTTTTGTTGTCAGAGCAGTATTGTGGTTATGTTGAAACAGAGCCTTGGTCTTCTCAACAGCGCTCTTGATCTCCTGTTGCATGATTGCATCTTGCATTTTTACATACTCATTTGCATGTCATTAACGTGTGTCTGTGTTGCAGGTGCATATACTATCCCCCGGTTCCGGTAATCTTGCCCTCTGTTTGCTAGCATGGAATCATTGAAGAAGAATGTGGCTTACAAGCTCCCTACCCCAGATGTTACCTCACTGTTTAGTTTGATTACCTTGGAAGATGATTCAGTGAAAGGGGAATTCAGGAAATCGTATGGGAAGCTGCTCGGTCCGGTTCGTAAACCTTTGATCTATGAGTTGAACGGGTTATATGCGTTGCTACAGTTCTATGACCCTATGTTGAGATGCCTCACTTTTCCAGATTTCGTTCTTGCGCCTACCCTAGAAGAGTATGCTGAGTTGTTGGGTGTACCAGTTAAGAATCAGATGCCGCTTGTTCACATGGACGCTAAGCCTAATCTGGCTAACCTAGCTGTTGCTCTTCATCTGGATGCTTCAAAGCTGCTTCTGACCTCATGGAATGGAGTTCCTGGTTTTTCTCTGCAGTTTCTGGTTGGGAAGGCCCAACAGTGTGCTAAAGACGATTGTTGGATCGTATTCAACGCTATTCTCGCCCTCTGCATCTGTGGGATCATCTTGTTTCCCAACATGCCTGATTTTATAGATTTGGACGCCTTCCATATCTTCGCATCGGGAAATCCAGTTCCCACCCTGCTTGGTGATCTATATCATTATGTTCATTACAAGAATGAAAATAGAAGGGGTAAAAATGTATCGTGTTGTGTGCCCTTACTCTACAGATGGTTTGATAGCCACTTGCCCAAGAAGGGTCTCTTTGTTTCCTCTGCGGCCACAGCTGAGTGGTCTGAACGACTGATGGGT
Source organism: Lathyrus sativus (assembly GCA_963859935.3). Taxonomy (NCBI): domain Eukaryota; kingdom Viridiplantae; phylum Streptophyta; class Magnoliopsida; order Fabales; family Fabaceae; genus Lathyrus; species Lathyrus sativus. The sequence continues at coordinate 322,365,793 of OZ012737.1, read as the reverse complement.
TTATCCGTAGAGAGCATCATTTGGTTTGATCGGGATATGCTGGGTACTGAAGTCATCTATAGCTGCAGCAGGTTTCCTAATATGCCCTTGATCGGAAGAAGAGGCTGCATTAACTACAATCCCTCATTACTTGTCAGACAGTTTGCGTACGCCTTGAGAGGCCCGCCAAAAGACGAAGAGGTGCAGGAATCACTGTACCTCACAGGTCTCCTAGAGGGGGATATGTTAGCCAAGCTCAGGCATGCTTGGAATGACATCAGCAGACGAGGGAAAGCACGGTTAGGTAAGAGCAATAGCCAGGCTTATGCTCCTTATGTGACTTGGATTCGAAGTAGGGCAGAAACAGTAGGGATTAGCTGAGAAGAACCTACCACAATATCCATTCAGAAATACAACTAAGTATTAGCTGAGAAGGAAGAGCTTAAGAAGACCAACGAGGAGTTGGAAAGAGAATTGGTGCAGCTTAAAAGTGAGAGAAACGAAGTCGTCTACTCCTTCAAAAAGTAGACAGAGCTGGTGAACCGGCTAGGGAAGACTTGACCAAATAGATGGCTGAACGTGAACGTTTAGGGTTGGATTTCAAGCCTGTCAATGATGTGCTTGCCACCAAGAAGCAGAACTTGGATGATGCATACCGGAGAATCTCCAAATTCAACCAGCAGTGGAATGCCACTATAGCCAGCAACAAAGAGCGGGAGGACAAGCTGAAGCAACAGATCTCCCAGTTGAAGGCTCAGTTGAAGGCCAGCGAGAAGAAGTTTGATGATGAAACTGCTCGTAGGTACGCCACTGGAGACAGGTTGAACAAGGATATTGCGAACCTGAAGGATCGCAAGCAGACTTTTGAATCCAAGAAGCGAAGGTTAGAATACTGTTTTGGCAGGGAAGAGTGGAAACACTCCGTTGAAGGTCTTCAGTACACTGTCATACAGAGGGAGTCACTCGTCGAGGGGTTACTCACTCAGCCTGATCATCCCAAATTGAAGGGGTTGCTAGAAGAGTTTCGCGCCCGTGGCCGTACTTGACTACTTTGTAATCCTTTGTAATTTTCTGATCATTGTCGTATGCTGACCATCACCAGACTTGTTGGTCGAGGTCATGCTGTTGATTCTCCATGTATTCAGTGACATTATATGCTGCCTTGTTGGGCTTTATATATACACGAGACGTTATTTCCATGACTGGATCCAGACTTCTTATTATCAGCACTGGCACTCTGGCACTAGAATCGGGGGAGAAATCTCCCTAAGGCACAAACACACGTTTGCATTTGCATGAATCATTTGCATAACAGGTGCCTTTCCATTTTTCTAACCCTTTGTGTATGCAGGTTATTTCAGGATTGAATGAAGACAGATCCACCGATACTCTACCAGAGCGAATCAAGACAGAGTGATGGAACAAGTCCAGATCGACATTCAAGAGCTCAGAGAGAGGATGGACCGCTTCGTGGAGCTCATACAAGTGCTCGCTAATGGCCAGGACCAGCTCAGAACTCTGGTGCAATCGCTGATCTCACGGGTTGACAGCAACAACATGCTTCATGGCGGGAATACTCCAAACCCTCTGCTTGTTGAGACCCCTCAGGGTGGCATCCTTGTGACTGGAGGGAATGGAAGTTGTAGCGGCAATGTTGTCACTAACATCGGACCTAATAGGAATACGACTGGCGTCGGAAACGGTAACTTTGAAGCCAATGGCAATGCTGGTATAGGCCATGGCAACACTGGAGGAACTGGTAATGCGGGGAACGTGGGGCCGATAATCTATATGGTATTGATGCTGCTGGAAATGGCAATCAGCCATGGCAAGAGGACCGTCAAGAGGACTTGTTCTCCATGAAGGGAGCTGAGGGCGAATTGAACTTTGAAGCCCGTTTAAGGTTCAAAGCCCTCGAGGAAAAAATGAAGAGTTTTGAGAACATGAATACCTTGGGCGTTGACATGCCCAAGCTGGGATTGATCTCAGACTTCAAGGTGCCTCCCAAGTTTAAGGTACCCGACTTCGAGAAGTATAAGGGCACCACTTGCCCCCGTGTCCATCTGAGGTCGTACTACCGAAAGATGTCTGCACATTCTGAAGATGAGAAGTTGCTGATGCACTTCTTCCAGGACAGCCTGTCAGGCCCCTCGTTGGAGTGGTATATGGGTTTGGAACCCACAAGTGTACGTACATGGAAAGACCTTGCTGAAGCATTCGTACGCCATTATCAGTATAACAACGATCTGGCTCCCAACTGGGTTCAACTGCAGAACTTGTCTTAGAAGAACAACGAAGGATTTAAAGAGTACGCCCAGAGATGGCGTGAACTGGCAGCGAGAGTTCAACCGCCGATGGTTGAACGAGAACTTGTTGAGATGTTCGTAGCTACTCTTCAAGGGGTTTATTATGAGAAAATGGTCAGTGGTATGTCAGGAAGCTTCTCCGATCTCATCAACATTGGAGAACATGTATAGAATGGCATCAAACTTGGGAAGATTCAGGGTGTAGATGTATCCTCAGCTGGAGGGGGAAAGAAACCTTACAGTGGTAAGAGACGTGAAGGTGAAGCAAGCTCGGTGTCTAATACTCGGGGAAAAGGTAAGGGCCAGCGCCAGCAGGTCGCTAGCATTACTATTCCTGCTGTCCAGCAACCTCAGCAGCAGCAGAACCAGCAAGGGTACTGGAGGTACCAGAACAAAGCACCGTTATCAAGTCGTGATCTTGAAACCCCACCTATGTCGTATGCTCAGCTTTTTCAGACATTGCTTCAGTTGCAGCTAGTTCAGAAGAGAACTTTGGCTCCCTTAACAGGGACACCTCCACCAGGCTACGATGCGAATGCGAGATGTGAGTTTCATTCGGGGGCACCTGGCCACTTGATTGATAATTGTAAGGCATTCAAGCACAAAGTACAAAATATGGTTGACGCCAAGATAATCAACTTTTCTGATAACGTTCCGAATGTTACAAAGAACCCTATGCCTAACCATGGGGGAGATGGGGTTAACGCCATCATTGAAGAAGATTCAGATTTATTAACTGATGTCAAAGACCTGAAAACACCACTTGGTTTCGTTAAAGCCAAGTTGTTGAAGAAAGGTATTTTCCCGAGCTGTGGAAAGTTGTGTATGGATTGTGTGAATCATTCAGACGGCTATGATCAGTTGATAGTAGGGATTCAGAGTTTGATGACCGAAGGAATTCTGCAGTTTAGTCAGAGGGCTGAGAACAGAGCAGGGGAAGTAATGCGGAAGTTGAAAGATGAGGTTGCCACTATCACCATCCCTCGTAAAACGATTACCATTTCTGCATCGAGGCCACCTACGATCACCATCACGAAGGCTGGGCCTATACCATTCGAGAGCACTAATGTTGTTCCATGGAACTATGGGGCAGATGTCTATTGCAATGGACAGAAGTTGGAGTTGGAGCCATCTGGGCAGTCTGTGGACAACCTAGTGGGAACTGGGGGAATAACGCGTAGCGGAAGAGTTTTTGCTCCACCTGAGACTGTAGCTGACAGAGCAGACAAAACTGACAAGGCTGAGAAAGCTGATAGAGGTAAAGGTAAGGTCGTTGAAGAAACCTCCCGTGAGGTAGGAAAAGACCTGCTTGTGAAATACGCCGAAGAGTTTATGAGACTGATCAAGAAAAGTGATTATAAGATTGTTGATCATCTTCATCAGACACCGTCTAAGATCTCTATTCTGAATTTGTTGCTATGTTCTGAGGCACATCGTAACGCTCTGCTGAAGGTGGTGAATGCAGCGTATGTACCGCAAGAGATCTCTGTCAACCAGCTGGAGGGGGTAGTTGCTCACGTGAATGCTGGGAACGGATTAGGGTTTACTGACCTAGAGTTGACGCCGAAAGAAAGAAACCACAACAGCGCCTTGCATATCTCGATAGAATGTCGAGGAATGGTTATGTCCCATGTGCTGGTGGACACGGGATCATCGCTGAACATTCTCCCGAAGAAAGCTCTGATGAGGTTGGATACGAGAGGGATTATTTGTACACCCAGTGACCTGGTTGTGAAAGCTTTCGATGGGACTAAGCGTCATGTCTTTGGAGAGGTAACTCTGCCCATTCAAGTTAGGCTAGAAACCTTTGACGCGGTCTTCTATATCATGGATATCATGCCAGCCTATAGCTGCCTGTTGGGCCGGCCTTGGATCCATTCTGCGAGCGCAGTGACTTCCACATTGCACCAGAAGCTGAAGTATGCTGTGGGGGGCAGCATCGTAACTGTCTGTGGAGAAGAGGACATAATGGTGAGCCATTTGTCGTCTTTTAAATATTTTGAGGTGGATGGCGAGATCCACGAAACTTTGCGCCAGGCGTTTGAAGCTGTTAAGGTCAAGGATGCGACTCCGGTGATGATTGAGAAACCTGAGATGACTCTCTCTTCCTTCAAGGAAGCTCAAGTTATCGTTCAAGCTGGCTCTGCCCCAGGCTGGGGGCAAGTTCTGGAAATCCCTAACAAGCAGGATAAGTTTGGGTTAGGGTATTCTCCTTCTGCCGTGCGTCAAAGGGCCGATTCAGTTCACAAGAGGTGGGGTGATATTTGAGAATGTCAACGCCGTGTCCGAAGACGACGAAGATAGTGATTGCAACCTGGACTCCTGGATTCATCCGAGCAAACCAGGCCAGAGCCTCAACAACTGGTTTGTCCAGGATGTCATCCAAGTGACGCACAAAGAGTAATGCTTTGTCTTTTCCAATTATTGTACAACCTTATGCTCTACCTGGGGCATAACGGTTTTATTGTCAGGGCCTTGATAGCTTATGCATGTACATATTATCAATAAATCAAAGGGCATTTTCTTTGCATTCAAATTTTGTGATCTCTGTTATTCCTGTTTTTACTTATGTTTTGAAAAATAATAAAATGGCAATACGATTTGTGCTAACCTGCATATCCTTGTTTTAAGCTTAACCCTTGTTATTGCAGGATTCACACTACAAATGACATCGACTCTGAATCTTCTATGACTCACTTCGACTTTGATTACCCGATATATCAAGCTGAAGAAGAGATTGATGAAGACGAAGACCTTCCCGAGGAGTTGGCCCGTTTGTTGAAACAAGAAGAGAATGTCATTCTGCCTCACGAGGAAGAGATTGAGATTGTTAATCTGGGTTCTGAGGAACTTGTCAGGAATGTCAGGATAGGGGCTGCATTACAGAGCGATGTCAAGCAGAGATTGGTCGAGATGCTTCGAGAGTATAGTGACATCTTTGCTTGGTCGTATGAAGATATGCCCGGGCTCGACATTGACATAGTGGTCCATCATCTACCATTGCGAGAAGATTGTCCTCCCGTTAAGCAGAAGCTTAGAAGGACACAACCAGATATGGCCGTTAAGATCAAAGAAGGGGTGCAAAAGCAGCTGGATGCTGGCTTTTTAGCGGTCACTACTTACCCTCCGTGGGTCGCCAACATAGTACCTGTACCGAAGAAGGACGGTAAGGTGCGGATGTGCGTTGATTATCGGGATTTGAATAGGGCTATCCCTAAGGATGATTTCCCGCTCCCTCATATTGATGTGTTGGTCGACAATACAGCTCAGTTTTCCGTGTTTTCATTCATGGATGGCTTCTCCGGCTATAATCAGATCAAGATGGCGCCGGAAGACATGGAGAAAACCACGTTCATTACCCCTTGGGGAACGTTCTGCTACAAGGTAATGCCCTTCGGTCTGAAGAACGCAGGGGCAACTTACCAGCGAGCGATGGTCATTTTGTTTCATGACATGATTCACCATGAGATTGGAGTCTATGTTGATGACATGATTGCGAAGTCCCAAACGGAGGAGGGACATCTGGTCAATTTGCTGAAGCTTTTTGAGAGGCTTAAGAAGTTCAGGTTGAGGCTGAATCCTAACAAGTGTACTTTCGGAGTACGGTCTGGGAAACTACTAGGGTTTATTATTAGTGAAAAAGGCATTGAGGTTGACCCTGCTAAGATAAAAGCAATACAAGATATGCCAGCGCCAAAGACCGAAAAAGAAGTTCGTGGATTCCTGGGCAGAATAAACTACATTGCAAGGTTTATACCTCAGCTCACGGCCACGTATGAACCGATGTTCAAACTACCAAAAAAAGATCTGGCGATTATCTAGAACGAGGATTGCCAGAAGGCATTTGACAAGATAAAACAGTATCTGTAGGAACCGCCGATTTTGATACCCCCAGTGGTCGGAAGACCTTTAATCATGTACTTGACAGTTCTTGAGAATAGCATGGGTTGCATTCTCGGTCAACATGACGAGACTGGCGGAAAGGAGCATGCCATTTATTACTTGAGTAAAAAGTTCACAGATTGTGAGTCCCGTTACTCAATGCTGGAAAAAACGTGTTGCGCACTCGTGTGGGCTGTCAAACGTTTACGACGGTATATGCTAAATCACACAACCATGCTAATTTCGAAGATGGATCCGATCAAGTACGTCTTCAAGAAGCAAGCGCTTTCAGGCAGGATTTCCAGATGGCAAATGGTGTTGACGGAGTATGACATTCAGTATGTTTCCCAGAAGGCCATCAAGGGAAGTGTATTGTCTGAATTCCTTGATGAGGATATCATGTTTCTCAAAGTGAAAGATTGTGACGAACCGTTGCCAGACGAGGGGCCAGATAGGAAGTCCCAGTGGAAATTGATATTTGACGGTGCGGTTAATTCGTACGGAAGTGGTATTGGGGCAATCATCACGACTCCTTAGGGATCCCACATCCCGTTCACTGCTAGGTTGACTTTTCCGGTCACCAATAATGAAGCAGAGTATGAAGCATGCATCATAGGTTTAGAAGAAGCTATTGATTTGAGAATAAAAAACCTGGATGTATACAGTGACTCGACACTTGTTGTTAACCAAATTAAAGGGGAGTGGGAGACTCGTCAGTTGAATTTGGTTCCGTACATGAATTATGCCAGAAGGCTACTTCCGTTCTTCGATCGAGTAGAAATCCATCATGTGCCCAGAGCTGAAAATCAGATGGCTAATGCCTTAGCCACGTTGGCTTCGATGTGCAAAGTCAATTTTTGGAATGAAGCACCAAGAATTGTCATTTCCCGTCTTGATAGACCTGCATTCATTTTTGAAATCGAGGAAGCCTCCGATGGCAAGCCATGGTTCCATGATATCCAGACTTTCCTTATGACTAAGGAGTATCCGGCGGGTGCGTCGACCCAGGATAAGAAGACTCTGAGGAGGCTGTCTGGAAATTTCTATCTCAATCCTGATGGAGTTCTGTATAAGAGAAATCACGATCTCGTGCTACTCAGATGCGTAGATGAGAAAGAAGCTAGTATGCTTATGGAAGAAGTCCATGAAGGCACATGTGGTACGCACGCCGGCGGGCATGCTATGACGAGGAAAATCCTACTAGCAGGATATTACTGGCTGACGATGGAGTCAGATTGCTTCAAATTCGCGAAGAGATGTCATAAATGCCAGATTTATGCTGATAAAATTCATGTGTCGTCGTGCCCGTTGAATGTCATGTCATCCTCGTGGTCGTTCTCCATGTGGGGAATTGATATGATAGGCAAGATCGAGCCCACTGCATCTAACGGTCACTGCTTCATTTTGGTAGCCATCGACTACTTCACCAAGTGGGTGGAGGCAGCCTCGTATGCTAATGTGACTAAGCAGGTGGTGGCTAGATTCATAAAGAAGGACATCATCTGTCAATACGGAGTTCCCGAGGAAATCATTACTGACAATGGTTTGAATCTGAATAACAAGATGATGAAGGAGTTATGCCAGAGCTTCAAGATTGAACATCACAACTCATCACCTTACCGGCCGAAGATGAATGGGGCGGTTGAAGCGGCCAAAAGGAACATTAAAAAGATAGTACAAAAGATGGTTGTGACCTACAAATATTGGCATAAGATGTTGCCTTTTGCATTTCACGGTTATCGTACGACGGTACGCACATCAACCGGGGAAACTCCTTTCTCACTGGTGTACGGTATGGAAGTTGTCCTACCGTTGGAAGTTGAGATTCCTTCTTTGCGAGTTTTGGTTGACATGAAACTCGATGAGGCAGAATGGATTAAGAACCGATTAAATCAACTCAGTCTGATGGATGAGAAGAGATTAGCATCGATTGCATATGGTCATCTGTATCAGACGGGTGCGTCCTAGAAGCTTTCAGACGGGTGATCTCATCCTGAAGAAGATTCTTCCACCACACTCTGATCACAGGGGCAAGTGGACTCCTAACTACGAAGGTCTGTATGTTGTCAGCAAGGTCTTCTCGGGAGGAGCCTTGTTGTTATCCCCGATGGATGGCGAAGATTTTGAATCCCCTGTGAATGCGGACGCAGTTAAAAAATACTTTTCTTAAAATGACCCGCTGGAAAGAAAAAGAATATCCAGGCAGAAATGGGGCATCCCGGCGAACCATAAAAAAGGAAAAAAGGTTCGGGCAAAAATTAGGGATATAAATGAAAAATGTACACCCGCAAATTCGAAAACCTGGAAGGGCGGCTTTGGCAAAAAAGGGTATCCCGGTGGATCGAAAACCCGAAAGGGCGGTTCAGGCAAAAGTTAGGGATTTGAAAAAGCAAATGACTGCATTCTGCGTGTGGACTTTCATTGTTTAGTGGTTTGGGAAGACCTGAGGGCCGTTTATCTGAATCAATCTCTTCTAAAGCTGAAGCGTCGGAGAAGTATCGAAGTCGAGTGGGTCATAGAGGGATCAACTCATGGTGTTCGTCTACGCCACATTGTCGACATGTGTATATACTGATGTATATTTATGTTATTATGCTTGCGCAACTTCCTCATTTCAGGAGCTTGCATCTGTTGTAAAACATTTTGCCCATTCAGGGGCTCGTTATTAATAAACATATACTATTCAGCATTTCTGTTTGTTTGTTTAGTTTTTATCTGTTTTGTTTGCGAAAAAGAACGCTCGATACTTTTGATAAAATGCGCATACATAAAATTGCTGGCCTAGGCCGATAATTGTTGATACATTGAATTACCTGAACATTGTCACAGGATGATAACCTTGATAGGTCCCTTTGAGAAGGGTATCTTGTCTATTTGTTCGTTTTGTTGCAGGGACGTCACCCTCCAGGTAGTACGCCAGATGTTTTCCAAGCAGGATGATTCCTTCTTCCCCAGCGAGTTCAGCAGTGTTTCCCCATGGAGTCTGAACAGAGACCGTGAGCATTGATATGTCTTGCCAAGCAGAGATAGATTCTCCCCCAACCAGATGTGTCCTAGGCAGGATCTTCATCTCCCCAGCTGAGTCATACGTAGAGGTGTATACTCGTTCCCAGCACTGGGTCATTGTGCAGTTTTCTCGTAGAAGACTATTCGCAAGTGTTCAGCTTCCGACAGTTCAGACTGAAGTCTCCAGCGGAATTAAAATTCCCCACAGAGTTGTATTCTCCCTGGCAGGTAGGATTTATTCCAGCGTTTGGTTTCCTATCCTCAGTCGAGTTTGCAGTTGTCGCTTCCGCGAAAATAAGGTGCTGGCAAAACAGAAGAGTCGCCACCTTTCGTTATCCCTTAGAACGGGAAAGGAAACGATCGGAAAAAACCTGACGAAAAGGGTAAGACAAGGTCGTCGCAACCATTGTCTGGGTTCGGGAGTCGGTTACGCAAAGGGAAGGTGTTAGCACCCCTCACGTCCGTCGTACTCGACGGGATCCACGCTTGTTGTGTTTACTGGACGAGTTAGTTTATCTATCTACCTATCAAGGCTGGCTTAAACAGAAAAGAAAAATGACTCGGCAAAGCGTCGCGCTTTATGCCTACGTATTCTCATCAGAGAATGAGAAATTAGAGTCAACGTAGTTCGACCTACTGCGGGTTACGGGGAAGGTGGCTCGCCAATACGTCAGTATTGTGCCTACGTACTCTCAACAGGCATGAGAGATCAGAGCTTACGTAGTTCGGGACTACGGATTACGGGGATTCAGATTCATCTGTTTTATCGAGTAGGGTTAAACAACAGTTCCAGCAGTTAGGGACAAAGCCTGTTTGCGTTGGCGCTGAAGTTTAACGACACTCTTTTCTTCAGAAAAGCTTCCTTTGAATTATGGGCCCGCGGGGCAAAAAGGTTTGAAGTTTGTTTTCTGTCTTTTACGAAAGAAGTGTTTTTTATTGTGTTTGCAATTTCAATCGCACTAAAGACTATGACCTGAGAGTGAATGCGTCGCATGTCACCCAAAGGGTGCCATACTAAACATCCAGACTGTTGAAAAGAAGCTCTCCAATAATCCTTTCTCAGATAGCTTAAGGCTCGTAACGTACGAAAGAAATCATTCATGATTACTGTATCTTAAGCTGTTTTGAGATGAGAAGAGAACAGGCCCAACTACGGGAAGACTATCAAGTCCTATTGTTGTCATGCCAAGGATTCATCCTATGGTTGAAGTTTGAAACAGGGAACTCCTAGAAGTTATCATGCATAGGTTTCAACCTAAAGTTCTAATCATCACTTCCTTATCAACGGAAATGAGAGTCCTAAGGGATCATGTCAATGATACACAGATACAGCATCACCTTAAACAGTAAACGGATATACAGTAAAATGCATGCAATGCAAGTGAGGGAGGAAATGTGTGTGGGGCAGCAGCCTCCACAAGCTCATCTCAACCTCAAGCCAGAATGAATAATAGTAATCATACTGAAGATATAACAACATGCTATCAAGCAAAATACAAGAAACTGCAATCATACAGAAGAAAATAAAATGCTGTCAAGCAAAATAAACCACCTGGGCAAGGGAGCAGGGCTCTACCGAATACCCGCAAGCAAAGCCATACAGTAACAATACAAGCAGAGGGAGCAACTCAACCTCTAGTGCAATAATGCTCCTAGATTAAAGTTAGTCTAGGTATGGCCTTATTCTAATGCATCAAGCAAATCAAACAAGGCACATCAACACAGAAAAGAAAACAGACAAGAAAGCAGATCAACCACTCCCTCTTCCAACTCCATGCCTCAGCTCTTCTGACAGCAACTCAGTCTTCAGACCCCATCACCCTTCAGGACTATCATCTTTCATGACAAATATCAACTTGCTTCTCCAGGGTTTCAATCTATCAAACACAAGTGCCAACTTGATCTTCTTCTTCAAGCTTCAGCTCCTTAGTCAATTCCACCTTTAGGCTTCACTCTTAACCACAAGTATCAACTTGATTCCTTCAGGATCTCCAAGCTTCAAAGTAAGTATCAACTCATCCTCTGTTCTTCAAGCCTCAGCTATACACTCAATCTCAATTGAATCCTCTTCATAAGTATCAACTTGTTCTTCAAGCTTCAGCTCTCTTACTTTACCAGTCTCAACTTGGTCTTCTCTTCATCTACAAGCTTCAGCTTCTCAGAGTAGTCCTCAATCATCTGGAAAGGTCAACTTCATCCTTTAGTCTTTAAGCCTCAGCTCTTCATTCAGTCTTCAAATATCAACTTGTTCTTCTTGCTCTTCAAGCCTCAGCTGCAATGGCAATGCTCAGGGAATCATCCTCTTCCATACTCTTCAATGAAGTCTCCATCTTCCAACTCAAGCTCAGCATCTCTCAAGATACTCAAACCAGAAGAAATCACTTAACTGGATAAGCTAGGATATTAAACTGCTTATTGACCCCCAAAGGAGGCCTATAAGGTTTTAACATCAGAAGAGTGGTTCCCTCAAAAGTTATACTTCCTAGGTACCATCACTTATCCCTCCAAAGGAGGGAGGTGAATACCATGGAAGGACCTTGAATCATGGGGAAGAATGGAGGTGAAAGATACCATCCATGTTTAAGAAAGAAGTTAACTAAGTCTAAGCTCTACTTAATTCCTAACCCTAAAACAACAACAAAACAAACAAGTCTTCAAGCTCTCAAGCTCCTTCTTCAATCTTCAAGTCTTCCACTATGCTCCTCCATGCTCCACAAGGCAAGACCAAGCCCACCAAGCCAAGCAAAAGCCCACAAAGCAAAGCAAAACAAAATACAAGCCCACAAGGGCAACACAAACAACAATCAATTACAAAAATCAATTAAAAATAGTATACTATTATATTAAAATCTAATATAATTTATAGGGGATCCTATATAACTACCCTTAATACCCTATATGTCCCAACATCTAGCTTGACCTAAAAACCCAAAATTCTAGTGTTATTGTGGACCTATGTTAAGGATTGACCTAAATCTACACAACCTAAAGTCATCTAATCAAAACTAATCAAAAACTAATCACAAAATTATGGAATAAATCCATAGGGGAGCTAACGTCCTAATCTAACTATCCTAAAAAGAATGGTGCAAAAATATAAAGGGAACTAGCTAAACAAAATTCTACAAAACTATGTATCAACATAAAATGAATAAAAATCTATTAAAAGAGAAAATACACAAAAAATATTAAAAATGCATGAAATGCAAATGTTTTGATTTTATAATTTTCTAGACATAAATGTTAAATAGGAGGAAAACTTCCCATGCCAAAATCATTATTTTTCTATTTAATATGATTTTCTAAAGTTTAAAGAAAAATAAAGAAAAAGAAAATAAAATGTGAAAGATGCGGTGCAAATAGCAATGATATGCAGTGTTTTATGGATGATGGGCTTAAATGGGGGTGCGCGCAGCAAAAGCGCTTAAGCCCATGTATTTAATCAGAAAACAAATCAAAAATATAAGGAAAAAGAAAAAATACGCGGTGCAATAAGTAAGGATATCTAGTTCAAATCAAGACTGGGCCGTGGATGGGGGTGTGATTAGTAATTATTTCCTTAAGCCCAAACGAAAAAATAAATGAAACGACTGCGTTTCATCATTCTAAGAATCCCTCTTCACAAATTTAAAATGAAACACTGCCACACGATCTAGCTTTGGTCAATGGTCTACTCTCCATCCAACGGCCAATTTATCATCTTCTTCCTTTGAAATGAAAAAGGAGGGAAACAACCATGGTTGCAGAGCTTCATCTGCCTCATCTTCCTCACTCGGACTCCATCAAAACCTTACCAAAATTAGAATTCAAAACCCTAGATTGCTTGGTTTCTCACCCTGAATCTAACCATGACCTCAAAATACATTGAAACTTCTTCAAACCTAAAACACGAATCGAACCTCCAAATATGCTCAGGGATCAAAGTTCACCATTCTTGAAATTAAAGTGCTCAATCTCTTCCTCATGTTACACTGATCAATTCTTGCTATCACACCAAGATTATCTCTCAAGATTCAACAAGTTATGGTGCCAAACAGAAATGGTGTCATCATCTTGATCCTCTCCAAAGGATCTCAAAATCTCCAGAATCCATCTCCTACTTGTTTCTAACTGTTCTATACTAACAAACTAACTTAACAATGCCTAAATTAAGGTGTAGGTTAAAAGTTGCAAACCTGGAAATTTCTGAATAACAGATGGATCAAATCTTCAATTCAACCCTTCAATCTCTCCAGAATCACTCCTTGTACCAAGATCTTGCTACTGTTTGCAAAAGTTTTGATCAAAGGTGCTTGAATCTCAGAATCCGATGGTGACTTGCTTCTTGCCAAATCCAAATTCTATCTTCTCAATTCTTCATGATCTTGCTCTCAATTTGGTATGGATCCATTCAGTATGATCCAACTTGGACATATCAACGCCCAGGGTGTTCTGGTTCTCGATATCTCTCATCTTATCTTCGAGTGCCTTGAACCTTAAACGTGCTTCAGCATTCAGCTCCCCTTCAGCACCTCTCTGAGAGAATACATCGTCTTGACGATCCTCTAGCCATGGTTGAGGCCCAAACAGATTCCCAACACCGGCATTGCCGTTGCCCAGCCCAACATTGACATTAGCTCCCAGACTCCCATTACCGACGCCCGTCGTATTGAGTCCCATGTTGGCCATCACATTGCCGTTGGCACTGCCGTTTCCCCCGGTCACGGGGACGCCATTCTGCGGAGTTTCAACTGGTGGAGGAGTAGGCACAGTCCCACCATGGAGTACGCCATTGCTATCGACCCTTGAAATCAGGGGCTGAACCAAGGTTCTGAGCTGATCCTGGCCATTGGCGACCGCTTGCATGAGCTCCATGAAGCGATCCATTCTTTCGCGGAGTTCTTGAACATCAGTTTGCACTTGCTCCATGATCCTGGTTTGATTAGCTCTGGTCGGATAGCGGTGAATAGGTCTCTGATCAATCCTGGAACCACCTGAAACAACTTGGAAACACAAAAGGGTTAGGAAAAACGACAAAGTGCTAGTTATGCAAATGCTTTATGCAAATGCAAACGTGTGTCTATGCGTTAGGGAGATCTCCCCCGATCCTAGTGCCTGAGTGCCAGTGCTGATAATAAGAAGTCTGAGTCCAATCATGGAAATAACATCTCATATATAAAGAAAGCCCATCAAGGCAGTACACAACATCAGCGAGTACAAGATGAATCAATAGCATGACCTCGACCAACAAGCCTGGTGATGGTCAGCATACAACAATGATCAAAACAAAAGGAATACAAATAGTCAAGTACGGCCACGGGCGTGATACTCTTCTAACAACTCCTTCGTTTCTGGATGATCAGGCAGCGTGAGTAACCCTTCGACGAGTAATTCCCTCTGCACAATGGTGTACTGAAGACCTTCGACCGAATCTTCCCATGCTCCTTCGCCGAAGCAATCTTCTAACTTCCGCTTCTTGGACTCAAACGTCAGTTTGCGCTCCTTCAGGTTAGCGAGAGCTCTGTTGAGCTGGCCTTCAGCGGCATATCTGCGAGCGGTTTCTTCATCAAACCTCTTCTCACTGGCCTTCACCTGGGCTTCCAGCTTGGAGATCTGTAGCATCAGCTTATCCTCCCGCTCTTTCCTGGTGGCTAGGGAGGCCTTCCAGTGCTGGTTGAACTTGGATATCCTCCGATACGCTTCGTCCAAGTGCTGCTTCTTCGTAGCCAGTACGTCATTGACAGCTTTGAAGTTCTGACCCATGCGCTCACGCTCGGCTATCTGCTTAGTCAAATTTGTCCCCAGCTGGTTCACCAGCTCTGTCTGCCTCTTGAAGGAATGAACGGCTTTGTTTCTCTCGCTTCGGGGCTGAGCCAATTCTTTCTCCAGTTCTTCATTTGCCCTCTTCAATTCATCTCGCTCAGCTAACACCTGATTATGCTGCTGAATGGGCACGGCAGTAGGCTCTTCAATCATTGGAGGGCTTTCCGGCTTGGCATGAGGAAACGGCATCCCTATAGCATCTGCTCTGGCTCTGATCCAAGTCACATACGGAGGGTAGGCTTGACTATTGCTTTTCCCCAGCAATGGTTTTCCCCTCTTACTGATGCCATTCCAAGCGCGCTGAAGCTTAGATAACAGACCCCCCTCTAGAAGACCAGTGAGGTACAGAGATTCCTGCACCTCTTCATCCTTCGGCAGAGCTCTCAAAGCATACGTGAACTGTCGGACCAGCAAAGACGGATTATAGTTTATACAGCCCTTCCTGCCTATCAAAGGTACGTTTGGAAATCCGCTGCAGCTGAAGATAATCTCGGTACCCAGCCTATCTCTGTCAAACCAGTCAATATCCTCTGCAGATAGACTCATCAAACGCTCGGACCACTCAGTTGTGGCTGCAGACGAAACAAAGGGACCCCTCTTGGGCAGATGACTATCAAGCCATTTATAAAGCAAGGGTACACAGCATGAGACATTCTTGCCCCTTCTGTTCTCGTTTTTGTAGTGGACGGAATGATAGACATCTCCTATCAAGGTAGGGACTGGATTCCCTGATGCAAAGATATGAAATGCATCGAAGTCTACAAAGTCGGGCATATTGGGGAACAGAATGATGCCATATATGCACAGGGCGAGAATGGCGTTGAACACGACCCAACATCCATCTTTGGCGCACTGCTGAGCTTTACCCACTAAGAATTGCAAGGGGAAACCGAGAACCTTGTTCCAGCTAAACAATACCAACTCGGAGGCATCCAGATGAAGTGAAGGAGCTAGACCAGCCAGGTCAGGCTCAGTATCCATATGAACAAAAGGCATCTGCCTCTTGATAGGCACACCTAACAAATCAGCATATTCCTCCAGCGTGGGTGCGAGAACAAAATCCTGGAAAGTGAAGCATCTCAACGGAGGGTCGTAGAACTGCAGCAGAGCGTGCAACCCGTTCAACTCAAACGCAGAAGGTTTACGAACCAAACTGAGCAATTTGCCGTAAGACTTTCTGAACTCATCCCTCACAGAATCATCTGCTAAAGCAATCAAACCGATCAGCCGAACCACATCAGGGGCAGGGAACTTGTAAGCCACGGTCTTCCTCAGAGAACCCATAACAATACAATAGGAGGCAAGAAATCCTGGATCAGGGAAAACGGTACCTGCAACACAGACACACGTTAATGAAATGCAAATGAGTATGCAAAATAATGTAAAATGCAATCATGCAGCAGGAGATCAAGGCAACTGTGCTGTGGAGATTATGTATCAACAAAACCATAATCCTGCTCTATCAAGAACAACCATTGTATCTGATAAGAAGAAAACCCTGGTATTGGACCACAAGTCTGCTCTGTCAAGAACAACCATCTGATAGGGCCATATACATAGGACCATAATTCTTCTCTGTCAAGAACAAACGTCTGATAATAAGGACCTCTGATACAGGACCAAGAAATCTGCTCTGTCAAGAACACACATCTGATAATAAGGACCTCTGATACAGGACCAAAACTCTGCTCTGTCGAGAACAAACATACGATAATAAGGACCTCTGATACAGGACCAAAAACTCTGCTCTGTCAAGAACAAACATCTGATAATAAGGACCTCTGATACAGGACCAAAAATCTGCTCTGTCAAGAACAACCATACATCTGCTGATGAGATCCTCAGACCCCAATCATAAATCTACTCTGTCAAGAACAAATACACATCTATGAATATCAGGTCCTCTGATACAGGACCAAAGCTTTGTTATGTCAAGAACAATCATATATCTGATGATGAGAACCTCCGGTACCAACAAAATTGATTCACTGTCAAGAAAACTAGGTAGTCTGAAGGTCAAAGTTTCCTGCAACAAACCCAACCCTGCTCACAGGTATGGACCTAAACTGACTCAAGTTCGGCCTCCTATGTGCTCATCAGCGTCACAGACATTCAAGAGGGGTGATACGATACCCAGAAGGTGTGGCATCACCAGCTCATGAAGCGGCCTCACTCGGCTAAATCACAAATGATCGGTCTCCAGAGTCGACAATCCTCCAAACCAACAACCCCCTCAACCCAAAGGGTTGAAAAAGAAGTCAACCGGGAGAACCTCGTCTGAGCGTGGATTTCATGAGACACTAGTGACTACCAAGCAAGCACGCGCCCACTAATTTCCACAACTAATGCTATGTTCACTCAAGCCTGGGTCTGGCTTCTCACTCATTAGAATGCCCCTCCCACAACAGCACAGATAATCATATCATACTGAAAATAACGTGCGGGAAATAAAGTGCGATGAATAAACACAACCCAACAAGTAATCATACAAGCACTAGGATTGACTCTCGCAGGGGACGTTGGATCCCCAAACTGACTCACTTACGGGACGTTGGATCCCAGGAAACTATCAAATTCCCCAGCAGAGTCGCCAGCTGTCGCTTCCGCGAAAATAAGGTGCCGGCAAAACAGGAGTCGCCACCTTTCGTTATTTATCCCTCAGAATGGGAAAGGAAACGATCGGAAAAAACCTGACGAAAAGGGTAAGACAAGGTCCTCGCAACCATTGTCTGGGTTCGGGAGTCGGTTACGCAAAGGGAAGGTGTTAGCACCCCTCACGTCCGTCGTACTCGACGGGATCCACGCTTGTTGTGTTTACTGGACGAGTTAGTTTATCTATCTACCTATCAAGGCTGGCTTAAACAGAAAAGAAAAATGACTTGGCAAAGCGTCGCGCTTTATGCCTACGTATTCTCATCAGAGAATGAGAAATCAGAGTCAACGTAGTTCGACCTACTGCGGGTTACGGGGAAGGTGGCTCGCCAATACGTCAGTATTGTGCCTACGTACTCTCAAAAGGCATGAGAGATCAGAGCTTACGTAGTTTAGGACTACGGATTACGGGGATTCAGATTCATCTGTTTTATCGAGTAAGGTTAAACAGCAGTTCCAGCAGTTAGGGACAAAGCCTGTTTGCATTGGCGCTGAAGTTTAACGACACTCTTTTCTTCAGAAAAGCTTCCTTTGAATTATGGGCCCGCGGGGCAAAAAGGTTTGAAGTTTGTTTTCTGTCTTTTACGAAAGAAGTGTTTTTTATTGTGTTTGCAATTTCAATCGCACTAAAGACTATGACCTGAGAGTGAATGCGTCGCATGTCACCCAAAGGGTACCATACTAAACATCCAGACTGTTGAAAAGAAGCTCTCCAACAATCCTTTCTCAGATAGCTTAAGGCTCGTAACGTACGAAAGAAATCATTCATGATTACTGTATCTTAAGCTGTTTTGAGATGAGAAGAGAACAGGCCCAACTACGGGGAGACTATCAAGTCCTAATGTTGTCATGCCAAGGATTCATCCTATGGTTGAAGTTTGAAACAGGGAACTCCTAGAAGTTATCATGCATAGGTTTCAACCTAAAGTTCTAATCATCACTTCCTTATCAACGGAAATGAGAGTCCTAAGGGATCATGTCAATGATACACAAATACAACATCAGCTTAAACAGTAAACGGATATACAGTAAAATGCATGCAATGCAAGTGAGGGAGGAAATGTGTGTGGGGCAGCAGCCTCCACAAGCTCATCTCAACCTCAAGCCAGAATGAATAATAGTAATCATACTGAAGATATAACAACATGCTATCAAGCAAAATGCAGGAAACTGCAATCATACAGAAGAAAATAAAATGTTGTCAAGCAATATAAACCACCTGGGCAAGGGAGCAGGGCTCTACCGAATACCCGCAAGCAAAGCCATACAGTAACAATACAAGCAGAGGGAGCAACTCAACCTCTAGTGCAATCATGCTCCTAGATTAAAGTTAGTCTAGGTATGGCCTTATTCTAATGCATCAAGCAAATCAAACAAGGCACATCAACACAGAAAAGAAAACAGACAAGAAAGCAGATCAACCACTCCCTCTTCCAACTCCAAGCCTCAGCTCTTCTGACAGCAACTCAGTCTTCAGACCCCCATCACCCTTCAGGACTATCATCTTTCATGACAAATATCAACTTGCTTCTCCAGGGTTTCAATCTATCAAACACAAGTGCCAACTTGATCTTCTTCTTCAAGCTTCAGCTCCTTAGTCAATTCCACCTTCGGGCTTCACTCTTAACCACAAGTATCAACTTGATTCCTTCAGGATCTCCAAGCTTCAAAGTAAGTATCAACTCATCCTCTGTTCTTCAAGCCTCAGCTCTACACTCAATCTCAATTGAATCCTCTTCATAAGTATCAACTTGTTCTTCAAGCTTCAGCTCTCTTACTTTACCAGTCTCAACTTGGTCTTCTCTTCATCTACAAGGTTCAGCTTCTCAGAGTAGTCCTCAATCATCTGGAAAGGTCAACTTCATCCTTTAGTCTTTAAGCCTTAGCTCTTCATTCAGTCTTCAAGTATCAACTTGTTCTTCTTGCTCTTCAAGCCTCAACTGCAATGGCAATGCTCAGGGAATCATCCTCTTCCATACTCTTCAATGAAGTCTCCATCTTCCAACTCAAGCTCAACATCTCTCAAGATACTCAAACCAGAAGAAATCACTTAACTGGATAAGCTAGGATATTAAACTGCTTATTGACCACCAAAGGAGGCCTATAAGGTTTTAACATCAGAAGAGTGGTTCCCTCAAAAGTTCTACTTCCTAGGTACCATCACTTATCCCTCCAAAGGAGGGAGGTGAATACCATGGAAGGACCTTGAATCATGGGGAAGAATGGAGGTGAAAGATACCATCCATGTTTAAGAAAGAAGTTAACTAAGTCTAAGCTCTACTTAATTCCTAACCCTAAAACAACAACAAAACAAACAAGTCTTCAAGCTCTCAAGCTCCTTCTTCAATCTTCAAGTCTTCCGCTATGCTCCTCCATGCTCCACAAGGCAAGACCAAGCCCACCAAGCCAAGCAAAAGCCCACAAAGCAAAGCAAAACAAAATAAAAGCCCACAAGGGCAACACAAACAACAATCAATTACAAAAATCAATTAAAAATAGTATACTATTATATTAAAATCTAATATAATTTCTAGGGGATCCTATATAACTACCCTTAATACCCTATATGTCCCAACATCTAACTTGACCTAAAAACCCGAAATTCTAGTGTTATTGTGGACCTATGTTAAGGATTGACCTAAATCTACACAACCTAAAGTCATCTAATCAAAACTAATCAAAAACTAATCACAAAATTATGGAATATATCCAGAGGGGAGCTAAAGTCCTAATCTAACTATCCTAAAAACAATGGTGCAAAAATATAAAGGGAACTAGCTAAACAAAATTCTACAAAACTATGTTTCAACATAAAATGAATTAAAAGCTATTAAAAGAGAAAATACACAAAAAAATATTAAAAATGCATGAAATGCAAATGTTTTGATTTTATAATTTTCTAGACATAAATGTGAAATAGGAGGAAAAATTCCCATGCCAAAATCATTATTTTTCTATTTAATATGATTTTCTAAAGTTTAAAGAAAAATAAAGAAAAAGAAAATAAAATGTGAAAGATGCGGTGCAGATAGCAATGATATGCAGTGTTTTATGGATGATTGGCTTAAATGGGGGTGCGCGCAGCAAAAGCGCTTAAGCCCATGTATTTAATCAGAAAACAAATAAAAAATATAAGGAAAAAGAAAAAATACGCGGTGCAATAAGTAAGGATATCTAGTTCAAATCAAGACTGGGTCGTGGATGGGGGTGTGATTAGCAATTATTTCCTTAAGCCCAAACGAAAAAATAAATGAAACGGCTGCGTTTCATCATTCTCAGAATCTCTCTTCACAAATTGAAAATGAAACACAGCCACACGATCTAGCTTTGGTCAATGGTCTACTCTCCATCCAACGACCAATTTATCATGTTCTTCCTTTGAAATGAAAAAGAAGGGAAACAACCATGGTTGCAGAGCTTCATCTGCCTCATCTTCCTCACTCGGACTCCATCAAAACCTTACCAAAATTAGAATTCAAAACCCTAGATTGCTTGGTTTCTCACCCTGAATCTAACCATGACCTCAAAATACATTGAAACTTCTTCAAACCTAAAACACGAATCGAACCTCCAAATATGCTCAGGGATCAAAGTTCACCATTCTTGAAATTAAAGTGCTCAATCACTTCCTCATGTTACACTGATCAATTCTTGCTATCACACCAAGATTATCTCTCAAGATTCAACAAGTTATGGTGCCAAACAGAAATGGTGTCATCATCTTGATCCTCTCCAAATGATCTCAAAATCTCCAGAATCCATCTCCTACTTGTTTCTAACCGTTCTATACTAACAAACTAACTTAACGATGCCTAAATTAAGGTGTAGAGTAAAAGTTGCAAACCTGGAAATTTCTGAATAACAGATGGATCAAATCTTCAATTCAACCCTTCAATCTCTCCAGAATCACTCCTTGTACCAAGATCTTGCTACTGTTTGCAAAAGTTTTGATCAAAGGTGCTTGAATCTCAGAATCCGATGGTGACTTGCTTCTTGCCAAATCCAAATGTTATCTTCTCAATTCTTCATGATCTTGCTCTCAATTTGGTATGGATCCATTCAGTATGATCAATGGAAGATGTTACAATAGAAAGAATCAATGGAAATGGCGTGTAACTCTGAAAACGATTTCAATTTGCAAGGCACCAAATGAAATGGCAATCTTACTCTCCTCTCTCAACTCTCACCAACCCTGCATCTGAGCAGCTTCTAATCAATATATAGGATGGTTCAGAACCATCCAAAACTTTTTGGAAGCATCCAATGAGAATTTGAATTCTCATGTCATGAGTTTTTGAATTCAAGCCAAGCCTACACCAGTCCATGCTATACCTCTTGCAGCAACTTGTTCTCCTTTGAAAATCTCCTTAGATGAGATGCATGAGATGTTAGGATGCTTTGCTAGCTTGTGCATTGATCTTCCTTATGTTTTGCATATGTAACTTAATATGCAAGTAACCATTTTCCAAAGCAAGTCCATGATTTAGACCTCAAATCAAAAATGTGGCTAAACCATTGTTTCTAAAATGTTTTCTAGAGTCAAAATAGTATATACCATGCCATGGTTTGGATGTGTAGCTTGAAAATTTCAATTTCCAACTTTGACTTATTTAACTTATGCCTTCATTTTAGGTCATTTTTACCATTTTGAGCTACAAGCCTTTTCAACATCTCATGACCTCCTTAATAGCCTTAAAACATCATTTTAAGCAAGTTTGATGTTGAAGATTTTTCCATTTGAAGCTTGGAAATAAGAGTTATGGCCTTATGCTTGAAATGACCTGTAATCTCCAAATGACCAAAATGCCCTTGACTTGTCAAAGCCATAAGTTGAGTTCTACAAATCCTATCAAGGACTTCTAGTACTCTATAGAAATCTAAGAAGATAAGGAACAACATTCATGTTGACCAAATGTTCATAGGAATCATCCTTCTTGGGCAAACGTTGGATGCAAGTTGGGTGACTTTCAAGGCCCCAGATTCACATACCTCAGATGACCTGTAACTTGTCAAAGTCATAACATGAGTTCTACAAATCCTATAAAGGACTTCTAGTACTAAAATTAAATCTAAGAACAAGCTCTACAACATTCATGTTGGGGGCAAGATGAGATGACAATCACATCTTGAGCTAAACTGCCTTGAAGTTAGGGGTCAGACTAGGGGATTTTACACTGTCAAGCCTTAGAAACCCTAGCTTGAAACTTCTCAAACTCTTCAATAATGATGAGTTGACCTTGGAATCATCCTTATAGCATCTCAATGCATCAATCCATTATCACATGGCTCTTGAATTAGGTCTCAACCTTCTCCAAATCATCAGTTGACCTAGGGTTGACCCAGTCAAACCCTAATTGCACCAATCATGGCTGAGGCTTCTTAATCTTGCACAATGACCTACCTAGGCCTCAAAGTGATTCTCAACACTTCTCATGAGCTCTCTCAAGACCTCAAGTCCATCTTCATGGTCTCAGAATCATCTGAGGACTTCCCACAACTCTCAAGTTAGGAGACACACACACTTGGTTTCAACCACTCTTTCTGAGGCTCTTTCAACTTCTCTGACAAGGATATCAACCCTTGAACACTTGAATGACCTTCATAGCTAGCTTCATAGTCTTGTATATCTCTTGATTGGTACTCATACCTCTTGATCTCCTGCATACATGTCAATGAAATGCAAATGATAATGCTAATGTGAATGAAATGAAACACAACTAGGTAAAGAAATGTTTGTCAAATTTTGGGGTGCAACAGCAGTTCCCCAAGAGAGCCGAGTCTTTGGAAGCCATTCAGGGCATTATTGGTTTTCCCAAGTAGAGAGTTGAATAGCTGATGCTATACTTCCCCATCGGAGTCCGTGTCTCCAGGAAGATTCTAGCTGCGAAGGTCGTGCAGTTTATTTCTGCGATTGACATCGTTCCCTCAGTAGTTTGTGGTTTGTGTACCCAGTTGAGCAAGTACAGGTTCTTGTAAAACTTTGTTCCCCTGCAGAAAGTCGTCGGGGGTTCGTCTCCTCAGGACAAGTCCAATTGAGATTGGTGTGACTTCTTCTCCACAGCAAGATGATTCCTCCTCTCCACCAGAATGGCTCTTTCTCCCTGATAGGGGGATTTTCCCTTCAGCATTTATTTTGCTGATGGGGTCGTAGCATTTTGCATGATTGCTTAGCATTTACCCTAAATGCGTAGCATTTCCACCGTGTGGAGCATTACGCCATTGTCAAACATATGCATATGGAACATGAGCTAGGTCGTTATCGTTCTTGTTTTGCAGGTGTTCCTCCGTATAATGGTTTGCTCAAGATGATTCTTGAATTCCTCAGCAAAGTTGTGCGCTTAAGATGATTCTTAAAAATCTCCAGTGAAGTCGCCAGAGTTGTTTGCTCAAGATGATTCTTAGAGTCCCCGACGGAGTTGTTTGTTCATGATGATTCTTGAATTCCTCAGCAAAGTTTATTCGTTCATAATGATTTCTGAAATCCCCGAAGCAAAGTTACTTGATAGTTCTCCAGAATCCCTAGCGGAGATGTGTCATCCCCAGCAGGTTTTGAACAAAGAAGTTGAAATTTCCCTTGAAGACTTGATGATTGAAGTCTGGTAGCAGTGCCAAACCCTTCCAGACTTACTGATGAAGTCCAATTGCGAGGTCGAAGCAGTTCTCCCAGCTGACGCGGAGCGCCTGATGGCAAAAGATTAGATATCCCTATTTGGTTCATGATTAACTGAGGATTCTATTTCCGATTTTCTGACGAAGTCCGGCTGACGCCCGAGAGTTTCTTTGAATGCCCGACGACATAATTATAGAGATTGTCAAAAGTTCCTAATGACCTGATGAGTCCAGAGAAATCCTTCTGCTGCCGTGCCGCAGAATGCCTGACAGCAATATCAATTATGTACCACCAGTTACCGCGTAACTAGTGAGCCCTTGATGACTTGAGGAAGAAGCTGCAGTGAAATCTGATGATCATTTTGATGGAGATTTGGGCCAGTTGCCGTGCAACTGCCGTTTCAGACTTCAAAGAGTGTCCTACCCACCAGAGTATTGTTTACTTGTGAGGTGGGCAAATTTCCGGTTACCGTGTAACCGGTTCCCCAGCAAAGTTTTCGTGCAACTGTCGTTTCCGATTTCGAAAATGTCCCTACCAATCAGAGTATCGTTTACCTGTGTGGTCGGCAAATCACCAGTTACCGTGTAACCAATGATCACTTGATGACTTGAGGACATAGATGATCATTTTGACGGAGATTTGAGATTAAACTCGTCACCAGTTACCGTGTAACCGGTGATCCCTCGATGATTTGAGGACGCAGTGATATCAGATACATCAGATCAGTATTTCTCCAGCTAGTTGCCGTGCAACTATCATTTCAGTTTCCGAAGATTTGTCTACCCATCAGAGTATCGTTTACTTGTGCGGTTGGCAAATTTCTGGGTTTATGGGTATCCAACCGTCTTTTACCTTGATTGTCTGAGAGTTGTTTGCTTCTCACCCAGTCAGGTCCAAGCCGTTTGAATAGGGGCAGCTGTTGCACCCCAAAATTTGCCCAACATTTCTTTACCTAGCTTGTGTTTCATTGCATTCATATTAGCATTATCATTTGCATTGCATTGACATATGTGCAGGAGATCAAGAGGTATGACTACCAATCAAGGGGATACACAAGGCTATGAAGCTAGCTAAGAGGGTTATTCAGGTTTTCAAGGGTTGAGATCCTCACCAATAAAGCCAAAGATCCTC
The DNA here is from genome assembly GCA_963859935.3 of Lathyrus sativus. NCBI lineage: Eukaryota > Viridiplantae > Streptophyta > Magnoliopsida > Fabales > Fabaceae > Lathyrus > Lathyrus sativus. The sequence goes on along the minus strand of OZ012737.1, from coordinate 322,340,425 downwards.
AGGGAGAGTGGTCGAAGCCAATTGTGTACATCTCCTAACTTGAGAGTTGTGGGAAGTCATCTGATGGTGTTGAAGCCATAGATTTGGACCTAGAGCCTTGACAGAGCTCATGAGAAGTGTTGAAGATCATTTTGAAGCCTAGACAGGTCATTGTGCAAAGGATATGAAGATATACCCAAGATTGGTGCAACTAGGGTTTCATCTGGTCAACCCTAGGATAACTGATGATTTGAAGAAGGTTGAGACCTAATTCAAGAGCCATGTAATCATGGATTGATGTATTGAGATGCCTAAGGGAAGATTCTAAGGTCAAATTATCATGAATCAAGAGTGTGAGGAGTTCCTAAGCTAGGGTTGCTATGCTTGATAGTGTAAAATCCCTGGTTTGATGCCTAACTTCAAGACCACATAACTCAAGATGAGATTCTCACCTCACCTTGACCCCAACATGATTGTTGTAGAGCATGAGCATAGATTTAATTTGAGTACTATAAGTCCTTGATAGGGTTTATAGAACTAAAGTTATGAGCCAGACAAGTTACAGGTCATTAGAGGCATGTGAAGTTGGAGCTTGAAAGTTACCCAACTTGCATGACATGTTTTCCCTAGAAGGATGATTCCTATGAACTTTTGGTCAACATGAATGTTGTTCCTTATCTTCTTAGCTTTCTAGAAAGTACTAGAAGTCCATGATTGGATTTGTAGAACTCAAGTTACAAGCTTTGCAAGATAACGGTATTTTGGGAATTTGGAATTACAGGTCATATTTGGTTATGGGTCCATTTCACTATCTTAGACACCTCAAATGAAATTTTGATCAACTAGAAAGTTGTTCAAAATGGTGTTTTTAGTCCAACCATGACCCAAACATCCATTGATATGGATTGAATATGGAGGTGTATGAAGAAATTTTGAAAAAAGGATAATTAAAAGGCATAAAAAGTGAAAATTCCATTTTTATTCATTCTTGTGCCAAACTTCACAAGTTTGTGCATATTTTGATTGGAAATGACATTTTAAAGACAATGGCAATGTTACATTTTTGGTTTGAGGCTTAATTCATGGACATTGTGTGGATTACTTAGAATTGAAGTAACATAACCAATCTTGACTATAAGATCAATTCAAGCACTCAATCTGGTCCATTCACATTCAAGGGAGGTTAAGCAATGAATTTGAGTGAAGTTTGAGATGAAACTGAGCCTTAAGGCACGACTGTCATAGTTGAACTTTGGAGAAAATTGAAATTTTGGATTAAGCAATTTGGGCCAGGATTGGGCCAGGTTATGATCCAAACACATTCTATTTAAGTCTTGGATCGTATTCAGATGATTTTTTTGGAAGAAATTGGTGAAGAATCCAGTTGTGAAAGTTAGAGTTGGGAGCTTCAAACTCAAAGTCGGTTTTGGCAATTCAAAGAGTTTCAAGAAGAATTGATGATTCAGTTAGCATCAGTGATCATCCTTGAAGGTTTCTGCAGCATTCAAAGTCAAGAATCACACTGCAACTACCTCAATTGCAAGCTTTTTTCCAGGTTTGCATTCTTCAAAATTGATCTAGTTCTAGGCTGTTTTAGCATGAATTTGGCATGTGGTTAGGTTGTAGTGATGACATAGATCATTCTAGGATTGGAATTATGGAGATTAGTGAAGATTCATGATGAGATGCGAATTCTGTTAAGACTTGTACATGGTTGAGGCGTGAGAGTTAAGATGAATTGATTAGTGATTTTTTATCCTTGAGAGGTGAGGAAGATTTCTATGTAATCAATTTGGAGTTTTATGACATTTATGGAATTGAGGAATTTTCTGTTGAGCATCGTGTTTCAAGATTCATGAGGAATTAGTAAAAATGGAGTTGATTTTCGTGCTCAGGGTGAGAAGACGAGTGGATCCATGTATTTTTCTTTGAGTTTCGTGGAGTTTGATTGCATAGCTTGATGGCTCTCGCCGGAGAAGACGGTGGAGCTCTTCTCCGGCCACCGTGGCTGAGTTCCCTCCTTGTACCAGTTTCAAATGAGGAAGATGAACAGGGATCGTTGGATCTGATGAATTTGTTGACTTGGTCTTTGCATCCAGTGGGTGAGATTTAGTCTAGATAGGGTTTGATGAGGTGGAACAACAAGAAGCGTAGGATGAGGCTACTTTTCAATTGAATGGTCCTGATTAGAACGTACTGTGTACTTCAGTCAACCATACCACACCTTGTCACATAGCAATACACACCGTTTTACTAAATGAGCTGGCGCACGCTTGGCTGTGACATTTTCTGAATTCTTTTATTTCTTTTAATTGATTTTTCTATTTTCTTTTATTGTTTTTCATGTTTTAATTCATTTTAATTAGTTTTAATAATCAAAAAATTATGGAAAAAATATGTGGTTGATCCTTGTTTTATTTCTGATTTTTCCATGCCTTTGGATTTTATTTTGGTGTTGTTTTCCATTTAATGTCCATTTTTCTATTTTTGATAATTGACTAAAAATGCATAAAATGGCTTTTTGCTTGCTGATTTTATTACCAATTCATGCTTTTGAATTTGATGTTGATTTTTGGCTGGCTGGTTATAGACATGTTGATGACGTTATAGGATTTTTGTGGTGATTTTTAGATGATTCTAAGATTAGTTTTGAACTAGGTTTTAAGAGCCTTCCCCACATGAACCTTCATTTGACAACTTTTGGTTTAGAATTTCCCTAGTGCCCTTAAACATTGATTTAAGCTCTGGATTGTTTACCATAGGTTCCCAATACCTTTAGGATCCCTTAGGAAAATTTATAGATTTTTAGTGATTGATTTACTATTTTAGTTAGATTTTACATCTAGGATGATTCTAGCATAGTACTTCCCATAGATGAACTTCAAAAGTGTCCTTTAGTTCATGATAAGTTTCCAAACCTTTTGTGAAGGTTTAGTAGACATTTTGATGCCTTTGTAGATTGAATCTCAAGGTTTGATTTGGTGTTTTAGTTCCCTTTAGAGCTTGTAGAATTAGGGTTTTTTAGAGCTTTAGGAGTTTCCTCATTTTTCATAATTGTGGTTTGCTTTGATTTGCATTCCATTTCCTATCCAATGATGCAAGGTTCCTTGTGGGAGCCTAGTCCCTCCTTTGGAAGGACTAAATGCCTACCAAAAAAGGTAAAACCTTTGAGGATACCAATCTTAGATGAGTGGTTGAGTGCCATGATGGATTCCCTTGGTTTCCATCATGCTTCCCCTCATCATGCAATAATCTTTGTGTTAATTCACATCATCTCTTGAGGGAGAAAGTTGAAGCTTGAAGATGTAGTCCTCATTCCCTTTTCTCCTGATGGATGGCTTGGACTAGAAGACAGATTGTTGGGCTGCTTTACTGCTGGAGTGTTATTGTACTGCTATGCTGTTCTTGTTGTTTGACTGTATTTGTGTCACTGTTTAGCTGGTGTGTTGCATTAGAATAGGATTTCATGTAGTTGATACTAGGCCTAAGTGCATTGAAAGGTTGAGCTTGCCTCCTTTTGCTTGTTTGCATGAGAGGTTGAGTCTGTCTCCCTCTGCTTGTCTGTTACTGTTTGGCTTTGCTTGTTGGCTGAAGGTTGAGTTTGCCTCCCTTTCCTGTGTATTGTGTTGTTTTTGCTTGATTGCTCTAGAGGTTGAGTGAGTCTCCCTCTACTTGTATTGCTGCATGGCATGTGCATCTTTACTGTTTATCTGTTTACTGATGTTTAGCTAATGCTTTATCTGTTGTCTGTTTCCCATTGACATGATTCCCTAGGAGTCTCACTTCCTTTGATAAGGAAGTGATGATAGAACTTTAGGCTGAAGCCTTTGCATGATAACATCTAGGAGTTCCCTGTTTCAAACCTCAACCATAGGATGAATCCTTGGCATGACAACATTAGGACTTGATAGTTTCCCCTTAGTTGTGTCCTCACTCTTCTCTCTTCAAACAAATCAAAATATAGTAATAAAGGTTAATTGATATTGTACGTTACGAGCCTTAAGCTACTTAGGAAATGGTTGTGGGAGGGATTCCTTCCCATAATCAGGATGTTTAGTATGGTACCCTTTGGGTGACATGCGACGCATTCACTCCTAGGTCATAATCTCTAGTGCGATATTAGTTGCAAACATCCATAAAAGACAGTTCTTCTGTAAAAGACAGAAAACAAACTTCAAACCTTTTTGCCCCGTGGGCCCATAATTCAAAGGAAAACTTTTCTGAAAAAAAGAGTGTCGTTAACTCCCAATTCTACCGCAAACGGTAACACACAAGTCTCTGACGAGCAAGCTGCATACACCAAACTGCTGGAACTGTTGGTTAACCCTACTCAGAAAAACAGATGTATCTGAGTCCTCGTAATCCGTATTATCCCGAACTACATAAGCTCTGATCTCTCATATCTGTTGAGAGTACGTAGGCACAATACTGATGTATTGGTGAGCCACCTTCCCCTTAACTCGTAGTTAGCTGAACTACGTTGACTCTGATTTCTCGTTCTTTGACGAGAATACGTAGGCATAAAGCGCGATGCTTTGCCGAGTCATTTTTATTTTCTTTTCAGACCAGCCTTGATAGGTAGATAGTAAAACCAACCTTTCAGATAAACACAACAAGCGTGGATCCCATCGAGTACGATGGACGTAAGGGGTGCTAATACCTTCCCCTTGCGTAACCGACTCCCGAACCCAAACATGGTTGCGATGACCTTGTCTTATACCTTTTTGTTAGGTTTTTCCAATCGTTTCCTTTCCCTTTCTGTGGGATAAATAACGAAAGTCGGTGACTCTTCTGTTTTACCGGCACCTTATTTTCGCGGTAGCGACAAAGATCAATCATTTGGGAGTCAGTTAAGTTAGGCCTCTTCGTTTTACTATGATTCCAAACCAGAAATGGTGAACGTCTTATCGTTTCTCGAAAGTCTGTGACACTGACGACCGTATAGGATGTCGAACCTTATCAAATTAGGTACATACCTTGTGAGAGGGAGGGTTATGCAGGAAAATTAACCTCCAACCATCCTGAATTTCTCGTCAGTGAAGACCTTTGATCTTTGATACTTTGATGTTCTGGTATTTTCTCGCTGAGGCAGAATTATGAACATCTTCAGTCAGCAGTGCAACAGTTGTTCAAGGCTTTGTGGAAGATGTGATCCCTTGTCCGTTGCATTATCATTTTTGCACTGCATTTGCATAAGCATCTTCGCATCATTTTGCATATCATTCTTCAGCTGGCCAGAACTCTCACCTTGCCTTTGCCTTAATTCAGCCAGTTGATTCCCAATGCTCGTTCTGAACAAGTGGTGACCGTTGGAAGACGACAACGTGTTTGAAGCAGAATCAAGAAGTGTCAAGAAGTAGGATCAAGTTGAGAGCTATTGGTAGCTATCTCAGGAAACGACCTCCAGAATATTGATACCCCATCAGGTTTTACTATGATGACCAACCCTCTGTATGGTTCTCTGCCCGATGAAGACTTTCTGCAAGTGAACAACCTCACTCAAGCTCAGCCTATGCAACTTTCTGTTGTAAATCTATCAGCTGTCTAAGCTCGAAGATTTCAAGGGTTATCTCCAGAAGCTAGTGATCCAAACAGGAAGACGTCCTCAACATTGATAGTCTTGGGGCTTTTTATCATTTGCATTTGTAGTTTCTTTCCTGTTGATTGCTGCTTGCTTTTAAACATTGTTTATTTTGAATGGTAATATTAATGAAGTGATTATGCATTTTTCTAAATTAATCATGGCGCGTTCACTCATTTCCCATTTATCACAAAGCACATACACATACACCTTTTATCCATTCCACTTCATCACTGTTGTTTAGCAAAGATTGGAGGGAGGATGACAAAAACTGAATGCTCATAATTCCTGATTATATGCTTTCGGATAAAATCCTGCTGATGATGTACAAGCATTGTTTCAAATACCCTAAACACCGGAGAGATAAGGAGTTAGTCCCTAGTTAACCACTTTGAGCCTAGAAGTAGAAGTTTCTTTCAGACTTTCAAACTCTCACATCTTAACCTGGGGCATGGTAGTTGTCAGTTAATTTGACCGAGTGTTCAATTTTTATAGAGGAGTGTCCCCATTCGAGGACCAATCACATCTTATCCCTCTCAGGAGGTCATCCCTCATCAACCACAATGGTTAAGCCTCACCAATCAGGAATGAGACAGTCACAACCCTTTCGGAGAAATCAAGACAGTCAGTGTCACACGACTTGTTTCAAAAAAAAGAGAAAGAAAGCCCGCTAAGTTGAAAGTTGGAAAGCAAATATTTAGGCAAAATTGGGGCATCCCGCTGGACTTTAAAATATAAAACTTAAAAAATCAGTCCAGGAAAAAGTTAGGGAATAAAATAATAAAAAGAAAGGATCTCAGAAGAAAAATCCTCAAACAAAAACAAAGTCGTGTGACTACAGACACAGAAGACAAAAGGGGTAACTGTCACACCGAAAAGCCTTGTGGGTTCCTCAACCATCACTCCTACCATTCAATAAACCTTTTGAAGGGGTGAGCGATTGTGCCAAGTTAACTAAACGTAGGATTGGAGATCATCATGGAGAAGGGGTGGGTACAAATCATACTTTGAGCCTAATATCCTTTGTTTCAATAATCGTGAACCAGACCACGATTCAACCCATGAAAGACCTAATTGAGGCATGGTTATTCTGAAAGCATACTATCACAAGGTTGCATAAACTGACTCCTCACATATTTGCTACTCATCAGCATCGGTGTCATTATCCTTGCTATGTCTTTCACACCAATCAAATCAGCACTACGCCTGGACTATTGGTCCATTCGTCTCACTATCACGACACTTAATAAATGACATTTCTTTCAAAATCTGCATGAGCATCGCATTAAAATTACCATTCATGAACAAACAATTTTAATTGCAGATCAGTAGTTGACATGGAGGAAATTCCAACAGGGAGCAATCAAACACGACTAGATCATTCAGCAGTCTGGATCTGGGGCATTGGCATATGAAGAGTTTGGAATCAGTCAGTCTGAGACAAATCCCCAAGCATCGGTTGATTATGGGGCAAATCATTTAAGAAGCGGTTGATCAGAAGTGAATTATCTCAACACTCTATCAATCAGGGGGCAGGTCACCTGAGGATTTTGTTGATTTGAGGGAAGATCCTCCAATGTTCAGTCAGGATAAGTTAAGTCGCTTCAACGCTCATTCAGGGGAAGGTCACTACAAGAGTATATTAAAGCCAACCATCATGAGAGTCGGTTAATCAAGGATGAATCCTTTCGTGGTATAGATTCTGGGGCAAGCCATCTCGAGGTCGTCTCATGGAAAGCTACTTTCTTTTCAGGGTGGATTTTCCCAAGGATCAAATTGGGGCAAGTTACTCAAATAAGTTCATTTTCGTCAGCAACTGGTGAGTTCAAGTTGAGTGTCGGGGAATCGTGCCATCACCTCATCAAATAACCTGAACCTTTTGAAAAGGCCTTTCTGTCATTGGATTTTTCATCTCATAGCTTGAACCTGATACCTGTTAGAGCTTTGTAACCAAGACACTTCCAAAGCCCAGTTCTCGTCTGGCAAACCTTCAGTCCAGTTCTTGTCTGGCAAACCACAAAGTCAGTTCCCGTCTGATACCAAAACTAGAAGTCAGTTCTCGTCTGACAACTTAACTTTTTGCCACCAGTTCTCGTCTGGTAGTCAACCCTTTGAATACCAGTTCTCGTCTGGTAGTTCCCCTTCAAAATCCACTTTTATTGGTAACCAAAAATAAACATCCAATCACCATAAACCTGGTCCTATCCCTAAACAAAAAAGCCCAACAGTATTCCCAGTGGCTCACATGCTATCACATTCCCCGACATGAGGCTCGATTGATCTCACTTCTCCATAGTAAAGATTTTGTATTCCCACAGGGTGAAGATATCGTATCAGGAGTATCTCCCCAGCAGGTTAAGATTGCGGTGTGCATTTATCTCCACCAGGTATTTGGGATTATTCCCCCAGCAGTGGAGCAAGTTCATTGTTGTTCCCTATAGAGTGATGATGTCAGATCAGAAATATCTCCACAGCAGGCATATATTGAGGTTATCCCCAGCAGGTTGAGATTGAATTTCCCCAGCAGCGGAGCAAGTTCATTGTTGTTCCCCACAGGGTGATGATGTCAGATCAGAAATATCTCTCCAGCAGGTTGATATTCAGGTTATCCCTAGCAGGTTGAGATTGAATTTCCTTGGCAGTGGTGTGCACTTATCCCCTAACAGGTTAAGAGTTTGGGATTATCCCCAGCAGCGGAGCGAGTTCAGTGTTGTTCCCCCACAGAGTCTATGATATCGACTCATATCCCCAAGCAGAGGTTGATATTGATGAGTCTTATTCTCATATCCCCAAGAAGAGGTTAATGATGATTCCCTCAATGAGTATGCCCCAGAGAATGTTATTCTACATCCTCAGCAGGGAGAGTTTGGGATAACTTCCCAGTAAATCTTATTCTTAATCCCTAGCAGATTGAAATTAATCTCCAACAAAGTGGAATCCCCGGCAGAGTGGAGTCATTCCTAGCAGTTTGCTTTGTTCCCAGAAGAGTTGCATTCTGGAAGGCCATCCAGGGTTGTCTTCCCTAGTAGGGATGATTTGGTTCCCCAGAAGAGTGGTATTCTGGAAGGCCGTTCAAGGCATTTTCCTCAGTAGAGTTGATTTGATCCCCAGCGGATTAGATTTTGTTCTCAGCAGGGCAGTTTACCCAAGAGAGTTCTTTTCCAGGAGGCCATCCAGGGCTTGTTTTTCCCAGCAAAAGTCCAATCGTACTTGGCACCCAGTCATCCCCAGCAGAGTTGGCTTCATCTCTTCAGCATTTATTTTGCTGAAGTGGTTCCTTTGCATTTGCATTGTGCATAGCATCCTCCCAAACACGTAGCATTTCCATTTCGTATGGAGCATTACGCTATATTCAAACATATGCATTCGAAGCATAAGCCAGGTTGTTACCTCTTATTTTCAGATGTATCTTCAATAGATATGGTGTATTTCTTGGGCCTGTGTGGTATCCAGACCCTAGCAAAGAATCTTTGTTAGATGTGTTAATCTCATCATTTTCTCCCCAACAGAGTTTACGTGGTTAAGTTCATTCTTCTCCAACAGATTTCTTCTTTCAGATTGTGAATCGACGGATTCTCTTATCGACTTAGTGTTGTTTCCTGTTTTAATTAACGGATGTCTGCTTTGGATAGCAGATGTTACCGACTTAGCATCGTTGCCTGTTTTAATTAACGGATGCCTCCTTTGAATAGCATATGTTACCGACTTCGTGTTGAGCCGACTTAGTGTCGTTGCCTATTTTGATTAATGGATGTCGAGCCTATTTTTATTTAACAGATGCCTGATTGTGAAATCAAATGTTTACCGACTGCGTGTAGAGCCGATTTTATGTTGATGCCTGCGTGCTAGCAGATGTTTTACCGGCGGATGTCGAGCCTGTTTGTTTAACAGATGCCTGATTGTGAAATCAGATGTTTTACCGACTGCGTGTCGACCCGACTTTGTGTCGATGCCTGCGTATTAGCAGATGTTTTACCGGCAGATATCGAGCATGTTTGTTCAACAGATGCCTGCGTGTTAGCAGATGTTTTTCCGACTGCGTGTCAATGCTTTCTAATTGGTTGTGAGTTAGCTCACTTTCCTCACAACTATTAGATGCATTTCTCCAGTGATCATATTTCCACTTTGGTGGACAACTCTATAGTTTACTATCCCGTGGTTGGAAAATTTCTGTGTTCTTTTGTATTCAATCCCCTTTTACCTTGAACGTTTGAAAGCGGTTGCTTTTCATACCTTCAAGTCCAAGTCGATTCAATAGGGGCAGATGTTGCACCCAAAAATTTGCCCACCTTTGACTGGCTTTTGCTTCGCATTTCATCTGCATATCATTTAGGTTGATCATTTCTCGCATACTGCCCATGTTATCAGCAGGAATAGATTATCGGGATTACAACCGCTTTATTCACGTTTTAGACAGTTTAAACAAGTTCAAGTGATGAGATTTATGTTGAAATCGAGCGAAGGTTGTTCTCTTCCTGGTGGTTTGGTCCGTGTTGGTAATTTTGTTGCATTTGCTTCTTGCCCCTTTTTTATTCGTTTTTATGTCGTGTGTTGATTTAGGTTTATTTTAATTGTTTAGAAATAGACTTAGATTTTAGATTTAGAAATAAAATTATAGCTAGAATATTTAAGTTAGAATTTTAATTAGCATAGATTTTAGATTAGAATTTTAGTTTTAGATTTTTAAATAGATTTAACTAGAATATATTTTTATTTTAGAGTTAAATTAGATTTTTAGCATAGAATTTTAATTATATTAAAATAGAGTGTAGAATTTAAATCAGAATTTTATTTTTTATTTAGAGATTAGAAATAGTTTTTTGATTAATTAAGTTAGATTAGAACTTAGTTTAGAATTAGTTTTTAATTAGATTCGATTAATTAAATTAGAACTTTAATTAGATTATAGAGTATATTATTTAGAATAAAGTTAGAATATTAATTTACATTAGATTTAGAATATTAGTTATTATTAAAAATTTTAATTAGAATTTAAGTTTAGAAATAGGTTTAATTTTTATTTTAATTAGTTATGGGATTTAATTAGAATTAGATTTTTAATTAGTTAGAATTAGATTTAAATTATAAATGGTTAGTCATAATTAGAATTAATTAGATTTTATTAGTTTAGATTAAGAGTTAGGTTTTTGGTTGATTAGTTATATTAGTTTTAATATTAGAGTTAGAATTAGTTATTAGGAGTTAGTATAGATTATTAACAAAAGATTAAGTAAATAGTACAACATTCCAAATTGGCCACAAACGGACAGAACAACAGCCAGCAGTGCCACGTGTCTCCTGTATAAAGGCCATGCCCCTATTCATCATCCCTAACATTCCAGAACCCTAATCCGCCGCCCATTGTTCACTCTCTCTCAGCAAAATCTCCAGTCTCCCTTTTCCCTATTCACGATTTCTTCTCCCTCTCCATTTTCAAACCCAAAAACCTTCCTCTACCTCCATCCAACCCTACCGCCGAACAACCCATCTCCTTCGACATCTTCATCAATTTTCGAACCAAACTCAACCCCTCTTCTTCTTCACGAGGAAGACGAACAAACCAACCACAAACTCATCACCGAACCTTCAATCAACCTTTCACAGTAAACACAACAAACTCCAATACAATACCAACCCCTCAAAACAACCTACAAATTTGTCACTCAAAGTCCTTCAAAAACTAATTCTGAATACCAATATAATCTCCTCTAAAACCCATAACTCACCAACATCTCTCCATTTTTCCACTTCATCAACTTCAACCCTTGTCTCATTTCTTCAATCACCGCAAACCCCTCATCATCCCCTTCATCTCATCGAAACCCAAAGCTTCCTCACCAATTCCTAATGTGAAGTATCAGCAGTACAAACTTCCCCCTTTCAATTTCGAAATCCACAAACCCATTTATTTTCCAAAACAAACTCCACCGTCGTCATCTCATCACAACCTTTCAACCCCTGTTCTTCATGAAATCCTACACGAACCACTCAAACTCGCTGCCGTTCACCTTCCATGCAACTCAAATCCATAACCAAACCGAAACAGGACATAGAAGAAGAGGTCAAAGCGAGTGCCAAGGAGGAGGATGAATCGCAAGTTGATACCAAGGCTGTTACCAAATTCACCAGCTTTTGATTTGTTCTGCTTTTCCGTTTTTCATTTGATCTAGAGTTTTAGTCTATCGTATTTTGGTTTTATTTTATAAAAAGATTGTGGACTAATAATGATAATGTGAGTCTTCTGTAAACCTTTTTTTTAGATTATTAATATAATTTTCAAATATTGTTTTTTTGAATTTTCTCTAATACGTTTTCTAAAACTAGTTTAAGAATTGCATTCTTTTATTATTTTTCTATAATTAATTTTTTAGAAGATTTTTTAATATTTTTTAAATAGATAAGTTTTGTTAACATTTTCTATTTTAGTTTCTTTTAGAGATTATTTTAATTTTTTTTCTAGAGATTATTATTTATTAACCTTTGAGGACTTATTTCCTCTTTTGGGTCGATGAAGAGACCTCAATACTTTTCTGTCAAATTATTGATGAAAAAAGATAGATTCGAGACCACTTTTCTCTTCTCCTTTTCATTTTCGACTTTATTTCATCTTTTTTTATTTTCACCATTTTTTGGTCGATGACGAGGCTTCCGTAAACTGTTACCAGTCAAACTATTGATGAATAATGTTGGATCTGAGACCACCTCCTTTCTCTCCTCATTTCTTCTTCTTTTCGATTTTATTTTAACTTTCCTCGATCGATGAAGTCTTGTATTCGTAAGCGTTAGATTATCGAAGTCGATAACCTTCCCGATTTCAAATATATGGAAAAGGACCATTTGGGTCATTTTCTTTACTTTGGGATCGTGATAGGCTACATTCAATTAATCGATATAATGTTTGCGATTAAGACGAGATCCTACTTTTTGGACCGTGCAACACGATTAAATCGGAGAATGATCCTCAATATCATTTCTCTATCTTGTCTGTAGCACGGATGTCAATCACACGACTTCCTATAGTTTGACTTCCCTCATAAGTCAAGCTACGATGATTTAGCGTCACATTGGTCCCGATTCGATTCATTAACGCTTTTGAACTTTATTTCTAAACCATAACCGCGATGAGTGTTGTGAGTTTCAAGCGTTAGATACGTAGGAAATGATAAGTGGGGGGCCTCTCCGCACATCGTCTAGAGTGTTTAGCGTTTACCCTTTGGGCAATATGTGATGCATTCGCTCCTATGTCTTAGGATTTAGCGTATTACGCATCCCAAACCAAGCAATTCCCTTCCGTTTAGGCGTTCCAGGCCTAGGCCCCTTTTCTCTTGCATCCGTGTGATCGAGACCCCTTTTCTCTCGCATATGTGCGATCGAGACCCCTTTTCCCGTAGTTAGCCGAACTACGACTGCTATGATTTCTCATACTCGTTGAGAATATGTAGGCACAATACGGTGATGTCTTGGCGAACACTCTCCCTTATTTTCCACACCTTTACCCAAAGAGTATGTTACTTTTCCGTTTTACCGCAAACAGGCATCGTCCCTAACTACTGGAATGGAGATTTAACATCACTCATCAAAACACCTTGACCCGTAGTTGCCCGAACTACGTTTGCTCTGATTTCTCATACCAGATGAGGATATATAGGCACAAGACGGCGATGTCTTGGCGAGCAACCTTCCCCCTATCACCTGTAGTTTCTCGAACTACGTTGACTCTGACTTTCCCATTGCACGAGGGAATACGTAGGCATAGGGCGGCGATATCCTATCGAGTCATTTCTTTCCGTTCACCCCCGTTTAGCAGTAGTATTAGATAGTTTTCACCCATAGATTAGACAACAAGCATGGATCCCGTTGGGTACAACGGACGTGAGGAGTGCTCATACCTTCCCCTCGCGTAACCGACTCCCGAACCCAAGATTTGGTTGCGATGACCTTGTCTTTTCCCTTTCTTTTAGGTTTTCTTTGATCGTTTCCTTTCCCTCTCTTTAGGATAAATAACATTCGGCCGACCCTTTTTCGCAGTAGCGACAATATGTCCAGGAAATCTCCCCGACACATTCGGGGAAAAGCTCCCCTGGTAGAAGACCCAGAATTTCCATTGGGAAACCACCGGAAAGCTCATAAGTAAACCGGAATTAGTGTTTCCCGCCGGCGACGAACGCCTCTGTGTCGCTACAATATCAGGATAAGCTAAATCCTAAAGTATCTAAATCCTAAGCTCCTAAAGGTTCCAGCGACTCCAGAAGTAGAAGAAAGTGGCCAAACCATCGTCTGCCACTAATAGCCACCGGAAAACAGCCCTAAAACTACTTCGTTACGACCCTAACCGCTTTCAATCTAAGAAGCATGTATCAATGAAACATACAACAAGCAAGGAATTCGTGTACTTACATGGTCGAAGACGAGTTTCTAGGTTTGAACGGCTCTGGCCGGTGCAGGTACGATGGTCGATCAGAACTTGATGGCAGCGGAAGGTAGAAAGCAGAGATAGAGAATGAAGGTAGAGAGAGAAGCGAAAAGTGAAAATGAGCAGCTTCTCGCTCTATTTATAGGCAATTCCTGGCACGTGCACGAGCACGCGTGGCTAGGGGCATCATTATGACCCTAGCCTAGCCATTATTATACATTAAATACATCACACGACTCGAGGCATGCGTGGAGCTTCCCCTCTTCAGATCCCATCAATCGTTGGTTTCGCCATACCTCGAGCTCCTCGACAAGCAATGTAACAGATGCCCGGGCATAAATTCCCTCAGAAACAAGTTAACAACCCCATCTCTACGGCTACCGACGACCTTTCTCGGAATGCATATTATCCTTGACTCATCACTCCATGCTTGGAAGCAACGACTTATGCGGCTACTACTCCGGACGGACCCAATAGATAGGCATGGCCCAATCCACTTCTGCTCCCAGAACATCCCAATTGCCTAAGTCCTACCAATTGGGGGAGCATTTACCTTTCTGCCCCTCCAACAAGGGAGATTGACTGGTTTACCCCTAGGCCAATATTTCTTCCCGTCACGCAGGGCTCCACCATCCAGAAATAGTTGGGACGCTTGTGACTGTAATTGCGCCTCTGTACATAGAAACGACTAGTTATGGGTACCTCTGCCCATTCCAATGACTTGTTTCTGGAAGTTACCTATTCTTAGGGAAACAGTTATCTCGCCCAAAAAATAGGGACCAATGGCCAAGCGCTTGGGGCACTATAAAAACCCTCTCATTTGAGAGGGTCAGGTATTTAATATTCACCCTGATACATACATATTATGCACATTCCTTCTTTCTCCTGATTCTTACTTTAGCATCAGAGTGCCTTGCAGGTACACCCCTTCCTCCTCTTTCACACCAACATCACAGACTATTGTATCTGGCCCACTTCAGATTCTGATCAGCAGTCAAGATCAGTTTATGTTTTGGTTAATCGATTAACAAAGTGAAAAAAATGAGAAAAATGGCTTTTTGCTGTGTTGTCTTGCTCTGGCTCGATTTTTTTGACTTGTCAAAGAAGACATGGAAATAAAAATATGAACCTTAGTGTCTTTTGAGTAATAAACAATTAAATATTAGGAAAATCTTGACCAAATGATTTTGAATTGTTTGTAGATCACCTTTAACTTTGTTCAAATGAATTTCATTCGAACTGAGGAACTGGTATTTGGTGTTCTTGATTCTAGACCTTCTTTTGAAAAAAGAGTTAGTAAAGGAAAAAAAACATATTTTAGGTATTTTGATTAGGGTTAGTAAACATGAACATCAAATAAAAGCAAACAAAAAAAACACATAGCCGTCGCACCTCGAAAAATACACAATCGAGAAACGCGACCCTCGCGCTAAAGGCACGGAATGCGGTTCGAAAGAGTTGCCACCGAACTTTATTTATCCCAAAAGATGGGAAAGGAAAGTATTGAGAAAACCTTTTAAAAGACAGATAAGAACACGGTCGTCGCAACCACGTTCCGGGTTTGGGAGTCGATTACGCAAGGGGAAGGTGTTAGCACCCCTCACATCCGTTGTACTCAATGGGAACCTCTTAGTTCGGTTTGTGATGAACGTTATCTAAGCTTGTTTGTTTTCTTCACAATAATAAATGTGAAACAGTAAGGTAAAAGGAAATTGTTTCTACGAGAAAATGGGTGGTTTAAGAATAGGGTGCTCGCCAAGGATTGGGGCCCTTGTGCCTACATATGCTCATTCGGACGAGAATGAGAAATCAGAGCTTTCGTAGTTCGACTGTGGGAAAAGGTTAGAGTGGAAACGGAAGATGGATGGAATTGTGCTTGTCAAGATCATCGCAATCTTGTGCCTACATATCTTACATTCAAATGAATGAAGAATCAGAGCGCTCGTAGTTCGTGGAGACGACCACGAAAAGAAGGGGATTGAGATGTTGAAGTTTGGTTCGGAAACGAAAGATTGAATAACAAACAACCCAAGGGGTGTGCCTAGAGAGCTTTCACTCAAGAGTCCAAGGAATGCAAAATTCCAAGAACTCGCTTCTTTTGGGAGATGATTGAAAAGGTTTGAGGAAGGTTAAATGTTTTGGATTCGAGAGATTAAATGAACAATAACCCAAGGGACGTGCCTCGAGAGAGTTCATTTGAAAATCCAAGGAATGCTAGATTCCAAGAATCTCTTCTTTCGAAGTTAATTACGAAAATGTTTGATAAATGTTAAGTGTTTTAAGACGAAAGGTTGAATGAATGACAACCCAAAGCGTGTGCCTCAAGAGCCATTCATTCAAAGATCCAAGGAATGCTAGACTCCAAGAGTCTTCTTCTTTTGTTATTGATTAAGAAAATAGTTTGAAAACGATAGAGTCAGATCGTTTGTGAAAAGAGGTTGATGGTGAGGCAAAAGGCGTTCGACTTACGAATTTGGATAGAGTACCACTTGACGTTGGATCAAGGGTTTGCGAAAGAGGGTGAGAATTGATACTAGTCCCTAGGGGTGCTCCTAATAATGAAACCACGACAAAATGTGCAACTGTGTGCATTAGGTTGATGGTGAATGCTGACGAGCAATCGACTTACAGAGGTGTTTGAAAATGGTTCAATGACGAATCGAGAATTAGTTTGAAAAATGGTTTAGTTTATTATAGTACCTAGGGGTTCTCCCAGTAAACAACCCACAATCAAAGCAATACAAATGTGTGCATCAAAATTGGAGCGGGGTAAATGTAAGTTACATGGGATTGCACAAAATAAAAGGGTTCATTGTAAGGTAGCCCAAGAGGAAGCCGTGTGTGCATGAGGTGTCCTAAACTAAGCCTTGTGCAAGAGTCAGACAAAACTCCAAGTTAGGGTTTCTGTATATAGTCCAAGTTTCGTTGCTCGGAATATTAACCACAGTCCACCAATTTAGGCTTTTAGGGTTTCGATTGTTATTAGTGTGTTTTCGAATAGTATGAATAAGATATGAATAATATGAATATGATATGAACAATGTGAATAATATGACAAGATATATAACAATATAATCCAGATAATATTCACAATAGTATAATCAATATAATATTAACAAGTACATGAACAATGATAATAAGATCAAGATATATTGACTGAAATTAAAATAAGAGTATACTGACGGAAATTAAAGTTAGTTGTTAGTTGTTATTGAATGAATCGAGTCAAAATGTAGTGCTAAACCGTTGTAGCTCGATCTGTGACGAAGATCAAATTATAGGAGGTTGCACAAGTTGATATTCGTGCTAAGATACAATGGAGAAATGATATTGAGGATCATTTTCCAAAGTAATCGTGCCACAAGAAACAAAAAGGTGACGGTCTCGTCTTAATCACAAACTCGCGTTGATTAATCGAAGGTAACCTATCACGATCCTAAAGTATAGAAAATGATCTTGATGATCATTCCCTATAGATTTGAAATAATGAAGGTTAACAAACTCAATAAATCAATGTTTATGAATAGAAAGACTTCATAGACCAATATGAAAAGGAGAGAAAAGAAAATAATAAAATCGGTGTCATCTTAATCAAGAATTTAAATCGGTAAATCGACAATCTATGATATTAGACTTTCATTGACCAAGATGAAAATAAGAAATCAAGAATGAAAATGGAATTAAACGAGAGGTAAAATCGAAAAGAAAATGGTCTAATCTTAATCATGGATTTTCAACCCAGGATCCTTAGATAATCATCGACCCAAAGTAATAAAAGAAATTGGAAGTGGAATCAATTAATTAAAAACTTAGACCAAAATATATTAAGAGTAAACAATCAATAAAAAATAATAAGATTTTAAAAAAAATAAAATAAATTGATAAAAAAACAAAACAAAAAGGGAAGGGGTGATGACAAATCAAGGTGGCGAAATGGGTGGAATCAATTGAGCTTAAAGCAAGCCCATCATCCACACCCAATGTTACGCGGCTAAACAAAAAAAAGGGTGGTATGAATAAAATGACACAGGCTCTCGTGAAGGCCCAAAATCCATCAGCACAATCCTTTTCAAAGAGAAACGTTGTGCAAGTTTGAACAAACTTAAAGGTCAACACTATACAAATTGAAAATAAAAAGAGAAAACAAGACAACGACATTGGAAGAAACGTCATGCCCAGCGGGAAAAAAAGCCATCTCCAACCTTCACTGCTATTCGCGCTTCCGTTCATATCGTCTGAAGATCATGAACTTTATCAACAATGCAAGGTGAAGCAAAGTGAAAAACACCAACGTAACCGTGCACAGCAGCGAGGATCCTATCGTAGTTGAGAAGGTCAATCTGGAAGAGACGGAGATTGATTTGTGCTCCTTCGAGAGCTTCTAGATGTTTCGTTTCAAAATCAGGTTTGCAACTCTGTTTCGATCTTGTTTTCAAGGTTCTCGATCTCTTCTTCTACTTCTACATCTTTCTCTGGTTTTGGTTTATGGTTATTTTTATGCGTTGATGATTATTGAAGAAGGTTGGGTTGAGGTTTATGAGGGAGGATTTTAGGTTTGATTAAGGTTTTGGGTGAAGGAGATTTAAAGATTTATTTGCTGGAAAAATTGAAGGTGGGTAAAAAACTTATTGGTTTTTTTCTTTGTAGAGTTTTTAGGTTTAACACCCCAAAATTTTCCTCATCGTTTTTGATTTACTGGCTTATGTTTCTCTGCATTTTTTGATTCTGCATATCATGGTATTGGCTCTTGAGACGTGAGATCAAGGTTTTTCATGGCTTAGGGTTCTCTTTAATTACAAGAGTTTAAACAGTGAGCGTCGGAGGGGTCGTTATTTATTTTTCCCAGCAATCAGGTGGCCAATTTTATTTTATTCAGTAGATTATTTTCAGCACAGGAGACAGGTCACAAGATATCTCAGGTATTCTCATATTTATAATGTCAAAGGGCAAGTTTCAGAGGCTTAACAAGGCTCAGAACGTGTGACAACGGGCGAATGTGCAAGTTTCCCTCCAAATGGCGCTATTTTTCAAAATTTGTGAGTGGTTAGCTGATTAACCAATTTGCACTAGCAAATGGATAATCGACTAACCATAGTAAATTTTGCCCAGTAATGTGCATTTTCAATGCTGCCACTTTTGGGGTCTATTTTGATCACTTGTGAATTTAATTTTACACCAGGAGAAAGATCTAGAATCACTCTAAATTTTTATTAACTCTCAAAATCAATTCAATTTCCCTCCAATTTTCCATTCCTAATCTCATTCCAATTTTCAAAACCTCACTCCAAATCATAATTCTACTCCTAATCAAGAGCCTATTTAAATAAATTTGCTCCAAACCTCCACACAATTCACCTTCATTTTTCTGATCTCTCTACACATTGCTCTAAAATTCTCTCAACTTTTCTACACTCCAAAACTCCATTAAAGCTCTTTCACTTGAGTTCATTGATTCTTCATAGGAATCTTTGAGTTCTAGAGCTAAACCTCCATCATTCATCTCCATAATCTTTAATTCATCATTTGATTTTCGTTTGGATTTGGATATGATCTTGGAAGCAAGTTTATAAGTGATTCTTGGATCAATTTTGGCTTATTTTGGCTTGTTCATCACTTCTCTTGCAAGAAATCTCTTGGATCTTGAAGATTTATTGGGTTTCTAGCTTGGATATATCAATTTACAGTGAATCAACACTTACCAAAGCAAATCTCAGCTTTAAACGTTGGTTAATTCTAGATCTAATTTTGTTTTGAGCTTATTTGAATAATCACAATGTAGATCTTCAAGTTTTGATTGATTTTGGTGATTTAGATCTTTGTGATTTGTGATCTCAATGCTTGATTAAGTTTGGTTGATGTTTGATCACTGATTTTTTATGTTAAATTTGTGCATAATTGATTACATGATCATTTGGATGATTGCACATCGAGTTAATTAATGAAAATGCTTTTGAGTTGTTGTTTTCATGCTTCTGGTGCAGTGTTAATTGACTAACCAATTGCAGTATAAAACTGATTAATCGATTAACCAGTATAATTTCTGAATTTTTCAAGTGGTTAATCGATTAACCAGTTTGCACTAGCAAATGGTTAATCGATTAAAACTAGACCAGAATGTGATTTTTGGTTGTTTTCAAGCATGTTTTGGTTTCTTTCCACCTCTAACCTTCATAGATTGATATGATGCATTTGTATGGACTATTTTTGACTTGTTTCATCATGCTTGATTGTTCGATTGCGATTCTTCAATGCGTGACTTTTGATTTCCATTTGGATGCTTAACATGTTCATGTTGCTTGATTGATGTGATGATCATATGATTTGCTTGCTTATATCATGTTAATGATTAATTGTTGATGATTGTCTTGCTGGACTTATGATACATGTTTGCATTTGCTTACGATTCCGTTTGTCGCATGATCGTTTAATTGCGTAATTCATGTGAAAAGCATGTTGATCTTGTCGACTCTTGATGGTGCAATATTATTGAGCGTTGGTGTTTGATTGTTGATGCATGTCCATTCTTGCATGATATTTGTTCGTGATTGATGTTTGCTCATGTTGGTTGCATTGAAACATGTTCGTTGCCCTGCTTTCTACAGTTGTCTTATTCTGAATTTGCATGCTGTCTTTGTTATGCTTGCTGCCTGCCTGCCCTTTTACACCTACTTTTATGCTGAATTAGTAGCTGTTAAATGTTGTTGTGCTGCCTTGTTGGATTTTTGTGGCTGTTTTATGCTGGAGGCGTTGTTGTAGGAGCTATTTTTACCTTGTTTTCTTGCTTGTTGCCTTGTCTTTGCATGCTTCCTTAGGAATCCTAGTCTAATTTAATTTCCGATTAAATTTGGAATAAGATAGACACTAGGAGTGTAATCCATGCATGATAAAAAGTAGGCTAGTCCCTTTTAACCTCAACCTTAGGTCCATATTTTGCATGCTAACATTAGGATAAAAGTTCTTTTTCGCATCCTGACTTTATGGCCACTTTGCATGACAACGTTAGGACCGAGTTTCCATTAGACCTTTCGTGCATCTTTCTCTCTTGTCATCTCAAAACAATTCTAACACACTTAATAAAGACGATGAATGTTGTGCTCCACGAGCCTTAAGCATATGGGAAATGAGGAGTGAGGGGTTTCTCCTCACTTGTCTAGACTGTTTAGTGTACGCCCTGTGGGCGATATACGATGCATTCGCTCCTATATCATAGTCTTTAGTGCAACGTGATTCACAAAGCAAACTAATTCACTTCACTAAAACTCACAAACAAATGTCAAGCCTTTTTATCCTCTGGGATTGTGTTTTAAACTCATTTTCAGAAAGAGTATGTTACTTTTCTGTTCTATCACAAACATGCATCTACCCTAACTACTAGAATGGGAACTTAACGTCACTCATAAAAAACACTTACCAACCTGTGGTTTCGTTAGCCGAACTACGTTTGCTCTGATTTCTCATACCAGATGAGGATACGTAGGTATAAGACGGCAATGTCTTGGCGAGCAACCTTTCCCCTATCACCCATAGTTTTCCGAACTATGTTGACTCTGACTTTCCCATTGCATGAGGGAATACGTAGGCATAGGGCGGCGATGTCCTATCAAGTGTCTTTATTTTTCTTCATTCTCATTTCCATTTAACAGTAGCTTATAGAAAGGTGTTTCTTTTATAGGTCCCCCTCCTTTCACTTTATGAGTGAAAAACTGATTGGTTTTTTTTTTGCAGAGTTTTTAGGTCCCCCTCCTTTCACTTGTGAAGGAAGGTGTTTCTTTTATTGAGAGCTGTGAATGGTATATTGGTCTTGAAGATGAGAGGAAATTAGTGAAAATTGTTGATGCAAGGTTTTCACGATGCTGCGTGAAATTTCGTACATGATGTGTGTCCTAGTAGATGGGTACGATCTTGTGCGTCTGAGCATGGAGGCAGGGTATTAGAATATGTCGCGTATGAATAGTTTGTGGCTTGCTGAAGATAAGAGTTTGTGCCTGAAGTTTCATTGTTTACTGATGTTGCGCAAGGTGTGGATTTCCTGAAAACTGAGGATGGCTGGTGTAAATCGTGACTTGTTGCAATGCTAGCTGGAGCATGTGGTATAAAGCGTATGAGGTTATTGGTTGTATCATCTGTTTTTTTTTGCTTTTGTAACATTGTGAAATAAATGGGTTTCTATAAAAAAAAGTTCTCTCTTTTTTTTTTAAATGGGTTTGTAATAGGAAAGAAAATGGTAATGGTTTTTTTGGTCTTGAATTTTGTAGAACATTTTTGTATTAATGGGCTTAGTAATGACAATACGGACTTATGAATTGGAATTTTATTTTTGTAGCATTTTTATGAATGGATGATGTATTGGACTTGAAATAAATTGTGAATTTCTTGTGGACTTTGATAATGTCATTTACACCCTCCACATTTGCTCGGAACCGTATTTGAAATTGTCTTGCTTGAACTAATTCTTGAATCAATGATTCAATCAATTCTTGAGAAATGACTAAAAATGAATCAATATTGACATTGCCTTTCTCTATGCTTGAATTGACTCCAAAAATCAACAATCCTGAATCTTCGCTTAAAATTGAATAAAGAATCGGTTCCATTTTGAACAAACAATAATCACTTTTACACAGAGGCTTTGGACATCATTTCATCAAATGAAAACTCAACATGAACCAAACTGCCTGCTTGAAACCCTAGCCACAAATGGATCAATCTTGAACACTTATCCACTATCCTCACTATCAAAACTCCTGAACAACATTATGGACCAACTGAAAAACCCTAATTTACCATGTTCTGCTCCTTGATGATCTTCAATTGTGAAACATTGAGAATTTGACATAGCTTGACAACTTGATCCTCACATAGATAACTTGATTATGAAGCAAACCCTTGTTTGACTAGGATTAGGTCAAAACCAAATGATCCTCAACCACTACTACACCCACACCTGATTATATACCCTCAAATGAAGCAAAAACTTAGGCAATAGGAAAATACATATTTTTGGATATTTTGGATAATTGTTAGTGGTTAGATGTACAAATGAAAATTATACCTGTAGGACAAATTTAGGGTATGACAGATGCCCCTATTTTATTGGCTTTAACCTAGAAAGATAGACTGCTACGACGTTCATTCTTTCAAGGTATAAGGCAATTAGATATGAAGAAAACCCTGAATTTGTCTGAAAAGAAAGAAAGTGTTTGGAACTGGAATACTGGATATTTTGCAAAGGTCGTTATCACCAAAAGACTGATAACAAAGACAACCTGACACAAAAAGGATGATAGACTTATCACCAAAAGGATGATAGTAAACACACGACTCCAACACCAAAAGGATGACAGGTCTATCACCAAAAGGATGATAGAGAACACACACACAATCTGGCACCAAAAGGATGATAGACCTATCACCAAAAGGATGATAGTTAACGCACCTCTGACACCAAAAGGATGACAGATCTATCACCAAAAGGATGATAGAAAACACACACATATCTGGCACCAAAAGGATGATAGGCCTATCACCAAAAGGATGATAGTTAACACATTTCCGACACCAAAAGAATGACGGATCTATCACCAAAAGGATGATAGTAAACCCACAGGCATCGACCCTTCACCAAAAGGATGAAAGCGAGGTCGAAACATGCTATTACCAAAAGGATAATAGTAAGTACACACAGATTTACGACACCAAAAAGATGATGGACCTATCACCAAAAGGATGATAGAGCAACACACGTACATCACTCCGTCACCAAAAGGATGACAGGCCTACCACCAAAAGGATGATAGTAAACACAAAGATATGTGGCACTAAAAGGATGACAAACCTATTACAAAAAGGATAATAGTAAACTTAAATCCGACACCAAATAGATGACGAATCTATCACCAAAAGGATGATAGAGAACTCACACTACAAAATCTGGCACCCCAAAAGGATGATAGTAAACACACGTACACAGGATATCTGTCACCAAAAGGATCACAGACCTATCACCAAAATGATGATAGCAAACACACCTCTGACACCAAAAGGATGGCGAACCTACCACTAAAAGTATGATAGTTAACTCACATAGAATCTGGCACCAAAACAATGACAAACCTATCACCAAAAGGATGATATTTAACACACCTCCGACACCAAAAAGATGACGTACCTATCACTAAAAGGATGATAGAGAACACACACACAAAATATGGCACCAAAAGGATGACAGTTAACACACCTCCGACAGCAAAAGGATGGCAGATCTATCACCAAAAGGATGATAGATGACTCACAAAAAATCCGGCACCAAAAGGATGACAGACCTGTCAACAAAAGGATGATAGTAAACACACGACTCCAACACCAAAATGATGATGGGTTTATCACCAAAAGGATGATAGAGAACACACACACAATCTAGCGCCAAAAGGATGACAGACCTATCAACAAAAGGATGATAGTTAATACACCTCCGACACCAAAAGGATGACGAATCTATCACCAAAAGGATGATACATAACACACACATATCCGGCACAAAACGGATGACAGACCTATCACCAAAAGGATGATAGTTAACACCCTTATGACACCAAAAGGATTACAAATCTATCGCCAAAAAGATGATAGTAAACCCACACACATTGACCCTTCACCAAAAGGATGAAAGCGAGGTCGAAACTCACTATTACCAAAAGGATAATAGTAAGTACACACATACTTACGGCACCAAAAGGATGGTGGACCTATCACCAAAAGGATGATAGAGCAACACGCACACGCCACTCTGTCACCAAAAGGATGACGTACCTATCACCAAAAGGATAATAGTAAACATAGAGATATCTGGAACCAAAAGGATGACAAAGTTATCACCAAAAGGATGATAGTAAACTCAACTCCGACACCAAAAGGATGACAGATCTATCACCAAAAGGATGATAGAGAACTTACACTACAAAATCTGGCACCCCAAAAGGATGATAGTAAACACACACGCGCAGATATCTGTCACCAAAAGGATGACAGACCTATCAACAAAAGGATGATAGCAAACACACCTCCGACACAAAAGGAAGATGGACCTATCACCAAACGGATGATAGTTAACTCACACAAAATCTTGCACCAAAAGGATGATAGTTAGCACACCTCCGACACCAAAAGAATGGTGGGCCTATCACCAAAAGGATGATAGAGAACATACGCACACAAAATGTGGCACCAAAAGGATAACAGATCTAACACCAAAAGGATGATAGTTAACACACTTTCGACACCAAAAGGAGGATAGATCTATCACCAAAAGGATGATAGATGACTCACAAAGAATCTGGCACCAAAAGAATGACAGACCTGTCACCAAAAGGATGATAGTTAACACACCTCTGACACCAAAAGGATGACAGATCTATCACCAAAAGGATTATAGAGAACACACGCACACACTCCCGACACGAAAAGGATGACAGATCTATCACTTAAAGGATGATAGAGAACACACAAACATAATCCTGACACCAAAATAATGACGGGTCTATTACCAAAAGGATAATAGAGAACACACACAGAATCTAGCACCAAAAGGATGACAGACCTATCACCGAAAGGATGATAGTTAACACACCTCTGACACCAAAAGGATGACAGATCTATCACCAAAAGGATGATAGAGAACACACACACACACAATCCCGACACCAAACAGATGACAGATCTATTACCAAAAGGATAATAGAGAACACACACAGAATCTAGCACCAAAAGGATGATAGACCTATCACGGAAAGGATGATAGTTAACACACCTCAGACACCAAAAGGATGATGAATTTATCACCAAAAGGATGATAGTGAACTCACACACACAATCCTGACACCTAAAGGATGACGGGTCTATCACCAAAAGGATGATAGAGAACTTATCAAATTTGAGGGCCACCAACACCAAACGGATGCAGGTCAGGTTGGATTGACAAGGTTTGGCTATCACCAAAAGGATGATAGTAAGGCAATTGACAAAAGGTCATGTTTTCTGAGTGAGGTTTATTAGAGGACATTAACAAAAGGTTAAAGGACAAAAGGTCACTGAGGAACGCCATCCTTATCAACAAAAGGTTGAAAGGAGTCAACTCACTTGGGAACGACCAAGAGGAAAATTGGATTTTAAAACAAATTAACGGGGAACACCCATTGACTCGGAGAAATCCCACTGGCTAAGCTAGGGGTGCCCATTTTATCAACACAAGGTTGAGGAACACAATTCAATGAGAAACGCCCACTAACTTGCTTGGAGATCACAGTTTCATCAACAAAAGGTTGAAATAACTTCATGAGGAACGCTCGTGAACTTGAAGAATATGCCCCTGGCTGGGCTGAGGTTTTCTTGATCTTGATCAACAAAAGGTTGAACAACTTCGTGAGGAACACCCACAGATTTGCTGAAGATGCCCTTGATTGGGCTGAAGATCATCATGGAAATCTCGAGATCGATCCCGGATCTTGATCTACACACGTATGAATGCTTAATGTTATAATGATATTCCATAACGAATGGAAATGCAAATGTTGACGCACGAAGATGCAAGTACTGGGGAAGTATGACTAGGTTTCAGGTATGCATACGATGTAAGGTGATGTTTATGATGTCGAATGTGATGCATATGATGCTTAAGGTTGCAGACGAGTGATTGGATATGTTTGGTAAAGGTGACAACATGGTGGACTTTTGGTATTTTCCAATGCGGATTGGACTTTGGGTGGTGGGAGGGTTTGATTTCATCGACACTCAGTTATAGATAGATGCTCTTGATGCCCCAAGTTTGATCACTTATTGATAAGTTGTGGTGTTGCCCCGATATGCACATGGTAACGGTCTGACCCTGATTAACTAGTTCTGAAATAATTTGATCTTTGAAAGATGAGACATGCTTTGAGATGACTTGCCCCTGATTGAGCTATTAAAGGATTTTCCTTAGCCTGTGGGTTTTGAGGTAGCCTTGATTTGATTCATCACTACTGAAAGTTCAAGTTCCTCTTTGATTGCCCCTTCTTGGAGTTCCTTTGGTGTCTAGCATTTATTTGCAATTAAAATTGCACACTCAGAAATGGTAATCTTAATACAATGCTCATGCAAGTTTTAAAAAAAGAATCGTTTATTCGAGTGTTGTGATAGTAAGAGACGAATGGACCGTTAGTCCAGACGTGGTGCTGATTTGCTTAATGTGAAAGATATAGCAAGGAAAATGATGCCAATACTGATGATCAACAAACATGTGGGGAGTCAGTTTACACAACCTTGAAATAGTATGCTTTCAAAATAAACCTCGCCTCAATTAGGTCTTTCGAGGATTATAACGTGGTCTGATTCATGATTATTGAAACAAAAGGATATTATACTCAAATTTTGGTTTGTAGCCACCCCTTCTTCGTGATGAACTCTAGTCCTAATGTTCAGTTTAATTCTGCACATGTTTATCTTCTAAAAGGTTCGATGATGTAAGCTTGATATTTCAAGGTATGCTCGGTATGGCATTCACCTTATTTTGTTTTTTGATGGATGTCAACGACCTTTTGAATTTGACATGGTCACTGAATTTTTATTTTGTTTTTTTTTGTTGAGGATTTAAGGACCTCTTTTGTTTTTGTTTTTGATCCCTAACGTTTGCATAGACTTGTCATACCCCAAATTTTGACCCCTAGATTCCATCACCATTCTAGGAACATCAAGCATCTATCTATAACCCTAACTCTGTTTCAAGTTTGCTTTTGTTGAAGTTTATCTGAATAAGGGTTTTGTACCTTTGGAATCAAGAGGACTATTGCTTGATTAGTCAATGTTTTGGATTGATAATCACCAAATCAAGTTTCCATACACTCAAGAGGCTTATATTCAACAAAGATCAAATGCTAGTTGATCTCATTATAAGATCATGGAGGCCTAATTTCAGCTAACCCTAAATTAGGGTTTCATCAACAAAAAGTCAATTGTGCCCTGATTTTGACCCAAGCATGATCCCTAGCCTTGGAACATGATTCAACATATCCATATACATCCTTGGAGCCTACCCATGATGGTTGAAAAGTTCAAAGACACAAGTTTATTAAAGGTCACACAGTTGAATTCATCTGGTACAAATTTCATCTGACAAAGTCAACTCTTTGACCTTTAGGTTTTTTGGTACAAATTAAAGCATTCAAGCTAAATTTCATCAAGACATGTTTAATAAATGATTTTGATCATGAAAAATCAATATTCGAGAAGTTTCATGCAAAAGAAGCAAAGTTGAGATACTTGAATTTTTCAAAGTATGAGAAAAAAACCCTAATTTTGGTGCTGACTTTGAATGGTCATAACTCCTAATCCACACGTCCATTTTTTGGGTTCCAAAGATAAATTTGTAGATCTCATCATATACTACAAAAGTGTCCTACTGACCTAGGAGCAAACGAGGCTTATATTTTGAGATATTAAGCTTCAAGGTTTGGAAGAATTTCAAAACACTTAGAATTTTTCAAGGCCAGCTTTGTTCCTTCAATTTTAAGCCAACTTCAAGGTCAATTTTCACCATGATCCCTTTTGATTCAAGAGTTTCTTCAAACATTAAAGTTGTAGGGCATGTTTAGGGATTTCTAAAAAGTACAAGAACCCCTTCATAGCATATGTGAGCTAGGAGTTTCGAAGGAAAGAAGTTGAGGTCCAAGAACTTAAAATCCAAGGTTCAAACTTGTTGTGACATGTTGCAAAACCAATCTTTTGATACAAACCTTGATGTTTTAAGATGTTTGATGGCAAGATACCCCTTTATCAGAATAGTACACGAAAATACAAGTCATTTCCTAAGATTTTGAGGCATGAACCAAGTGATGGTACAAGTGGCCATCTCCATTCATAATACAAAGCATGTCCTTTCCCTTATTTCAGCATGGAGTCACTCCTAAAGTCTCTCAAGTACAAATTTATCTATAGAAGTCTGCCCAAAGTCAACCACTTTGTACTTGATGTCTTGAACCATACAAAAAACCATCATCACACTTAGTTTGAAATTGAAAATGGATGGTTGGCAAAAGGTTGGATTCTGACCACACTAGAAACATCCCCTTTCCTTATAAATACCAAGTAAACTTTCATTGCTAAGGACAAGAAAAAACCGTTAGAAACTTCACAAAACACTCGTACATTCGTGTGGTTCAGTATTCTTGTAAAACACCCTAGTTTTTTGTAAAACCTCTGGTCAGAATCATTCCACCTATGCCCCAAAGTCAAACAAACATAATAAACATCCTCTACACTCTCATTAGAACTTGTTCCAACCATTGAACAAGTTCTGTAACACACCAAACACCCTACACCATCTTCAACCTTCATTATTGCAAGAAGTATCATGTTTTGTGTTCCAGCCTATTCCCAACTATATCAACCACCCAAACAAGTTATAAAGCACTTAAGGAAGCTAAGAAGGTTGTTATCTTCCATCTGCAGTAGCTGAAAAGAAGCCTTGGACTTTCTCTAAGAGGTAAGGCATTCTGACTTTCAAACTCTCATATTCATGCATTGTTTTGTTGATATTTGAATAGAAAAAATGTAGTATGTTTGGTGCTTTTTGATTTTGAATGGATGTTTACCTTGTTTATTTTGAATATTACATGTTGTAACATGTTGAACTTTCATGGTGTTACACTGTTGTTGAGTGATTTGTGAGTTACTCGGTTTATTTGAGAACTAGATGTTGACATATTTGAGATCCTTGTGAGAAAAGCTTCAACTTTGGTCTTTACATCTCTGAACTTGGTTGAGAAATGAGGAAGTTATGGAGAGTATAACTTCTGGCCATGGAAGCTTGTTCTAGGGCACGAAGAAGAGAGAGCGAAAGGAAGAGATGAAGCTGAGTGTAACACCCAGTCAGCATGACATGGCACTGACTGGGCATTGATTTGGTTGTTTCATAATGTTTTAAAATAAAAACAACTGAAAGCGTATTATGTTTGGATGTAATATCCACCAGAGTGGTAGAAACTTTGCCATGCCTCTCCCTTTAACCTGCTTTGCCTGGGTTCGATCCTGCTGATCAACCCTTTTGTTTTTTCTGAATATTTAATGTGTTTTGATATTTTATTGATTGTTGGCATCTCATGTTCACCATGCGCGTGTGGCCCAGTTGGTATTAATTTTGAATGGTAATCTCAAGGGCGTAGGTTCAATTCCCCTAGGATGCATTTCCATTATTTTTATCACTTGTTTTATTTATTTTTATGGTTTTCTAATGCAATTTCAAACTTTCATAACTTCTTTGTTTTTTATCCTTTTGATCCCATTATTTTTTATAAATTCTCATGAAGATGTCTATTTTCTGTTTATAAATAGAGAGTTCTAAAAACGTTTATTTTTCTTGCACTTTTGAGTGTTTAAATTATGTGAACATTTAGGGTTTCTTAGGGTTCCTCTTGATTCTTTTGATTAATCCCTTAGTTTTCTTTGTGCATATTGACTTATGTGGACTTTGTGCATCTTGTATAGACTTTGTATGATGTTATGAAAATTGTGCATTCTTGTTTTAACTTGACTTTGATACTCCAAAAGGGTATATTTACACAAAAATGTATGATTGAAACTTTGTTCATATCATGAGTGGTTGCTTGGCCATTTTGTCCTTAACATGTGATTTTCTTCCATGTTTACATGAACCTTGATGTGTATATATGCCTTTGTATTGATCATGCCATGTTTATGTGTTCTTAAACACTTGAGATTTATCTTGGAAGTGACTTTATGAATATACTTGTATGCTTAGACCCTTGTGGTATTTCCAACTTGTTTAATGTCATGATTAAACTCACAACATGTGTGTTTGATTGTTACTTACTTGTCTTAACATGATCAACTTGCATCCATGCCTAAATATCCAAGTAATGTCTTAACTTGCTCACATGATGTTTAAAACCTGTCAACTTTAAGGATGCTCACTTGACATCCACTGTATGTTTGCATCTTCATCCACATGTTATTTTTATAAACATGTTCCTTTTGCTCAAGTATGTTTGGTTGTTACCTTTGCTTGTCTTAAATTGTATTCAAGATTAAGTGTTGTTATATCTTATTCATGCTTATTTGGTATTCATGACTAAGTGGTGTTAGCAAACCTAATATATGCTTGCTTTGATTGAGAACTTTAAATTGTATTCATGATGTTCTAATCTTGTTAGAAGTGTGTTTCATGAGTGATTAAATGTTGTCACGTCTTTGCTTATACTTGCTTGTTACCTTGCCCCTTCTTTGGTTTTGTTAAGTCTTTTCATGGATGTTGTTACATCTATTCTCATAGGTTGCTTGTTTTCCTTACATTCTTAGATTTTTATCCATGTTTTAAATATTGTCATGATTTATGCATGTTGATATTGACTTTGGAATTTGTCATGATAAGTAATGTTTTGACTTATACATGATTACTTGTACTTCAAATTTCCATCTATGATGTTTAGTCTTGTGAGAACCTTGTTTCATGATCATTTATATGTTGTAACATCCATGTTTGAAATTACCTTTGGTTGTAATCCATTTGATTTGATTCTAAACCCCTTTGAAAGAATGCATTGTTGTTACCATGATTATATGTCTTCATCATGTTTGAATGAATATATATGTATGCTTGAAGCTTGTTGAGTTTCCCAAAGTTATGTAGCTTGTTAGCTCTCATCCTAAAAAGTGGCTTTGTGTTCCTTAGTATAAAGGAAAGTCTCTCTATTTGAATTAATGCCATAGATAGCTCATGTTCTTAGCCTTCCATTGACCTTGTTAGAGCCATTAGGTCCTTTAATTTAGTATTAAGATAAAACCTACACCCCTTTGACTTTGTTATAGTCAAAACCCTTAGCATACCTTGTTAGAAGTCCTAATTTAGAACTTAGGATTAGAGTTTGTTAACTCTATGTGTGTACCATTGTTATGAGTACTCACTTTTCCCCTTTTGACTTTTGTTAAGGTCAAATCCCCAGTTTAGTATTTCAACTTAGACTTAGAGAGTTGTTTAACTCTACATAAGTATCATTGTTATGAATACTTATTCTCCCTTGGAACCTTAACCATAGTCGAGAGTTCCTTCACCCTAGTTAGGAGAACTACGCTTACTCTGATTCCATCCTTGTTAGGATACGTAGGCACGAGATGCGACGTCTTGGCGAGCATACTTTGTGTATACTCATAGGTCTTTACCTTTAGCATCTTTATCTTTGCACATAACCATTAGCAGACAAACATTATCATAACACAAATACCTAACAAGAGGCTCCTGTAGAGTACTACAAATACTTACGGTGCTAATACTTTCCCTTAGTATAACCAACCCCCGAACCCCCCGATCTCTTAGCTTCGTTGTCACGTAATGTACTTAGGGTTTTCTTTGATCTTTACCCTTTCCTTTGGATAAATCAAAGCTCGGTGGTGAACTTCAATATTTGTGATACAATTTAATCAATAGCTTGATATCCAATTCTCACTGCAACAGAAATGGCGACTTCACTGGGTACAAGTTTAAGAGGGTTAAGCCCACCTTGTTTGTGTTTGCGTTTTGTTGTTTTCTTTATACATGTATATTTGTGAATATCTGTATATTATACCTGTTATATTGCATATGTGCATTGGGTTGATACCTTGAGAGGTAAGATAAGTCCTAGCCTGGACTTGAGTGTATACCTATGATAGGATTGTGGTATGATCAATAGTTGATTGTTTGGAGTAGTTCTAACATGTTTGACATATGATGTAACCATGCTCAGTTGAGGCCCCTTTGGGATTACTGATGGCGTATGAGTAGTCGTACGTTTATTACTTTTCCGACGTGAGAATCTGTGAGATTGAGGACCTTTTAGTTACCCACTTACCCGACTTGGTCTTTTTAGGACGTAGTGCGATGAATGTGAGGGAGTAGTTCCGAATAGTTGATACGCGATATTACACTCAAACGAATTTATCTTAAGAATATTTTTGACTCACATGAGTAATCGTGTGAGTTAATAATATCCTAAATATTTATCGATGACTCTGGGAACTTTGTAGAACCCGTTGTGCAGGTACGAATAACCCATAGTACATGTCTGCTAGGAAGGGTATACCTTGGCTTAATGCTTGTAACCCAAACCTAGGTCCTTTATTTGTATGCATATGCATTGTATATGTGAATACATGTATATGTGTTGCCTGTGCATCATCTCATCATAAGCATTCACGCAGTTGGTTTTAAGAAGCTCAGTGGTTTTCTTTTATTGCAAAAATAATAGGTCATGGATTTTGGAAAAAGAAACACTAGAAAGTACAACTTTAAGAAACCAGATTTGACATAGTTGAAGAAATTGGTGGCCTTAATGTCTTGTTCTGAAGACTTTAGAAAGAGCTATGGAAGATTATTAGGACTTGTCAAGATCAAGATGCAAGAAGGAGTCCTTAACACCCTTGTGCAGTTCTATGACCCTCTCTATCGTTGTTTCACCTTTATCGATTATCAATTCGTCCCAACCTTGGAAGAGTACTCATATCATATTGGTCTACCACTGTTAGAAAAGAAGCCATTTAGTGGCTTAGAGAAGCTCCCTTCACCAAAAGACATTGCAGATGCCATTCACCTAGAAGCTTCAGAAGTCAAAGCAAATGTCACCCCCAAGCACGGACTCAGAGTTCTATCTTCTAAATTTTTGATAGGGAAAGCTGCATTTCTTGCAAAGGAGAACAATCTAGATGCTTTTGAAGTAGTTCTTGCATTGCTTATCAATGGCTTGGTTTTATTCCCCAAAGAGGAAGGTTTCATTGACATCAATGTTATCCAGATCTTTATGAATGGTAACCCCGTGCCTACTCTGCTTAAAGACGCTTACCATTGTGTTAACTATAGGACTCTAAAAGGAGATGGAACCATCCTATGTTGTGCTCCCTTATTTTATAGGTGGTTTGGTGCACACTTGCCGAGGACATATCTTTTCAGAGAAAATCCAAATGTACTGAAGTGGTCTCAAAGACTCATGGCTCTGACTCAGACTAATGTACATTGGTATGATCTCGCTTATGACAAGGGAGTGATCATTGATAGTTGTGGTTCATTTCCCAACGTACCTCTTCTCAGTATATGAGGGGGAATCAACTATAACCCAGTTCTTGCAAGACGTCAGTTTGGATTTCTCATGAAAGAAAAGCCTAGCAACATCCTGTTGTCAGGTTTCTTCTATCTCAATGTAGAAGCCAGTATGGGGTTTAGAGACAGTGTTGCAGATGCCTGGAAGACCGTCCACAAAAAGACCAAGGCTGATCTAGGAAAGAGGAATTGTATAGCATTTAAGCCCTTCACGCAATGGGTCCATTCTCGAGCCCGTGACCTCAAAATGTCTTATCTCCTAGAGAAACCTTTGCAGACTGTTGTTGCTTCTTCCTCTATCATCTCTGTTGAGCGCATGGAGGAATTCCAAGAGACACTGGCTAGGATGAAACTTGAATGAGATACTTGGGAGATCAAATACCATATCATTCATTCTGAGTAGCTAGAGATGAAGAGACAGTTGAAGGAGAAGGATGATTTTATTGAGTTGCTTGAAAGGAGGGTTGTTGACAAATATGTGGCACAAGAGAAATTATTTTTCTCTAGTGTTCAGCTAGTGCTTAGTACTCATGAGTACTCTGATATCCCACCTACGTCTGGTGCTTGGAAGAGAATCATTCACAAGTTAGTAAATGAGAATGCAGAGCTGAAGAGACAGAAAAGGACGCGTGGATAAGACTTTTCTAGCTAGAATCTTTTGAGACCACAGGGCCTAGTCTGCTCCTCTTGTATTTTAAATTTCTTGTATTGTAATTTGAAGTTGTAACTTTTTCCACTATTAATGAAGTAAGGTTTTGTGCCAAAAGTGTTCCTTTTGCAAATCTATCTTCTGAGTTTCTTAAAAACCAATTGCATTGCATCTCATTGTTTTTTGCTTATATTCAAGGAACCCAATCTCTTGTTTTGCAGACATTGTAGTGGACTTAAAAAAGAGAGAAACTCCAAGATGCACATTCAAAAGCCCGAAGTTGGAGAATCTGAGAATACTAGGAGGCCTAGTGAAAGATCCTTTGTCATTTAGCAACAAGTATGGAAACCTTCCTCCAGTATTGGAGCTCCAAGTAGATGAGGAGTTTTAATGGCGCTCGTGCAGTTTTACGACCCTATTTACCATTGCTTCACATTTCCAGACTATCAACTGCTACCAATATTGGAAGAGTATTCTATTTTGATGAGGTTGTGTGTCACTCCTCAACCATTCTTTGGAAGGGAAAGAAAACCAAATAGGAGAGTCTTGGCTAAAGCCTTAAACCTAGAGCTATCTGATCTTCAGACGCATTTGGATGTCAAGGATGGATTCTCTGGTTTTCAAGAAAGACCTTTGATGGAAAGAGCTGATGCTCGCGCTGATAAAAAAGACACAAAAATCTTCAAAGCCATCTTGGCCTTACTGATTTATGGACTCCTTTTGCTCCCAAGTGCCGACGAGTTTGTTTACTTGAATGCCACCAACCTATTTATGATCAGGAACCTTGTTCCCACCTTGCTAGCTGATGCATATTTCTCTATTCATCTGAAGAACTCCCATAGGAAAGGCCAGTTTACTTATTGTACCATTCTCCTCTGCAAGTGGTTGATTTCGCACTTGCCAAAGACCGCCTCTCTATGGAATCTAATATACAGTCCTGCATGGACAGAAAAGCTTCTATCACTCAAACACTATGACATCTGTTGGTATGATCCCGTGCATTGGAAGGGGGGTTACCATGATTCACAGTTGTGAGGGTTTCCCTAATGTGCCTCTTCTTGGCACAAAAGGATGCATTAGCTACAACCTTATCCTAGCTCGTCGTCAACTAGGATATCCAGCAAAGGAAGAGCCTGATCCGGTTCTTTTGGGAAGATGTTTTCTTGAAGAATGGAGAAACCCGGATCTCAAAGCACGAATTATGTATGCTTGGCATCACCTTAATACCCAAGGGATGACTACTCTGGGGCATCCAGTCTGTACTGTCTCAAAAGCGTATCTTCTTTGGTTTAAAGAGATAGCTTTGAAGATGTTCTACACCTGCTTCGTGCCAACTCCGTCGACTCCGAAAGAACTTTCCTAAGAAATCGAAGAACTCTGGAAGCTGCTCCATCAGAACCAAAAGGAAGAGTTTGCAAGAAAGATGAAGTTTCAAAAAGGCAAAGGGTCTTCTCGCCAGAATAACTAAGCCTTTTAGTTTTGTTTATTTTGTTGTTAATTTATGTCCACACTTTGGATTTTGATGTTGTAATCTCTGTTTCTATAAAAACTTTCATTCGTTAATGAAAAGCTTACTTTGCTTTATGCTTATTTCTCCATTATTAAAGTTTGTAAACATAATTTGGGATTCTTTGAATGTTAACTTTGCATTTGCATTAGCGTTCCATAAGCATTGCATACGCATTTCCTGTTCTGTGGCTTATCTGTGTTGTTTTACCTCTAGTCTGTCACGCTGAGTCCCCCACATCCCTACAACACTAGAGCTCAATCTCAAAGGAGAATGGTTGAACAAGATCAAGATTTGTATAGAGTTAACAACAAATTTGATAACATACAAGGCAACATGGGGCAAATGATGGAGATGTTGCAAGTAATCCGTGCAAAGATAGACACTCAGATGACCGTAGTTTCCGAGATCAATGCCACAACAATGGGTCCTACATCAGTTGTAACTGTTTCCACTATTGATCCACCCTTTGGTCTACCATTTAACTTTATACCACCGCCAGTTACTGTAAAGACTACGCCGCCAGTACCTCAGCAGACCATTCCTTTGAATGTTGATTTTCCTCATACTATTCCTACTTACACTCCAGCTGTCATGCAAGCGCAAGCACATCCATACTTCAACAACCAACATCAGGTCTATGATATCTCTGACCAATATGAAGAAGGGCATGAACTCCATGAGAAAATGAGAGAAGATTTTGAAACCATGGCGAGGAAGATAATGGATATGGAAGGTAATAACATATTTGGGGCTGATGTGAGGGACATGTGTTTGGTTTCTGGATTAGTGATTCCATAAAAATTCAAAGTCCTAATTTTTGATAAATATGAGGGGGTTACTTGACCCATAACCCACTTGATCATGTACTATAGGAAGATGGTAGCATATGTGGAAAATGATAAATTAATTATCCATTGTTTTCAAGACAGTCTTAAGGGCGCTTAAGCTAAATGGTACTTAAGCTTGCACCAATCTAGAATTCATAATTTTCAAGACTTGTCTGATGCTTTCATTAAGCATTATAAATATAACATGGATTTGGCTCCAAATCGAAGACAATGTTAAGCATGGCTCAGAAAAGTTCTAAATCTTTCAAAGAATACGCCCAACGTTGGAGAGAAACCGCCTCACAAGTGGAACCCCCTATGACCGAAAAAGAACTAGCTTATTGGTTTGTTGATATAGTAAGGTTAGAATTCTATGAGAGGATGATTAGCAATGTGAGTGCTAACTTCTCTGACATTGTAGTTGTGGGAGTAAAAGTGGAATTGGGATTGAAAAATGGAAAGATGACAAGTATCGTTGGCAGCTCAAGTGGAGGTGCCACTAAGAAGACCTTTGCGAATGTTCCTATGAAGAAGGAACGTGAAACTAATGTCGTCTTTGCAGAAAGAATAAATCAGATCAAAAAACCTTAATGGCAGCAGCAACTTCAATAACAGCCATTGTACCCTATACAATATACTCAACAACCCTATGTGGCAGCCATTACGCCCATGTTCCACAATCAAACACCAGTTTTTTAGCAAATTCAACAACCACCTGCATATCAACAGGGCTATCAACAGGTGCCCAACACCTTATCATATCAACAACAATAGCAACCAAGGGCTCCAATCCCTAGATAAATTGTACCCTACATGGTACAACAAGGTCTGATCGCCACTTGAAAGATGGAACCACCACCAGATCCTCTCCCGCCATTCTATAACCCCAATGCTTGTGCATTTCATGAAGGGGTAGTCATACATGATCTAGAAGGATGCTTTGCTTTAAAGCATATTGTTCGAGAACTAATGGAGAAAAAGATTATGTCCTTTGGGGATCGTCAATGCAATGTCAAAGATAACCCACTACCCAACCATGGGAGTGTCAATGCAATAGAAGATGTACATGAAGCAGTAATTTTTGATGTAACAACAATCAAGACTCCACTACAGACTCTCCATAAAAGATTAGTCGAAGCCGGTATGATTGAGAGTACCCACTCAAAATGTGAAGAATGTGCTGAAAACTCCAAGTGTTGTACTCTAGTCTAAGAAGACATCCAGAGATTGATGAATGATGGTCTTTTGCAAATCTGCAGTAAAATGAAGAAAGATGAGGTATCAGTGATTGAACCTATGTTCAATATGCCAGAGGGGACTGGAAAAGTTCATATATTCAATATTTCATATGTCAGCTCAACAAATCCAGCGCCTAATACTATCAAGCCAGTATTCAATGTTAAGAAACCCGCCACATCAACAGCTAGTTAGCCAAGACCGGTCAATATTCAAAAGCCCAGGCCTTTATTTTTCAAGAGTACCAAAGCGGTACCTTGGAAATATGATAACACGTGGAGAAATTAGAGATCTGGTAAGGAGGTAGAAAATGAAAGGATGAAGAGCAAACATGAAGACGTCATGAACATAGTTGGTACGAGCAAGATGACCCAAAATGGTCGAATTTACCAATCTAAGGTAACTGTGGTCCTTCTCAAAGAAACCATTACTGTGAAACCTGCAAAAGATAAGGAAATGTCAAATTAATAAAATGAAGAGTTCTTAAGGATCATCAAAAGAAGTGACTACAAAATCATAGATCAACTACACCAAACTCCCTCAAAAATATCGATCATGTCTCTCCTTTTAAGTTCTCCCGCCCACAAATCTGCATTACAAAAACTGCTGGCACAGGCCCATGTAACCAAGGACATAACAGTTGGTCAATTTTATTCGGTGATTACCAATATTACTGCATGTAATACCCTACATTTCCGCAACAATGAATTACCTGATGAAGGTTATAAGCATAACCGTGCTTTGCATGTATCAGTAAAATACCAAGAGGATACTCTAGCAAGGGTTTTAGTGGACATCGATTCCTTTCTGAATGTATTACCCAAAAAGATGCTCACTAAGCTAGCATATAAGGGGGCTGACATGAAACCTACCTCTTTAATTGTCAAAGCTTTCGACAATTCTAGAAGAACGATGATAGGCAAAGTGGATTTACCTATTATGGTTAGGCCCCATGTATTTAACATTACCTTCCAGGTGATAGATACCAATCCAACATACAGTTGTTTGTTAGGAAGGCCATGGATCCATGTCGCCGGTGCGGTGACCTCTACTTGTCACCAAAAGATGAAATGTGTAGTGGATGACAAATTGGCGGTCGTTCATGTAACAGCCCTATTTTCAATAACTGATTAATGGTACTAGTTAATTGGTTTGTATGATTTAAGTAAATTATTGGATTTAACTGATTTATTCTATTTGGTTGAATAATGTGGACTTACTAAATATTCTCTAATTAAGGATTAGATGGGATATTTTATGAGACAATGAATTGGTAAATATTTTGAGAGAAGAAATATATTGGAGAGAAATAGAAGGGAAAGATATATAAGGGAAACTGGGAGGAAAATGTAAAATAGAAAACATTAAAGAAAGATAGAGGAAGAAGAGAAAGTAGAAGGAAAAAGAAGGGAAAGCTTGGAAAGCTCAAGAACGACTTCTAGCTTCCGGTTAATCGAGGTAAGGGTGTGAAATATTGTTATCTTACCAATGTATGTGATTATGTATGTATTGTTTGGATTGGTTTGGTTGTTTTTCCTCATCTTCCATCCTAGGGCATAAATGAGTTTAATCGGTAGAAACCGAGTTTTAACGGTTAAAATGAGGATAAGTAGTAGAGTTTAGTCGAGGAATATTGGGCTAAGGCTACTAGGACGAGTTGGGATTGAATCGGTTGGATTTCGATGAGTTTCGGAGTTTTGGACAGTGGAGAATTCTGAGTTCGCAGACCCTCGCTAGCTTGTTCGCTAGGCGAGCAGGTCGCGGACATTCGCTGGGCATTCGCTGTGGCGAGCTAGTAGCGAACGGTCCCAGACTTGGACAAAATGGTTTTGGTGTTCCTCGCTGGTAGAGAAGGGGTGACGAGGGTTCTATAGGCCTTCGCTGAGCGAGTGAGGTAGCGAATCAAGTCAGTGGCTTCTATTTGCCTTCACGAGCATGTTCGCTAGGCGAACAGGTAGCGAGCACTCGCTAGGAGCTCGCTAGGCGAGCAAGGTAGCGAGCATGACATCATGTTGTTTTCTTGTGTTTTCCACCCAATTGTTAATTGTTTGGTTCAATGATACTAATCCTTATATAACGAGAATAGTTTGTGTATTATTGTGATGATACGTGCTATGGGTAGCCTTATCGCGTGAATCCTAGATTGTGAAGTATGGCCTTTTGGAAATTATATGCCTTACTTGAATTCATGATGTATGTGATTGAGTTCGTTGCAGTTGGCACGACCTTGTGTTTGTATATTGATTTTATGTGATAAGGTGTGAAGAATGCATGAGAATATATGTATGATATATGTGCATTGCTTGGTAATATGATAATGATATTGATAATATGTAAACGTGTGAGTTCCTAGTGTAGTAATTACCGAAGTAGAATAACTGTGATGTTTTTCCTGGTGGGGTACAAGCGATGTACCCATAATCCAAATGAGGATTCGTGAGAGTTGATGAGTTTATATGAGTCATATGGTATGTGTATGTGATTGTTGTATGAAAGTGTGAGATGTGGCTGTTTGGCAATTATGTGTATAATTGTACGTACTTGTGTGAGGTGTAATGCGTAATTGTATATATTTGTGAATATGTATGCATTTCAAGAGTGTGTGGAGTCGTTTTGCACGTGAAGCATCATGATTGCATTCTTGTGTCTTGATCCCGTGGAGGATCTGCAGAAACCTCGTGTGCCCTTGTGGGGTGTGAGCGATGGTTTATTCTTGATCCTGTGGAGGATCTGCAGAAACCCCGTGTGCCCTAGTGGGGTGTGAGCGATGGTCTATTCTTGATCCCGTGGAGGATCTGCAGAACGATTGTGTGCCCTTGTGGGGTGTGAGCAATCCTGAAACATCGTGTCCCCATGTGGGGTGTGAGCAATGGGTGAACATCATAGGCCCGACGGGGAGTTCTTCGGTAACGAGCGATGGTTCCTTTTGGTTCTTCAATTGAACCTGCTGAATAAGTCGGTACCGCATTTGCATCTGCATAGAGTCGTGACTCGGTCTCTATTAGTTTCATTATCATCTTTATATGATGCATTGGTGAAATAAACATGAATATAGATGTTTATGTGAATTGGGGGAATAAACATGTTGGGTGTGTTTATGTGAATTGATGAATGTGCTTAATTAGGTAAACGTATGTTGTGACATATATGACGTTTATAATGTATTGTGGTGAGAAAATGTGGAACATATGTATTCTGTATTTGTG
Source organism: Lathyrus sativus (assembly GCA_963859935.3). Lineage (NCBI taxonomy): Eukaryota > Viridiplantae > Streptophyta > Magnoliopsida > Fabales > Fabaceae > Lathyrus > Lathyrus sativus. Next base: position 322,298,908 of record OZ012737.1, on the reverse strand, counting down.
CGTTTATATATGATCATATGCATTGCTATTATGATAATATTTCTCACCCTTCTGCGGAATGATGTCCTTCATGACATTGTGCAGGTATCAAGGTGTAGTACTGCTCGTAGTTGCGAGGTCGCTATTGGTGTAGCTGTTTAGTGATTTATTTGTATTGGGTCGAGTCGTGCTCTGGTCGTGTAACACTCGGATCATTTGGGTTACGTTTCAGACGTATATTGCATTGTTGGCCTCAGTGCCTAAGTGATGTTGATTTACGTGTTAAAACGCAAATATTTCTTTTATGAAAAATTGTGATATAAATGATTCTGCTGCTACATGCGAATGAAATTTTGTAAAGTATGACTATTTATTTCAATGTTATTGAGCATGACAGATGGTTTTTAGTAATTTGGAACTGTATGTGTGACGCCCTTTGTGAATGCATGTTAATTTTACTCTGATGATGCTTATCTTTTCCGTGGGGTTTAGAAGGGTGTTACATTTAGTGGTATCAGAGCAGGTCGGTCTATCCGGCCAAGTGGTCTAATGTTGTTTGTTCCCTTGTATGCGACATGTGTGTACAAACACTGTTGGTACGCGTTTGTTGTTCTAAACCTTGTCTGCAGGAGTGGGAATGATCCAAGTGGAGGGAAAGTTGTGCTTCTCCAAGATGCTGCAAGTGTGTGGTTGAACGCTCCTATAGTTTGGTAAAGATGGTTTATGCCCCATCATAATTTCGGCTGTTTATTGACAAATTGAGGAACTGATCACCCTTAATCTCTTGTTGATAGTAGTTGGGATTGTGTTGGATGGGATAGACGTGTCTTGCAAGCTTAGATGGCGTGAGCAGTGAAGTGTTCGGAGTAAGGCCAAGTGCTTGGGAGTTTTGTGTATTAACGAAAGTGGAAAGTTGGCGGTTTACCGATTAGTTGTGAATGTATGAAAGTTGTCCTGACAAAGTAGTGATACACAACCAAGGCGTGAAGTGGAGTTGTGATCGAATTAGTTACGGAAACTAGTCCGATATTGAGAGCTCCATGTTATATGTATAATTGGATAGCTAAGGAATTAAATTGATGGAGTTATTTTGAGACTTGTGTCTGTGTGTGCTACAACAACAGTTTATGAGGTCGAGTATATAAAGGGTGGATGGTGATTTCTGGTGATTATTAAAGAAAGTAAGAGGTGGAATACAATCTTGGTATGATTAGGCCTCTAAGTATTTCAAGAGTTGAAGATGAGTAAATGGCCTTCTGAGTGTGGGAATGTTCTTTTCGTATTTAGTCATAATGAGAGAACCGTAACTCGGAATGACGCAGGATTAGAAGCGTTGGAAGTTGCTACAATGCTCTATGTGATGGTGAAGTAGTAACATGGAATTAAGTTATTTCTTGATGGAGTACGTTTGGATGTTGTAGTAAGTACAGGAAGTGTGGTTTGTGTTTCCGCCATAACTCACAATTGAGTGTCCGTTTGACATGGGATTTTGCATACTTAATTGAGTGAGTTAATAGTGGTGTAACGGAGGGTATTTGGATATTTGAAGAGTATAGAGGATCATGTTGGACATCGGAGACTTGAGTTATCAGTGTTTGAGAAAGAGTAGTGATATGCCACTGGGAAGAAGTTTAAAGAGTTTTTGGGAGAAGCTGTCAATAACTCGTGTATTGGTTGGCCAAATCCGACAGAACTATGTGTTGTGTTTCGTGATGTTTGGTTATTGTGTGTCTATGCCGGAGGTTGGAGGCCTCAATTGTTTAGTTGAGATTTGAAATGATTGCTGACCTTAAGAGCTTAAGGTGTTCGTCTGAATTGGAAAAGTTGAGTATGAGGCAGAGGAAATAATTGGGACTTCTGAAAGAATATGGTTTTGGTCGAATTACCATTCGGGTGAGACGACGTGATAGCTGAGGTATCAAATGGGAATTTCTGTATATACTAATGATGATGGTATTGAACTAGAACTGAGGAAACAAATTCGGGATATGAGTTTGGTATGTGAAGAGACTTTTTATAGAGTTGAGCTTTGTATGTTGAGACTGACTATTGGTATTCCCGATGAGATCCGAGGGAAATAGATTGATTGTATTTAATGGATAAAAGTCGAAGAGCTGATCTTCGGATTGATGGAAATGGTACCATGAGTGTCACGATAAAATTTGTGTTTCCAAAAGTGGGAGTTGGATAAAAGTACCCTGGGAGAAGGACGTTGAGATAAATTGGGTATCCATCCAGGTACTGTGAGGATATGATCGAATTTGAGAAATCGTCTTGGTGACCATGGATGGAGAGGGAAGTGGTTGAAGTTGTATATGTTGATTAGACTTGTTGAAAGTCGAAGTGTGAACATCAGAAACTGTTGGACCTGATACAACTGTTGAATATTTCTGAGTGGCATGGGATAATATCCCCATGGATCTTGTGACGGGTTTTCCGAAGAATTTGATGGGATATGATTCGATTTGGATGGTTAAGAATGGATTGACAAGAGTAACTCGTTACTTACCAGTAAGGATGAATTATTCTGTTAGATGGGAATCTGAGTTTTTCATTGAGATTTTAGGAAGGTTTGCGGGCACTTCTGGGTGCCATGTGGTAGTTGAACTCAGACTAGCGTCCATGGAAGGAATAGACAGACAAAGAGGATTACCCAGTATGTAGAGAATTTGTTGGAAATCTTGTGTGATTGGACCAAGGTGTATCGTGGGATAGTTAATCATCATTGATGGAGTTTACCTACGACAATCGATATCATTCTAATATCGGAATGACATCGTATGAGGCTTTGTTTGGTAAGGGGTGTAAGGCTCCTTTGAGTTGATGTGTGTCCGGCAAGAGTGTTGTAATCGAACCTGAGATTGTGCGAGAGGCAATTCGATTGTGGAGACATTGCTAAGTTCAGGTGGGTGAACGAGAAGCAACTTCGAGGTAAAGGGATTGCTTTGGCGGAAGTAGTTGGGAGTTTGGGATGCGAGACTCGTATCCAGAGTTATTTGAGTCGGATAACATTTTCGAGGATGAAAATTTCTAAAGTGGGGGAGAGTTGTAACAGCCCAATTTTCAATAACTGATTAATGGTACTAGTTAATTGGTTTGTATGATTTAAGTGAATTATTGGATTTAACTGATTTATTTTATTTGGTAGAATAATGTGGACTTACTAAATATTCTCTAATTAAGGATGAGATGAGATATTTTATGAGACAATGAATTGGTAAATATTTTGAGAGAAGAAATATATTGGAGAGAAATAGAAGGGAAAGATATATAAGGGAAAGTGGGAGGAAAATGTAAAATAGAAAACATGAAAGAAAGATAGAGGAAGAAGAGAAAGTAGAAGGAAAAAGAAGGGAAAGCTTGGAAAGCTCAAGAACAACTTCTAGCTTCCGATTAATCGAGGTAAGGGTGTGAAATATTGTTATCTTACCAATGTATGTGATTATGTATGAATTTTTTGGATTGGTTTGGTTGTTTTTCCTCATCTTCCATCCTAGGGCATAAATGAGTTTAATCGGTAGAAACTGAGTTTTAACGGTTAAAATGAGGATAAGTAGTAGAGTTTAGTCGAGGAATGTTAGGCTAAGGATGCTAGGACGAGTTGGGATTGAATCGGTTGGATTTCAATGAGTTTCGGAGTTTTGGATAGTGGAGAATTCTGAGTTCGCAGACCCCCGCTACCTTGTTCGCTAGGCGAGCAGGTCGCGAGCATTCGCGCGGCATTCGCTGTGACGAGCCAGTAGCGAACGGTCCCAGACTTGGACATAATGGTTTTGGTGTTCCTCGCTGGTAGCGAAGGGGGTGGCGAGCGTTCATTAGGCCTTCGCTGAGCGAGTGAGGTAGTGAATCAAGTAAGTGGCTTCTGTTTTCCTTCGCGAGCATGTTCGCTAGGCGAACAGGTAGTGAGCACTCGCTAGGAGCTCGCTAGGCAAGCAAGGTAGCGAGCATGACAACATGTTGTTTTCTTGTGTTTTCCACCCAATTGTTAATTGTTTAGTTCAATGATACTAATCCTTATATAACAAGAATAGTTTGTGTATTATTGTGATGAGACGTGTTGTGGGTAGCCTTATGGCGTGAATCCTAGATTGTGAACTATGGCCTTTTGGTAATTATATGCATTGTTTGAATTCATGATGTATGTGATTGAGTTAGTTGCAGTTGGCACGACCTTGTGTTTGTATATTGATTTTATGTGATAAGGTGTGAAGAATGCATGAGAATATATGTATGATATATGTGCATTGCTTGGTAATATGATAATGATGTTGAGAATATGTAAACGTGCGAGATTCTTACGCACTGGGGTAGAATGACAAGGTGTCGTTCCTAGTGTAGTAATCACCGGGGTAGAATAATAGTGATGTTTTTCCTGGTGTGGTACAAGCGATGTACCCATAATCCAAATGAGGATTCGTGAGAATTGATGGGTTTATATGAGTCATATGGTATGTGTATGTGATTGTTGTATGAAAGTGTGAGATGTGGCTGTTTGGCAATTATGTGTATAATTGTACGTACTTGTGTGAGGTGTAATGCATAATTGTATATATTTGTGAATATGTATGCATTTCAAGAGTGTGTGGAGTCGTTTTGCATGTGAAGCATCATGATTTCATTCTTGTGTCTTGATCCCGTGGAGGATCTGCAGAAACCTCGTGTGCCCTTGTGGGGTGTGAGCGATGGTTTATTCTTGATCCCGTGGAGGATCTGCAGAAACCTCGTGTGCCCTTGTGGGGTGTGAGCGATGGTTTATTCTTGATCCCGTGGAGGATCTGCAGAACGATTGTGTGGCCTTATGGGGTGTGAGCAATCCTGAAACATCGTGTCCCTATGTGGGGTGTGAGCAATGGGTGAACATCGTAGGCCCGACGAAGAGTTACTTCGGTAATGAGCGATGGTTCCTTTTGGTTCTTCAATTGAACCTGCTGAATGAGTCGGTACCGCATTTGCATCTGCATAGAGTCGTGAGTCGGTCTCTCTGAGTTGCATTATCATCTTTATATGATGCATTGGTGAAATAAACATATATATAGATGTTTATGTGAATTGGTGGAATAAACATGTTGGGTGTGTTTATGTGAATTGATGAATGTGCTTAATTAGGTAAATGTATGTTGTGACATATATGACGTTTATAATGTATTATGGTGAGAAAATATGGAACATATGTATTCTATATTTGTGCATTTATATATGATCATATGCATTGCTATTATGATAATATTTCTCACCCTTCTGCTGGAATGATGTCCTTCATGACATCGTGCAGGTATCAAGGTGTAGTACTGCTCGTAGTTGCGAGGTCGCTATTGGTGTAGCTCTTTAGTGATTTATTTGTATTCGGTCGAGTCGTGCTCTGGTCGTGTAACACTGGGATCGTTTGGGTTACGTTTCAGACGTATATTGCATTGTTGGCCTCAGTGCCTAAGTGATGTTGATTTACGTGTTAAAACACAAATATTTCTTTTATGAAAAATTGTGATATAAATGATTCTGCTGCTACATGCGAATGAAATTTTGTAAAGTATGATTATTTATTTTAGTGTTATTGAGCATGACAGATGGTTTTTAGTAATTTGGAAGTGTATGTGTGACGCCCTTTGTGAATGCATGTTAATTTTACTCTGATGATGCTTATCTTTTCCGTGGGGTTTAGAAGGGTGTTACAGTTCATGGAGAAGAAGATCTGATGGTGAGAAATTTGTCATCATTCAGATACATTAAAGTTGATTAAAATGCTTTCGAAACTTCTTTCCAAGCCTTTGAAATAGCCAATGCGGTGTTGATCGAAGAAGCTGTGGGGAGAGGTCATTGAAGTAGAAGCAAGAGCAAAGATAAATCGCAAAGGGTTGGGTTACAAACCAACTCATGACAAAACTCAAGGGTTTTCCAAAGGACGGCTGATGACTGTGCGGTGAGAATAGGATATCAAGTTATTAAATGAACTTGAATCGCAAATCTTGAATTCACAATCGGTCTTTGATTTATCCGAATGAAAGGTTAAAGAAAGAAAAACCTAAATTGCACTATAGAAACAATGCGGGGAGATCTAGGGTTCGGGGGTTGGTTATACCTAGGGAAGGTGTTAGCATCCTAAGCATCTGTAGTAATCTACAAGAACCTCTAGTTTTAATGTGTTTTTGTTATTTGCTAAGGGTAAGAGACCTAAGGGTTATTTCTAAGTATACTCGCCAAGAAGTCGCATCTTGTGCCTACGTATCCTGACGGGAGTGGAATCAGAGTATTCGTAGTTCCCCTAAAAGGGATTGAGGAACCATTAATTGTTGGTCAAAGTTCCAGGGGGATAAGGTTTGTTGATTGGTTCTAGGAGAAAAGACAGGTCGTCATCTTAAGGAAGAACACTCGACTTAACCACCACAACTTGTAAGAGATGGTTTTTGCGTCACATTGAGAAAAGGGCTCGAAACTCGGATTTATCGACGAGGATGCCACATACCTCCCTCAAGTGGAAAAGATTCTACATCTCTCGATTAGATTATGGGGAAGGAGAATTATATCTCGACTGTCAAGATGAATCGCGTCTAATTCTCTTATGGGAAGAATAGGGTTGAATTGTATATTGGTTTGTCTAAGTTGAAAGATCTCCAAGGAGTTCTATCTTAAGGCGTAAGACTAGATCCTAGGCTGATCGACTTGAAAGATCAAGGATCTAGCGGGGGAATAAGTATTCATAGTGAAATACTTACATGGAGTATGATGACTCCAAATCTACATTGAGATTGGGTTGAAAAAGAGGGGTAAGTAAATATCCACGGCGGGAGTTTACATGGAGTACAGCGACTCCGGTCTTAAGGCTAGGATGAAAGATAAGGATTTAAGACCCTCTAATATTGACATGCCAGTCAACAGGAATATTCTTTCCTTTGGAATATAGGCTTAGTAACAGAAAATTAAAGCGATGGTACTCAAATGCTACATAATGGATGGCAATATGTGAATATGTAAATCAAAAGATCAAAATATAGGACATCACGATCAAGATTTGATTCCAACCAGATGCATCAAGGGTTACGTTCAAAATGAATATCAAAAATTAGTTAAACTCGGACTGATGAATTCATGATTCATTTAATAAATAATGGTAAAATGTCTAAATCAAAATTTAGGTTATAAAATAACAAGAACACCAAAATATTTTTATTTTGTTTTTATTTGTATTTTTTTGTTCTTTGCTAAAATTATGATTATGAAAATTAATGAAAATTTAAATTAAATTAATTAAATTAAAACCAACATATTTTCTTTAAAACTCTAAATTATTGAAATCCTAAATTATTAAAATTCTAAAAATAAAAAAATCTAAATTATTTTTATTATATTTATTATTATTATTATTATTATATCTTTTTATTATTCTTTTATTATTTTTATCTTTTTTATTTTTTTTATTATTTTTTTTAAAACTAAATATTGGGCCAAAGCCCAAATGCATAAAAAAATAACAAAATAAAAAACAGACGTTAGGCCGGTGGTGGTTAGATCCACCGGACCCAACCCAAATCAATGGAAAACCGAAACTAGGGTAAATTGAGGAACCCTAATTCCTTTCCAAATTGCGGCTGCCCCCTCTTCTTCTTCCCAAATTCTTTTCTTCTCTTTCGTTCGTTCATCTCCTCATTTCACTATCAACATCCTTCAATTCCATAGCTTCCGTCGCACCACAACCATGGATCCGCGGCGGAAAGAACCCGAATATCCTTCCCCATTCAATTCGTTCACATATCCTAAACAAACTCTCCTCTAATTCGTCATTCCCAAACCATAATTCCTTTCTTCTAGATTCGACATTGAGAAACCTACCAACTTCATCATATTCAACACATGTATATTACCTTCAGCGCATGGCTGAAGGCGTGTGGTATTGTCAACGGTTGGTGATTTGAAGTGGGATGGCTTTGAAGTTGGTACTCGGCAAATTGGAGGCTTTGTCGCAAACGACGACCCGACAATGTCGACGGTTCCAAGATAAGTTTACTTAATGCCCTCTTTCTCTTCTGATTCTCCCTCTCTTATGTGGTATGGTTTGTGAATCTGTGTGTGTGAATTGTGATTTTGTTATTGTGATCTATTGTTTGTGAACTGGTGTGATGATCCCCTCTGTGTGAATTATCTACTGTCTTTATAGCCTTTGTGGAATCTTGAGTTTAATGCGTATTGGGAAAATTTGCCTTTTTTAATCTAGAAATGTTTTGCTGTTAATTAAACTTCCATTTTTTGCTTGATTCTGTTTGGAGCATGTTTGAGACGTGTTGGAACATTTTTGGAATGTTATGAATGTTGTCTGATTGGATTTTGATCGCGTTTTGATGATGATGCTTAGACCGTTCGGGAAACAAACTCGATTTGCTTTTAATTTTGACTCAGCTCACCTGAATCTTGTCTCAAATTATGTCTTTGTGTTTTAATTGCTTGTATGTGAACATGGCGATACTCTTGAATGCTATTCACTGATAAACTCTTGATTTCATGGCAGCTATGACTTGTAATTTGGTGTCTCATGTCCATTTCGTGCCGCAGAGGATCTCGTGACGCTTTGGGCCACAGCAAACAATGAAGATGTTGATGACTGGCGTCAAGTGGTGAAGAGGTTTTAGTCATCAATATCATCACCATGTACATGAGTTGTTTTCTTTGATGAATCTCTTTTTGATCTAGAACGGTTTTCAGGATATTCTTGCCAATGATTGTTTCTAATATTCTTCTTCCTAATTTGTGCATGAAAACTTGGTGCGAGGAATACATACGGCGCCAGAATTTGGTGACATATGCCTCAATATCTTCCAAAACACGAGGACCACTTGTAACACCACAATACTCAACACTTTGGTGAGCTCTGCGTCACTTCTTCAACTGTTTTCTTGATCTACACAGTTTTTTCAATTAAAACCCTGATTCTCTGAATTTATTTTATGACATTATGCAGTTTAAACACTTGAGTCACAACAGCATTTCACAGCGGACGATTTTCAATATGCATTTCATACTTGTGAGTGTGTCGGTAGAGGACCCACGCAGTTCTTCCATCCTTGTTTATTCACAACAACAAACCCTTAACTTGGCTTGGTAAGAAAAAACATTTGCCGTAACCGAGTAGATAACAAGGTTCATGGCATGTATGGTTACCCATCTAGCAGCATGTGGGTCTTAGAAAACAAGTGTATATTGGTAGAATTAGGCTTGTGGCAATCAAATGTTTAAAATGACTTATTAGGCTTTCCATATTTACTCCCCTTTGGACTTTTATTTGCAGTTATTCAAAACTTTAGATTGAAATCTTGTGAATTTGTATATGAAGTAATGGAAATGGTATAGGGGATCAATAAAAATTCAAGTTGCTATTCTGAACTTGTAGTTATTAAGAGATTATATTGAAAACTCCAGTTGATATGTTTGGTTTTCTTGGGGACTATTTCAGGTGGCATAGGCATGGTCTTTGGAGTTTTAAAGGATACCTTGTGCTCGTAACCCCCAATGGGTCGTGCAAAGCTGTTATTCAACTTCAGAAGATAGGGTGTTTAGAGCTCAGTGGTAGTTCTACTATATGCTTGCAACCCACTGAGAATTATGCCAGAAGCAACTATATTTAGCGCCCTCCATCATGATCTCAATGTAATAAACCGACTCGGTTTTGCGAGCTTTTCCCAAATTCAACCATCAACGGTTATAGTTTCCTGCTGTTGGATTACGCACTTGACAAGGCCTTATATGCAATGCTTTAATGATTAAATTTGTATCGAATTGGATCATTAATCCTTGTACACATTGGAACATTTGAGGTTTAGTATATGTATTCTTTATAGAGGTGGCAATTGGATCCATTAATGCAAAATCCATCCATCCAAAAATCCATCCAATCCATCCACCACATAAAAAATAAGTTAATGGATTGGATTAAATCCATCCATTTAAATGCATGGATGGATTCAATCCATCCAACATATTTTAAAGATCCAATGGATTATTTTTATTTTCCTTAGATTTATTTTTTTAAAAATAATTTAAAATAGATTTTTTAAAAAATAATTAAAAAACTGTAATTTTTTCAAAAAAAAATCGAATTTTTTTCCAAAATAAAAAAACTGATTTGTTTTTCGAAAAAAAATCGATTTTTTTTAATAAAAAAAATATTTTCCCGAAAAAAAGAACTGACTTTTTTTTTTGGAAAAAAAATCGATATTTTTCAAAAATTAAAATATCAAATTTTTTTTAAAATACAAAAAATTCAATTTTTTTCATGAATATATTAAAAAATAATTTTTTTAAAATACAAAAAATGAATTTTTCAAAAATAAAATCAAATCGATTTTTAAAAATAAAAAAAATATATTTATTTTTTTACGAAATAAAAAAAAAGTTGGATGGATGGATATCCATCCATTAAAAATATGTTAATGGATGGATTGGATGAATTTTATTCTTAATGGATGGATTGAATTGGATAATTTTAAGAAATTTTAGTGGATTGTTAATGGACTAATGGATTGTTTTAATCCATCCATTAACAATCCAATCCATCCATTTTGCCTCCTCTAATTCTTTACAATCCATTTGTAAATTCTAAACTTGTATTGTATCTTAAGTCTTTGTACCTAAAACTTTTTGAATTGTAATTTTGAATCTCAACTTGCAATTCGAAAATTATGATGACCTTGAATTCGAACATTATTAACTTGACTTTGGGATATAAGCATGTAATTTGTAGTTAACCATTAAACTTGAATCTTGTGGAGGACATGGGTCTTGTATTTTGTACCCTTGAGTGAATGATTCTTTTGTCGAATTTCTTCGAGTGAAGCTTGGAAATGTAACTTGAGCACTGGAATTCTAAATCCTTATATCCAAGTTTGACTTATAATAAGGTCTTGAAATGCTATCTTGGGCTCCTTTGAAATCATAACTTGAATGTTCATTTGGATTTGAATTTTGATATTTCAATTTGAATTTAGTGAAAGATATGTATCTTAAAACCTTGGGATTAAACTTTTTGCACTTAAATTTAGTATGGAGAGATAGTTTTAGCTAGAAATCCTCATCATAGATTCTAGAAACCTTTTGTAATCAACTCATGCTTGGAGAATTTTCTTTTCATATGACTCTTTTTTGTATCTTTGCACAACAACCTTGAATTGAATTTGAACCATGAAGATAATAATGAATCAATTCTAACTCTTATAAGGAACATGAACTTCACTTTGATAAATTATGATTCAAGATTTTCCTTCCAATTCACCATTTCCAAACATATTGATCATGACTTGTGTTTGCCAATGGGCTATAAGAATAAAGGTAAATCCTTCTTTCGTATCCATGGGAATTCAACCATGGTTGGCTGAAGACTATGAGCACACACACAATGCTCTCATGCTCTTTGAAACTCTCTGTAACCAACCTAACTTCATAAAACAAAACAAACAGACTAGTTAAAACGGTTAGCTATGCATGGATGATTGACTTAGATGATATGTAAAGAGATCAAAGAATCTAAGGGAAAAAATTGGGGTACGACAAAGACCATCAAAGAGGTGCTTGTTAGTGGGGGTGTCCAAATCAAAGCAGTTGAGGAGGATTTTGAAGAAGATTATGTTAATCAGCTGGTATATCATGATGAGGTCGCTCTTAACAATTAGGAGGCTATTAAAATTTATGTTATCTTTCTTGTGACAAAGTAGTTTGCTTGTTTTGTTTTGTAGTTTCCTTTAAAAGGTTTCCATAACCATGCCCAAGGTTATCAGATTACTTTGTATGGGCCACATGCTTTCAAATTACTATGATCAATGAAGATGTTTTGTTACAATTCTCATTTGTTTCATTTACTGTTTTTGCTTCTACTTTTAAAGAAAATGGCAATTCTTTTGAAAACCAGCAAAATTATTTCTTTGTTCTGTTGCATTTATCTTATGTGTTTTAATAAATCAAACCATTCCAAACATGCATAGAAATTCCAAAACCCGTTGAATCCAATGACTATGTTTTCCCTCCTAACTTCGACTCGCCCACATGCCAAGCCGAAAACGAGGATGATGAAGATTTTGAGATTCCGAATGAACTGGCAAAGATGGTTGAATATGAGTACATGGATCTTCAACCTCACAAGGAGTGGGTGGATGCTATTAATCTTGGCACTGAAAAAGACAAGAAGGAAGTTAAGATTGGGGCAATGCTAGGGGCAGAAGTCAAGCAGAGACTGGTGAAGCTTTTAGAAGAGTATGTTGTTGTATTTGCTTGGTCATACCAAGATATGCCTGGCTTGGATACCGATATAGTTGTTCACAAGCTACCTCTTCGACCTGAATTTTTGCCTTTCAAACAGAAGCTCAGAAGAACCCGACCTGACACGGATCTCAAGATTAGAGATGAGATCAAAAAGTAGATAGATGCAGGTTTTCTAGCAAAGTACGAAAGCTGTTCCGTGGACGTACGGTTTAGAAGCGTATTGCAATGGTGAAAAGATTGTGGTGAATAGCCAGCCAACTGGGACTGTTGATAATGTTGTTGGTACGGGGGGCATGACCCGTAGCGGAAGGATCTTTACCTCACCTGAAGTAGAAGAAGAGAGGTTGGCCAAAGGTAAAGCTAAAGTAAGTGAAAGCGGGCCCTCTCAGTCGAAAGAAAAGGATACGTCGCTCAAGGACGTAGAGGAGTTCATGAGACTGATTCGTAAAAGCGACTAAAAAATTGTTGAACACCTACAGCAGACACCGTCGAAGATTTCTATCTTGTCGTTGTTGTTATGTTTCGAGGCCCACCGGAACGCCTTGCTGAAAATACTGGTTACGTCATTCGTGCCCCAAGAAGTTTCTGTAAATCAGTTAAAGGGGGTAATGGCACATGTCAATGCTGGACATAGCCTGGGTTTCACAGATTTTGACTTAACGCCCAAGGGTCGGGAGCACAACATGGCCTTGCATATATCGGTGGAATGCCGGGGCACCATAATGTCGCATGTATTGGTGGATACTGGGTCGTCGTTGAACGTATTGCCAAAGAAAGCCATGATGAAATTGGACATACGGGGAGTTATTTGCACGCCCAGCGATTTGGTCGTGAGGGCGTTTGACGGACGAAAAGATCAGTGTTTGGGTCAATAACATTACCGCTTCAGGTGGGGCCGGAAATTTTTGATACCGAATTCTACATCATGGATATCCATCCAGCTTATAGCTGCCTTCTTGGACGACCATGGATCCACGCTGCAGGGGCCGTAACATCCACACTGCATCAGAAGTTGAAGTATATGGTGGGTGATAGTGTCGTTACCGTTTGCGGGGAGGAGGATATTTTGGTCAGTCACCTGTCATCATTCAGATATGTGGAGGTCGACGGAGAAATACACGAGACACCTTGTCAAGCCTTCGAAGGGTTGCGGAGTAAAGACAAATCTCCGGGTTCCAGCAAAATATCAGATGTGGCAGTTTCATCTTACAAAGAGGCTCAGGCTTTAGTGCAGACTGGTGAGACTAAAGGCTGGGGGCAGGTGCTGGAGATTCCCGTGAAGAATGATAAGTTTGGGCTAGGGTATCGACCGACATCGTCAGCGTCATCTTCAGGAGCGCCCAGGTTCAAGGGACCGGTCACGATTACGCTGAGCGGGGTGTGCTTTGAGACCATCAACGCTATTTCCGATGCCGAAGACGGGGATAGCGACTGCGATATGGACGCGTGGATCAAGCCAAGCGTGCCAGGACAAAGTCTCTGCAACTGGTCCATCCGGGAAACTGTCCCAGTGACTTTTAAACAGTAATGATTTGTTTTATCAATTGTTGAACAATCCTATGTCCTACCCGGGGCATAGTGATTTTACATTAGGGCTACTTGATTATGTGTATTGCACTGTTTTAATCATGAAATAAAGGCGTTTTTCATATTCAAATATTGTGATCCCTGTTTTTCTTGTTATTACTTTAACAATAAATGGCAACGTGGTTATTTGCTTTGTTGGCGTGTTGAAGCGTTTAACCATTTCCTTTGCAGGACTAATATTTCAGATGACATCTCATACGAACCGCCTATGACTCGTCTCAACTTCGAGCACCCGGTATTCCAAGCAGAGGAAGAGATTGTTGAGGATAGCGACCTGCCAAAGGAGCTGACTCGTTTGTTGAAACAGGAAGAGAGGATCATTCTGCCTCACCAGGAGGAAATTGAGATCATTAACTTGGGGTCGGAAGAAGTTGTGAGAAATATCCGTATAGGGGCTGCGCTGCAGAGCGACGTCAAGCAAAAGCTGATTGAGATACTGCGAGAGTATGGTGATGTATTTGCTTGGTCGTACGAGGATATGTCTGGGTTGGATACGGACATGGTTGTGCACCATCTGTCATTGCGAGAGGAATGCCCGCCTGTTAAACAGAAACTCAGAAGAACCAGGCCAGATAAGGTTGTGAAGATCAAAGAGGAAGTTCAAAAACAGTGGGATGCTGGGTTCCTAGCTGTTACAACTTATCCGTCATGGGTCGCTAATATAGTACCAGTGCTGAAGAAAGGCGGTAAGGTGAGAATGTGTGTAGACTACCGTGATTTGAATAAGGCGAGCCCGAAAGACGACTTTCCACTTCCTCACATTGATGTGCTGGTCGACAACACTGCTCAGTTCTCCGTATTCTCCTTCATGGACGGTTTCTCAGGCTATAATCAGATAAAAATGGCACCAGAAAACATGGAGAAGACTACCTTCATTACTCCCTGGGGAACATTTTGTTACAAAGTGATGCCCTTCGGGCTGAAGAACGCTGGGGCAACATATCAACGTGTTATGACGACTCTCTTTCATGACATGATGCATAAAGAGATCGAGGTTTATGTTGATGATATGATTGCCAAATCCCAGATAGAGGAAGAGCATTTGGTTAATCTGCTGAAACTGTTCAAGAGGTTTAGGAAGTTCAGGTTGAGACTGAACCCTAACAAGTGCACCTTCGGGGTGAGATCGGGTAAACTGTTGGGGTTTATTGTGAGCGAAAAAGGAATAGAGGTTGATCCTGCGAAAGTAAAAGTAATACAAGAAATGCCGACGCCTAAAACAGAAAAAGAAGTGCGTGGGTTTTTAGGGAGGTTGAACTATATCGCCCGGTTCATATCTCACCTAACTGCAACATGCGAGCCGTTATTCAAGTTGTTGAAAAAGGATCAGGTGTTGACCTGGAATGAAAATTGTCAAAAGGCGTTCGACAAGATAAAAGAATACTTACAAGAACATCCTGTTTTGATACCCCCAGTGGCCGGGAGACCTTTGATTATGTATTTGACGGTTCTTGAGGAAAGTATGGGTTGTGTTCTCGGTCAACACGACGAGACCGGGCGTAAAGAGCATGCGATTTACTATTTGAGTAAAAAGTTTACCGACTGTGAGTCCAGATACTCAATGCTCGAGAAAACGTGTTGCGCGCTAGCCTGGGCCGCCAAACGTTTGAGGCAATACATGCTGAATCATACAACCATGCTAATTTCAAAGATGGATCCAATCAAATATGTGTTTGAGAAGCAAGCACTCTCCGGAAGAATTTCCCGATGGCAGATGGTGTTAACCGAATACGATATCCAATATGTCTCGCAGAAAGCTATTAAAGGTAGCGTTCTGTCAGAGTACCTTGCGGAGCAGCCTGTTGAGGACTACCAATCGATGAGGTTTGATTTTCCTGACGAGGATATCATGTACCTGAAAATGAAAGATTGTGAAGAACCATTGCCGGACGAAGGACCAGAGTTGGGTTCCAAATGGCAGTTGATATTTGACGGAGCTATAAATTCTTATGGTAGCGGAATAGGTGCAATTATCACTACTCCTCAGGGGTCTCACATCCCCTTTACTGCCCGATTGACCTTTCCCGTTACCAATAATGAGGCTGAATACGAGGCTTGCATCATGGGTCTGGAAGAAGCCATTGATTTGCGAATCAAACATCTGGATGTATACGGAGACTCAGCTCTAGTGGTGAACCAGATTAAAGGAGAATGTGAGACACGTCAGCCCAATTTGATACCATATATGAATTATGCAAGGATATTGTTGCCTTTCTTTGACAAGGTGGAATTGCATCGTGTGCCGCGAGCAGAAAATCAAATGGCTGACGCCCTGGCAACATTGTCTTCAATGTATAAAGTTAACTTCTGGAACGAGGCTCCCCGGATTGTTATCTCTCGGCTCGATAGGCCTGCATTCATATTTGCCATTGACGAAGCTCCCGATGGTCAACCCTGGTACTTTGACATCCAGAATTTCCTGAAGAACAAGGAGTATCCGGCTGGGGCATCCAGTCGGGATCAGAAGACGCTCAGGAGATTGGCTGGCAATTTCTATTTGAACCCAGACAGTGTCCTGTACAAAAGAAACCACGACTTGGTGTTGCTACGTTGCGTAGATGAGAAAGAGGCGAAGTTGCTCATGGGAGAGATACATGAGGGTACATTTGGTACACATGCTGGTGGGCATGCTATGACGAGAAAACTGTTGCGGGCAGGTTATTATTGGCTAACTATGGAAACAGACTGTTTCAAGTTTGCAAAGAGGTGTCATAAGTGCCAGATTTATGCGGACAAAATCCATGTGCCTCCAAGTCCTCTGAATGTAATGTCATCACCGTGGCCTTTCTCGAATGGGGAATTGATATGATTGGCAAGATTGAGCCTACGGCATCCAACGGGCACCGGTTCATTTTGGTGGCAATCGATTACTTCACCAAATGGGTGGAAGCAGCATCATATGCCAATGTCACCAAACAAGTGGTCGCCAGATTTATCAAACGAGATATTATCTGCAGATATGGAATCCCTGAGCGGATTATCACCGACAACGGTTCGAATTTGAATAACAAAATGATGAAAGAGCTGTGTCAGAATTTTAAGATTGAACATCATAACTCTTCTCCTTACCGGCCCAAGATGAATGGCGCTGTTGAAGCGGCCAATAAGAACATAAAGAAGATTGTTCAGAAGATGGTTGTGACGTATAAGGACTGGCACGAGATGCTACCTTTCGCTTTGCACGGTTATCGTACGACGGTACACACATCAACCGGGGCAACCCCTTTCTCATTGGTATACGGGATGGAGGCGGTGCTACCATTGGAGGTGGAGATTCCTTCCCTAAGGGTTTTACGTGATGTTCAACTTGACGAGGTAGAATGGGTTAAGGATAGATTGAATCAGCTCAGCTTAATGGATGACAAGAGGCTGGCTTCTTTAGCATACGGTCGGGTATATCAGAGCCGGATGAAGAAAGCTTATGACAAGAAGGTATGCCCGTGAAGCTTTCAGACGGGCGATCTTGTTTTGAAAAAGATTCTCCCACCACAAACAGATCACAGGGGCAAGTGGACTCCTAATTACGAAGGACCCTACGTTGTCAGAAAAGTCTTCTCTGGAGGAGCCTTGTTACTATCCACCATGGATGGTGAAGACTTTACGTCTCCTGTGAATTTGGACGCAGTTAAAAAATACTTTGCTTGAAAGTGACCCGCTGGACAGTAAAAAGAGAGTCCAGGAAAAAATGGGGCATCCCGGCGAACCATAAAAAAATAAATAAAAGGTTCGGGCAAAAGTTAGGGATAAAATTGAAAAAAAAGTACACCCGCGAAGTCGAAAACATGGAAAGGGCGGCTTCGGCAAAAAAGGGTATCCCGGTGAATTGAAAACCCGCAAAGGGCGGTTCACGCAAAAGTTTAGGGATTGAAAAAGCAAATGACTGCGGTCCGGATTTGATACGGCATTATTTAGTGGTTTGGGAGTACCTGGGGGGCGTCTATCCAAAAACAATCTCTTCCAAAGATCGAGTACCGGGGAAGCACAGAGTCAGGCGAGTCATAGGAGGATCAGCTCATGGTGTTTGTCTGTACCACGTCGCCGACATGTATACAAATATTGTTTTGTATTTTATTTCTACTCCTTGTGCATATATGTATGTGTGTGTGTGTGTGTGTAACTTCCTCTTTTCAGGAGTTGCATCCAGTGTACAAAACTTTGCCTATTCAGAGGCCCGTTATCAATAAAACATGTTATTCAGTACTTGATGCTTGTTCTTTACTGTTTTGTTTGTGAAAGATGCCGATGTTTTTGATAAACTTGCATTTGCATAATCTTGCTGGCCCTTGCCAATAATTGATAAAACTTCGAGTTGACTGAAGTAGTGTCACGGATGCTAACCTGGGTAGATTCTGTTGTATAGGCCTGTTTTGTCTCGTTTGTATTTTGCAGGGTTCTTACCTTCGGAGCAAACAGTCAGGGATTGTGCTCCCCAACCAAAATCTCTTGATGAAGAACCTGACTCCAATTGATGTCATTCTCCGGCTAGTCGCAGCTTATTTCCCAGAGAGTTGGAATGACGTCATCCCTTACCGAAGGAGGGATTGTTCTCCCCAGAAGAGTATCCTCAGGGAAGTTGTCCACAGGATATCCCCAGCAAGTCGAAATCAGTATCCCCTGCAGAGGTTTTTCTTGCTCCCCCACAGGTCGTCATGTCATTGACAGGATGTTGATACTCAGCAGAGTCCGAGGCTCCGAATGTGTAAATTGTGCCCAGACAGTGTGCTTTGCCCAGAAGTGTCGCTTCTTCCCCAGCTAAGTTTGTCCACCAGCAGGGTGTTTGTTCTTTCCTCCCAGTGGAAATCGATGTGTAATCTCTCCCCGGCAGAGTTGGTTGTGTTTCTAGCGTTTATTTCGCCGGAATACTTTGTGATACTTGTTCCCCAGCGGAGTTGGCTTTATCTTCAGCATTCATGTTGTTGAGACAACACTACCAGAGTTTCCCCAGCAGCTTAATCCTGCATTTGCATTTGCATATATCATCATATTCGCATTTACCCAAATGCGTAGCATTTCCATCTTATATGGAGCATTACGCCACTTTCAAACATGTGCATTCTGAAGCATAAGTCAAGTTGGTTACAGGTGTTCTTCCCTGCAGGTAATTGGAATTCTTGTTCATGATCGTTTTCAGATATTCAGATTTGGGGCATGAGATATGTGATGATAATGTTCGTCCCGCCATATGTTCCCTTAGTAGAGGTGCTTGATTAATTTCTCTTCTTCCCTAGCGGAGTGTTCTTTACACGGCTTCATAATTGGACTTTGGAGTTGTTGTCAAAAATTCCCCAGTGGAGTGTTTCCTCGGGTTGCTGTCACGTCAGCATTTTAAGAAAAAAGATTTCAGAGATTAGACATCTGGAGTCATTACTCATCGTCAAGTTGGATGTCTGGCAGTTGACATCAGAATTCCCCCGGCAGAGTTCTCCCCAGTTTGCTGTTATGGCTTCATAATTAGACTTTGAAGTTTGTTATGTCAGCATTTTATGGCTTCATGATTAGACTTTGAAGTTGTTACCATCATGATATGGCTTCATAATTTGACTTTGAAGTTATCGTCAGTTCTGAAAGGCTTCATGAATAGACTTTGAAGTGGTTGTAAGAAGGAAGATTTCAGCAATTGGACGGTTGAAGTCATTACTTGTTGTCAAGGCTTCACGATTTGACTTTGGAGTTGTTGTCAGCATTTTAAAAGAGAGATTTCAGCGATTAGGCGGTTGAAGTCATTACCTGTTGTTACGACTTCATAATTTGACTTTGAAGTTCGTCAGCATGGGATGCTCCATAATTAGACGTTGGAGACGTTATCACTATTACAATGGCATCATAATTAGACTTTGAAGTTGTTGTTAGAATTTCCTCGGAAGGAGTCTAGAGGGCTTCATGATTTGACTTTGAATTTCAATAGAGTTTTCCTGGAATTGTTGTTACGTCAGCATTGCACGGCTTCATAAGTAGACTTTGAAGTTCGTTACATCAGCGCTATAAGGCTTCATGATTTGACTTTGAAGTTGTTGTTGGGGGGATTTCAGCGATCAGACGACTGAAATCGTTACTTGGTGTCACTACTTCATAATTAGACTTTGAAGTTGTTAGCATCAGTGGATGGCTTCATAATTAGACATTGGAGTTATTATCAGTTTATACGGCTTCATATTTTGACTTTGGAGTTATTGTCAGTGTTAAACAGCTTCATAACTAGACTTTGGAGTTGTTGTTAGGAATTCCCTAGCGGATTTTCCTCGCGTAGCTGTTATGTCAGCATTGCAGACTTCATGATTTGGCTTTGGAGGTCGGCACAGTTTTCTTCGAGTGGCTGTTACGTCAGCGTTACACGACTTCAGAATTAGACTTTGGAGTCGTCGTTAGCGATTCCCCAACAGAGTTTCTCTAGCAGCTGTTACGTCAGCATTGCGCTGCTTCATATTAAACCTTGGAGTTGTCGTCAACATCAAACGACTTCGTAATTAGACTTTGGAGTTCTTCAGCGGTACCGCATCTTCATGATTAGATTTTGGAGTTGCTGTCTGAAGGTTTTGTCCGCATGGAATAGCTTCATAAGTAGACTTTGGAGTTGTTGCCAGTTTTTTCCCCACAGAGTTGCTTGTTGAAGTTTCTCTTATCCGGCCAGCGGGTATTTTCTTCAAGTTTGTTGTTCCGTCAACGTCACAGGGTTTCATAATTAAAGTTTCAGAAGTTGTCGCCTGTTGTCGAAATAGGTGCCTGGCAGTTAATTTCAGCGCATCCCCGATGGGTTTGGCTACCGCAAAGATAAAGTGGGGTTATTGTCCAGTACGATTGATTGAATTGAGTTCCTATTGGGTGGAAGGGTTCTATCCCCAATGAAGTCGTCGTGATTTCTTCGTATTGACGAAATATTATTATCCCCAGTAGAGTCCTCCTCAAAGTCGTTTGCAGGTTGGGACCAACAGAGTTAGCTACTGCAAAGATAGGCAGAGAAACTGTGTTAAAGAGATGATTTTCCCGTATGGATAGGCGGATGAAGTTTCCTGTGATTAGACAGATGATTTTCCCGTATGGATAGGAGGATGGAGTTTCTTGTGATTAGACATAAATGTTCCCCAGTGAAGTCGACGAATTTTATTGCCTATGATTGATAGGACCTCCTCGTGTTGGTGGGAGGCGACCAACTCACCCCCAGCGGAGTAGCCAGGATTTCACCGTGTTGACGGAATGCGGAGGCCTAACATGGATAAATTTTATTTCTTTGGGTTGATGAAATGTGGGTCCTGACGTGGACAGATTGGTGTTTATTCGTGATTTGACGCAATCTGGGTCCACATGTGGACAAGGTTATTCCTGTGACGACGGAATCTCGATTCGTGTTGACGAATTTGTGTTGACAAGGATAGTCAAGTAGCGGACGGAGGTGTTTTCGCAAAAAAATTATTCAGCACCTGTGGTGTTACATAGGTGGTTGAAGTTGAAATCAGAATTATTATCAGACGTTGGATCAGTTGTTGCCGTAACAACCAGATTCAGTTGGTGGATGTCGTTCCCAAGCAGTGTGCAGTTTATTTCTGCGGTTGGAAAATTTCCGGGTTTCTTGGTATTCAACCGTCTCGTACCTCGAACGTTTGAAGGTCGTTCGCTCTTCACCCAGTCGGGTCCAAGCCGTTTGAATAGGGGCAGCTGTTGCACCCCAAAATTTGCTTAACCTTTTCTTGCCTGATTTATGTTTCATTGCATTTCATCTGCATAGTTACATCATTCACATATTTCAACCATTTGCATATCATAGCATAGCATGCGTCCAACAGGAGATCAAAGGTGTCTATCAAGAGAAGAGCCTAGCAAGAGGTGTTCTCTGAGCCTGAGAGCCCATCCAAGTCATCAGAGAAGGGTTGAAGTCATGAGAAGTTTGAGTGCCCACAGGTGGATTTCTCTCCTAAATTGAGGTGTATTGAAGATCATCAACATGGAATGTGAACTTGAGGTGTGTATGGATCTCATGGAATGCCTATAGGGCCCTATTGAAGCTGAGACAAGCCATTGATTCAAGTGCAAGAGCCATAGTTGAGGTGCAGTCAATTAGGGTTTCATCTGGGTCAACCCTAGGTCGATTGAGTAATTGAAGGGCATCAAGACCTAGCTTTAGGCCATGGAAGTCATGGATTGATATGTTGAAGCATGTGTATGGATGAGCCAAGATCAAGCTCAAGAGAATCAAGAGTGGTTGGAGGTGTTTGAGACAGGGTTCCTAGGGTAAAATCTCCTGTATAGCACTGGACTTCAAAGCCACCTAAGTCAAAATGCACGTTTAAAATGGATTCTTGGCCAACATGAAACTTGTAGAGAATCTCAATAAATTTAATTTTAGTACTAGAAGTATTCAAGAAGATTTGTAGAACTCAAGTTATGGTTCTTGCAAATTACAAGTCACCAGAGGACACTGAAATTTATCTGTGAAAGTCACTTGACATCCAAGCAACGTTTTCCCCTCAAGGGGTTTTCAAATGGATTCTTGGCCAACATAAGAGTTGTAGGGCTTGATCTTAGCTTTAATTTGAGTACTAGAAGTCCTCAAGAAGATTTATGAAACTCAAGTTATGATCTTGGCAATCCATGGGTATTTTGGGAAAGTTGAATTATAGGTCCTTTTTCAACATGTGTCAAAATCTCTATCTTCCACTCCTCAAATGAAAAATTGTTCAACATGAGATGTGCTTAAAATGGTGTTTCTAGGTCAGATATGAAGTCATGGTGAGTTGGATTGGCTTATTTCATAAAGTGCTCCAAAATGGCCTAAAAAGGGAGATTTTTCAAATGATTCAAAAGAGGGAAAAATGATTTTTTGAATTACAAGGCATAAACATGGCATATGGGTAGTCATTTTGAATGGAAATTGGATTTCAAACACATTGGCAATGCCACAATTTTGAGATGAGCCATTATTTTATGAGTTGCTTTGAAAAGTGCTTTCTTACATCACAAGTAACACTTGCCAAACACTCCCTTAGATCAGAACCAAGGCACTAACCCTTACCAATCAATTCAATATGTCATTTGGTGAGAAATTGGATCAAAATTAAGCTGCTGAAGCAAGCTAAACCCAATTGTCATGTGCAAGCTTCTCATGAGATTATCAAGTGCAAGAGAATTTCAAATTCTCACATGGATCATTCCAGATCATTCTAGATCTTTCCAACCTGTTCTATATAAGGATCATAACTGATTCAGCTGGTTTTTTTGGGTGAGAATTGGAGAGAAACAAGAAAGAGCCATTGAAAATTTCTTCCTTGCATCAAGATTCGAGTTCTGAAATTGGAGTAGTTTCCATACAAATCATTGATTGTAGAAGCTTCATCATGAACTTCTGAGTGAATCTGGAGGATTTTGTGGCTTGAATTGGAGAGAATCGAGAAAGAGCACTTGAAGTTGTAGCTGCTGCAACAAGAATCGGTTTCAAGATTTGAGAGGGATTCAAAGCAAACCATTGCATACAGAAGCTTCATCAAGCATTGTTGAAGGAATCTGGAAGGTTTTGGAGTGTAATTCGAAGCCAAACTACTTCTGTTCATTTAATTTTTACAGGTATGTAACTTTCATTTTATGGCATGATTCAGGAGTAATTGATAGGATTTTGATGCATAGATAGTTTGTAGATGTTGGCTAGGTGGATTCTGGTACCATAATTCAAGGTTTAGAGACAAAAATAGGATTGACCAGTTTTCTTGTGATAAACATATCTTGCTGTTCTTGATGAGTTAGACATGTTTAGATGGTGAGGATTAATCATTGTAACGTGTAGATGATGATAGGCTTGTCAATTTTAAGAATGGTGATGATTGAATTTGGAGCATATTCTGAGCTTGGAGTCGTGATTTGATTTGTGTTGAGATTCAAGAAGAATGGATGTTACCATTAGGTTCAGTGTTGAAAAACGAGTTGATTGGAGTAATTAGGTTTAAGCTTTGATGTTGTTTTGTGAAGTTAGTAGTTGGGGACGACGGTGGCACCAGGTTCCGGCCACCGTCTGGTTCACGTTCCCCCCAACTTTCAAATGAAGAAGATAATATAATGGCCCTTAGATCAATTGGACTTTGACTGAATTATCCCACCAACGGCCACGATCTGTTTTGGTTTTGTGAATAAGTCTGAATATGAGCTTAAACTCCCCGTTTCATTTAATATTTTGACTTGGGCTTAGTACAAGTTTTGCTATCCACACCTCATTCTAAGGCCCATTGAGAAATACACATAAAGTAGTTGCTATTTGCCACAGAGTCTTCTCTATTTTCTTTGATTTTTTCCATATTATTTTCTGATTGACATGGGCTTAATGCGCACGTACTAATGACACCCCCTCCTGGGCCCAACTCTGGTTTATAATTGGATAATCCTGCTATTTGACACGCCCATTTGTCATTTTTATTTTTATTTTCTTTTATTTTCATAGTTTTATGTAGGTTAGCTTTTAATTCATAATAAATTGAAAAATAATTCATTTTGAGTGATACTTTTTTCCCTAGTTTCCTTAGGATCTCTAGAATTTTATAGGATTAAAAAATATTAATATCATGCATTTTATTTTTAATGGCATATTTTATAGTTTTATTGCTTTTATTTTGGCATTTTGGTTTATTGCTTACTTTCTGAATTTTGTATGAGAGTTTGGTGAGGAATTTTTGAGTGATTCTTGTTAGGTTGATTATATTAGGGAAGCATGTACCCTTAGGAATTTTTTCATAATTTTGTGAATAAATTTTAGGTTAGTTTGAGAGGAAAGGATGATGAGTGTTAGGATTAGGGTTTCTAAACAACTAGTTGTAGTTTAGTGCATAGTTTTAGGATTAAATGATTGATTTAGGTTCTGGGATTTATATGGGGTATTGGGTATAGGGTTAGGTTCCCTTAGAAATTTACTTAGGATTTTATGATGAGTTTTAGCATTTTATTTGATTTTTGCAACTTGTGTGGTGATTGTGGGTTTCTCCCTTGGATGCTTGGTTTATTCAATTTGTGTGGGGCTATTTTGGGTGTGCTTTTGGCTTGGACTTTGCTTGGATGACTTGAAGATCAAATGAAGTTGCTTTGGATGGCTTGAAGAAGCTTAGAGTTGAAGATTTCTCATCTGTTGGATTGCTTGCCAGGAGCTTAGGAAAACTAGGGTTTTAGGAAGAGCTTTTTTTAGACTTAGTTCATTTCTTTTCTCAAACATGGAATGCTTTGTGTGCTTCCATCCTATCCTATGATTCAAAGTCCTCTTAAGGAAACCCCATCTCTCCCTTGGAGGGATGATGGGCATGCCTTAAAGAGTAGAACTTTTAAGGATACCCTTCTTTGCAGATGATGGTTTCTAGTGATTTCCTTTGGTTTTCACTGGTTTCCCTTCATTATAACTTGATCTCAATAACTAATATTTCTTGGTGGAGCTTTCTAGAGCTTGGATATGAAGATATAAGATGTTGAAGATTCCTTTCATGAGGTTTGCTTGAAGATGGAGGTGTGTTACTGTCAACTTTGCTGTCAGGAGCTTGCTGGAGGACTGAAGCTGGGGTTTACTGTTGCTTTTGAGCTGGAGTTTTCTGTAGCTGTGGAGTCTAACTGTTTAGGTATTGAGGAGCCTTATTTGAAGTGTGTTTTCTCTTCCCTGGAGGTTGGAGATTGAAGTTTATTGAAGTTTGAAGATGAAATCTGTTGCTGTCAGAGCTGTTGTTTGTTGTAGGAGTTTGGTGCTGCTGTCTGGGCTGCCTCCTCTGCTTTGGGGTTTTGTTTTCTGTATTGTTTGTTGGCTTGTGTAGCTTGCCCCCTAGGTTTGAAGTGAATGTTGATTCACTTTGCCTGTTGTTTTCCCAGGTTCGAGGTTGAGCAGGACTCCCTTGCCTCGCTTGTATTGCCGCATTGCATGCATTTTACTGTATTTGCCTGCTTTCTTTTCTGTTTATCCCCTAGGATCTCTGATTTCCTCTGTGCAGGAGGGAATTATGACAAACATTAGGATTCTTATCCATGCATGACAACATTAGGTTAGTTTTTATTCCCTTTTCAACCCTAGGCTTTTTAGAGCTTCTTTCTCTTCTTATCTCAAAACAACTCAAAAACACAGTAATAAGGTTAATCGATGTCGTACGTTACGAGCCTTAAGCTATTTGAGAAAAGGTTGCTGGAGAGCTTCTTTCCAGCAGTCTGGCTGCTTAGTGTGGCACCCTTTTGGTGACACGCGACATAGTCACTCTCAAATCATAGTCTCTAGTGCGTCAGAGATTGCAAACAAACTAAAAAACACTTCTTTCGTAAAAGATTCAAAACAAGCATCAAAGTGTCATTTTTGTCCGCTTGGGCTCTTAATCAAGAAAAAACCTTTTTGAAGGTAATAAAAAACAGTCAGACAAGCTTGTGTCTTCCGTAGCCCGAACTACGTTTGCTCTGATCTTTCATGTTGTATGAAAGTACGTAGGCATAGGATGACGTATCCTAGCGAGCAACCTTCCCTCCTTTCCCGTAGGTAGGCGAACTACGTTGACTCTGATTTCTCGTTCCAGACGGGAATACGTAGGCATAAAGTGCGATACTTTGCCGAGTCAGTTTCTTTTCCTTTTAACCCAGACCTATAGAGTAGATAGAATACAATCCGTACTAGAAAACAAGCGTGGATCCCGTCGAGTACGGCGGACGTGAGGGGTGCTAATACCTTCCCCTTGCGTAATCGACTCCCGAATCCAGGATTTGGTTGCGACGACCATTCCTTTCCCGTTTTGCGTTAGGTTTACTCTGAGCGTTTCCTTTCCCCCTTTGGGATGAATAACGCACGGTGGCGACTCTTCTGTCATAGCCAGCGCCGATTTTCGCAGTAGCGACACCAACCTTTGAAGTCCAGTGGTTACTGGCATTGTTTAAATCCAATTGTTATTGGTACTTTGTTTTAGTTGTCACCAACCTCTCCAGTGTAAGTCCAATAGTTACTGGCATCCCTTGAAAACCAATTTTTATTGGTATGAGAATTGGTTATTACCGATTTCCCCACTAAAGTCCAGTGGTCACTAGAATTATTTGAAATCCAATTGTTATTGGTATGGAACATGGTCATTACCCATTGTCCAGTTGAAGTCCAGTCATTACTGGCATTGTTCGAAAATCCAATTGTCATTGGTACTTTATTTTGGTTGTCACCAATTCCCCGATATGAGTGTAATAGTTACTGGCACTACTTGAAACCCAATTTGTGTTTGGTATCACTATTTTGGTTGTTACCGCATCCTTTTCTAGAGTCTAGTCGTTACTAGCATCACCCAGCGAAGCCCTGAGTATCCCCAGTAAGTCTCAGAGATCTAGTGGTTACTAGTAACCCTGTTGAGTTCTGTCTTGTTTTTAGTCTTTTCTTGAAAATCCCATTTGAACTCTTCATTTTAAGGAAGGTCCCCATTTGGTTTGTCCCTTGATGAGGATTGTGTCTCTGGTCTTTTGCTTCCCTGATGGAGACTTGCTTTTTCCCCAATGAAGTTTTATCTTCCCCAGTGTGTCGGGTCCTCAGTGAGTAGTTACTCGTTGTTTTGGCATTCTTTTCTTTTGCTCGTGTGTCAGCATTTCCTAGCATCATAAAGCATCATTTAGAATTCATTGCACTTTCGCATTTGTCCTTTTGCATACCATCGTATCTAAGGGACAAAATTTTCGATTTGCTATATTTAAATACCTTTCACCATGATTCTATGGAGATTGTTATCTCTCATTGCTATCTGGTGAAGATATTTAAATAGGGGCAAGTGTTATACCCAAAATTTTGACCCCTAGATTCCATCATCATTCTTTGAGCATCAACATTCTTTATCTAACCTTAACCCCTTTCAAGTTTGATCTTTGTTAAGATACAGGTGAATTAGGGTTCCACATAGTCGGGATTCAAGCTTTCTATGGTTTGACCAGTTAAGGTTTTGGATTGATTCTCCATGTAGAAACTCTCTACATCATCAAGAATACTTTATTGGATCAAGTATGAATCCAATTTGAGGTTGTCCCCCAAGGAGAAGAACAGTACAGTCCAGGAACCCATATTAGGGTTTCTGATTGAAAAAGTCAACTGTAGTTTAAATTTTGGTTTAGATGGCATTCCAATGGTGGAATCATGGTCCATAAAGCTTATATGACCTATTAAAGTCCCCACAAGAAATTTCAAGGCCTCAGGGAACCCAAAACACTAATAGTTGATTCAGAGGTTTTCGATCGTTCGGTTTGACTGACTGAAAAGTCAACTCATTTACCAACAGGGTTTTGACCCAAAATTGAAGCCAATTATGTTTGCAATGTTATTTCATGTATAATCATTAATTTTGGTGACCATTGGATCAAGAATTGAGAAGTAATCGAAAAGTCAGGAAATTAGGGTTTTGAAAGGGGTTAAGCCATAACTTCCTAACCACACATCCAAATGGAGTAGTTCAAAGCTTGTCGGAAAGGTTTTGAGAAGCCCTACAAAATTGCCACAATGACCTATGTTCAAAAAATGAATGGATATTCAGTTATGAGCAAAGACAAGGCAAGAGGGGGAAAACACTTAGAAAAATTTCATGTTTTTGGTACTTTTAAGTCAATTTTTCAGCCAACTTCAAGGAGATTTTTGACATAGTTTCACTTGGAATTTGTATTTGTGTAAAACATGAAAGTTGTAGAGTATGTTTAGGGATTTCTAAAAACTATTAGAACTCCTTCATAGAATTTGTGAGCTACGAGTTTCGAAGAGAGGAACTTGAGGTCAAAAAGCTTGAAATCCAAAATCTCAACTTGCAATGACATGATGCAAAACCAATCTTTGCTTGTCAATCTTGTTGCTTCAGGTTGATTAGTGGCAAGATAGACTCTAAACAAGGTGTTACAGGAGAAATTCAAAGGTTACACAAGGATTAAAGGTTTGAACCAAGAGAAACTTCCATTTATGGCATAAAGTGATCAACGCTATTTTGATAAAGCACAACTTTTCCTTAAAATCTTCCTTGAGCCACTCCCTCATCTCTTTCTAAACTCCAAGGTACACCTCAATCTCAAAATCATGTCCTAAAACCAGCAAGATTTATACTTGATCACATGAATCAAGGAAAGTCATCATTGCTAGCAAGTTGGTTCTCAAATGAACAAGTTGGCAAGAGACTTGAGAACCAACCAGATCCTTACTATCCACTCTTCCTATAAACAACACACTCTCTACATATCCAAAACACACCAGAACCATCATCAATCCAAGCAGAAAAACTCTCTTCTTTCTGTTTTCCATTTTTCTTGCCAACTAAGAAAACATCAAAAACAACAAAATCTGCCTTGAGCAGAACCTTCCCTAAATCAATTTCCAAACATCAAACCTCTCCACAAACACTTTAAACACTCTATAAATGTTATGTTGAAGCTACCTCAATCATTATTTCCACCAGAAACTTTTTTTTCCCAAAATTCAACTGTCAAACCTAAGGAAAGTTTACTTTTTGCATCATTAAGGAGATCCTTCTGTTCAAAGTTTTTCCATCTCTCCCAACAACTCAAACACCTCAAATATAAAGTGTTGTTGTTGTCCAAACAATCACAACTCATCTGTGCACTCATTTTCAAAATCTATCACAAGGACCCTTTGGTTACTTCTAGCCTAAGTCAACATATTGCCTAAGGAGCTGCTTGGAAGGAACTTGAACTGTGTGGACACTGCATTGGAGGTTTGAAGAGGCTGCTCAACTCATTTTCACTCAGCTGGAAGCTTTGCATAAGGAGTTTGCTTAGGAGGTCTTCAAGAGGTAAGTTTTCCTTTGCAAACTACACTTGTTAGGCATCATGTTTCTCTTTGATATACATTAGTTTGAACATGCTTAGAATCCATTACAGATCATGTATGACCTTTAAGTAATGATTGTTCTCTTGAGTTTGCGAACTGCTGATAGACCTAAAATATACTGTTTATTTGACTCGATTTGCACGTGTTATTTAGGATTTTATCTCTGTTTTCTTGTATTATGCCTCTATTTTGTCTCTTTTTCAGGATTTTATATTTTCAGAGTTACTCAAGAAGAAATGAAGAAAAACAAGCAAAAAGACCAGCTTTTCAGGAAATTGTACACATGGCACTCACCATGGCGGGCGCCATAGGAGAAGTCATGACTTGGATAAGAGACCAACTTTTGACAACTGCCACGTCTCCCACTTCTTTCCACTCTAGTACACATGGCAGGCGCCACGAGGACATGGCGGGCGCCATGAGGACATGGCGGGCGCCACCTTGGTATTCTATTTTCCCTCCCAAAAGAAGTTGGGGGGCATTTTAGTCTTTCCCTGTACTTTCCTAGCATTATAAATATAAGAGTTTTGCCTCATTTCTAAGCATCTAAGCTTAGTCACAGAACTTAAGCCATAAATTTCGATCTGTTGTAAAGTGATAAACTTCTCACATCGGGTAGTTATCACATTGTCTAATCGAGTCTGTAATCAGGTTTGGAGCACTTTGGTAGAAGTTAATCCTGCCGCCATTTTATTCCAGTCTTTTACTTCAAGTTGTATCAAGATTTAAAACCTCCCGTTTGGAGCAGGTTTCTATTTATTTTCCGCTTTTACTTATCCGCATTTATTTCCTACACTTTATTTACTCGCAATTTATTTATCGCCCTTATTTATCGCACTTTATTTACCATGTCTATTTATGTTTCCATGTCCGGCTAAATCTTAGAGGTTAGGATGTGAGGATCATAGTTAAAAGTGGTATTCCATTTGGATGTCGATAGAATTACTTAGGGGTTATTCTGACTTCTAATACATCTTTTCTGCACATAAAATATGTTGGGTAAGATCGAAAGTCGTCCAACCTTTAGATAAATTTGGTTAGTCTTAACTGTTCAAAGGAAGCGAAAGCGCTTAGTCCAGTTAAGCAGGAATCTTTAATGCTTTAGAAAAACGATTTTAAAACTATTTTTGGACGTGTTTATGGATTTAAAGTCCGGTTCGCAAGAACCTCTTTTTGTTAGAAATTCAAGGTCAAAATACTTTTCAACTAAGTCAAGAAACTATATTTCTTAAAAATAGGTTTAATCACTCTAACACAATGCGCACCTTTTTATAAGTGACAATAAGAGGGATCAATTAGGAGATAAACTCGGTTCTGAATATGCGAAAGCGATAGTTCCTGTTGAGTTAGTTCTTTTCATGAGTAGAAAACATTACCCCTTAAGAAGTCTATTTGTACGCATTGGGAATACTGCCTAGCTATGTGAATTACATCCAAGCCTGCTGTTTTATTATTGGATTTATTCTCGCACTTTACTTTTATTTTGAACAACCCAATTCCTAATTGACTTACCTTAGATAAACATCGTAACAACAGTAACGAATAGATTGATGTTTGGTCTCTGTGGGATCGATAATCTTTTATATTACTCTGACGTTATTCGTGCACTTGTGAATCACAGCATCAAGTTTTTGGCGCCGTTGCCGGGGACCAATTACGTCAAAATTTTGTACCCTATAATTACACCGTCTAGACTAAGGTTTTACCTACTAGTCAATGCGAAGAACTCGCAGCACCGGTAATCTTATAGATCCTTTAGAGGAACCTGAAAGTTACACTCGTGCACGTCTCTTATTTTGTAGAATTAAGAAAGCTATGGACGAAGACCGTAACTAAAGACCCCTTAAGGATTTCTCCCAACCATCTAATGACGAACCTAGTTCTAGTATTGTGAACCCCAATATCCCTGCTCACAATTTTAGAGTAAAACCCTCCTTATTACAATTAGTACAACAAAACCAATTTGCGGGTCTCCCTACTGAGAACCCGAACCAACATTTAAAAACCTTTATTCAATTAGCTAACACTTTTAAAACCAATGGTGTTACTCCTGAGGCAATTCGTCTAAGACTATTCCCTTTCTCCCTCAGAGACAAAGCCCTTACTTGGTTAGATTCCCTTCCAGCTAATTCTATAACAACCTGGGAAGACCTTAGGAGAGTTTTCCTTACTAGATATTTTCCCCCGAGCAAAATAGATGTTATTAGAAACCAAATAACTAGATTCACTCAAAACCAAGGTGAATCACTCTTTGAGACTTGGGAGAGATATAAAGACATGTTGAGAATATGTCCACACCATGGCCTAGAATCATGGCTAATCATTCACACCTTCTATAATGGACTTCACTATAACACTAAGATAACCATCGAAGCTGCCGCAAGTGGCGCTCTGATGAATAAACCTTACCCTGAAGTTTGCGCTCTCATTAAAGATATGGCTCAAAACCATTATCAATGGGGGATAGAGCGGGAAACGGTGGAGAAGAAAGAAGCCCAACGAGGAATACATGAGATACGTTCTATAGACATGATGCAAGCCAAAATGGACGCTTTGGCCCTTAAGGTCGAACATATATATGCAAATCCAGTTGCTGCAACAACAGTCTCGACTGAGTGCGAATTATGTGGAGCCAAAGGCCACCAATCGGCAGAATGCAATCTGCTGAATGAAATTCATTTAGGAGAGGTCAACTATACCCAAGGGAACCCCTTCTCAAACACCTACAACCCTGGATGGAAGAATCATCCAAACTTTTCTTATAAAAAAATAACCCCATCCAAAACCCTGCAGCCCCGAGACCATCCGGTTTTCAAGCTCAAAGACAAAACCCGCCTATGTAAGTTGTGCAACCTAAGCTGAACCTTGAGAAAATCATGGAAAACTTCATTACGGCTCAAACCCAGCAAAACAAAGAATTCATGAACCAAAACACTTATGTTAATGAACTAATTACCCAGTTAGGAACTAAGGTAGACCAAATAGTCACCCACAATAAGATGCTTGAAACCGAGATCTCTCAGATAGCTTTAAAACAAGCCCCCGAAACTACACCCGGAGGGCAATTCCCTGGACAACCTCAACAAAACCCCAGAGGGCAAGCCAATGCAATTACTTTACAAAGTGGGACCGCTTACGACGAACCAGTTAACCCGACATTGAGCAAACCCAAGACTTCTGATAAAAGCATGGTAACCACAGACGAAGTAGAGGAACCAGTAGGATCCAAAAAATAGAAAAGCCAAGACAAAGAAAAACCTTTAGAAAAAACTAACGAACTACCTCCGCCATACAAACCTTCTATACCCTATCCACAAAGATTAAAACAAACCAAGATCAATAACTAATATCAGAAATTCATTAAAGTCATAGAGAAACTTCATGTGGAGATCCCTTTCACAGAAGCTATCACTCAGATACCATCATATGCAAAATTCCTCAAAGACATCCTTACCAATAAGCGTAGACTTGACAATCCAAAACCCTTGGAATGCAATACCATTTTCGAAAATAAACTTGCCAAAAAGGAGAAAGATCCTGGAAATTTCTCCATACCTTGTATTTTGGGGAGTCATGTCATCAATAAAGCTTTTCTAGACTTAGGAGCTAGTGTAAGCCTAATGCCTCTGGCAGTTTGAAAGGTTAAAACTAAGAGAACTACAGCCTACAAAGATGTCTCTTCAGTTAGCCGACAGATCCGTCAAATATTCGGTTGGCATATTGGAAGATGTCCCAGTCAGGATTGGTCAATTATTCATCCCGACCGATTTTGTTGTCATGGACATTAAAACAGATGATGACATTCCAATCCCCCTAGGAAAGCCATTCTTATCAACCACAGGAGCCATAATAGATGTCAAGAGAGGGAAGTTGACTTTTGAGGTAGGTGACGAAAAGATAGAATTTGTTCTATGGAAGTTTCTTATGGCACCCGTATTAGGAGACGCATGTTATGCCATAGATATCATTGATGAATGCATTCGGGAGCTAGAATTAGAAGAAACTATACTCTTGCCTTCAACCTTCATAAAGGAAGATGACGGATTTATGGAACCCTACATTGATGATAGTCTACATGAATGTTTATCCCTTACACCCGATCCAATGTCGTGCCCTAAGAAACCTACTTTAGAACTTAAGGAACTACACGAGAATCTAAGATACGCGTTTTTGGACGAAGAAATGAACCGTCCGGTTATAGTCAGTGTTGCCTTAAACCAGGTAGAAACGGACCAACTCTTATATGTTTTACGCAAGTATCCCTCAGCCTTAGGATATAACATCTCGGATCTAAAAGGTATAAGTCCATCTGTGTGCATGCACCGGATCTGACTCGAGGAAGACTTAAAACCCTCTAGAGAACATCAGAGAAGGATAAACCTTATAATGGGTGATATTGTGAAAAAGGAAGTTCTCAAGTTATTAGAAGCAGGTATAATTTATCAAATCTCAGATGGTAAGTCGGTGAGCCCTATGCATGTAGTACCAAAAAAGGGAGGCATCACAGTCGTGCAGAACGAGAAAGGAGAACATATAGCAAAACGGATAGAAGGAGGATGGCGTATGTGCATAGATTATAGGAAACTAAACAAAGCTACTAGAAAAGACCATTTCCCCTACCATTTATAGATCAGATGCTGGAACGTTTAGCCAGACACTCTTATTTTTGCTATCTCGATGGATATTCAGGATTTTTCCAAATCCCTATCCACTCAGAAGATCAAGAAAAAACTACCTTCACATGCCCTTATGGAACCTTTGCCTACAGACGAATGTCTTTCGGCCTCTGTAATGCACCAGCAACCTTCCAGCATTGCATGATGGCAATCTTCGCTGATTACCTGGATGGAATTATGGAAGTGTTCATGGATGATTTCTCGGTATGTGGATTTGATTTCAAAAACTATCTCGCTAACCTTGAGAAAATCCTGAAAAGATTTGTTGATGTTAACCTGGTGTTGAACTGGAAGAAATGTCACTTTATGGTCACCGAAGGTATAGTTTTAGGACATGTAGTCTCTGAAAGAGGTATTGAAGTAGATAAAGCTAAAATAGAAGTGATAAAAAACCTAAAACCCCCTAACACCGTCAGAGAAGTCTGAAGTTTTCTTGGACATGCTGGTTTCTACCGGCGTTTTATCAAAGACTTCTCTAAGATAACCAAACCTTTAACCGGCCTCCTAATGAAGGATATCGAG
Organism: Lathyrus sativus; assembly: GCA_963859935.3. NCBI lineage: Eukaryota > Viridiplantae > Streptophyta > Magnoliopsida > Fabales > Fabaceae > Lathyrus > Lathyrus sativus. The sequence continues at coordinate 322,264,135 of OZ012737.1, read as the reverse complement.
TTTAACTTTGACGAAAAATGCCTTGAAGCATTCAACTTTTTAAAACAAGCATTGATGTCGGCACCCATTATCCAACCTCCAGATTGGGCCGAACCTTTCGAAATCATGTGCGACGCTAGCGATTACGCTCTAGGAGCTATTCTAGGGAAAAGAAAGGATAAAAAATTGCATGTTATTTACTATGTCAGTAGGACGCTGGATGCTGCTCAACTTAACTACGCCACCACTGAGAAAGAACTTCTTGCCGTAGTTTTTGCTATGGACAAATTTCGATCCTATCTGGTAGGAGCCAAAATTATAGTGTATACAGATCACACTGTCATTCTTTATTTATTAAACAAGAAGGATTCCAAACCTAGGTTACTTAGATGGGCCCTTTTATTATAGGAGTTTGATCTAGATATTCGAGACAAGAAAGGCACGGAAAATGTAGTTGCCGATCACCTTTCTAGGCTTGAATACTTGAAACCTTATCCACTCCCTATAAACGATGATTTTACCTATCACAGGTTAATAGCTAGGATAGAAGCCATAGAAGAGAATAACCTAAATCCTCATAAGACCCCCGAGAGATCTTTGGTAGTAAACAACGTACCTTGGTATGCAGACTTTGTAAATTATCTAGCTGCTGACATCATACCCCCTGACTTTAACTACCAGCAGAGAAAGAAGTTCTTTAGCGACGTAAGACACTTCTATTGGGACGAACCACTCCTTTTTAAAAGAGGAACTGATGGTATTTTTCGTTGTTGCATCCCAGAAGAAGAGGTAAGAAAGATCATAGAACACTGCCACTCTGCACCCTATGGAGGACACACTAGACCTCCAAAACACACGCCAAGTTTCTTAGAGCATGCCTGTTTTGGCCCACAATATGGCGTGATGTGCACGCCTATATAGTTAAATGTGACCAGTGCCACCGCACTGGGAACATCTCCCGGCGTGACGAAATGCCTTTAAGAAGTATTCAAGAGGTAGAACTCTTCGATGTTTTGGGCATTGATTTTATGGGACCATTTTCGTCTTCCTTAGGAAACAAATATATCTTAGTAGCAGTTGACTACGTGTCTAAGTGGATTGAAGCCATAGCCTCACCCACCAACGACACGCATGTAGTAATAAAGTTGTTTAAGAATTTCATATTCCCTAGATTCAGAACACCCCGTCTTGTCATCAACGATGGTGGATCGCATTTCATATCAAGAATTTTCAACAAGCTTTTAAGCAAATATGGAGTTAAGCATAGGATAGTGACACCTTACCATCCACAGACTAGTGGCCAGGTAGAGGTATCCAATAGAGAGATCAAATAGATTTTAGAGAAAACGGTTTCTATATCGAGAAAAGATTGGTCTCAGAAGCTGCAAGATGCATTATGGGCCTATAGAACCGCCTTCAAAACCCTATTAGAACAACTCCTTACCAATTGGCCTATGCAAAGTCTTGTCATCTACCCTTTGAGTTAGAACACAAGGCTTATTGGGCCATAAAGACCCTAAACTTTGACTATTTGACTGTTGGAGAAAATCGCGTCCTTGATATTCATAAACTAGAAGAACTCCACCAATCCGCCTACGAAAACGCCATCATATATAAGGAGAGAACCAAGGCCTGGCATGACAAAAAGATCGTAAAGAAATATTTCCATAAAGGAGACCCTGTTCTCCTATTCAATTCCAGATTGTGACTCTTTCCTGGCAAGCTTTGTTCAAGGTGGACAGGTCCTTTTACAGTTACTAAAGTCTTAAAATCAGGAGTAGTCGAGATCCAGAGCCAGTCATGTAGCCCATTCATTATAAACGGGAAGAGATTGAAATACTACGAAGGAAGTGACATTCCCGATGATTACTCCAGCCACACCTTGATTGATCCACCAGTGCCTACTTCACCCACATAGGTTCTACTCGTCAAGCTAACGACGTTAAACAAGCGCTGCCTGGGAGGCAACCCACGGTTTTCTTTACTTTTCTTATATTTTATTTTTTTAAATAATTATTATTTTTTTATGTGTTAACTAACTATTTATGATGCTTGTACTTTCAGGTCTCATTTTCTAAATTTTACTTGTAGGATGCAACCTCTTGATGACATGCGCATCGCCTTTAGGGACAACAACCAGAGACAGAGGTACTTAGTTCTTCAGCAGCGTCCCATGGCACCTACCCGGTACCCAGATCAGGCCTGCATGGAAGCCTTGGGCATTGAGCCCAGCATAAGATTTCTCTATCATTAGCTCCAGTGGGATGTATATGCTAATGAGTTACACCAGACCTAGAGACACCTTACTCTGGAGTTCCTTAGCTCTTTCCGCCATGAGCCATACGTTGGTCAGGACAGAATGACCACATTTAAACTTTTCGGGATAGAGTATGTCTTTACCATGAAGGAGTTCGACAATCTGCTCAAATTCCATACCACCCCTGATGTTATACCTGATCTGCCGATGGGTTATTTTATGAGTCGAGACATCGACCAATTCTGGAGTGATATCACTGGCGGAGGAAGCCTCGATCCATCCACTCAGTTATCTCCAGTCATCCACAACCCAGATTTGAGATACTTTCCGATGGTCCTGGCCCACACTTTCCTCGGAAAGGCTGACTCTAATATTCATGTTAGTGAGGAAATGATCTTCTTCCTATTTTGTGTAAACCGGTCACGCCCAATGGCATGTGGGAACTTCTTGCTGAATCATCTCGAGGGCATATCTAGGTCCTCTGAAAGGATTATCCACGTAGGAGGCACCGTCACTCAGATAGCCACATCATTAGGACTTACCGGCCAGCTGCTACACCTGACTCTATACTGCGGATACACCTTACTGGACATTGATTTCTGTCTAGACAGAGAGTTAACGAGAAGAGCATCCTTTCAACCTGATTATTTCAAACTCCTGATCGACTACCAAACTATCCAATATTTTACATTGCTTGATCCTGCCATGACCAGTGTCCATGATCCTTCCAACTGGAGTTACGCCTTGAAAGGTTATGGAGAGACAGCTGATGAGCCGCGCTCACCACCTTCAGCAGAGTACCATCCTTCACCGCCCTCTCCGAGGACGACAGTATTATCTAATAGTCATTCACTACGAAGGACTGACTTATACACTGAGATATCAGAGTTACGCATGGAGATAACTAAGCTCCAGCAGATAGTTGTTGACCTTACTATGCAGGTACAGGTATTTGACATGACTCATGCAACAGAAGCTGACACTTCATACTAGGAAATCTCAGACTTGCACCGAGAGTTACACACACTCCGACATCCAGACCAGACAGAAGAGCACCCTACTCAGTGATGACATCATCTTTCGTTATTTTTATAGTTTACGTTATTTCCATTTTCCTTTACAGACTTCTCTATATTTTTGTATGCTCACGTTTCTTTATTCCATAACATTGACTATGCACTTTATATTTATATTGGCGATGATTATTGTGTTCTTATTTTATGTTAATTTTAATTTATGTTATTTTACCCATTTTTTGTTTTCTAAATTTTTATGTCAAAAATAAGAATATATATATATATATATATATATATATATATATATATATATATATATATATATATATATATATATATATATATATATATATATATATATATATATATATATATATATATATATATATATATATATATATATATATATATATATATATATATTAGGAGAAATGTTAGTAGGACAGATGATGCTTGCTATCTACACACCTCAGAAAGGGAGGAGCACAAAAGCCCAAAGGAGAAGAGAAGAATCCAGCCCACACACCTTTTGTGAGGATGGTGCCCGCCATGGGGTCTGGGCTATATGCGGGGTAGAACCTCCATAACCACCGTTTTTACATCTTTAAACCTTCAAACCTCCATTTTTATCCATACGAAAAATATCCCTCAAGCACAAAAAATTTCCAAACTTTATCATCCACCCACCAACCCATTAACCATTCCAAGTTCCATTTTCACTTTCCTCCACCAAAATCCATCAAAACTCCATTTTTACCAAATTCCCAAAAACTACCCATTTTCACTCATCTTCCATCCCAAAGGTACATCTATGGAACACGACGGTTACATTCTTCGTCAAGGGAAGCCCGGAGAAAGACAGCGGAAGATTCTCGATAAATTGCAGAACCGGGAAATTACTTCGACACGGTACGTAGACGAAAATTGTCTGTATGCTTTAGGCATTTACCATAGTGTTTTTCATCTGTTAGACATTTTAGGTCTGCACAAAACTTTTGCTAGACAAGATTCTATCTTCGAAAGACTGACCCGGGAATTCTTGAGTTCCCTAATTTATATTGTCAGGCCTAACATTGCTAGTACCGTCGGCACGGTACAATTTATAATGTTTAATGTTGAGTACGAATTCAGTACTGACGAACTAGCAGAGAGGATGGGACTGCTTTTTGGTGAGGATGCTATTTGTGAAGCACCCCTGGATTCTGACTGGTCAGTGGAGGCATTTTCCTTTTGGCACAGGTTGTCAAACTTTACAATTACATCTTTTGAAGGAATACTTGCCTCCCGGATCCATAACTCGGCCATCCGTGTTTTTCGTTACATGGTGGCATGTACTATTTTTGGCCGGGAGAATCCAAACAAGGTGAACGCAAAAGAACTTCTATATTTGCAAGGGTGCCTCAGAAATAAGAAATTTAATGTAGTTCCTTTTATGATTACCCATATGATTGCTACAATCAAGAGCACAGGATCCATTGCCTTCGGAGGGCTTATTACGTATATTGTAAAGGCTCTGAACTTGGATGCCAAGATAGCCACTTTAGCGCCTCTCCCTGCTCGCACAATTAATTTAAAATTCTTAAAAGACATGAAATTGTGCAAGGTAAGGAAGGAAGAGGGCTTTGCGCTTATGATCCATGGGAAGGCTATCCCATATATCGTTTTACCTTGCACTAGACGTGCGTATCGCGAGGAACTGGATATACGATTTGGATGCTCCACCATATATGGGTCCAATACCTCCAAATATTCATGTTGGTGATGGTGATGCCACCGACGACGAGTATGGCCGGAGAAAGCAGTCTCCCGATCACCCTATGCCGCCTTACCATGTTTCACCCGCACACACTGCACCGTCTTCCTCTTACCATTTTGCAGGTACCGCTCCCGGTTTTTATATTTCTGGGCAGATGTGGCGAAACTAGTTAGCAAGAGAGAAAAGACGCGATAACTTACTCAGTACCATACAACAACAGTTAACCGAAAACATGAGATTTATGCAAGAGTCTCAGCACCAAATGAGCCAATCCATGCACAGCATAATGTAATCACAGGCTGCTTTGACCATTAAATTCGACGAGTTCGACGCTTCTCAGAGTGATCATCGTCGCAGTAGATCTCGTCGTCCTAGGTACTCACTGCACGCTGGCGACAGTACCAACAACATGCCTAAGGACTTTCAGGTAACTCGTCCCTATCTTATTTCAAAACATTGGGGACAATATTCAATTTAAGTGTGGGAGAATACTTTATTTATTTTCTCGCATTTTCATTTTCTTTCTCTTTATTGCTTTCTAGTTTCATTCTAGCTTATTATCCTTTCATTTTGCATTTTCTTTTTTTCGTTTTTAGAATATGCATGTGCTTAACGAGTCATTTGCAGTATACCCTTATTCCCTCATTTCTTAAGCCTCGCCAAAAATTTTATTGACAAAAAGTGTACTATCCTGAAAATTTTTAGGCTTTGAGGCAAGTTCGAGTTAGGATGCAGATGATTTGGAAAAATCCTCTTTGAAACATCAATATCATTGTAACACCTTAGGCTTCGCAAATGTAGAAATCGACCCCGATACCCTATGTACCATGGCCTTAATGATAATGTTCATAGTAAGTCCTTAGTAGTTTATCCTAGCAGTCAGTTCCGGCCAAAAGCGTGATCTAAGTGAAGGACCGATGAATATAAGTGAATGATCTGCATGTTCAAAAATAATAATTGCAACTCGGGTATAGGTAACCCTCGCAAGGTCATTTAACCCAAAAAGTTGTAAAAATTTTGAGAAAAAAAATATAATAAGGGAAAAACAAAATAAATATCTTCTCATTGATAGTTGATTCAGAGGTGTCTGGTGTTGAACTCGGTAGGGCGGGTTACGATCCGATCCCCCACAACTACAATTGGGTCAATAAAAGGGGTTACACCAATTTTTGTACCAGAACCCCATGGTTGAGATCAGAATCATTAACTGATCACTTCACTATGAGCACATATGGATAACGGGCTTAATGTGATTGCGCCTGAATAAAAAGGACCCAAAAGGAGATTTAAAAGTAGGCCTAGGTACAGTAGGGTAGCACAGATTGATTGTTGTAAGAACGAAGCCTATGTCCATATTTACGGAGAAGTGTCATTCTGATACCCGTGGTTCACTGGGTTAATACCTATCGCTTCATCCCAGCTTGAACTTAGAAGCCCTTTTTGCCCATATCACTTATGAATACCACTTTTCTTTTGTCATGATGTTTTGCTTGAGGACAAGCAAAGGTTTTAGTGTGGGAGAATTTGATAGATCTAAAATATACTGTTTATTTGACTCGATTCGCACGTGTTATTTAGGATTTTATCTCTGTTTTCTTGTATTATTCCTCCGTTTTGTCTCTTTTTTAGGATTTTATATTTCAGAGCTACTCAAGAAGAAATGAAGAAAAACAAGCAAAAAGACCAGCTTTTCAGGAAATTATACACATGGCACTCACCATGGTGGGCGCCATAGGAGAAGCTATGACTTGGATAAGAGACCAACTTCTGACAACTTCCACGTCTCCCACTTCTTTCCATTCTAGTACACATGGCGGGCACCACCCTTGTATTCTATTTTCCCTCCCAAAAGAAGTTAGGGGGCATTCTAGTCTTTCCCTGTACTTTTCTAGCATTATAAATAGAAGAGTTCTGCCTCATTTCTAAGCATCCAAGCTTAGTTATAGAACTCATGCCATAAATTTCCATCTGTTGTAAAGTGATAAACTTCTCACATCGGGTAGTTATCACATTATCTAACCGAGTCTGTAATCGGGTTTGGAGCACTTTGGTAGAAGTTAATCCTGCCGCCATTTTATTTCAGTCTTTTACTTCAAGTTGTATCAAGATTTAAAACCTCCCGTTTGGAGCAGGTTTCTATTTATTTTCCACTTTTACTTATCCACATTTATTTCCTGCACTTTATTACTCGCGCTTTATTTCCTGCACTTTATTTACTCGCAATTTATTTACCGCCCTTATTTATCGCACTTTAGTTACCATGTCTATTTACGTTTCCATGTCCGGCTAAATCTTAGAGGTTAGGATGTGAGGATCATAGTTAAAAGCGGTATTCCATACGACTATCGATAGAATCACTTAGGGGTTATTCTGACTTTTAATACATCTTTTCTGCACTTAAAATCTGTTGGGTAAGATCGAAAGTCGTCCAACCCTTAGATAAATTTGGTTAGTCTTAATTGTTCAAAGGAAGTGAAAGAGCTTAGTCCAGTTAAGCAGGCATCTTTAATGCTTTAGAAAAACGATTTTAAAACTATTTTCGGACGTGTTTATAGATTTAATGTCCGGTTCGCAAGAACCTCTTTTTATTAGAAATTCCAGGTCAAAATACTTTTCAACTAAGTCAAGAAACTATATTTCTTAAAAATAGGTTTAATCACTCTAACGCAATGCGCGCCTTTTTATAAGTGACAATAAGAGAGATTAATTAGGGGATGAAATCGGTTCTGAATACGTGAAAGTGACAGTTCTCGTTGAATTAGTTCTTTTCATGAGTAGAAAACATTACCCCTTAAGAAGTCTATTTGTACGCATTTGGAATACTGCCTAGCTATGTGAATTACATCCAAGCCTGGTGTTTTATTATTGAATTTATTCTCGCACTTTACTTTTATTTCACACAACCCAATTCCTAATTGACTTCCTTAGATAAACATCGTAACAACAGTAATCGATAGATTGGCGTTTGGTCTCTGTGGGATCGATAATCTTTTATATTACTCTGACGTTATTCGTGCACTTGCGAATCACAGCATCAACTTCCATGAGATTGGTGCTTGTTAGTGGGACTGTAGGTTTCATTCCATATACCATGTTTTGGTTCTGCCTAGGGTTAATGTTGTGGTTATGCCTAATTTCATTTATAGGTCATGTTAAACATGTGTGATCAATGTGTAATGCAGAATTGATGTGTTTGTGAGTTGTTCTATTTTTGGTGCCCTCTAAGATGGTTTAAGACCTTCATTATCATGAAAAATGTTACGATGTTGTTTGAACCAGGTAATGAGTGATTATGGACCTCATTTATGTGCTACCTAGGTCATGTGCATCATGTTTGAATGTTGAGTTTTGTCTGTTTGCAACTGTCATGAGTTTTCTTGTTTGCCAACATGTTATAAGTTCATTTCTATATGCCATTTGATGTCCCTGTTTGGATATGAGTTTTATGTGTTTGTAAATGCCATATACATGATATTTGGGGTGTGTGTGGACCATTAATCTAGTTATAGCATGCTTGAGCAGATCCATGATTTGAAATTGCATCTTTTCCTCACTTTTTACATTTACTATCGAATTTCAAAATATTAACACATTAGAAAAAACAAAGGATACCATTGTATTCCATGTGCAATTTTACTCAAGATTTACTTAAATTTCATTAAAATCTATCAAGAATTGAAAGAGATTTGAGGTTCAGGTTTTGAGTTTTGACTTGGTTGGGCTTGGGTCAGGTTTGCTCAGAATTCCATTATTGAGGTTCATCAATTTATAGGGTGGTTTGATACAATGGATGTATCACCACCCCAATGGTTAAACCTGCATGCGTTCTCCTCTCTTTACACTGCCAAACCCGAGTTCGATCCTTCCAGGGACAACACTTTTGTTATTTTATAATTTTTATGATTATTAGCAATATCTTGTCTTTCTTCCATCAATATATCACACAAAAAATACTCAGGTCTTTCGACCAGTTCCCGGCACTATCGAACTTCATTTATCGAGCATACCCGAAATATAACAATCAATCACTAAGGTATCTCATACGACCAGCGTTGGACAGCGTAGGACACTTAGAAAAATTAAACAAAGTATAAACGTACACGGAAATAAATATTAACATGAAACGGTTGTTGCACCCCAAAATTTGACCAACTACTTATCGCAATTTGGCTCATTTTTCGACTCATTTCATTTTGCATTTGCATACTGCGTACATTGCATTTCTTCAAATCAGATTGACTTTATCGGGATTACAGCCCTCCGATCACGCTTCAGGCATTTCAGGCCAATACGAGGACGTATTTTGAGAATTGGTGCTCGTCCCGGTGTTTTCAGCTCTCGCTGTTGTTTTTGAGGACATCTCGGTGTCCGGGTTTTTACCGTTTATTTCGATATAGTCGCTAATCGATTTAATCGGCTTCTTCGCTTTTTAGGTTTTTCCCTTATTTTCTAGAATTTTTATGGATTTAATTGATTTTTCTAGATATTAGGTAGATTTTTTAATAGATATTAAATGTCTTTTAAATAGTTTTAGTTTTATCTCTTTAGAATAATTCTTTTTTTTAGATATTAAGTAGTTTTTTAAAATGATTTTTAATAGGATAATCTCCTTTACTAGGTATTTTTTTAAATAGAAACTAATAGAGTTTTTCTATTTTTATTTGTTTAGAAATAAATAGAATTAATAGAAGTTAATAGATTTAATAGAGTTTTATTCTAAGATTTAATTCTTTTAGGATTTAATAGAGATTAATTAGATATTAGTCATTTCTTTTTAATTAGATTTTAATCAACTTTCTTTAAATGTTAATTAGGGTTTAATTGAGTTTATTAGATTTAATTAGGTTAGAATAGTCTTAATTTGCAATTTAGGCTTTAATTACTGTTTTAAATTTTCGTTAGCATTTAATTGTGTTTAATTAGGGTTTTGATTGAGTTTAGTAGCCTTAATTAGGTTTAGAGTGGTCTTAATTTTCAGTTAGACTTTAAGTGCAGTTTTAATTTTTGTTTAGTCATTTAGTGGAGTTTAATTAGGTTTTAATTCATTAATCATGTTAATTAGATATTAGTCAGAGTTATTAAATTCGTGGGCCATGTGTCATATTTTTGGAGGCCCACAAACCCCAGTCCAACTCGTGCCAAGTGTCATCTATATAAGCATCCCACGTGTGCTTTTCTCAGCTAGCTACTCCATTGCCACGTTTCCGTCCCAGAAGCCACCACTTCATTCTCTATTTTCCACGTTTCATGCCACACGTGTCACTTCTGCATGCCCCCACTTCACCCTTCTGCATGCTTCCTCTCACCGCCACCTCACACCACACGTGGCCTCCATCCTTTCCCTCTCTCCCATGCGCGTTGACACGCGTCGTCCCCGTCCTCCCTTCCGCCCGCCGGCCATGCAAACACCGGAAAAGTGTCGCCGGAGAAATCGCATGGTGGTTCTCACGGCCAGAATCTTGTCGGATTCTGCAACTGTCGCCGGAAGATTCAAGATATTCCTCATTGTTCTCCCCAGTCTCTTTCGCGATCATCATCATCTTCATCCCAGATTCATCAATCTTGGGAGATTTTACCAGAATGATGAACATTCATCAGTTCCGCCATGAACATTCAACCGCCTTCTCCCAGATTCGTCCAGAAACTGATGAAGGTTCTTCAACCTTCATCCTTGTCCTTCATGATTTTCCAGAATCATCATCAAGATCTATACGTGTTCGTGGTAACCTTCATCAATGGCGATTCTCCAGATCCCAGACCTTCATTGTTCATCAACCATTCAAGAAGCCTCAAAATATATCTGGATCTTCATCGATTCTTCGTCCACAAATCCATCAAGATCTTCCTCCTCCTTGTAAGGACCTTCAAGATGCGCAGTTAGAATTTCCAGAATTCGTTAATATCTTCAAAGATTCTTCATTAGAGACCACCAATAATCTTCAAGCAAACTTCGCATCGATTATCGTTAGCATCATCAGGAATCTTCATCTCTTCCAGATCTGAACTCGCTCACTATCATCTTCAGACTTCAGGGAACACCAAGCTTCTTCAACATGTTCGTCGTTTCTTCCAGAACTCTCTCAAGAACGCTCGATCGGCGTTTCATCACCTTCGCCCAAAACATCAAGAAACTCAGGCGCCTTCGTCGAAGATCCTCCTCTTCTTCATCTTGTTTAGTCGTGAGGTGGAGGATCTCGCTAGGGTTTGCAGGTTACAGGTTTGAAGTGAGATTGTTTGATCTCAGAGAGAAAGAGCTCGCGGAGAGAGAAGCTTGAACGAGAGAGAGAGGCTGAGAGGGGAAGCGGCGTAGTGAACAGTGCTTTGAGAAGTTAGGATTAGGGTTTGTCTGAGGGATCACGTGGCCGTCAAGGGAACTGGGCTGGGCCCATTGGTTTCCAATCCGTACACCTTCCGTTTTTTGCATTCACCCCCCCCCCCCCCCCCCCCGTTTGCGTGTGTGTGTGCTTGGCTAATGGGCTAGGCCCTGTACGTTTTACCATATCACACCCCCGGTTTGTTTTTCTTCCCCCATCCCCGTTGCTGTACGTTTTTGCTGGGCTCTGGGCCCAGTTTCCTGTATTTTTCCTGAAGCATCCCCTGTAAATCAATGCACCCCCACCCTGTATTATTTTTTTTGTGTTAATTTTCTTGTATGACATTTAATTGTATTTTCTAGAATAGCTTAATAGTTCTAGAATATAATTAGCAATTGATTAGCATGTTAGGATGATAATTAGGATTTAATTTCCTTTAGAGAATTGTTTTAGTTTAATATGCTTAGACTATAATTGTTAGTAGATTTTCTCTTAATAGAATTTAAGTAGAATAATTCCTAGAATAGGTTGTAATTAGCGTATTATATTCTTTAGGGATTTTTAGATAATATTTCCCTTAGAGTTCTCTTTTATAGAATAGGAATTTAGCATTTATTCCTTTGTAAAGAATTTAGGAGTTAGATATTTTTAGGGATTTATAGATTTAATTCTTAGAATATTTTCTAGTAGAATTTAATTGCCGTAGCATTTTATTTCCATTTGTTAGTGGATTTGTCTCCTATTTTTCTCTCCTATTTTCGTTTCTCTCCGATCGTATCTTCGATTTTACTTTTGGCTGGCCGTGTGACACGATTCAATTGGAGAATGATTTTCGATATCATTTCTCCATCTTGTCTTTGACACGGATATCAATACGCTACCTCTTAGAGTTCGATTTCTCGTATAAGTCGAACCATGACGGTCTAAGCGTCACATTGTTCTGATTCGAGCGTCATCGTCAAGATCCGGAGAGGAGAAGATTGGAATGGAGCTTGCACGCACGCCAGGAGCCCAGGAGCTGCTTCGTTCATCATCATCATCGTCTTCTTCAAGTTTTCAAGCAACCGTCGAGTGTTGTGAGCTGTATCGTTAGATACGTAGGAAATGACAGTTGAGGAGTTCTTCTCAATCGTCCAGGATGTCTAGTATGGCACCCTTTGGGTGACATGCGACGCATTCACTCCTACGTCTTAGGTTCTTGCGTGTGTGTCCCGAATTCCTTCCCGTTTAGACGTAGGTTTGTTTCCCCTTCTCTTGCCCCGTGCAATCGAGACTCGTTTTCCTGAACTACGCTGCTCTGATTTCTCTGACGAGAATACGTAGGCCCAAGACGCGATGTCTTGCCGAGCAAATTTCCCGTAGTCGAACTACGTTTGCTCTGATCTCTCGTACCAGACGAGAGTACGTAGGCACAGGATGCGATGTCCTAGCGAGCTACCTCCCTTTTCCCTTTTCCCTGTTTTAGCTGTAGTAGGCTGAACTACAGCTGCTCTGATTTTCTCTGATGAGAATATGTAGGCATAGGATGCGATACCCTAGCGAGCACACTAACAACTAACCTTTTGTTCTCTCGCTGCTGTGCGATCGAGACTTTCCCGCTGACGACTGATGCTATCCTTTTCTCTTGCCCGAGCGCATTTGAGACCAGACCGTAGTTCTAGTTCCCGTAGGTTCCCATACCTTTAAACCTGACATACTACGTCCGTTCTACCGCAAACAAGTACGCCTAAGTCTCCAATGGTCGAGCAGCGCCCACCTAACTGCTAGAATGCGTACGCTAGTATCGTCAACTTAATCTCTCACCCCCGTGTGACCGAGAACACCCCTGTCTAGCCGTAGTTAGCCTGAACTACGTCATGCTCTGATTTCTCTGACGAGAATATCTAGGCCCAAAACGCGACGTCTTGCCGAGCAACTTTCCCCGTAGTTTCCCGAACTACGTTGACTCTGATTTCTCATTCTCTGATGAGAATACGTAGGCATAGAGTGCGACGCTCTATCGAGTCAATTTCTTTCCGTTTAGATCTAGAAGTCGTAGATAGATTGTTTTTCACCCGTAGACAAACCCACAAGCGTGGATCCCATCGAGTACGATGGACGCGAGGGGTGCTAATACCTTCCCCTTGCGTAACCGACTCCCGAACCCAGACAACGGTTGCGAAGACCTTGTCTTACCCTTTTTTTCGTCAGGTTTTTCCGATCGTTTCCTTTCCCGCTCTGAGGGATAAATAACGAAAGGTGGCGACTCTTCTGTTTTGCCGGCACCTTATTTTCCCGGAAGCGACAACTGGCGACTCTGCTGGGGATACTGGTTCTCTAAGCGAGTCTTGTCTTAGATTCTCTTCCTAGCTGCCTGGGCAATCCCCAGCAGCTGGCGACTCTGCTGGGGACTTGATAGTTTCCTGGGATCCAACATCTCGAAAGCGAGTCAATCTGGGGATCCAACGTCCCCTGAGAGAGTCAATCCTAGCGCTTGTTTGCGTGTCTGTGGGTGTTTACTTTTTATGTTGTATATTACTGATGTATTTACATTTCCCGCACTTTTTATGTTGTATATTACTGATGTATTTACATTTCCCGCACTTTTTATGTTGTATATTACTGATGTATTTACATTTCCCGCACTATATTATTATCTGTTGCTATTGTGCTGTTGTGGGATGGGAGCTCTGATGAGTGAGAAGCCAGACCCAGGCTTGAGTGCACCATAGAATTAGTTGTGGAAATTAGTGGGCGTGCACTTGCTTGGCAGGCGCTAGTGTCTCATGAAATCCACGCTCAGACGAGGTTCTCCCGGTTCGCTTCTCTTTCAACCCTTTGGGTTGAGACGGTTGGTCGTTTGGAGGATTGTCGACTCTGGGGACCGATCATTTGTGATTCAGCCGAGTGAGGCCGCTTCATGAGCTGGTGATGCCACACCTTCTGGGTATCGTATCACCCCTCTTGAATGTCTGTGACGCTGATGAACGCATAGGATGCCGAACTTGTGTCAGTTTAGGTCCATACCCGTGAGTGGGAGGGTTTTTGCAGGAAACTTGACTTCCAGCCTACCCGATATCTTGGTTTTCTCTCGTCAGAGCAGACTTATCCCGTCAGCAGCGCAACAGCAATCAGAGCTTTGTGGGGGTTGTGATCCCGTGTTTGCTGCATCTTGCATTGCATTTGCATGAACATTCCTGCATCATATTGCATGCCATACTCCAGCTAGTCAGAGCTCTTATCCGGCCGTTGTTTTGTTTTGAAGGTGAGTGTTGAAGACGACCAAGAGGCTGAAGCAGATTTGATCAGAGTCAAGCAGTGAAGTCAGTTGACAGTTGTTGGTAGCTATGTCAGAGAGCAGCTTCCAGTTTGTTGATGCATTGTCGGGTTTCACTGTGACGTCCAATCCTTTGTATGGATCTATGCATGACGAAGACTTTCCGCAAGTGAACAACCTTACTGCAGCTCAGCTTGTACAGCCTTCTGTTGAAGACCGAGATCTACGTGAGCAGTTTGTTGTCCGAGGTGAACGTTCTCCTTCTGTTGATATCTCCGACTACCAGGGTGTTGCCTTCCCTGTGCCAAAGTCCCGAAGAGAGGTCCCGATAGCAAAGACTGAAGACCCATTAGCTCCTGGGTATGCTAGAAGGTTTCGTGCATTGGATGAAAGATTCAAAGCCTTGAAAGGTAAAGACGCTGTTAACCCTAGTGCTGCAGACATGTGTCTGGTTCCTGGCCTAGTGTTACCTCCGAAGTTCAGAATGCCGAGGTTTGAAAAGTACAAAGGAGATAGTTGCCCGAAGCAACATTTGGTGATGTTCTGCCGAAGAATGACTTCATTTGTGCACGACGACAAGTTGATGATTCACTGCTTTCAAGATAGTCTGACTGGGGCACCTCTGAGTTAGTATATGCAGTTAGAAAGTGATCAGATCCGATCATGGGGGGATTTAGCCAATGCTTTTCTGAAGCAGTACGACTACAATCTTGATGTGGCTCCTAGTCGCATGCAGCTGCAAGAATTGTCTCAAGGGAACAATGAACCTTTCAGGAAGTATGTTCAAAGATGGAGAGAATTTGCTACTAGAGTGCAACCACCGCTTCTAGACCGAGAGTTGAAAGGCATGTTCGTAAACTCCTTGCAGAGCCCGTACTTCGAAAGAATGCTTGGAAAGGCACCAAATTTCTCTGAATTGGTAAGGGCAGGAGAGCGCATCGAGTATGGTGTAAAGACTGGAAGAATCCAGAATGTTTCAGGCGGTCAGGCTAGTGAAACTGAATCTCTCTATAGCTTTCAAACTGAAGAAGGAGTTGTGATCAATGCAATCATGAATGATGTTGGGTATCCTCGAGATGAATCGGTGAAATCTGTTGGTTCTTCGTCTTCTCAGCGGTCAGTATCCTCTGTGTCTCGTTATTTTGGACAGACAATTGTGCCTAGGGCACCACATCGGGAACCTTATGTCGCTCCTCTTACAAGTCCACGAGCTCGTGGCCGAGGTTATCAGAATCAGTGTCAGAATCAGAACCGACCTCGTAACAACTTGGAACGAAGGAATGCTCCTTCTCATCTAGTGCATGTGCCGTATAGCCAGATTCTGCCACATTTGATTCAGAATTCTTTGGTGGAACCGAAAGCTCTTAAGCCCGTGCCAGAGCCTTACCCTCCTGGGTACAACCCCCATGCTCAGTGTGGTTACCATGGTGGATCCCTGGGGCATTCAACTGAAGATTGCAAAGCTTTTCAGGCAAAAGTGCAACAGTTGATCGATAAAGGGTGCATTTCCTTTCCAGAAGGAGTTTTGGTTGTGCATGACAACCTCTCAGCCGTCTGAGCTCGCAGATTCAGAGGGTTATTTTCAGAGACCAGTGGTCCAGACAGGCAGACGTCCTCAGCATTGGCAGTCCTCGGACTTTTTATTATTTGCACTTGTAGTTTCTTTTCTGTTAGTTACTACTTGCTGTTAAACATTGTTTGTTTCGAATGGTAATATTAATAAAGTGACTATGCATTTTTCTGAATTAATCATGTCGTTGTCACTCATTTACTGCATTGCACTGACACTTGCACTTTATTTACTCCACTTTATCACTATGATTAGTAAAGATTGGAGGGAGGATGACGAAATTGAATACTCATAACCGATGATCGTATGCTTTCAGATAAAACCTTGCCTATGATGTACAAGCATTATTTCAAATCCCCTAAACACCGGATAGATAAGGAAGAGAATCCCTTGTTAACCACTTCGAGCCGAGAAGTAGGAGTTTCTTTTGGACTTTTAAACCCTCACATCTTAACCCGGGGCAGGGTAGTTGTCAGTTAGCTTGATCGAGCGTTCAAGTCTTATGGAGGAGTGTTGCCTTTCGAGGACCAATCACATCGTATTCCTCCCCAGAGGTCGTACCTCATCAACCACAATGGTTAAACCTCACCAATCAGGAGTGAGACAGTTATAAACCTCTCGGATGAATCCAGACAGCCAGTGTTGCACGACTTGTTTCGAAGAAAAAAAAAGAAAGAATAAGAAAGCCCGCTAAGTAAAAAGAAAAAGAAAAGCTAGAAAGCAAATACTTAGGCAAAAATCAGGGCATCCCGCTGGACTTCAAAAGAAAAATCAAAAAGAACTCTGAAGAGTCAGTCCAGGAAAAAATTAGGGAATCAAAAGAATGAAAAAGAAACGATATAAAAAGAAAAAATCCTCGAACAAGGAAAAAGTCGTGTAGATACAGGCACCGAAACAAAAAAGGAGTAACTGTCACTCCGAAACACCTTGTGAATTCTTTAACCAGTTGTTCCCAATATTCAACATACCTCTCGAAGAGGCGAGCGCTCGAGCCAAGTTAACCAAACTTTAGGATCGGAGATCATCACGTAGAAGGGGTGGGTACAAATCATAATTTGAGCCAAATATCCTTTGTTTCACGAACCGTGAACCCGACCACGATACAACCCTTAAAAGACCTAATTGAGGAAGGGTTTATTCTGAAAGCGCATTACGATAAGGTTGAGTAACCTGACTCCTACATGATTTGCTAATCATATCCTTGTTGCGTTTTTCACTGATCGAATCAGCACTACGTTTGAACTCTTTGGTTCATTCGTCACTCACTATCATGACACGTAAATGAGTGACAATACATTCTTTCAAAATCTGCATGAACACTGCATTAAAATTACCATTCGTGAATAAACAATTTTAATTGCAGGTCAGTAGTTAATACGAAGGAATTCCAACAGGGAATAATCAATCAGGACTGAATCGTTAGTAGTCTGGATCAGAACGGTATACTGCGAAACCCTGTGAATTTATGGCATTGACTTCCAGTGAGTTTGGAATCAGTTAGTCTGAGGACAAGTCCCGAAGCATCGGTTGATTATGGGACAGTTTGTTCGAGAAGCAGTTGATCAGAAGTTGATCTTCTTGAGACCCAATCAGGGGCAGCTATCCAGAACTCCTGTGATTTAAGGGCAGATCCCTCAAGTGTTCAACCAGGGCATGTTGATTCGCTCAACGCTCGTTCAGGGGCAAGCTACTTCAGAGATAGTGAAACCAACCATGCTGAGAGTTGGTTAATTGAGGATGAATCCTTCCGTTGTACAGATGTTGGGGCAAGCCATCTGAAGATTGTCTTGTTGCCAGCTGCTTTCTGTTCAGAATGAATTTTCCCAAAAGTCGGATTGGGGCAAGTTGAATTGCACTGGGGCAAGTTGTTCAAATGAGTTTGTTCACCCTAGCAAGAGTTGAGTGTCGGGGAATCGTGTCATTACCCTGCCAAAACCTGAACCTTCTGAATAAGCCTTGCTGTCATTGGATCGTTATCCTATAGCCTAACCCGTTACTTGGCAGAACCTTGTAACCAAATCGTTTTAAAGTCCAGTTCTCGTCTGGAAAACCGGAGATCAGTTCTCGTCTGAAATCCAAACCTGAAACCAGCCATGTCTGGTCACCTTTTCTGTAACCTATTGTTTAACCAGTTCTCGTCTGGCCAACACAGTTTTAAAGTCCAGTTCTCGTCTGGCAAACCGTAAGTAAGTTCTCGTCTGACAACCTAACATATGTCGCTATCAGTTCTCGTCTGATAGTCCACCTCGAATGCTAGTTCTCGTCTAGTATTTCCCTTTCAAATCCACCTTTGTTGGTAACCAAAAATAAATCCCTATCGCCATAAACCTATCCCTAAAGCAGAAAAAGCCTAATTGTACCTGGCCCGATGATTCCTAGTGACTTGTATGTTGTCACATTCCCCGACACAAGGCTCGAGTGATCCCAGCTCCATGATTGGCATTCTGTATTCCCTGTGTAGATGTTGTTGAATCAGGATTATTTTCTCAGCCGAGATGTACAGTTTGAGATTGTTTCCCCTGAGCAGTTTGAGATTACAGCAAGTTGAGATGACATTTGTCCCTTATCAGAGTAGGATCAAGATTATCCTCAGCAGGGCGAGATTGATATTCCCGACAGAGTATGGCCATCCCAAGCATTGAATGTTGATTAGCCTGATGTGCTACTTTCCTAAGTGGGTTGAGACTGAAGCTTTCCCTGACCAGCAGATTTGGGTTTGTTTCCCCCAGCAGTGGGACTGATGCAATGTTGTATCCCCACAGAGTCCGAGTTTGACTCCTTTCCCCTCCGAGTCCAGGTCATTGACTCATTCCTCAAGCAGAGGTCGATGTTGATTCCATCACTGAGTAATCTCCAGACGGGTAGATTTTGATGTCAGACAGAGAAGAGTTATTGCTCAGCAGACTGCTTCGTACCCTATAAGGACTTAGGGTGTTCTAAAAGGACCGTTCAGGGTTGTTTTCCTCAGCGAAGTGAGATTCAATTTCAGTGATCGATTGTTATCTTCCACAGTCGCCAGAGGTGTGTCCTTGATAGGATCGGTACATCTCCATCAGAGTCGTACAATGAGTAGCTAAGGATTGATATCCTCAGCAGTGTCGATACACAGGTATTCCTCATCAGACTTGATAGTCCAGCAGGTGTTACCCAGAAGGGTCAGTCTTCGTAAGGCGTATGCAAGATTATCCTCAGCAGATCAGGATTGATATCCCCGATAGAGTGTAACGGCATCTCCCCGCAGAGTCTGAATACGGGACCAAGAGCATTGATATGTATCCCCAAGCAGAGAAGATTCTCTCCCCCAACCGGATGTATCCTGAGGGATCACCATCTCCCCAGCTGAGTCAGGCGCCGAAGCGAATGTTCATCCCCCGGCACCGGGTCACAAGTGCAAGTCTCGTAGGAGACTATACACTGAAGTGTGTAGTAGTTGATAGTGCCAGACTGAAGTCTCCATCGGAATTGAGATTCCCCACAGAGTCGTACTCTCCCCTGCAAGCAGGATGATTCCTTCTTCCCCAGCCGAGTTTGCCATTCCCCAAGAGAGCCGAGTCTTTGGAAAGCAGTTTGGGCCATGATTGGTGCTCCCCAATAGAGTGTTGAATAGCTGATGCTGTATTTCCCCATCGGAGTCGTTATCTCTCGGAAAGTTTTGCCGCGAAGACCGCGCTGTTTATTTCTGCACTTGACATCATTTTCCTCAGCAGTTGTGGTTCGTATACCCAGATGAGCAGGTTCAGGTTCTCGTAGAGCTTCGTTCCCCTGCAGCAGTCGACTGAAGTTCGTTTCCCCAAGCGGAGCCCAATTGAGATTGGTGTGGTTCTTTCTCCTTGACAGGAGGCTTCTCCTTTCAGCATTTATTTTGCTGATGGGGCCCTAGCATGTTGCATGATTGCATAGCATTTACCCTAAACGCGTATCATTTCCACCGTGTGGAGCATTACGTCATTGTCGAAGCATATGCATACGAAACATGAGCCAGGTCGCCACCGTTCTTGTTTTGCAGATGTTCCTCCACAGAATGGTTTGATCGAGATGATTCTTGAATTCTCCCCAACAAGGTCGTTTGCCCAAGATGATTCTTGAATTCCCTAGCGAAGTTGTGTGTTTAAGATGATTCTTAAAATCCCCAGTGCAGTCACCAGAGTTGGTTGCTCAAGTTGATGCTTAGAGTTCCCGGCAGAGTGTTTGCTTAGGATGATTCCTGAAATCTCCAGCAGAGTTATTGGTTCAGGATGATTCTTGAAGTCTTCGACGGAGGTATTTGTTCAAGATGATTCTTGATTTCCTCAGCATAGATGATTCACCCAGAATGATTTCTGAAATCCCCGAAGCAGAGTTACTTGATAGTTCTCCAGAATCCCCAGCGGAGATGTGTCATCCCCAGCAGGTTTTAAACATAGAGGTTGAACTTTCCTTGGAAGACTGGATGATTGAAGTCCGACAGTGGTGCCGAAACCCCAAACTTGCTGATGAAGTCCAACTGTATTGACGAAGTAGTTCTCTCAGCTGATGCGGAGTGCCTGACGGTAAAAGATCGAATATCCTTAGTTGGTTCATGATTGACCCAGAATTCTATTCTCGACCTACTGACAAAGTCCGGCTGACACCCGAAAATTTCTTTGAACGCCCGATGGCATGATTAACTTAATTGTTAAAAGTTCCTAATGACCTGACGAGTCCCGAGGAATTCTTCTGCTATGACACAGAACGCCTGACGGTATAACCAACCATGTATTGCCGGTTACCGAGTGACCAGTGACCCCTTGATGAATTGAGGACGAATATCTACAGCATAATCAGATGATCATCCTAACAGAGACTTAAAATCAGACTTTTCCCTGGTTACCGTGTGACCAATTCCCCAACGAGTGGCCGTGCAACTGCCATGCTCAGTTTTGAAGATGTTCCTACCAATCAGAGTATCGTTTACCTGTGAGGTTGGCCATTACCGGTTACTGAGTAACCAATGATCCCTCGATGATTTGAGGACGCAATGATATCAGATAAATCAGAGAATCATCCTGACGGAGATTCAGATCAGTATTTCTCCAGCTAGTTGCCGTGCAGCTATGATTTCAGCTTCCGAAGATTTGTTCCCACCAGAGTACCGTGTACTTGTGTAGTTGGCAAATTTCCGGGTTCTTTGGTATTCAACTGTCTTCTACCTTTGAATGTTTGAAAGTCGTTCGCTGTTCAACCCTTCAGGTCCAAGCCGTTTGAATAGGGGCAGTTGTTGCACCCCAAAATTTGACCAACTACTTATCGCAATTTGGCTCATTTTTCGAGTCATTTCATTTTGCATTTGCATACTGCGTACATTGCATTTCTTCCAGTCAGATTGACTTTATCGGGATTACAGCCCTCCGATCACGCTTCAGGCATTTCAGGCTAATACGAGGACGTATTTTGAGAATTGGTGCTCGTCCCGGTGTTTTCAGCTCTCGCTGTTGTTTTTGAGGACATCTTGTAACACGGTGGGAGAACTGACTTTAAACAATGTTGCGGATAGCAAGAGTCGCCACCGACTTTTATTTTATCCATAAGGAAAGGTTATAAAAGAACAGGAAAGACCTTAGAGAATATTTTGGGTCCGGGGGGTAGGTTATGAAAAGGGAAGGTGTTAGCACCCTTTTCATCCATGGTTATCCATGGGCTCTTAGGTACTTAAGCTCACTTTTGAATTGTTTTGAAAGTGTAGTGTGTGAATAGCAAAAAATTTCAGAATAGTTTAATAATAATCCGTGTATGGATGTGAAAAAAACTTGTTTGAAAATTTTGTTGGAAATTTGTTTAGGTGTGAAAAAGTTTTGAAGTGAGCAAGTATCTAGGAGTAACCTACCCTAATGTTTAAAGGTCTTTCTTATTCTTTATTCTTTCCTTTAGTAAGACTATCCCTACTATAATGGAGTAGGTAGTCCTTACTTTGGATGTTAAGGGACATGTGAGGGACAATTTGACTTTGAAGGCCATTGTGGGGTGTAATAAGCACATATAAGGGACCATCATCATTTTTCGAAAGGGACTCGATTCGTAAAGGCAACCATAAGGGACTTTGATGATTTTTCTATTTGAGGGACTTGCTTTATACACCCCACTTAACCATTATTCGTAGGCAACTTGAGGGATATCCTTAGGAAGTGAGACGGCGATTAAAATCAACTTACGTGTGTGACGTGTTTATTTTAATTATCTTTATTTAAAAGTGATCTAAATTTATTTTAATATTACATACATGTTGTTGCACTCCCTTATTACTAACCATAATAATAATTAAATAATTAAACAACTTTACATCCAAGAAACAATTACAAAATAATAAGCAAAATAATTAAATAGCAAAGATAAATAAAATATAAATAAGCAATAATAAATAATAAAGGGGGTTAATTCTAAGTTTACTCGGCAAGACATCGCATCTTGTGCCTACGTATCCTTACGGGAGTGGAATCAGAGTAATCGTAGTTCCCCTAATTAGGGAGGTTAGAAACTTTTTGACTGTGGTCAAGGTCTCAAGGGGAATAAACGCATCTTAAGGACACGCTTACGTGGAGTGTAGAAACTCCAAATCTCTACGTTGAAATGTTAAGTTGTAATTAGGGTTAAATTAGGGATTCCACGGCGGGAAACCCTAAAATGAGCGCGGCGGCTCTTTGACCTAATGCTAAGGGTAAAATTGTAATTTTGCCTGCGGCGAGGCATTTGTGAAAATTAGGGTTTGTAGTTTGTAGTTTTGAGGATTTGAAATTGAATGTGTGAAGTTTTACGGACTATTGGCGCGGCGGCCAAACAGTTAGACCTAACCTTCGGATGTGTGCAATGTGACAGAAATAATAGTAAACGCGTGAGATAATTGAATCATGCAAACAGAGAGATAATGTCATAATTTAAACCATGCAAGCAGAAATTTAAAGGCAGAATTTAAAGAGCGATTGTTAAGTTCGCGAGGTTACATGAGAGGAGCAGATACAATATGATAATGAAATTTGAATTGAACAATAATAAAATAAAATAAATAACGGTTCTAGTTATTATTTTAAAAAAAAAATTTAGTTATTATTTTAAATTTATCTAAAAAAAAGTTTTTCTTAAAAATAATAGGTTTTCATATTAATTTGGAAAAGATGTTAATGTTATTTATTTTAAAAAACAGATTTTTATATTATAACAAATTTTAATAAATTAATGATAACAATAATAATAATAATGGTAATAATAATGATAATAATGATAATAATAATAAATAATGATAATAATAATAATAATAATAATAATAATAATAATAATAATAATAATAATAATAATAATAATAAAGCAATAATGAATTTTAAATGTGCCAAATAACCCAACAATGTTGCTAACGCAGAAATGCGCTCATCGCAACCAGATCTAAATCGGACGAAACAAAATTTATCGCAAAGAAAAAGAAATTAAGCAAAAAATAGTATTATTGCTCACACAAAAATGCGATCATCGCAACCAGATCGAACTAACACAAATGTCACGCGTCATGCACACAAATGTGCAAACATCGTATCGACATAATTCGATCAAAAATCTTATATATATAAACTCTAACAATTTAAAAATTATATATATATAAACGTAACAGTAATAGATAAAGAAAAAGAAATAACAGTAATAGATGAAGAAAAAGAAATAACGGTAAAAGATGAAGAAAAAGAAACAACAGTAATAGATGAAGGAAAAGAAATAACGGTAAACGATGAAGAAAAAGAAACAATAGTAATGGATGAAGAAGAAAACTAAATAACGGCAAACGGCACTCACTCCTCTTAGGTTTTTTTCATTCTCCTCCTTTTTTTTCCAACAAGGCAACACATGTATATATAGGGAACAAATTAGGGTTAACACCAAATTGTCAATAATGTCCCTAAAGCCCATTTTAAAGCCCAAACTAAATAATTAGTTAAGAAAAAATAAAATTTAAATAATTTAAAATAATTAAAATAAACTTAAAATAAAAACTAATAATCCTATTGATTCCTAAAATAAAAAATATTATAAAAAGAACAAAATTTTTTCAATATTTTTTTATTTTATGATTTTTTGGATATTTTTATGAATAATTTAGAAAAAAGTGAAAAAAATAATATTTTAAAAAATGATTTAATTAAAATACGAAAATAATAATTAAATAATAATAAAAAACTATTTTTGTTATTTTTTTAATGAAAGATAGAAAAATTTAGAGTAAAAATAATAAAAAACAAAAAAAATGACAAAGGTGAGATTCGAACTCTCAACCTCTCACACTCATAACTCCTTACACATGTCCTCCTGCCAATTGTGCCATTTTTACTTTTTAGAAAAAAAATGCATGCCATATGATATTTACCTGCAAAAAGTCAAACGACTACACAAATTTGTTAGTAATTGATTAAATGCAATGAAATGCGACGACAAATCTTAGGGCAAAATTTGGGGTATTACAGTTATTATGATAATATTTCTCACCCAACCTCTCTTTGATGTTGGCAAAAAAAATCATGAAGTTTGACTTTGGTTTGACCACAGTTGACCTCAGTTTGACCTTTTAACTGCATTGACTGCTTTTGACTTATCTGATCATCTGACTGAGCAAACTTTTGAGAAAAGTCTTGAAACTTGACATGGGGGTTCTTATACACATATAAGATGTTATGAAGCTCACTTGAAGTCTTGGAAGTCCATTTAGCCTGATTAAAGTCAAAACCCTAGTTTTGGATGCACTGCTTAGGAGGTGCATTGTCTGAGGGAATTGTCAACTCTTCTGACCAATTGTGAATTTTGTGAACCTTGTGAACCTTCTTGGAACACAAAGTCTTGTATTGTGAGGGCAAATTTTGGGGTGCAACAGCTGCCCCTGTTCAATTTTCTGAAACCTGAGGGGTTAGATTGGTATATTTGCCAGTCGTAACCTGGAAGGTTGAAGGGGATTGAACACAAAAGCCCAAAAATTTGCACTCACCAGTGCATGGAGTGATATTGATGGTTGGTTGAACATGATTGAGTGGGCTTAAAGATGCCACTAGGGGAAAGTTCTTCAGTAGTATAATGCGAACTGTCAGGAGTCTGGAGTAATACTGATGTAACAGCATGTCTTCATGAGGATAGAGCAATCAATAATGATAACCCTAAAGCAGTCTTGAAGTGATAAATCTGACCTCAGGAGGATAGAGCAATCAATAGCTCTAAAGCAGTCTTGAAGTAATAATGGCTTCAGGAGGATAGAGCAATCAATAGCTCTAAAGCAGTCTTGAAGTAATAATGTGATATGTCTTCAGGAGGATAGAGCAATCAATAGCTCTAAAGCAGTCTTGAAGTAATGATTTCAGGAGGATAGAGCAATGGATAGCTCTAAAGCAGTCTTGAAATAATAATGTAATTTCAGGAGGATAGAGCAATGGATAACTCTAAAGCAGTCTTGAAATAATTAGATGGCTTCAGGAGGATAGAGCAATGAATAGCTCTAAAGCAGTCTTGAAGTAGTAATATGACCTCATGAGGATAGAGCAATGAATAGCTCTAAAGCAGTCTTGAAGTAATAGGATGATTTCAGGAGGATAGAGCAATCAGTAGCTCTAAAGCAGTCTTGAAGTCATGAGAGGCTATCAGGAGGATAAAATAACCCTGAGGTTACAATAAAGCAGTCCCAAAGTAATAAGAAGCTCATCAGGAGGATAAAGTAACCCTGAGGTTACAATAAAGCAGTCCCAAAGATCATAAGATTGTTTGTTGGATAATTAACCTGAAAACAAGGTAGCATTCTGTATAACAACATTAGTTTATGCTTTATGTATGCATGTATGACATGATGCACTTAGGTAATGTACTATAGACATATATGTTATGGTATGATGTAAATGATGTATGTATGCTATGACACTGCTGGAAGTGTCTGGATATCCTTGTATAACAACTGCTGGCCAAGAAAAATAAATCCCGATTCGTTGTTGAAGAATATATAACCCTCCGTCTGCTGGGGATAACAAGGTATAGATAACCTCCCGTTGTTGGGGATAACAAGGTATAGATAACCTCCCGTTGTTGGGGATAGTAGGGTATCGATAACCTTCGTTTTCGTTTGATAGTAGGATAAGTATAACATCCCGTCTTCGTTCATCGTGCCCTTATTGGAAAGTAATTTCCCGTATATCCGTATGAGGATAAAAGAGATGGATATAAATTCCAGGGGAGATTAGACTTTGTGAAAATGGATTAGTCCTACTGATGGTTTGTAACTGTCTTGTAAAGATGAACCGGCGAAGCTTCGTTGAAATCCTTCCCTCGTTCGTCCTTAGTAAATACTATTACTGCATTTTCATGCATTTATGGTAAACATCAATCATATTAAAAGCATACATGCGTTTCTGGTAAACATCAATCATATTCAAAGGCATACATACATTCAAACACAACCAATGGACGTTTCGCTTATGTAAATAGGGTAAAAGTAAATCTGGATTCAAAAGATGGAATTTATTTATATCAAAAGTGACCCATACACGGGTAAGTTTGTACAAGGAGACATAAACCCTAGTAAGAGAATTTGGTCATGAAGTTTTACAAAAAGAATCAGCTATGTGGGAAATAATCCTATTGAGTTTCAATTCTACTATTGCCACTCAAGTATCTCATCTTCTTGCTGTTGAGACGGAAACGATTGGATTGAGCTTCATCTGTTTGAGCTTGAGTAAGCAGTACAACTGGTTGCAATTTCATGAGTGATCTAAACGAGACATAGTCATACGCTTTAATCCCTAACTTTTGCCTGGATTGCCCTTTCAGGTTTTCAATCCACCGGGATACCCTTTTTTGCCCAAGCCGCCTTTTCAGGTTTTCGACTTGCCGGGTGTACATCTTTTTATATATATATCCCTAATTTTTGCCCAAACCCTTTTGGTTTGCCGGGATGCCCTTATGTTTGCCTAGGCCTGTCAACCTAGCGGGTCTCTTTTTATGCGTAGTATTTTTTAACTATGTCTGCGTTTACAGGTTGTGGGAAGTCTTCACCATCCATTGTAGTCAGTATCGTGGCACCTCCTGAGAACACTGTCTTGACTACAAATGGTCCCTCATATGTTGGAGTCCACTTGCCCCTTCAGTGTCAATCTCATTGCAGTATGCAGGCTTCTCAAATCTATCAATGGTAATCTTGGGAGCTTCATCATCCCAGCTTATCTCAAACATAGATGCCATGGTGGCCAATGCGTCTGCCAACTGATTCTCTCTTCGTGGAATATGTCCAAAAGTAATCTCTTTGAAATGTGGGATCAAAGACAACACATGTTCTCTGTAAGGAATGAGATTATCATGCTTTGTATCTCAATCTCCTTTAATCTGACTTACTACCAGAGCTGAATCTCCATACACCTCAAGGAACTGAATCTTCATATCAATAGCAACTTGCATACCCATGATACATGCCTCATACTCAGCCATGTTATTGGTACAATAGAAATAAAGTCTGGCAGTAATCGGGGTATGACAACCTTCAGGGGAACTAATCACAACACCAACACCATTACCATGTGCATTGGAGGCACCATCAAAAACCATAGTCCATCGGGATCCTTGTTCAGGTCCGTCATATTGTCCAGGTTCTTTGGTAACAGACATAATGTCTTCATCAGGGAACTCAAAATTCATTGACTGGTAATCATCTACTGCTTGATGAGCCAAATGATCAGCAACAACACTCCCCTTAATGGCCTTCTGAGTAGTATACTGTATATCATATTCCGTCAAGATCATTTGCCATCTTGCAATTCTTCCGGAGAGAGCAGGTTTCTCAAATATGTACTTGATTGGATCCATCTTCGAAATCAACAAGGTAGTATGGGTCAACATATACTGTCTTAGTCGGCGAGCAGCCCATGCCAAAGCGCAGCAAGTTTTCTCGAGCAGTGAGTATCTTGTTTCACAGTCGGTAAACTTTTTGCTAAGGTAGTATATTGCCTGCTCTTTTCGACCAGACTCGTCATGTTGCCCCAATACACACCCCATTGAGTTGTCTAATACTGTTAAATACATAATCAAGGGTCTTCCATCAACTGGTGGCATTAAAATTGGAGGTTCTAGCAAATATCTCTTGATTTCATCAAAGGCAGTCTGGCACTCATCATTCCATTCCATCACCTGATCTTTCTTCAACAACTTGAAGATTGGCTCACAGATGGTAGTTAATTGGGAAATAAATCTTGCAATGTAGTTCAATCGTCCCAAGAAACCTCTAACCTCCTTCTCAATACGGGGAGCTGGCATCTCTCGTATAGCTTTCACTTTTGCAGGATCCACTTCAATACCTTTTCCACTGACAATGAAACCCAGGAGCTTTCCAGATCTAACTCCAAAAGTACACTTGTTTGGATTTAATCTCAACCTGTATTTCTTCAACCTCTCAAACAACTTGTGCAGATGATCAAGATGTTGTTCTTCATTCCGAGACTTGGCTATCATATCATCCACATATACCTCTATCTCATGATGAATCATATCATGAAACAAAGCCACCATAGCACGCTGATATGTTGCCCCTGCATTCTTCAAACCAAATGGCATTACCTTATAGCAAAAGGTGCCCCACTGTGTCACAAATGTAGTCTTCTCCATATCTTCAGGTGCCATCTTGATTTGGTTGTAACCAGAG
The DNA here is from genome assembly GCA_963859935.3 of Lathyrus sativus. Taxonomy (NCBI): domain Eukaryota; kingdom Viridiplantae; phylum Streptophyta; class Magnoliopsida; order Fabales; family Fabaceae; genus Lathyrus; species Lathyrus sativus. The sequence continues at coordinate 322,235,335 of OZ012737.1, read as the reverse complement.
AAACCATCCATAAAAGAGAATACCTTATGCTGAGCAGTGTTGTCTACCAGAATATCAATATGAGGAAGTGGAAAGTCGTCTTTAGGGCTAGCCTTGTTCAGATCTCTGTAGTCTACACACATACGTACCTTACCATCTTTCCTAGGAACTGGTACCACATTTGCAACCCACTGAGGATAAGAAGTTACGGCCAAGAACCCTGCATTGAACTGTTTCATTACCTCTGCTTTGATCTTTTCTGACATTTCAGGACGCAGACGACGAACCTTCTGCTTCTTTGGACGACAATCTTCTTTCACTGGCAAACGGTGAACCACAATGTCTGTATCCAACCCTGGCATATCTTCATAAGACCAAGCAAAGATCTCCACATAGTCACGTAGCATCTGAATCAACCTGCTCTTGACACTGTCCTCTAAATCAGCCCCTATTTTGACCTCTTATCTGTTTTCTTCAGTTCCCAGATTCACAACTTCGACTGGCTCTTCATGTGGCTGTATAGCTTTCTCTTCTTGTTGTAACAACCTAGCAAGCTCTACAGGTATTTCACAATCGTCCTCGTTTCCGTCTTCAGTTTGATAGATCGGATTCTCGAAATTGTAATTGGCAATAGTAGAACTGTTATCAACTGGATCCAGAGTGGATGAGGATCTGCATTTTAGTGACGTGGGTGTGTGTAAGAACACATAGCTGATAAAGCAAAGATAAAAGAAAAAGAAAGACAAGGAACACAATATTTACGAAAACGAAACGTCCACTGATTTTATTGAATGAAGTATGCAAATGAAATGACAACCCGTAACAAGCACACCATTGTGCCCCGGGTAAGGCACATGGCTTGAAAGTACAAATTTAAAAACATAACACAGTAATAGTATTTACTCCCGACTAAAAGAGACAGGGATAACATCTTCAGCTTTCCAATTATTGAGTCCAGCACCCACAGTAGGAAAAATCCATGCCTCCAAGTTGTAGTCTTCATCTTGATCTCCCACAGCATTGATAACCCCTTGATTGGTGATACGAACAGCACGAGCACGACGAACAGCCTTCTGGGACTCTGCAGTGAAACCCAAACCAAACTTGTCAGACTTGTATGGAATATCAGGAAGCTGACCCCAAATAGTACAACCACCTTCTTCCACCACAGCTTTTGCATCATTGAGGGAGGCCATTGCCATTGTTGGAGGGTTTCTGATGACCACAGGAACCTTCTTCACAGTAGGAGGAGTCACACAATCCTTAACAGCCCAGGGAACCACTTCAAATGACTGACATGGAGTTTCAATGTATTCACCTTCTACTTCCAGATACTTGAAAGTGTTTACATGGCTGACAAAGTATTCTTCCTCTCCAAAGACAGTAACAACTTTTCCATTCACCGGATATCTCAACTTTTGATGTAATGTGGAGGTCACAGCACCTGCCCCATGGATCCAGGGACGACCAAGCAGACATGAGTACGAAGGACGAATATCCATCACATAGAATGTAGCGGTAAACACCTGAGAGCCAACCTTGATTGGAAGATCAATTTCCCCATGCACTACTCTTCTAGAACCATCAAAAGCCTTTACCACAATATTACCGGGCTTCAATACCGTATCTTCAGGACTCAGCTTGTTCAGGACTCCCTTAGGCAACACATTCAGAGAGGAACCATTGTCTATCAGCACATGAGACAGGGTAGTGCCCCTGCATTCAATTGAAATATGCAAGGCCCTGTTATGATCCCTCTTGGCAGGGGTCAAGTCAGCATCAGAAAATCCTAACCCGTTGTCATAGGTCAGGTGAGCAACACAATTCTCAAACTGGTCCACAGAAATTGCACTGGGTACATGAGCCATCTTTAGAAACTTGATCAATGACTTGGCATGAGCCTCAGAACATAATAACAGGGAGAGCATAGAAATCTTTGAGGGAGTATGCCCCAGCTGATCAACAATATCATAATCACTCTTGCGAATGATTTTCAATACTTCTTCCATCTGCTTAGAGAGGTCATCAGCAGCTGGCACATCAGTAGATACAGGCTCAATAACAGGACCCTTGCCCCGAGCATCAGTGGTGGAAGTAACAGCAGGAGTAACTGCACTCTTAGAAGCAACTGGAGGAGAGAAGACTCTTCCACTACGAGTGATCTTGCTAGATCCAGCAATATTATCAATGTCAACAGGCATATCAGGTAAAGGCTCCTGCTTGACACCATGGATGTGAACATCAGACCCATAGTGCCAAGGCACAGCTTTGTCAGATGTATAAGGAATAGGACCAGGAGTGGTAATGATCAGAGGAGCTACTCTGGCTTCAGCAACAACTTTCACAGGACCTTCAGCAGTAATCTTGATTGGGCCCTGATGAGTGATTTTAATGGGACCCTTTGAAGTGATTCTTAGTGGTACTTTGTCAACCATGTCAACCTCTTCAATCTTCTTACCCTGAGTCAGATGATCCACCTTACTTTCTACAGATGCTGGTCTTCTTTCAAACACTATAGTATATTTATCCATGAGACGTTGAATCCCATCTCTCAAAATGAAGCAACTATCCGGCTTATAGGTACAATATAGACAATCTTCATGACAACCTGGAAAGATCCCAGCTTGTACTAACCTCTTTTTGATAACAGACAATGGTGTGCTCAACTCCATAACTGAATAGACATGCAGATCTTCATCAATATCTTCATCAATGGCGTTGACAGTCTTCTCGTGATTTGGCATTGGAGCTGTAATCACATTTGGAGTACCTGGTGGATCAAACTCAATTTCTCCAGCATCAATCATATCTTGAATTTTGTTCTTCAAGACCCAGCAGTTATTAGTATCATGTCCTGGACAGTTTGAATGATATGCACATCGTGCATTGGGATTGTACTTGGGAGAGGTAACATTGGGATTCTGAGGGGCCTCCCTCAGGGTAATAAGTTCAGCTTTCAACAAGTGTTGCAATGCCTGAGCCATTGACATGTTGATCTTCGTGAACTGTCTTCTAGCCCTCTGTTGGTTGCCTTGAGGCTGCTCTGTTGTTGCAGGAGTTGGATTTGAAATATGAACTGCACTAACAGACTGATGCCTTCTGTTACGATCAGGCTGACCATACACAGCATTAGATTCTCTCTTCCCAGTGGGAGGCTTCTTTGCAACACCTGATGAAGAAGTGCCCACTTGGATCTTACCACTCTTGATACCATTCTCTACTCGCTCTCCTGTCATGATCAACTCAGTGAAGCCAGATGATGAGCTTCCAATGAGATGACTGTAAAACGGACCATTCAGCGTACACATGAACATATCAACCAACTCCCTATCAGTCAAAGGGGGTTGAACTCTTCCAGCTAAGTCTCTCCACTTCTGAGCATACTCCTTAAAGCTTTCTTTGGCACCCATAGACATGCTCTGAAGCTGCATGCGAGTGGGGGCTAAGTCAGCATTGTATTGATACTGCTTGTAGAAAGCTTCAGCAAGGTCATTCCAATCTCTGATGTTGACACTCTCCAACTGATAATACCACTCTAGCTGAGCTCCAGATAAACTCTCTTGAAAGAAATGGATCCACAACTTTTTATCAGCAGTGTGGGGTTGAATTCTTCTGACATAAGACCTCAGATGCAATTTGGGACAAGAGACCCCATCATAGACAACAAATGTAGGAACTTTGAACCCAATGGGTATGACCACCCCAGATATCAAGCTCAAATCCTCAAAATCCAGCCCAGATGATTTCTGTAATTCCATAGCATCCATTCTATCCACCAGCATCTTGAATTTGTCTTCGTTAGGCTCATGGTAGTAGTTAGCCTCAGAATCAGAGTCCCCCATAGTGTTGTGGAGACTGCCTCTCTCCTGCTCAGATTCTTCAGATTCATAGTCTTCAACCTGTTCCTTGGTCTTGGCAGGACCTTTGAACCTTCTTCCCATGTTGAGCAACCCAGCAGACCTTCTAGCCTTCTTAGTCTTCTTGGCCAGCAGTGTCTTCAATTCATCCTGCCCCTTAGATAGGTTCAGGATCAGCTCTTGGAACTGTGCATTCTGTGCCTGGAGATCCTTAACTGATTGTTCAAGAGCCATTGCTGAAATAAACAGCGGGAAGATGAGAAACCTGTGCACAATTATAAACCTGTGATGCAATGATATGGGAATGCATATGCAATGTTTTCAAGGACCGCAGGATTTAAATTTGCTTAAACAAACAAGAAAGTAACTTTTTATTAGTAATAACTTGTTTTGCCTTTTAGGCTTACAAAAAATGAAAACGAAATAAGTACAAAAGATGGGGTTTTAAGTCTCCCATGGACGTTTCCTCTTTGTGTTGAGGTATGAGTTGAGGTTTCGTTCCTCATGAAGTAGCTTTGTTAGCTCTAGGATCCTTGCTTGGCTTGCTTTGTAATGAGCCTCGAAAGTATCCCTTTGCTCTTTCAGTTGGATCCATGATCTCTGCAAGTCTTCCATATCAGTAGGCATGTCTGGGTGAAGGATGGTATAAGCTGTGTCTCCTTCAGCAACAGGTTCCATGGTAACTGGTAGGACGGCAGGATATGGCATCATGAGTGTCTGAGCACGAGATCGTACCCATCTGAGATAAGCCTCCATAGGAATAGTGTACTTAGGCTCCCGTGTCTTGCTGTCAATCCTGTTTACCTTTCCCCAAGCTCGTATGAATCTCTGACGGTAACCCTGAAGATCGTTGTCGTAGTCAAACACAATGCCCTGAATCAACATGTCATGTGGACCATCGCTCCGGGCGTAACCAAACTGTCGTAAAGCTAGAGATGGGTTGTAGGTGATGCCTCCTCTTATGCCTAGAAGTGGCACATTGGGAAACTCCCCACAACGGTCAATGATGGTGACATTCTCCATAGATCTGGAGCACCAATGGATGTCTGAGTGAGAAAGTGACATGATCCTCTTGGACCATCTGAACCCTTGCTCATTCTTCATTACTGAGCGAGGAAGGTGAGAAATAAACCACCTAGAAAGTAAAGGTATGCAGCACATCAAAGTTCCTCTTGCCCTTGTAGTACGGGTGTGAAGAGAATGTAGGATGTCTCCAAGTAAGGTAGGCACTGGATTGTGACTCAGGAATATGTTGATGGCATGAACGTCTATGAACTGATCAGGATTGGGGAACAACACTAAGCCATAAATCGATAAGGCTAAGATCTCCTCAAAAGCATCGTAGCTCATAGCCTTCAAGAACATTTGAGCTTTATCCACTAATACCTTGGCAAGAATACCTTTAACTCCACTTCTCGTCTCTAGAACAATGTCAGACTTCTTCAGATGTAGAGCTGCAGCAATAACTTCTGGTTTAAGCTCCTTCTCTAAGCCTGTGAATGGCTTCTGATCAAGAACAGGTATACCCAGAAGTTTAGAGAACTCCTCCATGGTTGGAACCAGCTGATAATCAGGAAATGTAAAGCAATGGTGCTTAGGGTCAAAGAACTGAAACAGCACACTCATCATGTCTTCACTGAACCCTGAAGTAACTAGATCCAATAAGTGACCATGTCTCTTGTTGAACTGGGAATGATCAGGCACTAGGGAAACCAACTCCTTGAGCTTAGCAGGTATCCCTACAAAGTTGATCCTGATGGTGTTTCTACGAGCAGAAGCCATGACCTGCCACAAAGAACAAAGATAAATCCTTTGGTCCTTGAAATGGTTAGGGAAAATGATATGCTTATGATGCATGATGATGTCATGATGTCATGCTCAATCACAAACATGTGGCACACACAAACAAGTCACACCATAGCCCTAGGTTTAAAGGCTTGCATGAGGTTCAAAGGCAAGTACCCTCCCCTGAAGTTAGATGGTTCATCCTGTCCTACAAAAGTAACCAGGTTCTAAGGGATCTCAATATCATTGATCCTTCACAAGGGTGGTTGTTCAGAAGGCAACTTACTTGCCAACCAAAACCCTCCAAGTTTAAGATCTCAATGAGCGTAGTATCGAGTGTCAACCAACTTCAGTCTGCACCAAAGCCGGCTACCTCACTACTTTCTAAAGGCTAAGATGAGTTAACTAGGGTTCTAAAAGTCAGTTAGTGCATTGACAACATATGGCAGCCTCAATATTATCCTCAACTTGACTTAAGGAATATAAGCACCAACCAAGAAGTCGCACTAACTATGGCCACCCGATCAACCGTATCGATATACGTCGTACAGTTTCCTTGGTCTATTGCCATTTACCTAAGGTACACTAGATCCGGGTTAGGACCTTTCACACATAAGAGCACCCCAACAATATAATAATAAAGCAAACAAGGCAAACAATTTAAAGTGATCTTAATTCCTAAGGGTACCCCTCTTAAATAGATCCCCAGCAGAGTCGCCAGTTCTGTAACACGGTGGGAGAACTGACTTTAAACAATGTTGCGGATAGCAAGAGTCGCCACCGACTTTTATTTTATCCATAAGGAAAGGTTATAAAAGAACAGGAAAGACCTTAGAGAATATTTTGGGTCCGGGGGGTAGGTTATGAAAAGGGAAGGTGTTAGCACCCTTTTCATCCATGGTTATCCATGGGCTCTTAGGTACTTAAGCTCACTTTTGAATTGTTTTGAAAGTGTAGTGTGTGAATAGCAAAAAATTTCAGAATAGTTTAATAATAATCCGTGTATGGATGTGAAAAAAACTTGTTTGAAAATTTTGTTGGAAATTTGTTTAGGTGTGAAAAAGTTTTGAAGTGAGCAAGTATCTAGGAGTAACCTACCCTAATGTTTAAAGGTCTTTCTTATTCTTTATTCTTTCCTTTAGTAAGACTATCCCTACTATAATGGAGTAGGTAGTCCTTACTTTGGATGTTAAGGGACATGTGAGGGACAATTTGACTTTGAAGGCCATTGTGGGGTGTAATAAGCACATATAAGGGACCATCATCATTTTTCGAAAGGGACTCGATTCGTAAAGGCAACCATAAGGGACTTTGATGATTTTTCTATTTGAGGGACTTGCTTTATACACCCCACTTAACCATTATTCGTAGGCAACTTGAGGGATATCCTTAGGAAGTGAGACGGCGATTAAAATCAACTTACGTGTGTGACGTGTTTATTTTAATTATCTTTATTTAAAAGTGATCTAAATTTATTTTAATATTACATACATGTTGTTGCACTCCCTTATTACTAACCATAATAATAATTAAATAATTAAACAACTTTACATCCAAGAAACAATTACAAAATAATAAGCAAAATAATTAAATAGCAAAGATAAATAAAATATAAATAAGCAATAATAAATAATAAAGGGGGTTAATTCTAAGTTTACTCGGCAAGACATCGCATCTTGTGCCTACGTATCCTTACGGGAGTGGAATCAGAGTAATCGTAGTTCCCCTAATTAGGGAGGTTAGAAACTTTTTGACTGTGGTCAAGGTCTCAAGGGGAATAAACGCATCTTAAGGACACGCTTACGTGGAGTGTAGAAACTCCAAATCTCTACGTTGAAATGTTAAGTTGTAATTAGGGTTAAATTAGGGATTCCACGGCGGGAAACCCTAAAATGAGCGCGGCGGCTCTTTGACCTAATGCTAAGGGTAAAATTGTAATTTTGCCTGCGGCGAGGCATTTGTGAAAATTAGGGTTTGTAGTTTGTAGTTTTGAGGATTTGAAATTGAATGTGTGAAGTTTTACGGACTATTGGCGCGGCGGCCAAACAGTTAGACCTAACCTTCGGATGTGTGCAATGTGACAGAAATAATAGTAAACGCGTGAGATAATTGAATCATGCAAACAGAGAGATAATGTCATAATTTAAACCATGCAAGCAGAAATTTAAAGGCAGAATTTAAAGAGCGATTGTTAAGTTCGCGAGGTTACATGAGAGGAGCAGATACAATATGATAATGAAATTTGAATTGAACAATAATAAAATAAAATAAATAACGGTTCTAGTTATTATTTTAAAAAAAAAATTTAGTTATTATTTTAAATTTATCTAAAAAAAAGTTTTTCTTAAAAATAATAGGTTTTCATATTAATTTGGAAAAGATGTTAATGTTATTTATTTTAAAAAACAGATTTTTATATTATAACAAATTTTAATAAATTAATGATAACAATAATAATAATAATGGTAATAATAATGATAATAATGATAATAATAATAAATAATGATAATAATAATAATAATAATAATAATAATAATAATAATAATAATAATAATAATAATAATAATAATAAAGCAATAATGAATTTTAAATGTGCCAAATAACCCAACAATGTTGCTAACGCAGAAATGCGCTCATCGCAACCAGATCTAAATCGGACGAAACAAAATTTATCGCAAAGAAAAAGAAATTAAGCAAAAAATAGTATTATTGCTCACACAAAAATGCGATCATCGCAACCAGATCGAACTAACACAAATGTCACGCGTCATGCACACAAATGTGCAAACATCGTATCGACATAATTCGATCAAAAATCTTATATATATAAACTCTAACAATTTAAAAATTATATATATATAAACGTAACAGTAATAGATAAAGAAAAAGAAATAACGGTAATAGATGAAGAAAAAGAAATAACGGTAAAAGATGAAGAAAAAGAAACAACAGTAATAGATGAAGGAAAAGAAATAACGGTAAACGATGAAGAAAAAGAAACAATAGTAATGGATGAAGAAGAAAACTAAATAACGGCAAACGGCACTCACTCCTCTTAGGTTTTTTTCATTCTCCTCCTTTTTTTTCCAACAAGGCAACACATGTATATATAGGGAACAAATTAGGGTTAACACCAAATTGTCAATAATGTCCCTAAAGCCCATTTTAAAGCCCAAACTAAATAATTAGTTAAGAAAAAATAAAATTTAAATAATTTAAAATAATTAAAATAAACTTAAAATAAAAACTAATAATCCTATTGATTCCTAAAATAAAAAATATTATAAAAAGAACAAAATTTTTTCAATATTTTTTTATTTTATGATTTTTTGGATATTTTTATGAATAATTTAGAAAAAAGTGAAAAAAATAATATTTTAAAAAATGATTTAATTAAAATACGAAAATAATAATTAAATAATAATAAAAAACTATTTTTGTTATTTTTTTAATGAAAGATAGAAAAATTTAGAGTAAAAATAATAAAAAACAAAAAAAATGACAAAGGTGAGATTCGAACTCTCAACCTCTCACACTCATAACTCCTTACACATGTCCTCCTGCCAATTGTGCCATTTTTACTTTTTAGAAAAAAAATGCATGCCATATGATATTTACCTGCAAAAAGTCAAACGACTACACAAATTTGTTAGTAATTGATTAAATGCAATGAAATGCGACGACAAATCTTAGGGCAAAATTTGGGGTATTACAGTTATTATGATAATATTTCTCACCCAACCTCTCTTTGATGTTGGCAAAAAAAATCATGAAGTTTGACTTTGGTTTGACCACAGTTGACCTCAGTTTGACCTTTTAACTGCATTGACTGCTTTTGACTTATCTGATCATCTGACTGAGCAAACTTTTGAGAAAAGTCTTGAAACTTGACATGGGGGTTCTTATACACATATAAGATGTTATGAAGCTCACTTGAAGTCTTGGAAGTCCATTTAGCCTGATTAAAGTCAAAACCCTAGTTTTGAATGCACTGCTTAGGAGGTGCATTGTCTGAGGGAATTGTCAACTCTTCTGACCAATTGTGAATTTTGTGAACCTTGTGAACCTTCTTGGAACACAAAGTCTTGTATTGTGAGGGCAAATTTTGGGGTGCAACACATCTCGGTGTCCGGGTTTTTAGCGTTTATTTCGATATAGTCGCTAATCGATTTAATCGGCTTCCTCGCTTTTTAGGTTTTTCCCTTATTTTCTAGAATTTTTATGGATTTAATTGATTTTTCTAGATATTAGGTAAATTTTTTAATAGATATTAAATGTCTTTTAAATAGTTTTAGTTTTATCTCTTTAGAATAATTCTTTTTTTTAGATATTAAGTAGTTTTTTAAAATGATTTTTAATAGGATAATCTCCTTTACTAGGTATTTTTTTAAATAGAAACTAATAGAGTTTTTCTATTTTTATTTGTTTAGAAATAAATAGAATTAATAGAAGTTAATAGATTTAATAGAGTTTTATTCTAAGATTTAATTCTTTTAGGATTTAATAGAGATTAATTATATATTAATCATTTCTTTTTAATTAGATTTTAATCAACTTTCTTTAAATGTTAATTAGGGTTTAATTGAGTTTATTAGATTTAATTAGGTTAGAATAGTCTTAATTTGCAATTTAGGCTTTAATTATTGTTTTAAATTTTCGTTAGCATTTAATTGTGTTTAATTAGGGTTTTGATTGAGTTTAGTAGCCTTAATTAGGTTTAGAGTGGTCTTAATTTTCAGTTAGACTTTAAGTGCAGTTTTAATTTTTGTTTAGTCATTTAGTGGATTTTAATTAGGTTTTAATTCATTAATCATGTTAATTAGATATTAGTCAGAGTTATTAAATTCGTGGGTCATGTGTCAGATTTTTGGAGGCCCACAAACCCCAGTCCAGCTCGTGCCAAGTGTCATCTATATAAGCATCCCACGTGTGCTTTTCTCAGCTAGCTATTCCATTGCCACATTTCCGTCCCAGAAGCCACCACTTCATTCTCCATTTTCCACGTTTCATGCCACGCGTGTCACTTCTGCATGCCCCCACTTCACCCTTCTGCATGCTTCCTCTCACCGCCACCTCACACCACACGTGGCCTTCATCCTTTCCCTCTCTCCCATGCACGTTGACACGCGTCGTCCCCGTCCTCCCTTCTGCCCGCCGGCCATGCAAACACCGGAAAGGTGTCGCTGGAGAAATCGCATGGTGGTTCTCACGGCCAGAATCTCGTCGGATTCTGCAACTGTCGCCGGAAGATTCAAGATATTCCTCATTGTTCTCCCCAGTCTCTTTCGCGATCATCATCATCTTCATCCCAGATTCATCAATCTTAGGAGATTTTACCAGAACGATGAACATTCATCAGTTCCGCCATGAACATTCAACCGCCTTCTCCCAGATTCGTCCAGAAACTGATGAAGGTTCTTCAACCTTCATCCTTGTCCTTCATGATTTTCCAGAATCATCACCAAGATCCATACGTGTTCTTGGTAACCTTCATCAATGGCGATTCTCCAGATCCCATACCTTCATTGTTCATCAACCATTCAAGAAGCCTCAAAATATATCCGGATCTTCATCGATTCTTCGTTCACAAATCCATCAAGATCTTCCTCCTCCTCGTAAGGGCCTTCAAGATGCGCAGTTAGAATTTCCAGAATTCGTTAATATCTTCAAAGATTCTTCATCAGAGACCACCAATAATCTTCAAGCAAACTTCGCATCGATTATCGTTAGCATCATCAGGAATCTTCATCTCTTCCAGATCTGAACTCGCTCACTATCATCTTCAGACTTCAGGGAACACCAAGCTTCTTCAACATGTTCGTCGTTTCTTCCAGAACTCTCTCAAGAACGCTCAATCGGCGCTTCATCACCTTCGCCCAGAACATCAAGAAACTCAGGCGCCTTCGTCGAAGATCCTCCTCTTCTTCATCTTGTTTAGTCGTGAGGTGGAGGATCTCGCTAGGGTTTGCAGGTTACAGGTTTGAAGTGAGATTGTTTGATCTCAGAGAGAAAGAGCTCACGGAGAGAGAAGCTTGAACGAGAGAGAGAGGCTGAGAGGGGAAGCGGCGCAGTGAACAGTGCTTTGAGAAGTTAGGATTAGGGTTTGTCTGAGGGATCACGTGGCCGTCAAGGGAACTGGGCTGGGCCCATTGGTTTCCAATCCATACACCTTCCGTTTTTTCCATTCACCCCAACCCCCCCCCCCCCCCCCGTTTGCGTGTGTGTGTGCTTGGCTAATGGGCTGGGCCCTGTACGTTTTACCATATCACACCCCCGGTTTGTTTTTCTTCCCCCTCCTCGTTGCTGTACGTTTTTGCTGGGCTCTGGGCCCAGTTTCCTGTATTTTTGCTGAAGCATCCCCTGTAAATCAATGCACCCCCACCCTGTATTATTTTTTTTGTGTTAATTTTCTTGTATGACATTTAATTGTATTTTCTAGAATAGCTTAATAGTTCTAGAATATAATTAGAAATTGATTAGCATGTTAGGATGATAATTAGGATTTAATTTCCTTTAGAGAATTGTTTTAGTTTAATATGCTTAGACTATAATTGTTAGTATATTTTCTCTTAATAGAATTTAAGTAGAATAATTCCTAGAATAGGTTGTAATTAGCGTATTATATTCTTTAGGGATTTTTAGATAATATTTCCCTTAGAGTTCTCTTTTATAGAATAGGAATTTAGCATTTATTCCTTTGTAAAGAATTTAGAAGTTAGATATTTTTAGGGATTTATAGATTTAATTCTTAGAATATTTTCTAGTAGAATTTAATTGCCGTAGCATTTTATTTCCATTTGTTAGTGGATTTGTCTCCTATTTTTCTCTCCTATTTTCGTTTCTCTCCGATCGTATCTTCGATTTTACTTTTGGCTGGCCGTGTGACACGATTCAATTGGAGAATGATTTTTGATATCATTTCTCCATCTTGTCTTTGACACGGATATCAATACGCTACCTCTTAGAGTTCGATTTCTCGTATAAGTCGAACCATGACGTTCTAAGCGTCACATTGTTCTGATTCGAGCGTCATCGTCAAGATCCGGAGAGGAGAAGATTGGAATGGAGCTTGCACGCACGCCAGGAGCCCAGGAGCTGCTTCGTTCATCATCATCATCGTCTTCTTCAAGTTTTCAAGCAACCGTCGAGTGTTGTGAGCTGTATCGTTAGATACGTAGGAAATGACAGTTGAGGAGTTCTTCTCAATCGTCCAGGATGTCTAGTATGGCACCCTTTGGGTGAGATGCAACGCATTCACTCCTACTTCTTAGGTTCTTGCGTGTGTGTCCCGAATTCCTTCCCGTTTAGACGTAGGTCTGTTTCCCCTTCTCTTGCCCCGTGCAATCGAGACTCGTTTTCCTGAACTACGCTGCTCTGATTTCTCTGACGAGAATACGTAGGCCCAAGACGCGATGTCTTGCCGAGTAAATTTCCCATAGTCGAACTACGTTTGCTCTGATCTCTCGTACCAGACGAGAGTACGTAGGCACAGGATGCGATGTCCTAGCGAGCTACCTCCCTTTTCCCTTTTCCCCGTTTTAGCTGTAGTAGGCTGAACTACAGCTGCTCTGATTTTCTCTGATGAGAATATGTAGGCATAGGATGCGATATCCTAGCGAGCACACTAACAACTAACCTTTTGTTCTCTCGCTGTTGTGCGATCGAGACTTTCCCGCTGACGACTGATACTATCCTTTTCTCTTGCCCGAGCGCATTTGAGACCAGACCGTAGTTCTAGTTCCCGTAGGTTCCCATACCTTTAAACCCGACATACTACGTCCGTTCTACCACAAACAGGTACGCCTAAGTCTCCAATGGTCGAGCAGCGCCCACCTAACTGCTAGAATGTGTACGCTAGTATCGTCAACTTAATCTCTCACCCCCTTGTGACCGAGAACACCCCTGGCTAGCCGTAGTTAGCCTGAACTACGTCATGCTCTGATTTCTCTGACGAGAATATCTAGGCCCAAAACGCGACGTCTTGTCGAGCAACTTTCCCCGTAGTTTCCCGAACTACGTTGACTCTGATTTCTCATTCTCTGATGAGAATACGTAGGCATAGAGTGCGACGCTCTATCGAGTCAATTTCTTTCCGTTTAGATCTAGCAGCTGTAGATAGATTGTTTTTCACCCGTAGCCAAACCCACAAGCGTGGATCCCATCGAGTACGATGGATGCGAGGGGTGCTAATACCTTCCCCTTGCGTAACCGACTCCCGAACCCAGACAACGGTTGCGATGACCTTGTCTTACCCTTTTTTTCGTCAGGTTTTTCCGATCGTTTCCTTTCCCGCTCCGAGGGATAAATAACGAAAGGTGGCGAATCTTCTGTTTTGCCGGCACCTTATTTTCGCGGAAGCGACAACGGCCACAAGGGCCCTGATTGTGCATATTACATTACGAAGGGGCCAAGCCCCAAAAAAATAAGATTACAAAAAACATGGCGCGCAGGCCAAAAGTACAAGGAAAAAAAAAGTTCACTGCTCCATCTACTGAAGATCCTCCAGAGCTGCCTGCGCGTGCTCTTCACTGATCTGAAGAAAATCGGGGACGACTATCCTACCACCTTTAACGGTATAGAGAAACCCGATGCCCTTAGTGGACAACTTAACACTGAGGTTCACTATCTTTAGTTGATCCACGGAGTTTTGAAAGGATTCCTCGCCAATGGCCAGCCAACCGTCTTCGACCTAAGTAATACGCATGACCAACTCTACCTGGGTAATCAAATTTTTCACGTTCTCAGTCTCATCCTCGGCAGGGGAAGAAACGACTTTCAGCTGCTCGACCAGGTCTTCATTAGCCTTCTTCTGGGCTGCAAGGACATCCTTCTTTGCAGACATCTCTTCTCGACACTTCGTAACCCTTCCCTTCATCTTCCCTTGAGCGTTCTTCACCATTCGCTCCTGAGCAGAGGACATATGACCTGCAAAATAACAGACACGTTAGTAAACGAAGGGAGTAGCAACTTAGATAAACTAAGAGGAAATAAAAGACTATTCAGAAGCTCTATAGACCCCGCACGAGTGCTACACTCGAGGAGCTCTTTTGTGTTAATATACCAGGCCTCCACCTGAGGACCCCCATCTTCCTCGTAAATAATCTTCCCAGCACGAGTCACACACTGGGCGGGGAGAAAGCTATTCATAAAAGCCACCACCTTGGCATAACTAGTCCGGTCATCATCCCCCAGCTGAAGAGGGGTAACGATATATTCGTCGGTTGAGCGGGTAAAATGGGCCCCACTCCAGTAGAAAGGAAACTGGAACAGCTTCCGGGAAACTATCTTGTCGTCCTCGTCCACCAAGTATTTCCCGTGTTCATCCATAGAGACCTCCCAGACAAAGGTTGAGTCAGTGGCCTTCTCTGACACGGGCTCAATCACATAGAACCTTTCTTTGAAATTCCTGATAGACTCGGAAAAGGGTTTGAACAACTTTCTCCCATACTTCATAGAGACCCAACCAAATTTTCTCCCTGATACCTGTTGATGGAGGTGGAAGACGGTGAAGAAGAAGGGGAGAGTATCCCCAATCTCCAAGTACTCACATACTAGCTCGAATGTACGCATAAAGGGAATCGAGTTTGGGTGCAGTTGCGAGGGCGTCAGGTCTAAATGCACGGAGACTGCCATCTGGAAATCTGAAAAAGGCAACCTCATCCCTGTCTCCTTGAAAACGTACTCGTACATGGGGAACCTCTCCCCGTACAACGAGTATATACGATCATCTTCTCTGGAGAAGTGGACCTTCCATTCTTCTTCGGCCCCCACTTTTGTGAAGACGTCTCTGGTATAAGAAGCAAAGAGTGAGGTATGCTCCATTGGTTCGGCCATAAACCATTCCTTGGCGGTGGTCCTTAAGACGGGCACTTCTCCAGCATCAAGAGGCGTGAAATTATCGTCGGTCTCAGTGTCTTCCGAGGAGGTCTCCTTGAACAACTAACCGCATGTAATCTAAGAAGAAGAAATCAATGAAACATACAACAAGCAAGGAATTCGTGTACTTACATGGTCGAAGACGAGTTTCTGGGTTTGAATAGCTCTAGTCGGTGCAGGTACGGTGGTCGGTCGGAACTTGACAATGGCGAACGACAGAAAGCAGAGGCAGAGAACGAAGGTAGAGAGAGAAGCAAAATGTGAAAATGAGAAGCTTCTCGCTTTATTTATAGGAAATTCCTGGTGTAACGTGTAACACCCCGATTTCGACTATTCCTTTTTCGTTGAGTCCTTTTTGGTTTAATTGGGCGAATATTATTTGAATGTGGAAATTGTGTGGAAATATGTTAAGTTTGCATATTATTCTATTTTAACCGATTTTGGGAGTTTTCGGAGAAAATAGTTTGGAGGGTATTTTGGACATTTCCTATTTAATGTTAAGTGAGATATTTTATGAGATATGGAATTAGTTGATGTTTTGGAAAATAATGAGAAAGATATAAAAGAGGAAATAGAAAGGAAAGAAAAGGAAAAAAGAAAGAAGAATAGGAGAAAGAGAAGAGAAAGAAGAGAAAACCTAGATTCTTCAAGATCAACCTAAGCTTGCGATTAATCAGGTAAGGGTGTGAAACTCCATCATCTCTTTAATGTGTATGATTGTATATGTATGTATTTGGATTTTGTAGAGTTTCTACTCTTTTTCCACTTAGGTTAGAAGTTGGTTTGATGAGTAGAAAGAGGTTTTAATCGGTTAGAACTCAGATTAGACGATGTAGTTTAGTCGGGTGATGGTAGGGTTGTGCCACTGAGACTGGTTTGGATTTAATCGGTTGGTTGTGTGGAGTTTGGGCTTTGGAACAGCCATGGAGGTTCTGTCTTCACAGGCTCGCCAGGCGAATGGCAGCGAAGCTTCGCCGGGCGAAGCCCAGCGAGCAGCTGCGAACCAAGTCAGTAGCATCCACCCTGTCTTCGCTGGCAAGTTCGCCAGGCGAATGAGAGTGGCGAAGGTTTGCCAGGCGAGTATGCTAGCGAGTGCTAGCGAGTAATTCCAGAATAAATCCCAGTGGTCTTCGCTGGAAAGTTCGCCAGGCGAACGAAGTAGCGAAGGTTCGCCAGAGGCTTCGCCAGGCGAAGGTTAGCGAACACAGCAACATATTTTCTTTCTTGTGTTTTCCATTCGTGGATTGGTTGTGTGGTTTGGTTGCGATCATTCCTTGTTTGAGATTATTAATTATATGTTGTTATGTGTGTTGTGGGTAGCCGTATGGCGTGAATCCTAGTTTATGAATTGTGAAGTGTGGAATGTGGCCGTTTGGTATTTTGGTGCATTACTTGAATGTAATAGAAATGCATGATGAGATTATATGATGACTGTATGTATGTATTGTGATATGTATATATATAGTGGATGCATAATGAATATATGCAATGAATGTGAAGAATGCATGAGCATGTTCGCAAACGTGGTTGCATTTCAAGAAGTGTATGAAGTACATTCTTGTGCTGTTGACTCTTAGGAGAGTCTGATGAGTGGTGTGACTCTTAGGAGAGTCTGATGAATGAAGTGATTCCTCGGAGAATCTGATGAACGAATTGATTCCTCGGAGAATCTGATGAAAGATACGATTCCTCGGAGAATCTGCTAAATGACTTGATTCCTCGAAGAATCTGATGAACGGTGTGATTCCTCGGAGAATCTGATGAACGGTGTGATTCCTCGGAGAATCTGATGAACGGTGTGATTCCTCGGAGAATCTGATGAACGGTGTGATTCCTCGGAGAATCTGATGAACGGTGTGATTCCTTGGAGAATCTGATGAATGGTGTGATTCCTCGGAGAATCTGATGAATGGTGTGATTCCTAGGAGAGTCTGATGAGTGATGTGATTTCTAGGAAGATCTAATGAGTTATAGGATACCCATGAGGGGTGGGAGTGAATTGATTCTTAGGAGAATCTGACGGACGATTAAGTCGATAATGTGTTGCATTCGCGTAGAGTAGCGAGTTGGCCTATATGTTTTGTGTGTTGACATTTGTGCATGATGTATGGCGAAATAAGCATGTTGTGTATGTTTATTAGAATAATGTGAAAGGTGTGAATGACATAATGAAATGCTTGAAGATATATATATATATGTATATATATGTATGAATGAATATATGTATATATGTATATGTGTGTAACATGTATGAATGTTCCTGAATGGATATAAACCTTAATGATGCATATTGTTTATGCTTGATGTTTTATTCGTAAATAGACTTTAGTGGATACATTGCGATGTACGATGTGAGTCGTGGTGAGAAAGCGTAAGATGCATGATTATGGATATGATATATATATATATATATATATATATATATATATATATATATATATATATATATATATATATATATATATATATATATATATATATATATATATATATATATATATATATATATATATATATATATATATATATATATATATGTATGTATGTATATATGCCTTTATGCATTATTTGTTATGATATTGTTTCTCACCCTTCTGCTATTTTATAATGCTCTATGAGGCATTGCAGATTAGATTACTGGAGATCTTTTGTGAGGCGTGGCTTCATCCTTTAGTTGGTCGGCTCTGATATGTAGCACCGGGTAGCTAGGAGTTGTTTTGTTTCTTTTGTGATGCATGTGTATATGTATCTGCTGATGAAAGTTATGTAACCATGTTGGTTGATGATTTGTATATATGAATACATGTGTTAGAGAATTATGAAATATTTGGATGTTCCGCCTTTGTTCTAGATATTTTCTCGTGGGTGTTACCCCGTTGTTGCATATCATTATATATGAGCAGGTGTTTTATATGTGTGATTTTCGGATAATGTGGCATGTCCCTTTTATACCGTTTTATAAACTTACTCTGATGAAATTTTGAATTTGTGCCTAAATAATTAATTGTATTATTTGGGGGTATAGAAAGGGGGTGTTACATTAAGTGGTATCAGAGCCAGTGTTGAGTCAGTTGTGTCTGTCTCGTTGTTTTGATTGGTTAACGGTTGTTTAACCTTGTTGTTATTTTGTGAGTAATCAGAATATGGCAGGTCGTAATGACAATGCTATGGCTGCGGCATTGGAGGCGATGGCTAGAGCGGTGCAGGGTGCGCCGAATGTGAATGCTAATGATGAGTTTAGGAAGAACCAGTCGCCGGTATTCAAAGGAAGGTTTGACCCGGACGGTGCCCAGATTTGGTTGAAGGAGATCGAGAGGATCTTTAGAGTTATGAACTGTGCTGAAGGCAATAAGGTGAGACTTGGATCTCACATGTTACGGGAAGAAGCCGATGACTGGTGGATCGGTATGAGACAAGTGCTTGAAGTAGATGACGAGGATATAACTTGGGATTTATTTCGTTCTGAATTTTTGAGGAAGTATTATCCTGAGAGTGTGGAGGGAAGGAAAGAAATGGAATTCCTTGAGTTGAAACAAGGCAATATGTCCGTGGTGGATTAGACGGCTAAGTTTATGGAGTTAGTAAAATTTCATCCTCACTATGACGCGGTGACGGCGGAATTTTCTAAGTGTGTTAAGTACGAGAACGGCTTGCATCCTGAGATCAAGCAAGCGGTGGGCTACCAGAGGATTAGAAGATTTTCGGACTTGACTGAATGTTGTCGAATTTTTGAAGAAGATCGTAAAGCTCGTTCTACTCACTACAAGAGTTTGAAGGAGGAGAAAGAAAAGCGACAAGTAAGGAGTGAACCTTATGTGACGCCAGCTGATAAGGGCAAGCATAGGGAAAACTTTGTTAAGAGATCTGGAGGAGAGGGTTCTGGATCCATTAAATGCTACAAGTGTGGCGAGATGGGTCATAAGTCTTTCATGTGTGGAAAACCCAAGATCAAGTGCTCTAACTGTGGAGTTCTTGGGCATGATGCTAAGGATTGTAGAATGGATGTAGTGAAATGCTACAATTGTGGAGAAGTAGGTCACATCAGTGCTAAGTGTCCTAAACCGAAGCAAGCTTCAGTAAATGGGAAAGTATTTGCGTTGGCGAAGTCAGACACTACCAAAGCGAATCGTTGATTTAAGGTACGTGCTTTATTGACAATATTCTTTGAGTACGTTAAGTGTTTGAGATTTTTGTATATTTACTTGTGATGGTAATATGGTTATTGAGACGCCCGCTTCACGGTCGGTAACTACGTCTTTGGTATGATTAAGTTGTCTCTTGACTATGTATGGTAAGGACTTTGTTATGGAACTAGAGTAGATTGTTATCCCCTGTTGGAGAGGATGAGAGTTTCTTGCCCATGGAAGAGTTGGAGAAACTTCTAGTGGACGGGACTCGAGTGTTTAATTTGGCTGCATCAGTGTCAGCAGAGGGTAAGGTTGAACTGGACGTGTTTCCAGTGGTGCGTGACTTCCCAAAAGTATTTCCGGAAGGTGTTGAGGATGTACCACCGAAGAGAGGAGTTGGATTGAATTCCGTTGATTTGATGGTGAATGAGAATGAAGACTTTAAGATGATGATGTTGGATGAAAGTTTGTATCCGAGATTCAAGCTCATTGGGGTAGAATGACTAGTATGTCATTCCTGATGAGGTATAAGTGTTAGGGTTGTGTTCGCTAGGGTAGAATGACTATGTGTCGTTCCTAGTGAAGAGATCGCCGGGGTAGAACAACCGTGATGTTGTTCCTGGTGGAGGGTATGCGGTGTGCCTGTAACCTCCAATGGAGATTGACGTGGATTGACGATCTTATTTGAGTCATGCGGTATGACTATGATTGTGGTATGGAAGTATGCGTGTAAGAGATCATGTGTAACTTGGAAAATGGAGAGAGGGCGTGAAAGTCGTGTCCGGTATGGTTTGAACCAGGTGATATTTTCGAGGACGAAAATTCCTAAGTGGGGGAGAGTTGTAACGCCCCGATTTCGACTATTCCTTTTTCGTTGAGTCCTTTTTGGTTTAATTGGGCGAATATTATTTGAATGTGGAAATTGTGTGGAAATATGTTAAGTTTGCATATTATTCTATTTTAACCGATTTTGGGAGTTTTCGGAGAAAATAGTTTGGAGGGTATTTTGGACATTTCCTATTTAATGTTAAGTGAGATATTTTATGAGATATAGAATTAGTTGATGTTTTGGAAAATAATGAGAAAGATATAAAAGAGGAAATAGAAAGGAAAGAAAAGGAAAAAAGAAAGAAGAAGAGGAGAAAGAGAAGAGAAAGAAGAGAAAACCTAGATTCTTCAAGATCAACCTAAGCTTGCGATTAATCAGGTAAGGGTGTGAAACTCCATCATCTCTTTAATGTGTATGATTGTATGTGTATGTATTTCGATTTTGTAGAGTTTCTACTCTTTTTCCACTTAAGTTAGAAGTTGGTTTGATGAGTAGAAAGAGGTTTTAATCGGTTAGAACTCGGATTAGACGATGTAGTTTAGTCGGGTGATGGTAGGGTTGTGCCACTGAGACTGGTTTGGATTTAATCGGTTGGTTGTGTGGAGTTTGGGCTTTGGAACAGCCATGGAGGTTCTGTCTTCGCAGGCTCGCCAGGCGAAGCCCAGCGAGCAGCTGCGAACCAAGTCAGTAGCATCCACCCTGTCTTTGCTGGCAAGTTCACCAGGCGAATGAGAGTGGCGAAGGTTTGCCAGGCGAGTATGCTAGCGAGTGCTAGCGAGTAATTCCAGAATAAATCCCAGTGGTCTTCGCTGGCAAGTTCGCCAGGCGAACGAAGTAGCGAAGGTTCGCCAGAGGCTTCGCCAGGCGAAGGTTAGCGAACACAGCAGCATATTTTCTTTCTTGTGTTTTCCATTCATGGATTGGTTGTGTGGTTTGGTTGCAATCATTCCTTGTTTGAGATGATTAATTATATGTTGTTATGTGTGTTGTGGGTAGCCGTATGGCGTGAATCCTAGTTTATGAATTGTGAAGTGTGGAATGTGGCCGTTTGGTATTTTGGTGCATTACTTGAATGTAATAGAAATGCATGATGAGATTATATGATGACTGTATGTATGTATTGTGATATGTATATATATAGTGGATGCATAATGAATATATGCAATGAATGTGAAGAATGCATGAGCATGTTCGCAAACGTGGTTGCATTTCAAGAAGTGTATGAAGTACATTCTTGTGCTGTTGACTCTTAGGAGAGTCTGATGAATGAAGTGATTCCTCGGAGAATCTGATGAACGAATTGATTCCTCGGAGAATCTGATGAAAGATACGATTCCTCGGAGAATCTGCTAAATGACTTGATTCCTCGGAGAATCTGATGAACGGTGTGATTCCTCGGAGAATCTGATGAACGGTGTGATTCCTTAGAGAATCTGATGAACGGTGTGATTCCTCGGAGAATCTGATGAACGGTGTGATTCCTCGGAGAATCTGATGAACGGTGTGATTCCTTGGAGAATCTGATGAATGGTGTGATTCCTCGGAGAATCTGATGAATGGTGTGATTCCTAGGAGAGTCTGATGAGTGATGTGATTTCTAGGAAGATCTAATGAGTTATAGGATACCCATGAGGGGTGGGAGTGAATTGATTCTTAGGAGAATCTGACGGACGATTAAGTCGATAATGTGTTGCATTCGCGTAGAGTAGCGAGTTGGCCTCTATGTTTTGTGTGTTGACATCTGTGCATGATGTATGGCGAAATAAGCATGTTGTGTATGTTTATTAGAATAATGTGAAAGGTGTGAATGACATAATGAAATGCTTGAAGATATATATATATATATATATATATATATATATATATATATATATATATATATATATATATATATATATATGTATATATATGTATGAATGAATATATGTATATATGTATATGTGTGTAACATGTATGAATGTTCCTGAATGGATATAAACCTTAATGATGCATATTGTTTATGCTTGATGTTCTATTCGTAAATAGACTTTAGTGGATACATTGCGATGTACGATGTGAGTCGTGGTGAGAAAGCGTAAGATGCATGATTATGGATATGATATATATATATATATATATATATATATATATATATATATATATATATATATATATATATATATATATATATATATATATATATATATATATATATATATATATATATATATATATATATATATATATATATATATATATATATATATATATATATATATATATATATATATATATATATATATATATATATATATATATATATATATATATATATATATATATATATATATATATATATATATATATATTATATATATATATATATATATATATATATATATATATATATATATATATATATATATATATATATATATATATATATATATATATATATATATATATATATATATATATATTATATATATATATATATATATATATATATATATATATATATAACAAATAATGCATAAAGGCATATATACATATATATATATATATATATATATATATATATATATATATATATATATATATATATATATATTATATATATATATATATATATATATATATATATATATATATATATATATATATATATATATATATATTATATATATATATATATATATATATATATATATATATTATATATATATATATATATATATATATATAATATATATATATATATATATATATATATATATATATATATATATATATATATATATATATATATATATATATATATATATATATATATATATATATATATATATATATGTATATATGCCTTTATGCATTATTTGTTATGATATTGTTTCTCACCCTTCTGCTGTTTTATAATGCTCTATGAGGCATTGCAGATTAGATTACTGGAGATCTTTTGTGAGGCGTGGCTTCATCCTTTAGTTGGTCGGCTCTGATATGTAGCACCGGGTAGCTAGGAGTTGTTTTGTTTCTTTTGTGATGCATGTGTATATGTATCTGCTGATGAAAGTTATGTAACCATGTTGGTTGATGATTTGTATATATGAATACATGTGTTAGAGAATTATGAAATATTTGGATGTTCCGCCTTTGTTCTAGATATTTTCTCGTGGGTGTTACCCCGTTGTTGCATATCATTATATATGAGCAGGTGTTTTATATGTGTGATTTTCGGATAATGTGGCATGTCCCTTTTATACCGTTTTATAAACTTACTCTGATGAAATTTTGAATTTGTGCCTAAATAATTAATTGTATTATTTGGGGGTATAGAAAGGGGGTGTTACATAACGCCCGTTTTATTTCGATTAAATTTAGTTATGACTTTACCTTGTTTCGTCGTGTTGTATTCGTATTTGAAAATGTGTTTGTTTCAAATAAAGGAATTGAATCGGTCGAATTTCGGGCAAAAGTGCAGAATCCCGTAGCAGTTTTAGGGAAAACTTCAAAAAATCATATCTCTCGATCCGTAAGTCGGTTTTAGTCCCCGTTCGAAGCGTTGGAAAGCTTAAGAAATGTTCTGTCTAAGAAAAATGAAATTTTGCTGATATGACGGTCATCACAGGCATGTGACGGTCGTCACGGTCGTGACGCTCGTCAAGAACTTGTTACGATCGTCATAGTAATAAAATCCAGAGAATTGGAACGTGGGGAATTTTAGTACGGTTATTCCACATTTCACTTACTCTCATTTTGTCGGTTTTTGAAAAGAAAAACATAACTAAAAAGAAAGTATCGTAGTTGAGAGAAGGGGAGAACGGAAGAATTGTCGATCGGTGAAAATTGGAAGAGAATTGCAGGAGAGTTACCGTAAACCAGAACCGGAACCGGAAGCGTGGAATTGGCCTCTATTCTAAGGTAAGGGTGGGGTTCAATTCTATAATCGTGGGTATAATTGATTTCATTTAGGGAACCAATTCATAGGTATAATTTTCGTTAATCGATAAATGTTAGGGACGAGGTTTTTCTATGTAGGAATGAATGTGTTATATCGTTAGTAGTACGATGCTCTAAGGTTTCCCTAATGAGGCAAATATGTAGAAACGAATGTGTTATATCATTATTAGTACGATGCTCTAAGGTTTCCCTAATGAGGAAAATATGTAGAAATGAATGTGATATATCGTTAGTAGTACGATGCTCTAAGGTTTCCCTAATGGGGCAAATACGTAGAAATGAATGCGTTATATCGTTATTAGTATGATGCTCTAAGGTTTCCCTAATAGGGCAAAAGGGTAGTTGTCCTAATTGTTTCGTAATTAAACCTTGATAGAGATTTGTAATTAATTATGTGAATAGGAGCAAATATGTTGTCATTACGATCGTATGTTGAATTCTTAATTGTTGATTTAAGGCTGTTATTGCTCTCATACGTGAACAGGTGGAAATGATAATGTCTTGAGTTATATGAGAATGATGCTCTGTTATGGACAGTTTGGTCGTAAGCATAAAGCTTTATTGTATGGTCGTTATGGTTGTGTTGTAGTCCATAATAGGTGCATTTCATGGCATATCATCTTGGTTGGCCTGAATTGGCGTTATTTGGAGTGTTGGCTCCTATCCCGAGTTTTGGAGTGTTGGCTCCTAAGTGGGTTTTGGGGTGTTGGCTCCCATCCCGAGTTATGGGGGTGTTGACTCCTAAATGGTACCACATGCATATGCACAGTTGAGATGCATTGTTGAGTCGCATAAAGCTGCATAATTGTGTTAGTTGTCGGTTGTTGTGGCATACCTGAGATATGAATTTGCTTGCAAACGATTGTCGTTGATGTTTATAAGTTTGCGAAGATTATATTGTTGTGACATGGTTTCTAACATGACTTTTATCATGCCTTATGTTATGTTGTTGATATCTCACCCCTTTACGTTGTATGTTACTGCCATTGGTGGTAACTTGCAGGTAGCCCAGAATGAAGTTTCGTTTTGTCGTGTAAGGTGTCGTTGGTCGCTCTGATACGTAGCACTCTTGGGGGGATGAACGTTTGCCGTTATTATTTTAGTTGATGTTTTGCTGCTGCACTTGTTATAGCATTTTCATTAAATTGTTTTAATTGAACGTGTTGTAAGCTTTACTACAATTCCGTCGAAATAAGAATTGGTTGCATTATGAGTTAAATGTTAAGCAATGTTGTTGTCTGTTCATCCAATTTCTTGCTACGTATGTTATTTGAAATGTGGCTGCATAAATGCATGTTGTCTGTTCAGTTGAATGTAACATCTCTGATATGAAGAATTCTGGGCGTGTGACGACCATCACACCTTCATTACGATCGTCATGTGTGCAGTTTTTACGTTGTTGCACTCTGTTTGTTATATGAGTTGTTGTTTTTCCTGTTATCCGCAAGTGTTAGAGTTGGGGTGTGACATTAGTGGTATCAGAGCAGGTCGGTCCGTCCGGCCAAGTTGTCTAGTGTCGTCGAGTCAGTCGTCGTGCCTAGCACGAGAGTCCCGTTATTTGCGAAATCTGACGATTGGCTGTTGCAGTTTAAGTGAAGTGGCTGGAAGGAATGATGTTGCAATTGCTGCCGCGCTGCAAGCTCTAGCTAATGCTATGGAACATCAACCGAATCCTGCTGGAGATGCTGGGTCTCGCAGTTTGGCAACGTTTCAACGAGAGAATCCGCCTACCTTCAAGGGTAAGCATGATCCTGATGGTGCGTTGGAGTGGTTGAAGGAGATGGAGCGAATCTTTCGTGTGATGGATTGTACTCCAGCGCAGAAGGTTCGTTATGGGACTCGTATGCTAGCAGTCGAAGCTGATGACTGGTGGCTAGAGACCCGTCCGGTGTTGGAAGCAGCAGGTGAGGAAATTACTTGGACTGTATTCCGTAGGGAATTTCTGAAGAAGTATTACCCGGAAGACGTTCGTGGTAAGAAAGAGTTTGAATTTCTTGAATTGAAGCAAGGAGACAAATCTGTTACTGAATATGCGGCGAAGTTCAAGGAGTTGGCTAAGTTTTATCCGCACTACAGCGCTGAAATCGCTGAATTCTCTAAATGCATCAAGTTTGAGAATGGATTGAAGTCTGAAATCAAGAAAGCAATCGGGTACCAGAAGATCCGTGTTTTTGATTCATTGGTTGAAAGCTGTAGGATTTATGAAGAAGATAGCAATGCTCATTATAAGCTGTTGAGCGAGAGGAGAAGTAAGTCGCATCAGACTCGCGGTAAACCTTATGATCCTCCGGCTGGCAAAGGGAAACAGAAAGCGATTGATGGTAAGAAAACTAGTAGGGGAGACGCTTGTGCTGGCATTATTTGCTATAAGTGTGGGAAACCTGGTCACAAGAGTAATGTGTGTAACTTTGGATCAGTGAAATGTTACCGTTGCGGAGAGTTGGGACACGCTATTGCTGAATGCAAACACAAAGGAATGGTTTGTTTCAACTGTGGTGAAGAGGGACACATGCGTGACAAGTGTCAGAAGCCTAAGAAATGAAGACTGGTGGAAAAGTGTTCACTCTGACTGGAACTCAGACGTCCAGCGATGACAGGCTGATTGAAGGTACTTGTTTCATTAATAGTACTCCTTTACTTGCTATTATTGACACTGGTGCTTCTCATTGTTTTATTGCTGCTGATTGTGTTGAACATTTGGGTCTCGTGTTATCTCACATGAATGGGGAGATGGTAGTTGAGACTCCAGCTAAGGGATCAGTGACTACATCTCTGGTATGTTTGAAATGTCCTCTGTCAATGTTTGATAGGGATTTCCTGGTTGACTTAGTCTGTTTGCCACTAAGTGGGGTAGACGTAATTTTAGGCATGAACTGGTTGGAGTATAACTGCGTTCATATTAATTGCTTTGATAAGTCAGTGAGGTTTTCTACTCCTGAGGAGGAGGGAGCCTGTTCGGTAACTACGAAACAGATGAAACAGATATTGCTAGAAGGTGCTCAGGTGTTTGCGTTGGTGGCATCATTATCTGTGGAAAATCGAGCGACAATTGATGAGCTGGAAGTTGTTTGTGATTTTCCGGAAGTGTTTCCAGATGAAATTCCTGAAGTCCCTCCGGAACGGGAAATTGAATTTTCTATTGATCTTGTACCTGGTACCAGACCTGTGTCTATGGCGCCGTACAGGATGTCTGCATCTGAATTGGCAGAGTTGAATAAACAGTTGGAAGACTTACTTGAGAAGAAGTTCGTTAGACCAAGTGTATCGCCGTGAGGAGCTCCGGTATTACTAGTAAAGAAGAAGGATGGCAGTATGAGGTTGTGTATTGATTACCGACAACTGAATAAAGTAACAATTAAGAATAAATATCCGCTTCCCAGAATTGATGACTTGATGGATCAGTTGGTTGGGGCGCGGGTGTTTAGTAAAATTGATTTGAGGTCAGGGTACCACCAGATTAAGGTAAAAGATGATGATGTTCAGAAGACAGCATTCAGAACTAGATATGGACACTATGAGTTTACAGTAATGCCTTTTGGTGTTACTAATGCGCCGGGAGTTTTTATGGAGTACATGAACCGTATCTTTCATGCGTATTTGGATAGGTTTGTAGTAGTATTCATTAATGATATCTTAATTTATTCTAAATCGAAGGAGGAGCATGTTGAGCACTTGAGGTTAGTACTGCAAGTGTTGAAAGAAAGGAAGTTGTTTGCGAAACTGTCGAAGTGCGACTTCTGGTTGGAAGAAGTTAGCTTTCTGGGTCATGTTATATCCGATAGTGGAATTGTTGTAGATCCATCTAAGGTTGATGCCGTGTTGCAATGGGAAACTCCAAAGTTGGCAATGGAAATTAGAAGCTTTTTGGGACTTGCTGGTTATTACAGAAGGTTTATTGAAGGCTTTTCTAAGTTGGCCCTTTCGTTAACTAAGTTGACTTGTAAAGGGAAAACCTTTGTGTGGGATGCTCAATGCGAAGCAGGTTTTATAGAGTTAAAGAAGAGGTTGACGTCTGCTCCGGTGTTGACCTTGCCTAATGCAGAAGAACTGTTTGTGGTATACTGCGATGCTTCTAAGTTTGGTTTAGGAGGTGTGCTCATGCAGAATAATAAAGTAGTTGCTTATGCTTCAAGACAGTTGAGAATCCACGAGAAGAATTATCCTACGCACGATTTAGAACTTGCTGCTGTTGTGTTTGTGCTGAAGATTTGGAGGCATTCTTTATAGTTCAAGATTCGAGGTGTTTAGTGACCATAAGAGTTTGAAGTACTTGTTTGATCAAAAGGAACTGAACATGAGACAACGAAGGTGGTTGGAACTATTAAAAGATTATGATTTTGGTTTACATTACCATCCGGGAAAAGCGAATATTGTAGCTGATGCCTTAATCCGCAAGACTTTGCATATGTCAGCAATGATGGCTAGAGAGTTGGAATTGATTGAGCAATTCAGAGATCTGAGTTTAGTTTGCGAAGTAACACCGAAGAGTGTAAAGTTGGGCATGTTAAAGATTAATAATGATTTTCTGGACAGCATCAGAGAGGCTCAGAAATTAGATGTGAAGTTAGTAGATTTAATGCCTGGAGTAGACCATTCGGAAAATAATGATTATCAGTTGGATGCGCAGGGCGTGTTGAGATTTTGTGGTCGTATTTGTATTCCTGATAGTGCAGATATGAAGAAGGCGATTCTGGAAGAGAGTCACAGAAGTAAGTTGAGTATTCATCCAGGAGCGACGAAAATGTATAGTGATTTGAGGAATCTGTTTTGGTGGCCTGGTATGAAGCGTGATGTAGCGCGATTTGTGTATGCATGTTTGACTTGTCAGAAGTCGAAAGTCGAGCATCAGAAACCTGCTGGGTTGATGCAACCATTAGAGATTCCAGAGTGGAATTGGGACAACATTTCAATGGATTTTGTAATGGGTTTGCCGAATACCTTAAGAGGATGTGATTCTATTTGTGTGATTGTTGATAGGCTTACAAAGTCAGCTCACTTTATTCCTATTAACATCACTTTTCTGGTATCGAAATTGGCAGAGATTTATGTCAGAGTGGTTGTTAAGTTACATGGTGTTCTGTTGTGCATTGTGTCGGATAGAGATCTGAGGTTTACTTCTGAGTTTTGGAAGAGTCTGCAAGAGGCATTGGGTTCTAAGTTGAGGTTGAGTTCAGCATACCATCCTCAGACAGATGGTCAGACTGAACGGACTATTCAGTCTTTAGAGGATTTGCTGAGGGCATGTGTTCTTGAGGAAGGTGGTTCGTGGGATACTTACCTTCCGTTGATAGAGGTTACATACAATAACAGTTATCACTCTAGTATCAGAATGGCACCGTTTGAAGCTTTGTATGGTCGGCGGTGTAGGACTCCGTTGTGTTGGTATGAATTGGGAGAGAGTGTAGTACTCGGACCGGAGATTGTTCGGGAGACTACTGAGAAGGTGAAGTTAATTCGAGAAAAGATGAAAGCTTCACAGAGTAGACAGAAAAGCTATCATGATAAGCGCAGGAAGGATTTAGAATTTGAAGCTGGAGATTATGTGTTTTTGAGAGTCACGCCTGTGACTGGAGTTGGTAGAGCTTTGAGATCTAAGAAGCTTACTCCTCGTTTCATTGGTCAGTGCCAGATATCGGACAGAGTGGGAAAGGTTGCATGTCGAGTGGCGTTGCCGCCTAATTTGTCGAATCTACACGATGTATTTCACGTATCGTAGCTCCGCAAGTATATTTCAGATCCATCGCATGTCATTCCTATGGACGATGTGCAAGTACGCGATAACCTTACTGTAGAGACAAGGCCTGTGAGAATTGATTATCGTGAGGTGAAGACATTGAGAGGAAAAGAGATTCCCTTGGTGAAAGTGGTTTGGTTGGGAGATGCTGGCGAAAGCTTGACGTGGGAACTGGAGAGCAAGATGCGGGAGTCCTATCCCGAGCTGTTCGATTGAGGTAATTTCGAGGACGAAATTCTTTTAGTAGGGGAGACTTGTAACGCCCGTTTTATTTCGATTAAATTTAGTTATGACTTTACCATGTTTCGTCGCGTTGTATTCGTATTTGAAAATGTGTTTGTTTCAAATAAAGGAATTGAATCGGTCAAATTTCGGGAAAAAGTGCAGAATCCCGTAGCAGTTTTAGGGAAAACTTCGAAAAATCATATCTCTCGATCCGTAAGTCGGTTTTAGTCCCCGTTCGAAGCGTTGGAAAGCTTAAGAAATGTTCTGTATAAGAAAAATGAAATTTTGCTGATATGACGGTCGTCACAGGCATGTGACGGTCTTCACGGTCGTGACGCTCGTCAAGAACTTGTTACGATCGTCATAGTAATAAAATCCAGAGAATTGGAACGTGGGGAATTTTAGTACGGTTATTCCACATTTCACTTACTCTCATTTTGTCGGTTTTTGAAAAGAAAAACATAACTAAAAAGAAAGTATCGTAGTTGAGAGAAGGTGAGAACGGAAGAATTGTCGATCGGTGAAAATTGGAAGAGAATTGCAGGAGAGTTACTGTAAACCAGAACCGGAACCGGAAGCGTGGAATTGGCCTCTACTCTAAGGTAAGGGTAGGGTTCAATTCTATAACCATGGGTATGATTGATTTCATGTAGGGAATCGATTCATATGTATAATTTCCGTTAATCGATAAATGTTAGGGACGAGGTTTTTCTATGTAGGAATGAATGTGCTATATCGTTAGTAGTACGATGCTCTAAGGTTTCCCTAATGAGGCAAATATGTAGAAATGAATGTGTTATATCGTTATTAGTACGATGCTCTAAGGTTTCCCTAATGAGGCAAATATGTAGAAATGAATGTGATATATCGTTAGTAGTACGATGCTCTAAGGTTTCCCTAATGGGGCAAATACGTAGAAATGAATGCGTTATATCGTTATTAGTACGATGCTCTAAGGTTTCCCTAATGGGGTAAAAGGGTAGTTGTCCTAATTGTTTCGTAATTAAACCTTGATAGAGATTTGTAATTAATTATGTGAATAGGAGCAGATATGTTGTCATTACGATCGTATGTTGAATTCTTAATTGTTGATTTAAGGTTGTTATTGCACTCATACGTGAACAGGTGGAAATGATAATGTCTTGAGTTGTATGAGAATGATGCTCTGTTATGGACAGTTTGGTCGTAAGCATAAAGCTTTATTGTATGGTTGTTATGGTTGTGTTGTATTCCATAATAGGTGCATTTCATGGCATATCATCTTGGTTGGCCTGAATTGGCGTTATTTGGAGTGTTGGCTCCTATCCCGAGTTTTGGAGTGTTGGCTCCTAAATGGGTTTTGGGGTGTTGGCTCCCATCCCGAGTTTTAGGGTGTTGGCTCCTAAATGGTACCATATGCATATGCACAGTTGAGTTGCATTGCTGAGTCGCATAAAGCTGCATAATTGTGTTGGTTGTCGGTTGTTGTGGCGTACGTGAGATATGAATTTGCTTGCAAACGATTGTCGTTGATGTTTATAAGTTTGCGAAGATTATATTGCTGTGACATGATTTCTAACATGACTTTTATCATGCCTTATGTTATGTTGTTGATATCTCACCCCTTTACGTTGTATGTTACCGCCATTGGTGGTAACTTGCAGGTAACCCGAAATGAAGTTCCGTTTTGTCGTGTAAGGTGTCGTTGGTCGCTCTGATACGTAGCACTCTTGGGGGGATGAACGCTTGCCGTTATTATTTTAGTTGATGTTTTGCTACTGCACTTGTTATAGCATTTTCATTAAATTGTTTTAATTGAACGTGTTGTAAGCTTTACTACAATTCCGTCGAAATAAGAATTGGTTGCATTATGAGTTAAATGTTAAGCAATCTTGTTGTCTGTTCATCCAATTTCGTGCTACGTATGTTATTTGAAATGTGGCTACATAAATGCATGTTGTCTGTTCAGTTGAATGTAACATCTCTGATATGAAGAATTCTGGGCGTGTGACGACCGTCACACCTTCATTACGATCGTCATGCATGCAATTTTTACGTTGTTGCACTCTGTTTGTTATATAAGTTGTTGTTTTTCCTGTTATCCGCAAGTGTTAGAGTTGGGGTGTTACATTAGTGGTATCAGAGCAGGTCGGTCCGTCTGGCCAAGTTGTCTAGTGTCATCGAGTCAGTCATCGTGCCTAGCACGAGAGTCCCGTTATTTGCGAAATCTGACGATTGGCTGTTGCAGTTTAAGTGAAATGGCTGGAAGGAATGATGCTGCAATTGATGCCGCGCTGCAAGCTCTAGCTAATGCTATGGAACATCAACCGAATCCTGGTGGAGATGTTGGGTCTCGCAGTTTGGCAACGTTTCAACGAGAGAATCCGCCTACCTTCAAGGGTAAGCATGATCCTGATGGTGCGTTGGAATGGTTGAAGGAGATGGAGCGAATCTTTCGTGTGATGGATTGTACTCCAGCGCAGAAGGTTCGTTATGGGACTCGTATGCTAGCAGTCGAAGCTGAAATATATAGCAAGGATAATGGCACCGATGCTGATGAGTAGCAAATATGTAAGGAGTTAGTTTATGCAACCTTGCGATAGTATGCTTTCAGAATAAACCCTGCTTCAATTAGGTCTTTTAAGGGTTGAATCGTGGTCTGGTTCACGGTTATTGAAACAAAGGATATTAGGCTCAAAGTATGATTTGTACCCACCCTTTCTCCGTGATGATCTCCAAGCCTGCGTTCAGTTAACTTGGCACATGTGCTCACCTTCAAAAGGTTTATTGAATGGTAGTAGTGATGGTTAAGGAACCCACAAGGTTTTCCGAGTGACAGTTACCCCTCTTGTCTTCTGTGTCTGTAGTCACGTGACTTTGTTCTTGTTTGAGGATTTCTCTTTTGAGATCCTTTCTTTTTATTCTTTTATTCCCTAATTTTTGCCTGGACTGATTTTTTATTTTGAAGTCCAGCGGGATGCCCCAATTTTGCCTAAGTATTTGCTTTCCGACTTTTTGACTTAGCGGGCTTTCTTTCTCTTTTTTTCTTTTCTTTTTTAAACAAGCCGTGTGACATTGGCTATCTTGATTTCTTCGAGAGGGTTGTGACTGTCTCACTCCTGATTGGTGAGGCTTAACCATTGTGGTTGATGAGGGATGACCTTCTGAGAGGGATAAGATGTGATTTGTCCTCGAATGAGAACACTCCTCTTATAAAACTTGAACGCTCGGTCAAATTAACTGACAACTATCCTGCCCCAGGTTAAGATGTGAGGGTTTGAAAGTCTGAAAGAAACTTCTATTTCTAAGATCTAAGTGGTTAACTAGGGACTAACTCCTTATCTCTCCGGTGTTTAGGGGATTTGAAATAATGTATGTACATCATCAGCAGAATTTTATCCAAAAGCATACGATCAGCAATTATGAGCATTCAATTTTCGTCATCCTCCCTCCAATCTTTGCTAAACAATAGTGATAAAGTGGAGTGGATAAAAGGTGTATGTGTTTGTGCTTTGTGATAAATAAGCGAATGTGACATGATTAATTCAGAAAAATGCATAATCACTTCATTAATATTACCATTCAAAACAACAATGTTTAAAACCAAGCAGCAATTAACAGGAGAAAGCTACAAATGCAAATGATAAAAGTGCCCCAGAACTGTCAATGTTGTGGATCTCTGCCTGTCTGGACCACTGGCTTTTGGAGATGACCCTGAAATCTCTGAGCTTAGATAGCTGAAAGGTTGACATGAACAACCAAACTTCCTTCTGAAAAAGACATGTACCCTTTGTCAATCAACTGTTGCACTTTGGCTTGGAAAGCTTTGCAATCTTCGGTCGAGTGCCCCATGGATCCTCCATGATATCCATACTAAACATGGAGATTGTGTAACAACCCAAATTTCATTAAATAATTAATTGTAGCAATTAATTGATTTAGTGGGATTTTATGTTAATGTTGGAAATTAATTTTTATTAATTGGAATTAATAGAAAATTGGAAGGAAAGAAAATAAAAGGAATATATAAGTGAGAAAGAAAAGAAAAGAAAGTTAGAAACATTTGGAGAGAAAGAGGAAAGAAAGAAGAAAGAAGAGAAAGAGAGGAGAAGAAGAGGAAAAGTGGAATTCATCAAGAACCAACATCAAAGCTCCGATTAATCAAGGTAAGGGTGAGAAATGTTTCTATTTGATCATTGCATGATGTTATGTATGTTGGGTTGGGGTTTTGGTAGAGTTTTCATCACTTTCCAATTAGGGCAAATGTTGGATTAATCGGTAGATTGATGATTTAATCGGTTGGAACTGAGTAATAATGCCGTAGAATAGTCGGGTAACATGTATTGATGCTGTTTATACTGATTTGGATGTGTAAGAGAGGGTTGATGATGGATTGGTGAAGGAGAAACAGAATGAAATTCTGTTCTGCGCAGGTTCGCTGGCTTTTGCCAGGCGAATGGAAGCGAGGCTTTGCCGGGCAAAGCCTAGCGAATGCTGGCGAATAATTATAAGTTAAATCCCAGTGGATTTCGCTGGTGAGTTCGCCAGGCGAAGTTGGATAGCGAAGGTTCGCCCAGCGAAGGTGCTGGCGAATGGTGGCGAATGAAGTCAGTAGCTACTGACTTGGGCTCGCTGGGAAGTCTCGCCAGGCGAAGCCTAGCGAAGGTTCGCTGCGGGGTCTCGCCAGGCGAATGTGGGCGAATTTGACAGCATTTTTCTTTTGCTGTGTTGATCATGTGGAGATGGTTTGGTTGTTTCACATAGGTGGATACCTTATGATATGAATATAGATATGATCTATTGTGATAACGTGTGCTGTGGGTAGCCTACGGGCGTGAATCCTAGAATTGTGATTCAAGGCTAATTGCATCAAGTATAAATACATGTGAACATAATAAGTGATTATGTGTGTATTATTTAATGAATTTGTGAATGCTCGATGTGTATACAATTATGTAATGAGTATGCATGAGAACATTTTGAATATGTGTGCATAACTTATAATTGTATGATTGGTATTGCGATGTGAATACCTTGATTGTTGTGATAATTAGAGATACATGGGAATACAATGAGGAATGTATGTGTATCGTCTAATGAATTGTGAGTGCATATATGTATGCGATTGTTGTGTGAATGCATGGGAACATATGTGATATGTGTGCATTGTTGTTGAATATGATGATGTGTGAAATGAATACATTGATAAATGTTTGATATATGTTGTATGTGCAATCATGATGAAATTCTCAAAGGGGTGAATTATTCGAATGCATGGGATTAAGACGCAGGAACGGTCTTAAGTGCATTTATTGTGATTGGTTGATTGTACATGCATCATTCAGTCAAGAGGCAATGTATGTTAGTTTCGTGGAAACTAGTGGCTTGTCCCAAACCTAGAAGGGTGGGTTTGAAGCCTAGGGGACGGGCTTGGATGTTATCGGTCTAGAAGGGTGGACCCGGTTTAAAGTAAAAAACCGAAAAATGATAACGATTTATCGGTCTAGAAGGGTGGACCCGGTTTAGAGTGAAAACCGAAAAAAGATAACGAGAGTCGGTACCGCATAGCATTGAGTTGCATTGAATATGTTGAGTCACATTGCATAATATTGTTGTGGTACAAATGTGCTTGTGAATGATTGTGAAGTCAAGCATGAAGGGATGTGCTTGTGGATGTCCATAATGTTGATATATGTGAACGTGATATGATTATGATTATGAGAATGAAGTGTGGTGAGAAATGTGAATATGTGTTATATGATACCTATATATACGTAATCTTATGCCTTGATTATTATGGTTATATTTCTCACCCTTCTGCTGTTTTATAATGCTCTATGAGGCATTGCAGATTAGGATGCTGGAGTCCCTTTTGTGAAGTTATCTTCATTCTTTTGAGTCGGCTGCTCTGATATGTAACACCGGGTAGTTAGACTAGTATAGTCATTCTTTTGTGATACATTGCGATGTATCAGCTGATGTGGTTTTGTAATCTAACTGACTATGATGTATTAATCTGGATGACTTATGTGCATTTAAACTAATATTTTGGAACTGATTAAATGATGTTATCTTTCGCTTACATTAAATGTTGAAATGTGATTTCTAAAACTACGAAAATGTTACATATTTTATGGAGCAAAATGTTAAAGGGTTTTGTTGGTGAAACTGTGACATTCTTCTTTTATACCTTATTATAAAACCTTTTTACTCTGATGAATTTGTATGTGCTTAATTGTTTTATATGCATTTATTTGGGGTATAGAAGGGGGTGTTACAACAGTGGTATCAGAGCAGGTCGGTCCGTCCGGCCAAGTTGTTAGAGTGTTTTTCCCTGTGTGTTATTGATATGTGTGTGATGCATTATCAATATTGGTTGTTCTTACGTGGTTCTGTTGTTGGAATTAGTAAGATGGTTGCAGGGAGGAACGACAAAGCGATTGCGGAGGCATTGACGAGATTGGCGGGGGCAATTGGGCAGAATCCTCCGGCCAATGTGAATGTGAGGAATCATGCTGATGATGGATTCCGTGCTTTGGGGAAATTCCAAAAGAATAACCCTCCGGTCTTCAAGGGAACTCATGAACCGGACAAGGCACAAATTTGGTCGAAAGCTGTGGAAAAGATTTTTCGAGTTATGAATCGGATGCGCAGAAGGTGCAGTTTGGGACTCATATGCTCGAAGGAGAAGCTGAAGATTTGTGGGGTAATACTCGCCAAAGATTTGAGGAAGATGATATTGTGATTACGTGGGGTTTGTTTAGAGAAACCTTTCTGGAGAAGTATTTTCCAGAGGATGTGCGGGGGAAGAAAGAGATCGAATTTCTTGAGTTGAAGCAAGGTAATTCGACGGTTGCTGAGTATGCAGCGAAATTTGAGGAGTTGATCAAATGTTGTCCTCACTATAATACTGGTAATGCTGAGAGGTCTAAGTGCCTCAAGTTTGTGAACGGTTTGAGACCCGAGATTAGACAAGCTATTGGGTATCAGGAAATCAGGCGGTTTTCTGAGTTGGTTAACAAGAGTAGAATTTATGACGAAGACAGTAGGGCTAGGTCTAGCCACTACAAGAGCCTAAGTGATAAGAAAGGAAAAGGACAATTCAGAGGAAAACCTTACGTAACTCCTGCCGATAAGGGGAAACAAAAGGTTGGTTTTGGCAAGAAGCCAAGTGGGGGAGTTTCTACCCCGGTTAGGTGTTACCGTTGTGGTGAAGCGGGGCATCGTGCTCCGGAGTGCAAAAGTGTTGAGAAGGCGTGTTTTAAGTGTGGCAAGCCAGGCCACAAGGCTCTGGAATGCAGAAGTGGTGCGGGTGTGACTTGCTACAATTGTGGTGAGCAAGGACACATTAGTACAAAATGTGATAAGCCGAAGAAGAATCAAGGGAGCGGGAAAGTGTTCACTCTATCTGGATCTGAGACTGCTAGCGACGATCGATTGATCCGAGGTACGTGTTTTATTAATGGTATACCTTTGATCGCTATAATTGATACCGGAGCTACGCATTCTTTTATTTCTTTGGATTGTGTTAGGAGGTTGAATCTTGAGTTGTCTGTGATTGGTGGCGGTATGGTTATTGATACTCCTGCTATGGGTTCGGTAACTACACCGTATGTTTGCTTGAATTGCCCGTTGAGTATTTTCGGTAGAGATTTTGGGATTGATTTAGTGTGTCTTCATTTAGATCAACTGGATGTCATTCTTGGAATGAATTGGTTAAAACTCAATCGTGTGTATATTAACTGTTTTGACAAAACGGTTATTTTTCCCGATTCGGATGTTGAAAGGGATTTGTTTATGACGAGGAAACAAGTGAAGGAATCGGTGCAAGATGGAGCTAAGGTATTTATGCTTATGGCAACTTTGAGGACTAGTGAAAGTGAAGAGATTGATGTTGTGCCCATTGTTAGAGATTTTCCGGAAGTATTCCCTGAGGAGATAAAGGATTTACCGTCGGAGCGAGAAGTGGAGTTTTCGATAGATTTGATTCCTGGAACTAGTCCGATATCGATGGCTCCATATCGTATGTCGGCCTCAGAGTTAAACGAGTTGAAGAGTAAACTTGAGGATTTGCTTGAAAAGAGGTTTATTCGTCCGAGCGTGTCACCGTGGGGTGCACCAGTGTTGTTGGTTAAGAAGAAAGAGGGTTCTATGAGGCTCTGTGTGGATTACAGACAGTTGAACAAGGTGACTATTAAGAATAAGTATCCACTTCCAAGGATTGATGATCTGATGGATCAGTTGGTTGGTGCAAGTGTGTTCAGCAAGATTGATTTGAGATCTGGGTATCATCAGATTCGTGTGAAAGCTGAGGATATTCAGAAGACGGCCTTTCGGACGAGGTATGGACACTATGAGTATTCTGTGATGCCATTTGGTGTGACTAATGCACCAGGTGTATTTATGGAATACATGAATAGGATTTTCCATCCTTATTTGGATAAGTTTGTGGTGGTGTTTATCGACGACATCTTGGTTTATTCGAAGAGCGAAGGAGAGCATGCCGAGCATCTGAAGATTGTGTTATCTGTGTTGAGAGAGAAGCAATTGTTTGCAAAGCTTTCTAAGTGTGAATTTTGGTTGAAGGAAGTTAGTTTCCTTGGTCATGTGATTTCTAGTAGTGGTATTGAGGTCGATCCGTCGAAGGTTGAAGCGGTGTCGCAATGGGAGACTCCGAAGTCAGTTTTTGAGATCAGAAGTTTTCTTGGTTTAGGCGGTTATTATCGGAAGTTTATTGAAGGATTTGCTAAGTTATCGTTGCCGTTGACACATTTGACTAGGAAAGGTCAAGCCTTTGTTTGGGACGCCAAGTGTGAAGCGAGTTTTCAAGAACTTAAGCGAAGGTTGACGACAGCTCCTGTTTTCATTCTGCCAAATCCAGAAGAACCATTCGTTGTGTATTGTGATGCTTCTTTGATGGGTTTAGGAGGCGTGTTGATGCAGAATAATCAAGTTGTAGCTTATGCTTCGAGGCAACTCAAAGTGCATGAGAAGAATTATCCGACGCATGACTTAGAGTTGGCTGCCGTTGTGTTCGTGTTGAAACTTTGGAGGCATTATTTATTTGGCGCAAGATTTGAAGTGTTTAGTGACCACAAGAGTTTGAGATATCTTTTTGATCAAAAGGAATTGAATGCAAGACAAAGAAGATGGCTTGAACTTTTGAAGGATTATGATTTTGGCTTGAACTACCATCCGGGTAAAGCGAATGTAGTAGCGGATGCATTGAGTCGGAAATCATTGCATATGTCGGCATTGATGGTGAAAGAGTTGGAATTGATTGAGCAATTTCGAGATTTGAGTTTGGTATGTGAGAAGACTTCTTTTGGACTTAAGTTGGGTATGTTAAAGCTTACGAGTGGTATTTTGGACGAAATTCGAGAAGGACAGAAATCGGATTTGAGCTTAGTTGATCGGTTGACTTTAATCAACCAAGGCCAAGGTGGTGATTTTCGGATTGATGAGGATGGTATTATGAGATGTCGGGATCGAGTTTGTGTTCCGAACATGGTTGAGCTTAAGAAGAGCATCCTTGAGGAAGGACATCGTAGCGGAATGAGTATTCATCCGGGTGCTACTAAGATGTATCAGGATTTGAGGAAAGTATTTTGGTGGCCTAGTATGAAGAAGGATATCGCGGAATTTGTATATTCTTGTTTGACTTGCCAGAAGTCAAAGATTGAGCATCAGAAGCCATCGGGTTTGATGAAGCCGTTGTTTATTCCTGAGTGGAAATGGGATAGTATCTCCATGGATTTTGTATCGGGTTTGCCGAGGACGCCGAGTAATTTTGAGGCTATTTGGGTTATCGTGGATAGATTGACAAAATCTGCTCACTTTATCCCTATGCGTATGGATTACCTGTTGGAGAAGTTGGCTAAGTTGTATATTGAGAGGATTGTGTGTCTGCATGGTATTCCGTTAAGTATTGTTTCGGATAGAGATCTGCGGTTTACTTCGAGATTTTGGGAGAGCCTGCAGAGTGTTTTGGGTACTAAGTTGCGTTTGAGTTCAGCGTATCATCCTCAGACTGATGGTCAGACGGAGAGGACGATTCAGTCGCTTGAAGATCTTTTGAGAGCTTGTGTATTGGAAAAAGGAGGAGCTTGGGATAGCTACTTGCCTTTGATTGAGTTTACCTACAACAACAGATTCCATTCGAGTATTGGTATGGCACCATTTGAGGCATTGTATGGTAGGCGGTGTAGGACACCATTGTGTTGGTTTGAGTCCGGAGAGAGTTCGGTTGTTGGACCCGAGTTAGTTCAACAGACTACTGATAAGATCAAGATGATTCAAGAGAAGATGAAAATTACTCAGAGTCGTCAGAAGAGTTATTATGACAAGAGGAGGAAGGCACTTGAATTTCAAGAGGGAGATCATGTGTTTCTTCGAGTCACTCCGATGACAGGTGTTGGTAGGGCTCTGAAGTCGCGCAAGTTGTCGCCGCGTTTCATTGGTCCTTATCAGATTTTGCAAAGGATAGGAGAAGTGGCCTATCGTGTGGCTTTACCACCGTCGCTTGCTAATCTTCACGACGTATTCCATGTATCTCAGTTGAGGAAATACATTGCGGATTCGTCTCATGTAGTCCAAATAGATGATGTACAGGTGAG
Organism: Lathyrus sativus; assembly: GCA_963859935.3. NCBI lineage: Eukaryota > Viridiplantae > Streptophyta > Magnoliopsida > Fabales > Fabaceae > Lathyrus > Lathyrus sativus. Next base: position 322,194,392 of record OZ012737.1, on the reverse strand, counting down.
AGATAACCTGACTGTTGAGACATCACCTATGCGGATAGAGGATCGGAAATTGAAGCAGCTTCGAGGTAAAGAGATTGCTTTAGTGAAGGTCGCTTGGGGAGGACCGGCTGGTGGAAATGTTACGTGGGAGCTTGAGAGCCAGATGAAGGAGTCTTATCCAGAACTGTTTGAATCAGGTAACATTTTCGAGGACGAAAATTCCTAAAGTGGGGGAGAGTTGTAACAGCCCAAATTTCATTAAATAATTAATTGTAGCAATTAATTGATTTAGTGGGATTTTATGTTAATGTTGGAAATTAATTTTTATTAATTGGAATTAATAGAAAATTGGAAGGAAAGAAAATAAAAGGAATATATAAGTGAGAAAGAAAAGAAAAGAAAGTTAGAAACATTTGGAGAGAAAGAGGAAAGAAAGAAGAAAGAAGAGAAAGAGAGGAGAAGAAGAGGAAAAGTGGAAATCATCAAGAACCAACATCAAAGCTCCGATTAATCAAGGTAAGGGTGAGAAATGTTTCTATTTGATCATTGCATGATGTTATGTATGTTGGGTTGGGGTTTTGGTAGAGTTTTCATCACTTTCCAATTAGGGCAAATGTTGGATTAATCGGTAGATTGATGATTTAATCGGTTGGAATTGAGTAATAATGCCGTAGAATAGTCGGGTAACATGTATTGATGCTGTTTATACTGATTTGGATGTGTAAGAGAGGGTTGATGATGGATTGGTGAAGGAGAAACAGAATGAAATTCTGTTCTGCGCAGGTTCGCTGGCTTTCGCCAGGCGAATGGAAGCGAGGCTTCGTCGGGCGAAGCCTAGCGAATGCTGGCGAATAATTATAAGTTAAATCCCAGTGGATTTCGCTGGCGAGTTCGCCAGGCGAAGTTGGATAGCAAAGGTTCACCCAGCGAAGGTGCTGGCGAATGGTGGAGAATGAAGTCAGTAGCTACTGACTTGGGCTCGCTGGGAAGTCTCGCCAGGCGAAGCCTAGCGAAGGTTCGCTGCGGGGTCTCGCCAGGCGAATGTGGGCGAATTTGACAGCATTTTTCTTTTGCTGTGTTGATCATGTGGAGATGGTTTGGTTGTTTCACATAGGTGGATACCTTATGATATGAATATAGATATGATCTATTGTGATAACGTGTGCTGTGGGTAGCCTACGGGCGTGAATCCTAGAATTGTGATTCAAGGCTAATTGCATCAAGTATAAATACATGTGAACATAATAAGTGATTATGTGTGTATTATTTAATGAATTTGCGAATGCTCGATGTGTATACAATTATGTAATGAGTATGCATGAGAACATTTTGAATATGTGTGCATGACTTATAATTGTATGATTGGTATTGCGATGTGAATACCTTGATTGTTGTGATAATTAGAGATACATGGGAATACAATGAGGAATGTATATGTATCGTCTAATGAATTGTGAGTGCATATATGTATGCGATTGTTGTGTGAATGCATGGGAACATATGTGATATGTGTGCATTGTTGTTGAATATGATGATGTGTGAAATGAATACATTGATAAATGTTTGATATATGTTGTATGTGCAATCATGATGAAATTCTCGAAGGGGTGAATTATTCGAATGCATGGGATTAAGACGCGGGAACGGTCTTAAGTGCATTTATTGTGATTGGTTGATTGTACATGCATCATTCAGTCAAGAGGCAATGTCTGTTAGTTTCGTGGAAACTAGTGGCTTGTCCCAAACCTAGAAGGGTGGGTTTGAAGCCTAGGGGACGGGCTTGGATGTTATCGGTCTAGAAGGGTGGACCCGGTTTAAAGTAAAAAACCGAAAAATGATAACGAGTTATCGGTCTAGAAGGGTGGACCCGGTTTAGAGTGAAAACCGAAAAAAGATAACGAGAGTCGGTACCGCATAGCATTGAGTTGCATTGAATATGTTGAGTCACATTGCATAATATTGTTGTGGTACAAATGTGCTTGTGAATGATTGTGAAGTCAAGCATGAAGGGATGTGCTTGTGGATGTCCATAATGTTGATATATGTGAACGTGATATGATTATGATTATGAGAATGAAGTGTGGTGAGAAATGTGAATATGTGTTATATGATACCTATATATATGTAATCTTATGCCTTGATTATTATGGTTATATTTCTCACCCTTCTGTTGTTTTATAATGCTCTATGAGGCATTGCAGATTAGGATGCTGGAGTCCCTTTTGTGAAGTTATCTTCATTCTTTTGAGTCGGCTGCTCTGATATGTAACACCGGGTAGTTAGACTAGTATAGTCATTCTTTTGTGATACATTGCGATGTATCAGCTGATGTGGTTTTGTAATCTAACTGATTATGATGTATTAATCTGGATGACTTATGTGCATTTGAACTAATATTTTGGAACTGATTAAATGATGTTATCTTCCGCTTACATTAAATGTTGAAATGTGATTTCTAAAACTACGAAAATGTTACATATTTTATGGAGCAAAATGTTAAAGGGTTTTGTTGGTGAAACTGTGACATTCTTCTTTTATACCTTATTATAAAACCTTTTTACTCTGATTAATTTGTATGTGCTTAATTGTTTTATATGCATTTATTTGGGGTATAGAAGGGGGTGTTACAGATTGTGCCCAGGAAGGTAAGGTTCTGGCACAGGCTTAAGAGTCTTAAGCTCCACCAATGAGTTATGAATCAGATGTGGTAGAAGCTGACTGTACGACATAGGAACTGGATGAAGAGGAGCATTCCTTCTTTCCAAGTTGTTACGAGGCCTATTCTGATTCTGGAGTTGATTCGGTTAACCTCAGCCATGGGCTTGTTGATTTTCATGAGGAGCAATCTAGGGTTTCCGATGTGGTGCCCTAGGCACAGCCGTCTGTCCATAAGAATAACGTGACACCAGAGGTAATGACTGCTGAGAAGATGAAGAACCAAAAGATTTCATCGGTTCACCCTGAGAATAACCAACATCTGCCATGACTGCATTAATTATATCATCTTCTTCCCCTCGTGAGTTACAGAGAGATTCAATTTCACTGGCCTGATTGCTCGAGACATTCTGAATTTTCCCACTCTTTATGCCATTCTCAATGTGTTCTCTTACTGTTACCAGGTCAGAGAAGTTTGGTGTAATCTTAAGCATCCTTTCAAAGTATGGGCTCTGCAACGAGTCTATGAACATGTCAGCTAACTCTTGGTCTAGAAGCGGCGGTTTCACTTTAAAAGCCAATTCTCTCCATCTCTGAACATACCTTCTGAAGATTTCATTGTTATCTTGAGACAAACTTTGCAATTGCATGCGACTGAGTGCCATGTCAAGATTATATTTGTACTGCTTCAAAAACGTTTTGGCTAAGTCCATCCATGATTGGATTTGATTACTCTCTAACTGCATGTACCAAGTTAAAGATGCCCCACTCAAACTGTCCTGAAAGTAGTGAATCATAGGCTTATCGTTATGCACAAATGAGGTCATTCTTCTGCAAAACATCACCAAATGTTGCCTCGGGCAACTATCTCCCTTGTATTTCTCAAACCTCTGCGCCTTGAAATTTAGAGGTAACACTAGGCCGAGTACCAGGCACATCTCCGAAGCATTAAGACCAAAAGAATCTTTGACTTCCAAGGCTTTGAGTTTTTCATCCAACACATGAAACCTTTTAGCATACTCAAGAGCTCTCGAGCCCTTAGTCTTCATCATCGGGACTTCTCCTTTAGAATTCGACGCAGAGAAAGCGACATCATGACAATCTGTAGTATCAGGAGAAGAGGGACGTTCACTTCGGACAACAAACTGTTCATGTAAGTCTTGGTCTTCAACAGAGGGTTGCACAGGCTGAGCTTGAGTGAGGTTGTTCACTTGCGGAGAGTCTTCATCGGGCCGAGAACCATACAGAGGGTTGGTCATCACAGCAAAATCTGGTGGGGTATCAACATTCTGGAGTTCGTTCCCTGACATAGCTACCAACAACTCTCAGCTTGACTTTACTGCTTGACCCTACTTCAAACACTTGGTCGTCTTCCAACAATCACCACTTGTTCAGAACGAGCACCGAGGAATCAACTGGCTGATCAAAGATAAAGGCAGGGTGAGAGTTATGGTCAGCTGAAGAATGATATGCAAAATGATACAGAGATGCTTATGCTATGCAATGCAAAATGCAACAAACACGGGATTAAAGCCTCCACGAATCTCTGAATAACCGCTGCATTGTTGACTGAATAAGTTCATAAGTCTGCTCTAAAGAGAAAATACCAAAATACCGGGTTAGTTGAAGGTCGAGTTTCCTGCATAACCCTCCCACTCACAGGTATGAACCAAATCTATGATAAGGTTCGGCATCCTATGCGGTCGTCAATGTCACATACTCTCGAGAAACGATGATACGTTCACCATTTCTAGTTTTAGCATCATGGTCAAACGAGGAGGCCTCACTTAACTGACTTCCAAATGATCGGTCTCCAGAGTCGACAATTTTCAGATCCAACATCCTATCAACTGTCTGAAACGGACTGGACAGGATGTCATCAAAGAAAATCTCATCTAAACGCGAATTTTATGAGAGCTATTGCATGCCAAACATGCAAGCCCTCACTACTTTCCACACTAATGCTAGGTATGTCCTCAAGCCTGGGTATTGGGCTTATCTCTCAACGGAACACCCACCCAACAGCACAGCAACAGATAATAAAGTGCGGAAAATAAAATGCAAATGCAACAATGTACAGATACAACACATATGCATACAAATATACACACCCACAAACACAAAACAGACAAGCGCTAAGTTTGACTCGCATAGGGGATGGGAGAGTCTCCAGCAGAGTCGCCAGCTGTCGCTACTATGAAAAAAGGGAAGCCGACAAACTAAACAGAAGAGTCGCCATCGAACATTATTTATCCCAAAGAGAGGGAAAGGAAACGATTGAAGAAAACCTAAAAGAAAGGGAAAAGACGAGTTCATCGCAACCAAATCTTGGGTTCGGGAGTCGGTTACGCAAGGGGAAGGTATGAGCACCCCTCACGTCCCTTGTACTCAACGGGATCCACGCTTGTTGTCTAAATCTATGGGTGAAAACTATCTAAGAAGCTGCTAAATGGGGGTGAAGAGAAAGAACAGACCCGATAGGACATCGCCGGCCTATGCCTACGTATTCCCTCGTGCAATGGAAAAGTCAGAGTCAACGTAGTTCGGGAAACTACGGGTGATGGGGGGAAGGTTTCTCGCCAAGACATCGTCATCTTGTGCCTACGTATCCTCATCTGGTATGAGAAATCAGAGCAAACGTAGTTTGGGAAACTACGGGACAAAGTTGGTTAAAGTGTTTTCGTGAGTGACGTTAAATCTCCATTCTAGTAGTTAGGGATGATGCCTGTTTGCGGTAGAATGGAAAAGTAACGTACTCTTGGGTGAAAGGGATGGGAGACTAAAGAAGATTGATCACTAGGATCATCGCAATCCCATGCCTACGTATTCTCATCCGGTATGATAAATCAGAGCAACCGTAGTTCGGCCAACTACAGAAAAGGGTCTTGATCGCACGGATGCGAGAGAGAAAGGGTCCTAGGCCTGGAACGCCTAAACGGAAGGGAATTGCTTGGTTTGGGACGCATATTGCACTAAATCCTAAGACGTAGGAGCGAATGCGTAACATATCGTCCAAAGGGCATACGCTAAACACTCTAGACAATGTGAGAAGAGACCCCTCACTTATCATTTCCTATGTATCTAACGCTTATGGCTCACAACAGTCATCGCGGTTATGGGTTTGAAATTAATGGTCCGAAAGTGTTAAGTGAATCGAATCGGGAACAATGTGACGCTAAACCGTCGTAGTTCAACTTATGAGGGAAGTCAAACTATAGGAGGTCGCGTAATTGATATCTGTGCTATGAACAAGATAGAGAAATGATATTGAGGATCATCCTTCAATTTAATCGTGTCGCACGGACCAAAAAAAGTGGGATCTCGTCTTAATCGCCAACATAATGTCGATTAATCTAAGGTAGCCTATCGTGATTCCAAAGTAAAGAAAATGACCCAAATGGTCATTTTCCATAGATTTGAAATCGGGAAGGTTATCGACTTCGATAATCCGACGCTTACAAATATAAGACTTCATCGATCGAAGAAAGTCAAAATAAAATCGAAAAGAAGAAGAAACGAGGAGAGAAAGAAGGTGGTCTCAGATCCAACATTACTTATCAATAATTTGACTAATAACGGTTTACGAAAGTCTCGTCATCGACCAAAAAGCGGTAAAAGTGAAATAAAGATGAAATAAAGTCAAAAATAAAAAAGAGAATGTCTCGAATCTATCATTTTTCATCAATAATTTGACAGAAAAACTTAGAGGTTTCTTCATCGACCAAAACGAGGAAATACGAAAATAAATCCTCAAAGGTAAATAAAAATATTAAAATCTAACTTCTAAGATGAAACATTTCAAATTCTAGAACTATTTTTTTTAGAAAAAATATATTAACATTTTAAAACTAAAAAAATATATAAAACCCTAAAATGTGCTAGAAAAATATTAAAAGTCCAAAACAAACTAATAAATGCTAACAAATTAAAAAAAAACTATTTTAGAAAATTGTGAATTCAAAAAAAAAAGGTTACATAAATCAAATGGGGGAATCACCGTGGGTCAGGCCCACTCATCCACCCTTTACAATAAACCCGTGAAGATCAGCAGACCACAACACAAAAACAAACAAAAAAAATCAAATGAGGGCCATTCAGAATGTGATTGCCAGACACATCAACTTGGACGGCTGAATTGATATATAAATCCTTTAGCTCACTTTTGAGTTCATGGTTGGTATTCTCTAAATCAAACAACACCTATCCAACAGATTCTTCAAATCCGGTTAGCTAGGCACCCTTGCCTTTTGCTTATTTTCTTCCTTGAACGTCTTGACAACTGAAGGTGCAAAGTGCAAAGTCCGACTGTGTATTGGCGTCGTTTTGCGGTTTGGTTTGTGAGAGGAATTTATAGGTTTGAGTTCAAGAATGGAGGAGGCGGAAGCCTTCTGGGTTTCGTTTGGAAATGGAGAAGAAGTTGTTAAGAGGTTATGTGGGTTTTCCGATGGGTTTCTGTTTGGGTTGAGTATGAAGATTCGTTGATTTGGGTTTCGGATGGGTGTCGTGTTTGTTCGTTGTAGTGGAGTTTGAAGAATGAGCGAAAAAGATGGTGGATTTGAAGAGGAAGAGGAAATGTGTTTCGAAATGGAGGTTCGGAGGAAGAAGAGAACTGAGAATGGGTTATGGCTGAGGTTTGAAGAAGAAGAAGAAGAGAATGAAACCAAAAAAGGAGAAGAGTGGGTTTCGAGGTTTGTGATGGAGAAGTTTCGACTGGGTTTTGTTGATGATGATTGGGCGGCGGCCGTTTTTAGGTTTTTAGGATGATGAAGGTGATGAACAGTGGTTGGGGGCGTTAAGGTTTCTTCTGGAGGTTGAAGATAAACAGTGCTCGGTTATATACCCTGAGCAACATGTGGCCAGCTGTTTGGTTGTTTAATTAATTGATAAAACTCTAACGAAACTAACTACTTAATTCTTAAACTCTAAGTTAACTCTAATAACTTAATTCTAACCCTAATTCTAACTATTAATAATTAAAAACTAATTCTAACTAATAATAATTCTAATTTAAACTAAAGACTCTAATTCTGTCTAAATATCTAATATCAAAACTAATAAAAACAATTTTAAATTCTAAATTATATTAAAAGCTAATTCTAACCAAACCTATTGTCTGAAAAAAATCTAAATCTAAATTTAAATCTAATAGAAGAAAAATATATTCTAAAAATCTAATTTAAAAACTATTTCTAAGAAAATAAACTATTTCTAAAAATCTATTTAAAATTCTAAAACTATTTTCTAACTTAAAATTCTATTTTCTAAAAAAAAGGCTAATTCTTAAATTAAAATTCTAATAACTAAAATCTAATTACTAAATGAAAATACTCTAAATTCTATTATATTCTAAACCTAATAAAATTATAATTAATTAAAACTAAAACTTGCTATATATAAAATAAAATAAGAAATAGATAAACAAAAGATAAAGATAAAACACAAAATGCTGCGAAATAAAAAACGAAGAAAAGGGGTCGAACACCGAAACCCGACAAAATTACCAGCACAGACTGAACCACCAGAAAGAGCACGAGCTCTGTTCAATTCCAAAATAAATCTCCTCATCTGAACTGGTTAAATTGTTTAAAACGCGAACGAAGCGGTTGTAATCTCGATAAATCCATTTCGGCTGATAACATGAACAATATGTGAGAAATGATCGACCTAGATGATATGCAGATGAAAAGCAAAGCAAAAGCCAGTCAAAGGTGGGCAAATTTTGAGGTGCAACAAGCACTAGTTTGTGAATCACTTTAAGACTCTCTTGTACCTTTTATTGATTATAGTCGAGTTATTTCTTTGGCCTAGATGACTTGTGATTTTTACTCTTATGTTGATGGGTTTTCCACGTTAAAAATATCAATGTTCTTTTGTGCCTTTATTTATTATATTTGTTGTTGATCCTCAAGGTTCCTACAAGTCTGGATAATTTTATATCTGCTGCGTATTGGTATGTTATTGTGCCTTAATTTCCCTTCAGAGTGGCATCAGAGCTCTTGGTTAAGGGTTATTTTACTTATTTGAATGATGGAGTCAAATACAAAGATGAATATTATAATGTTGAATGGTTCTAATTACCATTTATCGAAGGGAAAATGAAAGATTTATTATTTGTGAAGAAGTTGCATTTACCGGTTTTTAGTTCTGCAAAGCCGGATTCTGTGTTTGATGAAGAATAAGAGTTTAAACATCAATAGGTATGTGGTTTTATTGGATAATATGTAGAAGATAAAGTTTATAATTATATTTCTAATGAGACACATGCAAAAAAAATTGGGAGAAGATAGAGTCCTTATATGCCTCTAAATCAGAGAATAATAAATTGTTCTTGTTGAATAGTTTCATAAGTTTGAAGTATAAAGAAAGACTTCTATTTCAGATCACTTGAGTGAATTTCAATGGCTCCTTGATCAGATGTCAGGAATTAGTACCAAATTTGATGATGAACTTTTGGGACTATTTCTATTTTTATCTTTACCAGAGTCTTGGGAGACGTTTTGGGTTTCTATCATAAGCTCTGCTCTTAGAGGTTTTGTTTCTTTGGAAATAGCTAAGGATGGTATTCTTAATGAGGAGATGAGAAGTAAGGCACAAGGTTCTTCATCTCAACTTGAGGTACTTGTCACTGAAAATAGGGGGAGATGTCATAAAAAGGAACTGAAGGGTGGTAGAGAAAATAGCAGAAGCAAGTCCAATCTGTAATACAAGAATCTGAAGTGTCATTATTGTCACAAAACAGGACACATATAAAGTATTACCATCAATGTAAAAGAAATAACAAAGGCAAGAAGGATAAGTCTAAATAAAGATACCATGAAGATCATGATGATGATCGTGTTACTACTGCTACTATTGATGATTTTGTTGTTCTCCGTAATCATGAGTTTGTTAATCTTGTATTAGATGAGAGCATGTGGGTAGTTGATAGGGTGCTACATTGCATGTTACACCAAGGAAGAATTTCTTCACATCTTATACTTCTGTAGATTTTGGAGTGTTGAAGATGGTAATGATGGTGTACTTAAGGTAATTGGTGTTGGTGATGTTTTCTTGCAAACCAACATGGGAATGCAATTGTTGCTTAGAGGTGTCAAACATGCTCTAGATGTCCGCTTTAATGTGATCTCTGTGCATATTCTAAATGATTGTGGTTATGATAATCACTTTGGTTCTGGAAAATGGACACTCAATAAAGGTAACTTGGTTGTGGCTAGAAGGGAAAACTTTATAAACTATATTAGATAAAAGCTTTGGTTTCTAGGAACAATGTGAATGTTATCGACATGGAAACATCTTTATGGCACCGCAGACTTAGTCATGTTAGTGAAAAGGGGCTAAATATTTTGGCCAAAAATGATATTCTTCTTGGATTAAGAATGTAGATTTGAAAATGTTTTCTTATTACATGGCTGATAAACTGACTAAAGTATCTTTCAAGAGACATCCTCCCTCAAAAAAGTCAAAGTTACTTAAATTGGTACATTCTGATGTCTGTGGTCTATTAAAGGTAAAATCCTTTAGTGGTGCACTTTATTTTGTTACCTTTATTGATGATTTCTCTAAGAAACTATGGGTTTATGCCTTGAAGACAAAAGATCAAGTGTTGAAAAAGTTCAAAGAATTCCATGCTTTGGTTGAGAGGCATACATGTGAGAAGCTAAAATGTGTTTGTTCAGACAGTGGTGGAGAGTATTGTGGACTATTTGATTCCTATTGCAAGCAGCATGGTATTGCATATAAAAAGACTCCTCCTAAAACTCCACAATTGAATGGTTTAGCAGAGAGGATAAATTCAACATTACTTGAGAGAGTAAGGTGTATGCTCTCTGAAGTAAGTTGCCTAATAATTATTGGGGCGAGGCATTTTACATGGAAGTGCATGTTCTTAATCTCATTCCTACTATTGCTTTGAACAGTGAATTTCTAAACAAAATTTGATTTAGAAAGAATGTCAAGTATGATCATTTTAGAGTCTTTGGTTGTAATACTTTTGTGCATATTCTAAAGGATGAAAGATCCAAGTTGCATGTGTCACAACTGCGAAAAACAACCAGCGGAAAACAGAAGAGTTGCCACCGTTCATTATTTATCCCAAAGGAAAGGGAAAGGAAACGAGCAAAGAAAATCTAACGAAAAGGAAAAGACAAGGTCATCGCAACCAAATCTCGGGTTTGGGAGTCAGTTACGCAAGGGGAAGGTATGAGCACCCCTCACGTCCGTCGTACTCGACGAGATCCACGCTTGTTGTCTATCTAAGGGTGTGTTTAATCTATCTACGCTACAGGCTCACAGGACAAAAAGAAAAGAAAAGAGACTCAGCTGAGCATCGACGCTTTGTGCCTACGTATTCCCTCATGCAATGGGAAAGTCAGAGTCAACGTAGTTCGGCTAACTACGGGGGAAAGGTGGGGGAAAGGTTGCTCGCCAAGACATCGTCCTCTTGTGCCTACATATCCTCATCTGGTATAAGAAATCATAGCAAATGTAGTTTGGGCGACACAAAACCACAAGTTGATTAAGTGTTTTAACCGAGTAGGGTTAAACCTTCGTTCTAGCAGTTAGGGACAATGCCTGTTTGCGGTAAAACCAAAGCTTAACAACACTCTTTTTTATGAAATAGTTTTCCCAATCAATCCCGAAGGAAAAAGTTTGATGTTTTGTTTTGTGTTTTTTAGTGAAGTGAATTAGTTTGATTTGTGATTTACGTTGCACTAAAGACTATGACATAGGAACGAATGCATCGCATATCGCGCCTCAAACGGGACGTACACTAAACACTCTAGACAAGCGAGAGGAGACCCTTCACTCATCATTCCCCATGTGTTTAAGGCTCGTAGCGTACAACGTTCATCATACTTATTAAATGAATTAGAACGTGTTTTGAGATGAGAAGAGAAACGCACGGAAGGTCTAAGGGAAACTCGGTTCTAATGTTATCATGCAAAGTGGACTTAAAGTTTGGATTAAGGAGGGGAAAATCTACCCTAATGTTAGCATGCATGGTTTGAACCTAATGTTTATCATAATCCATCTTGAACAAGAAAGATTAGAAGTCCTAAGGGAACATGACAAAGGAAGACAAAAGAAGAAGGAAGCATAAAATAACGTGAAAGAAGAAAGAATGCATATCCAATGCAACACACAAGCAAAGGGAGGAAAAAGTGTAGGTTGAATACCTCCACAAGCATATCTCGACCTTTATTAATGCAAGAAAGAAGCTGCAAAAAGAATGCACACAAAGCAAAGAAATGCAAGAAGGCAAGCAAACATGAACATGCAAGCACATCATTACTTTGAACGACAACTACGAAAGTATGCCCTCAAGTGGAAACCAAACATGCACACCGAAGCAATCATGATTAAACAATCGAGAATAGTGGCATATATCCAAAACATTTCACTCCTAATGCATCATATTGATTCATGATGATTCGAAGTGAAACGGTACCGAAACAAGCATGGATAACAGCAAAACCAGGCCTGCTGGAACAGTGTTAATCGATTAACACCAGGGGTTAATCGATTAACCACTGAAAAATGCTTGAAAAATTGAATGTTTCATCTGGTTAATCGATTAACACCAGAGGTTAATCGATTAACACTGCTCAAACAGCAGAAAACAACAACAGAAAAGCACTTTTCAGCAACTTATCACTTAAGCAAACATCCACATGATTTCATAAACAATTGTGCACGAAATTAAACCAGAAAACAGTGATCTAACCAAGATGTAAACACATCCAAACAGCACCATCACAATTCATATGGATCAAGAATCAACCAAATCAATCAAAAATGAAGATCAACATGATTATGCAAAATAAGCTCAAAATTGCAATGGATATAGAATTCCAACCTTCGAAGCGGAGAATTGCTTCGGTTAATGTTGATTCACTTCGAACGTGTAGATATAAGCAAGAAATCTGGAATTCCTTCAAGATCCAAGCTAATCCTTGTAGTAGAAGTGATGATCCATCAAAATCAAGCAAGAATTATTCAAATACGCTCTTCCAACACCAGTTCAAAATTCAGATCCAAGTTTGCACGAAAATTGAATGAAGAAATTGATTCAATGAGGATGATGGATGAAGGTTTTAGCTTAAGAATTCATTGATTCCAATGGAGAATCAAAGAATTCAATGGATGAAGAGCTTTGGTGAGGGTTTTGGAAGTTGAGAGAAAATTGAGAGAATGAGAGTAAATTCTGAAATGAGAATGAAATTATGAGGATTAGATGTGTGAGGTTTAGAGTAAATTAATTAAATACCCCTTAGGTTTGGATCCAAATGAGAGGTTTAGAATGTGGTTTGTGAAATTTGGTTTGGAATAAGGAATGAGAATTTGGAGGGAAAATGAAATTAACCAAAATTCAAGATGGTTCTATATCCTTCCCAAGGTGTAAAATCAAATCACAAGTGATTAAAATTGGACCCCAAAGTGACTCCTCTTGAGAATTCATGTGCAGAGGCAGAATCTGCACTGGTTAATCGATTAACACTTTCAAAAGTTCAAATCTGGCCTGATTTTGATTTGGGTAATCGATTAACACCTTCAAAATTTTGAATTTGGCGCCTTTTAGAGGGAAACCTGCACATTTTCCTATTTTCAACCGTTTTGAGCTCTGTTAAGCGTCTGAAACTTGTTCTTGAATGCTATAACCATGAGAATACTTGCGATAGCCTGAATGTTGTCTCCTGTCCTGAAAACAACCTGCAACAAAATAAAATCGGCCGCTCGACCGCCGGGCAAAACAAATGCCAGGGACTTTGATGCTTGCTATTTCGTCTCTTGCACCAAAAATGAAAACTGAACCATAGGAAAACCTTGATCCCGTGTCTCAAGAATGAATGCTATGCAAATTCAGAAATGTAAAAATGAAAAGAAACAAAAGCCAGATGCTGCTAAGACGGAAAGGCAAATTTTGGGGTGCTACAGCTACCCCTATTCAAACAACTTGGACCTGAAGGGATAAAAAGCATCTGCTTTCAAACATTCAAGGTATAAGGTGATTGAATACAAAAGAACCCGGAAATTTTCACCCTGCAAGGATGCCAAACAGCGAATACCAACCAAGAGTTGGAATACGACACGCTGGGGATAACGATCCAATACGATCTGAACTTCATCCAAAAGATACCAACCAAGAGTTGGGATAACAATCAAAGGATACCAACCAAGAGTTGGGATAACGAACACCAGATATCAACCAAGAGTTGGGGATAACTCCCAAAGGATACCAACCAAGAGTTGGGATAGACAACCAAAGGATAACAACCAAGAGTTGGGATAACAAACTAAGGATACCAACCAAAAGTTGGGATAAGAAACCTTGGATACCAACCAAGAGTTGGGATGAAACAACCAACAGATACCAACTAAGAGTTGGGATAACAACTGAAGGGTACCAACCAAGAGTTGGAATACGAACAGAGGAGACCAACCAAGAGTTGGGATAATAAACCCTGGACACCAACCAAAAGTTGGGATGAAACAACCAACAGATACCAACCAAGAGTTGGGATAACAAACTCTGGATACCAACCAAAAGTTGGGATACAACCAAAGATACCAACCAAGAGTTGGGATAACAAACTCTGGATACCAACCAAAAGTTGGGATACAACCAAAGATACCAACCAAGAGTTGGGATAACAAACTCTGGATACCAACCAAAAGTTGGGATACAACCAAAGATACCAACCAAGAGTTGGAATGAAACAACCAACAGATACCAACCAAGAGTTGGGATAACAACTGAAGGGTACCAACCAAAAGTTGGGATAACAAACCAAGGAATACCAACCAAAAGTTGGAATACAACCAAAGAATACCAACCAAGAGTTGGGATAACTCTCCCACAAGATACCAACCAAAATTCGCGATACAACCACAGGATACCAACCAAAAGTTGGAATAACTCTCCCACAAGATACCAACCAAGAGTTGGGATAACGGCCCTGCTGGGGAACAAAAGAGAAAATTAACCAAGCAGCCTTGTGGCGACTTTATTGGGGAAAGAGTAGACTAACCAGACGACTCTGCACAGGATAAACATCCATAAAAAGATAATAATCGAACAATACCATCCAAAAGATGGGATAAAGGTTACTCTCCGGGGCAAAAACCAAACACTACCAATCAAGAGTTGGAATCACCACAACACCGACCGGAGTTGAACCCAAGCTATCAACCAAAAGTTGAAATCACCAGATGGGACACAACCTACCAAAAGCTACCAACCAAAAGTCGGAATCACTACAAATTCACAAGGGATAACCTCCAACCCAAAAGCTGAAGGACAAGGTTACCAACCAAAAGTTAGAATCACCAGAATGCTGACCAAAGGCGAATTCTGCGAGGAAAAAGTACGAACCCCGAATAGTTGAAAACTACTAATAAAAATTGGAATCAACCACCCTAAACAAAGACTACCAACCAAAAGTTGGAATCGTCACCAGGAAACAAAGATTACCAACCAAGAGTTGGGATAACATCAACAAAGACGACCAAGCTGGATATGGCGACCTTACTGAGGAATCAAAGACTACCAACCAAAAGTTGGGATAACGACTCCGCTGAGGAATAGAGGAGGACTACCAACCAAAAGTTGGAATAACGTCAACAAGGGAAGACTACCAACCAAAAGTTGGGATAACATCCAATCAAGCGACAAACTAGCAACCAAAAGTTGGGATAACAACTGCAGGGGATAACATCCAACCAAAAGTTGGGAAACAAGGCTACTAACCAAAAGTTAGGATCACCAGGACAGATTATCATCGACCAAAAGTCTGAACAAAAGCTACTAACCAAAAGTTAGGATCGCCAAGAAAAATCCTCATCGACCAAAAGTCGAAACACAAGCTACTAACCAAAAGTTAGGATCGCCAGGAACAATCCTTATCGACTAAAAGTCGGAACAAGAGCTACTAACCAAAAGTTAGGATCACCAGGAAAAATCCTCATCGACCAAAAGTCGGAATAAGAGCTACTAACCAAAAGTTAGGGTCACCAGGAAAAATCCTCATCGACCAAAAGTCGGAACAAAAGCTACTAACCAAGAGTTAGGATTACCGAGGACGCTAAACGAAGCCGACTCTACCACAGAAGACTATCAACCAAAAGTTGGGATGATCATCCAGAACTACCAACCAAGAGTTGGAATAAAAGGCTACTAACCAAAAGTTAGGATCGCAGGATGTAACACCCCCTTCCTATACCCCCAAATAAACAATTAAATCATTTAGGCACATAATAAAAATTTTACATCAGAGTATAAATTAATGCATGGTATAAAAGAGGTACGTCACATTATCCAGGAAATTCAAAACACATACAACACCTGCTCATAAAGATATGCAACAAAGGGTAAATCACCACAAAGGAACTTAGTCCTTAAAACCCACACATCAATATTTAGAATAAAAGCGGAAACATCTAAACATTGAATTACTTCATTCATATAAACATTGTATACATCAATAATTTAATTCAAGTCATAAGTCATGTTTACAAAATATTCCAGCAGATACATACACAGATGTATCACAAAAGAACCAAAAGAATTCCTAACTACCAAGTGCTACATATCAGAGCCAACCGACCAAAAAGAATGAAGCCACGCTTCACAAAAGACCTCCAGCAAACCTACTCTGCAATGCCTCATAGAGCATCATAAAACAGCAGAAGGGTGAGAAACATTATCATAACAACCAATGCTTATAAAATATATATCTATATACACCAACATAGAATACACATACCACATTTCTCACCGCAATACATCACAATTCAATCATATACATATCGCAACACATACATAACTCACCAAACATATCCACCACACAAACATTCACCACTAAACATATACAATTATGTTCATTACACCGATATATCATATGAGGATAATAATGCACTCATAGAGACCGACTCACGACTCTATGCAGATGCAAATGCGGTACCGACTCATTCAGCAGGTTCAATTGAAGAACCAAATGGAACCATCGTTCGTTACCGAAGTAACTCCCCGCCGGGCCTACGATGTTCACCCATCGCTCACACCCCACATGGGCACACGATGTTTCAGGATTGCTCACACCCCAAACAGGGACACAATCTGATTGCTCACACCCCACAAGGGCACACAATCGTTCTGCAGATTCTCCACGGAATCAAATATAAACTATCGCTCACACCCCACAAGAGCACAAGATCGTTTCTGCAGATCCTCCTAGGGATCAAAGATAAACCATCACTCACACCCCACAAGGGCACACGAGGTTTCTGCAGATCCTACGCAGGATCAGTCACACAAAAATGCAATCATGATGCTTCACATGCAAAACGACTACATACACTCTTGAAATGCATACATATACACAAATATATAATCATGCATTTTCACTCAATTCAAGCAATTGCACAAAATTGCCAAACGGCCACATTTCACACTTCACGATTCACATTCTAGGATTCACGCCATACGGCTACCCACAACATTTCATATCACACACACAACTATGCATAATAAGAAAGGATTAATCATACTTGAATCGAAGAATCGACATGGAAGTGAAAACACAAGAAAATAACATCCTGCTACGCTCGCTACCTTGCTCGCCTAGCGAGCTCCTAGCGAGTGCTCGCTACCTGTTTGCCTAGCGAACATACTCACGAAGGCAAATAGAAGCCACTGACTGGATTCGCTACCTCACTCGCTCAGTGAAGGCCTAGCGAATGCTCGCCACCCCATTCGCTTCCAGCAAAGAACACCAAAACCATTCTGCCCAAGTCTGGGACCGTTCGCTACTGGCTCGCCACAACGAATGCCCAGCGAATGCTCGCGACCCGCTCGCTTAGCGAACGTGCTAGCGGGGGTCTGCAAACTCAGAAATCCCCACTGTCCAAAACTCCGAAACTCATCGAAATCTACCTGATTCAATCCCAACTCGTGTCAGTAGCCTTAGCCCAACACTCCTCGACTAAACTCTACCACTCATTCTTATTTTTAACCGTAAAAACTCGGTTCTACTGATTAACTCAAATTCAACCTAAAAATGGAAAATGAGCAAAACTCTCCCTAATCCAAAATCAAACCAATAGAAACATACATAATCATACACATCGAAAGAATAATAAAGTTTCACACCCTTACCCGATTAATCGAAGCTTAGAAGTTTGATTCTTGATGATTCTAGGTTTTCTCCTCTTCCTCCTCTTTTCTCTTCTCTTCTTCTTTCCTTTCTATTTCTTTCTATCTCTTTTCTTTTCTCTCTATTTCCACTTATACTCTTTCTATTCTATTTCTCTCAAATATCTACTAATTAAGGATTATCTAAAACACCCTCTAATTAATTCCCAAAACTCTCTGAATAATAAAATAACATAATAAGCACACATAACATATTAATGTTCAAATTCCACAATTAAAGAATAATTCAATCAAAATAAATTAAAAGACTCAACAAAAATGGGAAATTCAGAATCGGGGCGTTACACAGGGGGCGCTGAACAAAGCTGACTACCAACCAAAAGTTGGGACGATCATCCAAGATTACCAACCAAAAGTTGGAATAAAAGGCTACTAACCAAAAGTTAGAATCGCCGGAAATGTTGAATGAGAGCAAACTAACCACAACGAAGGTTACCAACTAAAAGTTAGAATATTCGACTTTCCTGAAGGAAACGAGGATTACCAACCAAAAGTTGGAATAACATCCAAATGCCACCAGGTTACCAACCAAAAGTTGGAATGAAACAAAGATTACAACCAAAAGTTGGAGCAAAGACTCTGCGAGGGGGAAGCAGAGATTACCAACCAAAAGTTGGGATAAATCACCCTAGGATTACCAACCAAAAGTTGGAATACCAAGCACCATAATTCGAACTACGCCGGTGATTACCAACCAGAATATGCAAGCAACAGAATCAACCGACTCAACTTGGCAATGAAAGTCCCGACAAGGAAAGAGAGGTTCAAACACACGACTCTGTCAAGGAACATCAGGTCACCAAAAACCTCTGTTGGGGAAAAGAGACATCTGAACAACAGGCTTGACCAGGGAAGAAGGCGCTTACAAGCGACTCACCTGGGGAGAACGACGATGTTTAACCAAACGACTCAGCAGAAGAAAGAAGACGTTTAACCAAACGACTAGCTGAAGAAAGAAGACGTTTAACCAAACGACTAATTGGGAATAATTCGATAAAATGACCAACCCAAAGATCCACACCAATCAGGGATAACACGAAAATCTCCTGAATCAAACAACCTCTGGCACCAAACCTGGCTTATGCTTTAAATGCATATGTTTGAAAATGGCGTAATGCTCCATATAAAATGGAAATACTACGCATTTGGGAGAATGCTATGCAAAAATGCAAATGCTAAGGAGCCACTCCAACAAAATAAAGGCTGGAGAGAAGCGACCAACTCTGCCGGGGATGAAATCAAACTCTGCTGAGGGAAACATCCTTGACGGCTCCCTAGGATAAACTCTTCCAGGGAACGAAAGGCTCGGCCGGGGAAACGCCTTGGATGGCCTTCCAGAAAAACTCCACCCTGCTGGGGAAAACACCAAACATTCCACTCAGTAGGGAAACGAAGACAACACTGACCGCTCCACTCAGCTCGGAAGGGAATCTTCCATTTGGGGACGTACAAGTAACAAACCGCCCTACTTGGGAATATCATAGACTTCTACTGAGAACTCCACTCTACTAAGGAATGGATCACGCCATGCTTAAACACTATTATATCGAGGGAATCAGCACTGAAATCTGCTCGAGGAAGAAAATCCTGAATACCGATATTACTGAAAAGACACCAGAACGTCGACTCTATTGGGGCAAGGGCGTCAAAGACGTTGCATCTACAGGAGAATAATACTGGATTGTAATCTACCCTGCCACCGAGGGAATATCCTTCAACCTACTTTGCTGGGAACATGCTGCGAACAAATCCACCCTATTGGAGATTAGCCTTTGTAGGGAGACAAAGCTTTCTTCGGCTGGAGATACACTACACACCCCCGCTGGTGACAGTACTTCTGATTCACTGGGAATGATTGTGCCAAGTATGGTTGGGCTTTTGGTTTTCTATAGAAGGTCAGGTACAACCGATATTGGGATATGCTTTGTCTGACTTCCTGACATTCGTCTTGAACCTGAAGGTCAACTAAACCTGCTTGAGTAACTCTGCTAAGCCCTAAAAATGTGGGGGAGGAACAATTCCTTCGTTTTCAATAGTTCCCCATCCTGTGGGATCTCTGCAAAAACTTCCTCACGGGAAGACTTGAAATTTATGTACCCTGATGGGTTGGCATGAACGGCTTCAGCACTTTGAACCTTGAAGAGGTACTTCAAGTTAATTTCCTTCTGGATAAGAATAGCTCTTGGGCTCTCGGGGTAGTCTGCCCCAGCCTTGCAACGACCTTGCCCCTGACTGACTGATTTATGGAGCAGTACCCTTGGCTAATCTTCGAGGGGTTTAATGAATCTCAACCTGATTGCCCCAAATCAATTGACTTTAAGATGGCCGACTCCCATGATATGATCATTTGATATAGCTTGCCCCGGTTCAACAGAGTATTCAGGAGTTCTGTATTCTATCAAGATCAAACTTTCCACTATGGAAACTCTCCTGATGTCAAGTGCTTATTCGCAAGTAAAACAAATTGTTCTGCACAAAAGATACATTAATGCAATGCATATGACAGTTTTGAAATCCAAGTCTGTTCACTGGAAAAAATTGTGACATATAGTGAACGAATCACTTATCAGAATGTCAACCTTAGCACCAATATGGTAAGAGGAATCCTTTTAGGAGTCAGTTTCGACACGATCTTTACCGAAGTATGCTTTTGAAACAACCCCGCTTCAATTAGGACTTTTGAAGGTTGTAACTTGGTCAGGTTCACGGTTTGAAAGAAAGGATATAAGGCTCAAAGTTCTATTTAACCCACCCATTCTCCTTGATGTTCTCCAATCCTACCTTCAGCTAATTCGACACAAGCACTCACTTCTCAAAGGTTGAATGATAGGAGCGATGGTTCAGGAAACCACAAGTTTTTGGAGTGACAGTCACTCGCTTTTCGTCTTTTGGTGCCTGGAGTCACACAACTTGCTTTTCATCATTTTTATATTTCCCCATTTTTGCGTGGAATGACTATTTTGAGTTTCTTTTGATTTTAAGGTCCAGCGGGATGCCTTAATTTTTTCCTAAGCCACTTGTTCTCAAGTTATCGGCTTAGCGGGCTTTTGATTTTTTCCTTTTCTCTTTCTCTTTTATAAATCGTGTGACACCGGCTTGTCTAACTTGTTGAAGGGATTGCGACTGGTTCACTCCTTGGTCGACAATGGATAACCACCGTAGTTTTTTTTAGGCACGACCTCTAGAGGTATGATTGATCCTCGAACGGGAACACTCCTTTTGCGATTCGGACGCTCGGTCAAATTAACTGACACCTACCCTGCCCCAGGTTAAGATTGAGGGTTTTTTCGTTTTTCAGAAAGAAACTCCTACTGCTAGGCTCAAAGGGGTTGACAATGGATTACCATCCTTATATCTCCAGTGTTTAGGAATTTGAAACAACGCCTGTACATCATCAGCCAATTTTATTCAAAAGCATACGATCGGAAGCTTGCGCATCTTTCAACTTCGTCATCCTCCCCAGATTCCGCTTAAACAAGCGTTTGACATCAATAAAACATTGAGTGAACACAAATGGATTTAAATCAAAAATCTGCATATTCATTTCATTATCATTATCAATCGAAAACAAACAAGTTTTACAAATGCGATTTGCACTTAAACAGAAAAGAAACTACAAATGCAAAGAAATGACATGATAAAAAAAGATTGCCAGCTTTTGGGAACCAGGCTTTCAAATCTTGACTTGCCGCTGAATCATCCATCTTCAGAATTGCTCGTCTAAGTCAATCTGATGCTCTTCCGAACCTCTGCCATCGATAAATTATTCCACAACATTAACCACTGGACCCACATGGCTGGACGAAGGAAGATTTCTGATTTGGATTCCCTAAGGTGTGATTGAAAACCTATTGGAGTCCAGCAGAGTCTGAATCTTGCTTTTAAGCACCTTACAATCCTCGGTTGAATGCCCATGTGCCCCAGCATGGTACTCACAACGGGCATTGACATTAAAACCTGGTGGATACGGAGGAATCTCTGGGTTAATCCTCTTTGGCACTATCAAACCACCTCTGACCAGATCTGACAACATCTGACTGTATGACATTGGCAACCGAGTGAAATGCCTCTCTGGCTTCTTTGGTCTTTGCCAGGCATGCTGACGCGACTGATGACGGCATGACCGTTGACTCTGGAGAGAAAATGATATCTGATACAAAGACCCAAAAGATTGTTGACTCTGAGCATTTGAAACATTTGGAGATTGAGTCTGAGGTATCGGGGACTTCCTTTGTTCAGGTACTTTCATCCTCAGGTTTGGCCTAGGAACAGAGAACAGCTGTGGGCATGGAGATTCTGAGATTACAGATTGCAATACATACTCCTGACCTGATACAGCTTCAGGGGAGCGAATAGGTACATCCACCTTTTTTGCAACGAATGGGATAGGACCACCTGGTACGCTTACGCCGCCCGACATGAAATCAACTTCCTTTGAATCAATTAAGTCCTGAACTTTGTGCTTAAAAGCTTTGCAGTTCTCGACATTATACCCTGGTTCCCCATAATGGAAATCATAACGGGCATTTGCATCATAGCCTGATGGTGGCTTACCAGTAAATGGAGCTAGAGTCCGAAGTTCAACCAATCGAAGTTGAAGCAAGAGTTGTAGCAACTGAGCATAAGTTATAGGGATCTGGTTGATGATTCTGTCGGGCTGCTTCGTCCTCTAAGCATACCTTCTAGTCTTAAGATTGTCTCGGGAAATAGGAGGTAGCTGCTGATGGGGAAATTCTGGACTCTCAGGTTGTGCAGGAGATCTTTGAGGCATACCACGCCTTGGGAGAGGTTCCACAGACAAAGGTGGAATAAGCATTTCTGCTGCATCTTCAGGCACCCGATCGCCCTTCTTTCTTAGCACATTTCTTATCACTTCTATGATCAGGCCCATCTGAGTCTTAAATTTATGAACCTCTTCCGTAAGCGCCTTCTGATCCAGGCGCAAGGCTTGCATGCCCATCATGAATTGTCCCATCTGGCTTCGGACTTCCCTCAACTCTGCCCGAATCTGATCCATTACTCTTTGCTGATTCCCTCGAGTTGAATATTCGTGGAAACTGAACTCTTCAATCCTGTTACTTAAGAAAACCAAGCAGAGATAAGAACACGAGGCCCCTGAGAACCACCTACGGTGCAAATGAGAATGCAGGATGCAAAATGTAAACATGTCTATGTATTCACATGGAGATCTCCCCCTTGATTCCAGTTTCAATAAACAAGAAAAGCAGGGATGGATACGAACACCACAATAATCTTCTCCTATATCAGGTAAGATTCTTCCTGAAGGTTTCAAAGACGCCAGGCTCAGCCATGGATATCAGACCAAATAAAGGCCCTAACTCAGGTGTTAGAAACTTATATACAACAATTCTCCCTCTCTTCAGAAGACCAGTACCAGAATCAAAGGAGAGATGAGAACCTCTCAAACACATAGACATGCAATGTTAAATGCAGGATGATTATGCAGATGCAACCATGGGATCAAGGTAACCAATGCTCAAACTCGCTGTTGTGCCATTAACTAAATACAACCATAGCTTTGCTTCGACGAGAGAATACCGGAACCTCAGAATACCAACATATAGGAACCCACAGTATCAAAAGATCAAAGGTCCGTTTTGACAAGAAAACCGAGTAGGTTGGAGAACAATTTTCCTGCAAAACCCATCCCCTCTCACATGTGGGTTCTAGTCTTGAAAGGTACGGTATCCTATGCGGGTTTTCAGCGTCACAGACTTTCGAGAAATGATGATACGTTCACCATTTCTGGTTTGGCATCATAGTCAAACGAAGCAGCCTCACTTAGCTGACTTCCCAAATGAACGGTCTCCAGAGTCGACAGTCTCTCTAAGTCAATATTCCATCAAATGCACTAGATACGCAGGATAGAATATCTCCAAAGAAAAACCTCGTATGAACGTGAATTTCGCACGAGCTATTGCGTGGCCAAAAGCCACACAAGCTCCCGCTACTCTCCACACTAATCCTATGTGTATACTCAAGCCCGGGTTCGACTTATCTCTCAATGGAACGACCCACCCCACAGTACAGCAGCAGCAAAATGCAAATACAATAATATACAACAGATAACGTACGTAAAGCAAAAATTACTGCACAACAGTAAACACCCAAAGACGCAACAGACAAGCGCTAGGACTGACTCGCATAAGTAACCATCGCAGTCCCCAGCAGAGTCGCTACCTGTCGCAACTGCAAAAAATACCCAGCGGAAAACAAAAGAGTCGCCACCGTTCGTTATTTATCCCAAAAGAGAGGGAAAGGAAACAAGCGAAGAAAACCTAACAAAAAGGAAAAGACAAGGTCATCGCAACCAAATCTCAGGTTCGGGAGTCGGTTACATAAGGGGAAGGTATGAGCACCCCTCACGTTTTTCGTACTCGGTGGGATCCACACTTGTTGTCTATCTAAGGGTGTGTTTAATCTATCTATGCTACAGACTCACAGGACAAAAAGAAAGGAAAAGAGACTCAGCAGAGCATCGCCGCTCTGTACCTACATATTCCCTCGTGCAATGGGAAAGTTAGAGTCAACGTAGTTCGGCTAACTACGGGCGAAAGGTGGGGGGAAGGTTGCTCGCCAAGACATCTTCGTCTTGTGCCTACGTATCCTCATCTGGTATGAGAAATCAGAGCAAACGTAGTTCGGGTGACACAAAACCACAGGTTGATTAAGTGTTTTAACCAAGTAGGGTTAAACCTTCGTTCTAGCAGTTAGGGACAATGTTTGTTTGTGGTAGAACCAAAGCTTAACAACACTTTTTTTTATGAAATTTTTTTCCGAATCAATCCCGAAGGAAAAAGAGTGATGTTTTGTTTTGTGTTTTTTAGTGAAGTGAATTAGTTTGATTTATGATTCACGTTGCACTAAAGACTATGACATAGGAACGAATGCGTCGCATATCGCCCCCAAACGGGACGTACACTAAACACTCTAGAAAAGCGAGAGGAGACCCCTCACTCATCATTCCCCATGTGCTTAAGGCTCATAGTGTACAACATTCATCGTACTTATTAAATGAATTAGAACGTGTTTTGAGATGAGAAGAGAGACGCACAGAAGGTCTAAGGGAAACTCGGTCCTAATGTTGTCATGCAAAGTGGACCTAAAGTTTGGATTAAAGAGGGGAAAATCTACCCTAATGTTAGAATTCATCGTTTGAACCTAATGTCTATCATAATCCATCTTGAACAAGAAAGATTAGAAGTCCTAAGGGAACATGGCAAAGGAAGACAAAAGAAGAAGGAAGCATAAAATTACGTGAAAGAAGAAAGAATGCATATGCAATGCAACACACAAGCAAAGGGAGGAAAAAATGTGGGGTGAATACCTCCACAAGGACATCTCGACCTTTATTAATGCAAGAAAGAAGCTGCAAAAAGAATGCACACAAAGCAAAGAAATGCAAGAAGGCAAGCAAACATGAACATGCAAGCACATCATTACTTTGAATGACAACTACGAAAGTATGCCCTCAAGTGGAAACCAAACATGCGCGCCGAAGCAATCATGATTAAACAATCGAGAACAGTGGCATATATCCAAAACATTTCACTCCTAATGCATCATATTGATTCATGATGATTCGAAGTGAAACTGTATTGAAACAAGCATGGACAACAACAAAAGCAGGCCTGCTGGAACAATGTTAATCGATTAACACCAGGGGTTAATCAATTAACCACTGAAAAATGCTTGAAAAATTGAATGTTTCATCTGGTTAATCGATTAACACTAGAGGTTAATCGATTAACACTGCTCCAACAGCAGAAAACAGCAACAGAAAAGCACTTTTCAGCAACTTATCACTTAAGCAAACATCCACATGATTTCATAAACAATTGTGCACGAAATTAAACCAGAAAACAGTGATCTAACCAAGATGTAAACACATCCAAACAGCACCATCGCAATTCATATGGATCAAGAATCAACCAAATCAATCAAAAATGAAGATCAACATGATTATGCAAAATAAGCTTAAAATTACAATGGATCTAGAATTCCAACCTTCGAAGCGGAGAATTGCTTCGGTTAATGTTGATTCACTTCGAACGTGTAGATCTAAGCAAGAAATCCGGAATTCCTTCAAGATCCAAGCTAATCCTTGTAGTAGAAGTGATGATCCATCAAAATCAAGCAAGAATTATCCAAATAAGCTCTTCCAACACCACTTCAAAATTCCGATCCAAGTTTGCACGAAAATTGAATGAAGAAATTAATTAAATGAGGATGATGGATGAAGGTTTTAGCTCAAGAATTCATTGATTCCAATGGAGAATCAAAGAATTCAATGGATGAAGAGCTTTGGTAAGGGTTTTGGAAGTTGAAAGAAAATTGAGAGAATGAGAGTAAATTCTGAAATGAGAATGAAATTATGAGGATTAGATGTGTGAGGTTTGGAGTAAATCAATTAAATACCCCTTAGGTTTGGATCCAAATGAGAGGTTTGGAATGCAGTTTGTGAAATTTGGTTTGGAATGAGGAATGGGAATTTGGAGGGAAAATGAAATTAACCAAAATTCAAGATGGTTCTAGATCCTTCCTAAGGTGTAAAATCAACTCACAAGTGATCAAAATTGGACCCCAAAGTGACTCCTCTTGAGAATTCACGTGCAGAGGCAAAATCTGCACTGGTTAATCGATTAACATTTTGGGTTAATCGATTAACACTTTCAAAAGTTCAAATCTGGCCTGATTTTGATTTGGTTAATCGATTAACACATTTGGTTAATCAATTAACACCTTCAAAAATTTGAATTTGGCGCCTTTTAGAGGGAAACCTGCACATTTGCCTGTTTTCAACCGTTTTGAGCTCTGTTAAGCCTATGAAACTTGTTCTTGAATGATATAACCATGAGAATGCTTGCGATAGCCTGAATGCTGTCTCCTGTTCTGAAAACAACCTGCAACAAAATAAAATCGGCTGCTCGACCGCCGGGCAAAACAAGTGCCAAGCACTCTGATGCTTGCTATTTCGTCTCTTGCACGAAAAGTTAAAACTGAACCACAGGAAAACCTTGATCCCGTGTCTCAAGAACGAATGCTATGCAAATTCAGAAATGCGAAAATGTAAAGAAACAAAAGCCAGATGCTGCTAAGACGGAAAGGAAAATTTTGGGGTGCTACAGCATGCAAAGTCAAATTAATGTATCTTCATCTGCTATGGGCAAGATGAGTTTGGTTCTAGGCTGCATAATCCTATAGCGAAAAAACTTATTCAAAGCCACAATATGGTGTTTATGGAAGACCAAACTATTGAAGACATTGATAAGGCATAAAAGGATACATCCAAGGAAGATATCAGTTTGTTTAATGTTGATCCAGTTCAGTTACCTAGTCATAATCTGGATGTTATTGATGGTGATGATCACAATAGTGAGCCATATGATTATGTTGATAATTGTTTGAACTACAGTAAAGCGGTAAGAATCAAAATTTTAGTTTTGGAAGGATTCCCTCCGTGATTTATATCGTCTCCACAGGGATCGGTGCAAAGGAAAAAATGTCGTTCAACGGTCTCTACGTTTCTAAGCTTGTGGTGATTAATTGCTGAGAGATTATAGGTACAATAGATAAAAGCTCAAAATATAAAGAAGAAAAATGTAAAGTAAATACTTAAAATAAACTAAGCCTTGTTTGGATTGGATCTTATCAATTGATAACACATGCATTCTTCTGACCAGTTAAACACAAATCAATCATTTCTCTAATATCATCATGTATCACCCACAACATATGTTATATCTAACTCAACATTGAGAGAACAACTATATTATCTCATTGGTGATGTCTCACACAACTCAACAACATAGAGCATTAAGAACCGATACTCACGCAAAATGTTAAGCCTAAATCTATGTCTAAAGTTTAGAACCAAACATATATTCATCCTAGATCTAGATCTGAAGAGTATATTTCTATGGCAGTTCAAATCAATATGTAAACAAGTAAACAAGGATAACATCCATATCAGATAAATGATTGATTCATATAAAACGCCATGATAAGAACACATACATACAATTAACCCTTTTTACATGCATTTAACTAATTTGCCAAATGTAAGTGAACATAGTTCTTCATCTCTATTATCACGCATCCTCACAATATCGTTTGTGTCAAATACATTATTATGGTCTTTACCGTATTGATCGCTACTCATGTTAATAATCAACACAATAAAATAAAAGTGGTACTAATGAATATCAACTTACAAGACTATGTCAAAAGTTTGCTCAATGATAGATGAATATCTTAGTTCTAAGACTTGAAAAGGTTTTATCAATACCCACAAATAAGAAATTAAAGAAAACATCAATATTGAATCAAAACTAGTTCACAATATATAGATTAGATGAAATACATAAGGTATCAATAGATTACATTTAAACCCAATAAGAGATCAAAGCACTTACTCGAAGATCAAACTCTGAGTTGCTTCGATTTGTGCTTCTCCCTCTTAGGGTTTATGTTTCTCACTCTAGAATATGTTTGGAATGAAGAGAGATAAAGTTATGGTACTGTAGATATATGGTATAAAAGTTATTGTTAAAAAGTACAATTAAGTACTTATATAGAAGTACAAAAAGTATGTTTTGTTCGCCTCGCGAACACCTTCTTCGCACTGCAAAGTCACTTTTAGGCACTTCAAGTACCTCAGGAACAATTAAACCATCCTTGGAAATATCTAAGTTCACAGTGCAAACTCATTCTTTGCAATGCGAACTTCTTCACTACAACTTCGCACAACAAACTTTGGGTCATTTTCCTACTGCCATCCAAAGTTTTCAGCTCTTTTGGACTTCACTGTGACCTCGCACAACGAAGATTCGCTTTGACCTCGCTGCTGTTCGCACTGTGAACTTGCTGATTCTTCTTCATTTCTTTGACTTCCTTGTCCAATCCTTTGTGTCTTGATCATTGATGTTTTATGCCTATAACCTGCACAATAACACACATATCAAAGCATCCAAAGGTATTTGCAATATAATTTAAAAATCACATAAGAACAAGAAATAAATCCATTAAAACATGAGAAATGAGTTGAAAAATGCCAAGAAAAATGGTTCATTTTAAGTCAAAGTTTGCACTTAACAAACTCTCCCCAATTAGATTTTTGTTTGTCCTCAAGAAAAGTATTCCCCTCACGAAAACAAGAGGATTTGCTGAAGCATAAAATTCAACCAATAAATGATTAACAGTTCAAATTCAAACAAGAGAGATTTGCTCAAACAAGAGGATTTGCTCAAGTATGAAAATACGCACAAGCAATGTTCACTACTTATAGAATAGAACAATGATAAAGAATTTAGTTCTTAAACAAATATCATGCAATGTTTCAAATAACAACTAAATTCTCATACTTGAATCACTCTAACATTCCTCTTCAGAATAAGGATGAATAAATTAACGTGTTTGCAACCGAGGGACAATTCCACTCATCTGATGAATAATGCTAATGACAATCCAATTCATACATTCATCTAATCAATCAAAAATAAAATTATGGAATCAAAAAGATCACAAAGGGATTTTAAGGTTATAGCTTGTCAGGTTCACAACAAAGGGTCATTTCTAAAGGCTAATGAATTGAAATTGCCAATGCAAAAGAAACATTCACTATACATGATATTTATACATCACAACTTCATTCACCACTTTCTTTCCTCTATTACAAACCTTCTCAAACTTCCTTTTGCACAATTATTTCATTCTCTATTTTTATTTTTCAAACAAGTATTCTTTTTCTTTTGTTGTTCACATTCATATTCACACTTTTTCTATGCTTGCTTGAAAATTTTCAAAATATTTAGCAACCTACTATTTTGTTTCATTCTTTTCAACTTGAATACCATCAAACCTCAAGTGAATTCTCCTTACTTTTTATGGCAAGGAAATAAATTTAAAACATTATTCAAAGATTTTAAAAAAATTTTTAGAATCCCACAAAATTCAATTATGAACTTAACTTTTAATTTATGTACACACACCAAGTTCATCACCAAATTAGTATCTAATCTGTTAAGGCTCAAAGAGATTAATGAATTCTCACTACTCATAAGTAAGTTATTTTTGGACATGGTTGTGCTAAATATAAACAAATGCCTTGATCATTTCCAATGCTTCCACAAAATCACAAGAATCAAAAGATTAAGCATGAATCAAATGAATTAAACAAAGTTTATCAGTCATCCTAGCATATAGTAGACAATGAAGGTTTCTCACAAATTATGGCTATTAGACCTAAGTGAAACAAGCATTCAAATAAAGTTGCAAAATGAAACAAAAATACACATTTGCACAAAGAACAAAATTCATGAATCATTCTAACATTCTAATAAGCGGTACAATTTACCTTTCTTGCATTCGCACGTTCAAAATCCTATCATCAACATCTAAACTTGAGAGAATCTTCATTGGATACTTTTATACAAATAGCAACCAATCTAGAAGAAGTTCTCATCATTCATCCCTAACCAACACTTGAGCAAATGTGAAAGGAAATAAGTATATATACAATATAAACAACTGTACAAAGCTCAAAAATATAAAAACTATTGCAATGTGATTCAATATCTAAACACCAATCCTCGACAATAGTGCCATTTTGTTCGAACTGCAGTAAAGCAGAAAGAAGCAAAAATTTAGTTTTGGAAGGATTCCCTCCAGGATTTATATCATCTTCACAGGGATCGGTGTGAGGGAAATAATGTTGTTCAACGGTCTCTATGTTTCTAAACTTGTAGTGATTAGTTGTTGAGAGATCAAAGGTATAATGGATAAAAAGCTGAAAATATAAAGACAGAAAATGTAAAGTAAAGACTTTAAATAAATGGAGCCTTGTTGGGATTAGATCTCATCAATTGATAAATGATTGATTCATATAAAATGCTATGATCAAAATACGTACATACGATTAACCCTTTTTACATGCATTCAACTAATTTTACAAATGTAAGTAAGCATAGTTCTTCATCTCTAGTATCACGCGTCCTCATAATACTGTTTGCTTTTAAAACGTTATCATGGTCTTTACCGTATTGATCGCTACTCATGCTACTCATGCTGATAATCAACACAATAAAATAAAAGCGATACTAAGGAAAATCATCTTACAAGACTATGTCAAAAGATTGCTCATTGATAGATGAATATCTTAGATCTAAGATTTGAAAAGGTTTTGTCAATCCCCACAAATAAGAAATCAAAAACAATATCAATATTGAATCAAAACTAGTTCAGAATACATAGATTAGATGAAATACATAAGGTATCAATAGATTACATCCAAACTCAACAAGAGATCGAAGCACTTACTCGAAGATCAAGCTCCGAGTTTTTTTAATTTGTGTTTCTCCCTCTTAGAGTTTGTATTTCTCTCTCTAGAATATGTTTGGAATGAAGAAAGATAAAGTTTTGATACTAAAAATATATGTTATAAAAGTCGTTGTTAAAAAGTACAAGAAAGTACTTATATAAAAGTACAAAGAATATGTCCTGTTCGCCTTGTGAACACCTTATTCGCACCACAAAGTCACTTTTAGGCACTTCAAGTGCCTCAGGAACAGTTAAACCGCCCTTGGAAATATCTAAGTTTGCAGTGCAAACTCATTCTTCGCAATGTGAACTTCTTCGCTACAGTTTTGCACTACGAACTTTGGATCCTTTTTCTACTGCCATCCAAAGTTTTCAGCTCGCCTGGACTTTGTTGTGACCTTGCACAATGAACATTCACTTTGACTTTGCTGTTGTTCGCATTACGAACTTGCTGATTCTTCTTCATTTCTTTGGCTTCCTTGTCCAATCCTTTGTGTCTTGATCATTTATGTTTTATGCATATATCCTGCACAATAAGACACGTATCAAATCATCCAAAGTTATTTGCAATATAATTGAAGAATCACACAAGTACAAGAAATAAATCCATTAAAACATGAGAAATGAGTTGAAAAATGTCAAGAAAGATGGTTCAATTTAACTCAAAGTTTGCACTTAACAATGATCAACAACTTGGAGATGAGGTAAATATTCCAACTAATGATGGTGAAAAGGGAGAGAGAGATATCACAGGATGAGAATCTTGGTGAAGCTCTAGAATCATCTCAAGTTTAACTTAGGAGGTCTAACAGGCAGATGCAACCTTCTACAAGGTATAATTCTGATGAGTATGTGACTTTGATTGATGAGGGTGAACCCGAGTGTTTTCTAGAGACCATGGAAAGTGATGAAAATCAAAAGTGGATGGATGCAGTGCATGCTGAGATAAAATCATTACATGATAATTACACTTATGGTTTAGTGAAGCTCCCTAAAGGAAAAAGGGCTTTGGAAAACAAATGGATATATATAGTTAAACATGAGAGCAACTATAAGTCTCTAAGATATAAAGCCAGATTAGTGGTGAAAGGTTTCTGTCAAAGAAAGGGTGTTAATTTTAATGATATTATCTCACCTGTTGTAAAGATATCATCAATTAGAACTGTGTTGAGTTTGGCTGCTACTCTTGATTTAGAGGTTGAGTAAATGGATGTGAAAATGACTTTCCTTCATGGTGATTTGGAGGAAGAGATATACATAAAACACCTGATGGTTTTCAAGTTAAAGGTAAAGAAGATCATGTGTGTAGATTGAGAAATAATTTATATGGGTTGAAGCAAGCTCCAAGGTAGTGGTATAAGAAGTTTGAGTTTGTAATGTGTAATCAAAGATACCAGAAGACTACTTCAGATCATTGTGTCTTTGTTAGAACATTTTCTAAAGATGACTTCATTATCCTGTTGTTATATGTTTATGATATGCTTATTGTAGGGAAAAGTATTTCTAACATTAACAGGTTAAATAAGGAAATGGAAGAGTCATTTACCATGAAAGACATGGGAGAAACTAAACAAATTCTTGGCATTAGAATCGTGTATGATAGAAAAGAGAAGAAACTTTGGATGTCACAAGAACATTATATCAAAAGAGTGTTGCAAAGATTCAAAATGGAAAGTTCAAAGGCGGTAAGCACTCCTCTCGCTGCTCATTTCAAGTTGAGTTATAATCAAAGTCCTTCAAGTGAAGATGAAGCATTTGATATGAAACGTGTTCCTTATGCATCTATTATGGGTAGTTTGATGTATGTAATGGTGTGTACAAGACCAAATATAACACATGTTGCTGGTACAGTCAATATATTTTTGTCAAATCCATGTAGAAAGCATTAGAATGTTGTAAAATGGATTTTAAGGTATTTTCATGGTACTACTTCTGTGAGACTTTGTTTTGGAGGAGAAAAACCTACTCTAGTGGGGTACTCGGACTTTGATATGGCCGGAGACATTGATTCTAGAAGGTCCACTTTGGGCTACATGATTAAATTTGTAGGGGGAGTTGTGGCTTGACAGTCTAGATTGTAATAATGTGTAGCACTGTCTACTACAGAGGTTAAGTTTATTGCAATTACCGAAGCATGCAAATAGTTGCTATGTTTAAGAAATTTTTGCAAGAGCTTGGTTTTTTTAAATACAAATATGTGTTATTTGTTGATAGTCAAAACACTATTCATCTTGGTAAGAATCCGACTTTTCATAATAGGTCCAAACACATTGATGTGAGATATCATTGGATACATGAAATTTTAGATGTTAAGTTGTTAGAGTTAGCTAAAGTTCATACAGATGATAATGGTTATGACATGATGACTAAAGCATTATAAATAGGGAAATCTGAAGCTTGTTGTGATATCGTCGATTTGGCGATTTCCTCTACATAGTTGTGAGGGGAGATTTGTTTGGTTTGTGCTCCCTTCCTATATGGAGAAATACCCAAATATGATTAAATCATTTGTCTCAGTTATTTAAGTGGAGATAGAGTAAAAATAAGGATTCAAAAGAGAGAAAATAGAAAAGAACCTCATTCCCGTCTTTTTTTCAATCAGTCTCACTAAATCGACAATCCCATATTTGTTAACCGTCAAATCAATCTCAAATTTGGAGGGCAGGTTCATAACACATATATCTAACTTTTGACCATTCAAAATTGCAAAACAACATCTGAGATAAGAGTTATCTGCTTTGCACTGAAGCTGCAAATTTGGGAATTTTTTTAGCTTTTTGATTCTTATTTGTAAGCTAGTTTACTTAGTGGTTTGCGATTGTTAGCACTAGTTTGTGAATCACTTTAAGGTTCTCTTATACCCCTAATTGATTATAGTGAAGTTATTTCTTTAATTTGGACGACCCATGGTTTTTACTCTCATATTGAGTGAGTTTTTCACGTTAAAAATATTGGTGTTCTTTTGTGCCTTTATTTTTGTTCTATTTGTCGTCTGCACCCAAATATTAAAAGGATGCGCCAATTAAATTGGAGGCTGCATCTAGTGTTGCTAATCTAATTGGCACCTATGTGTAAAGTTATAGTGTTGACACCGATTGGATTGACACTAGTGTGTGTTTTTTTTTGGATAATGATTAACATTTTATATAAGAGTCGGAACTAGAAATGTTAATATTAATATTAGGTTACCTTTACATACGAAAACTAAAAATACTTATGTCGTTGACCAGGATGACCCAACCGACCACCGATTCCACATCCCATAACTACCCTAACGCGCGGTCATAGCCCACGTTGTTGATTCACCCCATGTGTTAGAGGATTTGAGGATCTAGGAGCATCACCGTCACCATCACCAGATTCCCTAAGAAGTCCATTCAACTCCATGAAGTCCTGTGTATGGAATGACGCGCTACCGTTGAAACCGAGTTTGTGACCCATGCCAGAGTAATTATGGTATGTTTTGGTTATTGGATGCAGCCGTGACGATTGAAGGGCGACATTGGTGTGAATGATTCGTTGAAGAAAGGTTGAAATTGTTGTCGTGATGTTTGGTAGCCATATGGTTGTTGCATGTTTTGGTTTTGTGATGTTTGGGCTTCTTGGCTATAGCAGGAGGAACAATTAGTGTTAAATGATTTCTGAGTATTTTGGCTATGACGGCTATGGTAGGATGATGTGTTGGAGGCATATCGAAGTTAAGTGTCTTAATAATGATCATCTTGTTGGCGGTGGTAAGGTGTATGCTCTTGGTTTTATGGTCGGGTGTTTGGCATGTTAAAGTCGTAGGTTTGTCTGTTTGTAGGCCAATAATTTTGTTGGGAGGGGATTATGAGCAACCAGCTTGGTAATTTTGTGGGGGGTTAGATGTTGAACCTTCTTGTGTGTAAGTGATTTGACGTGGGTCGCATAGGAACATATCCTCGGTGAGAAACTCAAATCCAACTGATTTGTACTAAGCCATATAATTACGAGTTGGATGTTTTCCGGTTGGCATCACAACATCACTTAAGACATGGTCATGTCAGTGCTTCCATTTTCGACACTCAGATCTAGCGAAGCCTTGCCAAGGGTTAAAGTTCCATTGGTCGTTAACTCTTCGTAGATGTCATTCTCTGAGGTCTGTCGGAGGATCTGGGATGTGTTGAAGCATGCTGAACTGAAGTTTAACACAGTCATTATGGTGCATCTCCATAATGGTGAACCTGATGATCGAAGTGCATGTAGTCCAAACGACTGCATCTTGTTTGTTGATTTCATGTTCATGATCCAAGTTTAGACATTGACGCAAAATGAACTGAAGAGGAAAAATATATTAGATTATAAAATGAGTGATATTAAAAAAATATATTATGAATAGATTCAGTTAGTGGCAATACATTTGCTAGTCTAAAGTGATCCAATAGATTATAATACTGGGCAATACATTGTAGGAGATCTGTTGTATGTCATAATAACACAACGTACACTAGTGCAAAGCCATTGGCACCAATATTATAACTTTACACATAGGCGCCAATCGGATTGACAACACTAAGTGAAATCTCCAATCTAATTAGCGTATCCTCTTAATATTTGGGTGCAGTCACCAATTGATTATGCACCAATGCTTTGTTCAGTTTTTTTTTAGAAAGTGGGGTAGTTTGAAATGTTATTTAAAATGTGGATTATTTTAGAAATTTAAAAAAAAAACTGGATTATTTGAGTAAACAAATTCTAAGTTATTTTCTTAATATTATAATTTTCTTTTTTATTCAAGTGATTTTATTATAGTTACTATATGAGAAAGTTTCCGAAAATCTTAAAATGTTTTTTTTACCAATTATATTAATAGAAAATATTTAATAATAAAGAATATTAAATATAATTTTTAATTTCAAATTTTTTATAATATTCAATATATATATATATATATATATATATATATATATATATATATATATATATATATATGTATATATATATATATATATATATATATATATATATATATATATATATATATATATATATGAATATTCTTATATAAATATTAATTAATTCTTATTAAAAAATTATAAAATATCAATAAATTAATTATTATAACTTTTCTTATTTAGAAAAATATATGATAAAAATCATATACACTAAAAAATAGTAAGATTACCAATTTGAATTTACATCTTAATATATCAAATGTTTGTATCTTTGTTGTCCTAATTTATAATTCTCATGGTTTATCTATATTTAGATTAGTAAAACATAATGTCACTATTTAACTACTATTAATATTAACAATCCATGAATTAAAATGTTTGTTGGAAAGAAAAAGACAAAGAAAAGAAACTTAAGAAAAGGTGAAGTCAATCTTCTATTCTATTTCCACTTTTCTCTTTGTTTGTGAAACAGTCCAAAAAGGCTACACAACATTATTAGAGCCTCCATTAATAAACTTCCTTTTTTGACCCTTTCTTCTCACTTCCAAGATCCTTCTTATCAAAACCCAAATCATCAAAAGTTGAAAAAAAGGTTTGTTTTACTTCTTCTTCCTATTTTTTTCTGGATATTGTTTGATATTTGGGTTGTTACCCTTTTTTTTATCCCCATTTCATCCATTTTTGCTTTTCAGCCTTGAATCTTTTGCTTGCATGATTTCATCTGAAAAAGGCTTAACCTTTTATCATAGGAAGGGTGATTTTGTTGATGGGTGCTTGCTGGAGTAATAGGGTTAAGTCTGTGAGTCCTTCAACTACAGGTTAGTTTCGTTTTTGATTCTCTCTAGATTTTGATTCTGTGGTGGTGTTTGTAATGATTATGAGAGAGAGACTTAAAGTTTTAAACTTTAAGGATTCTTTTGTAATCATTTTCATGTGGCTTAATCTATGGAATATTCTTGAGATCTTAAGAAATTAAGGCTGCTATGTTTTTTAATTTTTTTAATTTTGTGATCTGTGCTTTTTTTATATAAAGGGTTTTGATTTTCAGAGACCCTTATGGATTTTAGTATTTCTACCCCTTTTGAAAACCCTACTAAGGGTCAATTTGGTTTAGGAGTGAAAAGTTTCTGGATGAATTCTCAATAATTTTACAAATAATCTATAATTAGATGCATGTCCTTGGATTTTAATTCTACTCCAAATTGATTAGAAGAAAGGGTTAGGGAAAAAAGTTACTGTGATCTGAGTCCAAGAGAATTTTTTGACATAAGTATGATTTGAATTATTGTGTGAGTTCATGTGAATTTGGTGTAAAGAGTGATCACTTTTTTTTTTTTTGGTTTATGGTCAATGATGGTTAGTGAATTTTGGATGATGTAGGGTTCACTTCTAGAAGTGTTAGCAGAAGTGGCCATGACATCAGCTCGACTAGCAGGAACTCATCGGCGTCGATATCGGTTGCTTCTCGAAGTGAGGGTGAAATATTGCAATCATCCAACTTGAAAAGCTTTAGCTACAATGAGGTAAGAGCTGCGACGAGAAATTTCCGGCCGGATAGTGTCTTGGGAGAGGGTGGTTTTGGTTCGGTTTTTAAGGGATGGATTGATGAACATTCACATGCTGCAACCAAACCTGGATTGGGGATTATTGTTGCTGTCAAGAGGCTTAATCAAGAGGGCTTTCAGGGTCACAGAGAATGGTTGGTTAGTATCAGTTTTTCTCTGGATACTCGTTAAATTTTCTCTATGATGTTGATGCATATTCTTCTGGTTTTATATTTTACTTAATTGTATATTACCAAAATTCTAGGCAACTGCAAGTTATTTAATTTAACACTGAAGCTTCGGCTTAAAGAGATGTGTCTGATGTCCGTCACATGTAATAACATTCAATTTCTTCCTTTTTTTCAAATTATTATCAATGTCAATGTAGAGAGAGTGTTGGTAGCACCTATAGTAGAAAAGATGGTGGATAATAGACTTCGGTGGTTTGAACATGTAGAGAGAAGACCTGTAAATTCTGTAGTAAAGAGAGTAGATCAGATAGAGAGGATTCGTACAACTAGAGCTAGAGGAAGACTTAGCAAAAACTATAAGAGAAGTTATTAAGTTCTCCAGATTAACGATTTGTATAAAAGCATGGTCCTGATAAAATATTATGGCGGAAGTTGATCCATGTAGTCGATCTCACTTAGTGGAATAAGGCTTGGTTGTTGTTGTTGTATCAGTGTCAATGTTGTGTCCGGGTCTTGAGTCAGTGTTTCATAGATTTCAAGCTTTTTTGTATGCCCTATTTGTTCTCCTTTGATCTTAAGTTTAACAGTTCACTATGGATGGACTTGCCTATTGTACTGAAGTTCAACTGATGTCCATTAATGATTGTGAAACGAACAATAGTTAACATTCTTCATACTTTGCTTTGTTTTGTTTTGTTTGGTTCAGGCTGAAATCAACTATCTCGGGCAACTTCAGCATCCTAATCTTGTCAAACTAATAGGATACTGCTTTGAGGATGAACATCGGCTTCTGGTTTATGAGTTTATGCCGAAGGGAAGCATGGAGAATCATCTTTTTAGACGTGAGTCTATTCCTTGTTCCGATCAGTCTTGATCCTTGTAAAAATTTCTCCTTCAATAGTGAGTTAATCCTATATGTCCTAAAACTAATCTTGTTCGAAATTATCATCTTTAATACAGGTGGTTCTTATTTTCAACCATTCTCTTGGAGTTTGCGAATGAAAATAGCTCTCGGGGCTGCAAAAGGTCTCGCTTTCCTCCATAGTACAGAACCTAAAGTCATATACCGTGACTTCAAAACTTCGAATATACTACTCGATTCTGTATGTACACGACTTCATCTTTAGCATGGTGTTTTTATGGTTGAATATGATTGATTTAGGAGTTGATTACTAATGACTTGGTGCTTTGCAGAACTATGATGCAAAACTTTCTGATTTTGGGTTGGCCAGAGATGGACCAACTGGTGATAAAAGTCACGTCTCGACTCGGGTCATGGGAACCCGTGGATACGCCGCACCGGAGTATCTAGCCACAGGTATTAACAACTCTGGTGTTTCCTCCACAAGTTTCCTCTTGTATTATGAAGCACTGACACGGACACAACACTATCATGTCGATCTTGATCATAATTTGAGAAAATAAATTAATTGAATGTAATCACACGGGTTGGAAAATAATACCTTTTCCCATCAAATGTTCGTGGCTGAATATGTTTTGTTGTTGGTCAGGCCATCTTACGGCGAAGAGTGATGTATATAGTTTTGGAGTAGTTCTTCTGGAAATGATATCAGGAAGACGAGCCATAGACAAGAACCTACCATCTGGAGAACACAACCTAGTTGAATGGGCCAAGTCCTACCTATCCAACAAACGCAGAGTTTTTCGCGTGATGGATCCGCGGCTCGAAGGTCAATATTCACATAGCAAAGCTCATGCTGCAGCTGCCCTTGCTTCGCAATGTCTATCGATGGAGCCTAGAATCAGGCCAAATATGGACGAGGTTGTGAAAACATTGGAGCAGCTTCAAGAACCAAAGGATACACAGAAGAAAGGTTCTGATCATCGCATTCGCAATACCGGCGGACTCAGCCACAATGCCTCTAGCAAAGGTAATGCAGATGCTTCTAGAAAGGCCTCTGCTTATCCTAGACCTTCTGCTTCTCTCCTTAATGCTTGAGAGATTTTGTGACGCGGTGGCATATGCAAAAAAGTTCAGAGTTTTAGGTGTTGTACTATGAACCATATTTATGCTAGCAATGTATAGTTTTTGTTTTGTATGTTTGTATTTTGAGGCACATTAGAAAATTCAGTTCTATTGATCCTTAAGTTGTTTATTGCTTTTGAACCATGTATGTATAAAACTGCAGCATAGCATTATCTATGTGGATGATGTTCTACTTTTTGATCTTGCTTTTGAGACTCAGTCATAAATGGTGGTGTACCATACACACCATTATAAAATTTATTACAAGTATATCCCTTTACTTCACATTATTTTTACAAATTTCTCCACTTTCCATATAATTAGGGGTGACAGTAACATTTGTTAATCCACCATCTAATGTTTTTTTTTTGGTTTAATTTTGTTTTATATGTAAATTAAGTGGGATAACCATTAGAAACTTACACATAACCATGAGAGTTGGGGTTTGAATTTTGATTTTGACGTTCAACCTAGCAATTGTGAGAGTTAGGGTTTGAACTCTTATTATCTTGAAGTCCAATCTAACAATAATGATTTTTATTAGTTACTTGTACAAAACTGTGAAAGTTAGAGACGCCCAACTTAGCAATAATAGTTTTATTAGTTACTTGTACAAAACTGTGAGAGTTAGAGATGCCCAACCTAACAACAAACCTAGTAATAATGGTTTTTATTAGAAACTTACACACAATTGTGAGAGATAGGAGTTCACCTAGCAATAATGGTTTTTATTAGAAATTATATTTTTATTAGAAATTTACATACAATTGTGAGAGATATGGTTTGAACTCTGAACATGACGTCCAATCTAGCAACTGTGAGAGTTAGAGGTTGAACTCTGATCCTAACATCCACCCCATCAATAATGAGAGTTAGAGGTTGAACTCTGATCCTAACATCCACCCCATCAATAATGGTTTTTATTAGAAACTCACAAAATTGTGAGAGTTAGAGACATCTAACTTAGCTATAACGATTTTTATTAAAAACCTACACATAATTGTGAGATTTAGAGTTTGAATTCTGATCCTGACGTCCAACCTAACAACTGTACGAGTTGGTGTTTGAACTCTGATCTTGATGTTCAATCAAACAATAACGGATTTTATTAAAAATTTACACACAACCGTAAGAGTTAGGGTTTAAACTCTGATCCTGACATCCAATTTAACAATAACTGTAAGAGTTAAAATTAGAATTTGAACTTTGATTCATCCAACCTAACAATACCGGTTTTTATTTGTTGAATTAGGATTCATGAATCACCTCTAATTTATCTACTCATTAATGCATTCAATCCATCCTCTTGACTTGAAAAATAGTTAACAAATATATAATTAAAATTATTTACTATTTTCAGTAAAATTATAAATTTAATTATTTTATAGATGAATTTAATATCCATTCAATCAATTCATAAAAGTTGTCAATGATGAATTAAATTTTACTCAATAAATATTGAATAAGTTAAAATTTATTCTTAAGTTTTTAGTATAATATTAATAAATTAATAGATTATTTACTGAAGAACACTTGAATGAGATAAGATCAATCAAAGGTTAACTTTGCCATCAATTATAGTTCTTTGTGTTAATCTCTATAGTTGTATGACGAGGTATTTAATATATATAAAAAATGTAAATTGTTTTAATTCATTTATTACGATCCAAATCTATTCTATCTATGTATTTTGCCACCTATTTACTTCTGTACATGTTTTTGGTTTGTTGCCTCATAAATGTAACAGAAGTTAACGGTTCTTGAGGTGGTTGTTGTGGTGTGGGGGTGGGTGAGATGATTATGAAGAAAAGTGATTTGGAGTTATGGGATTCGGGAAACTTTGTTTTGAATATTGTTTTTTCTTTTTCATCAGTTATGGTATCGGTGTAAGTTACGTGTATGTGTAATTCAACCATTTTTATTTTTGGACTGTATAAATTTTTTTACGCTGTCAACTAATAACGATCATATGTTCTGATAAGTTATATTAAAAATTTTAAACTAATTATATAATATAAAAAATAATATATTTATTTTAAATAATTATATAAAATATTTTTACATTGCCAATATATAAAATTAAACTTTATTATAAAACTTCTTAGCGGTTGACATTTGTAAAAATTTATATATTTTTTTTCATTACCTTTTGAATTGTCAATATCTTTCTAAAATAAGACTAATGTTGTCTCGTTGTACATAAATATAAAAACTAAGGATGTCTCACAAAGGGAAACCTAGGTCGGTACTATTGGTTTTTGAGAAATTACCAATAATATCAACAATGAAATTAAGCAAAAATATAATGATTTCTTGTATGTGTCGAAGGAGAGTTTAAAAGCAGGGAAAAATATTGAAGGGAAAATTGAAAAGGTTTGAGAGAAATTTTGTCTTAGATTTAAAGGGGAAGCTATGGGCTAGCAAAAATTAGAAATTTTATAGAGTAATCATTTGTCAACTTATGTGTATTCTTTGTATGAATTGTAGTCTTCAATAAGAAAAGTCTCGCATACATGTGGTAAACAAAGGGTAATGCCAATTCTATATTTTTTTGGTTGTTGAAAAAAAAAACACAATCACAAGTTATGATGGAGAGAGAAAAAAAATTGAGACAATAGAAGAGTCTTATTGAATTAAACTCAAAAAAATATATACATTGCATATATTAATATCAACTTACCAATTAACAAAAACAAAATCTCGACACTATTATTCAAATACCACAACTTGGTATCCGACTATCATTTTATGGTATTTGGCTACCACTGCCTTGTATTCGAATATCAAAAAAATTGAATTATAAGTTTCAGAACACAATGCCCCAATTCAAGTTTTCTTATATGTCAATTCTCATTAATTTTTTTTAATTTATTGAATGTCACAGTTATTACACCTTTGGTTAGTAGGTCAATCACTTAATTTTCACTTTTGCAATATTTCAACTTCAACCTCCCTTCATTTACTTGCCCCTTCAAATAATGAAACCTCGTCTCTATGTGCTTACTTCTCACGTGAGCAATATGATTTTTTAACAAGGTTTAATGCATACACATTGTTAATCTTCAATGTCACCTCATCACACTTCTCGTTGTACAGTTTTTGTATTAAATTCATCAACCACACAACTTGACAAACACACAAAGATGTCGCAATGTACTTAGCTTCACATGATCAGAGTTCCATAATTGGTTTCTTCCTTGAGCATTAAGAGTTTGTTGTTTCTCCTATGTACCATACAATTGATTTACTATCGTCTTTGTCACCACACCAATTAGAGTTAACGTATCCAAGTAATTTCCAGCTTTTTCTTTGTCAAGTGTTTGAGACAACATGCTACATACCATTGATCCTTTGATGTACCTAAGGATCCTTTTTGCTGTAGCTAAGTGAGACACTTTTGGTTTCTCCATAAACCTACTAATCATTTCGAAACTATATGCTAAGTTTGGTATTGTATTGCGCAAGTATCTCAATTTCTATATTGTATTGGATTAACCTCTTTGTCATCCC
This sequence comes from Lathyrus sativus, assembly GCA_963859935.3. NCBI lineage: Eukaryota > Viridiplantae > Streptophyta > Magnoliopsida > Fabales > Fabaceae > Lathyrus > Lathyrus sativus. The sequence continues at coordinate 322,151,061 of OZ012737.1, read as the reverse complement.
ATTATTTTGATAGTTACAATCTTTGTTCTGTAGGTGTTGTAGCAGGATTGCAATGTTCCATCTCAAACTTCTTCAAAATTTCAAGAGCGTACCTCCTCTAATGCATAAGCAACCCTTTGCTTGTCTTCTGAAATTCAATGCCAAAGAAGTATGTGATGTGGCCTAGATCTGTAATTTCAAACTCCTTCATTAGATCACTCATAAAACCTCAAATGCAATCTTCATTATTTCATGTGATAAACATGTCATCAACATAAAGACAAAGGATGATCACTCATTTGTGTCTTTCTTAACATACGTTTCATGTTCAAATGAACACTTGTTGAAGCCTAACTCCTTTAGAAAGCCATAAATCCTCTTGTTCTAACCTCTAGGTGACTGCTTGAGGCCACACAAGGATTTTCTCAATTTGTCCCAAAATCAACTTTGACAAGGAAGGTATATGTGAAGCTTGCTCTAAAGGAAAACAAGTTAAAAATAGTTTTCATTCTAAAAACATTGTTTCTATTAACAAACCCCTTGAGCTACTCCACATAGACCTTTTTTTGGTCAGTTAAAAGTGACAGTCTAAGCGGAAAAAGATATGGATTTGTGATTGTAGATGAATGTTGTTGTGGAAAAAGAAATGTATACAGAGTATGGGGTGGGGCGCAAAATGTTGTTACTGTTTCTCATTTACAATTTATTAATGATACACTATTGGTGAGGGTTAAAATTTTGGAAAATGTCTGAGCTCTGAAGGCACTGTTGATTCTTTTTGAAGTTATTTCAGGATTAAAATTTAACTTTCATCAAAGCATGTTGTTTGGGGTTAGCATATGTTAATCTTGGTTGCATGAGATAACGATGGTTATGAACTGTAAGTACAGTTGCCTACCTTTTTGTATTTGGGGTTGCCTATTGGTGGAGATTCTGTGAAGCTTAATTTTTAGTATCCTCTTTTTGGTCATATCAAAAGAAGACCGTCGGGGTGGAATAATCGCTTTATGTTTATCAGGGGTCGTGTAATTCTTATTAAGTCTATCATGTCTTCCATTTTGGGCTACTTTCTTTCCTTCTTCAAGGCGCTCTCAGATATCATATATTTTCTTGAATCTATTTTAATGCATATTTTTGGGGAGGAAGTGATATAAATTTACTGGATTAAATGGAATACTATTTATTTGAAAGAAAATGGATGCCTGGGGGTAAACAGGTTGAATGAGTTTAAATTAGCCTTACTTGGTAAATGATGTTGAATGATTTTTAATGAAACAGGAAGTCTTTGGTATAAAGTATTGTGTGCTCGGTATGGTGAGGAAGAGGGGCAATTATGTTTTGGGGGTAGACTGTTAGATCAAGATTTTCAGATCCCTTGGGCTTTGATGATAACACTACTTAAAAAAATAAATGAGTTTACTAACATATGTTCAAGTGTGTAGGATTACAAACTTAGAAATCAACTAAGAATTGATCCTATTAAATGCATATGTGGAGTGTCGCTAGTGCGAAAAGAGGGAGGCCGACAATGACTAACAGAGTCGCCACCTATCGTTATTTATCTCAAAGGAGGGAAAGGAAACGATCGGGAAAAACCTAACGAGAACGGGAAAAGACGATGTCATCGCAACCAAGTCCTGGGTTCGGGAGTCGGTTACGCAAGGGGAAAGTATGAGCACCCCTCACGTTCGTCGTTGTCGCTACTGCGAAAATCGGCGCCGGCTGAACAGAAGAGTCGCCACCGTGCGTTATTTATCCCACGGGAGGGAAAGGAAACGCTCAGAGTAAACCTCGCACAACACGGGAAAGGTATGGTCGTCGCAACCAAAACCTGGATTCGGGAGTCGGTTACGCAAGGGGAAGGTATTAGCACCCCTCACGTCCGTCGTACTCGACGGGATCCACGCTTGTTTTCGGGTATGGATTGTTATTCTATCTAAACTAAGGTCAGGGGTTAAAAAAAAGAGAATGACTCAGCAAAGTATCGCACTTTATGCCTACGTATTCCCGTCTGGAACGAGAAATCAGAGTCAACGTAGTTCGCCTACCTACGGGAAAGGAGGGGAAGGTTGCTTGCTAGGATATCGCATCCTATGCCTACGTACTTCCACACTGCATGGAAGATCAGAGCAAACGTAGTTCGGGCCTCGTACGACACAAGTCTGTCTTGGTTGATTTTATTCCTTCTGAAAAAAGTTTTTTTGGTTAGCAGTCCAAGCGGACAAAAATGACGTCTTGATGAGTTCACATTCTTTTACGGAAGAAGTGTCTTTTATTGTGTTTGAAATCTTATTGTATTTTCTGTTTGTTTTGAGGAAGAAGAGACATAACTCTAACCTACGGTTGCGAAGGGAATCAAACTAACCTAATGTTATCATGCATGAGTTAAGACCTAAAGTCTATCATGCTCCTCTCTTGCGCAGAGAGAAACAGAGATCCTAAGGGAATAGACAGAAATAGAAACAATAGCAGATATATACAGTAAAGCAGTAAAATGCATGAATGCAGCAATACAAGCGAGGCAAGGGAGTCCCACTCAACCTCGAACCTAGAAAACAATAGGCAAAAGTGAACAGACTTCACTTTCAACCCAACAGGTTAAACAGCAAACAATACAGTCCAGAAAACCAATCAATACATCAGAAATGAAATACAGCAAAAATAAACAGCCACAGCAGCTCTGCATCAACACCTATCTTCAAGTCATCTCCAATCAGCTACAAGCTCCAGCAAGCACCAATCTCCATCTACACAGCTTTCCAGCAAGGTCTTGATCATCAATCTTCCATCTGCAATGGCTTTTCTTCAAGTCTCAATCTCCAGGATGAACATCAATCAACCAGATGAAGTGAAGGAATGTTAGACAGTCAATTACCTACCAAGGGTGGTTCATCAACTGTTAACATTAAACAAACAGTTTTCTCTCAAAAGTTCTATCTTTCAAATACATTCACTGATCCTTCCAAAGGAAGGAGGTGGATATTTGAAAGAGACTTTGAATCATAGAGAAAGGATGGATGCAGACAAGGCATTCCATGTTTGAGAAACAAGCTTTCTAATCTAGAGCTCTGCCTAGCTCCTAAACCTTAGTCTCCTCAACAGCTGCTAGCAGGAATCTCCTCTTCAACTCTGGAAGTTGGACTTCAATCTCTGGATCTCCAATGGCTTCATCATCACAAGTCTTCAGCTCTCCCAATCCCCAAGCAATCCCAATACCCACACAAACAAGCAATAATCCCCAGAGAGGGCACACCACACCAGTCAAACAAATACAGACAGTATAATAATAGCAGTAGGGGAATCCTAGTGATTTCTAAGGGATCTAATAACTACCCATAGTCCCTATAGTCCCATATCTAGAATATTCAATCTCTAAGTCCTAAGGGAAATGATTCAACTCTCCTAAGTTATCACTCAAACCCTAATTTTGTTCATGTTGTTCTCACCTCAACTAAACACCTAAAATTAAGTCCTAAAAATGGGAACTAAATTGTATATACAAGCTAATCTTATCTACTAATCAACCTAAAAAGAATGGGTGAAAAATATTAAAGCAACTATTAGAACAAAAATTAACGAATTCATGTACTAAACAAAATATTATTTACACCTAATTAAAAGCAAAATATGCCAAAAATATGAAAATAAAAGGAACTATTAATTTTTTTGGGTGATAATTTTCTTAACAAAATTATGAATAATATGCAAAAAGAACCAATTAAAACCATGCATTTTTCCATTTTTTATGATTTTTGAAAGAATTGAAATGAATTAAAAAATTAAAATGGAACTAATTTGGAATGAGGGGTGCAGAGATTAATACAAATCAGTTAAAAGAATCAAATGGGCCCAGACTGGGGGGCGCGCATAGCAAGCGCGTCTGGGCCCAGCACATGCTCAGAAAAAAAAACAAAAGAAAAACCTGCGAACGGTGCAAATAGCGAATTATTTAGGCATAATCACATTGGGCCTGCATTGGGGGGGTGTCATTAGCAAGGAATTCACAGCCCAGTCTGAAACCATTAGTGAAACGGTGCGTATTGGTGTTTAAATCTCCCTCCGTTTTGCTTTTAAACCACGGCCGTTGGATGAGGAGCCAAGTCAAGGTCAATCTCAAGATTGTGTGGCCCAGGGGTTATCTTCAACCTCCAGCAAACCCTAAGCCATGAAAACCCTAACCATGCTTGCATCTTCAAGTGCTCTGTTCTCTCTCATTTCACCATGAATTCCCTCGACTCCAAGAGCAAAGTTGCTCTAAATTCCTCCCTCTACACAGCCATAACCATAACTCCTCCTAAAACTCAAGCAATAATGGAACCCGATAGGTATAACAGATGGAATCCACCATTAACACCTGTGATCGATTGCTCCAATTCTCACCAATCCTTGTCCTAAACTCATCTACACCTTATGCTGATCACAACATGCTATTCCATCAAGATTTTCGTGCAATATCCTAATAGTTATAAGCTTCAACAGTTCTTGCACTCCATGATCACACTCCATGAAAGCTCTCCAAACTCACCAAACTTAGTCATCTATCCTAGCTTAACCTTTCTATGCTATCAAAACCTAACAATTATAACCAAAACATGCAATTCGAATAGAAATCCAACCTGGTATAAAATGAAGAAACAGCTATGGAACTTCCTGATCCAATGTTTGCAGTGACTTGAAACTGATCCACACACCCCAACTTTGATTCTGTATGCAAAGATCCTGACTCAATCTTCTTGTATCTTGTGATTCCAACTTCTTGCACCTTGAATGATGGAACTTGTATGGCACGATCCTTGCTCAATTCAGCCAAATTCTTGTGTAAATTGTGATCTATGGATGATAATGATGAAGACCAGATCAAGAAATATGAAAATTGAAGGAGATTTGATGAAGTTTTGAAAGCTTTTGCAAAATGGAGAAATGGAGTATAACTTGTGTTTGTGAGCAATGTGAAGTACCAACCCTGGCATGGAATTACTCATATCAATATATAGGTGAGGTTAGAAACTCCTAGAAGCTTGGAGAAACTTCCCTTGCACTCTTTCCTTTGGATTTGGCTTATGTATCTTCCATTACAAGTAACCATGAATAACTCCCAAAATGTGAACCAAGCTCAAAATTCTACTTTATCCAATGTTCTCAAAATGATTTTTCCATTCAAAATGACCTATAACTTTTCCCCATTTGGCCAAAATATGAAAAATCTCATTTTTAAGTCCATTTTTATTCATTAAATCCAACAATTTTGAAACCTTGTGCTATGAATCTTTCCAATCTCTCATGGTCACTTTTCTAGACTCAAAATGTCATTTGGAGCAAGTTTGATGTTGTAAAGTTTTCCATTTGAAGCTTCCTTGTATGAGTTTTGGGCATAGGCTTGAAATGACCTGTAATTCTCAAATGACCAAAATACCCTTTGCTTGCCAAGACCATAAGTAGAGTTCCACAAATCATATGAAGGCATACTATACCATTCTAGAAAGCTAAGACAATGAGGAACAATTCTTATGTTGACCAGAAATTCATTTGAAATCTCCTTGAGGGGTAAAAATAGCTTAGAAGTCAAGTCACTTTCACAGACAAAATTTCAGATACCTCAGATGACCTGTAACTTGCAAGGACCATAGCTTGAGTTCTATAAATCTCCTTACTGCCTTCTACCACTAAAATTAAAGGTCTTTAGATCCTCTACAAGTTTCATGTTGGCCAAAGATCCATTTGAAGCTTGCATTTTGACTTATCTTGCTTGGAAATTTGACCTAAATTAGGGGATTTTACACAGAAACCCTAATTTAGAAACTCCTCTTCTCCTTGATTTCTCTTGAATTCTTCTTAACACATTCCCCTGTCCTTCTCTACATGTCAAATTTTGAACCCCACATCTCTCCAATAGCCCTTAATTCCTTTCAATCAGTCAATTGACCTAGAGTTGACCCAGGGTTGACCCAGATGAAACCCTAGTTGACTGTCTTCATCCACAACTCTTGTGACTACACCAATGACTTGTCTCCTTCTCCAAATGACTTTATAAGTCCTCCAAGATGTCTAGATACTCTCCATGCTCCATTCACAGCTCACAACTTACTTATTGATCCCCAGATACCCTCAGTTAGGAGATAGATGAACTGCTTGATCCATTGACTTCTCAGCTTTCAAATTCTTTCTGATGACTTGAATGAGATTGAATCAGGATAATAACCTCTTGATAGGCCTCTAGAGATGAGAATAATGATTGGTCCCCTGTTGGATGACTTGCCATGCTATGCTATGCAGATGATCAGACTATGTACATGACTCTATATGCAAATGCTAATGATATTGAAACATAAACCAAGTGAAGAAAGGTTGGGCAAATTTTAGGGTGCAACAGCTGCCCCTATTCAAGCGACTTGGACCCGATTGGGTGAAGAGCCCGGAGCCTTCAGACATTCGCGGTACGAGACGGTTGAATACTAAGAACCCGGAAATTTGCCAACCGCAGAAATAAACGGCGCCCCTGCTTGGGGAACGACATCCATCGGCTGAATCTGACTGTTACGGCAACCCACTGATCCCGTGCGGGGATTATTTTTATCAGCCTGAAAAAGAATTTCATTGCAGGGATAGAACTTTGTTTGTCCACGTTAGGACTCCATCTGCCATCAACACGAAGAAACTTCAACAACTTTGCTGGGGATGGCTCGTCTGCCTTCTCGTCAGAAATAAATCGTCCACGTCAGGACTAACTCTTCCACGTTAGGAATAACACCGTCCACGTAAGGAATAACACCGTCCACGTAAGGAATAACACCATCCACGTAAGGAATAAGACTTCGTCTGGATCTGTCCACGTCAGGACTAAACTCTCTGGGTTATGAATACTTCGTCCACGTTAGGACTCACCCTTCCACGTTAGGAATACATGTCCACGTCAGGACCCACCTTTCCACGTAAGGAATATATCGCTTTTCCACGTAAGGAAACCATCTATCGCCTTGGTTTGTCCACGTGAGGACTCCACTTTTCCACGTAAGGAATGCATCTCTGTCCACATAAGGAACACAATTTTCCACGTAAGGAATGCCATCTTCTTCCACGTAAGGAAACGAACTTCTTTTCTTTCCACGTAAGGAAACACAATCTTATCTTAGTTTGTCCACGTCAGGACTCCAATCTTTCCGCGTAAGGAATACAATTTGATATGTTCACGTAAGGACTCAACCTTCGTTCCACGTAAGGAATCAATCTTTCCACGTAAGGAATAAATCTGATATGTCCACGTAAGGACTCAATCTTTCCACGTAAGGAATACACCTCCGTCCACGTAAGGACCCACTTTTCCACGTAAGGAATCAAATCTTATCTTGATCTGTCCACGTAAGGACTCCAATCTTTCCACGTGAGGAATATAATTCTCTTCCACGTAAGGAACTAGAACTTCTCTTTCCACGTAAGGAATAAACCTGTCCACGTCAGGACTCACGTTTCGTCTTGATTTGTCCACGTCAGGACTTGCACGTCTTCGACTTGCTGGGGAAATAAGACTGGTCCACGTCAGGACTCACACTTTGCCATCAGCCCGAAGAAGGATAAAATTGTCCACGTCAGGACTCTCGCGTTTTGTCATCACAAAGAACTATAAACTTGTCCACGTCAGGACACCCCTTTCGCCATTACGAACAAAGCTATCTGCTGGAAACAAATTGTCCACGTCGGGACACCAACACGAAGAGTAACCAATCTCATCCACGTCAGGACTCCACCTTCGATCAATACCGAGAACTCGAATTAGTCCACGTTAAGACTAGCACATATCGTCAACTTGAGGAAATGTCCACGTCAGGACCCCCACGTCTCTTAGCACAAAAAAACCTGTCAATAAACCCGTCCACGTTAGGACTCATCCTTCCATTGGTCCGCAAACTTCCTATCACTGACGTTACAGCAGCTTTGAGGCTGGCTCTACTGGGGATATTTGGAAACCAAACTTCCGGACGCCTGTTCTGATAACCGGCGGTAGCCTCTGAAATTCTGGTTCATGAAACCTTTTAATGCTGATGTAACAACAACTTTGAAGGAAACAATCCGCTGGTCGGACTAGAGAAACTTCAACAAGAAACCCTGGCGGGGAAATAAGTAACTCCGCTTGGGGACAAAGAGAAACTTATCCTGCTGACTCTGTGGGGAGTAGTGCCAAAGCTGACACTTCGTTGAATGTCTCATGCCGAGACTTCGAATGTTTATTGATTCACCTGAGCGAGGGCTCTCTCTACCTGCAAGGGAAACAATACTTGAAGCAAAAGGTTAGCCAACCTGGTTTATGCTTCACAATGCATGCGTTTGTCAATGATGCAATGTTCCATTTGACATGGAAATGCTACGCTTTTTCATTTGGTGGATGCAATTATGACCCTATATGCCGATGCCAATGCAGACTCGAACTGCTGGGTACAGAAACTGCTTCAGCAAAATAAATGCTGAAGATAATGCCAACTCCGCTGGGGGATAGCCAGGTGCTACAGGATTATTCAAGCAGAATAAATGCTGGGAGAGTGAAGCCGACTCAGCTAGGAAATTGGGAACTTGAACCAAGCACCTCATTAAAGTAACACCCTGCTGGAAATACAACTCTGCTGGGGAATAGCAGATGCGCCCGATATGATCGGACTTATGCTGGAGAGTGAACGGATATCACACGGTATTCTGACAAAATAAATGCCAGGACTCACACCAACTCTGTCGGGGAGAGTCTCAATCTTCGAGTTCCACTGGAAGGAATGAAAACACTTGCAAAGAGAATTCCGCTGGGGATGGGATGATTCTCTTGGGGAAAATTAACTGACTCCACTGGGAGAGAGCAAACTGACCCTGCGGGAAAAGGTGAACTTGTCTGGATACAGCTTACAATCTTGGAATCGCCAATTCTGCTGAGAATAAATGGCTTTGTTGGAGAATGTCCTCTGGATAAGCTACGACTAGCTGGGGAATTTGATCCTTCTTTAGGAAGAACATGCATGACCTGCGTGGGGGTCGAATCCTTCGGTATTGCAATCTTTTGATCGTCTTCCTCGTACGACTATGAAACCTGCAACAACACAAACAAGACAAGACAAGCCTATACAACCAAATCAATTCAGGTTAGTGACGTTATTTTCAGTTAATTCAAAGCTTTAGTAATCGTTGGCAAGGGCCAGTGATGTTATACACCTGCTAGTTTCAGTAAACTTAGGCGTTTTATCATGCGCAAAACAGTAAAGAACCAACATCAAGTACTGAATAACACATTTTATTGATTGGGCCCCTGAATGGGCGGAATTTTTTTGTACACGGGATGTAACTCCTGAAAAGAGGAAGCTACGCAAAGCAAATACACAAGTATGCACAAGAAGCATAAATATTTTGACAAATTAAATTTGTACACATGTCGGCAACGGGATGCAGACGAACACCACAAACTGATCCTTCCATGACTCGTCCGACTCTAATGCTTTCCCGGTATCCACACTTCCGAAGAGGTTGTATCTGATAATTGACCCCTCAGGTATTCTCCCGCATTGATGCTCACTGCAGTATCAAATTCGGACCGCAATCATTTGCTTTTCAAATCCCTAACTTTTGCGTGAACCGCCCTTTACGGGTTTTCAGCTCACCGGGATACCACTTTTTGCCGAAGCCGCCCAGTGTAGGTTTTCAACTTCGCGGGTGTACATTCTTTCAATTTTATCCCTAACTTTTGCCCGAACCTTTCATTCTGTTTTTGGTTCGCCAGGATGCCCCATTTTTGCCTGGACTCTCTTTTTTTTGTCCAGCGGGTCTATTTTAAGCAAAGTATTTTTTAACTGCGTCCGAATTCACAGGCGACGTGAAGTCTTCACCGTCCATAGTGGATAACAATAACGCTCCTCCTGAAAAGACTTTCCTGACAACGTATGGCCCTTCGTAGTTGGGGGTCCACTTGCCCCTGTGATCTGCCTGCGGCGGGAGAATCCTTTTCAGCACAAGGTCGCCCATCTGAAAGCTTCGCGGATGTATCTTCTTCTCATATGCTTTCTTCATTCGGCTCTGATACAAACGACCGTATGCTAGAGAAGCTAGCCTCTTCTCATCCATCAAACTCAATTGGTTCAACCTGTTTTTCACCCATTCTGCCTCGTCTAGCTGAACGTCTCGCAATACCCTCAGAGAAGGGATCTCAACTTCCAATGGTTACCGCTTCCATTCCGTATACTAACGAGAACGGGGTTACCCCAGTTGATGTGCGTACCGTCGTACGATAACCGTGCAAAGCGAAAGGTAGCATCTCATGCCAATCCTTATAGGTCACCACCATTTTCTGAACGATCTTCTTGATATTTTTATTGGCCGCCTCGACAGCGCCATTCATCTTGGGTCGGTAAGGGGAGGAGTTGTGATGTTCGATCTTGAAATTCTGACAGAGCTCCTTCATCATTTTGTTGTTCAGGTTTGAACCGTTGTCCGTGATTATCCGCTCGGGGATCCCATATCGGCAGATGATATCTCTCTTGATGAATCTGGCCACCACTTGCTTCGTTACATTTGCGTACGACGCCGCTTCTACCCACTTGGTGAAATAATCGATTGCTACTAGGATGAACCGATGTCCGTTAGAAGCTGTCGGCTCGATCTTTCCAATCATATCGATTCCCCACATCGATAATGGCCATGGCGATGACATCACATTCAGAGGACTCGGAGGCACATGGATCTTATCAGCATAGATTTGGCACTTGTGGCACTTCCTCACAAACTTGAAACAATCAGTTTCCATAGTCAGCCAAAAATAACCTGCCCGCAGCAGCTTTCTCGTCATAGCATGCCCGCCAGCATGCGTACCAAAGGTACCTTCGTGTATTTCCTCCATGAGCAGCTTTGCCTCTCTTTCATCTACGCAACGCAACAACACCAAGTCGTGGTTTCTTCTGTATAAGACGCCATCCGGATTCAAATAGAAATTACCCGCTAATCTCTTGAGAGTCTTCTGATCTTGACTGGATGCCCCAGCCGGATACTCTTTATTCTTCAGAAAATTAAGGATGTCAAAATACCACGGTTTGTCGTCAGATGCTTCATCAATAGCAAATACGAAAGCTGGTCTGTCAAGCCGAGAGATAATGATTCTGGGAGCCTCGTTCCAGAAGTTGACTTTGTACATGGAAGACAACGTGGCGAGGGCGTCAGCCATTTGATTCTCTGCCCGCGGTACATGATGCAACTCAACCTTGTCAAAGAAAGGCAACAATCTCCTTGCATGGTTCATGTAATGTATCAAGTTGGGCTGACGCGTCTCCCATTCCCCTTTTATTTGATTCACCACCAGAGCTGAGTCTCCGTATATGTCTAAATTCTTGATTCGCAAATCAATGGCTTCTTCAAGCCCCATTATACAAGCTTCGTATTCGGCTTCGTTATTGGTAACGACAAAGGTCAATCGGGCAGTAAACGGGATGTGCGACCCGTGTGGCGTAGTGATGATTGCCCCTATTCCGCTACCGTAAGCATTCACAGCTCCGTCAAATATCATCTTCCATTTGGAACCCAACTCTGGCCCTTCGTCTGGCAACGACTCTTCACAATATTTCATCTTTAGGTACATGATATCCTCGTCAGGAAAATCAAACCTCATCGATTGGTAATCTTCAATAGGCTGCTCCGCCAGATACTCAGACAACACACTCCCCTTTATAGCCTTTTGCGAGACGTATTGAATGTCATATTCAGTCAAGACCATCTGCCAACGGGCAATTCTCCCTGACAACGCCTGCTTTTCGAATACATATTTGATAGGATCCATCTTCGAGATGAGCATGGTTGTATGATTCAGCATGTATTGCCTCAAACGCTTGGCGGCCCAGGCTAGCGCGCAACAAGTTTTCTCAAGCATTGAGTATCGAGATTCACAATCTGTAAATTTCTTACTCAAGTAGTAGATCGCATGCTCTTTTCTCCCTGTCTCGTCGTGCTGACCGAGAACACAACCCATGCTTCCCTCAAGAACGGTCAAATACATAATCAAGGGTCTACCTGCCACTGGGGGTATCAAAATAGGAGGCTCCTGCAAATACTGCTTTATCTTATCGAACGCCTTTTGACAATTTTCGTTCCATGTTACAGCTTGATCTTTCTTCAGCAGCTTGAATAATGGTTCACACGTGGCAGTTAGGTGAGATATGAACCGGGCGATGTAGTTCAACCTCCCTAAAAACCCGCGCACCTCTTTCTCTGTTTTAGGCGTCGGCATTTCTCTAATTGCTTTTATCTTAGCAGGATCAACCTCTATTCCTCTTTCGCTTACGATAAACCCCAACAGCTTACCCGATCTCACCCCGAAGGTGCACTTGTTAGGGTTCAGTCTCAGCCTGAACTTCCTAAGCCTTTTAAATAGCTTCAGCAGATTCACCAGATGCTCTTCCTCTGTCTGGGATTTGGCAATCATATCGTCAACATAAACTTCGATCTCTTTATGCATCATATCATGAAAAAGAGTCGTCATCGCACGCTGATATGTTGCCCCAACATTTTTCAAGCCGAAGGGCATCACTTTGTAGCAAAATGTTCCCCAAGGTGTTATGAAAGTGGTCTTCTCCATGTCCTCTGGCGCCATTTTAATCTGATTATAGCCTGAAAAGCCATCCATGAAGGAGAATACGGAGTATTGAGCAGTATTATCAACTAGCACGTCAATATGAGGAAGCGGAAAATCGTCTTTTGGGCTTGCTTTATTCAAATCTCTATAATCCACGCACATTCGAACCTTGCCGTCTTTCTTTGGCACTGGTACGATGTTAGCAACCCATGAGGGATATTTTGTCACAGCCAGGAAACCAGCGTCCCACTGTTTTTGAACTTCCTCTTTGATCTTCACTGCCATATCTGGTCGAGTTCTGCGGAGCTTTTGTTTGACCGGTGGGCATTCTTCTTTCAGTGGCAGACGGTGCACAACCATATCTGTATCGAGCCCTGGCATATCTTCATACGACCAAGCGAATACATCACTATACTCTCGGAGCATTTCAACCAGCCTTCGCTTGATATCGCTTTGCAGTGCGGCCCCGATACGAATATTCTTCTCAACCCCTTCCGACCCCAAGTTGATAATTTCGATAACCTCTTCGTGAGGCAGAATGGCTCTTTCCTCTTGCTTCACCAACCAAGACAGTTCTTCAGGAACGTCACTATCTTCGACAACCTCTTCGTCGGCCTGAAATACCGGGTGCTCAAAGTCGGGACGAGTCATAGGTGGTTCAAGGATGTCATCTGAAAATGTTATCCTGCAAAAGGAATGGTTAAGTGCTTCAAAATGCGTATAAGCGAATAACCACGTTGCCATTTTATTGAAAAATACGAAACAAGAAAGACAGAGATTACAGTATTTGCACATGAAAAACGCCATTTATTTAATGATTAACACGCAATGTTCATAACAACACAGCCCTAAGCAAATCACGACGCCCCGGGCAAGACATCAGATTATTCAACAATTAATAAAGCAAAGCATTACTGTTTAAGAGTCACAGGAACAAGCTCCTGAATAGACCAGTTGCACAGTCCTTGTCCCGGCGTGCTTGGCTGAATCCAGGCATCCATATCATAGTCACTGTCTCCTTCATCAGACTCCGAAGCAGCATTGACGGTTTCATGACATACTCCACTGGCAGAGATGGTTATTGGCCCTCTGAAACGGGATGGCCCCACAGCCGGTGCTGACGACGACGGTTGGTATCCCAGCCCGAACCGGTCCATCTTTACAGGAATATCCAGCACTTTGCCCCAACCCTTTGCTTCTCCTGCCTCCACCAGAGCTTGAGCTTCTTTATACGATGAGACGGCTATCTCTGACACTCTGCTCGGCCCGGGACCTTTGTCCTTGATACACAACCCTTCAAATTCCTGGCAGGGTGTTTCGTGGATCTCTCCGTCGACCTCCACATATTTAAATGACGACAGATGGCTGACCAGGATGTCTTCTTCTCCGCATACGGTGACTACGCTGTCTCCGACCATATATTTCAACTTCTGATGCAGGGTAGACGTGACTGCCCCAGCCCCATGAATCCAGGGTCTTCCGAGCAGGCAGCTATATGCGGGCTGTATATCCATGATATAGAATTCAGTGGCGAACACCTCCGGCCTCACCTGTAGAGGCAATGTTATCGATCCAAAGACTGTTCTTCGCGTGCCATCAAACGCTCTGACTACCAAGTCACTGGGCGTGCACAGGATTCCTCTGACATCTAGCTTCATCATCGCTTTCTTGGGCATCACATTCAAAGACGATCCGGTGTCGACCAATACATGCGACATTACTGATCCTCTACACTCGACAGATATGTGCAGCGCCATATTATGATCTCTCCCTTTTGGGGTCAAATCAAAGTCAGTAAAGCCCAAGTTGTGGCCTGCATTCACATGTGCCAACACTCCTTCCAGCTGATTTACGGAGACGTCTTGGGGTACAAAGGAAGTATCCAGGACCTTCAGCAAAGCATTTCTGTGAGCTTCAGAACATAGTAGCAACGACAGGATAGATATCTTGGATGGCGTCTGTTGCAGATGCTCCACAATCTTATAATCACTTTTTCGAATTAAGCGCATGAACTCTTCTACATCCTTTGATGCCGATGCTTTTTCGCTGGCTTGCACTGGGACATTCTCAACCATCTTCCCCTTCCCTTTCGCTAGTCTTTCGGTCTCCACTTCAGGTGATATAAAGATCCTACCACTCCTTGTCATACCTCCTGACCCAACAACGTTATCTACAGTCTCGGCTGGATGCTTATTAACATCAATCTTTATCCCGTCACAATACACCTCCAGCCCATATGACCATGGGACTGCTTTTGTGTTCTCGTACGGGATCGGTCCGGCCTTAGTTATGGTGATCGGCGGTCGCTGGACCGGTGCTGCAATAGTGATTGTCTTTCGAGGAATCGTTACAGTGGCCACATCACTCTGATCATCTGCTACTGCCCCTGCAGGCTCTTCAGTCGCTGCTCGGTCAAACTGCAATATGCCTCCATCAATTAAAGCCTGGATGCCTTTCTTCAAATCATCACACCCCCCAGCCAGGGTCCAGCATTCTAAGCAATACTCGTCACATCCCGGATAAACACCCCCTTGCAACAATCTACTTTTTATCTCGCTCAGCGGCGTCTTTAAATCGTCGACATTCATAATCAGATTCAACCCTTCCTCAGTCAGAATGGCATTCGCCCCATGATTAGGCATGGGTTTCTGCACTATATTCGGACCTGCCGTTCCGAAATTGATAGCCTTATTGTCCAAAAGATCCTGCACAACGTACTTAAAAGCATGGCAACCCTCTACATCGTGGCCCGGAGCCCCAGAGTGAAACTCGCAATGCCTGCTTGCATCATAACCATACGGAGGAGTTCCCGTTATCGGTGCCAGAGTTCTCTTCTCTACCAGGTTCAAACCCAACAATGTCTGCAACAAATCAGCATACGTTGAGGGAGGCTTCTCAAACACTCTTCTTGGTTTACCACCCTGGAATCTTCGCTGAGCCTGCTGTGCCCCCTGCTGCGGCTGCTGCTGCTGCTGCTGTTGCTGTTGTTGTTGCTGCATTGGCTGCTGCTGAAACGGTTGCTGTTGATATGGAATAGTAACACTCGCCACCTGCTGCGGCTGATGATATTGGTTTCGACCCCTGCCTCGGCCTCGGCCTCTAAATACTGCACTTGCCTCGCCCTGACGGCGCCCACCAAAAGCCTTCCTATTACTGTCAGATGCAGTTGATTCCTCAGCCTGGAACCTGCCTTGCTTAATGTTGTTTTCAATCTTTTCTCCCATCAGAATTAAGTCTGAGAAGCTGGCCAAAGATGTGTGAAACAACTTGTCATAAAACATGCCTGTGAAGGTTCCGATAAACATGTCATTCATTTCCTTGTCTTCTAAAGGAGGACGGACCCTGGCAGCCATATCGCGCCACCTTTGCGCGTACTCTTTAAAGCTCTCACCCTTCTTCTGAGACAGCCCTGTCAATTGGACCCGATTGGGCGCCAAGTCGCTGTTATACTTGTAGTGAGCTACAAATGCCTCTGCCAATTGCTTCCATGTCTTTATATTAGTTGGCTCCAACCCCATATACCACTCTAGGGAAGGGCCTGACAAACTGTCTTGAAAGAAATGCATAAGCATTCTCTCATCAGTTGAGTACGCAGACATCTTTCTGTAATAAGCTCGCACGTGCACTTTCGGACATGTGTCCCCTTTATACTTATCAAACGTAGGAGCTTTGAATTTGATCGGCACCCTCAAGCCCGGTACCAGGCCCATTGTTTCCATGTCTAAGCCCACATCACTTTGGTTCAGGACCCCCCTCATCTGCTCTTCTAGCATTCTGATCTTCTGGGAGTTATCCATCGGCCCTTCAAAGCCTCCGCCGGAGAAAGCGTCCTCCTGCTGATCTTCTTGCCACATACCATTCCCAGCTCCATACCCATCATATTCATTATTGCGGCCAGCTCTAATCTGATTCATCACCGGGCCTCGGCCTCTGTTGCCGTATCCCTGAACACCTCCAGGAGGCCCAAAAGCCATTAACCCAGCACCGTTTCCATTTCCGAAACCTCCGTAACCCTGATTGGCCACACCATAACCATCTTGCCCAAAGCCTTGAGCATTGAAACCATATTTCCCAGCGTTATCGAATCCCTGATCGTTGAACCCGAATCCGGCATTGCCAAAGCCGTTGCCTCCCATATTATCACCCAAGTTGACATCACCAAGCCCAACGTTATGGACAGCAGTCTCGTTCCCAACTCCGACGTTACCGTTCCCAGCAGCGGTAGCGTTGTTGACATTAGCAGCAGGTATATTGACTACAGGTGGAGCCACTGGCGTGGGAGTGCCATCTCCATGGACAGTATCGACTCGTACAGACTGATGATCCTCATTACCGTGACCGGCGTTTCTGGCCAACAGAGGCTGCACCATGGCTTGCAAATTCTCCTGACCTTTTGCAATAGCTTCCATGGTCTGCATAAAGAGAGCTAGCTTCTCGCGCACATCTTGCATCTCGTTCTGCATTTGATCCATAATTCTTTGACAGTTGGTGCGAGTGGAATAGCGGTGCGGGTGCTGATCTGCAATCCTGGAAAGTACCTGATACAGAGCAGGAAATAAGACACCATCCAAAGATTACCTGTAATGCAATATGAATATGAATGCAATGCAATGTGTGTCTGTGCATTAGGGAAATTCATTCCCCGATTCTAGTGTGAAGGTGCCGGTGCAATGACAGTGCTAGCAATACAAAGATCGGAGTTGGATCATAGAAAGCCTCATATATTGCAGAGAAACCAATAAGCCCAGAGTACAATATCACTGAGAGTACAATAAGAAGGCATGACCTCAACCAACAATCCTGGTGATGGTCAGCACTATGCAAATAAAGCATACAAGTTACTACATGAAATGATCAAACACTCCCATAAGTCTGGTACTCTTCTAGCAACTTCTTGGTCTCCGGATGACTTGGTCGAGCAAACAGCCCTTCAACGAGTTGGTTTCTTCTCTTGAGAACACGTCGCACGTCTTCAGCAGTTTCCTCCCATGCCCCCTCTTCGAAGCGATCCTCTAGTTTACGCTTCTGAGACACAACTTCATCTCTGCCTTTGATGGCCTTGTTTAGTGCATTCTGGAGACTATACCGGGTCATCACTTCTTCTTCACACTTCTTGATGCTGGACTTCAACTGCTCTTCGAGGTCGGAAATTTGCTGCTTCAACTTATCCTCCCTCTTCTTATTGTTGGTGAGCGTAGCATTCCAAGTCTTATTGCAAGAAGAGATCTCTCGATGTTCTGCGTCGAGCGCCTTCTTTTTGGATTCCAGCATGTCATGGGAGCTTCTGAATTCTTGCCCCAGAAGTTCGCGCTTCTTCCTCTCCTCAGTCAACTCATCCCCTAGTCTGTTCATTAGCTCAATCTGCTGTTGGAAAGCATGCACGGCCTTGTTTTTCTCACTGCGTATCTGGGCTAGCTCCTGCTCTAACCCTTCGTTGATCTTCATCAAGGCTTCTTTTTCTTTCACAACTTGCTCGTAGGCCTCCCTAGAAACAGTAGTTGGTTCTGCTACCGGAATAGGAACAAGGGCTGGTGCATCTGGAAATGGCATCCGCAACTGACTGGCTCTCTCCTGGATCCAAACCCTGTAAGGTGCATAGGCCTGACAGTCATTCTTCCCTAACAACGGCTTCCCTCTTCGGTTAATACGCGTCCAGGCATGCTGCAGCTTGGCCAATAACTCCCCCTTCAAGTCTCCGGTGAAGTACAAAGATTCCTGTACTTCCTCCTCTGCGGGTGGGTTCTTCAGCGCATATCCGAACTGACGGACCAACAGCGATGGGTTGTAGTTGATACACCCTTTTCTTCCTATCAGCGGGACATTAGGGTACCCCGAACAACTGAATATAAGCTCAGCCCCTAGCAAGTCTCGATCAAACCACTCAACGTCTTCGGAAGATAGCCTCATCAGGCGCTCTGACCAGCTAGCGGTGGTTGCACTCTCCACAAAAGATCCCTTCATGGGAAGATGACTCTTGAACCACATATTC
Source organism: Lathyrus sativus (assembly GCA_963859935.3). Lineage (NCBI taxonomy): Eukaryota > Viridiplantae > Streptophyta > Magnoliopsida > Fabales > Fabaceae > Lathyrus > Lathyrus sativus. Next base: position 322,132,510 of record OZ012737.1, on the reverse strand, counting down.
AACAAAGGAGCACAACAGTAAACAACCTTTCCCCTTCTGTTTTCATTCTTGTAGTGCAAGGAGTGGTAGAAGTCTCCGATCAACGTTGGCACTGGATTGCCGGCAGCAAATAGATGGAAAGCGTCTAAGTCTACGAAATTGGGCAAGTTAGGGAACAACACAATTCCATAAATGCATAGGGCCAAAATAGCATTGAAAACCACCCAACATCCGCTCTTGGCATACTCCTGAGCTTTGCCAACCAGGAAATCAAGAGAGAAACCCGAAACCCCAAGCCAAGAAGTCACTAATAGTTCTGCAGCGTCCATATGCAAGGCCTTGGCTAAGTCCTCCAACTTGGGCTCAGCAGCAGAGTGAATAAAGGGAACCGTGTTCTGCACGGGTAGCTCAGTAAACTCCACATACTCCTCAATGGTGGGCCCTAGAATGAAGTCAGCAAACGTAAAACATCTCAATGCGGGGTCATAGAACTGCATCAAGGTGTACAGCCCGTTCATCTCATCAGCAGTGGGCTTGCAGACTAATCTCAGTAATCTCCCGTGACTCATTCTGAAGCTTCTCCTAACCTCCTCATCAGCAAGAGATATCAGACCGAGCAAAGGAGTAATATCAGGTGTAGGCAGCTTATACGCAACTGTCTTCCTCAAACCAGCCATAATCAATACTCAGAAGTCTGGGCACTAGAACCGGGGGATATGCAAATGCACCTGCAGCACAGACACACGTTAATAGGATGCAATGATAATGGGTATGCAAACAATGCAATGCAAGTAACATGCAACAGGGACCAAATGCCGTAGCTGAATAGCCTGAACCATATCAAGAGATCTCAAACAGACTCTTTAGAAGTCCCCAAACCCTGGTCTCAGGTAGACCTAGAACAAAGCTCCAATACTGGTCTCTGATAGACCCCATAATCATAACCTCGAATGGTCTCTGGCAGACCTCAAATCATATCTCCAACTGGTCTCTGGCAGACCTCAAATCACATCTCCAACTGGTCTTTGACAGACCTCAAAACTCTCCATAAATACCCAGGAACTCTGATCAAGAAATAACCGGTAGTCTGAAGGTCTAGTTACCTGCATAACCCCAAACCCTCTCACAGGTGGATGTCCTAGAAACTGACAAAGGTATGGCATCCTATGCGGTCGTCGGCGTCACAGACTTTCAGGGTTGATGATACGATTCCCAGAAGGAGTGGCATCATCAAATCCTGAAGAGGCCTCACTTAGCCAACTTCCAAATGATCGGTTCCCGGAGTCGACAATTCAGCTGACCAACAACCCCTTCGACCCAAAGGGTAGAAAAAGAAGCCAACCAGAAGAACCTCGTCCGAGTGTAGATTTCATGAGACACTAATGCAAGCAAAGCCGGCACGCGCCCACTACTTTCTACTCTAATTCTAGGTGCACTCAAGCCCAGGTCCGACTTATCTCTCAATCATGTAACACCCATCACACCCCACAATACAACAATAATAACCAATATATATAATGCTGAAAATAAAGGTCAGAGATATAACTTCATACAAAATCCTCGACGGGAAAACAAGCGTTAGGATTGACTCTCTTAAGGGACGTTGGATCCCAAATGCATACGAACTGTCGCAGTCCTTAGCAGCCAGGGGACGTTGGGTCCCCAGCAGAGTCTCTAGCTGTCGCTACTGCGAAAATTGGCGCCGGCTGAACAGAAGAGTCGCCACCGTGCGTTATTTATCCCACTGGAGGGAAAGGAAACGCTCAGAGTAAACCTCGCACAACACGGGAAAGGTATGGTCGTCGCAACCAAAACCTGGATTCGGGAGTCGGTTACGCAAGGGGAAGGTATTAGCACCCCTCACGTCCGTCGTACTCGACGGGATCCATGCTTGTTTTCGGGTATGGATTGTTATTCTATCTAAACTAAGGTCAGGGGTTAAAAAAAGAGAATGACTCGGCAAAGTATCGCACTTTATGCCTACGTATTCCCGTCTGGAACGAGAAATCAGAGTCAACGTAGTTCGCCTACCTACGGGAAAGGAGGGGAAGGTTGCTCGCTAGGGTATCGCATCCTATGCCTACGTACTTCCTCACTGCATGGAAGATCAGAGCAAACGTAGTTCGGGCCTCGTACGACACAAGTCTGTCTTGGTTGATTTTATTCCTTCTGAAAAAAGTTTTTTTGGTTAGCAGTCCAAGCGGACAAAAATGACGTCTTGATGAGTTCACATTCTTTTACGGAAGAAGTGTCTTTTATTGTGTTTGAAATCTTATTGTATTTTCTGTTTGTTTTGAGGAAGAAGAGACAGAACTCTAACCTACGGTTGCGAAGGGAATCAAACTAACCTAATGTTATCATGCATGGGTTAAGACCTAAAGTCTATCATGCTCCTCTCTTGCGCAGAGAGAAACAGAGATCCTAAGGGAATAGACAGAAACAGAAACAATAGCAGATATATACAGTAAAGCAGTAAAATGCATGAATGCAACAATACAAGCGAGGCAAGGGAGTCCCACTCAACCTCGAACCTAGAAAACAATAGGCAAAAGTGAACAGACTTCACTTTCAACCCAACAGGTTAAACAGCAAACAATACAGTCCAGAAAACCAATCAATACATCAGAAATGAAATACAGCAAAAATAAACAGCCACAGCAGCTCTGCATCAACACCTATCTTCAAGTCATCTCCAATCAGCTACAAGCTCCAGCAAGCACCAATCTCCATCTACACAGCTTTTCAGCAAGGTCTTGATCATCAATCTTCCATCTGCAATGGCTTTTCTTCAAGTCTCAATCTCCAAGATGAACATCAATCAACCAGATGAAGTGAAGGAATGTTAGACAGTCAATTACCTACCAAGGGTGGTTCATCAACTGTTAACATTAAACAGACAGTTTTCTCTCAAAAGTTCTATCTTTCAAATACATTCACTGATCCTTCCAAAGGAAGGAGGTGGATATTTGAAAGAGACTTTGAATCATAGAGAAAGGATGGATGCAGACAAGGCATTCCATGTTTGAGAAACAAGCTTTCTAATCTAGAGCTCTGCCTAGCTCCTAAACCTTAGTCTCCTCAACAGCTGCTAGCAGAAATCTCCTCTTCAACTCTGGAAGTTGGACTTCAATCTCTGGATCTCCAATGGCTTCATCATCACAAGTCTTCAGCTCTCCCAATCCCCAAGAAATCCCAATACCCACACAAACAAGCAATAATCCCCAGAGAGGGCACACCACACCAGTCAAACAAATACAGACAGTATAATAATAGCAGTAGGGGAATCCTAGTGATTTCTAAGGGATCTAATAACTACCCATAGTCCCTATAGTCCCATATCTAGAATATTCAATCTCTAAGTCCTAAGGGAAATGATTCAACTCTCCTAAGTTATCACTTAAACCCTAATTTTGTTCATGTTGTTCTCACCTCAACTAAACACCTAAAATTAAGTCCTAAAAATGGGAACTAAATTGTATATACAAGCTAATCTTATCTACTAATCAACCTAAAAAGAATGGGTGAAAAATATTAAAGCAACTATTAGAACAAAAATTAACGAATTCATGTACTAAACAAAATATTATTTACACCTAATTAAAAGGAAAATATGCCAAAAATATGAAAATAAAAGGAACTATTAATTTTTTTGGGTGATAATTTTCTTAACAAAATTATGAATAATATGCAAAAAGAACCAATTAAAACCATGCATTTTTCCATTTTTTATGATTTTTGAAAGAATTGAAATGAATTAAAAAATTAAAATGGAACTAATTTGGAATGAGGGGTGCAGAAATTAATACAAATCAGTTAAAAGAATCAAATGGGCCCAGACTGGGGGGCGCGCATAGCAAGCGCGTCTGGGCCCAGCACATGCTCAGAAAAAAAAACAAAAGAAAAACCTGCGAACGGTGCAAATAGCGAATTATTTAGGCATAATCACATTGGGCCTGCATTGGGGGGTGTCATTAGCAAGGAATTCACAGCCCAGTCTGAAACCATTAGTGAAACGGTGCGTATTGGTGTTTAAATCTCCCTCCGTTTTCCTTTTAAACCACGACCGTTGGACTAGGAGCCAAGTCAAGGTCAATCTCAAGATCGTGTGGCCCAGGGGTTATCTTCAACCTCCAGCAAACCCTAAGCCATGAAAACCCTAACCATGCTTGCATCTTCAAGTGCTCTGTTCTCTCTCATTTCACCATGAATTCCCTCGACTCCAAGAGCAAAGTTGCTCTAAATTCCTCCCTCTACACAGCCATAACCATAACTCCTCCTAAAACTCAAGCAATAATGGAACCCGATAGGTATAACAGATGGAATCCACCATTAACACCTGTGATCGATTGCTCCAATTCTCACCAATCCTTGTCCTAAACTCATCTACACCTTATGCTGATCACAACATGCTATTCCATCAAGATTTTCGTGCAATATCCTAATAGCTATAAGCTTCAACAGTTCTTGCACTCCATGATCACACTCCATGAAAGCTCTCCAAACTCACCAAACTTAGTCATCTATCCTAGCTTAACCTTTCTATGCTATCAAAACCTAGCAATTATAACCAAAACATGCAATTCGAATAGAAATCCAACCTGGTATAAAATGAAGAAACAACTATGGAACTTCCTGATCCAATGCTTGCAGTGACTTGAAACTGATCCACACACCCCAACTTTGATTCTGTATGCAAAGATCCTGACTCAACCTTCTTGTATCTTGTGATTCCAACTTCTTGCACCTTGAATGATGGAACTTGTATGGCACGATCCTTGCTCAATTCATCCAAATTCTTGTGTAAATTGTGATCTATGGATGATAATGATGAAGACCAGATCAAGAAATATGAAAATTGAAGGAGATTTGATGAAGTTTTGAAAGCTTTTGCAAAATGGAGAAATGGAGTATAACTTGTGTTTGTGAGCAATGTGAAGTACCAACCCTGGCATGGAATTACTCATATCAATATATAGGTGAGGTTAGAAACTCCTAGAAGCTTGGAGAAACTTCCCTTGCACTCTTTCCTTTGGATTTGGCTTATGTATCTTCCATTACAAGTAACCATGAATAACTCCCAAAATGTGAACCAAGCTCAAAATTCTACTTTATCCAATGTTCTCAAAATGATTTTTCCATTCAAAATGACCTATAACTTTGCCCCATTTGGCCAAAATATGAAAAATCTCATTTTTAAGTCCATTTTTATTCATTAAATCCAACAATTTTGAAACCTTGTGCTATGAATCTTTCCAATCTCTCATGGTCACTTTTCTAGACTCAAAATGTCATTTGGAGCAAGTTTGATGTTGTAAAGTTTTCCATTTGAAGCTTCCTTGTATGAGTTTTGGGCATAGGCTTGAAATGACCTGTAATTCTCAAATGACCAAAATACCCTTTGCTTGCCAAGACCATAAGTAGAGTTATACAAATCATATGAATGCATACTATACCATTCTAGAAAGCTAAGACAATGAGGAACAATTCTTATGTTGACCAGAAATTCATTTGAAATCTCCTTGAGGGGTAAAAATAGCTTGGAAGTCAAGTCACTTTCACAGACAAAATTTCAGATACCTCAGATGACCTGTAACTTGCAAGGACCATAGCTTGAGTTCTATAAATCTCCTTAGTGCCTTCCACCACTCAAATTAAAGGTCTTGAGATCCTATACAAGTTTCATGTTGGCCAAGGATCCATTTGAAGCTTGCATTTTGACTTATCTTGCTTGGAAATTTGACCTAAATTAGGGGATTTTACACAGAAACCCTAATTTAGAAACTCCTCTTCTCCTTGATTTCTCTTGAATTCTTCTTAACACATTCCCCTGTCCTTATCTACATGTCAAATGATGAACCCCACATCTCTCCAATAGCCCTTAATGCCTTTCAATCAGTCAATTGACCTAGAGTTGACCCAGGGTTGACCCAGATGAAACCCTAGTTGACTGTCTTCATCCACAACTCTTGTGACTACACCAATGACTTGTCTCCTTCTCCAAATGACTTTATAAGTCCTCCAAGATGTCTAGATACTCTCCATGCTCCATTCACAGCTCACAACTTACTTATTGATCCCCAGATACCCTCAGTTAGGAGATAGATGAACTGCTTGATCCATTGACTTCTCAGCTTTCAAATTCTTTCTGATGACTTGAATGAGATTGAATCAGGATAATAACCTCTTGATAGGCCTCTAGAGATGAGAATAATGATTGGTCCCCTGTTGGATGACTTGCCATGCTATGCTATGCAGATGATCAGACTATGTACATGACTCTATATGCAAATGCTAATGATATTGAAACATAAACCAAGTGAAGAAAGGTTGGGCAAATTTTAGGGTGCAACAGTCGTACTCGACGGGATCCACGCTTGTTATCTATCTAAAGGGTGTGTTGAACTATCTACACTAAAGGCTTACGGACAAAGGAAAAAGAAAGAGAAAAAGGACTCGACAGAGCGTCGCTGCTCTGGGCCTACGTATTCCCTTGTGCAATGGGAAAGTCAGAGCAACGTAGTTCGGCTAACTATGGCTAAAAGGGGGGAAGGTTGCTCGCTAAGACATCGCGTCTTATGCCTACGTATCCTCTTCTGGTACGAGAAATCAGAGCAAACATAGTTCGGGCTGACACGACCATAGGTTGGTTCAAGTGTTTTAACCGAGTAAGGTTAACAGACAGTTCTAGCAGTTTGGTGTATGCAACTCGACCTTTGGAGACTTAGGCGTTACCGTTTGCGGTAGAACTAAGAGTTAACAACACTCTTGTTTATGAAAAGGTTTTCCTGAATTAAGGGTCCCAAAGGGACAAAAAAGATTTGAAGTTTGTTTGAAGTCTTTTAGAGAAGAAGTGTTTTTTAGCTTTTCGTTGGCAACTCGTGTTGCACTAAAGACTTGTGACTTGGGAACGAATGCGTCACATAGCATCCTACAGATGTACATTAAACACTCTAGGTAATTGAGAGGTAACCACTCAATCACCATTCCCCAAGTAGCTTAAGGCTCGTAGCGTACAACACTTGTTATTCTTTATTATGTGTCTTGAAGAAGTTTTGATATGAGAAGAGAAGACACAAACTCTAAGGGGAAACTACTCAACCTTAATGTTATCATGCAATATGCTCCTAAAGTTGGGTTTGAAAGGGAATCTATCCTATTGTTATCATGCATGGTTTAAGTCCTAATGTCTATCATAATCATCCTTAAACAAGGAGATTAGAGATCCTAAGGGAACATGGCCAAAGAAGGAAAAGAGGAAGGAAAACATGTGAATGCAAAGATGCAAACATAAAATGCACAAACAGAATGAAAGTGAGGGAGGAAAATAGTGTGGGGCAGTAGCCTCCACAAGCACATCTCGACCTCAAGCGTGCACATGAAAATGCAAGGAGATACATTGAAACAAGCGTACAAGGGTGACAGGATGTGGGATGAAATGGCCTAAACCATTTGGACATCAACCACAAAGTCACAAACTGAAGTCAAAAGAAAATGCCAAAAATAAACCTGAGCCAAAGTGAGGATGGGAGGCTATACGAGAACAACAAGGTACTCATAACATGCACTCGACCATAAGCATCACCAACATTGGGTAAAAGAAAATAGGCACGACACGAAGGAAGGTCCTCAAGGATTCATCACTTTAGGCAAGCTTCAGGTTCCTCCTAAGGAGGGACCAAACCACCTTAAATGACACTCCAAGGTCATAGGACAACAGGGAATATGGGAAAAGTGTGCCTAAGCACAACAACAAAGCAAATAAAGAAAACAAGAATACACTACTTTGAACGACAACACATAAGTGTGCACCTGAACGGAAACCGACGAGCACGTGTCGATCAAATCATGATTAAACAATCAAAACCAGTGACATATATCCAAAATATTTCACTCCTAATGCATCATAACGGTCCATGAAGGTTCGAAGTGAAACGATACCAAAACAATCATGAAAAACAGCAAAACAGGACCACTGTTACAGTGTTAATCGATTAACGCCAGGGGTTAATCGATTAATCATTGAAAAATGCTTGAAAATTTGAAAGTTTGTCACTACGAGAAAATTAGAGTTTTACGACACAAAAATTGCGACAGTTACTTGATAACTGTCGTAACTCTAATATAGAGACGCGTTTCGCGACAGTATACACCTACCATCCTTATATTTTTAAAAGATTATTAAATATTACGACTGTTATCATTAAGCCGTCCTACAAATAAATTCATGACTGTCTCAATTGCCGCCCTAAATTTTATGTCCCGACGGTAGAACAACTGTCGCCCCTTAAACCCAGTAACACAAACTATAACCAATGACGAATCTAAATAAGTCTATGTATTTTAAATAAATAAATAACTAAAATCATTTATAAAATATAATTATAGTAATAAATTAAACTTAAAACACATAAAAATGAAAATATTATATATACTCAAAATAAAACTTTAATTTTAAAAACAATTTTTATAATAAAAATTAAATTCAAAATATTATATCCAAAATTAAAATATTTAAATTAAACTATATATCAAAATTTTAAAAACAATTTTTATAATAAAAATTAAATATAAAATTAAACTATATATACTCATAATCATAATATTATAAATTATCAAATAAACAAAATAATTCAATCAAAATAGAGAAAATTTTTTTTATTAAAATAAAACTGTATTATGACTGGGAAGACGTACCGTCGTTAGTTCAGAATTGTAAAAATTTCATCTGCGACGGTGAAATCCAACCGTCGTCCTCAAAATTTCATCTTCCCGCAAATTCTTTCCACGTATTTTTCACTTCTTTTTAAGAATTTGCCGCTCACGTCCTTGGAGAAAGATGAAAACTGACCTTTTTCTCAACCGTGACGCTGTCATTGCGAATTACCGTCAAAGCAACCACCATCAATTCGAATCTTTACAGGTTTGTCTTCTCAAACCCTGAATCGGATCCAGGTTTGTCTTCTCTATTGTGCTTGTTGTTTGATTGAGTCCTTTCCTTGTTTAGGAGTTTAAACTATATTTTTGATACATTGTTTATAATTCAGAACAGGCATCATAATATACTTGCAATTTAAATCGAAATATCGAGTTGTGTTATTTTAGACTAGATCTTCTATAGAATTTTTTTGAGAAAGATATAATTGTTCATAGTAGCCAAATTAGTGTTGAGATATAAAAATGCTAAAGTGAGAATCACTGAATTCAACTACATCACAATGTTGAAATAACGCCTTCCTTGGTTATCCCAAACTCCCTGTATATTTTTCATCCTGGAGCATTAAGTAGTAAGCTCCACAAAACAAAACACTGCCAATTCATGTGGTGTGATATTGAGCCTGATGAAAAACGAATGGATATGGATTCAGCAGTTGCAGATGATGATAATGAACGTTCTGCAGAGAATTTTGGTAGAAAAGAGGTTATTGGCTCTGGTTCATTAGCTCACCCAGATTTACCAATTCCTGTAAAAGATAACGGAGATCTGAAAACATGTGATTTTAATCTTGAAAGAAAGAAGTCTGTAGTTGCTGCGGAGTTGGATGTGGGCAATGCTAATCCATCCCCAGTTGCTTGTGGATCTGATGTGAATGTAAAACTGGACGTTGATTTAAATGAGGGATACCCTGTTGAGGATGTAGTCTAGGGTGATATTGTTAGACCAGAAGAACCTATTAGTTCATCTGCAGTTCATGCTCCTTGCCCTTTGCCTTTTTTGATTCCGTCCCTCTCTGGGGCCTTCCATGCTTCAATTACAGTGGCTTCTGCTGCCAAAGGACCGGTTGTTCCGCCAGAAAATCCATTGCGAAGTAAGGGGGAACTTGGATGGAAAGGGTCAGCTGCTACAAGTACATTCCGGCCAGCTGAACCTAGGAAAAATGCTGAGATGCCATCAAATACTGTTGATATTCCATCGGTTGACGCCACTTCAGTCAAACCAGACCGCACTCCCTTAGATTTTGATTTAAATGTGGCAGATGAAATCAGTTTTGAGGATGTTGCTTATCGAGGTTCCTTAGAGTCTGGTGCTCGTGACCGCAGCTCTGTGGGATTTGATCTTGATCTAAACAGGTTGGACGAGACTCCTGAAATTGGATCTTTCTCTATGGTTAAAATGGATATTCCTTTACCAAGTAAACAACCTTCATTGTCCACTGGGTTATCTAATGGTGGAAGTGTCTCAAGAGACTTCGATTTAAATAATGGGCCAGGCCTTGATGAAGTTAGCACTGAAATCCCCACTCGTACTCTGCAGATGAAAAGTACTATCCCATTTTCAAGTTCTGTTCATGGCACCAGAACAAATAACACAGAATTTGGGAATTATTCTTCATGATTTCCTCCCGACAATTCGTATTCTGCAATTACTGTCCCACCACTTCTGACTGGTAGGGGGGAGCAAAGTTATGTTGGCGGTTCTGGGGCACAGCAGATCTTAGGTTCAACAGGTAGCACACCTTTTTGTCCTGAAATGTACAGAGGGCCAATGCTCTCATCCTCCCCAGCTGTTGCATATCCACCTTCCACGCCCTTTCCATATCCAGGATTTCCATTTGAAACTAATTTTCCGTTATCTTCAAATGCTTTTTCTGGCTGTTCAACACCGTTTATGGATTCAACAACTGTGGGCGGACTTTGCTTTCCTATGATGCCCTCGCAGCCTATTGGGCCTGGTGTTGTTGTCTCATCCACAGATCCCCATCCCTATGGTCTTCCAGGTGGTACAAGTAACGTAATTCCCGACAACAGAAAATGGGGTAGTCAGAGTCTGGATCTTAATTCAGGCCCTGGTGTTACAGATACTGAGCGCAGAGATGGCAGGCTACCTTCAGGATTGAGACAGATGCCTGTTCCAAGTCAACAACAGGCCTTGATGGAGGATAACTTGAAGATGTTTCAGATGGCCGGTGCATTAAAAAGAAAGGAACCTGATGGTGGTTGGGATGGAACTGATAGATTCAGTTACAAACATCCAGTGTGCCTAGCATAGCATAGCCATAGTTTCTTGTATAGGCAGCACCAATCCAATCCATGATCCCCGTTTCAGCTTCTTGAGTTGCAACTTTTTCCTTGTTGATCGAACCAACACAAGGCTTTTGAATGCCAAACTTTGGAGCCACAATCTTATAGGCCTTACATGGTATATGCCAGAAAATAATCTCAGGAACCCTGCCATACAAAACATATTGTTACCAAGATAACAAAATAAGAAAGAAACTTCTATCACCTATTTTCAACATATTTTACTTCACAAACTTAAATAACAAACAAGGGATAATGAAGCCATTCTGCAGAAACCATTCTTGCCGGCGAAGTTGCTTGATCCCAATACAAACTTGCATTTGCAATCATAATCTTGTTAGCCGTAATGACATCTCCAAGATATATCAGTTTTTAAGGATTTAAAAAGCAATCACAGTTGGGAAGGTTTTCTCGATTTCGTTCGGTAGAGGTGTCACGACATAGATTGGGGTTGTTGTGAATTAATATAAAGATGGTTATAACGGTATCAGTATTGTCGGCAACTGTCAATATAGTTTCGTCGCTGCCATTTTTGCGGCCGCACACTGTTTTTTAAAATCTTGTCATTATCTGGTAATCACGTTGAATGAATTCCATGGATAGAATGTGTAGAAAGAAATAATAATAAAAATCCATGTGGTTATTATTAATTTTGATGTTAGTTTATTTTTGTCTGTTAATTGCAGGTGCTTATTCCATTTATGATGGACCTGCTCTTTCACACGGTCCTTATCTTTGAACTGTGACACTGTTCTTTTCCTCAATTATTCTTCTTTCAATCAAAGCTTATGTTTCTCTGTAAATTCCCAAATTGAAGCTGAAGCTTTAGTAGCTTCTTTAAAAAGGCAAATACTTCATTTGAAGAAATCATGGGGAAATGCGGTCTTATTTCTTTCGTCTATTGTTTTTGCCTGGCCATACTATTGTTGCTTACAAAACCGGTTGTAGAGAATTGAGAAAGCTCTTATTTCATCGCGTTCACCCTGAATCTCTAAGTTTGGAATTGTTATATTCAGTTTTTGTAATTTCTCAGGCTGGTTTATATGTTGCTTCATTGGTTTAACTTGTTTTCAATATAAAACTGTTGTGATATTACAAGCTAGCTTAAAGAAAATTTCTGAAATTGTCAAAACTTTTTCTTGGTGGCTCATACAAGTTAAAGCCACATAAGTTTATTTATGCTTTTTTAACACATTTATGTTTTACTTAAATAGGCCATATCATGTAAGTATACTTTTTGCGGCTATCCAAAGGTCCCACGTTCTCCTACTTCTTCCAGAGGCATAACTTCTTTAAGTGACAGTGAAATAAGGCGGAGACCTTTTGGGACTTCTCGTGACAAAGAATTACTGGCCAGATTACTTGAAGACTCACACAACTTTTTCGTTACATGTCAATGACTTCCTCTTCATTTCAAGCTCAGCTTGCCTGGTTCACCTTCACATACTTTGTCATCAACATCTTGTATTACACTAAATTCTAGTTACTACACTTTATCTACGGATGGAGGGTTGGAAAAATAGTGTTATAACTATTATTGTAGTATTCAAAAAAATGGTAATGTATTTTCACATTTTGCTACATTATAGCACTATAGCACACCACTAAAGCCGATATTGAACAACACTCACCATTGTTAACTGAAGTTATTACTGAACCTATTACCATTTATACTGACTATCCAGGAAATGAGGCGTCATGCAGGGCGTATGGGTTTCTTATGTGAGAACAAAGTTCTCTCATGGTCAAAAGATGATTTTAGCTTTTCATATGCAGTAAAACTTCTGATTATTTTTTTTACTCTTATCTTTGTAGCTTCTTAAGTGGTTGAAAGATTATATCTTATTAGCTTTTTACCAATGTTACCTGCACTTAGGTCTCCTTAAGTCATATAAACTGAGGTGTTCTCTTAGAATCTGCATTTGCGCATGATTTTGATCAAAGAGAGATGTTCTACATATATCTTTCTCTTGGAGATTTTCAAAATAAAAATAATAAGGTTTGTACACTAACTCTAAACATGGAGTGTGTTTTAAATTGTTTTTTTTAATTCTCACTTCTAATCTTACTTGATATTTAGGTACTCAAAAAGGAAATAATATTCATCAATTGGTCTTAAGGCTGCCCGTGTCTTTAGGTACTCCTGAAATTCTTTTTCTGAACGCTATGATCATGAGAGTGCTGAATGTAGCCTGAATGCTACTTCTGTACCTGCAAAACAAAAGTGGGAAAAAGGTCGCCCGACCCCCCAGGGAAAAATAAATGCCGGGGTCTCTGACACTCGCCGTTCATTGTTGTGCCCCTTAAGATGGAACTTGAGTCACGAGGTTGCCTTGATCCCCTGTCAAAAATAAATTCTATGCAATGCAGATGCTAGAACACTGTAATGAAACGTGAACCAGATAAAGAAAAGGTTTGTCAAATTTTGGGGTACAACAGCTGCCCCTATTCAAGCGACTTGGACCTGAATGAGTGAAAAGCGAACGACTTTCAAACAACCAAGGTAAAAGGTGGTTGAATGCCGAAGAACCCGGAAATTTGTCAACCGTGGGAAATAAAGCTGCGACAACAATCCGACGATAACTGTACTGGTCTCAAAAATACTCCGCTGGGGAAATACGAAACAACGTCAAGGATAACACTATGGTCTGGATACCGCTTTAGCTAGAAGTGACATTTTATGCCAGAGTCTGGATACTCAAAGGAAATAAACTGGAGCCTGGATGCTCAGAGGAATAAACTGGAGCCTGGATGCTAAAGGAAACTTTGAGCCTGGATGCTCGGGGTGACTGGAGCCTGGATACTCGGCAATAAGTCTGAGTCTGAATGCTTGGTGATAACTCTGAGTCTGGATACTCGATAATCGGAACCTGGATGCTCGGTAACCGCCTGAGTCCGGACGCTCAGTAATCGGAGCCTGGACGCTCAAAATAAATCGGAGCCTGGACGCTCGATGCAGATGATCTGAGTCTGGATACTTGGTAAACGGAGCCTGAACGCTCGATGCGCTTCGGAGCCTGGATGCTCAATGCAAACCTGAGTCTGGACACTCGGTGGCAAATTTGAGCCTGGATACTCAGTAATCGGAGCTTGGACGCTCGAAGTGATTGGCGATATATTCATCAAGATCTGGATATCCTACGAGTTCAAGTCGAACGACGTTACTGGGAAACGATGTGAGCTGCGGTCTGGGTACCACACGAGCTGAGAGAAATCATTAGGTGTCGAGGTCTGGATACCACATGGCGACTGAAGATAATAACAATTACCGTGATCTGGATATCATGGAGCATAGGATGAACTAACACGGTCTGGATACCCTATCTGCCTTTGTTGGAGTCTGGATACTCAACGGAATGAGCGTACACCATGGTCTGGATACCTTAGGGCACAAAGGCACAAATGCACCTATCGTGATCTGGACATCACTAGGAAACTCAATCGGAGTCCGCATACTTGACGGACGAAGCAATTCGGTAACCATCATGGTCTAGATACCATTCGAACAAAGATGACCAACTGTCGGGGAAAATAATAAGTCGGGTCTGGATACCACACGGGCTGACGGAAACATATCACATTGTCATGGCCTGGACACCACATGGTGCTAAAGGCGAAATCATCAACCGATGTTCAATGACGCCGCCAGGGAGGAACGTAAGCCAGGTTTGGATACCATGCGGGCTAACGATAAATTTTATGGTCTGGATACCATTCTTCAAGTTGCTACGGTGTAGATACTATATCGGTGCAAATATCAATCAATCATCTGTTGGAGACATTCCTGTAAGCAAATAGGTAACAACCTGGTCCATGTTTCACATGCAAATGTTTTAAAAATGGCGTGATGCTCCACACAAGGTGGAAATGCTACGCGTTTTTAGGTTGATGCTATGCGTGCGTGCAGATGCACCGGAACTGACACAACAAAATAAATGCTAAGGATACAGAAATCATCCTGGCAGGGAAAGGAGATAACCCTGCAGGGGATAGTTACTCATGCCAATAGCGATTGGGCTTTCCCCTGCCAGCTTCTCAACTAGGGATAAAATTCGTACAAGAACGAGGGAATCAACTCTGCTGGAGACCTCAGTCTGTGCTACTGAAAGCTACATACCTATCAATGAACTAACAAGGGGCGAAGAGCATCGGGCCACTGCTGGGGGAAACTCTGCATCTACTCTGTGGGGTACACCCGAACCTCGATTCGTTGGGGAGTAAGCGCATACTTGTACTCTACAGGGATTAAATGCGCACTGGAAAACTACCGGGGGGCAAACGGACATACCGCGTACAAATCTACTGGGATAGAGACACATTTCGACTGCTGGAGAACCCCACTGCCCGGGAAATAGACGGATCCATTCGTATCTTCCTGGAAATTTGCCCCACGGGTAACAATCTACAAGTGACAAAGCAAATAGGACGTCCTATACAACAGGGCTATCTTGGTCATCATCCGTGACATTATTCAATTAATATCAAAGTTTTAACAACTATCGGCCAAGGTCTACAAGTTTATGTATGCAAGTTCATCAAAAACAACAGGCGTTTTTCACAAACAAAACAGTAAAAGTTAAAACAAGGCACACAGACAAGTACTGAATAGCATATGTTTATTGATGGATGGCTTGTAAATAGGCGAAGTTTTACAATCGATGAAACTCCTGAAAAGAGGAAGATGCGCAAAAATACAGATATGCATAAAGGAGAATACAAAAGTGGTGCACACTGTCGCTTCCGCGAAAATAAGGTGTCGGCAAAACAGAAGAGTCGCCACCTTATTTATCCCTCAGAGCGGGAAAGGAAACGATCGGAAAAACCTGACGAAAAAGGGTAAGACAAGGTCATCGCAACCGTTGTCTGGGTTCGGGAGTCGGTTACGCAAGGGGAAGGTATTAGCACCCCTCACGTCCGTCGTACTCGACGGGATCCACGCTTGTTGTGTTTACTGGAAGAGTTGGTTTATCTATCTACCTATCAAGGCTGGCTTAAACAGAAAAGAAAAATGACTCGGCAAAGCGTCGCACTTTATGCCTACGTATTCTCATCAGAGAATGAGAAATCAGAGTCAACGTAGTTCGACCTACTACGGGTTACGGGGAAGGTAGCTCGCCAATACATCAGTATTGTGCCTACATACTCTCAACAGGTATGAGAGATCAGAGCTTACGTAGTTCGAGACACTACGCGTCACGGGGATTCAGATTCATCTGTTTTATTGAGTAGGGTTAAACAACAGTTCCAACAGTTAGGGACAAAGCCTGTTTGCGTTGGCGCTGAAGTTTAACGACACTCTTTTCTTCAGAAAAGCTTCCTTTGAATTATGGGCCCACGGGGCAAAAAGGTTTGAAGTTTGTTTTCTGTCTTTTACGAAAGAACTGTCTTTTATTGTGTTTGCAATTTCACTCGCACTAGAGACTATGACCTGAGATTGAATGCGTCGCATGTCACCCAAAGGGTGCCATACTAAACATCCAGACTGTTGAAAAGAAGCTCTCCAACAATCCTTTTTCAGATAGCTTAAGGCTCGTAATGTACGAAAGAAATCATTCATGATTACTGTATCTTAAGCTGTTTTGAGATGAGAAGAGAACAAGCTCAACTAAAGGGAGACTATAAAGTCCTACTGTTGTCATGCCAAGGATTCATCCTATGGTTGAAGTTTGAAACAGGGAACTCCTAGAAGTTATCATGCATAAGTTTCAACCTAAAGTTCTATCATCACTTCCTTATCAAAGGAAATGAGAGTCCTAAGGGATCATGTCAATGATACACAGAAACAGATAAAGCATCAGCTTAAACAGTAAACAGTAATACAGTAAAATGCATGCAATGCAAGTGAGGGAGGAAATGTGTGTGGGGCAGCAGCCTCCACAAGCTCATCTCAACCTCAAGCCAGAATGAATAACAGTAATCATACTGAAGAATAACAAGCTATCAAGCAAAAATAGAATAACAACTGTAATCATACAGAAGAAATAAACTTATGCTACCAAGCAAAACAAACCACATGGGCAAGGGAGCTGGGCTCTACCGAATACCCGCAAGCAAAGCCATACAGTAACAATACAAGCAGAGGGAGCAACTCAACCTCTAGTGCAATCATGCTCCTAGATTAAACCTAGTCTAGATATGGACTTATTTTAATGCATCAAGCAAGTCAAACAAGGCACATCAATACAGAAAAGAAGGCAGACAAGAAAGCAGATCAACTCCTCTCTCAACTCCAAGCTTCAGCTCTTCTAACAGCAACTCAGTCTTCAGACCTCCATCACTCTTGACAAATATCAATTTGCTTCTCCAGGTTTCAACCTTTCAACACAAGTTTCAACTTATACTCTTTCTCCAAGCTTCAGCTCCTCAATCAGTTCCACCTTCAGGCTTCACTCTTAACCACAAGTATCAACTTTATTCCTTCAGGATCTCCAAGCATCAATGTAAGTATCAACTTATCTTTTGTTCTTCAAGCTTCAGCTCTTCAGTCAATCTCAATTGAATCCTCCTCATAAGTATCAACTTAGTCTTCAAGCTCTCAAGCTCTCTTTGCTTTACCAGTCTTAACTTGGTCTTCTCTTCCTACAAGCTTCAGCTTCTCAGAGTAACCTTTAATCACTTAGAAGTGTCAACTTCATCCTTCAGTCTTTAAGCCTCAACTCTTCATTCAGTCTTTACTGGATCTTCATTGGGTCTTCATTAGGTCTTCAAGTATCAACTTGCTCTCCTTTCTCTTCAAGCCTCAGCTGCAATGGCAATACTCAAGGAATCATCCTCTTCCACACTCTTCAGTGAAGTCTTCATCTTCAAACTCAAGCCCAACATCTCTCAAGATACTCAAACCTGGAGAAATCACTTAACTGGATAAGCTAGGATATTAAACTGCTTATTGACCACCAAAGGTGACCTATAAGGGTTTAACATCAAAGGAATGGTTCCCTCAAAAGTTCTACTTCCTAGGTACCATCACTTATCCCTCCAAAGGAGGGAGGTGAATACCATGGAAGGACTTTGAATCATGGGGAAGAATGGAGGTGAAAGATACCATCCATGTTTAAGAAAGAAATTGACTAGGTCTAAGCTCTACTTAATTCCTAACCCTAAAACAACAACAAAACAAACAAGTTCTCAAGCTCTCAAGCTCCTTCTCCAATCTCCAAGTCTTCTACTATGCTCCTCCATGCTCCTCAAAGCAAGACCAAGCCCACCAAGCCAAGCAAAAACCCACAAAGCAAGGAAAAACAAAATACAAGCCCACAAGGGCAACACAAGCAACAATAAACTACAAAAATCAATTAAAAATAGTATACTACTATATTAAAATCTAATATAATTTCTAGGGGATCCTATATATCTACCCTTAATACCCTATATGTCCCAATATCTAACTTGACCTAGAAACCCAAAATTCTAGTGTTATTGTGGACCTATGTTAAGGATTGACCTAATTCTATACAACCTAAAGTCATATAATCAAAACTAATCAAAACTTAATCACAAAATTATGGAATAAATCCAGAGGGTAGCTAAAGTCCTAATCTAACTATCCTAAAAAGAATGGCCTAAAAATTCAAGGGGAACTAGCTAAACAAAATTCTACAAATCTATGCATCAACATAAAAGGAATTAAAATGCTATTAAAAGAGAAAATACACAAAACATATTAAAAATGCATGAAATGAAAATATTTTGATTTTATAATTTTCTAGACATTAACATGAAATAGGAGAAAAAATCCCCATGCAAAAATCATCATTTTTATATTTAATATGATTTTTCAAAGATTAAAATAAAATGGAGAAAAAGAAATTAAAATGGGAAAACATTGGTGCAGATAGCAATTATATTCAGTTCAAAATGCAGATGGGCTTGAAATGGGGGTTCAGAAAGCAATGCGCGCCAGGCCCAAGATTCAATCAGAAAATCAATTTAGAAATTATAAAGAAAAAGGAAAAGACACGGTGCATTTAGCAAGGAAATTCAGTTCAAAATCCCAATGGGCCATGAAAGGGGGTGGGGATATCAATCAGTCCACTTAAGCCCAAAACCTCAGTTTAATGAAACGCCGCATTTAAGCTCTTCAGAACTTCCCTCTTCAAACGTGAGATTAAATCTCAGCCTTTAGATCCACGCCCAGTCAATGGGTCCACTCTTCATCCAACGGCCATGTCTTTATCTTCTTCCTCCAGCCAGGGTTTGAATGGAGAAGCCATGGAAACAGAGCTCCATAGCTCAAGCTTCTCCTAATTCGTATCACCTCAATTCTCAACCAAAATCCATGGTTCAAAACCCTAATCCATTCTAAATTCCATGCTGATCACAACCATGGCCTTAAAATCAATTGAAATGCCCTAAATCTCTGAACCCGATCCAAGATCAAAAATATGCTTAAACTTCAGCTTCAACAATTCTTGAAATTGATTACCTCAGAATGATCACCACCTCACACTGGTTAAATCTTGCTATTAAACTCATGTTATGCTTCACTATATCTCGTGTTCTTGATCAAAACAAAAATGGTGTCACTAACTCAAACTTCACCAATTGATCTCAAACTTCCCAGAATCCATCTCCTACTTGTCTCTAACCATTCTAACCTAACAATTCTAACTAATTATGCTTAAATTATGGTGTAGAAGAAAAGTTACAAACCTGTCAAATCTTGAACACCAGATAGGTCAAAGCTCCACTTCAACCTCTCAAACTCTTCAGAAACTTTCCTTGATTGATGATAAAGCTTCTGTTTGCAAAAGATTTGATCAAGAAAGCTTGAATATCCAAATCCGATTGTGACTTGCAACCTCCAAAATCCAAAAGCTATCTCCTCAATTCTTCATGATCTTGCCCTCAATTTGGTATGCACACATTCAGTATGATCAATGGAAGGTGTTGGGATTGAAAGAAGCAATGGAAATGGTGTGGAAAGTAGAGTTTGATTTCAACTTGCAATGGAAGAAATTGAAATGGCTATCTCACTCTCCTCTCTAATCTCTCACCAACCTTGCATCTGAGCAAGTTCTAATCACTATATAGGATGGTTCAGACCCATCTAGAACCTTCTGGAATCATCCAATGAGAATTTGGGATTCTCATGCCATGAGTTTTTGATTTCCATCCATCTCATGTACCATCTCATGCTATGCCTCTTGCAGCCCTTGTATCTGACTTGAAAATCTCCTTAGATGAGATATATGAGGTGTTAAGATACTTAGCTAGCTTGTACATTGGTTTCCCTTGTGTTTTGCATTTGTACCTTAATATGCAAGCAACCATTTTCCAAAGCAAGTCTATGATTTGAACCTCAAATCAAAAATGTGGCTGAACCATTGTTTCTAAAATGATTTTTGAGTCAAAATAACCTATTACATGCCATGGTTTGGATGTGTAGCTTGGAAATTTCAATTTCCAACTTTGACTTATTTAACTTATGCCTCCATTTTAGGTCATTTTTACCATATTTTGCTACAAGCCTTTTCAACATATCATGAACTCCTTACTAGCCTTAAAACATCATTTTAAGCAAGTTTGATGTTGAAGATTTTTCCATTTGAAGCTTGGAAGTAGGAGTTATGGCCTTATGCTTGAAATGACCTATAATCTCCAAATGACCAAAATGCCCTTGACTTGTCAAAGCCATAACTTGAGTTCTACAAATCCTATCAAGGACTTCTAGTACTCTCTAGAAAGATAAGAAGATGAGGAACAACATTCATGTTGACCAAAAGTTCATAGGAATCATCCTTCTTGGGCAAACGTTGGATGCAAGTTGGGTGACTTTCAAGGCCCCAGATTCACATACCTCAGATGACCTGTAACTTGTCAAAGTCATAACGTGAGCTCTACAAATCCTATCAAGGACTTCTAGTACTCAAATTAAAGCTAAGAGAAAGCTTTACAACATTCATGTTGGGGGTAAGATGAGATGACAATCACATCCTGAGCTAAACTGCCTTGAAGATAGGGGTCAAACTAGGGGATTTTACACTGTCAAGCCTTAGAAACCCTAGCTTGAAACTTCTCAAACTCTTCAATCATGATGAGTTGATCTTGGAATCATCCTTATAGTATCTCAATGCATCAATCCATGATCACATGGCTCTTGGATTAGGTCTCAACCCTCTCCAAATCATCAGTTGACCTAGGGTTGACCCAGTCAAACCCTAATTATGCCATTCATGGCTGAGTCTTCTTAAACTTGCACAATGACCTCTCTAGGCTTCATGATGGCTTTCAAGACATCTCATAAGCTCTCTCAAAGCTTCAAGTCCATCCTCATAGCTTCAGAATCATCTGAGGAGCCCCCACAACTCTCAAGTTAGGAGGCACACAACCTTGGTTTCAACCAATCTCTCTGAGGATCCTCTAACTTCTCTGACAAAGATATCAACCCTTGAACACTTGAATAACCTTCTTGGATAGCTTCAAAGTCTTAATTGGTACTCATAACTCTTGATCTCTTGCATACATGTCAATGAAATGCAAGTGATAATGCTAATGTGAATGAGATGAAACACAAGCTAGGTAAAGAAATGTTGGTCAAATTTTGGGGTGCAACACACACTAAATAAGATGTACCCAATGTCGGCAATGTGGCACAGACAAACACCATGAGTTGATTCCTCTATGACTCGCCTGACCTCGAAACTTTCCCGATGCTCATTCTTCAGAAGAGATTGATTCGGATAAACAACCCTCAGGTTCTTCCAGTCCACTAAGCAATGAAATCATACGCAGACCGCAGTTATTTGCTTTTTAATCCCTAACTTTTGCCTGAATCGCCCTTTGCGGGTTTTCAATTCATCGGGATACCCATTTTTGCCAAAGTCGCCTTTTCAGGTTTTCGACTTTGCGGGTTTACATTTTTTTCATTTTTTTATCCCTAATTTTTCCCGAACCTTATTCCTTTTTTATGGTTCGCCGGGATGCCCTATTTTTGCATGGATTTCTTTTTATTCTAGCGGGTCATTTTAGGCAAAGTATTTTTTAACTGCGTCTGCGTTCACAGGGGATGTGAAGTCTTCACCATCCATCGTGGATAACAACAAGGCCCCTCCCGAGAAGACCTTTCGCACAACATATGTACCTTCATAATTAGGAGTCCACTTGCCCCTCCGATCCGAGTGTGGTGGGAGAATCTTCTTCAACACAAGATCGCCCGTCTGAAAGCTTCGAGGGCGCACCTTCTTATCATAAGCTTTCTTCATCCGGCTCTGATACAACCGACCGTATGCGATGGATGCCAGCCTCTTCTCATCCATTAGGCTAAACTCATTCAATCTATTCTTTATCCATTCTGCCTCATCGAGCTTCGCGTCGACCAAAACTCTTAAAGAAGTAATCTCAACTTCCAATGGTAGGATATCTTCCATATCATACACTAGCGAGAAAGGAGTTGCCCCGGTTGATGTGCGTACCGTTGTACGATAACCATGCAAGGAAAATGGCAACATCTCATGCCAATACTTGTAAGTGACAACTATCTTTTGCACTATCTTCTTAATGTTCTTGTTGGCCGCTTCGACATCGCCATTCATCTTCGGCCGATATGGCGATGAGTTGTGATGTTCAATATTGAAGTTCTGGCATAACTCCTCCATCAACTTATTGTTCAGGTTCGAACCATTGTCAGTAATGATTCGCTCGGGAACTCCATATCTGCAGATGATGTCCCTCTTTATGAATCTCGCCACTACTTTTTTGGTCACATTAGCATACGAGGCTTCCTCCACCCACTTGGTGAAGTAGTCGATAGCTACCAAAATAAAGCGGTGTCCGTTAGAAGCAGTGGGCTCGATCTTACCAATCATATCGATTCCCCACATGGAGAACGGCCAAGGGGATG
The DNA here is from genome assembly GCA_963859935.3 of Lathyrus sativus. NCBI lineage: Eukaryota > Viridiplantae > Streptophyta > Magnoliopsida > Fabales > Fabaceae > Lathyrus > Lathyrus sativus. Next base: position 322,109,673 of record OZ012737.1, on the reverse strand, counting down.
ACATAACATTCAACGGACACGGCGACACATGAATCTTATCTGCATAAATCTGGCATTTATGGCATTTCTTCGCGAATTTGAAACAATCGGACTCCATTGTTAGCCAATAATACCCTGCTCGTAGTATCTTCCGAGTCATGGCATGTCCGCCGACATGCGTGCCAAAAGTACCTTCGTGGACCTCTTCCATGAGCAAGCTTGCTTCTTTTTCGTCCACACACCTGAGTAATACTAGATCATGATTCCTTCTGTAGAGAACCCCATCCGAGTTGAGATAAAAGTTGTCAGACAACCTCCTAAGAGTCTTCTGATCCCAGGTCGACGCCCCTGGCGAATACTCTTGGTTCTTAAGGAAATTCTGGATGTCATAAAACCATGGCTTACCATCGGAAGCCTTATCAATGGCAAATACGAAAGCGGGCCTATCGAGGCGAGAGATGACAATCCTCAGAGCTCCATTCCAAAAATTGACCTTGTACATTGAAGATAGTGTTGCCAGAGCGTCTGCCATTTGATTCTATGCTCTTGGCACATGGTGGAAGTCTATACGGTCAAAAAATGGTAACAATCTTCTTGCATAATCCTTGTAAGGAATCAAATTGGGTTGACGAGTTTCCCATTCTCCTTCGATCTGATTAACAACTAGCGCTGAGTCGCCATATACATCGAGATTCTTGATTCTCAAATCAATAGCTTCTTCCAAACCCATGATACAAGCTTCATACTCGGCTTCATTATTGGTGACAGGAAAAGTTAATCTGGCGGTGAAGGGGATATGAGTTCCGTGAGGGGTCCGTGATAATCGCCCCAATTCCACTGTCGTATGAATTAAATGCGCCATCAAATATCATTTGCCATTGCGAAGCCCTCTCAGAACCTTCACTGGGTAATGGCTCCTCACAGTCTTTCATCTTCAAGTACATAATATCCTCATCAGGAAATTCAAACTTCATTGGCTGGTAGTCATCAATCGGCTGCTCAGCAAGGTATTCTGACAGAACACTCCCTTTAATGGCTTTCTGGGAAACATACTGGATATCGTACTCTGTCAGTACCATCTGCCACCTGGAAATCTTCCCTGAAAGTGCCTGCTTCTCAAAGACATATTTAATCGGATCCATCTTCGAAATTAGCATGGTTGTATGATTGAGCATGTACTATCTTAAACGTTTGGCCGCCCAGGCGAGTGCACAACACGTTTTCTCAAGCATGGAGTAACGGGACTCACAATCTGTGAACTTTTTACTCAGGTAATAAATCGCATGCTCCTTTCTTCCTGTTTCGTCGTGTTGACCGAGAACACAACCCATACTATTCTCAAGAACCGTTAAATACATGATTAATGGTCTTCCCGCCACCAGGGGTATTAGTATCGAAGGCTCCTGCAAATACTCCTTTATTTTATCGAATGCTCTTTGACAATTTTCATTCCAGACAACCGCCTGATCTTTCTTTAGCAATTTGAACATTGGTTCACATGTGGCTGTTAGATGAGATATGAACCGAGCGATGTAGTTCAACCTCCCTAAGAAACCACAAACCTCTCTTTCCGTCTTCGGCGCTGGCATTTCCTGAATAGCTCTTATTTTCGCATGATCGACCTCGATTCCTCTTTCACTGACGATAAACCCAAATAACTTTCCGGACCGGACACCGAAAGTGCATTTGTTTGGATTCAGCCTCAGTTTGAACTTCCTCAACCTCTCAAACAGTTTCAACAAGTTGACTAGATGCCCCTCCTCCATTTGGGATTTTGCAATCATATCATCAACATAAACCTCGATATCGTGGTGAATCATATCATGAAACAAAGTCACCATTGCCCGCTGGTAAGTTGCCCCTGCATTTTTCAACCTAAATGGAAGTACCTTATAACAAAACGTCCCCCACGGCGTAATGAATGTTGTTTTCTCCATGTCTTCCGGTGCCATTTTTATCTGATTATAACCAGAGAAGCCATCCATGAAGGAAAACACAGAAAATTGAGCAGTATTGTCGACCAACACGTCAATGTGAGGGAGCGGGAAATCATCCTTCGGGCTCGCCCTATTCAAATCTCTGTAATCAACGCACATCCGTACCTTACCGTCTTTCTTTGGTACAGGTACAATGTTGGCAACCCACGGAGGGTAAGTTGTCACGGCTAAAAATCCTCCATCAAACTGCTTCTGGACTTCTTCTTTGATTTTCATAGCCATGTCTGGTCTAGTTCTCCTAAGTTTCTGCTTGACTGGCGGACACTCTTCACGGAGTGGCAAACGATGAACCACAATGTCAGTATCAAGTCCGGGCATATCTTCGTATGTCCAAGCAAAGATGTCACTATACTCTCGAAGCTTCTCGATCAGTCTTTGCTTAACATCATCTTGCAGTGCAGCCCCTATTCTGACATTTCTGACAACCTCTTCGGAACCCAAATTGATAATCTCAATCTCTTCTTGATGTGGCAGAATGAGTCTCTCTTCTTGTTTCAAAATTCTAGCCAACTCCTCGGGCAAATCTCCATCCTCATCAATATCTTCTTCAGCTTGAAATACCGGTTTGTCAAAGTCGAAGCGAGTCATAGAAAATTCTGAATGGGTGTCATCTGTAATGATGCGGGTCCTGCAATGAAAATGGTTAAATGCTTCAAATGATATTCAAACAGACACATTGCCATTTTATTGTTGAAAACAAAAATAAGAAAAACAAGGATCACAACATTTGAATGGAAAAACGCCCTTTGATTAACTGATTAAACATTGTTCAAACATAAATAAGTAAACCCTGACATAACAAACCGCTATGCTCCAGGTAGAACATAGGGTTGTACAATAATCAAGAAAACAAAGCATTACTGTTCATTGGTCACTTGGACAAATTCCTCAATGGACCAGTTGCGCAGATTCTGTCTCGGAACGCAAGGCTTGATCCAAGCATCCATATCACAGTCACTATCCCCAGCTTCATCATTAGACACGACATTGATCTACTCGTAGAAGACACCCACACTAGTGAACCTGACCGGCCCCTTGAACTTTGGCGTGCTCTGTGAAGACGACAGGCGGTATCCCAGACCGAATTTATCTTGCTTCTGAGGTATTTCTAACACCTGCCCCCAGCCTTGAGCCGTACCAGCTTGCACCACGGCCTGCGCTTTTTTGAAAGAAGACATTGCCACCTCAGGCTCTTTCCTCACAACTGGAGACTTATCCTTCAACTGAACAGTTTCAAAAGCTTGACATAAAGTCTCATGAGTTTCCCCATCTACCTCGACATACTTGAAAGAAGATAAGTTGCTGGCCATTATGTCTTCTTCGCCACACACTGTCACGATGCTGCCACTGATCATATATTTCAGCTTCTGATGTAGGGTTGATGTAACGGCCCCAGCTGAATGGATCCATGGTCTGCCCAACAAACAACTATAGGCAGGTTGAATTTCCATGATATAGAATACTGTGTCAAAAACTTCCGGGCCTACTTGGATAGGCAGATCATCTCACCAAAGACGGATCTCGGGGTCCCATCAAAAGCGCGTACAACCAAATCACTTGGTGTACACTTAATGCCCCTAGTGTCAAGCTTCATAACTGCCTTCTTCGGCAGCACATTCAAGGATGACCCTATATCAACAAGGACATGCGACATCACCACTCCTCTACACTCGATGGAAATGTGCAGCGCACTATTATGGTTTCTGCCCCTTGGCGTCAAGTCTAAATCTATAAACCCCATACCATTTCCTGCTTTCACATGCCTAACCACTCCTTCGAGCTGGTTCACCGATATTTCTTGGGGCACAAAAGCGGTACTCAACACTTTCATCAACGCGTTCCTATGCGCTTCTGAACTCAGCAACAATGACAATATCGAAATTTTAGAAGGAGTCTACTGTAAGTGGTCGACTATCTTATAGTCACTCTTCCATATCAGTCTTATGACTTCCTCCACATCATTCTCCACAGATTCCTTCTCACCAGCCTGAGAAGTTTCTTCTATCACCACCTTACCTTTCCCTTTGTCTACTCTTTCAACCACCACCTCGGGCGACGGGAAGACCCTCCCGCTTCGGGTAATCGCCCCTGCTCCTACAACATTATCCGCTGATTCAACAGGAAAACTCTTCAAATCTATCTTCTGACCATTACAGTACACTTAGGCTCTGTAGTTCCACGGAATAGCTTTGGTGCTTTCATATGGCACATGTCCTGCTTTGGTAATAGTGATCGTAGGCGGCCTAGAAGGCGCTGAGATGGTTATAGTCTTATATGGGATCGAGATCGTAGCAACCCCATCCCTCTCAATAGGCATCTTCTCGATAGTCCGGTCAAACTGCAACATCCCTTCGTCCATCATGCCCTGCATACCCCTTCTCAAATCATCGCATCCCTTGGGATGGCTCAAACAATCCACACAGTCTTTATCACAGCCCGGGAATACACCCCCACCTAACAGCTTGTCCGTCACAAACTTTAAAGGTGTCTTCAGCTTATTCACATCCATTATCAGATCTAGATTTTCTTCTACCAGAATAGCACCAACCCTAGCCGGCCCGTGGTTTAGCATAGGGTTTTGCACAACATTGGGTGCATCATGAGAAAAGTTTATCGCTTTACTGTCAATTAGATCCTGAAGTTTATGCTTGAAAGCCTTGCAATCGTTAATAGAGTGACCAGGCGCCCCAGAGTGAAACTCTCAATGAGCGTTTACATCATAACCGGGCGGGGGATTACCTGTCAGAGGAGCTAGAGTCCTCTTTTGAATCAATTGCAGCTGTAGCAAAACCTGAAGCACCTGTGAGTACGGCATTGGCGGCGCGTCGAATACTCTATTCGGCCTGCCCCTATCAGGAAACCTCCTATACCCTTACTGATTTTGTTGCGGTGGTTGATACTGTCTTTGTTGTTGTTGTTGTTGTTGAGGTTGTTGTGGTACTGGAATAGTAACACTGGCAACCTGCTGTTGGCGATATTGGTTCTGCGACTGACCCCTTCCTCTTCCTCTAGAATCGTTCACTAAATTAGCGCTCCCCTCGCACTTCTTGTTACCAAACACCTTTTTTCCTCCTCCTCCAGCTGAGGGTACCTCTCCTGCCTGAATCTTTCCAAGCTTTATACCGTTCTCTACTCTCTCACCAGTGATTATCAAGTCTGAAAATCTGCCCGACATACTGCTGATCAACTTTTCATAGTACACTCTTGGTAGAGTAGCAACAAACATGTCAATGAGCTCACGCTCTACCATGGGAGGCTGCACTCTAGCAGCAAGCTCTCACCACCTCTGGGCGTATTCCTTAAAGCATTCATTATCCTTTTGGGAAAGATTCTGCAGTTGGATTCTATTTGGGGAAAGGTCACTATTGTACTGATAGTGCCTTACAAAAGCTTCAACTAGGTCTTTCCAGCTATGGACATTCGCGGGTTCCAGCTCCATGTACCACTCCAATGAAGGGCCGACCAGACTGTCCTGAAAGAAATGCATCAGCAGTTTCTCATTGTCCGAATACACGGACATCTTCCTATAGTACGAGCGCAGGTGAACCCTTGGGCAAGTGACGCCTTTGTACTTATCAAAGTCAGGCACTTTGAACTTGTGAGGTACCCTCAAATCAGGAATCAGACCCAGATTGGTCATATCTAAACCCATGGAATTCTGGTTATCGTAACTCTTCATCTTGTCTTCTAAGAGCTTAAATCTTCTGTTAGCTTCAACCGACATTTCAAGCCTGGCATCTCCCATTGAGAAAATATCCCCTTGTTGATCCTCATTCCAAGGATGACGCAGGTCTCCGTGAAATGGATCATAATAAGCATCACTGTTACCAGCATTGTTACCTTCTCCAACACCATTACCAATGTTTCCAAGGACATTTCCATTCCCTCTGACATTATTATTATTATTACCGTTCCCAACATTACCATCCCCAACATTACCATTCCCTCCAGCATTAGGGATAGGTACAATGTTGTTAGCTAGGGGAGTCTCGACGAGGGGAGGATTAGCAGCAGTCCCACCGTGCAACACACCATCATTGTCCACTCGTGCAACCAAAGGCTGCACTAGAGTCTAAAGTTGCGCCTGGCCATTAGCGACCCCTTGCATGGTCTCCATCAGCTGAGCCATCCTGTCTCTCATCTCCTGCATCTCGGCTTGAATTTGATCCATTAATCTATTTTGATTTCTTCTGGTACCGTACCGATGAGTTGTCTGATCTGCAATCCTGCAAACACACTTCGGATCACAAGAAACAGGGTAAGGTTAACAATTCCGATACACCTGCAATGCAAAAAATGCTAAATGCAACACATGTATATATGTAACAGGGAAATTCCCCCCTGATTATAGTTTCGGGACAAGAACCAATGACAATGAAGAGCCCCACCAGACAAGCACATAACAAAAATTCCTCGGGTAAACAAACAAAGGCCCACAGGCAAGGTACAAACACCAACTGAGTACAAAATAGAAAAGGACCTCAACCAACAAGTCTGGTGATGGTCAATACATAAAGCTTAAGCAACAAAACAAAGGAAAAGATAAAGAAGATCAAGCTGGGTGGCGAGTCTGGAACTCCTTCAGCAGAGTCTGTGTCTCGGGATGGTCAGATCTAGCGAGCAAACCCCTTACAAGTAGCTCCAGCTGGCTAATGGTAGACTGCAGGTCCCCAATTGAGTCTTCCTTTCCAAAACAATCCTCGAGCCTGCGCCTCTTGGAGTCATCTCTATTTTTGTAGCCATCCAAGGTTACAAGCGCTTCATATAGTTTACAGTCACTATGTCTCTTGAGCGAAGCTTCCTTTGAAATCTCCCCATCCTTCGCCTTGAGTTGAGTCTTCAAATTTTCAATCTGCAACTTCAGCTGATCTTCACACTCCTTTTTGTTAGACAAGGCAGCGTCCCAATAAGTCCTAAGCTTGGCAATCCTCAAATAGGTTCTATTCAGTTCCTGCTTCTTAGTAGCGAGTACCCTACTAACAACATTCATATCTTTACCCAACTGCTCTCTATCGCTAATCTCCTTGGTCAAGTCTGCACCCAACCTGTTTACTAATTTAGTCTGTTTCTTCAAAGAAAAAGGCGCTTCATTCTTCTCGTGTCTGAGTTGAGTGACCTCTTTCTCTAATTCTTCATTTATCTTCTGCAGTTCTTCTTTTTCAAGACATACCTGATTGTACCTTTGAATATCAATGGTGGTAGGTTCTTCAATCCCGGGAGGACAAACAGGCTCCACTGGAGGGAATGGCATCAAAAACTTCGCAGCCCTCTCACGAATCCAAGATAAGTAAGGGTCATAAGCCTGACTGTTGCTCTTTCCCAAGGCTGATTTCCCTTTCCTATGAATATTTTTCCAAGCACGCTCAAGTCTGATTAACTCGTCACCCTTCAGCAAACCTGTAAGATACAAAAATTCTTGTATCTCCTCTTCCTTAGGAGCGTCTCTCAATGCATACCCAAACTGTCGGACCAATAGAGAAGGGTTATAGTTGACGCACCATTTCCTCCCGACCAAAGGGAAGTTAGGAAATTCGCTGCAACTGTAGATAATGTCGGTACCGAGCAGATCCCTGTCAAACCAAACAATACTCTTAGCAGTCAAACCCATCATCCTCTCAGACCATTCTGAAGTAGCAATGGTGGCAACAAACGGACCGGTCTTGAGCATGTGACTCATCAACCATCTATATAGCATAGGAACGCAACATGAGACATTCTTCCCCCTTCAGTTCTCATTCTTATGGTGAACCAAATGATAAACATCTCCTAGAAGAGTGGGCACCGGGTTCCCTGAGGCTAGCAAACAAAAAGCATCCACATTAACAAAGTCAGGGATATTTGGAAACAATATAATACCGTAAATGCAAAGGGACAAAATAGCACTAAACACGACCCAACAACCATTCTTGGCGAACTTCTGAGCTTTCTCAACAAGGAAAGGCAAAATAAAACCATATGTTCCTTTCCTCTCAACCAACTTCCCCTCTAACTCTGTGTCGTCCAAATGTAATATAGCAGCAAGCTCAGCTAGGTCAGGCTTTGCATCTGTGTGGACAAAAGGCATCTGATCACGGATAGGCACCCCCAACATATCAAAATACTCTTCCAAAGTAGGCGCCAAGACAAAATCTGGAAAAACAAAGCATCTCAACTGAGCGTCGTAGAACTGTAGGAGAGTATAGACACCACTGATCTCGAAGGATGGAGGCTTGTAAACATATCTGGCCAGTCTCCCATAAGCTTGTCTAAAATCTTCAATTACCTCCCCATCGGCCATGGCAATCAGACCCCTCAAAGAACTAACCTCCAGTGTGGGAAACCTGTAAGCAACTGTCCTCTTCAAGGGCTCCATGTCCAAAAAAAAACAAAACCACTAGAATCGGGAGGGAAATATGAACCTGCGACATGAATACATGTTAATGAAAAATGCAAATGAAAATGCAAATGCAAATGCAAAAATGCAAAATGCGAGCAGGGGATCAAGATCGCTGTGCTATAGCTTGAGAAGAATCGTCGCTTCACTTTGGCATGAACACAACTCTGATAACAGGACCCACTGATATCTCAAACTGTAGAGAAAACCAGGTATTCTGAAGGCCAAGGTTTCTTGCATAACCCATCCCACTCACAGGTATGGACCTATCCACTGACAAGGTCTGACATCCTATGCGTTCATCAGCGTCACAGACTTTCAAGAAATGATGATACATTCACTATTTCTGGTTTAGCATCATCACCTCTCGAAGAGGCCTCACTTAGCTGACTCACAAATGATCGGTCCCCAGAGTCGACAACTCTCAAATCCAAAATCCAGTCGGATCCTAAGGATCGGAAAGGAGATCATCAAAGAGAATCTTGTCTGAGCGTGAATTTCGTGGGGAACTGTGTCTGCTAAGCAAACAGGTCCACCCACTACTCTCCACTACTAATGCTAGGTGTGTGCTCAAGCCTGAGTCTGGCTTCTCACTCAATGGAACTCCCCTCCCCACAGCACAACAATAATGATATAATGCGGAAAATAAAAATGCGGAAAGTAAAACGCGGAAGTAAATAAAGATAAAGCACACGTATACAACACCCAAAATAAAGACAAACAAGCGCTAGGATTGACTCGCATAGGGAACCGTTGGAGTCCCTAGCAGAGTCGCCAGCTGTCGCTACTGCGAAAAGAGGGAGGCCGACAATGACTAACAGAGTCGCCACCTATCGTTATTTATCCCAAAGAAGGGAAAGGAAACGATCGGGAAAAACCTAACGAGAACGGGAAAAGACGAGGTCATCGCAACCAAGTCTTGGGTTCGGGAGTCGGTTACGCAAGGGGAAGGTATGCGCACCCCTCACGTCCGTCGTACTCGACGGGATCCACGCTTGTTATCTATCTAAAAGGTGTGTTGAACTATCTACGCTAAAGGCTTACGGACAAAGGGAAAAGAAAGAGAAAAAGGACTCGATAGAGTGTCGCTGCTCTGGGCCTACGTATTCCCTTGTGCAATGGGAAAGTCAGAGTCAACGTAGTTCGGCTAACTACGGCTAAAGGGGGGGAAGGTTGCTCACTAAGACATCGCGTCTTATGCCTACGTATCCTCGTCTAGTACGAGAAATCAGAGCAAACGTAGTTCGGGATGACACGACCACAGGTTGGTTCAAGTGTTTTAACCGAGTAAGGTTAACAGACAGTTCTAGCAGTTTGGTGTATGCAACTCGACCTTTGGAGACTTAGGCGTTACCGTTTACGGTAGAACTAAGAGTTAACAACACTCTTGTTTATGAAAAGGTTTTCCTGAATTAAGGGTCCCAAAGGGACAAAAAAGATTTGAAGTTTGTTTGAAGTCTTTTAGAGAAGAAGTGTTTTTTAGCTTTTCGTTGGCAACTCGTGTTGCACTAAAGACTTCTGACTTGGGAACGAATGCGTCACATAGCATCCTACGGATGTACACTAAACACTCTAGGTAATTGAGAGGTAACTACTCAACCTTAATGTTATCATGCAATATGCTCCTAAAGTTGGGTTTGAAAGGGAATCTATCCTATTTTTATCATGCATAGTTTAAGTCCTAATGTCTATCATAATCATCCTTAAACAAGGAGATTAGAGATCCTAAGGGAACATGGCCAAAGAAGGAAAAGAGGAAGGAAAACATGCGAATGCAAAGATGCAAACATAAAATGCACAAACAAAATGAAAGTGAGGGAGGAAAATAGTGTGGGGCAGTAGCCTCCACAAGCACATCTCGACCTCAAGCGTGCACATGAAAATGCAAAGAGATACATTGAAACAAGCGTACAAGGGTGACAGGATGTGGGATGAAATGGCCTAAACCATTTGGACATCAACCACAAAGTCACAAACTGAAGTTAAAAGAAAATGCCAAAAATAAACCTGAGCCAAAGTGAGGATGGGAGGCTATACGAGAACAACAAGGTACTCATAACATGCACTCGACCATAAGCATCACCAACATTGGGTAAAAGAAAATAGGCACGACACGAAGGAAAGTCCTCAAGGATTCATCACTTTAGGCAAGCTTCAGGTTCCTCCTAAGGAGGGACCAAACCACCTTAAATGACACTCCAAGGTCATAGGACAACAGGGAATATGGGAAAAGTGTGCCTAAGCACAACAGCAAAGCAAACAAAGAAAACAAGAATACACTACTTTGAACGATAACACATAAGTGTGCACCTGAAAAGGAAACCGACGAGCACGTGTCGATCAAATCATGATTAAATAATCAAAACCAGTGACATATATCCAAAATATTTCACTCCCAATGCATCATAACGATCCATGAAGATTTGAAGTGAAACGATACCAAAACAATCATGAAAAACAACAAAACAGGCCCACTGTTACAGTGTTAATAGATTAACGCCCGGGGTTAATCAATTAACCATTGAAAAATGCTTGAAAATTTGCAAGTTTGTGTTGGTTAATCGATTAACCACATAGGTTAACCGATTAACACTGTTCCAGAGGCGAAAAACAGCGAAAAGCAGCAGGAAAAAAGCACTTTTTCAGCACTTATCACTTAAGCAAACATCCATATGATCTCATGATTAATTATGCACGAAATTAAACCATAAACCAGTGATCTAATGGACATGTAAACATATTTAAACAACAAGATACAAATCAAATGGATCAAATCAACCACAAATCAAAATATGAATGTTACTACATAATGCAAACAAGCTCAGAATTACAACAGGTTTAAGGTTCCAACCTTCGGATCGGAGAATTGATCCGATGATTGTTGATTCGCCTCGGATGTATAGATCCAAGCAAGAATCCCTGAAGAACTTCGAGATCCAAACCGATTTCGCCCTCCAAGAAGCGGATCCGGTGACGATTACAGATGAAGGTTATAGCTCGAGAGATTAAGGATTCCGATGAAGAATCGATGATCTCAAAGGATGAAGAACTTTGAGTGAGGGTTTTGGAAAATGGAGAGTTGGGAATTTTCAGAGCGTGAGTTCTGAAAAGTGGATTATGAGGATTAGGATTGTGAGGTTTAGAATGAAACCCTTTAAATACTACTTAGGGTTGGATCCAAAGCAAGTAGGGTTGGAAAGTTAGGTTTGGAATATGGATTGGGCTTTTGGGGGGAATTCTGAAAATTACAAGGTTCTAGATCCTTCCCTCCTGTAAAATTTGAATTTCAAATGATCAAAATGGGCCCCTAAGTGCAATTTGCTTGAAACTTCACGTGCAAGGCAAAATCTTCTTTGGTTAATCGGTTAACCATATGAGTTAACCAATTAACACTGCTGAATTTTTGAATCTGGGTTGTTTTTCAAGTGGTTAATCGGTTAACCATATGCGTCAACCGATTAACGCTTGTGAATTTTGACTTTTGGCGCCTTTTGGTGGGAAACTTGCCCGTTTGCCCGCTTTTTTCCGTTTGGGGCTCTGCTCAACTCCTGAAAGTCTTTTTCTGAACGCTATGATCATGAGAGTGCTGAATGTAGCCTGAATGCTGCTTCTGTACCTGCAAAACAAAAGTGGGAAAAAGGTCGCCCGACCCCCCAGGGCAAAATAAATGCCGAGGTCTCTAACACTCGCCGTTCATTGTTGTGCCCCTTAAGATGGAACTTGAGTCACGAGGTTGCCTTGATCCCCTGTCAAAAATAAATGTTATGCAATGCAGATGCTAGAACACTGTAATGAAACGTGAACCAGATAAAGAAAAGGTTGGTCAAATTTTGGGGTACAACATGGAGAAGCAAAGTGACTAAGATTCTGATGGATAAGAATCAGATAACTCTAAAGGATTCGACTCTGAACGAGGTGGTCTTGCCTCTGAAGGTTCAGACTTCGGTCATGTATTTCAGCCTCTGGTGATAACTCAGAACCTGAAGGTTAAAGGTGTCTCTGATCCGTACGCTGTACCAAAAGCGGACCAGTCTTGTCAAAGTGCCAGATTTATAGAGAGAGTCAACGAGGGTTTTGTTTTACAAGGCTCAAGGAATGGTGATGTGACCTTTTCAATCTATTCTACTATTTGGTAGATACCTAGTGTAACACCCCGTTCCCCAATATAAAATAACACAATTAAATAAACAATTATCAGAGTTTCCACACCTAAAACGGGATGTCACATTTTCACCAAAATTCCACAAAACATTTCTTAAAATGATTTTCAACAAAAATGCAGCGGAAAAAGATATCTGTCATATATATATATATATATATATATATATATATATATATATATATATATATATATATATATATATATATATATATATATATATATATATATATATATATATATATATATATATATATATATATATATATATATATATATATATATATATATATATATATATATATATATATATATATATATATATATATATATATATATAGATATATATATATATATATAGATATATATATATATATATATATAGTTATATATATATATATATAGATATATACATATATATATATACATATATATATATATATATATATATATATATATATATATATATATATATATATATATATATATATATATATATATGTATATATATATATATATATATATATATATATATATACATATATATATATATATATATATATATATATATATATATATATATATATATATATATATATATATATATATATATATATATATACATATATATATATATATATATATATATATATATATATGTATATATATATATATATATATATATATATATATATATATATGTATATATATATATATATATATATATATATATATATATATATATATATATATATATATATATATATATATATATATATATATATACACACCATCATATACATCAAGTCGACCATCTGCCCAAAGTACACAAAATATCATCTTCAAATCTCAACACAATAAGATACGCCACATGGGCACACAAAACATCAAATAAACAAAACACCCCCAGAAGCCCTGGTGTTACGTATCAGAGCATCCCTACGACTCTCCACAATCCAAGCTAGCTAAGCACCTGGATTGTCTGTACTTCCGAAGAAGCACAGACCACAACAACAACAAGGGGTGAGAAATCACGATCAAAATATAATGGTAATAATGTACATGAAATAAAAGGCAGAAACACATAAACATCATTTCATATACATCAAATCCGGACCTACTGTCCCATGCCAACACAGCACACATCACAATGCAACACATGCAACTTGACACAATGATATGCGGTACCGACTCAACTCAGGATAGATTGCATACACTCCATCTGAGCAACGATCTATCCCTACCGCGCTTCTCCTGAGCCCATACAATCAAATCTCAGGATAGATCGCATAAACTCCATCTGAGAAACGATCTATCCCTACCAACGCTCCCCACTTGGAGCACGGGTGAACCACAAATGCCCCATCTGAGCAACGATTCAACTCCCGTCCATGCTCACCATTCGGAGCACGAGTGAATCACATACCCCCCATCTGAGCCATGGTTCAATCCCGTCCACATGCTATGCAAACACTATGCACAACAACACAAGCACTCACGGTGCACACAATCCTACTGATCCATTTCATCATATATCATATACACATCAAGCACACAAGGTGCATACGATCCTACTGATCACAATTTATCATATATCACATACACATCAAGCACACAAGGTGCATACGATCCTACTGATCACAATTTATCATATATCACATATGTCTCACCCATCACCATAGTCATACATCATAACATACACCAATTCAAATATCATAATCACACGGATATCACAGAATCATGTTCCGACACCATACATACACTCACCACAGCTCACTAATAAGCTCGTCATCAAACATGACCAACAAGGGTCCAAAACCACAAAGGAATCAACATAGAACAACAGTAAAACACAAACTGCTGTCAAGCTGGCAGGCACATTCGCCTGGCAAAGCCCCGCAGCGAACACTCGCTGGCCCATTCGCCTGGCGAAGCCCCGCAGCGAATACTCGCTGGAGCTTGCCCAACAAAACCCCTGGCGAAGATAAACAGAGGCAACTGGCAGCACTCGCTGCCCAGTTCGCCTGGCAAAGGCTCGCCCCCTCATTCGCCCAGCGAATACCTGCGATTTCAGAAAAAATTCGACACAGCAGAAACAACAACCTTCTCCGATTTCGCCCGATTTCACTGCAACCAGCTTCTAGCATGATGCACCAACATAATACGACTTAAATATGAAGTCTATACCAAATTCCACGTGATAACAACCTAGTTCTACTATTTGGACCAACTTCGGCTTAAAAACGGTAATCTACCAAAGCCCCAAATTCATCCTAACAACACATGCAACACTTAATTCATGTCATCAGAAATCTGAATCACAACAACATCACACAATCGGGTCATCAAAAACCTATGGGGCAAGGGAAACCCCCTTCTACCAATACTCATGCAATTACCAAATTTTACCGATCATTCCCCCTTACTCAAAATGCAGTTTGATGATGAAGAATCCGCAATCCACAGCTTTAATCGTCCACCTCCTGCTCTAGCTTGCTCACTCTTGATTGCTCTTCTCTTCCACCGTTCCTCTTGTGCGTGCTTCTCCTCTTTCCCTTTTCTCCATATGCCAAACATGCCCTTCATCCCAAATAATCCTCTTTTTAATTCCAAAACTAATATTCTTATTTTCTTTTAATCCAAAATTAATTCCAATAATATTTTTAAATACAATAATAATAACAATAATATTAATAATAATAGTAACAACACTATTAATCATCATATTATCATTATTATTGATCATATTTTTCTAATATTATGGATCTTAAGTTCTCAAACAAATTCCACGCAAGCATGCCGAAAATAAATACATCAAAAAACTCGAATAATTAAAATGGGCGTTACAACTCTCCCCCACTTTAATTATTTTCGTCCTTGAAAATACCTGATGGAAACAATTCTGGAAACGCTTCCCGCATCCTGCTTTCCAATTCCCAGGTTACACTGCCTCCTGCAGCACCTCCCCAAGCCACTCTCAATAAAGGTATCTCTTTCCCTCTGAGTCGCTTCATCTTGCGATCCTCGATTCTCAACAGCATCGTCTCCACAGTTAGATTCTCTCTAACTTGAACCTCATCTCTTTGAATCACATGAGACGGATCTGGTACATACTTCCGAAGTTGCGACACATGAAACACGTCATGCAAGTTCGAAAGCTCCGGCGCCAACGCCACCCTATAAGCCACATTACCAATCCTCTGTAAAATCTGATGCGGCCCGATAAACTTCAGATCCAACTTCTTGGACTTCAATGCACGTCCTACACCAGTCACTGGATTAACCCTCAAAAATACATGATCACCTTCACTGAATTCCAATTCTTTCCTTCGATTATCGTAATAACTCTTCTGCCCATCCTGCGATGCTTTCATCTTCTCACGGATCATCTGCACTGTCTCAGTAGTCTGCTGCACCAACTCTGGCCCCAAAGTAACATTCTCACCTGACTCGTACCAACACAGAGGAGTCCTGCACCTCCGACCATAAAGAGCCTCAAACGGTGCCATTCCGATATTGGAATGATAACTGTTGTTGTACGTGAACTCTACCAACGGCAAATGAGTATCCCACGTACCACCTTTCTCCAAAACACAAGCCCGTAACAAATCCTCTAACGTCTGAATAGTCCTCTCTGACTGTCCATCCGTCTGCGGATGATAGGCTGAACTCAGCTTCAACTTGGTACCTAAAGCTTCTTGCAAACTCTTCCAAAATTCTGAAGTGAACCTCGGATCTCTATCCGACACAATACTCAACGACATACCATGCAGCTTCACGATCACCCGAATATAGATCTCTGCCAGCTTCTCCAATGGAAAACTGATACTAATCGGCACAAAATGTGCAGACTTCGTAAGCCGATCTACAATTACCCAAATCGCATCAAATCCTCTCGCCGTATTCGGCAATCCTGTAACAAAATCCATGGCGATACAATCCCATTTCTAAACCGGAATCTCTAACGGTTGCATCATCCCAGAAGGTCTCTGATGCTCCACTTTCGTTTTCTGACATATCAAACAAGAATAAACAAAACGAGTGATATCTCTTTTCATTCCTGACCACCAAAATAACTTTTTCAAATCCTGATACATCTTCGTAGCTCCTGGATGAACACTCAGGCTACTACGATGTCCTTCGTCCAAAATTGACTTCTTAAGCTCGTCATTATCCGGCACACAAATTCTGCCCCGAAACCTCAACACACCAGCACCATCCAACTTGAAATCACTACCGGAGTCACCTTCAGCTCCTCGCATCAAATCCACAAGTTTCGCATCCAACTTCTGGTGTTCCCTAATCATATCCAAGAAATCATTCTTCAGTTGCAATTTACCCAACATCACACCACCTGCCGTAAACTCACATCCCATGCTCAAATCCTGGAACTGCTCAATAAGCTCCATCTCTTTCACCATCAAAGCTGACATATGAATCGCTTTCCTGCTCAAGGCATCCGCAACAACATTCGCTTTTCCTGGGTGATAACTCAAACTAAAATCATAATCTTTCAGGAATTCCAACCACCTTCTTTGCCTCATATTCAATTCTTTCTGATCAAACAGATACCTCAAGCTCTTGTGATCACTGAACACCTCAAACCTCGAACCGTACAAATAGTGTCTCCAGATCTTCAGCACAAAAACCACCGCAACCAATTCAAGGTCATGAGTAGGATAATTCCGCTCGTGTACCCTCAATTACCGCGAAGCATAAGCTACCACCTTCCCGTTCTACATAAGAACTCCGCCTAATCCCATCTTAGACGCATCATAAGACACTACAAAAGGCTCACTCGGATTCGGTAACACCAACACCAACGCTGAAGTCAATCTCTTTTTCAGCTCTTCAAAACTCTCTTCACAAGCAGCATCCCACACAAATACTTGGTCTTTCCTCGTCAACTGAGTCAATGGTAACGCCAATCTAGAAAATCCTTCAATAAATCTTCGGTAATACCCTGCCAAACCCAAAAAGCTTCTAACCTCAGTTACCGTCTTCGGCGGTTCCCACTGTAACACCGCACTCACCTTCAATGGGTCTATCGAAACACCATCACCAGAAATAACATGCCCCAAGAACTCACCGTTTTCAACCAGAACTCACACTTCGATAACTTAGCAAACAACTTGTTATCCTTTAACACTTGCAAAGCAATCCTCAAATGGTCTGCATGCTCTTCCTCAGACTTAGAATAAATCAGTATATCATCAATGAACACGAAAATAAACTGATCCAAATAAGAATGGAAGATACGGTTCATATACTCCATGAACACTCCCGGCGCATTAGACACTCCGAAAGGCATTACTGCATACTCGTAATGTCCATATCGAGTCCTAAACGCCGTCTTCTGAATATCACCTTCTTTCACTCGGATATGATGATAACCCGACCTCAAGTCAATCTTACTAAACACACGGGCTCCCACCAACTGATCCATCAAATCATCAACCCTTGGAAGAGGATATTTGTTCTTGATGGTCACTTTATTCAACTGACGGTAATCGATGCACAACCGCATGCTACCATCCTTCTTCTTCACTAACAACACAGGAGCTCCCCACGGCGACACACTTGGCCTGATAAACTTTCTATCCAACAACTCTCCAATCTGAGACTTCAACTCGGCCAATTCCGTTGCCGACATCCTGTACGGCGCCATAGAAATAGGCCTCATACCAGGAACAAGGTCAATGCCAAACTCAATTTCTCTCTTCGGAGGCAACTCTGTAATATCATCAGGGAACACCTCCGGAAACTCATTCACCATGGCTAACTCATCCAACAACGCCTTGCTGTCAACCGACAACGATGAAAATAAAGCAAACACCTTAGCGTCATCTTCCAACAAAGTTCTCAATTCCTTACTAGATAAGGAATCTGCCAAAGCTTCCTCTTCTGGAGTCACAAACAATAACACCTTCCGATAACAATTAATGTAGACTCGGTTGAACTCCAGCCAGTTCATATCCAGAATGACATCCAAACCGCCAAGTGGTAAACAAATCAGATCCACTCCGAAATCTCGTCCAAAATAGTCAGTGGACACTTCAAACACACTAACGAAGTAGTCACTGAACCAATCGAGGGAGTTTCAATAGTCATCCTCCGCTCAAGAGTAGACGGTACCAAACCTAACCTCTTCACACAATCAATAGAGATAAACGAGTGGGTTGCACCCGTATCAATCATAGCAGTCAAAGGAACATTATTGATAAAACAAGTACCTTTGATCGAACGCTCCTCGTCCGCCGACTGAGTCCCCACCACAACAAACACTTTACCGCTGACCTGAGGCGCTTGAGCCCTCCTCGGTTTCTCACAATGAGTACTAATATGACCTTTCTCACCGCAGTTATAGCAAGTAGGCATATTAGTCCTGCAATCCGCCATCACATGGCCCGACTTCCCACACTTAAAGCACTTCTTCGCTTCATGAGGACAATCGCTAACACGATGCCCCACAACACCACACCGATAACATTCCAAATCCATCGATGCTTTCCTCTCTCTAAACTTCTTATCAGCCACAACCTTCTGCTTTCCCTTATTGGTCGGTACACTGTAAGGTGTACCACCGAATCTTTGCTTACCCTTACGGTCATTCACCGCCTTATAGTGTGCAATCCTTGCTCGATTGTCATTATCATAAATTCGGCTTCTACTCACCAACTCAGGATAACTCTTGATCTTCTGACAAGCTATTCCCATCTTGATCTCCGGTCGCAACCCATTCTCAAACTTCAGACACTTAGAAGTCATGGCCTCTTCAGTATTGTAATGGGGACAATACTGTGACAACTCTTCAAACTTGGACTTGGCCGCATACTCGGCCACCGACATATTGCCTTGCTTCAGCTCTAGAAATTCAACCTCTTTAGCACTCCTGATATCCTCCGGAAAATACTTTTCCAGAAAACCCGTTCGAAACACCTCCCAAGTGATTGGAGTTCCCGAAGCCTCCAACCTCTGGCGACAGTTGTCCCACCAAGCCTCGGCTTCACCCTCCAACATGTGAGTACCGAACCTCACCATATGCTCGTCACTGCACCCCTATGGTTCTGAAGATCGTCTCTATCGCCTTCAGCCACTTCTGTGCAACTTCCGGATCCAAAATCCCACCTTTAAACTTTGGTGGCTTGTTACTCTGGAGTTGCACCAAGTCTCTGAACTGTGCGCCCACAGCCAGATTCTGATTGGCCACCACCTGTTCTATCACTTGCATAGTTGCAGCCAACACAACATCATTCC
This sequence comes from Lathyrus sativus, assembly GCA_963859935.3. Classification (NCBI taxonomy): domain Eukaryota; kingdom Viridiplantae; phylum Streptophyta; class Magnoliopsida; order Fabales; family Fabaceae; genus Lathyrus; species Lathyrus sativus. The sequence continues at coordinate 322,089,908 of OZ012737.1, read as the reverse complement.
TCCCAGCCATACTGCTCAACAACCATAACAACAGGTTAACGGAAAACAACCAATCTCTATCATACAGACAGACTCAACTACAACACTGGCCGGCCGGACGGACCTGCTCTGATACCAACTTGTAGCACCTCGTTCCCCAAAATAAAATAAAACAATTAAATAAACAATTATTAGAGTTTCCACACCTAAAACGGGATGTCATATTTTCACCAAAATTCCACAAAACATTTCTTAAAATAATTTTCAACAAAAATGCAGCGGAAAAAGATATCTGTCATAAACATATATATATATATATATATATATATATATATATATATATATATATATATATATATATATATATATATATATATATATATTATATATATATATATATATATATATATATATTATATGTATATATATATATATATATATATATATATATATATATATATATATATATATATATATATGTATATATTATATATAATATATATATATATATATATATATATATATATATATATATATATATATATATATATATATATATATATATATATATATATATGTATATATATATATATATATATATATATATATGTATATATATATATATATATATATATATATATATATATATATATATATATATATATATATATATATATATATATATATATATATATATATAATATATATATATATATATATATATATATATATATATATATATATATATATATAATATATATATATATATATATATATATATATTATATATATATATATATATATATATATATATATATATATATATATATATATATATATATATATATATATATATATATATATATATATATATATATATATATACATCATCATATACATCAAGTCGGCCATCTGCCCAAAGTACACAAAATATCATCTTCAAATCTCAACACAATAAGATACGCCACAGGGGAACACAAAACATCAAATAAACAAAACACCCCCAGAAGCCCCGATGTTACGTATAAGAGCATCCCTACGACTCGCCACAATCCAAGCTAGCTAAGCACCTGGATTGTCTGTACTTCCGAAGAAGCACATACCACAACAACAACAAGGGGTGAGAAATCACGATCAAAATATAATGGTAATAATGTACATGAAATAAAAGGCAGAAACACATAAACATCATTTCATATACATCAAATCCGGACCTACTGTCCCATGCCAACACAACACACATCACAATGCAACACATGCAACTTGACACAATGATATACGGTACCGACTCAACTCAGGATAGATTGCATACACTCCATCTGAGCAACGATTTATCCCTACCATGCTCCTCCTGAGCCCATATAATCAAATCTCAAGATAGGTCGCATACACTCCATCTGAGCAACGATCTATCCCTACCAACGCTCCCCACTTGGAGCACGGGTGAATCACAAACGCCCCATCTGAGCAACGATTCAACTCCCGTCCATGCTCACCATTCGGAGCACGGGTGAATCACATACGCCCCATCTGAGCCATGATTCAATCCCGTCCACATGCTATGCAAACACTATGCACAACAACACAAGCACTCACGGTGCACACGATCCTACTGATCCATTTCATCATATATCATATACACATCAAGCACACAAGGTGCATACGATCCTACTGATCACAATTTATCATATATCACATACACATCAAGCACACAAGGTGCATACGATCCTACTGATCACAATTTATCATATATCACATACACATCAAGCACACAAGGTGCATACAATCCCACTGATCATAATTTATCATATATCACATATGTCTCACCCATCACCACAATCATACATCATAACATACACCAATTCAAATATCATAATCACACGGATATCACGGAATCATGTTCCGACACCATACATACACTCACCACAGCTCACTAATAAGCTCATCATCAAACATGACCAACAAGGATCCAAAACCACAAAGGAATCAACACATAACAGCAGTAAAACACAAACTGTTATTGAGCTCGCTGGTACATTCGCCTGGCGAAGCCCCGCAGCGAACACTCGCTGGCCCATTCGCCTGGCGAAGCCCCGCAGCGAATACTCGCTGGAGCTCGCCCAACGAAACCCCTGGCAAAGACATACAGAGGCTACTGGTAGCACTCGCTGCCCAGTTTGCCTAGCGAAGCCTGACGAAGGCTCGCCCCCTCATTCGCCCAGCGAATACCTGCGATTTCAGAAAAAATTCCACACAGCAGAAACAACAACCTTCTCCGATTTCGCCTGATTTCATTGCAACCAGCTTCTAACATGATGCACCAACATAATACGACTTAACTACGAAGTCTATACCGAATTCCACCTGATAACAACCTAGTTCTACTGTTTGGACCAACTTCGGCTTAAAAACAGTAATCTACCAAAGCCCCAAATTCATCCAAACAACACATGCAACACTTAATTCATGTCATTAGAAATCAGAATCACAACAACATCACTCAATCGGTTTATCAAAAACCTATGGGTCAAGGGAAACCCCCTTCTACCAATACTAATGCAATTACCAAATTTTACTGATCATTCCCCTCCCCCTTACCTCAAAATACAGTTTGATGATGAAGAATCCGCAATCCACAACTTTGATCGTCCACCTCCTGCTCAAACTTGCTCACTCTTGATTGCTCTTCTCTTCTACCATTCCTCTTGTACGTGCTTCTCCTCTTTCCCTTATCTCCAAATGCCAAACATGCCCTTCATCCCAAATAATCCTCTTTTTAATTCCAAAACTAATATTCTTATTTTCTTTTAATCCAAAATTAATTCCAATAATAATTTTTAATACAATAATAATAACAATAATATTAATAATAATAGTAACAACACTATTAATCATCATATTATCATTATTATTGATCATATTTTTCTAATATTATAGATCTTAATTTCTCAAACAAATTCCACGCAAGCATGCCGAAAATAAATACATCGAAAAACTCGAATAATTAAAATGGGCGTTACACCTAGTACTTCGAAAGATGGTGTTAACAATTCCATTATTCAGTGGATAATGCTTCTAACCATATACATTCTCCAACGTCTCTCTTGGCATGCTTCTTCACTAAGTTAGCTTTTATGCTCAATGTAACACCCTGATTTTAGATTATTAATTTTAATATGTTAAGAGTCCCACATCGGACAATATATGACATGAACATCTGTTTATAAGTGGGGGCAATCCTCACTTTACCAGCCGGTTTTGTAGGATTGAGTTAGGCCCAACCACGTTTCTTAACATGGTATCAGAGCCTCGTTTAAGATCCGGTGGGCCACCTTCTATGGTTTCTGCTATCGGCCACCTACCATTTATTTCCACGCTTTAGTTGTCCAGTCCTGAGCGTGAGGGGGTGTGTTAAGAGTCCCACATCGGACAATATATGTGTTGCACCCTAATTTTTGACCTTAAGATCCCACCTCCTTGCTATTAAAACCACTATTGTTCAAGTAATACCCCAAATTTGTTCTAGTGTCACTTTATTTCAAATGAATAAAATAGCAAAATTGGCAAGAGGGCATGTGTAAGGAGTTGTGAGTGTGAGAGGTTGAGAGTTCGAATCTCACCTTTGTCATTTTTTTGTTTTTTATTATTTTTACTCTAATTTTTTCTATTTTTTATTAAAAAATAAAAATAAAATAGTTTTTTTATTATTATTTAATTATTATTTTCGTATTTTAATTAAATCATTTTTTAAAAATATTATTTTTTCACTTTTTCTAAATTATTCATAAAAATATCCAAAAAATCATAAAAATAAAATATTAGAAAATATGTTGTTCTATTTAAATGTTTAGTATAAATAAATAGAATTTTAAGTTTATTTTAAACTATTTAAATTTTATTTAATTTTAACTAATTATTTGATTTGGGCTTTAAAATGGGCTTTAGGGATATTATTGACAATTAACATTAACCCTAATTTGACCCCTATATATATTATGTTGCATTGTTGAAAAGGAGGCTAAAAAAAAACCTAAGAGGAGTGCCATTTACAGTTATTTCTCCTTCTTCATCTATTATTGATATAGTTTGATTTCTTCTTATTTCTCCTTCTTCATCTATATATATATAAGATTATTTTTTGATCGAATTATGTCAATACGATGTTTGCACATTTGTGTGCATGACGCGTGACATTTGTGTTAGTTCGATTCGGTTGCGATGATCGCATTTTTGCGTGAGCAATACTGTGTTTTGCTTAAAATTTCTTTTTCTTTGCGATAAATTTTGTTTCGTCCAATTTAGATCTGGTTACGATGAGCGCATTTCTGCGTTAGCAACATTGTTGGGTTATTTGGCACATTTAAAATTCCTTTTGCTTTATTATTATTATTATTATTATTATTATTATTATTATTATTATTATTATTATTATTATTATTATTATTATTATTATTATTATTATTATTATTATTATTTATTATTATTATTATTATTATCATTATTATTATTATTGTTAGTATTATTATTATTATTATTATTATTATTATTATTATTATTATTATTATTATTATTGTTATTACTAATTATTATTATTTCGATAAATTTAGATCAGTACGACTTGGATCCGGTTGCGATGATCGCATTTTTTGTGTTAGCAACATTATTGTTTTGAAACATTTTAATTTTTTTTTGCTTTACGTTTTTTTATAAATTTGGATCTAGCACAATTTTTGGTCCCTCTTGCGATGATCACGTTAAGTGCAACAAGATAATGATGTTTTTTTATTGGTTTATGTGTGGATCTATTGTTGTGTTTCAATCTTATACGCGTCTGATGGTTTAGCAAAGCAATAATCCATTTTTTTTGCGCTTACCTATTCGCGTTTTGATTCAAAAATTATGATTTTATCTAATTTTATTATCTCGGTTTCTTGATCTGACTTGCGATGACCGCTAACGCGGTAGCAATTTGCTATTTTAATTTGTATTATTTTTTAATAATTCAACATCGCTATCGTTATTATTGGATCTAATTTCTTGTGATAGTCTTTGCACGTTTTCTCATACGCGACTTGGAATCGCGTATTTGCCTCTTGATTTTAATCCGTGCACTTTTCATTTCAACTTATTTTGAGTTATTTGATGTATGATGTTAATATTGTGTATATATTTTATTCTCGTTCATAATTAAATTGTTTTAAAACTAATTCTTGATTTAATCAAGCCATTTTCATACCTTGTAAGTCGATCATTCATGATCGCCATCGACCGTAATCGTTAAGGTATTTCATTGCACGATAATATTAGCATAATCTCCCCCTTGATCTTAATCTTTAGGATCATAGAATTAGGTTAGTCTTTCTCTTAAAACTAGAATTTCTTTTCTTAAAAAAATCCATAAAAAAAAATACTTAGTTTAATTTAATTTATTTTAGTTTTAGAACTTAAGTTATTGGTTTTTTTTTTAACTAACTGTTTGCCTTAATAAATAAATAAACTCTTTTTAATTTTTGATTAATTTAATTCATCTTTGCAATTTAATTTAATCTCTAAACATATTTTAAACTTAAATATGAAATACTCTCAAAAATCACAAAAATAATTAAACTCCTAATTTTCAAATCAATAATTTCACCATTGCTAATCTCTAAATCCACTTAACCATAATTCACTATCTAACTTCATTTCTCAGTTTTATCCCTTTACATTTAATCTCTAATCACTTTTCGTCGTACACATTACCTACATTTCATTACCTCGTGCTTATCAATCACATCATCGCTTTTATCCATTCGCTATTCTCCATTACCGATATTCCCCTCCAAAGGAAAGGTTCACATGCTTGACCCTCGTGTCAATGCCTTTACCCTCACTGTAGCCTTAGGATTTGAGTCCCCGTACTCACCTTTTTAGGCGTCCCGTCGTGGACATACCTTCATCCTTTTCAATTTAACTTTTAACGTAGATAGGAGTCTCCGCACTCCAAGTAAGCGTTTCCATATGAACGCTTATTTCCCTTTGGAACTTTGACTCACAGTCAATAATTCCTCAAACCCTTTAGGGGAACTACAGATACTCTGATTCCACTTCCGTCAGGATATGTAGGCACAAGATGCGACGTCTTGGCGAGTATATTTAGGACTAACCCCTTAGGTCTTTTCTCTTTAACTCCTAACCCTTAGCATTACCCTTAAGCAGGTAACTTTAGCAATAAGCAAATTAAAACAAGAGGTTCCTGTAGAGTACTACAGAAACTTAGGATGTTAATACCTTCCCTAAGTTTAACCAACCCCCAAACCTTAGATCTCTCCTCTTGTTGTGTTTACAATGCAAAATAGGTTTTCCTTCCTTTAACCTTTCCTTTGGATAAATCAAAGACGATTGCAAATGAATTAAAGATTCAAGCTAATTAATAGTATGGTATCCAAATTTCACCGCGATAAAAATGGCGACTTCACTGGGGAGATGTCAGTGGGCCTCCCTATCTTGTTTTGTTTCTTTATCGCTTTATGTATTTGCCTACTTGCTTATTTGCTTATTTGTTTATTCTTTATTTCTTTTGGGCTGTTATCCTTGAGTGGTGAGACAAAGTTCTACACCCGGACTTGAGAGAAATTATGATAGGATGGTGATATATTCGATGAGGCTTATAGGGAGTGAGTCCCGACTAAGTTGACTCGAGACTCTCGCTTAGTTGAGACCCTTTTGAAAATGGTTCGGTTGAACGAGTTTAGTCGTGAAAACTTTTACTATTCTCAATTGGAGTCCATGATGCTAAGGACCGTAGTTACCTTTAACCCCACTTTGGCCTTTATTAGGACGTAGTGTGAGGCTATGAGGGAGTAAGTCCCGAAATAATGCTACACGATGCTACACTCAAATGAAGTTCTCTTGAGAATATTATTAATCACCGAGTTAGTTGGGAAGTTGATAATATCCGAAAGATGGGCTGATGACTTTGGGAACCGCTTTAGAACCTTGTTCTGCAGGTACAAACAACCTTTAGTCCACAACCTTTGGGAATGGGTATACCTTTGCTCCATGCTCGTTGCAAACCTAGGGTCCCCCTTGTTTGTTTATCTTTGTGTCCTTATGTGCTTACCTGTGTTTGTTGCATCCATAAAGCATCATATTGCATTGGTTTCATGGGATTCCTAGTTTAGTTATAAATATTACAGAAACCAATATGGATTACAAAAGAAAATACTTTGATACATTCTTTTAAGAGCCCTAATTTGGGTGTCCTATGGAAGGAAGAAGGTCTGTTTGAAGATCCAGAAATTCAAATACAAGTCCAAGGAACTTTTATTGTTCCTAAAGATCCAAGTGAACAATAAATTTTTCCGACAAGCAAGAGATGGAGGATTTATTTTCCTCTATCAGACTACTCCTTGGAATTTGATCATGGACAAGCTTATATCCGAGAAGATCCAGCTAGAGAAGCAAATCAAGAAGCAATACAAGACTTCCTTAGGACTTTACCAGCTTTTATTTAGCTCTTTTAAGATATTCATCTGTAATTCGATATCAAAAGTAAATAGTAAATGAATTTTTCTTCGGTATTCTATAAACATTTATATATACTTGAGTTCCACAAAACCTTTCATCCCGCATTCTGCATTTTGCATCCTTCATTTAGCATTTGCATATGCATGTACCTCTGTTAAAGCTCATCCGGTCTTCTGTCTTGGTCTGTCATTTGACATCTTGATCGTCTGACCAAACTCGAAGCAATCATTGAAAGATAGTAAAGAGAACAAAAGATATGGATCCCATGACCGGTTTCAGGGTAATGATTAATCTGATATTTGATTTTCTCTCTGATGACAATGTTCAACAAGTGGATGTTCCTACACGATCTCAGTCTGTGCCTGATAACCTGTGTGTTCAAGTTGATGAAAGAAATCCCAAATTCCATGGTGTATACCACATCCTCAGATTATTCATGTTAAGAGGATCGACTCAAACACCAGCTATGAATTTCATGATGGAATAGTGGGGCATTCGATTGAAGAATGAAAAGTTCTCCAAAGGAAGTTCAAGAGATGATCAACGACAAATTATTGACCTTCAAAAGAGAAAGCTCGGTCTTGAATGGAACACTGTTGTGTTAAGGAATACAAAGACTTAATGAAATCCTTTGAAGGGCTTGTTTGGCTGTTCATTTTGTTTGCTTATATGTATTTTATTTCTCTGATTATAAAAGCATAATTGGCATGTAGGAACTTGTTTTTCTTGAACGATAATGCATTAAACATGTTTGTCTTGAAGAAATCCATTCTTTTCACTCATAAAATTATTTTTCATAATTTATAATGCTAACTTTATCCAATCTCTTGCTTTGACAGAGAATTGGGAGGAGGAGGATGAATAAAAACGCAAAGATTTCTCGTTGTATGCTTTTGAGTAAAACCCTGCTGATGATGTAAGGCATTGTTTCAAATCTTAAACACTGGAGATATAAGGAAGATAATCCCTCTTTAACCCCTTTGAGCCTTGAAGTAGGAGTTTTTTTTTTCTTTTCCACAAAAACCCTCAATTGTAACCTGGGGCAGGGTAGTTTTCAGTTAAGCTGATTGAGCGCCCAGACTCTCAAAAAGGAGGAGTGAATCTTCGATAATCCATTTTATATATCCCTAACATATTAGGAGGCTGGAAGTCAAAATATACAAACGAATACCCCTCAACTATCCAAAGAGTGGGGAAGTCACAATCCTTTCAAAAATGCCAAAATGACTTAGAGTCACACGACTTGTTCAAAAATAAAAAATAATGAAAAAAAGAAAAGTCCACCAAGTCAAAACCTATGAAGGAGACTAGGCGAAATTGAGACAGCCCGCTGGATTTCAAAGTCAAATTCAAAAGACTCCGTCCAGGAAAAAGTTAGGGAATAAGAAAAATTCAAAAAGAAAAAATAAAGGATCACAAAGAAATATCCTTAGTAAAGAACAAAGTCGTGCGATCAAACACCAAAAGAAAATAGGTGAGTGACTGCCATGTCCAAAGCCTCGATTGAGTTCTTGACCATATCAAAATCCTCTTGAGAGATGAGTGCTCGTATCAAGTTTAGCTGAATGTAGGACTGGAGAACATCACGAAGAAGGGGTGGGTCCAAATAAACTTTGAGCTTTTATCCTTTGTTTCTTAAACCGTGAACCAAGCCACGATACAACCTTTAAAAGACCTAATTGAAGTAGGGTTTATTTTGAAAGCATACTCGATGAGATAACGTTTCCTGACTCCTATGAGCTATGCTCAATTTGATGTTGGTTTTATAAATTAAACTCATATCCTAACTAGTGATTCGGTCACAAGTTATCGTGATATCTTTTTCAAAAAAAGAAGAGAAAAAACTTCAAGACGAACATATATGTTGCATTAACAGTTTTGGAATTAACATTTCATGCGTGTTGATTTTTGCCTGATATCTTAGAAAGTTTACATATAGACATCGATGATGAAACTTGAAGATCATACCGAACAGGTGCAAGTAGTTTCCAAGTTGTCTACTAATGCAAGTCTGACTTTCTCAGAAGTAAGCTTTGAAAGACCCAGTTATACATAACACCGTTAATCCGGGCCAGTTACGTCGAGATTCGACAATCTCTCCAAGAGTTTTAAAATAATGGGGCAATTGAACTCCATGTTCTCTGTAAAATCCTCTTGGAACGATTTTTTTCCTCATAAAGCATGTACTCTGGGGCATTTGAGAAATTAAGAGCACGTCATCCACTCACAACACCTATTGTCCAAAATGGCGACTATTACAAAACTACTTGGTTTTCACAACATTCTTCATGTCCCTGGTGAATTTTACTTCAAATGGCCATTATTCCTCCGATGGATCTCTATTTTAAGCAGTGATGATAAATGTGGGTGACCTGTTTGTTTCTCCAGTGATTTGCTCAACTTCATCTTCCCGAATGAAGTGAACGTTATTTCCCTCCTCAGTGGATCTTTCATAACACTAGTTTTCCCCAACGAAGCGGATGTTTATTTCATCCCCATCAAAGTTTCGACTCTGACATATTCAAAAGTTTTATTAACCCAGGGTTCCCTATTGAAGTGGATATATATCTTACCCCCTAGGAGACCTCAGTTCGAGTATCTCCATCTACAACTCTAGTAGGAATCCCTCCAGCGAAGCGGGATATGCATCTTATCTACGAAGTTTCTTCTAAAATGAGATCCATCTTAACGAACCCGTCAATAACAAAAAAGGGATATTACACCCCAAGTGGAATGTTTTCTATCCCCTAAAGGAATTTTAAAACCCTGAAACAGGACTGTGATCCCGTATTTGGTTCTCCATCTATCCCCCAACAGTGCTTCTATCTTTGAGGATTGGTCAGATGTTTGTTCTGAGATGTTTATTTCATCTCTGGTTTCCTCTTTCCATTTGTTGTGTCAACATCGGCATATAGCATACACATAGCATATAAATAGATAGCATGGCATATGCATTTTGCATCTTTATGTCTGTTTGTTCTATCACTTTGGTCGCGTTTATCCCCAAGGACTGGGTTGTGTCTCCTCCTTCCAAGTAGAATTGTCAGCCCTAGGCAGAAAAAGTACAACATTTATATTTCCCCACGGGGTTCGATCCTCGTGGAAGACGGTTGCTTTAGTTAAATCCCATTTGAGTTCATACCTCAATGGTCGAGTCTTGCTTGATAGTTTCTCTTCAGTTATTTCCTGAATTGAATTTCGGTCCGTGGCCATCACATTGTGGACATCTCCAACTTTTGAATATGGATTAAGTGTGCATTTATTTTGCACTTTGCTCTGAAAAGGGTCTTTATGAGGGTCATCCTTGAAGACGAGATGCTTCTCAAACATTGTTACAAGATCTTCTCAACAATTTATACCCAGACAGTAAGTGGTAACCCCTTTATTTGAGCAACTTGTTCGATTAGGTTTTCTATCAAAGATGACAAATGGCAGTCTCCTCCAGATAGTTTATCCATCCCCAGGGGATTTATCAAGATTATTAAACAAGTCTAAATGGCATCTCTCCAGAAATCCATCAAAGAAGTTTGTCGAAGACATTACAGATACTTCCATTTATTTGAGAGTCCACATAATATTTTACAAGTACAACAAGGACACCCCATAGGAACGTATTTCCCCAGTGAGTTCGCTACACAAGTCTAAATGGCATCTCTTCATAAATCCATCAGAGAAGTTTGTCAAAGACATTACAAGACATCTCTCTTTATTTGAGAGAACATATTTTGCAAATTAACCGGCCCACATCTCTCTTGAAGATCCCCGGTGAAGTTCTACAAATACATTACAAATTACGATCTACAAAGTTCTAAAATTTACAACACATTATGGCTCACAACCAAGAAATTCTACAATCTACAATGACATCTACAATCTACAAAATCTACAATCCCCTGTGAAGATGCTCTCGCGAGTTTTCATCGTTTCGGGTAGGAAACTGAGACCAGCTCATGGTACCCTTACCATGACGCTCGGGGAGGTTCTACATTAGGAAACTGAGACCAACTCATGGCACCCTTACCATGACGCTCGGGGAGGTTCTGAAAGTGAGAAAAATACTTAGAAGGGGGGGGGGGGGGTTGAATAAGTATGACAAATAAACAAAGATTCAATCACAGTTATTTTTATCCTGGTTCGTTGAACTCAACTACTCCAGTCCACCCTCTCAAGAGTGATTTGCCTTTCTCAGTCAAGGACTTAATCCACTATTTAATCAAACAGATTACAATAGTAATGTTGCACCCCAAAATTTACCCAACATTTCTTTACCTAGCTTGTGTTTCATTTCATTCACATTAGCATTATCATTTGCATTTCATTGACATGTATGCAGGAGATTAAGAGGTATGATTACCAATCAAGGGCTACACAAGAATTTGAAGCTAGTTGAGAAGGTTATTCAAGTGTTCAAGGGTTGATATCCTTGTCAGAGAAGTTAAAAGATCCTCAGAGAGAGTGGTTGAAACCAAGAGGGTGTGCCTCCTAGCTTGAGAGTTGTGGGAGCTCCTCAGATGATTCTGAAGCCAGGAAGTTAGACTTGAGATCTTGAGAGAGCTCATGAGAAGTGTTGAAAGCCATCATGAAGCCTAGACAGGTCATTGTGCAAGGATAAGAAGCCTCAGCCATGATTGGTGTAATTAGGGTTTGACTGGGTCAACCCTAGGTCAACTGATGATTTGGAGAAGGTTGAGACTTAATCCAAGAGCCATGTGATCATGGAGTGATACATTGAGATGTTATAAGGATGATTCCAAGGTCAACTCATCATGATTGAAGAGTTTGAGAAGTTTCCAGCTAGGGTTTCTAAGGCTTGACAGTGTAAAATCCCCTAGTTTGACCCCTATCTTCAAGGCAGTTTAGCTCAAGATGTGATTGTCATCTCATCTTTCCCCCAACATGAATGTTGTATAGCATGATCTTAGCTTTAATTTGAGTGCTATAAGTCCTTTATAGGATTTGTAGAACTCAAGTTATGACTTTGACAAGTTACAAGTCATCTGAGGTGTGTGAATCTGGGGGCTTGAAAGTTACCCAACTTGCATCAAACGTTTGCCCAAGAAGGATGATTCCTATGAACTTTTGGTCAACATGAATGTTGTTCCTTATCTTCTTAGCTTTATAGAGAGTACTAGAAGTTCTTAATAGGATTTGTATAACTCAAGTTATGGCTTTGACAAGTCAAGGGTATTTTGGTCATTTGGAGATTACAGGTCATTTCAAGCATAAGGCCATAACTCCTATTTCCAAGCTTCAAATGGGAAAATGTTCAACATAAAACTTGTTCAAAATGATGTTTTAAGGCTATTAAAGAGGACATGAGATGTTGGAAATGCTTGTAGCTCAAAGTTGCAAAAATGACCTAAAATAAGGGTATAAGTTAAATAAACCAAAGTTGGAAATTGATATTTTTGATCTACACATCTAAACCATGGCATGTAATATATCATTTTGACTCTAGAAAACATTTTAAGAACTTTGGTTTAGCCACATTTTTGAGTTGAGGTGTAATTTGGGGACTTGCTTTGAAAAGTAGTTACTTGCACATTAAGTAACATTTGCAAAACACATGAGAGGTCAATACACAAGCTTCCAAGGTATTGTAACACATCTAATATCTCATGTGGAGAGATTTTGGGATCATAACAAGCTGCTGCAACAAGTGAAACCATAATTGGGGTGAGTATGGCATGAGATGGTATTTTGAATACATGAGAAGTTCAATATCTCCTTGGATGATTCCAGAAGATTCTAGAGAGGTCCAACATCATCTATATATTGATTAGAAGGGGTTCAAGTGCAGGGTTGGTGAGAACTGAGGGAGAGAAGAGAGTTTGAAACTTCACATTGTTCATTGCAAATTGAAATCAGTTTCTGCATTCTACACCATTTTTGATCTTTCTTTTGATCTCAACAACTTCTATTGAGGATACTGAATGATTCCAGATCAATTCCATAGCCAAAGCCTTGAAGGATTGTGTTCTTGCATTTGAGTTTCAGCACCTGCAAGTCACCATCGGATTTGGAGTTCCAAGCATTTGCAATCAATTCTCTTGCATACAGAAGCAAGAACTTGGTACATTGAATGATTTTGGAGCTGTAGAAGGGTTGAAGTGAAGAATTGCTACATCTGTTACTCAAGAATTCACAGGTTGGTAACTTTCATCCCTCACCTTAATTTAAGAAGAATTACCTCAATTTGTTAGGTTAGATTGATAGTATGTGGTTAGGAGATCGTTTCTGGAAACTTAGAGAGGATTTCGTGATTATCAATGAGGTGACACATTTTCTGTTTGGATCAAGAACTTGTTGGATATTGAGAGATAATGTGAGTGTTATAGCAAGAACTGATCAGGGTAATGTGGTGAACATTTTAGACCAAACAATTTGAAGAATGGTGATAATCGAGGTCTGAGCATAATTTTGATTCTTGATCGTGTTTTAGGTTAGAGGTTGATTCAATGAATTCTGAGGCTAGGGTTAGATTAAGTGTTCAATTTAGAGTGATTTAGTGCTTTAGATCATGAATTTTGATGGAGATTTCGTGAGATGCGAATGTGATGAAGATGAGCATGAGAGCTCTGTTTCAATGGAGGTTCTTCCCTCCAGAATTGTTCAAATGAAGGTGATGATGTTAACACCATTGGATCAACATGAAGACTTTGACTAAACCATGTATCCCACGGCCAGGATTAATTTGAATTCGTGAGAGAGTCTGAGTAAGTGAAACGATGCGTTTCACTTACTAGCTGGTTTTGGGCTTAGTTGAAACCTTGCTACCCGCACCCCACTTCAGGCCCAGTCTTGAATATGAACTGTGAACTATTGCTATCTGCACCACGCGTTTGGTTATTTTATTTCAATTTTCTTTATTTGTTTCATTTTATACTTGGTTCTTGATTAAATCATATAAAATTGAAAAATGATCCAATTAACCCCATTCTTTTTGCATTATATTCATGATTGAGTCTAGTAGTTTTTAGAAAAAAATATTTTTATTCCATGCATTTTATGATTTTAAGGGAATTTTACATTTTAATTGATATTAAAATGGTTATGTTTGATACTTAATTTTGTGGAATTTTGTGTGATCATGTGATGATGATTTTGATCCTGATTTTTTGTGTGTGATTAGTTTAGACATGTATGCTCCCATATCATTTTTCTCACATTTTTGTGATGAAAGTAGGTGTGTTTTCTAGATTGAGATTTAGGTGCTTCCTTTTAGGGTTTAGGTTTAGTACCTTGTAGTGTAGAATTTATTTCTAGGTCTTATTTGATGATTTGATCTATGGAATTAATATGGTAGAGTCATGATTGACCTAGGTTCCCATAGTTATTTTTGTAGGATTTTACAATTGGTTTTAGTATTTTAGTTAGGATTAACTTTAGTACTAGGTTTTAGGTGATCCTAACTTGCTAACTCAAATAGATTAACTTCTTTAGTCCCCTTAGATTAGTGTTTTGCTTTGTTTGCCTTTGGTTGAGATTGAAGACAAGTTGAAGACAAGGTGAGGATGCTTGAAGTTGCTTGGAGCTTGGAGTTGCTTGTGCCTGAAGGTGTCTGATGAAGATTTAGGAGGTAGGAGACATAGGGAGAGCCTTATAATTAGAATGACTTCTTTCACAAATATGGAAAGCATCTTGTGCTTCCATTCCTCCCAATGACTAAAAGTCCTTCTAAGATATTCACATCTCTCCTTTGGAGGGATGAGTGGCTTTATCTAGGAAGTAGAACTTTGAGGGAACCAGTCTCTCATAATGATGAACCCTTACAGGCTTCCTTTGGTTGTCAACAAGCTGTTTATCATTTCCACCCATTCTGTTAAATCAATTGTCTTCTGGTTTGAGTATCTTGAAAGATGTTGGACTTGAGTTTGAAGATGAGGACTTCATTGAAGAGTGTGGAAGAGGATGATTCCTTGAGCATTGCCATTGCAGCTGAAGCTTGAAGAGCAAGAAGAACAAGGTGATGCTTGTGAAGAAGATCCAATGGAGATTGAGTGAAGAGCTGAGGCCTGAAAAAGAGTTGAAGGATGAAGTTGACACTTCCAGGTGATTGAAGATTACTCTGAGAAGCTGAAGCTTGTAGGAGAAGGAGACCAAGTTGATATTGGTAAAGCAAAGAGAGCTGAAGCTTGAAGAACTTGAAGATCCAATTGAGATTGAGTGTAGAGCTGAGGCTTGAGGAATAAAGGATGAGTTGACACTTGCATTGATGCGTGGAAAGCCTGAAGGAGTCAAGTTGATACTTGTAGTTAAGAGTGAAGCCTGAAGGTGGAAGTGACTGAAGAGCTGAAACTTGGGGAAGAGAGAATAAGTTGAAACTTATGTTTGATGGGTTGAAACCCTGGAGAAGCAAGTTGATACTTGTCATGAAGGATGATAGCCTTGAAGGGTGGTTGAAGTCTGAAGACTGGATTGCTGTCAGAAGAGCTGAAAGTTAGAATTGAAAGAAGGGGGAGTTGTTGATCTGCTTTCTCTCTTGTCTGTTTTCTTTTCTGTGCTGATGTGCCTTGCTTGACTTGCTTGATGCATTAGAATAAGTCCATATCTAGACTGACTTTAAGCTAGGAGCATGATTGCACTAGAGGTTGAGTTGCTCCCTTTGCTTGTATTTTTACTGTATGGCTTTGCTTGCGGGTATTCGGTAGAGCCCAGCTCCCTTGCCTATGTGGTTTGTGTTTGCTTGATAACATTTTATTTCATTTCCTCTGTATGATTGCAGTCACTTATATTTTGCTTGATAGCATGTTATTTCTTCTGTATGATTGCTGTTATTCATATCTGGCTTGAGGTTGAGATGAGCTTGTGGAGGCTGCTGCCCCACACACATTTCCTCCCTCACTTGCATTGCATGCATCTTACCGTCGTTTACTGTTTACTGTTTAAGCTGATGCTTTATCTGCTGTTTATCATTGACATGATCCCTTAGGATTCTCACTTCCTTTGATAAGGAAGTGATGATTAGAACTTTAGGTTGAAACCTATGCATGATAACTTCTAGGAGTTCCCTGTTTCAAACCCCAACTATAGGATGAATCCTTGCTATGATAACATTAGGACTTGATAGTCTCCCTTTAGTTGAGCCTGTTCTCTCTTCTCATCTCAAAACAAATTAAGATACAGTAATCATGAATGATTTCTTTCGTACGTTACGAGCCTTAAGCTATCTGAGAAAGGATTGTTGGAGAGTTTCTTTTCAACAGTCTGGATGTTTAGTATGGCACCCTTTGGGTGACATGCGACACATTCACTCTCAGGTCATAGTCTTTAGTGCGATTGAAATTGCAAACACAATAAAAAACAGTTCTTCCGTAAAAGACAGAAAACAAACTTCAAACCTTTTTGCCCCGTGGGCCCATAAGTCAACGGAAAGTTTTTGTAAAGAAAAGAGTGTCGTTAAACTTCAGCGCCACCGCAAACAGGCTTTGTCCCTAACTGCTGGAACTGCTGTTTAACCCTACTCGATAAAAAACAGATGAATCTGAATCCCCGTAATTCGTGTTATCCCGAACTACGTAAGCTCTGATCTCTCGTACCCGTGAGAGTACGTAGGCACAATACTGACGTATTGGCAAGCCACCTTCCCCATAACCCGTAGTAGGTCGAACTACGTTGACTCTGATTTCTCATTCTCTGATGAGAATACGTAGGCATAAAGTGTGACGCTTTGCCTAGTCATTTTCTTTTCCTGTTTAAGCCAGCCTTGATAGGTAGATAGATAAAAACAACTCGTCCAGTAAACACAACAAGTGTGGATCCCATCGAGTACGATGGATGTGAGGGGTGCTAATACCTTCCCCTTGCATAACCGACTCCCAAACCCAGACAATGGTTGCGATGACCTTGTCTTATACCTTTTCATCAAGTTTTTCCGATCGTTTCCTTTCCCGTTCCGAGGGATAAATAACGAAAGGTGGCGACTCTTCTGTTTTGTCGGCACCTTATTTTCGCGGAAGCGACAGCTGGGGACTTCATAGTTTCCTGGGATCCAACGTCCCGTATGCGAGTCAGTTTGGGGATCCGACGTCCCCTACGAGAGTCAATCCTAGCGCTTGTATGATTACTTGTTGGGTTGTGTTTATTTATCGCACTTTATTTCCCGCATTTTATTTCCAGTATGATATGATTATCTATGCTGTTGTGGGAGGGGCATTCTGATGAGTGAGAAGCCAGACCCAGGCTTGAGTGAACATAGCATTAGTTGTGGAAATTAGTGGGCGCGTGCTTGCTTGGCAGGCACTAGTGTCTCATGAAATCCACACTCAGATGAGGTTCTCCCGGTTGACTTCTTTTTCAACCCTTTGGGTTGAGGGGGATGTTGGTTTGGAGGATTGTCGACTCTAGGGACCGATCATTTGGGATTCAGCCGAGTGAGGCCGCTTCATGAGCTGGTGATGCCACACCTTCTGGGTATCGTATCACCCCTCTTGAATGTCTGTGACACTGATGACCGCATAGGATGCCGAACTTGTGTCAGTTTAGGTCCATACATGTGAGCAGGGTTGGGTTTATTGCAGGAAACCTTGACCTTCAGACTACCTGGTTTTCTTGATAGTGAATCAGTTTTGTTGGTATCAGAGGTTCTCATCAGCAGGTATATGTGTTCTTGACAGAGCAGATTTATGGTCCTGTAGCAGAGGTCCTTATTATCAGATGTGTGTTCTTGACAGAGCAGATTTTTGGTCCTGTATCAGAGGTCCTTATTATCAGATGTTTGTTCTTGACAGAGCAGAGTTTATGGTCCTGTATCAGAGGTCCTTATTATCAGATGTGTGTTCTTGACAGAGCAGATTTTTGGTCCTGTATCAGAGGTCCTTATTATCAGATGTTTGTTCTTGACAGAGCAGAGTTTATGGTCCTGTATCAGAGGTCCTTATTATCAGATGTGTGTTCTTGACAGAGCAGATTTTTGGTCCTGTATCAGAGGTCCTTATTATCAGATGTTTGTTCTTGACAGAGCAGAGTTTTTGGTCCTGTATCAGAGGTCCTTATTATCAGATGTGTGTTCTTGACAGAGCAGATTTGTGGTCCGATACCGGGGTTTTCTTATTATCAGATATAGTGGTTGTTCTTGATAGAGCAGCATCATGGTTTGTTGATACAGAATCTCCACAGCACAGTTGCCTTGATCTCCTGCTGCATGATTGCATTTTACATTGCTTTACATACTCATTTGCATTTCATTAACGTGTGTCTGTGTTGCAGGTACCGTTTCCCCCGATCCAGGATTTCTTGCCTCCTATTGTATTGTTATGGGTTCTCTGAGGAAGACTGTGGCTTACAAGCTCCTTGCTCCTGATGTTATTCAGATGACTGGTTTGATTGCTTTAGCAGATGATTCTGTGAGAGATGGGTTCAGAAAGTCTTACAGCAAATTGCTCAGTTTGGTTCGTAAACCTTCTGCGTTTGAGTTGAATGGGTTGCACGCTATGCTGCAGTTCTACGATCCTCCGTTGAGATGCTTTACTTTCCAGGACTTTGTTCTCGCACCCACGCTAGAGGAGTATGTTGATTTGTTAGGTGTGCCTATCAAGATTCAGATGCCCTTTGTTCATATGGATGCTGAGCCTAATCTGGCTAGTCTAGCTCCCTCACTCCATCTGGATGCCTCAGAGTTGGTATTGTCTAGTTGGAACAAGGTTCCCGGTTTCTCCTTGCAGTTCTTGGTGGGAAAAGCTCAGCAGTGCGCCAAAGACGGATGTTGGGTCGTGTTCAGCGCCATCCTCTCTCTGTGCATATATGGCATCATTCTGTTCCCCAATATGCCCGACTTTGTGGACTTCGACGCCTTCCGCATCTTTGCTTCAGGGAATCCAGTCCCTACCTTGATAGGAGATGTCTACCATTCCATCCACTACAAAAACGAGAATAGAAGGGGCAAGAATGTCTCGTGCTATGTGCCCCTGCTTTATAAATGGCTTGATAGTCATCTACCCAAGAGGGGTCCCTTTGCTTCGTCTGCAGCCACAGCTGAGTGGTCCGAGCATTTGATGAGTCTATCTGCAGAGGATATTGCCTGGTTTGACAGAGATAGGTTGGGCACCGAGATTATCTTCAGCTGCAGCGGGTTTCTGAACGTGCCTTCGATAGGCAGGAAGGGTTGTATAAACTATAATCCGTCTTTGTTGGTCCGACAGTTTGTTTATGCTTTGAGAGCTCTGCCGAAGGATGAAGAGGTGCAGGAATCTCTGTACCTCACTGGTCTTCTAGAGGGGGATATGTTATCCAAGCTTCACCGCGCTTGGAATGGTATCAATAAGAGGGGAAAACCATTGTTGAGGAAAAGCAATAGTCAAGCCTATGCTCCATACGCGACTTGGATCAGAGCCAGAACAGATGCTATAGGGATGCCGTTCCCACCTGCCAAGCCAGAAAGCCCTCCAGTGATTGAAGAGCCTACCACCGTGCCTATCCAGCAGCATAATCGGGTGTTAGCTGAGAGAGATGAATTGAAGAGGGCAAATGAAGAACTGGAGAAAGAATTGGCTCAGCTCCGAAGTGAGAGAAGCGAAGCCGTTCATTCCTTTAAGAGGCAGACCGAGCTGGTGAACCAGTTGGGGACAGACTTGACTAAGCAGACAGCTGAGCGCGAGCGTATGGGTCGAGACTTCAAAGCTGTCAATGATGTGCTGGCCACGAAGAAGCAGCACTTGGACGAAGCGTATCGGAGGATATCCAAGTTTAACCAGCATTGGAAGGCCACCCTAGCCAACAGGAAAGAGCGGGAGGATAAGCTGATGCAACAGATCTCCAAGCTGAAAGCCCAGGTGAAGGCTAGTGAGAAGAGGTTTGATGAAGAAACCGCTCGCAGATACGCCATTGAAGGCCAGCTCAACAGGGCTCTCGCTAACCTGAAGGAGCGCAAACTGACGTTTGAATTCAAGAAGCGGAAGCTAGAAGATTGTTTCGGTGAAGGAGCATGGGAAGATTCGGTCGAAGGTCTTCAATACACCATTATGCAGAAGGAATTACTCGTCAAAGGGTTGCTCACTCGGCCTGATCGTCCAGAAACGAAGAGGTTGTTAGAAGAGTTTCGCGCCCGTGGCCGTGCTTGACTATTTGTATTCCTTTTGTTTGATCATTGTTGTATGCTGACCATCACCAGGCTTGTTGGCTGAGGTCATGCTATTGATTCATCTTGTACTCATTGATGTTGTGTACTGCCTTGATGGGCTTTCTTCGCATATATGAGATGTTATTTCCATGACTGGACTCAGACTTCTTATTATCAGCATTGGCACTCAGGCACTAGGATCGGGGGAAATCTCTCTAACGCATAGACACACGTTTGCATTTGCATGAAGCATTTGCATAACGAGCACTTTGTCGTTTTTTCCTAACCCTTTTGTGTTTTCAGGTTGTTTCAGGCTGTTCCAGGATTGATCAGAGACCTATCCACCGCTATCCAACCAGAGCAAATCAAACCAGAGTTATGGAGCAAGTGCAAACTGATGTTCAGAAACTCCGCGAAAGAATGGATCGCTTCATAGAGCTCATGCAAGCGGTCGCCAATGGCCAGGATCAGCTCAAAACCTTGGTTCAGCCTCTGATTTCAAGGGTCGATAGCATGGCGTACTCCATGGTGGGACTGTGCCAACTCCTCCACCAGTTGAAACTCCTCAGAATGGCGTCCCCGTGACCGGAGGGAATGGCAGTGCCAACGGCAATGTGATAGCTAACATGGGACTCAACGGTAATACGACGGGCGTCGGTAATGGGAATTTCGAAGCCAACGTTAATGTTGGGCTGGGCAACGGCAATGCAGGTGTTGGGAATCTGTTCGGGCCTCAGCCGTGGTTAGAAGATCGTCAGGACGATGTGTTCTCTCAGAGAGGTCCTGAAGGGGAGCTGACTGCTGAAGCACGTCTAAGGTTCAAGGCACTTGAGGATAAGATGAGAAATATCGAGAACCAGAACACCCTGGGCGTTGATATGTCCAAGTTGGGACCAATTGCTGATTTCAAGGTGCCTCCCAAGTTTAAGGTACCTGACTTTGAAAAATACAAGGGCACCGCTTGCCCTCGCGTCCACCTGAGATCATATTACAGAAAAATGTCCGCTCATTCTGAGGACGAGAAGTTGCTGATGCACTTCTTCCAGGACAGTTTGTCCGGACCCTCCCTCGAATGGTACATGAGTCTGGAACCCACCAGTGTGCGCACGTGGAAGGACCTTGCTGAAGCATTTGTGCACCACTACCAATACAATAGCGACTTGGCCCCGAACCGGGGCCAACTGCAGAATTTGTCGCAAAGGAACAACGAAGGGGTCAAGGAATACGCCCAGCGATGGCGTGAGTTGGCAGCTAGGGTTCAGCCACCGATGGTTGAACGTGAGCTTGTGCAGATGTTCGTAGCCACCCTCCCAGGGGTTTATTATGAGAAATTGGTCAGCGGTATGTCTGGAACCTTCTCAGATCTCATTATCACGGGTGAGCACATTGAAAATGGGATCAAACTGGGGAAAATTCAAGGTGATTCATCCTCATCTAGAGGAGGAGGAAAGAAACCTTATGGTGGAAAAAGACGGGAAGGAGAAACGAGCGCCGTGACCAACGCTCGAAGGAAGGGTAAAGGCCCTCACCAACAGGTGGCCAGCATAACTATCCCGGCAGTCCCACAGCAGCAGCAGCAGCAGCCGAATCAACAAGGGTACAGAAAGTATCAGAACAGGGCACCTTTGTCGAGCCGTCACCTTGAGACACCGCCCATGTCTTATGCCCAGCTGTTACAGACTCTGCTTCAGTTACAGTTGATCCAGAAGAGAACCCTGGCTCCCTTGACAAGGGCACCTTCGCCAGGTTATGACGTGAACGCAACTTATGAGTTTCACTCAGGGGCACCAGGCCACACAATAGAGAATTGCAAAGCCTTCAAGCATAAGGTGCAGGACATGGTGGACGCTAAGATCATCAACTTCTCCGATAATGTGCCAAATGTCACGAAGAACCCTATGCCGAATCATAGGGGAGGTGGAGTAAACACCATTATTGAGGACGAGGGTTTGGATTTGTTGACTGACGTCAGAGATCTGAAGACACCGCTTAGCTTCGTTAAAGCTAAGCTGATGAAAAGGGGTTTCTTTCTAGGTTGCGGAGAGCTGTGTATGGGCTGTGCGACAAGTCCTGATGGATGTGAACAATTGATAGAGGGGATTCAAAGTCTGATGACTGAAGGAATCCTACAATTTAGCCGAAGGGCCGAAAGCGGATCAGGAGAGGTAATGCTGAAGCAAGATGATGAGGTTGCCACCATCACCATCCCTCGCCAGACGATAACTATTTCTGCACCCAGGCCGCCCACGATTACCATCACCAAAGCTGGGCCAATACCGTTCGAAAGCACTAATGCTGTCCCATGGCATTACGGGGCAGAGGTCTACTGCAACGGACAGAAGTTGGAACTAGAACCGTATGGGTCGGCTGTGGATAGCCTTGCGGGAATCAGCGGAATCACTCGCAGCGGGAGAGTATTTGCACCACCTGAGGTCGTGGCGGATAAAGCGGACAGAGCCGATGCAACTAATAAAGGGAAAAGTAAAGTCGTTGAAGAGATCCCTTGCGGGGTAGAAAAAGACTTGTTAAAGACGCCGAGGAATTTATGAGGTTGATTAAAAAGAGTGACTACAAGATCGTGGATCATCTCCATCAAACACCCTCGAAGATTTCCATCCTGAATTTGTTGCTGTGTTCTGAGGCGCACCGCAACGCGTTGCTGAAGGTGTTGAACGCCGCATATGTACCGCAGGAAATATCGGTAAACCAGTTAGAGGAGGTCGTAGCCCACGTAAATGCTGGGAATGGGTTAGGGTTCACTGACCTAGAGCTGACACCGAAGGGAAGGAACCACAATAGTGCCCTGCACATCTCGATAGAGTGTAGGGGAACGATTATGTCTCACGTGTTGGTAGACACGGGGTCGTCGCTCAATGTTCTTCCGAAGAAGGCATTAATGAAGTTAGATACTCGCGAAGTGATTTGCACACCCATTGATCTGGTTGTGAAGGCGTTTGATGGAACCAAACACCATGTTTTCGGGGAGGTGACGTTGCCGATCCAAGTCGGGTCAGAAACATTCGACACGGTCTTTTACATTATGGACATCATGCCTGCCTACAGCTGTCTTTTGGGCCGACCATGGATCCATTCTGCGGGTGCCGTGACCTTCACGTTGCACCAGAAACTCAAGTACGCTGTCGGAGGTAGCATCGTGACCGTATGTGGCGAGGAAGACATAATGGTGAGCCATTTGTCGTCCTTCAAGTATGTCGAGATGGATGGGGAAATCCACGAAACCCTATGCCAAGCGTTCGAAGCTGTTAAAGTCAAGGACGTAGCTCCTGTAGTCACTGAGAAGCCAGAGATGACTCTCTCTTCATTCAAGGAGGCCCGAGTCGTTGTTCAAGTCGGATCTACCCCAGGCTGGGGGCGAATTTTGGAGATACCTAACAAGCAAGACAGGTTTGGGTTGGGATATTCTCCTGGAGCTGAAGCCTCCTCTTCTAGCAGTGCGTCGTGAGGTAAAGGGCCGATCCAGTTTACCAGCGGCGGGGTGATATTTGAAAGCATCAATGCAATGTCTGAAGACAGCGGGGATAGCGACTGTGACTTAGACTCTTGGATCCAGCCAAGCAAGCCAGGCGAGAGCCTCAACAACTGGTCCGTCAAGGATATCATCCAGATGACAAGCGAAGAGTAATGATTTACTTTTTCCAATCATTGTACAACCCTATGTCCTACCTGGGGCATAGTGGTTTTATTGTCAGAGCCTTGTTTGATTATGTACATGCATTTTATCAATAAATCAAAAGGCGTTTTTCTTCGTATTCAAATATTGTGATCTCTGTTATTCCTGTTTTATATTTGTTTTGAAAAACAATAAAATGGCAACGGGGTTTGTGCTAACCTGCATATCCTTGTCTTAAGCTTAACCCTTGTTATTGCAGGATCCACATAGCAGATGACATCGACTCTGGACCTTCTACGACTCACTTCAACTTCGATTGCCCGATCTATCAAGCCGAAGAAGAGATTGATGAAGACGAAGACCTTCCCGAAGAGTTGGCCCGCTTGTTGAAACAAGAAGAGAAAGTTATTCTGCCTCATGAAGAGGAGATCGAGATTGTGAATCTGGGTTCTAAAGAACTTGTCAGGAACGTCAGGATAGGGGCTGCATTGCAGAGTGATGTCAAGCGAAGACTGGTCGAGATGCTGAGAGAGTATAGTGACGTCTTTGCTTGGTCGTACAAAGATATGCCCGGACTTGATACTGACATCGTGGTCCACCACTTGCCGCTGCGAGAAGATTGTCCTCCCGTTAAGCAGAAGCTTAGGAGGACGCGACCAGATATGGCCGTTAAGATCAAAGAAGAAGTGCAACAGTAGCTTGATGCTGGCTTCTTAGCGGTCACCACTTACCCTCCGTGGGTCGCCAACATAGTGCCTGTACCGAAGAAGGACAGTAAGGTGCGAATGTGCGTCGATTATCGGGATTTGAATAGGGCGAGCCCTAAGGATGATTTCCCGCTCCCTCATATTGATGTGTTGGTCGACAATACAGCTCAGTTCTCCGTATTTTCGTTCATGGATGGCTTCTCCGGTTACAATCAAATCAAGATGGCGCCGGAGGACATGGAGAAAACTACGTTTATCACACCTTAGGGAACGTTTTGCTACAAGGTAATGCCTTTCGGTCTGAAGAACGCAGGGGCCACTTACCAACGAGCAATGGTCACTTTGTTTCATGACATGATTCATCATGAGATTGAAGTCTATGTTGATGACATGATTGCGAAGTCCCAAACGGAGGAAGGACATCTAGTCAATTTGCTGGAGCTTTTTGAGAGGCTTAGGAAGTTCAGGTTGAGGCTGAATCCTAACAAGTGTACTTTCGGAGTACGGTCTGGAAAACTACTGGGGTTTATCGTGAGCGAAAGAGGCATCGAGGTTGATCCTGCGAAGATTAAAGCGATACAAGAAATGCCAGTGCCAAAAACCAAAAAAGAAGTTCGTGGTTTCTTGGGCAGAATAAACTACATTGCAAGGTTTATCTCTCAGCTCACAGCCACGTGTGAACCGATGTTCAAACTGCTGAAAAAAGACCAGGCGATTATCTGGAACGAGGATTGCCAGAAGGCATTCGATAAGATAAAACAGTATCTGCAGGAACCTCCGATCTTGATACCCCCAGTGGCCGGACGGCCCTTAATCATGTACTTGACAGTTCTTGAGAATAGTATGGGGTGTGTTCTCGGTCAGCACGACGAGACGGGCAGAAAGGAGCATGCCATTTACTACTTGAGTAAAAAGTTCACAGACTGTGAATCTCGTTACTCGATGCTGTAGAAAACGTGTTGTGCATTAGCATGGGCTGCCAAACGTTTACGACAGTACATGCTCAATCACACCACCATGCTAATTTCGAAGATGGATCCGATCAAGTACGTCTTCGAGAAGCAGGCGCTTTCGGGCAGGATTGCCATATGGCAAATGGTGTTGACGGAATATGACATTCAGTATGTTTCCCAGAAGGCCATCAAGGGAAGCGTATTGTCTAATTACCTTGCCGAACAGCCGATCGAGGATTATCAGCCGATGAAATTTGAATTCCCTGATGAGGATATCATGTTTCTTAAAGCGAAAGATTGCGATGAGCCGTTACCCGACGAGGGTCCAGATAGGAAATCCCAATGGAAATTGATATTTGACGGGGCGGTTAATTCCTACAGAAGTGGTATAGGGGTGATCATCACGACTCCCCATGGATCCCACATCCGGTTCACTGCGAGACTGACGTTTTCGGTCACCAATAATGAAGCGGAGTACGAAGCATGCATCATGGGTCTAGAAGAGGCAATTTATTTGAGAATCAAGAACCTAGACGTATATGGTGACTCGGCGCTTGCGATTAACCAGATTAAAGGGGAGTGGGAAACTCGCCAATCAAATTTGGTGCCGTACATGAATTATGCCAGAAGGCTACTTCCGTTCTTTGATCGAGTGGAACTCCATCATGTGCCCAGGGCCGAAAACCAGATGGCTGATGCCTTAGCCACATTGGCTTCGATGTATAAAGTCAATTTTTGGAATGAAGCTCCAAGAATTGTCCTTTCTCGTCTTGATAGACCTGCATTCATCTTTGCGATCGAGGAAGCCGCCGATGGCAAGCCATGGTTCCATGATATCCAGACCTTCCTTATGACTAAGGAGTATCCTGCGGGAGCGTCGACCCAGGATAAGAAGACTCTGAGGAGGCTGTCTGGAAATTTCTATCTCAATCCTGATGAAGTTTTGTATAAAAGAAACCACGATCTCGTGCTGCTCAGATGTGTAGATGAGAAAGAGGCGAGTATGCTCATGGAAGAAGTCCATGAAGGCACATTTGGTACGCACGCTGGCGGGCATGCTATGACAAGAAAGATCCTGAGAGCAGGATATTACTGGCTGACGATGGAATCAGATTGCTTTAAATTCGCGAAGAGATGTCATAAATGCCAGATTTATGCTGATAAAGTTCATGTGCCGCCGTGCCCTTTGAATGTCATGTCCTCCCCGTGGCCGTTCTTCATGTGGGGCATCGACATGATAGGCAAGATCGAGCCCACTGCGTCTAACGGTCATCGCTTCATTCTAGTAGCTATCGACTACTTCACCAAGTGGGTGGAGGCAGCCTCATACGCTAACGTGACCAAGCAGGTGGTGGCTAAATTCATAAAGAGGGATATCATCTGTCGTTACGGAATTCCCGAGCGGATCATTACTGATAATGGTTCGAATTTGAATAACAAGATGATGAAGGAGCTGTGCCAGAGTTTCAAGATTGAACACCACAACTCATCTCCTTACCGGCCGAAGATGAATGGCGCCGTTGAAGCGGCCAACAAGAACATCAAGAAGATTGTTCAGAAGATGGTTGTGACCTACAAGGATTGGCACGAGATGCTGCCATTTGCACTGCACGGTTATCGCACGACGGTACGTACGTCAACCGGGGCAACTCCTTTCTCCTTAGTGTACGGTATGGAAGCTGTCCTACCGTTAGAAGTGGAGATCCCTTCTTTGCGAGTTTTGGTTGATGTGAAACTCGACGAGGCAGAATGGATTAAGAACCGACTAAACCAACTCAGCCTGATGGACGAGAAGAGATTAGCGTCGATTGCATATGGTCGTCTATACCAAAGCCGAATGAAGAAAGCTTATGATAAGAAGGTGCGTCGTAGAAGCTTTCAGACGGGTGATCTCGTCCTGAAGAAGATTCTTCCTCCACACTCCGATCACCGGGGCAAGTGGACTCCCAATTACGAAGGTCCGTACGTCGTCAGCAAGGTCTTTTCGGGAGGAGCCATGTTGTTATCCACGATGGATGGCGAAGATTTTGCATCCCCGGTGAACGCGGACGCAGTTAAAAAATACTTTGCTTAAAGAATGACCTGCTGGAAAGAAAAAGAATATCCAGACAAAAATGGGGCATCCCGGCGAACCATAAAAATGGAAAAGGGTTTGGGCAAAAATTAGGGATATAAAGAAAAGAATGTACACCCGCAAAGTCGAAAACCCGGATGGGCGGCTTTGGCAAAAAAGGGTATCCCGGTGAATCGAAAACCCGAAAGGGCGATTCAGGCAAAAGTTAGGGATTTGAAAAAGCAAATGACTGCATTCCGTGTGTGGACTTTCATTGTTTAGCGGTTTGGAAGACCTGAGGGCCGTTTATCTGAATCAATCTCTTCTAAAGCTGAAGCGTCGGAGAAGTATCGAAGTCGAGTGGGTCATAGAGGGATCAACTCATGGTGTTCGTCTACGCCTCGTTGCCGACATTTGTATATACTGATGTATATTTATGTTGTATGTTTGTGCAGCTTCCTCATTCCAGGAGCTTGCATCTGTTGTAAAACATTTTTACCCATTCAGGGGTTCGTTATCAATAAAATGTGTACTATTCAGCAATTCTGTTTGTTTGTTTAGCATTTACCGTTTTGTTTGCGAAAAAGAACGCCGATGTTTTTGATAAAATGCGCATACATAAACTTACTGGCCTAGGCCACTGATTGTTGAAACAATGAATTACTTAAACATTGTCACAAGATGATAACCTTGATAGGTCCCTTTGAGAAGGGTGTCTTGTCTGTTTGTTTGTGTTGTTGCAGGTGTAGCATATACCAGACAGTATGCCGTGCGCATCCCCAAGCAGGATGATTCCTTCTTCTCCAGCAGAGTTCAGCAGCCTCTCCCCACAGAGTCTGAACCGGAGATCGTAAAGCATTGATATGTCTCCCCAAGCAGAGAAGATTCTCTCCCCAATCAGATGTATCCTGAAGGGTCGTCATCCCCCTAGCTGAGTCACATACTGAAGTGTGCAGCACTCGATAGTTCAAGACTGAAGTCTCCAGCGGAATCGAGATTCCCCACAGAGTCGTACTCTCCCCCAAGCAGGATGATTCCTTCTCCCCCAGCCGAGTTTGCAGTTCCCCAAGAGAGCCGAGTCCTTGGAAGGCGTTCGGGCCATGATTGGTTTTCCCCAGTAGAGTGTTGAATAGTTGATGCTGTATTTCCCCGTCGGAGTCGTTACCTCCAGGAAAGCTCTGGCTGCGAATGCCGTGCAACTTATTTCTGCGATTGACATCGCTTTCCTCAGCATGTCTAAGTTCTCGTAGAGCTTTATTCCCCTGCAACATTCAACTGAAGTTTGCTTCCCCATGCGGAGTCCGATTGAGATTGGCGTGACCTTTTCTCCGTGGCAGGATGATTCCTTCCCCCACCAGAGTGGTTCTTTCTCCTTGACAGGAGGATTCTCCCTTCAACATTTATTTTGCTGACGGGATCGCAACATTTTGTATGATTGCATAGCATTTATCATAAACGCGTAGCATTTCCACCGTGTGGAGCATTGCGCCGTTGTCAAAGCATATGCATATGAAACATGAGCTAGGTCGTTACCGTTCTTGTTTTGCAGGTGTTCCTCCGCAGAGTCGCTTGCTCAAGATGATTCTTGAATTCCCCAGCAAATTCGTTTGCCCAAGATGATTCTTGAATTCTCCAGCGAAGGTGCTTGTTTAAGATGATTCTTAAAATCCCCTGTGAAGTCGCCAGAGTTGGTTGCTCAAGTTGATGCTTAAAGTCCCCGGCAGAACGTTTGCTCAGGATGATTCCTGAAATCTCCAGCAGAGTTATTGGTTCAGGATGATTCTTGAAGTCCTGGCGGAGTTATTTGTCCAAGATGATTCTTGAAGTCCTCAGCAGAGTTGACTCACCCAGAATGATTTCCGGATCCCCGAAGCAGAGTTACTTGATGGTTCTCCAGAATCCCCAGCGGAGATGCGTCATCCCCAGCAGGTTTCTGAACAGTGAAGTTGAAACTTCCCTCGAAGACTTGATGATTGAAGTCCAACCGTATTGACGAAGCAGTTCTCCCAGCTGATGCGGAGTGCCTGATGGCAGAAGATTGGATATCCCCAATTGGTTCATGATTGACCGAGAATGCCATTCTCGACTTACTGACGAAGCCCGGCTGATGCCCGAAAATTTCTTTGAATGCCCGATGGCATGATTAACTTGATGGTTAATCTGATGAGTCCCGAGGAATCTTGATGCCTGACGGCATGATCGACCATGTATTACCAGTTACCGTGTGACCAATTCCCCAGCTAGTTGTCGTGCAGCTAATATTTCAGTTTTTGAAGATTTGTTCCCATCAGAGTACCGTGTACTTGTGCAGTTGGAAAATTTCCGAGTTTGTTGGTATTCAACCGTCTTTTACCTTGATTGTTTGAGAGCCGTTCGCTTCTCACCCAGTCAGGTCCAAGCCGTTTGAATAGGGGCAGCTGTTGCACCCCAAAATTTGCCCAACATTTATAGCATACACATAGCATATAAATAGATAGCATGGCATATGCATTTTGCATCTTTATGTCTGTTTTTTCTGTCACTTTGGTCGCGTTTATCCCCAAGGACTGGGTTGTGTCTCCTCCTTCCAAGTAGAATTGTCAGCCCTAGGCAAAAAAAGTACAACATTTATATTTCCCCACGGGGTTCGATCCTCGTGGAAGACGGTTGCTTTAGTTAAATCCCATTTGAGTTCATACCTCAATGGTCGAGTCTTGCTTGATAGTTTCTCTTCAGTTATTTCCTGAATTGAATTTCGGTCCGTGGCCATCACATTGTAGACATCTCCAACTTTTGAATATGGATTAAGTGTGCATTTATTTTGCACTTTGCTCTGAAAAGGGTCTTTATGAGGGTCATCCTTGAAGACGAGATGCTTGTCCAACATTGTTACAAGATCTTCTCAGCAATTTATACCCAGACAGTAAGTGGTAACCCCTTTATTTGAGCAACTTGTTCGATTAGGTTTTCTATCAAAGATGACAAATGGCAGTCTCCTCCAGATAGTTTATCCATCCCCAGGGGATTTATCAAGATTATTAAACAAGTCTAAATGGCATCTCTCCAGAAATCCATCAAAGAAGTTTGTCGAAGACATTACAGATACTTCCATTTATTTGAGAGTCCACATAATATTTTATAAGTACAACAAGGACACCCCATAGGAACGTATTTCCCCAGTGAGTTCGCTACACAAGTCTAAATGGCATCTCTTCATAAATCCATCAGAGAAGTTTTTCAAAGACATTACAAGACATCTCTCTTTATTTGAGAGAACATATTTTGCAAATTAACCGGCCCACATCTCTCCTGAAGATCCCCGGTGAAGTTCTACAAATACATTACAAATTACGATCTACAAAGTTCTAAAATTTACAACACATTATGGCTCACAACCAATAAATTCTACAATCTACAATGACATCTACAATCTACAAAATCTACAATCCCCTGTGAAGATGCTCTCGCGAGTTTTCATCGTTTCGGGTAGGAAACTGAGACCAGCTCATGGTACCCTTACCATGATGCTCGGGGAGGTTCTACATTAGGAAACTGAGACCAGCTCATGGCACCCTTACCATGACGCTCGGGGAGGTTCTGAAAGTGAGAAAAATACTTAGAAGGGGGGGTTGAATAAGTATGACAAATAAACAAAGATTCAATCACAATTATTTTTATCCTGGTTCGTTAAACTCAACTACTCCAGTCCACCCTCTCAAGAGTGATTTGCCTTTCTCAGTCAAGGACTTAATCCACTATTTAATCAAACAGATTACAATAGTAATGTTGCACCCCAAAATTTGCCCAACATTTCTTTACCTAGCTTGTGTTTCATTTCATTCACATTAGCATTATCATTTGCATTTCATTGACATGTATGCAGGAGATCAAGAGGTATGATTACCAATCAAGGGCTACACAAGACTTTGAAGCTAGTTGATAAGGTTATTCAAGTGTTCAAGGGTTGATATCCTTGTCAGAGAAGTTAAAAGATCCTCAGAGAGAGTGGTTGAAACCAAGAGGGTGTGCCTCCTAGCTTGAGAGTTGTGGGAGCTCCTCAGATGATTCTGAAGCCAGGAAGTTAGACTTGAGGTCTTGAGAGAGCTCATGAGAAGTGTTGAAAGCCATCATGAAGCCTAGACAGGTCATTGTGCAAGGATAAGAAGCCTCAGCCATGATTGGTGTAATTAGGGTTTGACTGGGTCAACCCTAGGTCAACTGATGATTTGGAGAAGGTTGAGACTTAATCCAAGAGCCATGTGATCATGGAGTGATACCTTGAGATGTTATAAGGATGATTCCAAGGTCAACTCATCATGATTAAAGAGTTTGAGAAGTTTCAAGCTAGGGTTTCTAAGGCTTGACAGTGTAAAATCCCCTAGTTTGACCCCTATCTTCAAGGAAGTTCAGCTCAAGATGTGATTGTTATCTCATCTTGCCCCCAACATGAATGTTCTAGAGCATGATCTTAGCTTGAATTTGAGTGCTAGAAGTCCTTGATAGGATTTGTAGAACTCAAGTTATGACTTTGACAAAATTCAAGTCATCTGAGGTGTGTGAATCTGGGGGCTTGAAAGTTACCCAACTTGCATCAAACGTTTGCCCAAGAAGGATGATTCCTATGAACTTTTGGTCAACATGAATGTTGTTCCTTATCTTATTATATTTCTAGAGAGTACTAGAAGTCCTTGATAGGATTTGTATAACTCAAGTTATGGCTTTGACAAGTCAAGGGTATTTTGGTCATTTGGAGATTACAGGTCATTTCAAGCATAAGGCCATAACTCCTATTTCCAAGCTTCAAATGGGAAAATGTTCAACATAAAACTTGTTCAAAATGATGTTTTAAGGCTAGTAAAGAGGTCATGAGATGTTGGAAATGCTTTTAGCTCAAAGTTGCAAAAATGACCTAAAATAAGGGTATAAGTTAAATAAACCAAAGTTGGAAATTGATATTTTTGATCTACACATCCAAACCATGGCATGTAATATATCATTTTGACTCTAGAAAACATTTTAAGAACTTTAGTTTAGCCACATTTTTGAGTTAAGGTGTAATTTTGGGACTTGCTTTGAAAAGTAGTTACTTGCACATTAAGTAACATTTGCAAAACACATGAGAGGTCAACACACAAGCTTCCAAGGCATTGTAACACATCTAATATCTCATGTGGAGAGATTTTGGGATTATAACAAGCTGCTGCAACAAGTGAAACCATAATTGGGGTGAGTATAGCATGAGATGGTATTTTGAATACATGAGAAGTTCAATATCTCCTTGGATGATTCCAGAAGATTCTAGAGAGGTCCAACATCATCTATATATTGATTAGAAGGGGTTCAAGTGCAGGGTTGGTGAGAATTGAGGGAGAGAAGAGAGTTTTCAACTTCACATTGTTCATTGCAAATTGAAATCAGTTTCTGCATTCTACACCATTTTTTATCTTTCTTTTGATCTCAACAACTTCTATTGAGGATACTGAATGATTCCAGATCAATTCCATAGCCAAAGCCTTGAAGGATCGTGTTCTTGCATTTGAGTTTCAGCACCTGCAAGTCACCATCGGATTTGGAGTTCCAAGCATTCGCAATCAATTCTCTTGCATACAGAAGCAAGAACTTGGTACATTGAATGATTTTGGAGCTGTAGAAGGGTTGAAGTGAAGAATTGCTACATCTGTTACTCAAGAATTCACAGGTTGGTAATTTTCATCCCTCACCTTAATTTAAGAAGAATTAACTCAATTTGTTAGGTTAGATTGATAGTATGTGCTTAGGAGATCGTTTCTGGAAACTTAGAGAGGATTTCGTGATGATCAATGAGGTGACACATTTTCTGTTTGGATCAAGAACTTGTTGGATATTGAGAGATAATGTGAGTGTTATAACAAGAACTGATCAGGGTAATGTGGTGAACATTTTAGACCAAACAATTTGATGAATGGTGATAATCGAGGTCTAAGCATAATTTTGATTCTTGATCGTGTTTTAGGTTAGAGGTTGATTCAATGAATTATGAGGCTAGGGTTAGATTCAGTGTTCAATTTAGAGTGATTTAATGCTTTAGATCATGAATTTTGATGGAGATTTCGTGAGATGCGAATGTGATGAAGATGAGCATGAGAGCTCTGTTTCAATGGAGGTTCTTCCCTCCAGAATTGTTCAAATGAAGGTGATGATGTTAACACCATTGGATCAACATGAAGACTTTGACTAAACCATGTATCCCACGGCCAGGATTAATTTGAATTCGTGAGAGAGTCTGAGTAAGTGAAACGATGCGTTTCACTTACTAGCTGGTTTTGGGCTTAGTTGAAACCTTGCTACCCGCACCCCACTTCAGGCCCAGTCTTGAATATGAACTGTGAACTATTGCTATCTGCACCACGCGTTTGGTTATTTTATTTCAATTTTCTTTATTTGTTTCATTTTATACTTGGTTCTTGATTAAATCATATAAAATTGAAAAATGATCCAATTAACCCCATTATTTTTGCATTATATTCATGATTGAGTCTAGTATTTTTTAGAAAAAAAATATTTTTATTCCATGCATTTTATGATTTTATGGGAATTTTACATTTTAATTGATATTAAAATGGTTATGTTTGATACTTAATTTTGTGGAATTTTGTGTGATCATGTGATGATGATTTTGATCCTGATTTTTTGTGTGTGATTAGTTTAGACATGTATGCTCCCATAGCATTTTTCTCACATTTTTTTGATGAAAGTAGGTGTGTTTTCTAGATTGAGATTTAGGTGCTTCCTTTTAGGGTTTAGGTTTAGTACCTTGTAGTGTAGAATTTATTTCTAGGTCTTATTTGATGATTTGATCTCTGGAATTAATATGGTAGAGTCATGATTGACCTAGGTTCCCATAGTTATTTTTGTAGGATTTTACAATTGGTTTTAGTATTTTAGTTAGGATTAACTTTAGTACTAGGTTTTAGGTGATCCTAACTTGCTAACTCAAATAGATTAACTTCTTTAGTCCCCTTAGATTAGGGTTTTGCTTTGTTTGCCTTTGGTTGAGATTGAAGACAAGTTGAAGACAAGGTGAGGATGCTTGAAGTTGCTTGGAGCTTGGAGTTGCTTGTGCCTGAAGGTGTCTGATGAAGATTTAGGAGGTAGGAGACATAGGGAGAGCCTTATAATTAGAATGACTTCTTTCACAAATATGGAAAGCATCTTGTGCTTCCATTCCTCCCAATGACTAAAAGTCCTTCTAAGATATTCACATCTCTCCTTTGGAGGGATGAGTGGCTTTATCTGGGAAGTAGAACTTTGAGGGAACCAGTCTCTCATAATGATGAACCCTTACAGGCTTCCTTTGGTTGTCAACAAGCTGTTTATCATTTCCACCCATTCTGTTAAATCAATTGTCTTCTGGTTTGAGTATCTTGAAAGATGTTGGACTTGAGTTTGAAGATGAGGACTTAATTGAAGAGTGTGGAAGAGGATGATTCCTTGAGCATTGCCATTGCAGCTGAAGCTTGAAGAGCAAGAAGAACAAGGTGATGCTTGTGAAGAAGATCCAATGGAGATTGAGTGAAGAGCTGAGGCCTGAAAAAGAGTTGAAGGATGAAGTTGACACTTCCAGGTGATTGAAGATTACTCTGAGAAGCTGAAGCTTGTAGGAGAAGGAGACCAAGTTGATACTGGTAAAGCAAAGAGAGCTGAAGCTTGAAGAACTTGAAGATCCAATTGAGATTGAGTGTAGAGCTGAGGCTTGAGGAATAAAGGATGAGTTGACACTTGCATTGATGCTTGGAGAGCCTGAAGGAGCCAAGTTGATACTTGTAGTTAAGAGTGAAGCCTGAAGGTGGAAGTGACTGAAGAGCTGAAGCTTTGGGAAGAGAGAATAAGTTGAAACTTATGTTTGATGGGTTGAAACCCTGGAGAAGCAAGTTGATACTTGTCATGAAGGATGATAGCCTTGAAGGGTGGTTGAAGTCTGAAGACTGGATTGCTGTCAGAAGAGCTGAAACTTGGAATTGAAAGAAGGGGGAGTTGTTGATCTGCTTTCTCTCTTGTCTATTTTCTTTTCTGTGCTGATGTGCCTTGTTTGACTTGCTTGATGCATTAGAATAAGTCCATATCTAGACTGACTTTAAGCTAGGAGCATGATTGCACTAGAGGTTGAGTTGCTCCCTCTGCTTGCATTTTTACTGTATGGCTTTGCTTGCGGGTATTCGGTAGAGCCCAGCTCCCTTACCTATGTGGTTTGTGTTTGCTTGATAGCATTTTATTTCATTTCCTCTGTATGATTGCAGTCACTTATATTTTTCTTGATAGCATGTTATTTCTTCTGTATGATTGCTGTTATTCATATCTGGCTTGAGGTTGAGATGAGCTTGTGGAGGCTGCTGCCCCACACACATTTCCTCCCTCACTTGCATTGCATGCATCTTACCGTCGTTTACTGTTTACTGTTTAAGCTGATGCTTTATCTGTTGTTTATCATTGACATGATCCCTTAGGATTCTCACTTCCTTTGATAAGGAAGTGATGATTAGAACTTTAGGTTGAAACCTATGCATGATAACTTCTAGGAGTTCCCTGTTTCAAACCCCAACTATAGGATGAATCCTTCGTATGATAACATTAGGACTTGATAGTCTCCCTTTAGTTGAGCCTGTTCTCTCTTCTCATCTCAAAACAAATTAAGATACAGTAATCATGAATGATTTCTTTCGTACGTTACGAGCCTTAAGCTATCTGAGAAAGGATTGTTGGAGAGTTTCTTTTCAACAGTCTGGATGTTTAGTATGGCACCCTTTGGGTGACATGTGACGCATTCACTCTCAGGTCATAGTCTTTAGTGCGATTGAAATTGCAAACACAATAAAAAACAGTTCTTCCGTAAAAGACAGAAAACAAACTTCAAACCTTTTTGCCCCGTGGGCCCAAAAGTCAAAGGAAAGTTTTTCTGAAGAAAAGAGTGTCGTTAAACTTCAGCGCCACCGTAAACAGGCTTTGTCCCTAACTGCTGGAACTGCTGTTTAACCCTACTCGATAAAAAACAGATGAATCTGAATCCCCGTAATCCGTGTTATCCCGAACTACGTAAGCTCTGATCTCTCGTACCCGTGAGAGTACGTAGGCACAATACTGATGTATTGGCGAGCCACCTTCCCCATAACCCGTAGTAGGTCGAACTACGTTGACTCTGATTTCTCATTCTCTGATGAGAATACGTAGGCATAGAGTGCGACGCTTTGCCGAGTCATTTTCTTTTTCTGTTTAAGCCAGCCTTGATAGGTAGATAGATAAAAACAAATCGTCCAGTAAACACAACAAGCATGGATCCCATCGAGTACGATGGACGTGAGGGGTGCTAATACCTTTCCCTTGCGTAACCGACTCCCGAACCCAGACAATGGTTGCGATGACCTTGTCTTATACCTTTTCGTCAGGTTTTTTCGATCGTTTCCTTTCCCGTTCCGAGGGATAAATAACGAAAGGTGGTGACTCTTGTGTTTTGCCGGCACCTTATTTTCGCGGAAGCGACAAGTAACACCTAAGAAAAACTGTTCTTAGTCTTCTCAAGAGCTACTGATCCCAACTGGATCCTCTTAAGGAAACCTTTTACAATCAATGTAAAACTATTACAAGAGTAAGAATGCTTCTAAAAAGCTATTATCACAACTGTGATATTTCTCTTAAGTTTAAGAACAATGTTACAGCAAATAAAATATAAGAGCTTTTAAGAGTTTTGCTTTGATGAGTGATTTTTTCTAGAGATTCGTTATTGAAGAAGATGGAGTGGACTTCTTTATATAGGCACTTAGATCCATGAAGTATCTCAACGTTGGAGGCTGTGCTGAAAAAGCCTGATGCCTTTTGTCTTTACGTTGGAGGCTGTGCTGAAAAAGCTTGGTGCCTTTTGTCTTCTCATTGCAGAAACTTTCCTTAGAATGGAATGCACAGATAAAACCTTTTTGTTCTGTGTTCTTGTGTCTAGCACAAAAGAGGAAAGAGCTGTTGAGATATGCCAACAGACATATTCAAATCTTCTTCACTAAGTAAGTTCAGCTATCAACATCAGAGTCTGGATCTTCAGAATCTCCAGAGTAGAGATCTTCTGGATCTTCAGAGTCTTGGGATGTTCTTCAGATTATGCTGAATCAGAGTATATGCAGCTTGTGTGCTTGAGCGTGTAGTTCTGTCAGAACAGAGTCTTCTATATCAGATTCTCTATACTTATGCAGCGCAGTATCTTCAGAGTCTTCTGATGAATAAGCTTCTGAGCTCTCAGAGTCTTCTATTCTTTAGAGGCTTCTACTTCAGAATCTTCAGTAGACAGCACTCATATTTTTCTGGAGTCAGCGTTCAGATCTTCATTTTAAGATACT
Source organism: Lathyrus sativus (assembly GCA_963859935.3). Taxonomy (NCBI): domain Eukaryota; kingdom Viridiplantae; phylum Streptophyta; class Magnoliopsida; order Fabales; family Fabaceae; genus Lathyrus; species Lathyrus sativus. Next base: position 322,051,682 of record OZ012737.1, on the reverse strand, counting down.
CTTGAACCTTTGAAGCCTTTCATAATATCATTGTTCAGATCCAAATTTGCTCTTTAAGAATATTTTCTTTAGTACCTGTAGCAAACAGTCTAGAACAAATTTAGAGTATATAATTCTTGAATACAAAATTCATAATTGTTATCATCAAAACATAGAGATATTACTAAGAAACAATCTGTGTTCTTACAATCTCCCCCTTTTTGATGATGACAAAACATGAGAAATTTTGTTCAATAAAAAGTATGAATTATAACTCCCCCTGAGATTAATAATCTTCCCCTGAAATGAATACTCTAATAGAAGAAAATACTTCCCTTTTTGATTGAGTATATTTCAAATTCAGAGCCTGATGCAAGAGGTTTGACTTTCAGAATCAGATCTTGATGCCAGATAATTATGACTTCCTTCAGTCAGAGCGCCTGGTTGTCATCTTGCTTGAATTATCTTTCAGAGTAAAGGTATCAGAGTAAGATATCAGAGTTGATTGAATACTCAGATTTGCTTTGGAAGATCAGGTTCTGGTTGGAAAAGTCTCAGGGTAACTTCAATGAATTATGTCAGATATATCAATGTAATCTGAAAGACTTAAATTCAAAGCAAGTTAATAAAATGTCTGAATTTCAGTTTTAGTAATTGCTTATAGGTTGAACAATCAGATTCTCTTTTTCTCCCTCTTTTTGTCATAATCAAAAAGATTTTTAAAGACATAAAGATACAGAAGAAAAGAGGCATATAGAAGCAAAAACATCAACTGTCATTTAATCATATCAGAGTTCACAATCAAACAAAGTCACACAAAAAAACAGATAGATGTCAAAAAGCATAATAAAACACTAAGAAAAGAACAGAAGCAATAACATGTGCCAAAAACATCAAATAAAACTAAGTCTAGCGTGAGGCAATAAGGGTCAGAAGCTCTGTCGTTTTGGCTGTTGACTCTTCTTGCTTAGACATCCAGGTCTTGATCTCATCAGTTGTCTTCTCTTGCTTTACCATCCAATTTTTTATTTCCTTGACATCATTCACAAGCTCTGTGACCACAGATATAGAAGTAGCAGATGCAGTAGCAGTAGTGTTCTCTTCAGACTGGTTCTCTTCAGAAGCTTGTTTAACCATTTCAGATGCAGGAGCCTCTGGAGGAGAAGCTTCCAGAAGCAACATAGGAGGAGGAGGAGGAATGTTCATCAGAGTTATCTTGACTAACTCTGCAAACTGAGTCTTTGCAAGCTTAGAACATTTAGCTCTAACTTTTAAAGAAGCTTTGTTGAACATCCAAATGAAACGTTTCCAAGCAGCATTTGAAACAGCCGGATCCAAACTTGACAAGCACACTTCCTTAACATGAGCATACTCAGAATCTATCTCCTTTTTGAATATTTCAAACATAGTATTAACACATGATCCTAGATCTGACTGTTCAGACTGTTCAGAGGGTTTAGGATTAGGAGTGTTAACAGGAGTAGGTTCAGATGGTGTAGGTTCAGATGGTTGTGGTTGAGGTGGTGTTGGTTGAGATGTTTAGGTGTCAGACTGAGGGAGTTCAGATGGTTGAGGAATGGTTTGTGTTTCAGATAGATTGGTTTCAGATGGTTGAGGGATGGTTTGATTTTCAGATGGTTGAGGGATGGTTTAATTTTCAGATGGTTGAGGGATGGTTATCTGAGGTGGGGAGTTGGGTGGAGTATGAAACATAGAAATGTTAACATGTTCCTTCATAGCAATGTCAGAACAAGGTTGTTTAAGAGACTCTGGTTCAAAATCAGATGATTCAAAATCAGATGACTCACTATCAGAAGAATCTTCTGAGTGAACAGATGTTGAAGAAATGGTAATGGATTGATTCAGGGGTTGGATATCCAGAATATCTTCAGAAAGATTTGAATCTTCTGGTGGAGCTGGTTGTTCAGAGTGTTCAGATTGAACAGATCTTCTGTGCCCAGAAGATTCCTTTCTATGATCAGATTTTCTGAAGTTGTTGAACTTCTTTCCCTTGTGCTTCCAGAGTCTGTTGATCCTTCTGGACATCATGGATAATTCATCTTCTTCTTCAGAAGAAGATCCTTCAGAGCTTTCTTCAATAACCTGCAAAGCTTTAGCAGATTTATTAGATTTTAAAGCAATAGATTTACCTTTCTCTTTCTTTTGAGGTTCATCTTCCTCAAGCTCAATTTCATGGCTCCTCAGTGAGCTGATGAGTTCTTCTAAAGAGATCTTGTTCAGATCTTTAGCCATCTTCAAGGCAGTCACCATTGGTCTCCATCTGGTAGGTAGACTTCTGATGATTTTCTTTACATGATCTGATGTGGAGTATCCCTTCTCCAGAACCTTTAGACCAGTTGTGAGGATCTGAAATATAGAAAACATAGTTTCTATATTTTCAGATTCTTCCATTTTGAACGCTTCATACTTCTGTATAAGCGCCAGAGCCTTGGTCTCCTTCACTTGAGAATTTCCCTCATGAGTCATTTTAAGTGACTCAAACATTCCATGAGTTGTTTCTCTGTTTGTAATCTTTTCATACTCAGTATGAGAGACTGCATTAAGCAATATTGTCCTAGCCTTATGGTGATTTTTGAAATCCTTCTTCTGGGCTTCTGTCATTGATTTTCTATCAATTTTCTTGCCATCCTCATTTGTAGGATGTTCATAGCCATCAATGACCAACTCCCACAAATCAGCATCATACCCAAGGAAGAAACTTTCTATCCTGTCCTTCCAGTAATCAAATTTCTCTCCATCAAACATGGGAGGCTTTGTGCTGATTCTATCCCCTTCATATTTATCACAGTTGGATGTAGAAGCATTACCCATAATGACAAACAAATATATATCAAAGTAACTTTTCTCACTGGATCTTTACTGACACGGTTAAGTGTTAGCACACGCAGAACCGGAGCTCTGATACCAACTGAAAGTGAGAAAAATACTTAGAAGGGGGGGGGGGGGGAGGGGTTGAATAAGTATGACAAATAAACAAAGATTCAATCACAGTTATTTTTATCCTGGTTCGTTGAACTCAACTACTCCAGTCCACCCTCTCAAGAGTGATTTGCCTTTCTCAGTCAAGGACTTAATCCACTATTTAATCAAACAGATTACAATAGTAACACCTAAGAACAACTGTTCTTAGTCTTCTCAAGAGCTACTGATCCCAACTGGATCCTCTTAAGGAAACCTTTTACAATCAATGTAAAACTATTACAAGAGTAAGAATGCTTCTAAAAAGCTATTATCACAACTGTGATATTTCTCTTAAGTTTAAGAACAATGTTACAGCAAATAAAATATAAGAGCTTTTGAGAGTTTTGCTTTGATGAGTGATTTTTGCTAGAGATTCGTTATTGAAGAAGATGGAGTGGACTTCTTTATATAGGCACTTAGATCCATGAGGTTCCCCGGAGGTGCGTTGCTCTCCCCGCCGAGGGGAGCACCCGAGGGCGTGAGAGAGACACGTTGTCCTGCTCATTGGTATGGGGATTCTGCCCGCGGAGGGTTGTTCTGCCCGACGAGGGGAGAGCGCCGAGGGCGCCTTGAGGCACGCCGTCCTTCTCGGCGGGAGTATATCCTGCCCATCGAGGGGCTCGCGTGCCCGACTAGACTAATTAAATCATACTGGGCCTTGGTTGCGCATCATTGGGCTGGGCCGCGAGGTGAGGCCGGGCCCAGGCCAGAACAGGAGCCCCCCAAGTCGAAGCTCTTTGGAGGGAGAGCGAGGACTTGAGATCGTTGCTCCGGGGAAGGATATAGCGAGGTGTGAGACCCACAGACTTGTTTTCGGCGGGGCGCGCGTGCGCGAGGGTCTCTTCATGTCTTTGGGTGCGCGGGCAGAGGCATTTGAAAGGATGCGACTGTCAGCTTACCGCCACGTGTCATGCGCCGAGTGGGCGTGAGGGCGGCTACCCTAGGGCACTCAAACGCCTAGTGTCGCTTCGAGTTCTGCGCCAGGTTATAAATATGGGGGTCCCCGTGCACTTTTTACTTTTCACCTTGCTTTCTCACCTGCGAAGCTCTGTAATTCTTCCCCGTCCGTCGTTGCTGTGAATCGCCGCCGTGCCGTTAGTTTCGCATCCCGTCCCTCGTCGTTTATAAAGTGAGTTTTCTTCTTCTCTTCTTTTATTTTTGCCGTTTAATTTGGGTCTGTGGTCGGGGCACGATGAATGCCCCGAGGAGAGACGCGGGTTTCCGCCGTATCTGGTGGATTTTTAGAGTTGTTTAGATGAATGCCCCGGGGAGGACCGAATGTTCCGATGAATGCCCCGGGGACGGGCGCTTCCTCCGATGAAGCCCTCGGGGAGGGGCGATAGGTTAGCTTTGAATGCCCCGAGGAAAGGCGGCGAGGAGTGCCCCTCGGGGCCTGCCCGGGCGTTTGTCTTTTGTTCGCGGGCCCGCCGTCGTCGTCCTTTCACTTGACCTGCGGTGGAAGGGTGGATTTGATCTTGGCTATCGAATTCACCATTATCCTCTACTTTTCAGGTGTTCATGTCGGCCTTGATACCGGGGACGATGGTCGAAGACAACGAGCCCGAAGTCCCAGATTTTGACGAGAGGGTTCTCCCCGTCAAGGAGTGGGTGGCCGAAGAGCCCCTGTCCACCCTGTAACGCCCCGATTCTGAATTCCCATTTTTATTGAGTCCTTATTTGATTTATTTAAGTAATTATTTTATTTATGTGGAATTTGTGTGATAATATGTTATGTTTACATATTGAGCTATTTTTGCCGACTTTGAGAGTTTTCGGGTAAAAATAGGTTGGAGGGTATTTTGGGCATTAGTGATAATATTAAGTGGATATTTTGTGAGAATTAATTGATAAGTGTGTGGAAAGAAATTGGGAGGAAAGAAATAGAATATGTGATATAGAGAGAAAAGAGAAAGATAGAAACATTAAGAAGAAAAACAAGAGAAAGAAAGGAGGAGGAGAGAAAAGAAGAGAAGTGGAGCAAAACCTAGAATCATCAAGAATCAACCTTAGCTTGCGATTAATCAGGTAAGGGTGAGAAGTTTTATCATCTTCATAATGTGTATGATCATGTATGTGCTAGATTGGATTTGTTGGATTGTTTTCTATGTTTCCATTTCTAGGTCGGAAGTTGATTTAATCGGTAGGAATTGAGTTTTATCGGTTAGGATTTGGAATAGATGGTGTAGTATAGTCGGGTGATGAATGGGTTGTACTACTGGGACTGATTTGGATTAAATCGGTCGGGTTGTGAGGTTTGGGCTTTTGGACAGCCATGTGAGTTTTGAGTTCGTTGGTTCGCCAGGTGAATGGCAGCGAAGCTTCGCCGGGCGAAGCCCAGCGAGCAACAGCGAACCAAGTCAGAAGCATCCACTCTGTCTTTGCTGGCAAGTTTGCCAGGCGAATGAGAGTGGCGAAGGTTCGCCAGGCGAGTGTGCTAGCGAGTGCTAGCGAGTAATTCCAGAATAAATCCCAGTGGTCTTCGCTGGCAAGTTCGCCAGGCGAACGGGTAGCGAAGGCTCGCCAGTGGTCTTCTTTTCTTGAGTTTTCCATTCGTGGATCGGTTGTATGGTTTGGTTGCGATCATTCCTTGTCTGAGATGGCTGACTATATGTTGTTACGTGTGTTGTGGGTAGCCGTATGGTGTGAATCCTAGTTGGTGATTCGTAAAGTGTAAAATGTGGCCGTTTGGCAATTTTGTGCATTATTTGAATTAAATAGAGATGCATGGCTAGATTGATTGTGAATGTGAACCATGTATGAAAATTGGTGTGAAGGGATGATGAATATATATATATGCTTGGTGATACATATATTTGAATGCATAATGAATGTATGCGCCGAATGTGATGAATGCATGAGTATGTTTGTAAACATGTATGCATTTCAAGAGTGTCATGAGTCATGTTGCATGTGAAACATCATGGTATGCATTCTTGTGTCGATTGATCCCTCGGTGGATTCGCAGAACCTCGTGTGCCCTTGTGGGGTGTGAGCGATGGTTATTTATTGATCCCTCGGTGGATTTGGAGAACCTCGAGTGCCCTTGTGGGGTGTGAGCGATGGTTATATTTGATTCCTCGGTGAATCTGCAGAACCTCGTATGTTGCGATGGTTATATTTGATTCCTCGGTGAATCTGCAGAACCTCGTGTGCCCATGTGGGGTGTGAGCGATGGTTATTTGGTTCTTCAATTGAACCTGCTGAAATGAGTCGGTACTGCATTTGCATCTGCATAGAGTCGTGTGTCGGTCTCTGTGAGTTGCATGTAGACATCTGTGCATGATGTATGGTGAATAAACATGAATGTAGATGTCTATGTAGATTGTTGATAATTGGCATGAATGGAAGGTTTGGATATACATGTATGTGTGAATATATGTGTATATGTATGCATGTTTATAAATTGATATAAACATTGTTGATGCACATTGTATATGCTTGGTGCTCTATTTGTAAATAGTTAATTGTGAATACATTGCGATGTACGGTGTAGTGAGATGAGTTGTGGTGAGAATGCGGAAGACGCTTTAGGACGTTATGTGTATATATATATGTATATGTTATGTGCATTATGTATTATGATATTGTTTCTCACCCTTTTGCTGTTTTATAATGCTCTATGAGGCATTGCAGATTAGATTGCTGGAGTCTTTGTGAAGCGAGTCTTCATTTCTTTTGGTCAGATGGCTCTGATATGTAACACTGGGTAGTTATGAATTATTTTGATTCTTTTGTGATGCATCTGTGTATGTATCTGCTGATGAACGTTTTGTAAACTCGACTGATGAATTGAATTAATCTGAACGATGTATATGATGCTTATGTTAATGAAGTGATTTCAATGTTTAGATGTTTCCGCTTTAGTCTAAATGTTGATGTGTGGGTTTTAAGCGCTATGCTTTGTTTTTAGTTGAGATTTACCCCTTTTGTTACATATCTTCATGAGCTGGTATTATTTATGTTTCGTTTCGATGATAATGTGATGCGCCTCTTTTATACCATGTTATAATTATACTCTGATGGAATTTTTATTAGTGCCTAAATGATTTAATTGTTTATTTGAGGTATAGAAAGGGGGTGTTACATTAAGTGGTATCAGAGCCAGTGTTGAGTCAGTTGTGTCTGTCTCGTCGTTTTGTTGGTTGGACGGTTGTTTAACCTTGTTGTTATTTTTGGGAATAATCAGAATATGGCTGGTCGTAATGACAATGCGATGGCTGCTGCATTGGAGGCAATGGCTAGGGCGGTGCAGGGTGCGCCAAATGTGAATGCTAATGATGAGTTTAGAAAGAATCAACCGCCAGTATTCAAGGGAAGATTTGATTCGGACGGTGCTCAGATTTGGTTAAATGAGATCAAATGGATCTTTAGAGTTATGAATTATGCTGAAGGGAACAAGGTGAGAATTGGGACTCACATGCTGAGAGAAGAAGCCGATGACTGATGGGTCGGTATGAGACAAGTTCTTGAAGTGGACGATGAGGAAATCACTTGGGATTTATTTTGCACAGAATTTTTGAGAAAGTATTATCCTGAGAGTGTGAAGGGAAAGAAGGAGATGAAGTTCCTGGAATTGAAACAAGGCAATATGTCCGTGATAGACTACACGGCTAAGTTCACAGAGTTAGTGAAGTTTCATCTTCACTATGATGCGGTGACGGCGGAATTTTCCAAATGTGTTAAGTATGAGAACGACTTGCTGTTAGGGACCAATTGGTATTAATTTTTATATATTTTATCGGTCCCTTTTTACCAATTTCTTATTAAATTCACACAAGTTTTTATCACAATTTAGTAAAACATTCAATTTTAGTTATTTTGTTTTGTTCGAATAGATATTTCACTTTTTCTTTAAGTCTTGTAGAAATTTTGTCAAGAAAAGAAGGATTGCATAAAAAGATCTCCGGAGCAATACTTGAAGAACAAAGTCGGCAAAAGCAATGCGAAGCAACAAAGCAAGCAATTCTGTTTTTGACAGTTCGCGCCGCGAACTGAGTGCATTTCAGCCACATGCAAAGTAATGACACATGTCATGTCTTGGAAGTAAAACCACTTTTTGTAGGGTGGCGCCCCATAGGCTATTTATGGCACTTTTCCCTTGCATGTTGGACATAATCATTACACTTGAGAGTCTTAGTATCTCTTAGGTTTGTAAGAAGATTTTAGAGAGATTTTCTTGTTTTTTTCTTTGAAGAAGCTTCACGCAAGAAGAAATTCTTGAAGAATTTTCCATGGAATCAATGAAGATGATGAGTAGCTAAATTCCTTCTTGGCAAGGTTGAGGTAGTAGTTATCTTTTGTTGTTTATGTAACATTTGTATCCTTGCATGTAACAAACTTCACCTTTGATAAGGAATAATATTTTTTCTCTTTACATTACAAAATTAGAATTGAATTATTGTTGAGAAAGGTAGTTTGATTCTTGAACTAAAATATTTTTTCAAGTAGAGAATAAATTGTAGAGATAGATTTATTCACTACTTTTTCTATTGTGTTAAGCATTCAAGATTATTATATCAATAGTTAGATGGAGAGATCGTCTAAGGATTTATATAGTAACTATCACAATTTTATTTAGACATAAATATTATTGAGAGAACACTTGAATATTATCAATGGAGTTTGAATGCATGCATGTGATATTAAGAATACATAAATAACAAAGATAGTGAAACTCAATCTTGACAAGACTTCTAAACTCTATTCTAACATCAATTTTTATTTGTCTTAATTTTCTTATAAGTAAAAATAATACTTTAGTCATGAACAAAAAATTCGAACACCTTTTGAACTTACAACAATCGAAATTATAGAACGGCGGTAGTAACACCAATCTCTGTGGATACGATATTAAAAATATTTGTCGGAAATATACTTTTCAACAAATTGGCGCCGTTGCCGGGGATTGGTGTCGATATTACATGCATTGCAATAATTCATTGTTCTAAGTTCTTGTTTTTATTTTTATTTCTATCACTCTTGTGTTTCACTTGGTTTGTTAGTTTTGTAGATTCTAGTGCATGCGAGAAAAAGCCACCGAGGAGCAATTTCAATTCGACCCCGAAATTGAAAGAACAATCCGAAGGCTTAATAGCAAGACACGAAGGAGAAAGAAACTAGCCGACAAAAGGAACCGGAGAGAAGAAGCAACAAATTCTGCACTTGCTCAAATTGAAGAGGAAGTTGTAGAAACCGTTGAAGGAAGTATGGGTGACGACGCTCGTACCGAAATGTCCGCTAATAGTCCAAGGCGGACAGCTCAATTTTCTCGAGGCGGAAGGAATATGGAGATGAAGACCGGAATCCTTCAACTCCTTTATGCAAATCCATTCACCGGAATGGATCATGAAGATCCGTACAACCATCTCATCAAATTTTATGAGATTGCGGGTTCTACGGGAGTAGATGAAGCAGGTGAAGAAAACTTATTCAAGAGAATGTTCCCACATTCATTGGTGGGAAAAGCAAAATAATGGTACCTTGATCAACCAACAAGAGTGATGACGGATTGGAATTTGTTAGAAGAAAGATGTCTAGAGAGGTACTATCCTCAATCCCGATTCATGGAAACCAAAACGGCTATTTCGGTGTTCACACAAGGAAGCAATGAGTCTCTAAACGAGGCTTGGGAAAGATTCAAATCCATGTTGAGGAAATGCAAAGGTCACGGTTTTGATGATCTCACACAAATTCACATTTTTCTCAACGGACTTCAAACATCACAAAAGGCACTCTTGGATGCTACCGCGGGTGGTTCTCTCATGTCAAAGAATGCGGAGGAAGCAAAAACCATTATTGATCAAATGGCACTCAATGATCGACAAAGTCAACACGACCGTAGTCCTTCACAAAGGAAAGCAGGAGTTCTTGAGTTGAATACCAACGATGTCATACTTGCTCAAAACAAGATACTCTCTCAACAAGTGGAGCTGCTCACTCAACCAATGTCCAAACTTCCACAACAATTGACAGAGATTCATGGAACACAAGTTAGACATCAAGTAGCAAGTTGTGAGCTTTGTCAAGGAGATCATCCAACCGGATTTTGTCCCCTGATTCAAGAGGAAGTAAGTTATGTCAACAATCAAGGTCAAGGTTACCAAAGATATCCTCCACAACACAACAACACTTTTCAAAGGAACAACCAAAGCTACCAACAATCAAGGTTCAATAATCAAAATTTTCAGCAACAAAGTCCATATTAAAGTCCAACCACACAAGTTCAACAATCACAAGGCAGAAGTTCCAAGTTAGAAGATACGCTTAAACAATTCATACAAGCTTCCATGGCAAGTCAAAAAAGCAATGAAGCAACAATCAAGAATTTGGAAACTCAAGTAGGCCAACTTGCAAATCAATTGGCGGAACAACAAGCAAGTCCATCATTCTCCGCCAACACTCAAACCAATCCAAGGGAACATTGTAAAGCAATTACCACAAGAAGTGGTCGAAAAGGTGGCAAGCAACGTAAACGAGGAAATTACTGTGGAGGATGAGATAAATGTCACAGCTGGAAATCAAGAAGAAGAATTGTTGGAGGCTCAAAACGAAGAAGAGAAAAATTCTCCTCAGGTCACACCGCGCCAGAGTTTCGCGCCGCGAACTGCACAAAAACAGAACCATGAAGAAGGTGTTCAGAATGAACAAAAAGTGAAAAACAAAAAAAGGGATAAAAGTGTGAGTCATGTTCCAGCCCAACACTTACCTTACCCGCATGCACCATCAAGGAAGGACAATGCAAGGCATTATGCACGGTTCATGGATATACTCAAGCAACTTCAAATTAGTATTCCATTTACCGAAGCACTAGAGCAAATGCCAAAATACGCAAAGTTTTTGATGGACATTCTTACAAAAAAGAAGAGGTATACTGAAGATGAAACCGTTCTACTTGACACACGGTGCAGCGCAATTATTCAAAGAAATATCCCAAGGAAGGAGTCCGACCCGGGCCGAGTAGTTTTACCGGTGACCATTGGAAACACATACATTGGCAATGGTTTGATTGATCTAGGTTCCAGCATCAATCTAATTCCCTTATCTATTATCAAAAGATTGGGAAACATTGAGATGAAGTCGACGAGGATGACTCTCCAACTAGCCGACAAGTCTACCACTTCACCATATGGAGTTGTACAAGATATGCTAGTCAAGGTGGACAAGTTCTTCTTTCCGGTAGATTTTGTGGTAGTGGACATGGATGAGAACCGTGATGTTCCTTTAATTCTCGGAAGACCATTCATGAAGACAGCCTGGATGATGATTGGCATCGATGATAGACTCATGAAAGTGAGGGTGCAAGATGAAGAGGTGACGTTCAATCTTTTCGAAGCCATGAAACATCCTAAAGACAAGCACGATTCTTTCCGAATCGATGTAGAAGAAGAGGAAATCATTGAAGTTGCAAATCAAGTCCATCTTTCTAATTCCTTGGAAAGGTCTCTTATAGGAGCTTACAATGTCTCAACCGAAGAGGAAGAAAAAGAAATTGAGGCAATTTTGAGTGATTTAGAGTTTTGTGGAGAGATTGCCTCTCATGAAGAAACAATTGAGGTTTTGGATGAGAAGAAGAAAGTAGAAGACACAAAGCTGGAATTGAAAATGCTACCTCCACATTTGAAGTATATATTCCTTGGCGATAATTTCACCAAATCGGTGATAATTAGCAATGCTTTATCCATCCAAGAAGAGCAGAAGTTGACTCAAGTATTGAAGAAGAATGAAGGCGCAATTGGATGGGTATTATCAGATTTAAAAGGTATTAGCCCAGCCTATTGTATGCATAAGATCATGATGGAAGACAATTACAAATCTGTTGCTCAACCTCAAAGACGCCTAAATCCATCCATGAAGGAAGTGGTGAGAAAAGAAGTCGTTAAACTATTGGAAGCTGGAATGATCTATCCTATATCCGATAGTGAATGGGTGAGTCCGGTGCAAGTAGTCCCAAAGAAAGGTGGTATGACGGTTGTCCGCAATGAGAAAAATGAGCTGATTCCAACTAGGATGGTAACCGGATGGCGGATGTGCATTGACTATAGGAGATTGAATCAAGCCACAAGAAAGGACCACTTCCCACTACCTTTTATGGACCAAATGCTAGAGAGGTTAGCCGGTAAGAATTTCTACTGTTTTTTAGATGGTTATTCGGGCTACAACCAGATTTCGGTCAACCCATAAGATCATGAAAAAACAGCCTTCACATGTCCTTTCGGCATTTTTGCTTACCGGAGAGTGCCCTTTGGATTGTGTAACGCACCGACAACATTTCAAAGGTCTATGCAAGCCATCTTTTCAGACTTGATTGAAGAGTGTATTGAAGTGTTCATGGATGATTTTTCCATCTATGGTGCATCATTCGATTTATGCTTGAAGAATCTTGATGTAGTACTAGAGAGGTGCGTAGAGACAAACTTGGTGCTGAATTGGGAGAAGTGTAATTTCATGGTAACCGAATGGGTTGTTCTTGGGCACAAAATCTCCTCCAAAGGGCTGGAAGTTGACCGAGCAAAGGTGGAAGTAATCGAAAAATTACCACCTCCAATAAATATCAAGGGGATAAGAAGCTTTCTCGGACATGCTGGATTTTACCGGAGGTTCATTAAAGATTTCTCAAAAATTGCAAAGCCCTTGAGTAATTTACTCAACAAAGGTACACAATTCCTTTTCGATGACTCTTGTTTGAAAGCGTTTCACGAGTTGAAACAAAAGTTGGTAACCGCACCCATAATCGTTGCACCTAATTGCAAACTTGATTTTGAACTTATGTGTGATGCAAGCGATTATGCGATTGGCGCGGTTTTAGGTCAAAGAAAAGCAAAAAAATTTCATGCCATACATTATGCTAGTAAAGTTTTAAACGAAGCACGAGTCAATTATGCAACAACTGAGAAAGAGTTACTAGCCATAGTGTAAGCCTTAGAAAAATTCAGAGCTTATTTGATCGGATCTAAAGTTGCAATTTACACAGACCATTTGGCTATCAAATATTTGCTAACCAAACCGGATTCCAAACAAAGGTTGATTCGTTGGATTCTATTATTACAAGAATTTGATTTGGAAATCCGGGATAAAAAAGGTTCCGAAAACGTGGTGGCCGATCATTTGTCCCGATTGGTGAATGTGGAAATTACAAATAAAGACGAAGAAGTGCGGGAAGAATTTCCGGATGAAAAATTGTATGTGATTCAAGTGAGGCCATGGTTTGCCGATTTTGCTAACTATAAGGCAACTGGTTTGATACCGGGGGACCTCACTTCAAATCAACGAAAGAAATTCTTGGCCGACACAAAATACTATGTTTGGGATGATCCATACCTGTTCAAAGTAGGTGTGGATAACATCTTGAGAAGGTGTGTGACTACTGAGGAGGCAAAGGATATCCTATGGCACTGGCACAATTCTCCATATGGGGGTCACTATAGTGGTTTAAGAACCGCTACTAAAGTCCTCCAATCGGGATTCTATTGGCCATCCTTGTTTAAAGATGCTTATGAACATGCCAAAAGTTGTGATAAATGCCAAAGAAGCGGAGGACTTAGTAAAAGGGATGAAATGCCTTTAACCAACATGTTGGAAGTAGAAGTTTTTTATTGTTGGGGGATTGACTTCGTTGGACCATTTCCATCTTTCTTCTCTAATGAATACATCTTGGTAGCTGTCGATTATGTGTCGAAGTGGGTGGAAGCAATTGCCTCACCTAAGGCCGATTCTAAAACCGTTATCAAGTTTCTAAAGAAAAATATATTTTCACGTTTTGGTGTGCCTAAGGTGCTAGTAAGTGACAGAGGGTCACATTTTTGCAATACACCGTTGGAAAAGGTTCTAGAGCATTATGGTGTAAAGCATAAGGTAACCACCACATACCATCCACAAGCAAATGGCCAAACGGAAGTATCAAATAGAGAGGTCAAAAGGATCCTTGAAAAGACAGTTTCTAATTCGAGAAAAGAGTGGTCCTTGAAACTAGACGAAGCCTTGTGGGCATATCGTACTGCGTACAAAGCCCCCATTGGCCTCACACCTTTCCAAATGGTTTATGGGAAAACTTGCCACCTCCCGGTTGAAATGGAACATAGAGCATTATGGGCTCTCAAACTCTTAAAATTTGACCCCATTCAAGCTGGTGAGAAAAGAAAAGCGGAACTTCATGAGTTGGAAGAGTTGAGAAACAATGCTTATCACTCAAACAAGATGTAAAAGGACAAAGTGAAAGCATACCATGATAGGAAGGTTCGTCCCAAAGTATTTAAGGTCGGACAAATGGTGCTCATTTTTAACTCAAGGCTTAAGTTGTTCCCAGGCAAGTTGAAATCCATGTGGTCTGGACCGTTTGTGATAAAAGAAGTGAAAGAATACGGAGCCATCGTGATTGAAGGTCCCAAATCCCAAGAAAGTTGGACTGTAAATGGGCAGCGATTGAAAGTCTATCACGGTGGAGAAATAAATAGAGAGGTTTGTTTCGTTTCACTCACCGAAACATGAAGAAATCACTTGATCGTCGAGCTTGAACGACGTTAAATAAAGCGCTCGTTGGGAGGCAACCCAACTACTGTAAGTTTCTTTCGTTCTTATGATTAAATAGCATTATAGCAAGTTGCAGGATACAATAGATAGCAGCCCAGTCTCTAAGTTCAATTTGCCAAAATTCTGATTTTTGACTGTTCGCGCCGCGAACAAGGCATGCGTCGCGAACTAAGGAAAAGTGGACATTTCCGATTTTGACTGTTCGCGCCGCGACCTGAAGCGAAATTTTGAATAATTCCACAATTTGGTTACTTTGCTATGTTTTGTTTTCACTTTTCTTTTATTTTTAACAACCCTTATTTTCCATCTCTTACTCACTCTCACACATCCCTCACCCCACAAAACCAAAACCCCAAAGTTTTCATCAAATCTCAAGATCCCCCAAAGTTTCAAAGTTTCCATCACTTTCCATTTAATTTCTATCACTCCAATCTCAAGCAAGATGTCTAAACGTGCTAAGACCACAGCCCATAGCTCCTCAAGGACCCAACCAACTTTTCTTGGTCCGGAACAAGAGGCAAGGTTCGAGGTACTTCTCAAGAAAAACATTCAAAACGAAAGAATCATCCGGCTGTCAAGAGAAGGTAGATATAGGGAGGTTGTGGCCAATATGGAAGGAAGGAAATGGCAAAAGATCTTTGAGCCCGTCACGGAACTTAACTATGACATTGTGCGAGAATTCTACGCCAATGCTCTTCACACGGAACCCGGGACGACTTCCGCTTATAAGACAGTGGTGAGAGGTAAGACTGTCCTCTTTAACAAGCAAGCACTTAACAAGTTCTTTGGTAATCCTCTCACCTTGACGGGGGATAGGCGATGTGAATTCCATATCAAGGCATTGGCAAATGATTGGGATATTCTGGAAGTTAGTAATTATCTATGTCTAGAGGGAAAGACATACGAGCTGAATGACCAAGGACTACCCAAGTGTTGGAAGAGGGAGAATCTGAAATTACAGGCACAAATCTACTTAGTCATTTTGCTGAATAACATTCGCCCCCGAAGACACACCACCACCATCCCACTCGATGTAGGCTGCTTGTTGTATTATATTATGTTGGGGAAGACCGTGGACTTAGCCTTCATTGTTGCAGAAGAACTGCGGAAGATTGCACTGAGCGGAACATCATTTGGAGGAAAAATGGGGTTGCTGACGTATCCTGGGTTAATCATGGGGTTGTGTCTGAATGCAAAAGTGCAGGTTCCGGGAGAGGTACATTCCTCCATCACTTCAATCATGGATGATGCATACCTAAACAGGTTTTGTCAGAGCCGGATGGAAAGGAATGCAAATGTAGAAGCTGCTGCCCCGGCCCCTAGACCCTACCGTGCACCGACGTTTGACCAAATGGCATTTGCCACTTACTGCTGTGATAACTTTGAGGCCTCTAAAAGATCTCAATCATTTTTATTTGATTGTATGCAGCAACAGTTTCAGAACACCTTTCTGGCACCAGAGGCCCACACATTCCCGTCTCAGGCGGACTACTTCGCTTATGCTAATTGGCCTGAGGGCAGACCATCTTTTATGGGAGGGGCAGGAAGTAGTAGCCAAGCTCCAAGCACGGGCCAAGATGCTCAGATGGAAGATGTTTTAGGAACCGTGGGCGGTGGAGAAGATGAGGACGAAGAGTGATGATCTCATGTTGGTAGTTTTAGTAATTTTCTTTCTTGTTATTTTAGTTTTGTTTTATTTCTTTTGGCATTATGTACCTTGGTGGCTCTAGTTTCACCATTAGACTTGTTGGATGCATTTCTACTTTGTGATTTTGAAATTGTGTGTTTTCAAAACTCTTTTGGTATACCCCACTTTTTAAATTTTAGTTTAATTGTCCTTGTGCTTGAGTAAATTTAAGGAACCAAGATGATTGCGACGAGCAAGTTGGGAAAATTTGAGTGGTGATGATAAGAACCGACTGTCGACACTTCAAGGTACATCTTATTTTTATTTTTAGACTTTAGATGAATAGTTTAATGGTGTGTTAGAAAATTTTTTATCATAAAATTCCTTGAGTTACATGTTACTTTGAATCAAATTAGGACCTAACCAATTGTGAGGAAACCTTTCATTGTACACTAAAATGCGGGACACCGACAATTTCTTTTCAACTCAGTCTTATCATGCTAAATCATACATTGATCTAATTTTTGAGAAAACTTTTTTGAAAAGGATAGAGGCAATCTTTGTTATTGAGAAAAACCATTTGGCCAAAGAAAGTAAAAACCTTGTGAGGAGTGATCCGTAGTAAAACCCCTTTTGAGCCTAATGTAGGATCCATCCAAAGTAGAAATTTAAATACCATTGATAATATGGTAAATATATGGATCCTAAATTCTTTGGTTTCAAGTGAACCTAAACCCAAGTTGGTCGCAATGTGATTTTTGTGCCTATGTCTAAGTAGAGAGTGTGATTGCATCAACTATAGTCAAAATGATGAAGTTGGGGAGAAAACATAATACACCACCTTGAAAATATTTGAGCTAACAAAAAAAATGAAAAGAAAAGCTCATGGTGGTGTGTTATCAAAAAAAAAAAATTGAAAATAAAGATTGTTGAATAAAAGGAAATGCTCTCTTAGAATAGGCAATCTTTAATTGAGTCTTGTGATCATGTCCTTTCTCTTTAACCCGAACCACATTACAACCCTTAAAAGACCTCTTGATTCTCAAATTTTTTCATGATTTAGTGTATGTTGTGATGAACGCATGATTCAAGTTGATGTTGATTTAATTGTTCGGATGAGTGTAAGAAAACCCTTATGATTATTCATCATCACTATGATGTGTGTGTAGTTTTGATTCAATTTTGACATGTATTACTTAAAATTTCTTGGTATAATTTTTGTATCCAACCATTATTTTTATTCATGTTTTGTCTAATATTGAAAGTAGGTGTATCATAAGAGTGTTGTATGCTTTTGAACCATTTGAATATCATCCTCTAGCACTTGTTCATTCCTTGCTTTCATAAATTGGTTTGCTTTAAGAATAACTTTTGTTTAGGGACAAACAAAATGATAAGTTGGGCAGAGTTGTTAGGGACCAATTGGTATTAATTTTTATATATTTTATTGGTCCCTTTTTACCAATTTCTTATTAAATTCACACAAGTTTTTATCACAATTTAGTAAAACATTCAATTTTAGTTATTTTGTTTTGTTCGAATAGATATTTCACTTTTTCTTTAAGTCTTGTAGAAATTTTGTCAAGAAAAGAATGATTGCATAAAAAGATCTCCGGAGCAATACTTGAAGAACAAAGTCGGCAAAAGTAATGCGAAGCAAAAAAGCAAGCAATTCTGTTTTTGACAGTTCGCGCCGTGAACTGAGTGCATTTCAGCCACATGCAAAGTAATGACACATGTCCTGTCTTGGAAGTAAATCCACTTTTTGTAGGGTGGCGCCCCATAGGCTATTTATGGCACTTTTCCCTTGCATGTTGGACATAATCATTACACTTGAGAGTTTTAGCATCTCTTAGGTTTGTAAGGAGATTTTAGAGAGATTTTCTTGTTTTTTTCTTTGAAGAAGCTTCATGCAAGAAGAAATTCTTGAAGAATTTTTCATGGAATCAATGAAGATGACGAGTAGCTAAATTCCTTCTTGGCAAGGTTGAGGTAGTAGTTATCTTTTGTTGTTTATGTAACATTTGTATCCTTGCATGTAACAAACTTCACCTTTGATAAGGAATAATATTTTTTCTCTTTACATTACAAAATTAGAATTGAATTATTGTTGAGAAAGGTAGTTTGATTCTTGAACTAAAATATTTTTCCAAGTAGAGAATAAATTGTAGAGATAGATTTATTCACTACTTTTTCTTTTGTGTTAAGCATTCAAGATTATTATATCAATAGTTAGATGGAGAGATCGTCTAAGGATTTATATAGTAACTATCACAATTTTATTTAGACATAAATATTATTGAGAGAACACTTGAATATTATCAATGGAGTTTGAATGCATGCATGTGATATTAAGAATACATAAATAACAAAGATAGTGAAACTCAATCTTGACAAGACTTCTAAACTCTATTCTAAAATCAATTTTTATTTGTCTTAATTTTCTTATAAGTAAAAAGAATACTTTAGTCATAAACAAAAAATTCGAACAGCTTTTGAACTTACAACAATCGAAATTATAGAACGACGGTAGTAACACCAATCTCTGTGGATACGATATTAAAAATATTTGCCGGAAATATACTTTTCAACACTTGCGCCCTGAGATCAAGCAAGCGGTGGGTTATAAGAGGATTAGGAGATTTTCGGACTTGACCAAATGCTGTAGAATCTTTGAAGAAGATAGTAAAGCTCGTTCCACTCACTATAAGAGTTTGAATGAGAAGAGAGGGAAGCAACCGGTAAGGAGTGGACCTTATGTGACGCCTGCTGATAAAGGCAAGCATAGGGAAAACTTTGTTAAGAGGTCCGGAGGTGGAAGTTCTGGTCCCATTAAGTGCTTTAGGTGCGGTGAACTGGGGCATAAATCTTTTGAGTGTAAGAAGGATGGAGCGAAGTGTGCTAACTGTGGAGGTATCAGCCACGCTACAACTGATTATAGAAGGAACGTGGTGAAGTGTTACAACTGTGGGGAAGTTGGTCATATTAGTACAAAGTGCACTAAGCCAAAGCAAGCTCCAACGAGTGGGAAGGTATTTGCGTTAGCCGGTGCAGACACTACTAATGCGGATCGGTTGATTAAAGGTATATGCTTTATTAATAATATGCCTTTAGTTGCTATTATTGATACCGGAGCGACTCATTTATTCATTTCTTTTGAGTGCACTAAGCGTTTGGATTTGTGTTTGTCTTCTTGTGGTGGTGATATGGTTATTGAGACACCCGCTTCGGAGTCGGTAACTACATCTTTGGTATGTTTAAGTTGTCCTTTGACCATATATGGTAAAGACTTCATTATGGACTTGGTGTGTTTGCCGTTAGAAGGATTAGATGTGATCTTGGGTATGAATTGGTTACAGTATAATAGAGTCCGTATTGATTGTTATCACAAGTTAGTAAGGTTTCCTTCCTTGGAGGAGGATGAGGAAGAGAGTTCTCTATCTACTAAAGAGTTGAAGAAACTTTTGGCGGATGAGGCTCAAGTGTTCTGTTTGTTTGCATTATTGTCGGAAGAGAGTAAGGTTGAACTGGATATGGTTCCAGTGGTGTGCGACTTTCCAGAAGTATTTTCAGAGGACATTGCGGACGTACCGCTGGAAAGAGAAGTCGAGTTTTCGATTGATCTAGTTTCGGATACTAAACCGATTTTGATGGCGCCGTATCGCATGTCGGCATCAGAGTTGATAGAATGAAGAAACAATTGAGTGACTTATTGGAGAAGAGGTTTGTCAGGCCGAGTGTTTCTCCTTGGGGTGCACCGGTATTGTTGGTAAAGAAGAAAGATGGGAGTATGCGGTTGTGTATTGATTATCGGCAGTTGAACAAGGTAACTATTAAGAAGAAGTATCCGCTTCCTAGAATTGATGATTTGATGGACCAATTGGTTGGTGCCTGTGTTTTTAGTAAGATTGATTTGAAGTCGGGTTATCACCAGATTCATGTTAAAGATGAAGATATTCAAAAGACGGCTTTTAGGACACAGTATGGTCATTATGAATTTTCAGTGATGCCATTCAGAGTTTCTAATGCGCCAGGTGTGTTTATGGAATACATGAATCGTATTTTTCATGATCAGTTGGATCGTTTCGTGGTTGTGTTCATCGACGACATTTTGATTTACTCTAAGTCCCAAGAAGAGCATGTAGAGCATTTGGGAGTTGTGTTGCAGATCTTGAAAGAGAAGCAATTATATGCTAAGTTGTCGAAGTGTGAGTTTTGGTTATCGGAAGTGAGTTTTCTTGGAAATGTTATTTCTGGTAATGGTATTAGTGTTGATCCGTCCAAGATTGATGCGGTAATGCAGTGGGAAGCTCCTAAGTCAGTTACGGATATTCGAAGCTTTTTGGGATTAGCCGGTTATTATCGGAGGTTTATTGAAGGATTTTCGAAGTTAGCACTTCCGTTGACTCAATTGACTTGTAAGGAAAAGGCCTTTGTTTGGGATATTGAGTGTGAGAAGAGTTTTGTTGAGCTTAAGAGAAGGTTGACAACAGCGCCGGTTTTGATTTTGCCGAATCTGACGGAGTCGTTTGTGGTTTATTGTGATGCTTCTTTATCCGGTTTAGGTGGTGTTTTAATGGAAGAAGGGAAAGTTGTGGCTTATGCTTCGAGACAATTGAGAGTGCATGAGAAGAACTATCCTACGCATGATTTGGAGTTAGCGGCCGTGGTGTTTGTTTTGAAAATTTGGAGGCATTATCTGTATGGTGCGAGATTTGAAGTTTTTAGTGATCACAAGAGTTTGAAATATTTGTTTGATCAGAAGGAATTGAACATGAGGCAGAGGAGATGGTTAGAGTTTTTGAAGGATTATGATTTTGGTTTGAATTACCATCCGGGTAAGGCAAACGTAGTAGCCGATGCTTTAAGTCGAAAGTTAGTTCATATGTAAACATTGATGGTAAGAGAATGGGAATTGTTGGAGAGTTTTAGAGATTTGAGTTTGGTTTGTGAGATAACGCCGAGTAGTGTGAAACTTGGTATGTTGTATGTTACGAATGATTTTCTTGCTACCGTGTGCGAAAAACAAAAGTTGGATTTGAAGTTTGTTGATTTGATGATGAATGAGAATGAGGACTTCAAGGTTGATAATTTTGGATTTTTGAGATTTCGTGGTCGTATTTGTATTCCTGATGATGTAGAGTTGAAAAAGATGATATTGGAGGAAGGACACCGGAGTAACTTAAGTATTCACCCGGGAGCGAATAAGATGTATCAAGATTTCAAGAAAATCTTTTGGTGATCTGGATTGAAGAGGGATGTAGCTCAGTTTGTGTATTCGTGCTTGACTTGTCAGAAGTCTAAAGTGGAACATCAGAAGCCTAGTGGTTTGATGCAACCGTTGGACATTCCAGAGTGGAAATGGGATAGTATATCGATGGATTTTGTTACGGGATTGCCTAATACACAAAGAGGTCACAATGCTATTTGGGTGATTGTTGATAGGCTTACTAAATCTGCTCACTTTATTCCGATAGATATTAGTTATCCTTTGGAGAAGTTAGCCGAGATTTATGTTGGTGAGATTGTGAAGTTGCATGGGATTCCTAAGTGTATTGTGTCGGATAGGGATCCTAGATTTACTTCGAGATTTTGGGAAAGTTTGCAAAGGGCTTTGGGTTCTATGTTGAGATTGAGTTCAGCCTATCATCCGCAGACGAATGGTCAAACCGAAAGGACGATTCAATCATTGGAAGATTTGTTGCGTGCTTGTGTGCTCGAGCAAGGTAGTGCTTGGGATGGTTATTTGGCATTGATTGAGTTCACCTACAACAATAGTTTGTACTCAAGTATTGGTATGGCACCATTTGAGGCTTTGTATGGTCGGAGATGTCGAACACCTTTGTATTGGCATGAAACCGGAGAGAAGTCGGTTATTGGACCGGAGATGGTACAACAAACGACGGAGAAGGTGAAGTTCATTCGGGAAAAGATGAGAGTTTCTCAGAGTAGGCAAAAGAGTTATCATGATAAGAGAAGAAAGAATCTGGAGTTTCAAGAAGGCGACCATGTGTTTTTGAGGGTTACACCGGTTACGGGTGTGGGCCGTGCTTTAAAGTCAAATAAGTTGACTTCTCGTTTCATTGGTCCGTATCAGATTACTGCACGGGTTGGTGATGTAGCTTATCGTGTGGCGTTGCCTCCGAAACTTTCGAATTTGCACGATGTGTTTCATGTTTCGTAACTTCGGAAGTATGTTCCGGATCCGTCACATGTGATTCTGATGGATGATGTGGAAGTGAGGGATAATCTTACAGTTGAGGTTCTACCGGTTAGGATTTTGGACCGTGAAGTTAAGAGGCTCAGAGGTAAGGATATCGCGCTTGTGAAGGTGGCATGGGGAGGTGCCTCGGAAGGCAATATGACTTGGGAATTAGAGAATAAGATGCGTGAGTCGCATCCAGAGCTGTTTGAATCAGGTAATATTTTCGAGGACGAAAATTTCTAAAGTGGGGAAGAGTTGTAACGCCCCGATTCTGAATTCCCATTTTTATTGAGTCCTTATTTGATTTATTTAAGTAATTATTTTACATATTGAGCTATTTTGCTGACTTTGTGAGTTTTCGGGTAAAAATAGGTTGGAGGGTATTTTGGGCATTAGTGATAATATTAAGTGGATATTTTGTGAGAATTAATTGATAAGTGTGTGGAAAGAAATTTGGAGGAAAGAAATAGAATATGTGATATAGAGAGAAAAGAGAAAGATAGAAACATTAAGAAGAAAAACAAGAGAAAGAAAGGAGGAGGAGAGAAAAGAAGAGAAGTGGAGCAAAACCTAGAATCATCAAGAATCAACCTTAGCTTGCGATTAATCAGGTAAGGGTGAGAAGTTTTATCATCTTCATAATGTGTATGATCATGTATGTTCTAGATTGGGTTTATTGGATTGTTTTCTATGTTTCCATTTCTAGGTCGAAGTTGATTTAATCGGTAGGAACTGAGTTTTATCGGTTAGGATTTGGAATAGACGGTGTAGTATAGTCGGGTGATGATTGGGTTGTACTACTGGGACTGATTTGGATTAAATCGGTCGGGTTGTGAGGTTTGGGCTTTTGGACAGCCATGGGAGTTCTGAGTTCGCAGGTTCGCCAGGCGAATGGCAGTGAAGCTTCGCCGGGCGAAGCCCAACGAGCAACAGCGAACCAAGTCAGAAGCATCCACCTTGTCTTCGCTGGCAAGTTCGCCAGGCGAATGAGAGTGGCGAAGGTTCGCCAGGCGAGTGTGCTAGCGAGTAATTCCAGAATAAATCCCAGTGGTCTTTGCTGGCAAGTTCGCCAGGCGATCGGGTAGCGAAGGCTCGCAGAGGCTTCGCCAGGCGAAGGTTTGCGATCGCAGCAACATATTTTCTTTTTTGAGTTTTCCATTCGTGGATCGGTTGTGTGGTTTGGTTGCGATCATTCCTTGTCTGAGATGGCTGACTATATGTTGTTATGTGTGTTGTGGGTAGCCGTATGGTGTGAATCCTAGTTGGTGATTCGTAAAGTGTGAAATGTGGCCGTTTGGCAATTTTGTGCATTATTTGAATTAAATAGAGATGCATGGCTAGATTGATTGTGAATGTGAACCATGTATGAAAATTGGTGTGAATGGATGATGAATATATATATATATATATATATATATATATATATATATATATATATATATATATATATATATATATATATATATATATATATATATATATATATATATATATATATATATATATATATATATATGTTTGGTGATACATATATTTGAATGCATAATGAATGTATGCGCCGAATGTGATGAATGCATGAGTATGTTTGTAAACATGTATGCATTTCAAGAGTGTCATGAGTCATGTTGCATGTGAAGCATCATGGTATGAATTCTTGTGTCGATTGATCCCTCAGTGGATTTGCAGAATCTCGTGTGCCGTTGTGGGGTGTGAGCGATGGTTATTTATTGATCCCTCGGTGGATTTGCAGAACCTCGTGGGCCCTTGTGGGGTGTGAGCGATGGTTATATTTGATTCCTCGGTGAATCTGCAGAACCTCGTATGTTGCGATGGTTATATTTGATTCCTCGGTGAATCTGCAGAACCTCGTATGTTGCGATGGTTATATTTGATTCCTCGGTGAATCTGCAGAACCTCGTATGTTGCGATGGTTATATTTGATTCCTCGGTGAATCTGCAGAACCTCGTGTGCCCATGTGGGGTGTGAGCGATGGTTATTTGGTGCTTCAATTGAACCTGCTTAAATGAGTCGGTACCGCATTTGCATCTGCATAGAGTCGTGTGTCGGTCTCTGTGAGTTGCATGTAGACATCTGTGCATGATGTATGGTGAATAAACATGAATGTAGATGTTTATGTAGATTGTTGATAATTGGCATGAATGGAAGGTTTGGATATACATGTATGTGTGAATATATGTGTATATGTATGCATGTTTATGAATTGATATAAACATTGTTGATGCACATTGTATATGCTTGGTGCTCTATTTGTAAATAGTTAATTGTGATGAGAATGCGGAAGACGCTTTAGGACGTTATGTGTGTGTGTGTGTGTATATATATATATATATATATATATATATATATATATATATATATATATATATATATATATATATATATATATATATATATATATATATATATATATATATATATATATATATATATATATATATATATATATATATATATATATATATATATATATATATATATATATATATATATATATATATATATATATATATATATATATATATATATATATATATATATATATATATATATATATATATATATATATATATATATATATATATATATATATATATATATATATATATATATATATATATATATATATATATATATATATATATATATATATATATATATATATATATATATATATATATATATATATATATATATATATATATATATATATATATATATATATATATATATATATATATATATATATATATATATATATATATATATATATATATATATATATATATATATATATATATATATATATATATATATATATATATATATATATATATATATATATATATATATATATATATATATATATATATATATATATATATATATATATATATATATATATATATATATATATATATATATATATATATATATATATATGTTATGTGCATTATCTATTATGATATTGTTTCTCACCCTTCTGCTGTTTTATAATGCTCTATGAGGCATTGCAGATTAGATTGCTGGAGTCTTTGTGAAGCGAGTCTTCATTTCTTTTGGTCAGATGGCTCTGATATGTAACACTGGGTAGTTAGGAATTATTTTGATTCTTTTGTGATGCATCTGTGTATGTATCTGCTGATGAACGTTTTGTAAACTCGACTGATGAATTGAATTAATCTGAACGTTTTGTATATGATGCTTATGTTAATGAAGTGATTTCAATATTTAGATGTTTCCGCTTTATTCTAAATGTTGATGTGTGGGTTTTAAGCGCTATGCTTTGTTTTTAGTTGAGATTTACCCCTTTTGTTACATATCTTCGTAAGCTGGTATTATTTATGTTTCGTTTCGATGATAATGTGATGCGCCTCTTTTATACCATGTTATAATTATACTCTGATGGAATTTTTATTAATGCCTAAATGATTTAATTGTTTATTTGTGGTATAGAAAGAGGGTGTTACACACCCCGTCTTGTTTCGCCTTAGATACGTCTGGTGCCCATACTACTGTAGAGGATCGGGTGGAGGGGGAGCTGCAACACTGGCAGGTGTACCGTCCTAAGGAGCATCATCGTATCTGCTCGAGCTATGGGCGGCAGACGTTTCCTATGCACGAATTCTATTTCAAAGAGGCTCGGCTTAGATTGTCATTCTCTGCTTTCCATTTGGGTCTTTTCGACTGGTTACGTTTGGCCCCGTCCCAGCTGCATCCCAACGCCCTGGCCTTTATCCGTGCGTTCGAGCTGGTGTGCCACTTTCTCGAGGTCGAGGCCACGGTGCCCTTATTTTTTCACATCTTCCACCTGCAGCGTCAATCGGTGAATGGTCGTCAGGGGTTAGTCTCGTTTAAGCAGCCGACCATGCTTTTTAAGACGTACAGCGACTCTGTCCGGGACTTCAAGGGCCGGTTATTCCTCGTGCAGCCGATCACCCAGGAAGGGTCAGATTCTCTTTTTACTGAGGGGGAGCGAGTGGTGGACGGCCAGCGGTTCATCGCTTGGCTCCCGAAGGTGCATTTGTTGTGGACCTCGGAGCACTTCAACCGCGGAACCGACCGGTATATAGTGCGGGTCGGTAGCCTCGACGAGAGAGACATGGCCGCCTATATGAAAATAGTGGCGTTTGTGCGGGGTCTGCCCCCGTCGAAACTAGTGACGCCTGATGGTCAGTTATCTTCGACGCGTAGGGGAACGTGCGAACGAAGAAGAGGCTGATTAACAAGAAGACCTTGCTCGGTTGCGCCTCGGGGGCGGACGCTCTGGAGTACCTAGGTAGGGACGCTTTTTCTTTCTCGCGATTGTATGTTTTGTATATTGCTGACTCTTTTTTGTTTTTTGCAGCGAACATGTCTTCTGTTGAAGAGCGGGTGAAGAAGTTGCGCGCCTCGAAGGTCGCCGGTGCTGCGAAGACACGGGTGAGCCAATTGGTCGGGCAGGAAGCTGTGGTCCAGGGTGGTCAGAGTTCGTATTTGTCTCCCCAGGAGAGTCAGTCTCCCTCATCACAGGGAACTGCGAAGAGGCCAAGAACCGAGGAGCCCAGTGGCCTGATTGATCTGATGACCGGGTCGGCCGAGGAGGGTTATGTCGTCCCGCCGTGCCACCAACACCGGGGTTATTTTCACGAGGCCCGGATGCAGATCGAGAGTCTCGTCGTCGCATCTTGGCGGAGGATTTGGCTGCGATGATGCGGACTTTTACCACGGCGATGGTCCTTAGTGAGGAGGGCTGCTCTGTCGCCGAGCTGACCAAGTTGTGGGGAGATCTCACCTTCGTGCAGTTGCGCCTAGCCAAGCTCACCGAGGAGCTGGAGAAGTGTCAGAAGGACGTTGCTGACCAGCGCAAGTGGGCGGAAGATGCCGTGGAGAAGGTGACGACTGTCGAGGAAAAGTTGGGGGCGGAGGAGGCCGAGGTGCAAGTGCTGACGGTTCGCGTGGAGGTTCTGGATAGCGCCCTTCGTCCAGCCGAGGATGAGACCGAGGAAGACAGGCGGATGATTATGCGTGCTGATTTGAGTGCTGATTTGATCGCCTGGATTTGGGTGCTGGAGAGCGACTGCCTAGACGCTGTCGAGGTCGGGTTTAAAAGTGTTGTTGCGCAGCTCCAAATTGTTAACCCTGGCGCCGCTTTGGTCGTGGACGGGATCGGGCCCTATCATGAGATCGTCGACGAGAAGGTGGTCGACCCGGAGCTCGTCGTCTCCGACGTCGTCACCATGGATACTGAGAAGGAGGGCGAGGATGTGTAGACTTTCCTCGGGCCTGCGTGCTCGTAGTTTTTTTGGGCCTGCGTGCCGATGTTTTATAATTTTCTTTTAAGTATTTTGTTTTGATGGGCCTGCGTGCCCTTTATGGTGTAACATAACTGTTGGGCTGGTGCCCTTTTATAATTCCCGAAATTTTTCTAAGTGTGCGCTCGGTTTTGCTTTTTTGTATGTTTGTTTATGCTCGTTTTATTTTTGCACGTACTTGCATGCTCGTTTTATTTCCGCACGCACTTGTATGCTTGAAATGTATGTATGTTTAAAATGCATGTTTAGTATGCCTTTGGGGCTGTCTGGGGTGGTAGCTCGACGACGATTGTTTTCGGCGGTGTGGGGAACTGGCCGGCTGGTCGACTTTGCTGCCTGACCGGTTCGGGAGTAGTTCTCCCCGTGGCGTGAACGTCCCATCGGGAGTTGGGTGTCTTGCCGGTGTTGGTACGGCGGTGGGGAATCTCGATCGAGGTGTTCCCCGCCAAGCAAGGGCTTCTGCCGGCGCACACAAGAGGCAGGGCTTGCTTTTTCTCTGGTCGTTAGGAGACGCGAGGAGGTGCGGTGGTACCATGTCGCCCCCCCCAGTGGTCGCGACAATGGATCGTCGTGCGCAGTGTTTAACTGTAGTACCGCTTAAGTTTCTCGGCATTCCATGGTCGAGCTAGTTGTTCCCCGTGTAGGTTTTCGAGGTAGTAGGCCCCGTGCTCCGTCTTGTCGCGGACACGATAGGGACCTTCCAAATTTGCGGCTAGTTTACCCTCGTGTGAGTCCTTCTGGTTTCTGCGCAAGACTAAGTCGCCGATTTGGAAGTCGCGTTTCAGGACTTTGTTGTCGTGGCGGAGTGCAACCTGCTGTTTCAGCCGGGCTTCCCGAATGGCTGCTCTTGAACGAATCTCCTTGACTAGGTCGAGCTCCTCTCGTAAGGCGTCGTCGTTGTCTTCGGTGTCGAAGGGAGCTTCAGTTCGTTTGGATGGCTCGCGTATCTCGACCGGGATCATTACTTCGGTTCCATACATGAGGCGGAATGGGGTTTTCCCCGTCGTTGAGTGAGGCGTAGTTCGGTATGCCCAAAGGAAGCTGTGGAGTTCCTCGACCCATGTCCTATTTGCGTCGCCGAGTCGTCGTTTTAGTCCTCTGAGTATGACCCTGTTCGCAGATTCCGCCTGGCCGTTTGTCTGGGGATGTTCGACCGAGGTGAAATGGTGTTTGGTTCCGAGCTTGGTGACGAAGTCTCGGAAGTTTTTGTCCGTGAACTGCGTGTCGTTGTCTGTGACGATGGCGAGCGGGACCCCGAACCTGCGAGGATATTTCGTTTGTAAAATCGGAATATGTTGTGGGCCGTGATTTTGGCTAGGGCTTTGGCCTCAATCCATTTGGTGTAGTCCACGCCCATGATGAGATACTTGTTCTGATAGGAACCTAGGGTGAAGGGGCCGAGGATGTCCATCCCCCACCAGGCGAACGGCCACGGGGAGGAGAGGAATTTGAGTTCGGTCGGTGGAGCGAGGTGCATGTCCCCGTGCCTTTGGCATTTGTTGTAACACCCCCTTTCTATACCCCCAAATTAATACATTTAATCAATTAGGCACTTAGAAAATTTATTCCATCAGAGTTTAATTAAAATTTAGTTAAAACATGGTATATAAGAGGCGCATCACATTATCACGAAATTAAACACATACGATACCTGCTCAAAATAGATATGCAACAACGGGTAACCCACATCTCAATATTTAGAATAAAAGCGGAAACATCCAAATATTGAATCGATCACATACATAAAAGTATATACAACCATTCAATCAATTCATGTTTTACAACCATATCCACAGTGGATACATACACAGATGTATCACAAGGAATCAAAACAAATGTAACTCCAAAGGAGTCAAAGGCTTCCTAACTACCCAGATGTTACATATCAGAGCCATTGACCAAAAAGAATGAAGACATCGCTTCACAAAAAGAACCTCCAGCTTCCTACTCTGCAATGCCTCATAGAGCATTATAAAACAGCAGAAGGGTGAGAAACAATATCATAACAGTTAATGCATAAAATTGTATATATACATATACTCATATTTGTACAAGTTATACTCAAATTATGTTCTCACCACATTAAGCATATACAATTAATCATGCCTCTACACATGCTCATGAACATTCACTATATGTTCCTCCAAACAATCATATATAACATACACAGTTACATTCATACAACTAATGCATCATACACAGATGACTCATGCAACTCATAGAGACCGACACACGAATCTATGCAGATGCAAATGCGGTACCGACTCATTTCAATAAATTCTCTAAGGAATCGAGTATTCAGCAGATTCTCCACGAAATCAAGTATTCAGCAGATTCTCCACGGAATCAAATATTCATCAGATTCTCCACGGAATTCCACGGAATCAAATACTCTACAGATTCTCCACGGAATCAAATACTCTAGTCAATCCTCCAAGGGATTACATGTTATGACCGATTCTCCGAGGAATCACACAATGCAACCGATTCTCCAAGGAATCTAATGTAACCATCGTATCATACGAGGTTCTGCAAATCCTCCGAGGGATCATTCAACACAAAAATGCATACTAAGATGCTACACAATGCTAATCCTCCGAGGGATCGATCAACACAGAATGCATACTATGTTCACAAACATACTCATTGCATTTATCACATACATCGCATATATCTATCATGCATTCACATTATGCACCATTTCACACATGGTTTACACACATATCAGCCTATCAATGCGTTTCTATTCAATTCAAGCAAATACACAAGATTATCAAACGTTCAAGATTCACCATTGGCTCTACAATCTAGGATTCACGCCTTTCGGCCACCCACAGCACGACATGTCGAAACAGTTCACACATCAATCATTCATATAGGCATTAATCATAATTGAATCGGCCAAAAAAAAATCATGCTATGAATAAACAGCAAAACAAATAACACTGTCAGGTTCGCCAACCTTCGCCTGGCGAAGCCACGCAGCGAATGCTCGCTGGCCTTCGCCTGGCGAACTTCCCAGCGAAGTCCACTGGGAGTAATTATGGAATTACTCGCTGAGGCTCGCTACACACTCGCCTGGCGAACCTTCGCCAACTCACTTCGCCTAGCGAACTTGCCAGCGAAGACAGGGTGTTTGCTTCTGACTTGCTTCGCTGCAGCTCGCTGGGCTTCGCCTGGCGAAGCTTCGCTGCCATTCACCTGGCGAGCCTGCGAAGACAGAACCTCCATGGCTGTTCCAAAGCCCAAACTCCACACAACCAACCGATTAAATCCAAACCAGTCTCAGTGGCACAACCCTACCATCACCCGACTAAACTACATCGTCTAATCCGAGTTCTAACCGATTAAAACCTCTTTCTACTCATCAAACCAACTTCTAACCTAAGTGGAAAAAGAGTAGAAACTCTACAAAATCCAAACACATACACATACAATCATATACATTAAAGAGATGATGGAGTTTCACACCCTTACCGATCGATTGCAAGCTTTGGTGATGATCCCTTGATGATTCTAGGTTTTCCTCTCCACTTTCTCTTCTCTTTCTCTTCTCCTCTTTTCTCTCTCTTGTTTTTCTTCTTATGTTACTATCTTTCTTTCTTTTCCTCTCTTATCCTATTTCTATCTCTATTTCTTTCCTCTCAAATTCTTTCCAACACTTACCAATCAATTCTCACACTAAATTGCTAAATGTCTAAAATGCCCTTTTTACTTTAATTCCCCCGAAAACTCTCCGAATCGGTAAAAATAGATAAAATAAGCAAACACCACATAGTAATATATAATTTCTCAATTTAAAACAAACATCAATTAAATAAATTAAAAGACTCAACAATTAATGGGAATTCAGAATCGGGGCGTTACAACTCTCCCCCACTTTAGAAATTTTCGTCCTCGAAAATATTACCTGATTCAAACAACTCTGGATGCGATTCTCGCATCTTGCTCTCCAACTCCCAAGTCATGTTGCCTTCTGTGGCACCTCCCCAGGACACTTTCACAAGCGCAATATCCTTGCCTCTTAGTTTCTTAACTTCGCGGTCCAAAATACTAACCGGTAAAACTTCAACTGTAAGGTTATCTCTTACTTCAACTTCATCCATTGGGATAACATGTGACGGATCCGGAACATACTTCCGAAGTTGCGAGACATGGAATACATCGTGCAAATTCGAAAGGTTCGGAGGTAACGCCACACGATAAGCCACAACACCAACTCGTGCGACAATCTGATAAGGGCCAATAAAACGAGAAGTCAACTTTCTCGACTTCAAAGCACGACCCACACCCGTAACCGGTGTAACTCTCAAAAACACATGGTCTCCCTCTTGAAACTCGAGATCCTTTCTCCTTTTATCATGATAACTTTTCTGTCTACTCTGAGAAGCTCTCATCTTTTCCCGAATAAATTTCACCTTTTCCGTCGTTTGCTGTACCATTTCCGGACCAACTACCGACTTTTCACCCGTCTCATGCCAACACAGAGGTGTTCGACATCTCCGACCATATAAAGCCTCAAATGGCGCCATACCAATACTCGAATGGAAACTGTTATTATAGGTGAACTCAATCAACGCTAAATAACCGTCCCATGCACCACCTTGTTCAAGCACACAAGCACGCAACAAATCTTCTAACGATTGAATCGTCCTCTCGGTTTGACCATCTGTTTGCGGATGATATGCCGAACTCAATCTCAACTTAGAACCCAAGGCACCTTGCAAACTCTCCCAAAATATTGAAGTAAATCTAGGATCTCTATCCGACACAATACTCTTAGGAACTCCATGAAGCTTCACAATAGTGCCAACATAAATCTCGGCCAACCTTTCCAAAGAATAAGTAATATCAATCGGAATAAAGTGAGCCGATTTAGTAAGCCTATCAACAATCACCCAAATAGCATTATGTCCTCTTTGCGTATTTGGCAATCCCGTAACAAAATCCATCGATATACTATCCCATTTCCATTCCGGAATATCCAACGGTTGCATCAATCCACTAGGCTTCTGATGCTCCACCTTAGACTTCTGGCAAGTCAAACACGAGTACACAAAACGAGCAACATCGCTTTTCAATCCAGACCACCAAAAGATCTTCTTTAAATCCTGACACATCTTATTCGCTCCCGGATGAATACTCAAGTTACTCCGATGTCCCTCTTCCAATATCATCTTTTTCAAATCCGCATCATCGGGAATACAAATACGACCTCGAAACCTCAAAACTCCTAATTCATCAACTTTGAAATCTTCATTTCCATTCGTCATCAAATCCACAAATTTCAAATCCAACTCTTGCTTTTCACACACCGTAGCAAGGAAATCATTCGTGACATGCAACATACCCAGCTTCACACTACTCGGTGTTAACTCACAAACCAAACTCAAATCTCTAAAGTTCTCCAAGAGTTCCCACTCTCTAACCATCAAAGTAGACACGTGCAACGACTTCCGACTTAAGGCATCGGCTACCACATTCACCTTACGCGGATGATAATTTAAACCAAAATCATAGTCCTTCAAAAGTTCTAGCCATCTCCTTTGCCTCATATTCAATTCTCTTTGATCAAACAAATACTTCAAACTCTTGTGATCGCTAAAAACTTCAAATCTTGCACCATAAAGATAGTGCCTCCAAATTTTCAAAACGAACACTACGGCCGCTAACTCCAAATCATGAGTAGGATAATTCTTTTCATGTACTCTCAACTGTCTAGAAGCATACGCCACGACCTTCCCATCTTGCATCAATACACCACCCAATCCTGACAAGGAAGCGTCGCAATAAACCACAAAAGGTTCCGTAGGATTTGGAAAAATCAAAACCGGCGCTGTCGTTAACCTTCTCTTTAATTCCATGAAACTCTCTTCACAATTAACATCCCAAATAAAAGCCTTTCCTTTACAAGTCAACTGCGTTAACGAAAGTGCTAACTTTGAAAATCCTTCGATAAACCTCCGGTAGTAACCGGCCAAGCCCAAAAAGCTTCGAATTTCCGTAACTGATCTTGGAGTCTCCCATTGCATTACCGCATCGATCTTGGATGGATCCACACTAATACCATTTCCGGAAATAATATGTCCAAGAAAACTCACCTTCGATAACCAAAACTCACACTTAGACAACTTTGCGTACAACTTCTTCTCTTTCAAAATCCGCAACACGATCCTTAAATGTTCTTCGTGTTCCTCTCGAGACTTAGAATAAATCAAAATGTCATCGATAAACACTACCACTAAACGATCCAACTGCTCGTGGAAGATACAGTTCATATATTCCATGAAAACACCCGGCGCACTAGAAACTCCGAATGGCATCACCGTATACTCATAGTGACCATATCGTGTTCTAAAAGCCGTCTTCGAAATATCTTCTTCCTTAACCCGAATCTGGTGATAACCGGATCTCAAATCAATCTTACTAAAAACACGGGCTCTAACTAATTGATCCATCAAATCATCGATTCTTGGAAGCGGATACTTGTTCTTAATTGTCACCTTATTCAACTGCCGATAATCAATACACAATCGCATACTACCATCCTTCTTCTTTACCAACAATACCGACGCACCCCAAGGAGAAACACTTGGTCTTACAAATCTCTTATCCAACAAATCATTCAACTGCTTCTTCAATTCCACCAACTCCGATGCCGACATCCGATACGGGGCCATCGAAATCGGTCTAGTACCCGAAACTAGATCAATAGAAAATTCAACCTCTCTCTTTGGCGGCACATCCGCAACATCTTCCGGAAACACTTCAGGAAATTCACAAACCACAGGAAACACGTCGAGCTCAACTTTGCTCTCCACCGACAACGATGCAAACAAACCAAACAACTGAGCTTCGTCCGCTAAAAGTTTCTTCAACTCTTTAGTGGAAAGAAAACTCTCGTTTTCACCATCTTCCAAAGAAGGAAACCTTACCAACTTGTGATAGCAATCCAGATGAACTCTATTAAATTGCAACCAGTTCATACCCAAGATTACGTCCAAACCTTCCAACGGCAAACACACTAAATCCATAACGAAGTCCTTACCATACATGGTCAAAGGACAACTTGCACACACCAAAGAAGTAGTTACCGACCCCGAAGCGGGAGTTCCAATAACCATACCACTACTCAAAGAAACCATACACAAATCCAACCGCTTAGCACACGCAAGAGAGATGAACGAGTGAGTCGCTCCAGTATCAATAATAGCAACTAAAGGCATATCATTAATAAAGCATGTACCTTTAATCAAACGATCCGCCGCATTAGTAGCGTCTGAACCTGCTAATGCGAATACTTTTCCGCCCGCCGGAGCTTGCTTCGGTTTGGTACAATTCAGGCTAATGTGACCCACCTCGCCACAATTAAAGCACTTCACAGCATTCTTTCTACACTCTGCTGCATCATGTCCAAGGAGCCCACAGTTGGAACACTTCGCCTTGAACTTTCCACAATCATAAGACTTATGGCCCATCACGCCACACTTAAAACATTTGATCGCACCGGAACCTCCTCCGGGTCTCCTATCAAAGTTTCCCCTATGTTTGCCCTTATCAGCAGGCGTCACATAAGGTCCGCTTCGTACTTGCTGCTTCCCTCTCCTCTCGCTCAAACCCTTATAATGAGTAGAACGAGCTCTACTGTCTTCTTCATAAATTCTACAACACTCGGTCAAATCCGAAAATCTTCGTATTCTTTGATAACCCACCGCTTGCTTTATCTCAGGACGCAAGCCATTCTCATACTTGATACATTTGGAAAATTCTGTCGTAACCGCATCATAGTGAGGGTGAAACTTCACTAACTCAGTAAACTTAGCGGTGTAGTCCACCACCGACATATTACTTTGTTTCAACTCCAGAAATTCCATTTCTCTCTTCCCTTTAACACTTTCGGGATAATACTTCCTTAGAAACTCAGTACAAAATAAATCCCACGTAATCTCCTCATCGTCGACCTCAAGAACTTGCCTCACGCTGACCCACCAGTCATCAGCCTCTTCTCTCAGCATGTGAGTCCTTAGTCTCACCTTGTTCCCTTCAGCACAATCCATCACCCTAAAGATCGTCTCAATTTCCTTTAACCATATCTGAGCACCATCCGGATCAAATCTCCCTTTGAACACCGATGGTTGGTTCTTCCTGAACTCATCATTCGCATTCACGTTGGGTGCACCCTGCACAGCTCTGGCCATAGCCTCTAACGCCGCTGCCATAGCATTGTCATTACGACCTGCCATATTTTGAGGATTCCCAAAAATAACAACAAGGTTAAACAACCGTTCAACCAACACAACAACAAGACAGACACGACTGACTCAACACTGGCTCTGATACCACTTAATGTAACACCCCCTTTCTATACCCCCAAATTAATACATTTAATCAATTAGGCACTTAGAAAATTTATTTCATCAGAGTTTAATTAAAATTTAATTAAAACATGGTATATAAGAGGCGCATCACATTATCACGAAATTAAACACATACGATACCTGCTCAAAATAGATATGCAACAATGGGTAACCCACATCTCAATATTTAGAATAAAAGCGGAAACATCCAAATATTGAATCGATCACATTCATAAAAGTATATACAACCATTCAATCAATTCATGCTTTACAACCATATCCACAGCGGATACATACACAGATGTATCACAAGGAATCAAAACAAATGTAACTCCAAAGGAGTCAAAGGCTTCCTAACTACCCAGATGTTACATATCAGAGCCATTGACCAAAAAGAATGAAGACATCGCTTCACAAAAAGAACCTCCAGCTTCCTACTCTGCAATGCCTCATAGAGCATTATAAAACAGTAGAAGGGTGAGAAACAATATCATAACAGTTAATGCATAAAATTGTATATATACATATACTCATATTTGTACAAGTTATACTCAAATTATGTTCTCACCACATTAAGCATATACAATTAATCATGCCTCTACACATGCTCATGAACATTCACTATATGTTCCTCCAAACAATCATATATAACATACACAGTTACATTCATACAACTAATGCATCATACACAGATGACTCATGCAACTCATAGAGACCGACACACGACTCTATGCAGATGCAAATGCGGTACCGACTCATTTCCACAAATTCTCTAAGGAATCGAGTATTCAGCAGATTCTCCACGGAATCAAGTATTCAGCAGATTCTCCACAGAATCAAATATTCATCAGATTCTCCACGGAATGGAATATTCAGCAGATTCTCCACGGAATCAAATACTCTGCAGATTCTCCACGGAATCAAATACTCTAGTCAATCCTCCAAGGGATTACATGTTATGACCGATTCTCCGAGGAATCACACAATGCAACCGATTCTCCAAGGAATCTAATGTAACCTTCGTATCATCCGAGGTTTTGCAAATCCTCCGAGGGATCATTCAACACAAAAATGCATACTAAGATGCTACACAAAGCTAATCCTCCGAGGGATCGATCAACACAGAATGCATACTATATTCACAAACATACTCATTGCATTTATCACATACATCGCATATATCTATCATGCATTCACATTATGCACCATTTCACACATGGTTTACACACATATCAGCCTATCAATGCGTTTCTATTCAATTCAAGCAAATACACAAGATTATCAAACGTTCAAGATTCACCATTGGCTCTACAATCTAGGATTCACGCCTTTCGGCCACCCACAGCACGACATGTCGAAACAGTTCACACATCAATCATTCATATAGGCATTAATCATAATTGAATCGGCCAAAAATCATGCTATGAATAAACAGCAAAACAAATAACACTGTCAGGTTCGCCAACCTTCGCCTGGCGAAGCCACGCAGCGAATGCTCGCTGGCCTTCGCCTGGCGAACTTCCCAGCGAAGTCCACTGGGAGTAATTCTGGAATTACTCGCTGAGGCTCGCTACACACTCGCCTGGCGAACCTTCGCCAAATCACTTCGCCTGGCGAACTTGCCAGCAAAGACAGGGTGTTTGCTTCTGACTTGCTTCGCTGCAGCTCGCTAGGCTTCGCTTGGCGAAGCTTCGCTGCCATTCGCCTGGCGAGCCTGCGAAGACAGAACCTCCATGGCTGTTCCAAAGCCCAAACTCCACACAACCAACCGATTAAATCCAAACCAGTCTCAGTGGCACAACCCTACCATCACCCGACTAAACTACATCGTCTAATCCGAGTTCTAACCGATTAAAACCTCTTTCTACTCATCAAACCAACTTCTAACCTAAGTGGAAAAAGAGTAGAAACTCTACAAAATCCAAACACATACACATACAATCATATACATTAAAGAGATGATGGAGTTTCACACCCTTACCGATCGATTGCAAGCTTTGGTGATGATCCCTTGATGATTCTAGGTTTTCCTCTCCACTTTCTCTTCTCTTTCTCTTCTCCTCTTTTCTCTCTCTTGTTTTTCTTCTTATGTTACTATCTTTCTTTCTTTTCCTCTCTTATCCTATTTCTATCTCTATTTCTTTCCTCTCAAATTCTTTCCAACACTTACCAATCAATTCTCACACTAAATTGCTAAATGTCTAAAATGCCCTTTTTACTCTAATTCCCCCGAAAACTCTCCGAATCGGTAAAAATAGATAAAATAAGAAAACACCACATAGTAATATATAATTTCTCAATTTAAAACAAACATCAATTAAATAAATTAAAAGACTCAACAATTAATGGGAATTCAGAATCGGGGCGTTACATTTGTCGCATCGCTTGACGTGCTCCCTCGCGTCAATTTGTATCGAAGGCCAGTAGTATCCTGCTCGTAAGGCCTTTCTCGCCAGGGATCTTCCTCCGAGGTGTTGCGCATTGATGCCCTCGTGGATCTCCTCCAGGACGGCTGCGGCCTGGGAGCTGTCAATGCATTTGAGAAGTGGGACCGCGAAGCCCCTGCGATATAGTTTGCTCTCGAGGAGGACGTACGAGCAGGCTCGTCGTTTGATCGCGCTGGCCTCTTTAGGGTCAGCTGGTAGGTGGCCCGCGCTGAGGTAGGCGTGTAGCGGTGTTATCCAATAATTGGTATCTCCTATTGCGTGGACGTCGAGCGGGGCGTCGGGCGCTTTGGTGCTCGGTTGTGATAAGACTTCTTGGATGACCGATTTGTGTCCGCCTCGCTTTTTGGTGCTCGCCAATTTTGAGAGGATATCGGCTCGGGTGTTCTGCTCGCGCGGGACGTGTTGAACCTCTGCGGAGTCGAAACTTTGCAGTTTTTCGGTGATGAGTGCCAAGTATTCGGCAAGGTTGTCATTTTTCGCCTGATATTCTCCTGGTACTTGTGAGGCAACCAGCTGGGAATCTGTGTATATTTTAATTTCTTTGGCCCCGAGGTCTGATGCCAGGCGAATTCCGTCCAGGAACGCTTCGTACTCGGCTTGGTTGTTTGTCGTCGGGAAAGCCAGCGTGAGGGAAACCTCTATGATGGTGCCCTCTTCGTTGTCGAGGATGATGCCTGCTCCGCTGCCCGTGGAGTTGGAGGAGCCGTCCACGAAAATAGTCCATTTGTGGCTCCCCGTGGTAGGGTCTGGCGAGGAGGTCATCTCGGCGACAAAATCGGCCAGGGTTTGGGCTTTGAGGGCTTTCCTGCCTTCGTAGAAGATGTCGAACTCAAATAGTTATAATGACCATTTCAACATGTGTCCAGCCATGTCGGGTCGGCCGAGGAGCTGTCAGATGGGTTGTTCGGTGCGGAGCACGATGGTGTGTGCTAAGAAGTAATGTCGGAGCCGTCGTGCAGCGGTGATGAGGGCTAGGGCGACTTTTTCGATCAGCTGGTATCGGACTTCGGGGCCGTGGAGGGATTTGCTCGTGAAGTAGATTGGCTTTTCCCCCTCTTCAGTTTCTCTGATGAGAACGACGCTGACGGCCTAGTTAGCTACGGCCAGGTACAAGTATAGGGTTTCGCCCATCACGGGTCGTGTCAATATTGGTGGTTCGGACAGGACGCGTTTGAGGTGGCGGAGGGCTTGCTCGCATTCCTCTGTCCATTCGGACGTGGTCTCCTTCCTGAGTAGTTTGAAGAAAGGGAGGGCGTGCTACGCTGACTTGGCGATGAACCGGGAAAGTGAGGCGAGCACGCCGTTGAGGGATTGGATGGACTTCTTCGTGGTGGGCGTGGTGATTTCCGAAAAGGCATGGCACTTGTCCAGATTTGCCTCGATCCCGCGCTCCGTCAGGTAGTAGCCGAGGAATTTGCCTGCGCGGACGCCGAAGGTGCATTTCTCCGGGTTGAAGCGCATTTGGCATTTCCTCGCTGTGTCTAAGACCTTTCTGAGATGGGCCGTGTGGTCGAATTCCGTGTAGGACTTGACGATCATGTCATCCATGTACAGTTCGAGCATATCGTCGATTTCCCCCCGGAAGACGTTGTTCATCATCTGTTGGTACGTGGCGCCGACGTTCTTTAGGCCGAAGGGCATTACGTTGTAGTAGTAGTTTCCCGACGCTGTCATGAAGGTCGTGCTCTATTTTTCGTGCTCGGCCATCAGGATCTGGTTGTACCCCGAGTATGCATCCATAAAGGACAAGAGCTTGAAGCCCGTGGAGTTGTCGACGCGTTTGTCGATGTTTGACAGAGGATAGGCGTCCTTAGGACATGCCCGGTTGAGATCGGTATAATCAACACACATGCGCCATTTTCCATTATTCTTTTTAACGAGTACAACATTGGACAACCAGGTTGAATACCGGGCTTCCGAAGTAAAATTTGCCTATAGGAGGTCTTTTACAGCTTTTTCAGCTGCCGCTGACTTTTTGGGGGACTGTCTACGCCTACATTGTACTACGGCCTTCGCGGTCGGTTTGATGGACAGTTGATGGCAGGCGACCTCGGGGTCGAGTCCGGGCATCTCCACGACGCTCCAGGAGAAGAGGTCGGCGTTCTCGCGGAGGCAGGCCTGTAGCTGTCTCTTTGCTGGGTCCGGGAGTCCGGCTTCGATCTTCACGGTTCTGCTCTTGTCGTCCTCGAGCGTCACGACCTCGAATTCACCGTCTGGGATGGGACGTGTTGGGTGGGTGGGTTGGTTGGCATCGCCGGCCTCTTCTTCATGATCGTGCTCCTCGGTGAAGCGGTTGTCGAGGTCCACGGATCCAACGAGCTCCTTTGGTTCGCTCTTCTGCGTCACAGTTGGGGTTGCCTTCTTAGTTGCTGGAGCGATGGTGCTCAAAACTTTCAGCGCGGCCTCGAAGCACCTCTGGGCAGCCTCGATGTCCCCGTTCAGGGTCACTACGGCCCCCTGCCTCGTGTAGTACTTCATTTTTAGGTGGACGGTGGAAGGCACCGCGGTGAGTTCGGCCATCATCGTCCTGCCCAAGATACAGTTGTAGAGGGACGGGCACTCGATGACTAGGAAGCGGATGTTGATTTCCCTGGCGGTTTCCTCTTCCCCGAACGTGACTTTCAGTTCCACGTATCCCCATGGTCTCGTGGTCGTCCCGTTGAACCCTTGGAGGTCAGAGCCCACGTAGGGGGATAGGTTGGATTCGTCGAGTTGGAGGGTCGTGAAGAGGTGAGTGTACATGATGTCCACTGAGCTGCCCCCGCCAACGAGGATGCGTCTGACATCAAAGTTCGCCATCTTCGCTCGTATCAGTAGGGGAATATCGGAATTGGGGGAGCCCCCGGGGGTTCCTCGAGGTAGAAGGTGATCGGGTTGGATTGGCCGCGAAATTTTTTGAGCGTGCTCATCTTTCCGGAGTTGCTTATGATAAGTTCTTCGAACTTTCTTTTCACCGATCCTACGGATAGGTTCCTCGTAGAGCTGCCGGAGATGACCATGGTTCTTGGGAGGTATTCCCATCGACTGGTGGGTCGTACCGGTTCGTCGTGCAGGTCAGGGCCGTCGGGGAGGCCGAACTTTCTATCAGCGAACCAATCCTCGGGGCGGCTGACACATAGGGCGACCTGGAGTCCTTTATCACCGTCCTAAGAGGGGAGCTCTTCGATTTTCTTGGCCTCGGGGGCTTCTTGCCTCGAGGTCTCTCCCCCCCGGGTGTATCTCTTCAGGTGGTCGTCCTTAATCAGGATTTCGATCGCGTCCTTGAGATGGATGCGGTCTTCCGTCACATGCCCATGGCTCCTGTGGAAACGACAGTACTTCGATTTGTCCATGTTGGGCTTGGGGGGTGTCGGCCTGGGGAAGCGAACACCTCCCTGGATAAATTCGGTCTTGGCGCATTCGGCCAGTATGCGCTCGCGGGAAGCGACTAGGGTCGTGTATTCCGTGAATCTGCCGGCGGGGCCACGCTGTTCGCGTTGTTCACGGGGGCGATCTTCCCGTCAGCGATCACCTCTGCGCCGATGGCTCGAAGCTCCGTCGTCTCTGTGCCCGCGGGGGGTCTCCCTGTCTCGCGTGTCTCGGGCGGAGTTGGCTGCTTGAGTCTCCTCGAACCGAATATAATGCGTGACTCTGTCAAGGAAGTCCTGTAGAGATGCTGGTCGATGTATCCCTACGGCCTCGTAGAACTTATAATTGCGGCGCAGACCATGTTCCACTAAGTAACGCTTCATCTCGTCTGACGTCGTTACCTGTACTGCCTCCCGTGTGAACCTCTCGATGTATTTACGGAGAGGCTCGTCAGGAGCTTGGATTATAGCCCCGAGCGCGGCTTCCGTCTTTGGATGGCGCCGGGATGCTGTGAAGTTTTTTGAGAACAGGTCTTTCAGGACCCTCC
This sequence comes from Lathyrus sativus, assembly GCA_963859935.3. Lineage (NCBI taxonomy): Eukaryota > Viridiplantae > Streptophyta > Magnoliopsida > Fabales > Fabaceae > Lathyrus > Lathyrus sativus. Next base: position 322,009,351 of record OZ012737.1, on the reverse strand, counting down.
ACGACGTAACCGATTTTGGCTCGAGGCTCTTGTACCACGTCATGGCACCCTTCCTCAGGATTGTCGGAAATAGTCTGCATTTGATAGCCCCTCAGACATTTCGGTAGTCGAGCATGGCCTCGATGTCTTCCAGGTGATCGTCTGGGTCGGAGGTGCCGTCGTATGTCGAGAGCGTTGGGGGCTTCTCCATCCCGTGGGGGATGGGGGCGGCCATGATTTCGCGGGACAAGGGAGCCCTGTAGTCATCTTCGTCGCTGAGAGCGGGTGACCGAGGGGGGGACAATCCATTTGGCAGAGGCACCTGGGTTCGGGTCCTCGGCCTCCTGACTGAGAGGTCGATGCGAGGAGGCCCGGTCGGGGCTCCGGCTCTGGCTTGTCGTCTCTGACGAACTTGTCTCGTCGGGGACCTTGTCCGCTCCCGTACTACTTTGGGTTGGGGCCTCTCAAGCCGAGGTCGTCGGTTTCTGGGTTGAGGCGAGGGACTCCTCGAGTTACCGTTCTGGTCTTCCCGCGGGGGGGACCTCAACGGGGCATCGCGTTCTAGCACTCCAATCCGCGTGTTCTGTTGAAACAATAGCTGGTTCGTCTAGTTGATGGCCACGAAGAGGGCGACCACCGTTGGGTCCGCTCCAGCCGGGACGAGAACAGGTTGGAACGCTGCTGGGCTTTGGGGCCGGTGGACGGTCTGGTGTGTCGGTTCTGCGGACGACGGAGATGCAATCTGGTCGTCTCTCTCGTCGGTCTCCGCTGGGCATGACGTCTCCGTTTGCGGCAGCGTTGAGCATGAAGTCGTGCACGCTATCATCGCGGTGTGGGCTAGCCATGATCTTGGAGTGTTAGTGAAACTTTGGTTCTCTGCTCGGAGTAACGGGGAAGTTTCCGTTCCCACAGACGGCGCCACTGATCTGACCTGATCAGAAGGGGATCACGGGCTAGCCACACTCTTTTGGACTGCTACCTGTTCACCGGTGATGAGGAGGAGAAGGGGGGTGTACCTGCAAGACAGTCCGATGCCAAAGTAAGGAATTGGGCAGAGTGAGAGCAAAGTACAGAAAAGGGGTAAGAAGTGTGTTACCTGACCCTCTTGCGAAAGAGGGTATTTATAGAGAGACCCTAGCGCTGGGCCAACGGTCACTTGTGTTGGGCTGGATTGCCAGGCCCAACCCAGGTGACTTCTAGGGCTTACGTGGCGTAGTGAATACCAGAACGTGGTCTTCTCCCTAGTTCAACTGTCCCGTGATCTTCGGAGAGTGGGTTTGACCTGCTCTTTCGGAGGTGGGCAGTTGGTTAGTGACGTGTCCCCACGGAGGGGAGCACGTGGAGAACGTGTGAAGGACCTGTAGTCCTGCCCGACAGGGGAGCAGGTTCTGCCCGCGGAGGGGAACTCGGGAGGTTCCCCGAAGGTGCGTTGCTCTCCCCACGGAGGGGAGCACCCGAGGGCGTGAGAGAGACACGTTGTCCTGCTCGTTGGTATGGGGATTCTGCCCGCGGAGGGCTGTTCTGCCCGACGAGGGGAGAGCGCCGAGGGCGCCTTGAGGCACGCTATCCTGCTCGGCGGGAGTATATCCTGCCCGTCGAGGGGGTCGCATGCCCGACCAGCCTAATTAAATCATATTGGGCCTTGGCTGCGCATCATTGGGCTGGGCCGCGAGGTGAGGCCGGGCCCAGGCCAGAATATGATTGATTCATGATTTCATGTTAAGACCAAATAGGATTCGACACAAGTCTCTTTGGTCGTATATATTTTATGATAATATCTCATAAGTAATAAATAGAAAAATATATTTTTATTAAGGTGATCTCAACCCCTTTGGTCGTATACGGATTGATTCATGATTTCATGTTAAGACCAAATAGGATTCGGATAAATCTCATTTGGCCACTGTATATTGATCGATACTATATCTTTGAACAAATAGAATTTGGATAAAATCAATAGGATTTTCGTAAAATTCCTTTTGGTGTTAGAGATATTTTGGATGTATTGTTGTTGTGGTTAAGAATGTTTAGCTTATGATTTAGTATTGATATAATTCTTAGTGTAAATCCTAGAATTTGAAATTTTTCTGTGCGCTGACAGTGAATCGATAAAAGTTATATTTTTCTCTAAAAATGTCGAAAAAGCTATTTTTTTCCTAAAGATGCCAGAAAAGTTATATTTCCCTAAAATTAAAAAATTAGGAAAACTGAGACTTTTTATAAAAAAAAATAGAAATTAATATTATTATTAATATTTATAATAATTACTTTATAATAATTATTTTGTAATAATTGTTATATATAATAATTAACTACTTTATAATATTTTTTTTATAATTATTATTTAAAAGAATTACTATTATTAATTTTGAATTAAAAATTATTATTAATATTTACTTAATAATTATATCAAGTTAAAAATTATATGATAAAATAATTTATATTATTAATATTGAGTTAATAATTATTTTGATAATATCAAGGTAATAAATATTAAGGTAAAATAATCATTTTCTAAATAATTAATATTATTAATATCGAGTTAAAATTTATTATTAATATTGAGTTAATAATTATTTTGATAAATTAAGATGAAATAATTATTTTAAAAATTAATGTTATTATTATTGAGTTAAACCATAAACCCCTATAGTTACGGTATCACTTATGAAGGTTACTCTTATAGTCCCTTTGAATACTTTAGAATACTTTGAGTAATTTCGAGTTATTATTAAGTTATAAAATGACATAATAACGCTTCGAGATGTTTTGAGAATTATGGTGATTTTGGAGTTGTTGAGTGATAATATACCATTACTCAATTGAAATTATTTAAATAAATTATATGGTGTTGTGATTAGTAATCTGGTAGGATTACAGTGATGACCTGATTATTTGCAAATTATTTGGTTCATATATAGAACCTTTTTTATGTATGATGTTGAGATGACTTTTGGTGATTACTGAGTTGCATGTTTGTTTGTCTACATTATCATGCATGCATATATTTTGGAGTTAGGTGAGACTTCGGTCTATTTTGGTGGCCTCAAATCCATTTGGTGAGATCGTGGTTCAATTGAGGGACCAGATGCGGGTCTCAGATCCATTTGGTGGGATCGTCGATTCAGGTGAGGGGTCAGAGACCATGGAAAGAGATCACTAACATACCTCTGATATCCACAAACTTGATACCACATGCATATAGGTGAAAGAGTTGGTGTATACTAGCATTGCATATATTAAGAATGAAATTTTTGCTTGTAATTATAATTGTGTTTATGTTTTAAAATTAATGATATGTTCATATTATTATCCTGCTGCTAAATTTCACCGTTATTATTTGTAAGCTTATTCTCACCCCTTCTTTGTTTATTAGATGGCTATCTACAATATTTGTACAGGTAATCAGCAGGAGTGATATCTTGTGATGACTGTGGGATGTCTTTGATGCCCTCTTACCATTTACTGTTTTTATTTTAGTTCGAATAATACTCTGGTTCTGTAACATTGGGGAATGAGACGCTTATGTTTTGATGGATTGAGTTGTAACTTATATTCATGGAGTTTTTTAGTGATGTTCTAATTGAGATTATATTACGTTTTGTTTTAATTTCCGCTGTGAATTATTAAAGTTGCATGTTTATGTATGAGTGTTTGGTGAAGTAACATCCTACGTGTGAATTTATCTTTAAAATTAAAATTTGGGTTTTTTTTAAAAGGCAAAATGAAAATTTTGGATTTTAGGGTGTTATATAATGGTATCAAAGCAGGTTGGTCCATCCGATCAGATTTTTGTAATGTTGTTTGTTTCCTAATATGCGACATGCATTTGAAACACTGTCCGTACTTGCTTGTTTCCTTTACTGAGTTTTAGTAGGAGCGAGATTGAAACAAGTGGGGGAGAAGCTTATGTTTCTCTACTTTGCTGCAGGCATGAAGAGTTTGTTTAGTAAGTTATTGATTACAAGAGTTCAGGTGATATTGAAGTTGTGTGGTTTTTCCAAAACCAAAGTGGATGTGTATTTGACATTCTTGCCTATCGGTCAAGTTGAGATGTCCTTGAGGGAGAATGATCAGGTATTGTTGATCTTTTATTCTCGGAGAATGGAGAATAAATGTGATGGCTAGTGAAATACTAGTGATGTGTGATTTCTGATATTTTTCTTAAAGATATCTACGACTTGCCTCCATAGCGTGAACCTGAGTTTGACGGGGGTGAAAGGTTGTATATTATTCTAAGCAAGTGGATGAGTATGTGAAAGAGGTTGCATAAGTGTTTATGATGTTAGTTTCTTTGGAGGTTGAGGGAAATACTGTAATTAGTGATCTACCTATAGTGTCTCGCGTAAATTTCAGTGGTGGCAAAACCTTTTAAAGTAGTTGAAGTGCTACAGTGGGAAGCTCTTAAGCCAGTTACTAATGATCAGAAGTTTCCTTGGACTGACTGGTTATTACCAAAGATTTATCGAGGGTTTTTCAAATTTATCTCTACCTTTGACTCAATCGGCTCGAAAGGGCCAAGCTTTTGTTTGGGAAATCCAGTGCGATGAGAGTTTTTGAGAACTGAAAAAAAGGTTGACGACGATTCCGATTCTAATTTTACCAGATGCGGAATAACCTTTTGTGGTGTATTGTGATGCGTCTAAGATGGGTCTAAGTGGTGTACTAATGCAGGATGACAAGGTAGTAGCTTATGTTTCGCGAGAACAGAAGGTCATGAGAAGAATTATCCTACCCATGAGTTTGAGTTGGCAGCAGTGGTATTGTGCTAAAGGTGTGGAAGCACTACTTGTATGGTTTGAGGTTTGAGGTGTTTGATCGGTCACCAATTCTATGAGTTTTCATCCATTTATTCGGCATAAAGTCACAACAATCGATAACACTTTCTTTCGTAATGTTGATATTTATTATGCTTTCCGCACTTTCATTATCACATTGTTTCCTTACGTAGTTTATATTATATTTGGTGCATTTTATGTGTTTGGTGGTAGTTTTGATAATTCCAAGTTCATACGAAGTAAGGCCAAGGACCCGAGCAAAGAAATCGGGGATTTCAGGAAAGTGGAAAAGGTGTTAAAAGAAAACTCAGTGGCTTGACACGGCCACCCGTGTCACCTGACATAGGCCGTGTCAGGAGAGGAGCAAATGGGCGTGTTGGTGTGCAGCTGTCTGAGTAAGACAGGGAGCTGACACGGGTGCCCGTGTCAGCAAGGTTGGCTGATGAAATGTTTGTTGTATCTATACCAGGGGGCCAACACGACCGCCCTTGTTGGCCTGGGTGTGTCGTTCTCCTATTTTTGCCAGTGTTGACCAATTTTGACCTCAGAGGGCATTTTTGGAATTTCCTGGCCTGTCTAGTGGATCTGTAAATATTTGAAACGCATTATGGAATAGAGAAAGGGACTTTTGGATCATACGAAGGAATTATGGAAGAAAGAATAGAGCTCTGGAGGATTGGGGAAAATAGGAGATTTTCATGATCGGAAGAAATTGAAGATCAACGTTTATCACCAATTCTTGTAATGTCTTTATTTTGTATTTTGCTTTCTTTTAATATGATGAATAACTAAATCCCCCATTCCTAGGGGGTGCCCCTGAATTGTTATGTAATGAACATCTTTTGAATTATTCAATGAGACCTTGCTTTCTTACATTAATCTTTTGTTATGCAAATTATTTAATATTTTTCAATCGTACAAATTGGAAACGATTTACGATTATGCAAATTATTTAATATTTTTCAATCGTACAAATTGGATCTTACATTAATATTTTTCACTGTATTATTTTATAATCGTTAAACCAAACCCCAAGGATATTTTGTTTAATTGAAACAACACCTGTACTTACAATTGCACGCAGTCCTCGAGAGATCGATTCTGGGGATAACCCCACTTATTACTGCATCGGTAAAAATAGTACATTTGCTAATTTGCCGATCAAGTTTTTAGCGCCGTTGCCGGGGACTGCCAAATTTTAAGTACTTTGTTAGTTCAATTGGAATTTTGTCACTCTGTGACTAAAATTTTTTATTTTATTTTTATTTTTCTATTATTTTTATAATTACTAATAATTTTCTAACCTGTGTATGCGAGGTAAGACCTCAGCTGTATTTTCTTTTGATGCAGAACCAGAGAGATCTTTCCACGCAAGACGTCGTCAAGCCAAGCAAGAAGGACTGGCAGCGTCAGGTTTAGAACTAATTATTTCTGAGCAAGAAAAAGAAGAAGCAGTTTCAGTCCACTCCAAGCACATAGATTCCGACACATACTCAGAGCCGGAAACTCTTGTTATGGCCGACCCACCAGCAGAAATACTTCTCGGTGACTATGAAATAGCAAATGCTCCAACAGTGCGGTTGACAATAGTAAATCAACCAGTCACTGTAGCGTAATTCCAATTGCACCCGTCCACTATCCGACAGCTTCAGAGTAGGCCTTTTTTAGGAAGGATCAATGAAGATGCAAATAAGCATCTACAGAGGTTCCTTACTATGAGTATGTCATTACAGATTGAGGGACACTCTGAAGAAGCAAAGAAGCTGGTTATGTTTCCGTTTACTCTATCTGATGAAGTCGAAGAGTGGTTTTACTCATTACTTGCTGGGAGTATTACTACTTGGCAAGAGATGGAAACGACATTTCTAAATGAATATTTCCCTGCTTCTGTGTACATCCGAAAGCGGTACGACATCGTGAACTTCAAACAGAAAGAGGGAGAGTCACTTGGAGATGTGTATAAGAGGTTTAAGAGGTGTTTGGTTGCATGTTCCACTCATAACATGGACGCAACCGAACAAATGCAGAATTTTGTGAATGGTCTCAAGATGAAGACTAAGCAGCTTATCGATACAGCTGTCGGTGGCTTAACCAACTTTACAATAGCTACTAGCATTAAAAAAAATAATTGAGGCTATTGCAGCAAATGAGCACTTGGAGTTGTATGATCGCAGTGTAAGCCAACCTGAAAAGATAATTGACATGAAGCTCGCGGAGTAAGTGATAAAAATGGAAGAACAGATTGTGGTTGAGGTAGAAAGGAGGATTAAAAAGATGAATCTTGATACTCAAACCGTGGCACAAGTTCAACCAGTTCAAGCGATCAATTGTGAAATATGTGGGGGACCGCATTTCACTGTGCATTGTGTTGCTACCGCGCAACAAGTGGAAGCAATCGACTCTTTGAAACAAAATAACCCTTATTCCAACAACTATAATTCGGGGTGGAAGAATCATCTGAATTTCTCATAGAAAGATCAATAGGGGAATGTTCCAAAGCAAGGGGTTGCTCCACCACCAAACTAACCATAACAACAACCTCAGCAGCCGTATCCTCAACAATTTCAGCAACAGTTTCAACAACACCCACAACAGTTTCAGCAGCGAGCACCATGAAAAGCTGATTGGGAAATTGCCATTGAAAAATGGCCGCTCAGAGCTCCCAATTCCAAGAAGAGACAAGAAGAAATCTTAGGAACACAGGTGCTTTGATAAAAAAACCTTGAAGTCCAGATGAGCCAAATAGCACAACAAATAGCAAGTTCTCAAGCACTAGGTACTCTACCTAGTGCCACTGTACCCAATCCGCGGGATCATAATAATGTTAGTGCCGTGACCACAAGGAGTGGTAAATCTATTGATGTTCCTGAGAAAAATTCTGAATCGGAAGAACAACTGCTTGAGGTCGATCTTGAGATCAAAGAAAATAAAGTAGTTGCTAAAAAGGTGGTGTCACCGGAGCAAGTGGTGAAAGAGAAAGTTATTGAGCCCAAATCGGTCATTAAGCTTCCTTATCCTCAATGGAACAAGAAGATGGGGCAGCAAGAGAAGAACTTCGAAAAATTCTTGGAGATGTTCAAAAAGCTTGAGCTCAATATTCCATTTTGGAGGCACTCGAGCAAATGCCTACCTATGCGAAGTTCATGAAGGATATCATTTCAAAGAAGTGAACCGTTGACATGGATCCGATTATTCTAACTGAAACTTATAGTGTTATTTTACAGGGGCGTGAAGATTCTAGTAAAGAAGAAAGATCGAGGTGTCGTCACTATTCCTTGTACAATTGGGGATAGATCATCCAAGAAAGCTCTTATTGACTTGGGTGCTAATGTAAGCCTAATGCCCTTTATCCATCTACCAAAAGTTGGGTATATGTGTGGTGCAAGACACTAGGATGACACTTTAATTTGCGGATCACTCGGTAAAGAGACCTTATGGAGTTGTGGAAGATGTTCTAGTGAAAGTGGACAAGTTTGTGTTCCCGGTGGATTTCGTTATTCTTGAAATGCCTGAAGATGAAGAGATCCCTCTTATTCTTGGAAGACCGTTTTTGGAAACTGGGAGATGCTTGATTGATATAGAGGGGTGTTGCGTTGAGAATCGGATAACAAGCTATTGAATTAATTTGAATCACAAATCATGAAGTTCACCATCGAGCTTTAATTTATCCAAAGGAAAGGGTAAAGATCGAAGAAAACCCTAAGTGCGCTATGTAACAACATAGCTAAGAGATCTAAGGTTCGGGGGTTGGTTATACCTAGGGAAAGTATTAGCATCCTAAGTATCTGTAGTACTCTACAGGAACCTCTTGTTAGTATTTGTGTTATGCTAAAGTTGCTTGCTAAGGAAAAAGTGCTAAGGTAAAGATCTAAAGTATATACAAAGTATGTTCACCAAGACATCGCATCTCGTGCCTACGTATCCTGATGGGGATGGAATCAGAGCAACCGTAGTTCCCCTCAATAGGGGTGAGGAACTCTTGACTGTGGTTAAGGTTCCAAAGGAAAAGTAAATGTCTGCAATGAGACACCTACATAGAATGCAGAGACTCTAAACTAAGTTAAGTTAGCAAGGAAGGGAATGTCCACGGCGGGACGACTATATAGAGCACGGCGACTCCAAGTCCTATGACAAAGGTAAACAGAAAGTTAGTTGTTAGTGAGCTCAAAACATGAAAGTAAAGCAGTCGCAAGATAAAATCAGACAGTAAAAGAATTATTAATCAAATTAAATAATAATATTTAATAGGATTAACTAATAATTTAATTAATCATATTAAATAAAAATATTTAAAATAATTAATAATTAAAACATATGTTTACATTTTTCAAATATCACAAAAACTAACTAGGAATAAAAATACTAAAATAAGTAATTAAAATATTTTTAGTGTTTTTTTTATATTACAAAAATAAGAAATAAAATCATTAAAACAATTAGCTTTTTCAAATTTTTTCTAAAATATTCCTAAATTAAAACAATAACTAAAAAAAGAGAACTTTAAAATAAATGATGATGGAACGTTTTCTTTTCGGCATTTCTTAAGTGAGTAACTAACTGAAAATACTAAAATTAAAATGAGATTAAAATTTTGTCTTTTTATTTATCATACAAAGTTAAAGGAAGTTTAAATACTACAAGTATGCACATTGTATTAGAATTAGGGCTGGAAATGATTCGAGTTCAGTCGAACTCACCTCAGCTCGGCTCGATTCGTTAAGAATTGTTCGAATTCGAGTTCGAGTTTGAGTTTGACACGAACTCTTTTTTAAGCTCAAACTCGACTCGTTATAAGTTCACGAACAGTTCGGTTCGACTCGTTAGGTTCATCTCATTAGGTTCAGCTCTCATGGTTCACGAACTTAAAAACTATTTTTTTAAATATATATATTTTATAGTATATTTGACATTTTAAATAAATATATATTTTTTAAATAAAATATTAAAATAAAATAAAAGTTATCATATTGAAATTTAACTTTATCTTCGAAATCTACTAATTCAAAACCTACACAACTTTCAAGAGATACATTTGAGAGTTTAATTCAAAAACTATTAAATTGAAGATTAAATTTGTCTAAGATTTGAAGTAAATATTTAAACCCAATCTTAAAAACAGTATAATTCTTTTCATATGTAATCGAGTTGACTCATGAACCTAACGAGTCGAACTATGTATAGTTCAAGTTCAGCTCATTTAGTTAACGAACTTAATTTTTCGCTCATACTCAACTCATTTAGTTCATAAAAATAGTTCAACGATTTAATTGTCGAGTCGAATTTCGAACTATCTTCGAGTTGGTTTGATTCATTGGCAGTCCTAATTAAAATATAAATATTGCAAACTTAATACAAGGCAAACAATGAAATTAGAAACCAAACGTGACATAAACACAATCTACACAAACAGATTTGCACGCGTACAACATGGTGCAAATAATAATAGTACCACACAACAGTACATACACACTTCTAAAATTAACAATAACAACTACACATAAAAACTAACTGTAAATATAAATGTAATAGATTTACACAACTTGAACAACAAAAATATCCGGCAGTAATACTATCGTAATGCAAAACAAATACGTGGACATAACGCGAGCAAGGAAAAAAAATATTTGAATAAATTCATGACAATCTCTCACAGAAGTAACTTTTCTTTCATTATATAAAAAAGCAATATAAGAACAGTTTGAAAGAAAGGAAGAAAAATGAGTTATTTGTGACGATACCGCAAACTATAGCTTCACGTTGTTGATTATGGGGAGGTCACCGATGTGTGCTGGTGGAGTAGTAAAGATGATAGTAAAGTGAAAGTTAAATGAAGAGGAAAGTGTTTTTGAAAATATGGTTCTTACCTTTCTTTCTATTAACTTCAAAAGTAAGAAAAATAGTGCCAAATAAAAAGTGGGTCAGTTGGGTATATATGAAGAGGAAAAAAAAAGTGAATCTTTTTTATTGAAGGAAAAAAGTTATCATGAAAAAGGTGATCCAAATGTGATCTGTGAGTGACGTGAGAGAGTAGCTATGCATGCATGTTGTAAGGTTAGGTGGTTTCACAAAAATACAATCCAAACAAAACTGATTTTTAAGACTAATATATATTAAGTGTTATTAAAAACAAACAAAAATTAAACAATTTAAAATATTATTAACAAGAAAAGTAGATAAATAAAATAAAAGTAAAAATACTAATTTAAAATAAAAAATCTAAGTGATCATAATTAATTAACAACTATTATTTAAAAGGAATAAAAACGGTAAAAAAATGAATAATTGAATCGGTATTAAAGTGTTCAGAAAAATAAAATAAATACATCAAAATGATCCGTATAAAATATACGATTCGAAAAAATACAGCGTTTGGTCAAATTTTAAAATAAATTTTACCCGCTAAAATTTAAATGAGCACGTCAGGTTAAACTACGAAAAACGTATATTAATATGACTAACGTTTGCAGGCTTGACTTTAAAATTTATCGTCCGCTGGTTTTTCACACAGTTGACTTTTAGTTTGACCGATTCGTTGTAACTCCAACAAGTTTATTCTGGCTGATAAATTGGGTATTATGCAAGATAATTGACCTAGAATAAAAGATCAAAGAATCTAAGGGTAAATTTTGGGGTATGACAAGGGGGGAACCATTACTATGAAGGTTTATGATAAAGAGGTGAAGATTGATGTGAGGAGTACAATGAAGCACAAAAATGATCTTGGCACAAGCAATAATATTGGGGTGATTGACCAAGTTGTTGCAAATGAAAATCTTGAAAGTGCAGCCCAATTACCTCTAGAAAAAGTGTTAAGTTTGTCAATATTTGAGGATAATGAAGAAGTGGGTGAATGAGAGTTGGAAGTATTAGCCATGATGGAAACTCTACCCCCTTTGAAGGGACCTCGACCACGGAGGACCTAAGACAACCTCAATCGGTTGAAGGGAGTGAAGAGACCAAAAAGAGTACAGAATTGAAACAACTTCCGGAAAACCTCAAGTATGTCTTCCTCGACACCGAAGGTAAATGTCTAGCCATCATAAGTACTAGCCTCAAAACTATCCAAGAAGATAAGTTGATTGAAGTTCTCAAAAGGTACAAGGGAGCTATGGGTTGGAAGATTGAGGATTTGAAAGGTATTAGCCCTACTGTCTGTATGCACAAAATTCTCATGGAGGATGATCATAAACCGGTTGTCCAACCTCAAAGAAGACTTAATTCAGCTATGAAGGACGTTGTAAGAAAATAAATGGTGAAGTTGCTAGATGCGGGTCTGATTTACCCAATATCTAACAGCTCGTGGGTGAGTCCAGCGCATGTAGTGCCCAAAAAGGGGGAACCACCGTCATCAAAAATGAGAAAAATGAGTTGATTCCTACGAGGATGATTACAGGGTGGTGGGTGTGTATTGACTACAGAAGGTTGAATCTTGCCATAAGGAAGGACCACTTCCCACTATCGTTCATTGATCAGATGTTATAACAGCTAGTGGGTCATGATTACCATTGTTTCCTAGAAGGGTACTCCGGTTACAATCAAATTGTGGTTGCGCTGGAAGGTCAAGAAAAAACGGCTTTTACATGCCCATATGGTGTTTTTGCTTATAGAAGGATGCCATTCGGGTTATGTAATGCCCCAGCTACATTTCAGAGATGCATGACTTCCATCTTTGCCGATATGCTTGAAAAGCATATGGACGTCTTCATGGATGACTTCTCGGTATTTGGATCTTCTTTTGATAATTGTTTAACTAACCTTTCTCTTGATTTAGAAAGATACCAGTAAAGCAACCTAATCCTCAACTGGGAGAAGTGCCATTTCATGGTCCATGAAGGTATAGTGTTGGGTCACAAAATTTCCCACAAGGGAATTGAAGTAGGCCATGCGGGTTTTCTACCGCTGGTTCATAAGATACTTCTCTAAAATATCTAAACTTCTAACTACTCTTTTAGTTAAGGATAAAGCTTTTGTTTTTGATAAGGAATGTGTCGATGCATTTGAGACATTGAAAAATAAATTAGTGTCGGCATCTATTATTATTTCCCCCGATTGGTCTCTATTGTTTGAGATCATGTGCGATGCTAGCAACATTGCAGTAGGGATTGTTCTTGGACAGCGAAGAGATAAGTTATTACATGTTATTTACTATGCTAGTCATGTGTTGAACCCTGCACAGATGAACTACGCAACTACCGAAAAGGAGTTGCTAGCGGTTGTATATGCCTTTGATAAAGTTAGGCAATATCTGTTGGGTTCGAGAGTCATTGTTTATACTGACCTTACAGCTTTGAAGTATCGTTTTGCTAAGCAGGATTTTAAGCTAAGACACTTGAGATGGATTCTACTCCTCTAGGAGTTCGATGTTGAGATTCATGACAAGAAAGGGTGTGAAAATACTGTTGCTGATCACCTCTCTCGGATGTCACCGATTGATGAAACAGAAGAGAAGCGCCCAATAAAGGATGAGTTCGATGATGAACACATCCTAGCTGTTATTGGTGTTCCTTGGTTCGTAGACTATGTGAATTATCTAGTAGGTGGTATTATTCCTGATGATTTCAATTCTAATCGAAGAAAAAAGTTTTTGCATGATTGCAGGTTTTATTTATGGGATGATCCATTCTTGTACAAAAGAGGAATCGATGGATTGGTAAGGAGATGTGTTCCTGAAGTAGAATAGAAGGATGTGTTGAAGGCTTGTCATGACTCAGATTATGGAGGACATTTCGGTGGTGATAGAACTGCAACCAAAGTCCTTCAGTCAGGGTTATACTGGCCATCATTGTTCAAAGATGCCCAAGAGATGGTGAGAGAGTGTGACAAATGTCAAAGAACTGGGAATATATCTAAGAGGAACCAGATGCCTCAGAATTCCATGTTAGAATTTGAGTTATTTGATGTTTGGGGCATAGGTTTTATGGGGCCGTTTCCACCATCCTTCGGGAAAAACTATATCTTAGTGGCGGTGGACTATGTATCTAAATGGGTGGAAATCGTGGCCTTGCCTACTAATGATGCGAAGGTAGTGGTGAAGTTTTTGAAAGAGTACATTTTTGCAAGGTTTGGAGTGCCTAGAGCGCTTATAAGTGATGAAGGAACACATTTCCTGAATCTCCTCATGGAAAGGTTACTCCAGAAGTATAACGTGAAACATCGGATAACCACTCCATACCATCCTCAAACCAGTGGCCAGGTAGAAGTGTCCAATAGACAACTCAAGCAGGTCCTTGAAAAGACCGTTAGTTCCTCTCGTAAGGATTAGGCTACTAAGTTGGATGATGCTCTTTGGGCATATCGAACGGCATTCATAACGCTAATAGGTATGACTCCCTACCAACTTGTGTATGGAAAATAATGTCATCTACCCCTTGAGTTGGAACACAGAGCTTTATGGGCCTCTAAGTTCCTTAATTTAGACCTCACGAAAGCAGGAGATTCTAGGATCCTTCAACTTCATGAGTGTAGCGGTAAAAATCGTGAGTGTAAGTTATTGATTAACTTAACTCAGAGAAAACAAGAGTCGCCACCGAACTTTTATTTTATCCAAAAAAAAGGAAAGGAAAAAGAGCGAACAAAACCAAATAGTTCTAAAATAAGAACAAGAGACAGAGATCGGGGTAAGGGGGTTGGTTACGCAATGGGAAGGTGTTAGCACCCAAAACGTCTATAGTACTCTATAGGAGCCCTTTGAAATATTTACGTTTTTTGGTTTGAAAATGGTTTGTTTGAAAAGAGATTGGAGAGATGAGAAGAGAATTATTTTTTTAGATTTTTGTGTTTGGAGAGACTTATCGCCTCATGCCTACGTACCCACAAAGTGCAATATGGGATCAAAACCCCGTAGTTCGTGGTACAAATGACAAAAATTTGTTGGTTTTGATTGATTTTAGATGTAAAGACAAGTCGTCATTTCAAGGAGAAAACTGCGACTATCCACCCACGAGTATTAAGACAACATCTGCGTCACATAAAGATGGAGGATTTGCTTGGATTATCAACAAGACTATCACTCAACATCAACGTGGAAAATGTCAAAGTCTTAATAATATGGGGAATAGGAGATTTACATCTCAACTATAGAAATGAATCATGTCTAAACTTTATGAAAAGTTTTAAAGTGAAAAAGTGCATAAAGGCACAAAAAGAGTTGATGAGTTTTTGTATTTTTTATGTCTTTTGAAATTGGTCAAAGCATGATTAACATTGATTGACTTTTATTAAGAAGAACAAAGTTTGAAAATCACTTGACGAAAGTCAAGGTTTTATTGCGAAAGCGGTTTTGAAGTTTGAAACCAAGAAGGTTTTGAAAGAGGGAGAAAGTTTTGAAAATTTAAGAAGGGGAGGAGATGAAGTGACTATCCTAGAAACCAAAATAAGGGCTAGAGGTAAGAAAGATCTAACCGACTTGTAGCACACTCCATAGCAAGCAAAAAAGAATTCCATCCGATTTAAAGCATAAGCTAATGAGCGAGCCAAATAAAGGCTAAGATCCACAATACTCCAAGCATAGGAATAAGAGCCCTAATTCTAAGTCCAAAGGTCCATGAAGTCCAAGGTCTAAGAGTAGTCCAAGAGCATAACCACAAAGTTAACAACACCAAGTTTTTTAGAGATTTTTTATCCTTTATTAGTGTTTTGAACAAGATATGGTCCAAGTGGACAAAAGAGAAATGACATAAACATAAACAAAGATATGATATGAAATGGTAATATGGAAACATAAAAGTAAGAAATAAGGAGTAAGAAGAGAATATAAACAAAATTAAACAAGGATAATGTTAGTGAATTAGTGGTTAGTGGTTAGAACATATGATCAACGATGATTAATTCTTGCACTTAGACCAAAGTTAATGAAAACTCATTAGAGGATTGATAGAATCAAAGCCTCCTAACAATGATTTTCATAGGTATTGGACTTAAGACAAGCAACTAATCATACTTGGACTTTTAAACGTAAGTTTGAGCCACGAATGATCATTTTCTGATTAAGGGACACTTTAGCGCTATGTTAAGCAATCGTAATCGGGTTTATGTAGAAACCACGACTATCTGAGGCTGGTCAATAATAATGTTAGTGTTAACACATGTTAGAGAAGTGATATGTAAATCACTCTCTTAAAACATGCCACACAAAAAGAAAAGAGGTAATGATCTCATCACAATCAAGATTTTTCATCAATTAATCAAACTAATCTATCACTATTCCAAAGTACGGAGAATTATCTCAATGATTATTCGTCCATAGATTTGAAATAATGAAGATTAAACCACCTTGATAATCAACAATCTATGATCCATAGATTTCATCGATCAAAAATAAAAAGAAGAAGAAAGAGAATTAAAAAAGAAAAGAAACCACAATTTGAATCTTAAATCGATTAAATTATCATCAATATCAATCACCTCTCTTGGTGGATTAAATCAACACCCAAAGTCCATTGATATTGATGAAATCTTATCAAAAATTCAAGATCCAAATCTATTTTTTTAAAGAAATTATTTCAACCATAAAAAAAAATATTAAAAGAAAATTGATAGAAAGTCTTAAAAAAAAGGGAGGTTTTAAAAGAAAAGAAAGAAAATATTAGGCCCAAACCAGAAAAAATAAATAAATAATAAAACGAATAATAATAATAAAAACAGAAAGTATATCTTCTTCTTCAATGGAAATGGAAAGCAACGTGACGCTATCACCAGGGGCGTAAATCGAAAATCCAACTATCGGAATGACGAAACTCCATTTTGGTACCATCTCAACCGAAATCACAAGGTGAATCCAAATACACACAAAATTTCAACCAAGAGCTCATATGAAACGAGATCAGAGACAAGAGTTCAATCGGCAAAACTCCAATACCTTCAAAAATGGAGAAATTAACTTCAATCTTCTTCTTCTTGCTTTGAATTGCTGTTGTTATTGTTGAATAAATTTGAAGTATAGTGAGATTTTGTGTGGAAAAGGTTGTGAATGAAAAGAGAGTTGAATCGGATGAAACTTGAAGAATGGCTGAGGGTGATTTTTTTGAAAGTGAAATTTGAAGGAAAATTGAGGAGTTATGATGAAAATTCTGCAGGGATTAATTGGCTTGAAAAGCTTGACCACATGAATGAGGTATGTGTTGTATTTATAGATTGAGAGTGAGGGAGAGTGATTTGCCGTTTTGCAATTTTTCTGCGTTTTGGTTCTTGGGTGTTTTACGCGTGACTCATGTGCTGAAACTTTCATGTCGTTTTGCTTATTTCTATTTTAGCTCATGAATTATGACGTGGATTTGCACGGCTTAATGGCTTGTGGGGTCAGCTGAAAAATTTTTAATATGGCTTACTTCTATTTTTCTTGGATTTCACATTCTAAAATCTCAGTCTGACTTGGAGATTGCATTTGTATGCAGAATCTGAAAGGCATCACTCTTATATCATCAACTCTAAACAACCTCTCTAGAGCCACTTGATCAGGCTAACACACCAAAGTAAATTCCTCTGTCAATTCTAGAAGATCCTGCATATCAGTATCAGCACGGTTAAGCAAAGAGATAAGTCCGCTTGTTTCCTAAGAATTCGCCGCAGACAGAAGTGTTCCCCTGCTACCATTGCAAACAAAGCTCGCTATTGATTGACGTTATCTTGCACTCCATTTTCCTCAGTGCCGTTATCATTGTTCTGTTTATTGCGAACCATTGCAGTGGAAGTGGTCCTACTTAAGGGCTTATCAGTGTCAGAATGTTTTTCACTACTAGCCTTAGCAGAATTGTAACGAACCATACTTGAACGCAAGTCCGCAAACAGATCCTGCAAGTCAAATTCGACATCCAGAGGCAGTGCACCTTTGCTTATCAAGAACCAGTCGAGTTTCTTCTTAGAAGAGCCATAATCAAAGTAATGGCCACAAGTTTCAAGTAGAGTAATGATCAACCTTATACAAAAAAAAATCTTCTGGTGGATCGAATACATCTTGCTCTGGTGTTCCATGTGCGATGTTCAAGAAGCTTCTGTGTGTTTGGGTTCTTGCCCCAAGCTCTCTCCTTCCATATTAACTCCACTTCATCAAATGTAAACCCTTGGGTTTCTGGAACATACAGAAGTACAAACAAAAATGCCACCACATCTATACCAGCAATAATCAAGAACGTTGGAGCAACACCAATACTGTCAGCAATCGAAAGAAAGCTCTCTGACACGATCAAATTTGAAATCCAATTCACTGTAGCTGTCATGCCCCCGCATATACCTCGATATTCTTCAGGATATATCTCAGAGTTCACAGTCCACGGCACCGGCCCCATTCTGGGCGAGAAAAAACCAATATAAAGGCCTAGAGCGATAACTGCGAGCCATCCATACACTACATTTGAAGATGATGACTGCTTATAAAATGCTAGGGACAACATTATAAGGGAAACAAATACTCCTCCCAGACTGAAAAGGGCGAGTTTTTTCCGCCCTGTATTGTCAATAAGGTAAATGCCGAGAACTGATCCGACAACGTTCATGCCAGCAACAATGAGGGACAGAAGAAGAGCCAACTTATTGGCCTCGAAGCCAACCATTTGAACAATTGTTGGACTGTAGTACATGACCGTGTTTATACCTGTAAGCTGCTGAAAAGCCAGAAGTCCTCCTCCAACAAGGAAAGCCAGTATGGTTTCTTTTGATTTGAAAACATGCCAGAATTTGATAGTACTCCTTTTTTGGCGCTCTTGTTCGGATTGAGCAGTTAGGAAGTCAATTTCATCCTCTAAGCGAGACAAGTCATAGATCTTAGAACTTACATCGACAGCTTCGTTTTTCCTATTCTTTAAAAATAGCCATCTTGGGGATTCGGGGAGGAAGAGCATGAGAACAAACTGAATAATTGCAGGCACAGCTGAAATACTAAGCATCCATCGCTATGTCCCGGGAACCTCAGTGAAAGCAAGATTAACAAGATAGGAAATAAACTGTCCACCAGTAATCATGAGAACATTGGTGCTGACTAATGAACCTCTAATTTCAGAAGGTGCTGCTTCTGCAATATAGACAGGAGCAGTAACAGAAGCTATGCCCACGCCCATACCAACGAGAAGACGTCCGACAATGAGAACATAAGGATCAGGTGCGGCGGCCATGAGAATTGCTCCAAGAATGAAGATAACATCAGCTAAGAGTGTGGCCTTCTTTGTATTTCAGGAAGCTGATTGAGCAGTATTGATACTCCGCTGTATGAGCTCCTCCATATAACCATGTTTGGCGGTAGAAAATTTTGCGGTGCTTTTTGCATCTTTTTCCGCTTGTGTGCATATGCCCTGACACTTTCTCTTTGAAACAGACAGAATATCTCCCATTGATGATACATGTTCATCCAAAATTGACTTTCCAGCAATGCCATTTTTTCTAAGATCCCCGAGTTTTGTATCTACCAGATCAATTTGACGACAAATGTGAGTTGATACTAAACTAGTCATATCAGCTATAAGTTCCTCTGCATCAGATCTTGATTACTCCTCATAAGCTTTTCTAAACTCAGCGATACTCTTCGTTTGAATTTCATCAGCTGCAGACGCAAAGTTTTCAAGCTTTTGATTCTATCATAACTACTATCTTTCTCATCAAAATCCAAATCAAATCCAATTCGGCAGCATCCTTTCTCAATCACAATTCTTCCAACAATATGTTTGAGCAGGTCATGTGCAATCCAATTCTCCATTTTATCTGCTTTTGAAATTGTACTAGCAAGTTTGTTCAATTTTGCATTTTTGCTGTGTATCACTTTCACAGCACATATCAGATGATTCAGAATGAGATTTTGTATGAGTTAATCTTCGCCGTCATTCGAACTTACAACCAAACTCAAACCTTCACTAGCGATAGAAACATGCCCTTGAACTGATGTTACTGTTTAACAAGCCAGTGTAGACATGTTCAGTACAACCGTCTCCGAAGTCCCGCTTTTTTTGTTATCATCAATAATGAACCAGTTCTCTCCTACTGTCACATCAGCATGTCTTGTTGATTCTGTTCCGTATCTTCTCCCGCGTGGATCAATTAGCAGCAAGTAAGAAAAATATGACCAGCAGCTGGCCTTAATCCTTCTGATCAATACACTTCATTTGAGGAATTGGCAACACAGAGTTATCAGATACCGTATTATCTATCGCAATTGCTTGAGCATTCTAAACTATCAATAGCAACCATGCATCTGAGATGATTGAGAGCAAAATGTTGGGCATACTTGAGATCAATTTCACTATCCATTGTGAATGCACGTGCGTTTATATATTCACCTGCTGTAATGTTGGATACAACCCAACAAGCTTCTTTCTTAATGCATTTTTTAAGAGGTTGTAACAATAGGTTTAAAAGGCAAGGGAGTGCACCGTAATCACCATCACCTGAGTTTGCATATCATCTCCAGTCACCATATTTCCCACTGTACGAACAACAGGAACCAACACTGAAGCAGATGGGTGTTGAAGAAGCTGCACCAGTCGGCCAGATACACCAGCTCAAATGGAAGTTGTGGCTTTCCCCTACAAAAGTTTGATAAAGTCCATGTGGCATTTCTCAGCATTGAAAGTTTGGCTTGATCGTTCATCTGGGCTAATAGTGAGATAAGAGCACCATGACCAAGCACTAGATCGCGATGCCACGGGGAATCACCAGCAATATTTCCCAAAGCCCACACGGCCTGCTCTCAAACTTCCTCACTAGGTGAATTAAGCAACGTGAGAAATGCAGGAACTGCTTCATGATCAACCACCACTTTAGTGTTCTCAGAAGTTCCAGATGCTATGTTTGTCAGAGCCCATGCAGCCTCAAACTGGAGTTGAGGGAAATCCTCTCTGGCGAGAAACTCAACCAAACGTGGCACAACACCAGATTGAATAACCTTATCAATAGGAGGAGGATTCCGTTCTACAATTGAATGTAGCTTCCGAAACAGTATGGTGGTCTCCACTTGAGCACTACTATCGTCAGAACAAACGCCGGCAACCATTGAAGGAAGTCTCTCTAGCTTCTTGTCGAGAGTGGGGAACTGCTCCTGAGATTGAAGGCCTTCGCGACGCTTCTTCTGTAAGCTTTCTTCACGTTTGCTCTTGCGAATCTCGATCATGCTGTCTTCACGTCTCCGGCGGCCATCGGCGGCGTCGACGGCGACCTTGTAACGGTTACGACGAGCATCGGCTCTTGCATTTGGTCGTAGCAACATCGTCGTTTAGGTAGTTGATGATTATCGGGATTCTGTGCCACAAGAAACATTTCTTGCACCAATGATGTCAAACATGGCTCACAGACAGAGCTTGAAAGAAGAGGAGTCGTGACAGAAGAAGAATCCTCCTTCTGATAAGTAGATTGCCTGGTGTAATTTGGAAAATTCATATACACCAAAATCCCTGTAACAACTCTCATAACAACAACTACTCCCAGCATACCACCAAGATGAACAAGAAAAGGGAAAGGATTGGAATAGCATTTCCTGAATAGTTCGAGTAAACATTTAACACGCTCAACTTCAACAGAGTGAACACCTTCATTCAGTATACACGAAATTACTGTCCCTGCTCCAATGCATGACGCCATCAGTAAACTATGGTGCAAAACACCAGACTCTTTCACAGATATTAACTCAGAAGTAAACTTTTTTAGAGCCAAACACAATATGGCCCAACTCATTTTCATCCATCAATTCCATTCTTTGGTAAAAAGTCACTACTGTAGGAAGTGCAATACAAGATCCTAATGCCAAAACAATATCAGATTTTCCCTCTTGCAAATCAAATCTTTGAAATAGGGAATTCATGTATGGAAGCCATGATATTATCAATTTTTTATCTTGATAACAGTCTCTAACTCTCCAGCTCTATATAATGCACTGATGGAGGTAGCCAAACCAAGAACAAGTCCAGCAACACCCCATATATCTTCTTCCAAGTCTTCACTGTCCTCGGAGGACGATTCAAATATGTCAGCATTCATATTATATCCAAGTGGAAAGGATGAACATAAACTATCCAAAGCATCTAAAGAGCATTTGATTCTCTGTTGTATCATTGTAGATAGGCCCCGCCAATTCTTCCTAGTAACTCGGGCTCCGGAACCTTGACCATGATAATCCGGACCAAACTTCTCATAGAACATTGCTTGATAAACTGATGATTCCTTACAAGACCACTTGACCTTGAATAATCATCTCTTGAGGAAATAGACCACTGATACAGATACTTGCAAATGAAGTAATCCCCTGATAGTTGGACCTTAACTACACATGAATAGCTATACTCGATTCTAATCCGTTCCTTTGCCATGAATCTCCCTACAAAACAAAAAATTGAAAAATATTTTTGGTCTTTTGGTTAGATGTTATTAAACAGAAACAAACATAAAGCAATTATGAAACAACAAGGGACCTAAGAAAAATCAAAAAGTATGATCTTGTTTGTGGAATGATATGCAAATGAAATGTGGGATCTTAGGGGTAAAAATTAGGGTATTACAGCTGTCCCTATTTAAGATTCTTCTATCCGGAGATATGAAGATAGACATCTTTGTCTCGACCAGATAGAAGAGACTTAAATATAACAATTAACCCAATTTTTGGCCCTAAGTGACCACAAAATGATATGATTATGCTAATGATATGCAGATACAAGACCTCTGTGGGGAGAAAATGCCACAGGAGTAAAACAAACAACTGGAGAAAAAGAAGGAAAGAGACTCCACAGGAAAAAGCAAGATCCTATTTCAATAAAAGAAAGGAAACGACTCAACGGGAAAAGAGATACCATCTGCCAGTTACTGGGCAAAGATATTCGAACCGAAGAGAATAGGTAAAATACTTTCTACTGGTTACTGAGTAGAAAATAAGTGCAAAAAACACAAGAGAATTGTTATCTACCAGTTACTGGGTAGAAAACAAAGAGATGTATTACTTACTACCAGTTACTGGGTAAAAAGTAATCCACTCGTTGAAATATAATCAACTACCTGTTACTGGGTAGGAAAAGAAGCAACGCCAACTACTGGTTACTGAGTAGTTTAGCGAGAATAATAAACTTGAATGAAAGGGGTTACCAACTATCGGTTACTGGATAGGGTAAACATGTCAACTACCTGTTACTGGGTAGGACAGACTCGACTACCTGTCATTGGGTAGGAGAAGAAAATAAAGGTCAACTACCTGACACTGGGTAGGACAAACATACTCGACTACCTGTCACTGGGTAGGAGAAAGAGATATATCATCAGCTACTTGTTACTGAGCAGCTCCAAACACACAACAAACTTCTCAAATAAAGAGACAACCATTTGTTGGAAAAAGATATTAACAACTCTGTCGGGGATCTTTAAAAGAGATACGAGCAGGTTGAACCATGCAATAGAATTCTCATCGGGAGTTATTCCACAGAAATTCCAATTGACAGAAAAGCTAGTCAGATAAGGATCTATCATTTCACAATAAATTTCTCTGTTGAGGATGAGCCAGAGAAATGTTATTTATTGAGAAGGTAAATTTCTGGAGATTACACAAGTTGCTCAAATAAAGAGGCTTCCACATGAAGTTGCATAAGTAATTACCAAGAGAGTGTTATTAAAACACTACTGGGGAAATCAAATCTTCATCTTCTGATGGGGATCAATAATAGATTCTGTCGAGGAAAATAAATCCTCAAAACTACCTTCTCATCATCCAAGTTTCACAGCCCAGGGAAAACCAAAGTAATTACTGCAAGAGACCAAAGTTCAATCCAGGAACAAACTGGAAAGAAACGGTCAAACAAGACTCGACCCAATGAGGAAATAACTCAACTGGGAAACAATTCCATCCAGATAAAAACTGGGGAGGAAAGCTAAACAAACATCTTCCACGAGGCATAAACTCAGTGGGGAATTGAAAATGATAGGTATTTTCTGCTTAGGGGTCGACACTCTAATGAAGGGAGGACGCACTCCGCGGGATAACAACACCGGGAAAAGGGAAATACCAACAAAAAATGCAGGATGCACAATGCAACAAAAACATGCTATGCTCAACCAAAATGAATGCGCATGCAATGAGTATGAATATGCTGACAAATCAGACAAAAAGGGCAAACAGAGGGTGAACAAAACACCACAACACCATTGAAATACTCGGCTAATCTCTACAAGTTAGAGATATCATTGGAGATCATGCTGGGGATCAGCAACAGAAAATCTGCAAGAGATACACAAGAGCCATCAAAGGAAAATAAATCCTACTACAAGGCTTAAATCTCGCTGAAGAGACAAATATACCTCTTGGGAAAAGACCCCAAAGATCAATCTTCAACCATCAATAATTCAACAAAAGGGAACAACAATATGAACTCCGCTTTGAGAAGAAAAAAAACTGTTGGAGAAAACATAACAACACAAATCTTCCAACCCTGCCAGGGGACTAAGAAGTTAACATCATAGCAAAAAGTCAAACTGTGGGGGATTTTAAATCAACACCCAATCACAAGGTGAGAGAAAACCCGACAGGTGACTGCTATGTCAACACTTCTTAGAAGTAAGCACCATTGTTCTCTACTTGTGGAATAATCCAAAGTACATATGCATAACCTCTGTTAGGAATTATCAAAGACAAATCTCCGCATGGGCAAAAACATCAGGGAGAAATGGTCTTCAAATTTCTCAACTGTCCGATCATAACCTGGTTGAATGAATAAAACATATTCATCATTTGAATCAAGACTTTGTTGTGGAAAACCGTTCAACACTCGTCTGGTTTATCCAAAGAAACAAAACTCTGCTAAGGGAATATCAGCAAACTCTACTGAAGAGACCTCAATATAGCTCAAATGGGGAAACATCAACACAACCCTACTGGGGATCTGCCAATAAATTATACCAGAGAGGTAAGAAAGAACCTTGCTGAAGAGAACACTTACGCTTTTCGCTTCAAGATTCTACCATTCTTGGGATTACTGTTGACATCCTTTCTTTTATTTTCACAAATCAAAGAAAAATATTTTTATAATTTTCAAAATTTAAATCAATTATTCACATTTGTTTCAAAAATCATCATAAAAAATAAAATGAAATTCTATAAACAGAAACAAAATAAGAATTGCAAACAAAGGGACAAAGGCCCAAATTCTATTGATAGAATGGTAGTCCACAAATGGCATGACTCCATGGATCATTACAAAGTTTGAAAAATGGTAAGTACAATGGAAAGTTCTACATTGGAATACAATGACCATTATTCTCCCTAACAACTTTGAATTTCAACTGTGCTTGAGACTTCAGCGGAGAATATCTGAAGTAAAACCTTTGATAGGAAATGTTGCTTCAAACGATCAAGACTGGCCAGATGCAGTTACTTGCCATGATCCCTAACTTTTGCCTAGATTGCCCTCTCGGGTTTTCAATCTACCGGGATGATTATTTCTGTTCTGTCTCTAATTTTTGCCTGGACCGCCCTTTCGGGTTTTCAATCCACCGAGATGCTCATTTTTGCCTAAGCTGCCCTTTCAGGTTTTCAACTTAGCGAGCTGTTCTTTTATTTTTTTTTAGGCGAAGTATTTCTTGACTGCATCGGCATTCACAGGACGAGTGAACTCTTCTCCATCCATAGTTGTAAGAATTAATGCACCGCCAGAGAAGGCTCTCTTAACAACATATGGGCCTTCATAATTAGGAGTCCATTTGCCCCTAGAATCAGTAGTAAAAGTCGAGATCTTTTTGAGCACGAGGTCACCTTCTCTGAACACACGGGGTCGAACCTTCTTATCAAATGCTTTCTTCATTCTTTGTTGATATAATTGGCCATGACACAAGGCCGTCATTCTTTTCTCTTCAATCAGATTCAACTGGTCGTATCTACTTTGACACCATTCAGCCTCAGACAATTCAGTTTCCATCAAAACTCTCATAGAAGGGATTTCAACCTCTATCGGGAGCACTGCTTCCATGCCATAAACAAGAGAAAAAGGGGTTTCCCCTGTTGAAGTGCGAACGGATGTACGATACCCATGCAGAGCGAAAGGAAGCATATCATGCCAATCCTTGTATGTAACAACCATCTTTTGAATAATCTTCTTAATGTTCTTATTAGCAGCTTCAACAGCCCCATTCATCTTGGGTCTATAAGGAGAAGAATTATGATGCTCAATCTTAAACTCATCGCATAATTCCTTCATCATCTTGTTATTTAAATTCGACCCATTATCAGTGATGATCTTGCTCGGAACACCATACCGACAGATGATTTGATTCTTGATAAACCGGACCACTACTTGCTTAGTCACATTTGCATATGATGCCGCTTCAACCCATTTGGTAAAATAGTCAATAGCCACCAATATGAAACGGTGTCCGTTCGACGCTTTAGGCTCAATCATTCCAATCATATCAATGCCCCACATTGAAAAAGGCCATGGAGAAGAGATAACATTGAGAGGAGTTGGAGGCACATGAATCTTGTCAGCATAAATCTGGCATTTATGGCACTTTTTCACATATTTACAACAGTCAGATTCCATTGTCAACCAATAGTAACCTGCCCTTAACATCTTCTTAGCCATAGCATGTCCATTGGCATGGGTGCCAAAGGATCCTTCATGGATTTCTTTCATCAACATATCTGCTTCGTGTCTATCCACGCATCTGAGCAAGATCATGTCATAATTTCTCTTATACATCACATCATCATTCAAGAAGAAACTACCAGCCAATCTTCTCAAAGTTTTCTTATCCTTCTTGGATGCCCCAAGTGGGTACTCTTGATTCTGAAGAAAGCATTTAATATCATAATACCATGGTTTATCATCAACAACCTCTTCAACTACAAACACATGAGCTGGTCTATCAAGACGCATCACACTAATCTTTGGCACATCCTTCCAATGATTTACCACAATCATGGAGGATAAAGTCGCTAAAGCATCTGCCATTCGATTCTCTGCTCTTGGTATATGGTGAAACTCAGCTTTATTGAAGAAAGTTGACAATATTCTTGCATAATCACGATAAGGAATCAAATCAGGTTGACGTGTCTCCCACTTCCCTTTAATCTGATTAATCACTAAAGTTGAATCTCCATACACATCAAGAATCTTGATTCTTAAATCGATAGCTTCTTCCAAGCCCATTATACACACTTCATACTCAACCGCATTATTTGTGCAAGTGAAAACCAACCTTGCAGTGAAAGGAATGTGAGAACCATGAGGAGTAACAATAATTGCACCAATACCTCTGCCATATTCATTAACCTCCCCATCAAAAATCAAACCCCAACGGGATCCAGGCTCAGGTCCTTCTTCATGTAATGGTTCCTCACAATCTTTAACCTTTAGA
This sequence comes from Lathyrus sativus, assembly GCA_963859935.3. Taxonomy (NCBI): domain Eukaryota; kingdom Viridiplantae; phylum Streptophyta; class Magnoliopsida; order Fabales; family Fabaceae; genus Lathyrus; species Lathyrus sativus. The sequence goes on along the minus strand of OZ012737.1, from coordinate 321,982,292 downwards.
TACATCACATCCTCATCAGGAAAGTCAAACTGAATAGGTTGATAATCATCAATTGGCTGGTGTGCCAAATGATCAGCCAAAACACTTCCTTTTATCGCCTTTTGAGTTCGGTACTCGATATCATATTCTGATAACAACATTTGCCAACGAGCAATCCTCCCAGTTAAAGCAGGCTTTTCAAAGATATACTTGATTGGATCCATTTTAGATATCAACCAAGTTGTACAATTCAACATATACTGGCGGAGGCGCTTGGCAGCCCAAGCTAGAGCACAACATGTCTTTTCAAGCATCGTGTACCGAGACTCACAATCAGTGAATTTCTTGCTTAAATAATAAATGGCAAATTTTTTTCTCCCGGATTCATCTTGTTGACCCAGAACACAACCCATAGACTCTTCTAGCACGGTCAAATACATGATCAAAGGTCTTCCTTCTACGGGAGGAGACAAAATAGGAGGTTCAAGCAGATACTCTTTAATTCTTTCGAAAGCTTTCTGACAATCTTCTGTCCAGACACAACCCTGATCTTTGCGGAGAAGTTTGAAAATCGGTGCACATGTGGCAGTCATATTGGATATAAATCGAGAGATATAGTTCAAACGTCCCAAGAATCCTCTTACTTGTTTTTCTGTTCTGGGTGCAGGCATCTCCTGGATAGCTTTAACTTTACCAGGATCAACTTCAATGCCTTTCTGACTGACAATAAAGCCTAACAATTTTCCAGAACGAACACCAAAAGTGCATTTATTAGGATTCAGACGGAGCTTAAACTTTCTCAAACGTTGAAACAACTTCAATAAATTTTTAATATGATCCTCTTCAGTCTTCGACTTACAAATCATATCATCCACATAGACCTCAATTTCTTTATGCATCATATCATGGAATAGAGTGGTCATAGCTCTCTGGTACGTTGCACCAGCATTTTTTAGACCGAAGGGCATCACTCTGTAACAGAATGTTCCCCAGGGTGTAATGAATGTTGTTTTTTCCATATCCTCAGGTGCCATCTTTATTTGATTATAACCGGAAAATCCATCCATAAATGAAAAGATATTGAACTTAGCAGTATTATCTACCAACAAATCAATGTGGGGTAGTGGAAAATCATCTTTTGGACTTGCTTTATTCAAATCTCTATAGTCAACACACATTCGGACTTTTCCGTCTTTCTTTGGAAAAGGCACGATATTGGCCACCCATTGAGGATATTCGACGGTCACAAGAAAACCAGCATCAATCTGCTTTTGAACCTCTTCTTTAATCTTCACGGCCATGTCAGGGTGAGTTCTTCTCAATTTCTGCTTCACGGGTGAACATTCAGGCTTTAATGGCAAATGGTGCTCCATAATACCAGTATCAAGACCAGGCATATCTTGATAGGACCAAGCAAACACGTCAACATATTCTCTAAGAAGCTCTACCATCCTCTTCTTAACATCTGACTGAAGCAGTGCCCCAATCTTGACTTCTTTCTTATCATCATCGGAACCTAGATTAACCAATTCCACCGGCTCTTCATTAGGCTGAATGGCCTTTTCCTCGTGCTCAAGCAATCGAGAAATCTCATCAGTAATTTCTTCAATATCCTCCTCTTCCGCTTCAAACACAGGGAACTCAAAGTTGGGAGAGGGCATATGGTCATTATTTCCAATGGGTTTAACAATCAATCTGCACAATGATTTTATGTTTGATTTTAGAATATGAACAAAAAAATGAAAATATTATGCAGATAAGAGTGATTATAACATTATTATATTTTTTTTCGGTTTTTTATGTTACCATTTTTCAGAAATAAAGCAAAAAAGGAAAACAACATATGGATAAACAGAAAAACATTTTATTGATGATGATAAAAATTGAAACAAAGCCCTCACAAGTTCACTTTCACCTTGGGCAGAGTGAAAGGATTTTTGAAAGAAACAAAAACAAATTACTTTGAAACATGAACAACAGTAGGAACATCAACAGCGATCCAATTCTGGCATATCAATCCACGTGTCACAAAGTTGGGCATTTCTTCCTCTTGGTCATCTTCAAGAATTGCAGCTGTAGAATGATCTTTGCAATGGATGAACCCAGCACTTCGAAAGACTTCATGAATACTCTTCAGCTCATTTCGGGTTGAACCAGATGTAAAACCCAAACCAGCTCTATCTTTTTTCTCAGCAACTTCAATGATTCGGCCCCATCCATTAGCTTGGCCATTATCCACTACATGTTGTGCATCTTTTAGAGAAGACATGGACACCCCATCCTTCTTAACAGCTTTATCAACCACAGAAAGAGCCTGAAACAGAGTTCCAACATCCTCTTCCGCATCGATATAAGAAAAAGACGACAAACTGCTTATCAACATAGCCTGTTCTCCACCAACAACAACAAGTTTACCATTCTGCACGAATTTTAACTTTTGGTGCAGTGTCGAAGTAACAGCTCCAGCTTCATGGATCCAGGGGCGTCCTAGAAGACAACTGTAAGCAGGACGAATATCCATGACTTGAAAAGTGATCTGGAAAAAACACGGACCAATCTTGATAGGGAGATCAACCTCTCCAATCACGGTTTTCCTCGATCCATCAAAGGCTTTCACAATGACCCCACTGAACCTCATAGGAGTACCTTGATAAGATAATCTGGACAAAGTAGATTTTGGCATCACATTCAACGATGACCCAGTATCAACCAGCACATTGGATAGAGCGTCTTCCTGGCAATTCATGGAAATATGGAGAGCCAAATTATGATTTCTTCCATGTTCGGTCAACTCTTCATCACAAAAGCTCAAATTATTACACGCAGTGATATTGGCAACAATGCTATCAAACTGGTTAACAGTCACATCATGATCTACATAAGCTTGTTCCAATACTTTCTGCAACGATTCACGATGAGCCTCAGAGCTCATTAACAGAGATAGAACAGATATTTTTGGCGGTGTATGTAACAATTGATCCACCACATTATATTCACTCTTCTTGATCAATTTCAATACCTCATCATTATCTGACTTCTGATTTACATCACTTGATTGACCAGACTCCACAGAAGTCTTCAACTGAATTTGCTTACCCCCAGTATCTTCACTTGTCTTTGAAGGCACATTATCAAATACTCGACCACTTCTAGTTACACGTCCGACATCAGCAATAGTCACAACTGAGGGAAGAGAATGAATGGGAACCTCTTTTCCATCCTCCAACATAGTAGCATTGTATTTGTAGGGAACAACTTTATCAGATTCATACGGCGTCGGGCCAGGCAAACGGATAACCAAAGGCGTCATAGCAGATTTCTGACTATTGTAAGAAATTACAACTCGCTCAGGAATATTGAAACGTGGGACTATGACATTCACCTCGTTCTCCACTTCATTTCTGTTTGCACTAACCTGAATCAAATTCTCGTCCATCATCTTTTGTAAGTCCCTTTTTACAATCACACACCCTCGAGGGTTCACAGAACAAATACAACAGGCGGCATAATCATGTTCAATATCATGGAACTCACTCAAAGTAGCATGCATTTCAACAAGCGATCTCCGAATCCAGCGAATATCGAAAATACGGTATGTACCAGGACAACCATATACCATATTGACAGTTGCATTACCATGTTTAGGAAACGGATTTGATTGCACATTATGGTTGGTATCTTCAAAAGACAAAATACCGCTTTTTACGAGCTTTGCAACTTCATGCTTCAGAGGATAGCAATTTTCGATATCATGTCCAGGGGCACCTTGATGAAATGCACAATGAGCATCTGGCTTATACCACCATGGAATTTCAGTTGGAACAGCCGGCGGATCACAAGGTTGAACCAAATTCTTCTTTATTAAAGCCGGAAATAGCTCAGTATACGTCATTGGAATGGGATCAAATTATGTTTTCCTCTGTGTATGACCTTGTTGAGTTGTCTTCTCTTGAAAACGTGGTTGATAACTTGCAGTAGCTTGAGCGGTAGGGGTGTTACTGATAACAGGCGTAACAGATGCTACTTGTTGCTGACGACGACTACCATTGTTGTTCACAACTCTGCGTCTTCTAGACCTTTCCTGAGATATAGCATTAGTTTCTCCCTCTTTTTCTTAGGAAACTCAACACTAGGCTTTTTTGTACTTCCAGAATTTCCTTCTTTTATCAGACGTCCCTCACGGACAGCTTCCTCTAATCTCATCCCCATATTAACCATTTCCGTGAAATCACTAGGAGCGCTCACAACCATCCTTTCATAGTAAAATGAACCCAGAGTCTTCAGAAAAATCTTGGTCATTTCTTTCTCTTCAAGCGGAGGGCTTATCTGAGCTGCAATTTCACGCCATCTCTGCGCATATTCTTTAAAAGTTTCTTTCTCTTTTTGAGACATTGCGCGGAGCTGATCACGGTCTGGCGCCATATCGAGATTATACTTATACTGACGAACAAAAGCTTCACAAAGATCATTGAATGTCTTGATTTGTGTACTATCGAGTCCCATATACCACTTCAGCGCAACACCAGTAAGACTATCTTGAAAATAGTGGATCAACAACTGATGGTTGTCAGTATAGGTAGACATCTTTCTAGCATACATGATCAAATGACTTTGCGGACAAGTGTTCCCTTTGTATTTTTCAAAATCCGGAACTTTGAACTTGGCGGGAATCTTCACATTTGGAACAAGGCAAAGCTCATGAGCATTCTTTCCAAATAACTCCTTTCCCCTTAAAGCCCTGATTTCTCTTTGCATTTCAGCAAACTGATCTTGAAAGTCATCTATTCAATCCATAACATCCAAACTCTCACTCGGAGCAGTGTGGAAAATTTGTTCTTCAGTATAAGGCATAGCGTGAGTTACAGGCGGTGGCACAGGTATGACAGTAGGAACAACCGGAACTTCAGCATTAGGAACAACATTAACCACAGGAGGTGGTACAGCCATGACAGCAGGGATTCTAGAACCTTCGGGAACAGGAAGTCGATATCCCTCTGGCACATAATTGGTAGGCATGCCCCAAGGGAAACCAACAGGCATTTGATATTGAGAAGTATTAATCGGGGCCACAAAAATGGGCGTCGATCCGATCTCAGAAATCACAGTTCTTTGGACAGGAGAAGGAGGAGGTAGTGGTGGCTGATTCTGAGCAGCCACCAGAGCTTCCATTGCGGCAGTCAGTCTCTCCAAACCATCTTTCAGAGTTGATACCTCTTCACGGAGCTCGCGGTTCTCTTGTTGCAAATGATCCATCTTTTTCTTAGAGTTAGCCCGAGTGTTGTAGTGATGCGACAACTTGACTGAAGGAAGGCCAAAAGAAACAAATAAGACATCTGGAAAAGGCAACACACAATGCACGATGATGCGAATGCAAATGCAAAATGCATGTGTTTCAACCGGTTTTCAAGGATCTTTAAGATATAAAGCAATTACAAACATCATAAAGAAAAATAACACTTTTTGAAATACTGATAAACATCTCATTTCATTGAATATTGGAAAGAGTTACACTTGGAAGTACAAAATACAATAATATCAAAATAAGAAAAAGCTAGGTCCTAAGGAACATCTGATGACGATCCAAGCTCATACTTCCTTCGGAGTCTCTTAATCTCTTTCTCATAGTTGTGCTTCATGGTGATCTTCTCTAGCACAAGCTGATCCACAATACCCTTCCAAGCACCAGAAGTAGGAGGATGTGATGATGGAGTAGTAGAGGAAAATAAATCCTCTGCATGCCTCTTCACAGCGCGCTGTAACGCCCCGATTCTGAATTCCCATTAATTGTTGAGTATTTTAATTTATTTAATTGATGTTTTTTTAAATTGAGAAATTATATATTACTATGTGGTGTTTGCTTATTTTATCTATTTTTACCGATTCGGAGAGTTTTCGGGGGAATTAGAGTAAAAAGGGCATTTTAGACATTTAGCAATTTAGTGTGAGAATTGATTGGTAAGTGTTGGAAAGAATTTAAGAGGAAAGAAATAGAGATAGAAATAGAATAAGAGAGGAAAAGAAAGAAAGATAGTAACATAAGAAGAAAAACAAGAGAAAGAAAAGAGGAGAAGAGAAAGAGAAGAGAAAGTGGAGAGGAAAACCTAGAATCATCAAGGGATCATCACCAAAGCTTGCAATCGATCGGTAAGGGTGTGAAACTCCATCATCTCTTTAATGTATATGATTGTATGTGTATGTGTTTGGATTTTGTAGAGTTTCTACTCTTTTTCCACTTAGGTTAGAAGTTGGTTTGATGAGTAGAAAGAGGTTTTAATCGGTTAGAACTCGGATTAGATGATGTAGTTTAGTCGGGTGATGGTAGGGTTGTGCCACTGAGACTGGTTTGGATTTAATCGGTTGGTTGTGTGGAGTTTGGGCTTTGGAACAACCATGGAGGTTCTGTCTTCGCAGGCTCGCCAGGCGAAGCCCAGCGAGCTGCAGCGAAGCAAGTCAGAAGCAAACACCCTGTCTTCGCTGGCAAGTTCGCCAGGCGAAGTGAGTTGGCGAAGGTTCGCCAGGCGAGTGTGTAGCGAGCCTCAGCGAGTAATTCCAGAATTACTCCCAGTGGACTTCGCTGGGAAGTTCGCCAGGCGAAGGCCAGCGAGCATTCGCTGCGTGGCTTCGCCAGGCGAAGGTTGGCAAACCTGACAGTGTTATTTGTTTTGCTGTTTATTCATAGCATGATTTTTGGCCGATTCAATTATGATTAATGCCTATATGAATGATTGATGTGTAAACTGTTTCGACATGTCGTGCTGTGGGTGGCCGAAAGGCGTGAATCCTAGATTGTAGAGCCAATGGTGAATCTTGAACGTTTGATAATCTTGTGTATTTGCTTGAATTGAATAGAAACGCATTGATAGGCTGATATGTGTGTAAACCATGTGTGAAATGGTGCATAGTGTGAATGCATGATAGATATATGCGATGTATGTGATAAATGCAATGAGTATGTTTGTGAACATAGTATGCATTCTGTGTTGATCGATCCCTCGGAGGATTAGCATTGTGTAGCATCTTAGTATGCATTTTTGTGTTGAATGATCCCTCGGAGGATTTGCAGAACCTCGTATGATACGATGGTTACATTAGATTCCTTGGAGAATCGGTTGCATTGTGTGATTCCTCGGAGAACCGGTCATAACATGTAATCCCTTGGAGGATTGACTAGAGTATTTGATTCTGTGGAGAATCTGCAGAGTATTTGATTCCGTGGAGAATCTGCTGAATATTCGATTCCGTGGAGAATCTGATGAATATTTGATTCCGTGGAGAATCTGCTGAATACTTGATTCCGTGGAGAATCTGCTGAATACTCGATTCCTTAGAGAATTTGTTGAAATGAGTCGGTACCGCATTTGCATCTGCATAGAGTCGTGTGTCGGTCTCTATGAGTTGCATGAGTCATCTGTGTATGATGCATTAGTTGTATGAATGTAACTGTGTATGTTATATATGATTGTTTGGAGGAACATATAGTGAATGTTCATGAGCATGTGTAGAGGCATGATTAATTGTATATGCTTAATGTGGTGAGAACATAATTTGAGTATAACTTGTACAAATATGAGTATATGTATATATACAATTTTATGCATTAACTGTTATGATATTGTTTCTCACCCTTCTGCTGTTTTATAATGCTCTATGAGGCATTGCAGAGTAGGAAGCTGAAGGTTCTTTTTGTGAAGCGATGTCTTCATTCTTTTTGGTCAATGGCTCTGATATGTAACATCTGGGTAGTTAGGAAGCCTTTGACTCCTTTGGAGTTACATTTGTTTTGATTCCTTGTGATACATCTGTGTATGTATCCGCTGTGGATATGGTTGTAAAGCATGAATTGATTGAATAGTTGTATATACTTTTATGAATGTGATCGATTCAATATTTGGATGTTTCCGCTTTTATTCTAAATATTGAGATGTGGGTTACCCATTGTTGCATATCTATTTTGAGCAGGTATCGTATGTGTTTAATTTCGTGATAATGTGATGCGCCTCTTATATACCATGTTTTAATTAAATTTTAATTAAACTCTGATGAAATAAATTTTCTAAGTGCCTAATTGATTAAATGTATTAATTTGGGGGTATAGAAAGGGGGTGTTACACGCGCCGCTCAAGTAACTCTATCAAGTCGTCTTTCTCCTTCATCTATTTTTGCAATTCCATCTTCTCTTTGTCAGAAGCTTGAAACTTACTTTCCCACATCTCTTTCTCTTCCTTCATCTTAGCCAAAGCATCTTGAAGTGTCTTCACATCATCAGAAGAAACAGGGAGTGGCGTAGGGAGTGGCGTAGAGATCACAATAGTCAGAGGTTTCTCAATAGGATAAGGCATCTTAAGCTCCATAGCCCTCTTCTTCACCCAAAGCGTGTAAGGTTCCAAGGCAATGCAAACTTGTCTTCCAAGCTCCCCTCTATCCAACCTGTGAATCTTAGTCCAAGCATGAGCCATTTTTCTTCTCAAACCAAGAGAATCATCCCCTCCTTGAAAGAATAAACCCTCTAATAAAATATTCTTAGGCCTATCCTTCAGCATATAACCCAGCTGACGGCGAGCTAGACTCGGGTTGTAGTTAATTCCGCCTTGTATTCCAAGAAGAGGAACATTGGCGAATTCTCCACAACTATCAATAATCTGGACATTATCGTAAACCGAAGAAGACCAAGTGATATCAACATGCGTAAGAGACATAATCCTTTGAGACCACCTTAAGCAATCCTTGTTTCTCCTAAAAGCAGATGTCTGGGGTAAGTGTGAAACGAACCAATTATACAGCAGAGGTAGACAGCAAACAATGGTACCGTTTCCCTTAGAAGTCCTACTATGGATGGAGAAATAAGTGTCACCAAGCAAAGTTAGAACATGGTTCCCAATCAAGAAAATCCTAATAGCATTAACATCCACAAAATTATCAATATTAGGAAACAAGACTAGTCCATAGATGAATAAAGCAAATATAGCCTCAAACGCTAATGTGCGACCAATGTCAGCAAATAAAGTAGCCTTCTTAATCAAGAACTTAGCAGTCAAACCCTTGAGGCCTCCCTTAGTCTTTAGATTTGCATCAATATCCGACTTCGTCAAATGGGTAGCTACAGCAATATCTTGAGGCTTAAGAGCTTCCTCCAAACTAGTATACGGAACTTTATCAGAAACCGATACACCCAACAAATAAGCATATTCTTCCAAGGTCGGCATGAGCTGATAATCGGGAAAAGTGAAGCATCGGTAAATAGGATCATAGAACTGCATAAGGGTATTCAGAATTCCGTCTTCAATGTTGGTAGAAAGAACAAATAAAATTCTCCCATAACGAGATAAGAAGCCTGAACGATCATCTACCAAGGACACTAGCTTTCTCAACTCTGTAAGATCAGGAGCCTGAAAACTGTACTTCTGAGTGTTTCTCCTTCCAATGTCCATAATCAACAATATCTGCGATGTTTGCAAAGGAAAATCTCTGAGATCCTTAAAAACCAACTGAAACACAATGCTCATGAATGCATGAGTGCAAGATGCAACACCCACAAACAAGACATACAAAGCACACAGGTTCAAAGGTTCGGCACGAGCATGGAGCCAAAGGTAAGAACCAACCAACCCACAATGGTATGTACTATGGTTATATCATCACCTGTAGAACAAGGTTCTAAAAAGTTCCCAGAATCATAATTCCATCTTTTGGATATTATCGACTTAAACGACTACTCGTCGGCCAACAATATTCTCAAGAGAAACTCATCTGAGTGTGGTATCGCGTAACGACTAATTCAAGTCTAGACCTGAACAGCCACCGCACCACGTCCTAATAAGGCCAAGATGGGTTAAAGGGTTCTAAGGTCCTCAGCTTCTCAGGCTCCCAGTCGGAAAAAGTAATATCAATTACGACTACTCGTAAGACATCAGTAATTTCCAAAGGGGCCTCCACCGAGCGGGGGATCTCAAGTCAGCTTAGTAATGACTACTCCACGTAAACCAACAAGACTATACCACCCTCCTATCATAAGTGCACTCAAGTCCGGGTATAGGACTTATCTCACCACACAGATTACCAGGCACCAAAACAGAACAATCAATAACAAACAAGTCAAACAAAAAAAACAATAAATAAATCAAAGTAGGCGAAACCCACTAGGAACCGTTGGAGTCCCCAGCAGAGTCGCCACTTTTCTGTAACGGTAAAAATCGTGAGTGTAAGTTATTGATTAACTTAACTCAGAGAAAACAAGAGTCGCCACCGCACTTTTATTTTATCCAAAAAAAAGGAAAGGAAAAAGAGCGAACAAAACCAAATAGTTCTAAAATAAGAACAAGAGACAGAGATCGGGGTAATTGGGTTGGTTACGCAATGGGAAGGTGTTAGCACCCAAAACGTCTATAGTACTCTATAGGAGCCCTTTGAAATATTTACGTTTTTTGGTTTGAAAATGGTTTGTTTGAAAAGAGATTGGAGAGATGAGAAGAGAATTATTTTTTTAGATTTTTGTGTTTGGAGAGACTTATCGCCTCATGCCTACGTACCCACAAAGTGCAATATGGGATCAAAACCCCGTAGTTCGTGGTACAAATGACAAAAATTTGTTGGTTTTGATTGATTTTAGATGTAAAGACAAGTCGTCATTTCAAGGAGAAAACTGCGACTATCCACCCACGAGTATTAAGACAACATCTGCGTCACATAAAGATGGAGGATTTGCTTGGATTATCAACAAGACTATCACTCAACATCAACGTGGAAAATGTCAAAGTCTTAATAATATGGGGAATAGGAGATTTACATCTCAACTATAGAAATGAATCATGTCTAAACTTTATGAAAAGTTTTAAAGTGAAAAAGTGCATAAAGGCACAAAAAGAGTTGATGAGTTTTTGTATTTTTTATGTCTTTTGAAATTGGTCAAAGCATGATTAACATTGATTGACTTTTATTAAGAAGAACAAAGTTTGAAAATCACTTGACGAAAGTCAAGGTTTTATTGCGAATGCGGTTTTGAAGTTTGAAACCAAGAAGGTTTTGAAAGAGGGAGAAAGTTTTGAAAATTTAAGAAGGGGAGGAGATGAAGTGACTATCCTAGAAACCAAAATAAGAGCTAGAGGTAAGAAAGATCTAACCGACTTGTAGCACACTCCATAGCAAGCAAAAAAGAATTCCATCCGATTTAAAGCATAAGCTAATGAGCGAGCCAAATAAAGGCTAAGATCCACAATACTCCAAGCATAGGAATAAGAGCCCTAATTCTAAGTTCAAAGGTCCATGAAGTCCAAGGTCTAAGAGTAGTCCAAGAGCATAACCACAAAGTTAACAACACCAAGTTTTTTAGAGATTTTTTATCCTTTTATTAGTGTTTTGAACAAGATATGGTCCAAGTGGACAAAAGAGAAATGACATAAACATAAACAAAGATATGATATGAAATGGTAATATGGAAACATAAAAGTAAGAAATAAGGAGTAAGAAGAGAATATAAACAAAATTAAACAAGGATAATGTTAGTGAATTAGTGGTTAGTGGTTAGAACATATGATCAACGATGATTAATTCTTGCACTTAGACCAAAGTTAATGAAAACTCATTAGAGGATTGATAGAATCAAAGCCTCCTAACAATGATTTACATAGGTATTGGACTTAAGACAAGCAACTAATCATACTTGGACTTTTAAACGTAAGTTTGAGCCACGAATGATCATTTTCCGATTAAGGGAGACTTTAGCGCTATGTTAAGCAATCGTAATCGGGTTTATGTAGAAACCAGGACTATCTGAGCCGGTCAATAATAATGTTAGTGTTAACACATGTTAGAGAAGTGATATGTAAATCACTCTCCTAAAACATGCCACACAAAAAGAAAAGAGGTAATGATCTCATCACAATCAAGATTTTTCATCAATTAATCAAAGGTAAACTATCACTATTCTAAAGTACGGAGAATTATCTCAATGATTATTCGTCCATAGATTTGAAATAATGAAGATTAAACCACCTTGACAATCAACAATCTATGATCCATAGATTTCATCGATCAAAAATAAAAAGAAGAAGAAAGAGAATTAAAAAAGAAAAGAAACCACAATTTGAATCTTAAATCGATTAAATTATCATCAATATCAATCACCTCTCTTGGTGGATAAAATCAACACCCAAAGTCCATTGATATTGATGAAATCTTATCAAAAATTCAAGATCCAAATCTATTTTTTTTAAGAAATTATTTCAACCATAAAAAAAAATATTAAAAGAAAATTGATAGAAAGTCTTAAAAAAAAGGGAGGTTTTAAAAGAAAAGAAAGAAAATATTAGGCCCAAACCAGAAAAAAAAAATAAAAATAAAAAAATAAAAAAATAATAAAACGAATAATAATAATAAAAACAGAAAGTATATCTTCTTCTTCAATGGAAATGGAAAGCAACGTGACGCTATCACCAGGGGCGTAAATCGAAAATCCAACTATCGGAATGACGAAACTCCATTTTGGTACCATCTCAACCAAAATCACAAGGTGAATCCAAATACACACAAAATTTCAACCAAGAGCTCATATGAAACGAGATCAGAGATAAGAGTTCAATCGGCAAAACTCCAATACCTTCAAAAATGGAGAAATTAACTTCAATCTTCTTCTTCTTGCTTTGAATTGCTTCTATTATTGTTGAATAAATTTGAAGTATAGTGAGATTTTGTGTGGAAAAGGTTGTGAATGAAAAGAGAGTTGAATCGGATGAAACTTGAAGAATGGCTGAGGGTGATTTTTTTGAAAGTGAAATTTGAAGGAAAATTGAGGAGTTTTGATGAAAATTCTGCAGGGATTAATTGGCTTGAAAAGCTTGACCACATGAATGAGGTATGTGCTGTATTTATAGATTGAGAGTGAGGGAGAGTGATTTGCCGTTTTGCAATTTTTCTGCGTTTTGGTTCTTGGGTGTTTTACGCGTGACTCATGTGCTGAAACTTTCATGTCGTTTTGCTTATTTCTATTTTAGCTCATGAATTATGACGTGGATTTGCACGGGTTAATGGCTTGTGGGGTCAGCTGAAATTTTTTTAATATGGCTTACTTCTATTTTTCTTGGATTTCACGTTCTAAAATCTCAGTCTGACTTGGAGATTGCATTTGTATGCAGAAACTGAAAGGCATCACTCTTATATCATCAACTCTAAACAACCTCTCTAGAGCCACTTGATCAGGATAACACACCAAAGTAAATTCCTCTGTCAATTCCAGAAGATCCTGCATATCAGTATCAGCACGGTTAAGCAAAGAGATAAGTCCGCCTGTTGCCCAAGAATTCGCCGCAGACAGAAGTGTTCCCCTGCTACCATTGTAAACAAAGCTCGCTATTGATTGACGTTATCTTGCACTCCATTTTCCTCAGTGCCGTTATCATTGTTCTGTTTATTGCGAACCATTACAGTGGAAGTGGTCCTACTTAAGGGCTTATCAGTGTCAGAATGTTTTTCACTACTAGCCTTAGCAGAATTGTAACGAACCATACTTGAACGCAAGTCCGCAAACAGATCCTGCAAGTCAAATTCGACATCCAGAGGCAGTGCACCTTTGCTTATCAAGAACTAGTCGAGTTTCTTCTTAGAAGAGCCATAATCAAAGTAATGGCCACAAGTTTCAAGTAGAGTAATGATCAACCTTATACAAAAAAAAATCTTCTGGTGGATCGAATACATCTTGCTCTGGTGTTCCATGTGCGATGTTCAAGAAGCTTCTGTGTGTTTGGGTTCTTGCCCTAAGCTCTCTCCTTCCATATTAACTCCACTTCATCAAATGTCAACCCTTGGGTTTCTGGAACATACAGAAGTACAAACAAAAATGCCACCACATCTATACCAGCAATAATCAAGAACGTTGGAGCAACACCAATACTGTCAGCAATCGAAAGAAAGCTCTCTGACACGATCAAATTTGAAATCCAATTCACTGTAGCTGTCATGCCCCCGCATATACCTCGATATTCTTCAGGATATATCTCAGAGTTCACAGTCCACGGCACCGGCCCCATTCCGGACGAGAAAAAACCAATATAAAGGCCTAGAGCGATAACTGCGAGCCATCCATACACTGCATTTGAGGATGATGACTGCTTATAAAATGCTAGGGACAACATTATAAGGGAAACAAATACTCCTCCCAGACTGAAAAGGGCGAGTTTTTTCCGCCCTGTATTGTCAATAAGGTAAATGCCGAGAACTGATCCGACAGCGTTCATGCCAGCAACAATGAGGGACAGAAGAAGAGCCAACTTATTGGCCTCGAAGCCAGCCATTTGAACAATTGTTGGACTGTAGTACATGATCGTGTTTATACCTGTAAGCTGCTGAAAAGCCAGAAGTCCTCCTCCAACAAGGAAAGCCAGTCTGGTTTCTTTTGATCTGAAAACATGCCAGAATTTGATAGTACTCCTTTTTTGGCGCTCTTGTTCGGATTGAGCAGTTAGGAAGTCAATTTCATCCTCTAAGCGAGACAAGTCATAGATCTTAGAACTTACATCGACAGCTTCGTTTTTCCTATTCTTTAAAAATAACCATCTTGGGGATTCGGGGAGGAAGAGCATGAGAACAAACTGAATAATTGCAGGCACAGCTGAAATACTAAGCATCCATCGCCATGTCCCGGGAACCTCAGTGAAAGCAAGATTAACAAGATAGGAAATAAACTGTCCACCAGTAATCATGAGAACATTGGTGTTGACTAATGAACCTCTAATTTCAGAAGGTGCTGCTTCTGCAATATAGACAGGAGCAGTAACAGAAGCTATGCCCACGCCCATACCAATGAGAAGACGTCCGACAATGAGAACATAAGGATCAGGTGCGGCGGCCATGAGAATTGCTCCAAGAATGAAGATAACATCAGCTAAGAGTGTGGCCTTCTTTGTATTTCGGGAAGCTGATTGAGCAGTATTGATACTCCGTTGTATGAGCTCCTCCATATAACCATGTTTGGCGGTAGAAAATTCTGCGGTGCCTTTTGCATCTTTTTCCGCTTGTGTGCATATGCCCTGCCACTTTCTCTTTGAAACAGACAGAATATCTCCCATTGATGATACATGTTCATCCAAAATTGACTTTCCAGCAATGCCATTTTTTCTAAGATCCCCGAGTTTTGTATCTACCAGATCAATTTGACGACAAATGTGATTTGATACTAAACCAGTCATATCAGCTATAAGTTCCTCTGCATCAGATCTTGATTACTCCTCATAAGCTTTTCTAAACTCAGCGATACTCTTCGTTTGAATTTCATCAGCTGCAGACGCAAAGTTTTCAAGCTTTTGATTCTATCATAACTACTATCTTTCTCATCAAAATCCAAATCAAATCCAATTCGACAGCATCCTTTCTCAATCACAATTCTTCCAACAATATGTTTGAGCAGGTCATGTGCAATCCAATTCTCCACTTTATCTGCTTTTGAAATTGTACTAGCAAGTTTGTTCAATTTTGCATTTTTGCTGTGTATCACTTTCACAGCATATATCAGATGATTCAGAATGAGATTTTGTATGAGTTAATCTTCGCCGTCATTCGAACTTACAACCGAACTTAAACCTTCACTAGCGATAGAAACATGCCCTTGAACTGATGTTACTGTTTAACAAGCCAGTGTAGACATGTTCAGTACAACCGTCTCCGAAGTCCCGCTCTTTTTGTTATCATCAATAATGAACCAGTTCTCTCCTACTGTCACATCAACATGTCTTGTTGATTCTGTCCCGTATCTTCTCCCGCGTGGATCAATTAGGAGCAAGTAAGAAAAATATGACCAGCAGCTGGCCTTAATCCTTCTGATCAATACACTTCATTTGAGGAATTGGCAACACAGAGTTATCAGATACCGTATTATCTATCGCAATTGCTTGAGCATTCTAAACTATCAATAGCAACCATGCATCTGAGATGATTGAGAGCAAAATGTTGGGCATACTTGAGATCAATTTCACTATCCATTGTGAAGGCACGTGCGTTTATATATTCACCTGCTGTAATGTTGGATACAGCCCAACAAGCTTCTTTCTTAATGCATTTTTTAAGAGGTTGTAACAATAGGTTTAAAAGGCAAGGGAGTGCACCGTAATCAACCATCACCTGAGTTTGCATATCATCTCCAGTCACCATATTTCCCACTGTACGAACAACAGGAACCAACACTGAAGCAGATGGGTGTTGAAGAAGCTGCACCAGTCGGCCAGATACACCAGCTCAAATGGAAGTTGTGGCTTTCCCCTACAAAAGTTTGATAAAGTCCATGTGGCATTTCTCAGCATTGAAAGTTTGGCTTGATCGTTCATCTGGGCTAATAGTGAGATAAGAGCACCATGACCAAGCACTAGATCACGATGCCACGGGGAATCACCAGCAATATTTCCCAAAGCCCACACGGCCTGCTCTCGAACTTCCTCACTAGGTGAATTAAGCAACGTGAGAAATGCAGGAACTGCTTCATGATCAACCACCACTTTAGTGTTCTCAGAAGTTCCAGATGCTATGTTTGTCAGAGCCCATGCAGCCTCAAACTGGAGTTGAGGGAAATCCTCTCTGGCAAGAAACTCAACCAAACGTGGCACAACACCAGATTGAATAACCTTATCAATAGGAGGAGGATTCCGTTCTACAATTGAAAGTAGCTTCCGAAACAGTATGGTGGTCTCAACTTGAGCACTACTATCGTCAGAACAAACGCCGACAACCATTGAAGGAAGACTCTCTAGCTTCTTGTCGAGAGTGGGGAACTGCTCCTGAGATTGAAGGCCTTCGCGTCGCTTCTTCTGTAAGCTTTCTTCACGTTTGCTCTTGCGAATCTCGATCATGCTGTCTTCACATCTCCGGCGGCCATCGGCAGCATCGACGGCGACCTTGTAACGGTTACGACGAGCATCGGCTCTTGCATTTGGTCGTAGCAACATTGTCGTTTAGGTAGTTGATGATTATCGGGATTCTGTGCCACAAGAAACATTTCTTGCACCAATGATGTCAAACATGGCTCACAGACAGAGCTTGAAAGAAGAGGAGTTGTGACAGAAGAAGAATCCTCCTTCTGATAAGTAGATTGCCTGGTGTAATTTGGAAAATTCATATACACCAAAATCCCTGTAACAACTCTCATAACAACAACTACTCCCAGCATACCACCAAGATGAACAAGAAAAGGGAAAGGATTGGAATAGCATTTCCTGAATAGTTCGAGTAAACATTTAACACGCTCAACTTCAACAGAGTGAACACCTTCATTCAGTATACACGAAATTACTGTCCCTGCTCCAATGCATGACGCCATCAGTACACTATGGTGCAAAACACCAGACTCTTTCACAGATATTAACTCAGAAGTAAACTTTTTTAGAGCCAAGCACAATATGGCCCAACTCATTTTCATCCATCAATTCCATTCTTTGGCAAAAAGTCACTACTGTAAGAAGTGCAATACAAGATCCTAATGCCAAAACAATATCAGATTTTCCCTCTTGCAAATCAGAGCTTTGAAATAGGGAATTCATGTATGGAAGCCATGATATTATCAATTTTTTTTATCTTGATAACAGTCTCTAACTCTCCAGCTCTGTATAATGCACTGATGGAGGTAGCCAAACTAAGAACAAGTCCAGCAACACCCCATATATCTTCTTCCAAGTCTTCACTGTCCTCGGAGGACGATTCAAATATGTCAGCATTCATATTATATCCAAGTGGAAAGGATGAACATAAACTATCCAAAGCATCTAAAGAGCATTTGATTCTCTGTTGTATCATTGTAGCTAGGGCCCCGCCAATTCTTCCTAGTAACTCGGACTCCGGAACCTTGACCATGATAATCCGGACCAAACTTCTCATAGAACATTGCTTGATAAACTGATGATTCCTTACAAGACCACTTGACCTTGAATAATCATCTCTTGAGGAAATAGACCACTGATACAGATACTTGCAAATGAAGTAATCCCCTGATAGTTGGACCTTAATTACACATGAATAGCTATACTCGATTCTAAGCCGTTCCTTTGCCATGAATCTCCCTACAAAACAAAAAATTGAAAAATATTTTTGGTCTTTTGGTTAGATGTTATTAAACAGAAACAAACATAAAGCAATTATGAAACAACAAGGGACCTAAGAAAAATCAAAAAGTATGATCTTGTTTGTGGAATGATATGCAAATGAAATGTGGGATCTTAGGGGTAAAAATTAGGGTATTACAATGAGCTAGAGGAATTTCGGAATCAGGCGTATGAAAATTCCAAAATCTATAAAGAGTAAACAAAGAAATGGCATGATAGAAGGATTCAAAAGAAAGAGTTTTGGCAAGGCCAGCTAGTCCTTTTATACAACTTCAGGTTGAAATTATTCCTTGGAAAGCTGAGGTCCAAATGATCGGGACCATTTGTGGTTCACATGGTGTTTCCTCACGGAGCTATCAAATTGAAGAATTCAACAAATGGAGACACGTTCAAAGTGAATGGGCAGCTATTGAAGCCTTATTTCTAAAGCCAATCGAGTGGTCAAGTTGATGTCATTCGTCTTTCGTGGTAGGACGGATGATCGTCGAGCCATGCAACGTTAAACGAAGCGCTTCGTGGGAGGCAACCCACGCGTTTATTTCTAACCTTTAGTGTTTCTTGTTTTTTCTAGGAAAATTAGGCTTGCAATGCACTCACAAAAATTGTAAAGTCACCCTAAGGAGCAGTGTGTTTTTTAAAAAATTTTCATCTTCCACATGGAGGGGCCCACACGACCCAAACCTCTTAACTACCCATTACCCCTCATCATATCAGATTTTTAACATCATTTTCTCTCACCTTTCATCTTTTTCTTCCTTTCTTCATAAAAACACCATTAAACCCCAACAAATCCTTCATTGAAGCTTCAAACTTTCCACAATCCTTACATCAAAACGCCATACTACCTTCACAGAAAATGCTCACCTCTCCATCCTCTACAACATTCCACCAATTTTGTTCACTAACTCTAACTTTTATTTTCGTGATTTTTCTCTGTGTTACAGGTACGAAAAGAACAATGCCTCCCAGACGAGTGGTTAGAGGAAAACAAGTGGATTCCTAAACCTCAAGGTCGAGGAAAAGAGCGAGTCGGATGCCTAACGTGCACGACATTATTTTCAACGCACCCGAACATGAGAAGCGTTATGTATGCCACGTGAAGCAGAAAACTACGCCAACAAGGTACATGTGTTACACAACTCTTTCTGAATTAGGGTTAAATATTGAGATTGATAGGATGTTTCATAGTCTGGGTATGCTGGAATTCATGCATTTAGAAGCTCCAACGTATGAACGCATAATGTTGGAGTTTTTAAGCACCATTGAATTTCATTTGGAAAAAAGATGAACCAGTACTATGAAATATTTCTATGGCACAATGTGGTTTAGACTGTTTAATACTAACCATGAGCTCAGTGTGGAAGAGTTGGGAGGTAGCCTCTGACTTCCACTGTATGGCCCGAGAGCTATCCCGGAGACTTTTGATGCGAAAGCATTCTGGACAGCTATTACAGGTAATATTAAGTATGTCTCAAAGGGTGCCAAGGCATCGAGTATTCAAAATCCATGTTTCAGGTATGCACAGAAAGCTTTAGCATACACTCTATTGGGGAGGGGAAATATTACCGGAGTGACCCTTCAGAGGGAGTTGTTCTTCCTGTATGCTATGACAAACTTTGAAATTGTAAGCGTAGTCGCTTTCGCAGTGGACTGTTTGGGTAGAGTAGAAAGAGCAGCTCAAGGGGAAATCTCTGTGGGAGGCATGATAACTCAGATAGCCAATCACTTTAGCTATTACCCTGCTGCATTAGGTGACACACCGGTATCAGGTAAAAACATACTGAATATGGCGGCCTTGGTTCAACAAGGTATGATTTCTATTACTCCGAATTATTATGCTGTAATGAGCCATAACAGGTTGGTAATTTCCCTCCCGACTCCTAATAGAGTTAGTATTTCTGATATGAATAACTGGATTTATGATAGTACCGTCCAAGATGAGGACGAGTACCATGCTGACCCTTTGTCTACAGGAGAACATGAAGAGGAGGACACTCCTATGTTTGAGCAGTTTGCCCCTGAGCAGTTTGTGCCATCACAGGAGGAACATATGTATACAGGTGCAGGAAGCTCATCTGCTACTGACGATAACTGGTCGTGGGTGCATGGTGAGATCGGGTATCTCCGGGCGGAGCAAACCCGACAGGCGGAAGAGCAAGCTCGCCAAGGGGCAATAATGGATGACATGCACACTATGATGCAATAGCTATTATGAAGGTGAGAAAAATACTTAGAAGGGGGGTTGAATAAGTATGACAAATAATCAAAGATTCAAACACAGTTATTTTTATCCTGGTTCATTGAACTCAACTACTCCAGTCCACCCTCTCAAGAGTGATTTTCCTTTCTCAGTCAAGGACTTAATCCACTATTTAATCAAACAGATTACAATAGTAACACCTAAGAACAATTGTTCTTAGTCTTCTCAAGAGCTACTAATCCCAACTGGATCCTCTTAAGGAAACCTTTTACAATCAATGTAAAACTATTACAAGAGTAAGAATGCTTCTAAAAAGCTATTATCACAACTGTGATATTTCTCTTAAGTTTAAGAACAATGTTACAGCAAATAAAATATAAGAGATTTTGAGAGTTTTGCTTTGATTAGTGATTTTTGCAAGTGGTTCATTGTTGAAGAAGATGGAGTGGACTTCTTTATATAGGCACTTAGATCCATGAAGTCTTCTCAACGTTGGAGGTTGTGCTGAAAAAGCCTGATGCCTTTTGTCTTTACGTTGTAGGCTGTGCTGAAAAAACCTGGTGCCTTTTGTCTTCTCATTGCAGAAACTTTCCTTAGAATGGAATGCACAGATAAAACCTTTTTGTTTTGTGTTCTTGTGTCTAGCACAAAAGAGGAAAGAGCTGTTGAGATATGCCAACAGACATATTCAAATCTTCTTCACTAAGTAAGTTCAACTATCAACATCAGAGTCTGGATCTTCAGAATCTCCAGAGTAGAGATCTTCTGGATCTTCAGAGTCTTGGGATGTTCTTCAGATTATGCTGAATCAGAGTATATGCAGCTTGTGTGCTTGAGCGTGTAGTTCTGTCAGAACAAAGTCTTCTATATCAGATTCTCTATACTTATGCAGCGCAGTATCTTCAGAGTCTTCTGATTACTAAGCTTCTGAACTCTCAGAGTCTTCTATTCTTTAGAGGCTTCTGCTTCAGAATCTTTAGTAGACATCACTCAGATTCTTCTGGAGTCAGCGTTCAGATCTTCATTTTAAGATACTCTTGAACCTTTGAAGCCTTTCATAATATCATTGTTCAGATCCAAATTTGCTCTTTAAGAATATTTTTTTTAGTACCTGTAGCAAACAGTCTAGAACAAATTTAAAGTATATAATTCTTGAATACAAAATTCATAATTGTTATCATCAAAACATAGAGATATTACTAAGAAACAATCTGTGTTCTTACAATCTCCCCCTTTTTGATGATGACAAAACATGAGAAATTTTGTTCAATAAAAAGTATGAATTATAACTCCCCCTGAGATTAATAATCTCCCCCTGAAATAAATACTCTAATAGAAGAAAACACTTCCCTTTTTGATTAAGTATATTTCAGATTCAGAGCCCGATGCAAGAGATTTGACTTTCAGAATCAAATCTTGATGCCAGATAATTATGACTTCCTTCAGTCAGAGCGCCTGGTTATCATCTTGCTTGAATTATCTTTCAGAGTAAAGGTATCAGAGTAAGATATCAGAGTTGATTGAATACTCAGATTTGCTTTGGAAGATCAGGTTCTGGTTGGAAAAGTCTCAGGGTAACTTCAATGAATTATGTCAGATATATCAATGTAATCTGAAAGACTTAAATTCAAAGTAAGTTAATAAAATGTCTGAATTTCAGTTTTAGTAATTGCTTATAGGTTGAACAATCAGATTCTCTTTTTCTCCCCCTTTTTGTCATAATCAAAAAGATTCTTCTAGACATAAAGATACAGAAGAAAAGAGGCATATAGAAGCAAAAACATCAACTGTCATTTAATCATATCAGAGTTCACAATCAAACAAAGTCACACAAAAGAACAGATAGATGTCAAAAAGCATAATAAAACACTAAGAAAACAACAGAAGCAATAACATGTGCCAAAAACATCAAATAAAACTAAGTCTGGCGTGAGGCAATAAGGGTCAAAAGCTCTGTCATTTTGGTTGTTGACTCTTCTTGCTTAGACATCCAGGTCTTGATCTCATCAGCTGTCTTCTCTTGCTTTACCATCCAATTTTTTATTTCCTTGACATCATTCACAAGCTCTGTGACCACAGATGAAGAAGTAGCAGATGCAGTAGCAGCAGTGTTCTCTTCAGACTGGTTGTCTTTAGAAGCTTGTTCAACCATTTCAGATGCAGGAGCCTCTGGAGGAGCAGCTTCCAGAAGCAACACAGGAGGAGGAGGAGGAATGTTCATCAGAGTTATCTTGATTAACTCTGCAAACTGAGTCTTTGCAAGCTTAGAACATTTAGCTCTAACTTTTAAAGCAGCTTTGTTGAACATCCAGATGAAACGTTTCCAAGCAGCATTTGAAACAGCCGGATCCAAACTTGACAAGCACACTTCCTTAGCACGAGCATACTCAGAATCTATCTCCTTTTTGAATATTTCAAACATAGTATTAACACATGATCCTAGATTTTACTGTTCAGACTGTTCAGAGGGTTTAGGAATAGGAGTGTTAGCAGGAGTAGGTTCAGATGGTGTAGGTTCATATGGTTGTGGTTGAGGTGGTGTTGGTTGAGATGTTTGGGTGTCAAACTGAGGGAGTTCAGATGGTTGAGGAATGGTTTGTGTTTCAGATAGATTGGTTTCAGATGGTTGAGGGATGGTTTGATTTTTAGATGGTTGAGGGATGGTTTGATTTTCAGATGGTTGAGGGATGGTTATCTGAGGTGGGGAGTTGGGTGGAGTATGAAACATAGAAATGTTAACATGTTCCTTCATAGCAATGTCAGAACGAGGTTGTTTAAGAGACTATGGTTCAAAATCAGATGATTCAAAATCAGATGACTCACTATCAGAAGAATCTTCTGAGTGAACAGATGTTGAAGAAATGGTAATGGATTGATTCAGGGGTTGGATATCCAGAATATCTTCAGAAAGATTTGAATCTTCTTGTGGAGCTGGTTGTTCAGAGTGTTCAGATTGAACAGTCTCTGGTTGGTTTGGTTCTGAGATAATTATACCTGGTTGGGGAATTTCTGTTTGTGGAATTTCTGGTTGTAGAATTTCTGTTTGTGGAATTTCTGGTGAAGTAGGTTGAGGGGGTTCAGATGTAGTATGAGGTTAGGGGTCAAAGGTTGTTGGTACAGAAGATGGTTGTGAATGTACTGGGGGAGATGAAGGTGGTTCAGATGGTTGGGGTTTAGAAGTTCTATGTCTAAGGGTTGGAGAGAGTTGAGGTGATGAAAGAGGTGAATGAACAGCAGGGGTAGGATCAGATGTTAATACCTGATGAATTGTGTCTCTTATCTCTTCCAGAGTAGCATCTCTAGAGTTGATTCTGGCTTTCTTTACTCCTTTCTTCTTCTTCCTTGGAACTTAAGATTCTTTCCTTTTCTTCTGAACAGAGCCTTCTTCAGCTTTTCTCTTACTACGCCTTTCCTTCATCAGATTGGGCAATCCTTCTCCTTGTTTCTGAACAAGGTTAGTAGGTAGAGGAATTCCATTCTTCAGACAATCTGCAATGTAAGCCCAGACAATACCTTTTGGTTCATCTGCGCTGAACATTGGAAAATTTGCTACTGGTATCCTTCTGCCATTGACCTCTTCAGAGTTTATCTTACTTAGTTTACCATTCAGCTCTGAAATGATCTTCATTCTTTTCAGAGTAAGTCCGTTTATCTCAGATCCAATGATGTAGGACAAATCCTCTGTTATTTTTGCATCTGTCAGATGCATCACCAACTGATTCTCTGTAAGGATGTCTGAGATAAGTCTTCCCAGAGGTATCCAAATTCTAACTTTCCCAGCTTTAGCTCTGACCTCTTCTCTAGTCTCTTTGACATGAGTCAGAAGATGACTAAAAATCAGATAGGGCAGATCCACCTTAATATTCTTGCTGATGAAGTACAGATGCTCTGTACTCACATAGTCTGGTGAGTTGGTTGACTTTCTGTGAAAGATTGTACTCATGAATATTTTTGCCCAAATCCTATAGATAGGTTTCAGATCTTTAACCTTGCTTGTTGGTGTTCCAGATACAGTAATCTCTTCATACACCTTAGCCATATCAATGCATGAAGAGGCTAGGTTTGTAACACCATCAGATTCTTTATAACTGAATAGTTTCCTGATAAGTTTCTCAGTGATCACTATCTCCTTCCCAAGGACAGATGAGTGAATTAACTTAGGACCAGCACTAGCGTGAATCCAGAACTCCTTCACAAGAGTTGGGTACACAGGACCCATCAGTCTCTCAAAATACTTCTTCCAAGAAAAATGAGATTTTCAAAGCAGTACCTCACACATCAATTCAGTAGAACACTCCATCTTTTCAGATTCTGAGTGACACGTGTTTGCTTTGTATGTGCATCTGATGTCTCTCAAGAAATGAAACGTTTCCAACGTTCAGATCTTCTGAGTTTGTTAGTTCAGAGTTTCACACAAATAAATCAATCAAAGATAAATGAATAAATAATCAGATGAAATACTTCAGATCTTTAAACATTTGCATCTGATAAGTTGCCTCTGATAAATATTACTCTGGACAAAAATCCATACAAATATTTTTCAGAATGAACTTAAACCTATCTTTAGCAAGGGGTTTTGTGAAAATATCAGCCCATTGATGATCTGTATCAACAAAGGCTAGATTTATTACACCCTTCTGAACATAGTCTCTGATGAAGTGATGTTTAATTTCTATATGTTTAGCCTTAGAGTGTAAGATTGGATTTTTTGACAAACATATAGCAGAAGTATTATCACAGAAGATAGAAAGATTACTCTCATAGATTTGATAATCTTCTAGCTGACTCTTCATCCAGAGCATCTGCGTACAACATCCAGCAACAGCAATGTATTCTGCCTCTATAGTTGATAGTGCAATAGTGGGTTGCTTCTTGTTGTACCATGGGATCAGATGACTTCCAAGAAACTGACAGCTTCCAGAAGTGCTTTTACGTTGAACTCTGTCTCCAGCATAATCAGCATCACAGAATCCAACTAATGAAAATTCATCAAATCTTCTGTAACATAGACCCATGTTAGTAGTACCTTTCAGATACCTTAGAATCCTCTTAACAGCTGTTAAGTGTGATTCTCTAGGATCTGATTGGAATCTTGCACATAAGCAGACACTAAACAGAATATCAGGTCTAGAAGCAGTCAAGTATAGAAGAGATCCTATCATACCTCTGTAGAGTTTCTGATCTACCTTCTTACTTACCTCTTCCTTACCTAGAGTGCTTGTAGGGTGCATTGGAGTCTTTGCCATCTTACTATCAACCATGTTGAACTTCTTCGGAAGCTCTTTAACATATTTGGTCTGATGTATGTAGGTGCACTCTGGAGTCTGGTTAACTTGGATTCCCAAAAAGAATCTCAATTCTCCCATCATGCTCATCTCAAACTCTGCCTGCATACATTTAGCAAACTCCTTTCCAAGCATAATATTTGTTGATCCAAAAATAATATCATCTACATATATTTGACAAATCAATAGATCTTTCTTAAGAGTTTTATTGAATAAAGTTGTATCCACTTTTCCTCTGATAAATTTTTTCTTCAGAAGGAAATTGCTCAACCTCTCATACCAAGCTCTGGGAGCTTGTTTTAAGCCATAAAGAGATTTCTTTAGTTTAAAAACATGATATGGAAAGTTTTCACTTTCAAAACCAGGAGGTTGGTGGACATATACTTCCTCTTCTATAATACCATTAAGAAAGGAACTTTTAACATCCATCTGATATAGAGTGATGTTATTCTGTGCAGCAAATGAAATAAGAAGGTGTATAGATTCTAACCTTGCCACTGGAGCATAAGTTTCAGTGTAATCAATACCTTCTTGTTGACTGTAACCTTGAGCAACCAGCCTTGCCTTATTCCTTTCAACTTCTCCCTTTTCATTCAACTTATTCCTGAAGACCCATTTTGTTCCAATAACGTTGAATCCTTTAGGTCTAGGAACCAGATCCCAAACTTCATTTCTGGTGAATTGATTTAGCTCTTATTGCATGGCAATAATCCATTCATTATCTTTCAGAGCCTCATCCACAGATGTTGGTTCAATTATTGACACTAACCCAAACAATGAAGATTCAGATGTTCTGAGATAGGATCTTGTCCTGATTGGATCATCTTTCTTTCCAATAATCACATCTTCTGGGTGAGATGCCTTGATTCTGGAAGAAGATCCTCTGACATTTGATCTTTCAGAAATATGTAAGTTGTCCAGTTGAGAAGATAAGGGAATAGCATCTGGAGTTGCTTCAGATTCCTTCTCTTTATCCTTTTCTGCCTCTGAGCCTTCAGAGTCTGTGAGAATCACTTCTCTATCTGCAGAATTTTCAAACTGCTTTGGCTTTTCAGAGCCAAGCTTATCATCAAATCTTACATGAATAGATTCTTCCACAATCTGTGTTTCAGTATTGAATACTCTGTAGCCTTTAGAACGTTCAGAATAACCAAGCATGAAACACTTCTGTGCTTTGGAATCAAACTTGTTAAGATTCTCTTTAGTGTTAAGTATATAACAAGTGCATCCAAAAGGATGAAAATATGAAATGTTGGGCTTTCTGTTCCTCCACAATTCATAGGGAGTCTTTTTCAGAAGTGGTCTTACAGACACTCTATTCTGAATGTAACAGGCTGTGTTGATTACTTCTGCCCAAAAGTGTTTTGCCAGATTTGTCTCATTGATCATGGTTCTGGCAATTTCTTGCAGAGTTCTATTTTTCCTCTCTACAACTCCATTTTGTGTTGGAGTTCTAGGTCAGGAAAAATCATGAGCAATGCCATTTTCAAAAAAATATTTTTCAAAATGTTTATTTTCAAATTCGCCACCATGATCACTTCTGACTTTTATAATTTTGAAATCTTTTTCATTATGGACTTGCTTGCAGAAGTCAAAGAACACAGAATGTGACTCATCCTTGTGTTTTAAGAACTTTACCCATGTCCATCTACTATAGTCATCAACAATGACTAATCCATACTTCTTGCCTCTGATGGATGCAGTTTTCACTGGTCCAAACAGATCAATATGAAGTAATTCTAGTGGTTTGGAAGTAGAAACAACATTTTTTGATTTAAAAGATGATTTTGGAAACTTCCCTTTTTGGCATGCTTCACAAAGAGCATCTGAGGTGAACTTCAGATTAGGAAGTCCTTTGACAAGATTAAGTTTATTAATCTGAGATATACGTCTCATATTAATATGGCCCAATCTTCTGTGCCAGACCCATTGCTCTTCATTAACAGACAAGAGGCATTTAACATTCTGAACTTTAAGTTCTGAAAGATTTATTTTATAAATGTTGTTTTTCCTCTTACCACTAAATAGGATAGAGCCATCCTTCTGACTAATAGCTTTACAACATTTTTGATTAAAGGTAATATCATAACCATTGTCACTTAATTGACTTATGCACAATAAGTTATGTTTTAAGCCTTCAACAAGTAAAACATTAGTTATAGAGGGAAGTTTACCATTTCCAATAGTGCCAGATCCAATGATCTTGTCTTTCTGGTTCCCTCCAAACTTCACGTCACCTTCAGATCTAAGTTCCAGGCTTTGGAACATAGACCTTTCTCCTGTCATGTGTCGTGAGCATCCAGAGTCCAGGTACCATGACTGGCGTCCTGACCTTGCTGCTAAGAACATCTGCAACAGGGATTATTTTGCTCTTAGGTACCCAGATCTTCTTGGGTCCTTTAGGGTCAGTTGGTTTGTAGGTTTGTCTAAACTTCTGTTTTTCAACATAATGTTTATTCTGACTTGCCTTGGGTTTAAACACATAAGTATTCTTCTCAGAGCTTGTGTGTTTAATGTCATTTAAGTGACCAAACTTAAATTAAGAGTACATAGGTGTCTTCTTGATGAATAGTTTGTCAACAGATTTTGGATTACTTCTAGAGGAAGATTCATATCCAATACCTCTTCTGTTGTTCCCACTAACACCATAGATCATAGAAGCCATCTTGCTTCTGTCTATGCTCTTAGTAAGGAATCTCTGAAAGCTAGAGTCATATTTTTCTAAAATGTTTTCACATGACTTAGTCTCAGATTCAGATTCTTGTTGAGCTATTTCAAAGTCATTTTTGATTTTCAGATTAATTTCTTTTTGCTCAACAAGTTATGTCTTCAGAAGATCAATCTCAGATTCAAGACTGCTTTTCAGCTTCTTGTATTTGAGTTTGATATTGTTATAGCTTTTCAGAACTTCTGATAACACTTTGATAAGTTCTTCTTTAGTAAGTTTAGCCATTACCTCTTCAGCGTCATCGTCAGATTCAGAATCAGATTCAGATCCTGAAGTTCCTTCCTCCTGATCTTCTATGCTGGCCATCAGTGCAACATTATCACATTCTTCTTCTGATTCAGAAGATGATTCATATTCATCTGAGTCATCCCATGTTGCCATCAGAACCTTCTTCTTTTTGTCAAACTTCTTCTTAGGGTTTTCTCTTTGAAGTTTGGGGCAATCATTCTTGTAATGCCTAGGTTCTTTGCACTCATAGCATACAACTTCTTTCTTGCCAGATCTTCTGTGCCCAGAAGATTCCTTTCTATGATCAGATTTTCTGAAGTTGTTGAACTTCTTTCCCTTGTGCTTCCAGAGTCTGTTGATCCTTCTGGACAGCATGGATAATTCATCTTCTTCTTCAGAAGAAGATCCTTCAGAGCTTTCTTCAATAACCTGCAAAGCTTTAGCAGATTTATTAGATTTTAAAGTAATAGATTTACCTTTCTCTTTCTTTTGAGGTTCATCTTCCTCAAGCTCAATTTCATGGCTCCTCAGTGAGATGACGAGTTCTTCTAAAGAGATCTTGTTCAGATCTTTAGCCATCTTCAAGGCAGTCACCATTGGTCTCCATCTGGTAGGTAGACTTCTGATGATTTTCTTTACATGATCTGATGTGGAGTATCCCTTGTCCAGAACCTTTAGACCAACTGTGAGGATCTGAAATCTAGAAAACATAGTTTCTATATTTTCAGATTCTTCCATTTTGAATGCTTCATACTTCTGTATAAGCGCCAGAGCCTTGGTCTCCTTCACTTGAGAATTTACCTCATGAGTCATTTTAAGTGACTCAAACATTCCATGAGCTATTTCTCTGTTAGTAATCTTTTCATACTCAGTATGAGAGATTGCATTAAGCAATATTGTCCTAGCCTTATGGTGATTTTTGAAATCCTTCTTCTGGGCTTCTGTCATTGATTTTCTATCAATTTTCTTGCCATCCTCATTTGTAGGATGTTCATAGCCATCAATGACCAAGTCCCACAAATCAGCATCATACCCAAGGAAGAAACTTTCTATCCTGTCCTTCCAGTAATCAAATTTCTCTCCATCAAACATGGGAGGCTTTGTGCTGAGTCTATCCCCTTCATATTTATTACAGTTGGATGTAGAAGCATTACCCATAATGACAAACAGATATATATCAAAGTAACTTTTCTCACTGGATCTTTACTGACACGGTTAAGTGTTAGCACACGCAGAACCGGGGCTCTGATGCCAACTGAAGGTGAGAAAAATACTTAGAAGGGGGGGGGGGGGTTGAATAAGTATGACAAATAATCAAAGATTCAAACACAATTATTTTTATCCTGGTTCGTTGAACTCAACTACTCCAGTCCACCCTCTCAAGAGTGATTTGCCTTTCTCAGTCAAGGACTTAATCCACTATTTAATCAAACAGATTACAATAGTAACACCTAAGAACAACTGTTCTTAGTCTTCTCAAGAGCTACTGATCCCAACTGGATCCTCTTAAGGAAACCTTTTACAATCAATGTAAAACTATTACAAGAGTAAGAATGCTTCTAAAAAGCTATTATCACAACTGTGATATTTCTCTTAAGTTTAAGAACAATGTTACAGCAAATAAAATATAAGAGCTTTTGAGAGTTTTGCTTTGATTAGTGATTTTTGCAAGTGGTTCATTGTTGAAGAAGATGGAGTGGACTTCTTTATATAGGCACTTAGATCCATGAAGTCTTCTCAACGTTGGAGGCTGTGCTGAAAAAGCTTGATGCCTTTTGTCTTTACGTTGGAGGCTGTGCTGAAAAAGCCTGGTGCCTTTTGTCTTCTCATTGCAGAAACTTTCCTTAGAATGGAATGCACAGATAAAACCTTTTTGTTCTGCGTTCTTGTATCTAGCACAAAAGAGGAAAGAGCTGTTGAGATATGCCAACAGACATATTCAAATCTTCTTCACTAAGTAAGTTCAGCTATCAACATCAGAGTCTGGATCTTCAGAATCTCCAGAGTAGAGATCTTCTGGATCTTCAGAGTCTTGGGATGTTCTTCATATTATGCTGAATCAGAGTATATGCAGCTTGTGTGCTTGAGCGTGTAGTTCTGTCTGAACAGAGTCTTCTATATCAGATTCTCTATACTTATGCAGCGTAGTATCTTCAGAGTCTTCTGATGACTAAGCTTCTGAACTCTCAGAGTCTTCTATTCTTTAGAGGCTTCTGCTTCAGAATCTTCAGTAGACAGCACTCAGATTCTTCTGGAGTCAGCATTCAGATCTTCATTTTAAGATACTCTTGAACCTTTGAAGCCTTTCATAATATCATTGTTCAGATCCAAATTTGCTCTTTAAGAATATTTTCTTTAGTACCTGTAGCAAACAGTCTAGAACAAATTTAGAGTATATAATTCTTGAATACAAAATTCATAATTGTTATCATCAAAACATAGAGATATTACTAAGAAACAATCTGTGTTCTTACATATTGTTGCACTTCCCTCCTCCTCAGTGAGGCTTTGTGAGTCCCCTTTCATGCTTATTCTAAAACATTGAGTTAATGTTTAGTTCAAGTGTGGGGGTAGCGGGTTTCTATTTACACACTAAGGCACTTATTTTCGTTTAGCTCTGAGTCTTTCAAGCCAACCCTTTTATGTACCCCTCGTTAGCCCCTTCGAGCCATATTCCCATTTATTTGTTATCAACCACATCATATAACGTTAAGCCCAAACACTTCCTCACCATGCTCGAATAAGTGTTGTCAATTTCTGATTCGTGTAAAATTATAAGTTTGGGGTTGGGATACTCGCATAAAAAGTAGGTAAGTGCTTTTGAAAAAAAGAAGGAAAAAAATATATAATTAACTTATATGAAAGAAGGCACTTACCAAGAGAAGGATCCGGTTGGAAAATAAATTGTATCCAATACTCTTAAGGTTTCACTTAAAAAGAGAAAAAGAAGAGAAAACTGGAAAATTCAAAAGAAAGTGTGTCAAACGCCCTTGGTTATGAAAATCGAAAAGTACACGGGAATGAGAAAGATGACACTGCATCCAAGCATGTAAACCCCTTTTGTTTTCCTTTTCGATCATCTATCCCACCATGCCCCTAGCCCAGTTACAATCTGTAAAGCC
Source organism: Lathyrus sativus (assembly GCA_963859935.3). NCBI lineage: Eukaryota > Viridiplantae > Streptophyta > Magnoliopsida > Fabales > Fabaceae > Lathyrus > Lathyrus sativus. The sequence continues at coordinate 321,950,679 of OZ012737.1, read as the reverse complement.
CTCACAAAGTGTGTATGGTGTGCTTATGATTAGAAAATAGATGATATTCAAGATTATGAGTCGACTTTGCATACTGTGATTTTTGAGTGTAAACACTTTAACCCGAAAGATAAGGTACTTCAATATGGAAATGTGGTGGAACATCAAAAATTGAGTGAGAAGGAAATTGTTGAAAGGAACATTAAAGGCGAATCGCGATAGATCTTGGCAGTATTATGGTGAGATTTTTGCAAATAATTCGGGGGTGGCCTTCTTGTTGTCTCGAGCATCACTTGAGGGAGAGTTATAAGATAAGTTTGGGGTTGTTATTAGTCACCAATTCTATGATTTTTCATCCATTTATTCGGCATAAAGTCACAGCAATTGATAACACTTTCTTTTGTAATGTTGATATTTATTATGCTTTCCTCACTTTCATTATCGCATTGTTTCCTTACATAGTTTATATTATATTTGGTGCATTTTATGTGTTTGGTGGTAGCTTTGATAATTCCAGATTCATACGAAGTAAGGCCAAGGACCCGAGCGAAGAAATCAGGGATTTTGGGAAAGCAGAAAAGGTGTTAAAAGCAAATTCAGTGGCCTGACACGGGTCGTGTCAGGAGAGGAGCAAATGGGCGTGTTGGTGTGCAACTGTCTGAGTAAGACAGGGAGCTGACACGGGTTCCCGTGTCAGCATGGCTGGCTGATGAAATGTTTGTTGTATCTATACCAGGGGGACAACACGGCCACCCGTGTCAGCTGACACGATCCGTGTTGGCCTGGGCGTATCATTATCCTATTTTTATCAGTGTTGACAAGTTTTGACTCCATATGGCATTTTTGGAATTTCCTGGCTTGTCTAGTAGATCTATGAATATTTGAAACACATTGTGGAATAGAGAAAGAGACTTTTGGATCGTACGAAGGAATTATAGAAGAAAGAATAGAGCTCTGGAGGATTGGGGAAAATAAGAGATTTTCATGATCGGAAGAAATTAAAGATCAACGTTTATCACCAATTCTTGTAATGTCTTTATTTTGTATTTTTCTTTCTTTTAATATGATGAATAGCTAAACCCCCCATTTCTAGTGGGTGTCCCTAAATTGTTATGTAATGAACATCTTTTGAATTATTCAATGAGACCTTGCTTTCTTACATTAATATTTTTTTATGCAAATTATTTAATATTTTTCAACCGTACAAATTGGAAACGATTTACGATTAGGGATTTGGCCTGAAAACCAGTCTATTGTTTTGTATAATACATTACGGTAGATATTTCCTAGGAATAGGGATATCCTGTAATGATTGATAAAAACCTTGTCAGAACTTTTGCTTGATGTCCTTCCTTGACTACTAAGGAATTACGGTCAAGGAAGAATCTCAAAGGTTTTTCGGTTAAGGAATTTAAGAAAAATACTACTGAGGTTCAATAAAAATTAAGGTTTTGAGGCATGTCTCGTTGATAGTGATTTAGGGTTCTTACTGAGCAATTCATACACCTCTCCTATCATATTTTCTGATAATTGTTCAAGAAATTTTATAATTCTGCTTTTTTCATTATGTCACTGTATTATTTCATAATCACAAAACCAAACCCCAAGGATATTTTGTTTAATTGAAACAACACCTGTACTTACAATTGCACGCAGTTGTCGCACCCTAATTTTTGACCATAAGAGCCCGCCTCCTTGTTTTTATTTCTTGCTTGTTTTATTTTATTTTTGTATGAATGTTTATTATGGCTAACCAGTTTGTGCAGGTGCATTAATGTCTAAGTATAGATGCTTACAGTAAAGCATCCCAGGGACGTGACTAGTACATTTGGGTTTAAAGTTCATCATTCAAGAATTCAAGCTTAATTCAAGAGTGTTTTTGCATATGAGTGAGTCCCATCAGATTCAATTCAAAGATTCAGAGTGTACCAGTCACTTTCAAGACTCAATTTGTAAGAGTTCTTAACTGCAAGAGCAAATTCAAACTGTATCAATAAAACTCTATCTCTCCATGTCCATTTATTCTACCCACGTCTGATTTTCATATATTTTGGATAATGTTGGACATTCACATGAAGTAAAATCACTTTGTGGGCTCATTCTTGTACTATATTTGGCCTTGATGGTTCAATTTACCATGACTTAGCATTGGTGTGATGAATACCTCATGTTAGTTTGTACTTGGAAATTAAGTGCGGGCATATCTTCATGTGTGTTGGTGGTTTAATTAATGTGTCAAAGGTTGACAAAAGGAGGATGTTACTACATCAGATTATTTGTTTTAAAGATGGCCTACACAAGATGACTTCCTTGCTTCAAATTCAAATTTAATTAAAGGGTTTAATGGACGTAAGACTCAAAAAGTCCTCAGAGTGACAATCAGGACTCATGATTTCAATTCATCACAAGTTCTGATATGAAGTTCATGCTTAAATACGGGATCTAATCTTGGTTAATGATATAGATTCATAGGTTCAAGAACTTTTTGACCAAGATACTAAGTGTTGTCAAGGTGTTCCATTGCCTTCCACATACTTCGTATGTTTAGTGCAAACCATTCTCATTACCAAGTTCATTCCCAAATTTAAGGTGCCATTACAATATTCAAGAGTTCATCAACTTAAAAGAGCCAGGCCAATTCTATTTTTAAATTCCAACCAGTTATGCATTATTAATTCTCGTTACCAATTTCTATGCACTTGTGTTTGGACAAAGAAGTTTTTAATCAAATTATGTGATTACAGTTAAGAGGCACAACTACATAATATAGATGCATGATAAGATGAAATCTTTCAAGTACCCGTTTAGGAGGTCTTATTTCACGACACAGTTGGAAGCTATAGAACTTATGTATTTGGTGGAAGATAGACCACTACAATTATAAGAAAGAATTCTACAAAGGTAAAATTTGTTATAGAACCGCGAATCCCCTAGGAGTTTGGTTACATTCGTGAACTGTTGGCTTTTATGCAAAACTGTGGAAAATAATTAGTGCACCATTGGTCATATTAAGAACATACACATTTAGTGTAACGCCCCGATTCTGAATTCCCATTAATTGTTGAGTCTTTTAATTTATTTAATTGATGTTTGTTTTAAATTGAGAAATTATATTTTACTATGTGGTGTTTGCTTATTTTATCTATTTTTACCGATTCGGAGAGTTTTCGGGGGAATTAGAGTAAAAAGGGCATTTTAGACATTTAGCAATTTAGTGTGAGAATTGATTGGTAAGTGTTGGAAAGAATTTGAGAGGAAAGAAATAGAGATAGAAATAGAATAAGAGAGGAAAAGAAAGAAAGATAGTAACATAAGAAGAAAAACAAGAGAAAGAAAAGAGGAGAAGAGAAAGAGAAGAGAAAGTAGAGAGGAAAACCTAGAATCATCAAGGGATCATCACCAAAGCTTGCAATCGATCGGTAAGGGTGTGAAACTCCATCATCTCTTTAATGTATATGATTGTATGTGTATGTGTTTGGATTGTGTAGAGTTTCTACTCTTTTTCCACTTAGGTTAGAAGTTGGTTTTATGAGTAGAAAGAGGTTTTAATCGGTTAGAACTCGGATTAGACGATGTAGTTTAGTCGGGTGATGGTAGGGTTGTGCCACTGAGACTGGTTTGGATTTAATCGGTTGGTTGTGTGGAGTTTGGGCTTTGGAACAGCCATGGAGGTTCTGTCTTCGCAGGCTCTCCAGGCGAATGGCAGCGAATCTTCGCCAGGCGAAGCCCAGCGAGCTGCAGCGAAGCAAGTCAGAAGCAACACCCTGTCTTCGCTGGCAAGTTCGCCAGGCGAGTGTGTAGTGAGCCTCAGCGAGTAATTCCAGAATTACTCCCAGTGGACTTCGCTGGGAAGTTCGCCAAGCGAAGGCCAGCGAGCATTCGCTGCGTGGCTTCGCCAGGCGAAGGTTGGCGAACCTGACAGTGTTATTTGTTTTGCTGTTTATTCATAGCATGATTTTTAGCCGGTTCAATTATGATTAATGCCTATATGAATGATTGATGTGTGAACTATTTCGACATGTCGTGCTGTGGGTGGCCGAAAGGCGTGAATCCTAGATTGTAGAGCCAATGGTGAATCTTGAACGTTTGATAATCTTGTGTATTTGCTTGAATTAAATAGAAACGCATTGATAGGCTGATATGTGTGTAAACCATGTGTGAAATGGTGCATAATGTGAATGCATGATAGATATATGTGATGTATGTGATAAATGCAATGAGTATGTTTGTGAACATAATATGCATTATGTGTTGATCGATCCCTCGGAGGATTAGCATTGTGTAGCATCTTAGTATGCATTTTTGTGTTGAATGATCCCTCGGAGGATTTGCAGAACCTCGTATGATACGATGGTTACATTAGATTCCTTGGAGAATCGGTTGCATTGTGTGATTCCTCGGAGAATCGGTCATAACATGTAATCCCTTGGAGGATTGACTAGAGTATTTGATTCCGTGGAGAATCTGCAGAGTATTTGATTCCGTGGAGAATCTGCTGAATATTCGATTCCGTGGAGAATCTGATGAATATTTGATTCCGTGGAGAATCTGCTGAATACTTGATTCCATGGAGAATCTGCTGAATACTCGATTCCTTAGAGAATTTGTGGAAATGAGTCGGTACCGCATTTGCATCTGCATAGAGTCGTGTGTCGGTCTCTATGAGTTGCATGAGTCATCTGTGTATGATGCATTAGTTGTATGAATGTAACTGTGTATGTTATATATGATTGTTTGGAGGAACATATAGTGAATGTTCATGAGCATGTGTAGAGGCATGATTAATTGTATATGCTTAATGTGGTGAGAACATAATTTGAGTATAACTTGTACAAATATGAGTATATGTATATATGCAATTTTATGCATTAATTGTTATGATATTGTTTCTCACCCTTCTGCTGTTTTATAATGCTCTATGAGGCATTGCAGAGTAGGAAGCTGGAGGTTCTTTTTGTGAAGCGATGTCTTCATTCTTTTTGGTCAATGGCTCTGATATGTAACATCTGGGTAGTTAGGAAGCCTTTGACTCCTTTGGAGTTACTTTTGTTTTTATTCCTTGTGATACATCTGTGTATGTATCCGCTGTGGATATGGTTGTAAAGCATGAATTGATTGAATGGTTGTATATACTTTTATGAATGTGATCGATTCAATATTTGGATGTTTCCGCTTTTATTCTAAATATTGAGATGTGGGTTATCCATTGTTGCATATCTATTTTGAGCAGGTATCGTATGTGTTTAATTTCGTGATAATGTGATGCGCCTCTTATATACCATGTTTTAATTAAATTTTAATTAAACTCTGATGAAATAAATTTTCTAAGTGCCTAATTGATTAAATGTATTAATTTGGGGGTATAGAAAGGGGGTGTTACATTAAGTGGTATCAGAGCCAGTGTTGAGTCAGTCGTGTCTGTCTTGTTGTTGTGTTGGTTGAACGGTTGTTTAACCTTGTTGTCATTTTTGGGAATCCTCAGAATATGGCAGGTCGTAATGACAATGCTATGGCAGCGGCGTTAGAGGCTATGGCCAGAGCTGTGCAGGGTGCACCCAACGTGAATGTGAATGATGAGTTCAGGAAGAACCAACCACCGGTGTTCAAAGGGAGATTTGATTCGGATGGTGCTCAGATATGGTTAAAGGAAATTGAGAGGATCTTTAGGGTGATGGATTGTGCTGAAGGGAACAAGGTGAGACTAGGGACTCACATGCTGAGAGAAGAGGCTGATGACTGGTGGGTCAACGTGAGGCAAGTTCTTGAGGTCGACGATGAGGAGATTACGTGGGATTTATTTCGTACTGAGTTTCTAAGGAAGTATTATCCCGAAAGTGTTAAAGGGAAGAGAGAAATGGAATTTCTGGAGTTGAAACAAGGTAATATGTCGGTGGTGGACTACACCGCTAAGTTTAGTGAGTTAGTGAAGTTTCACCCTCACTATGATGCGGTTACGGCGGAATTTTCCAAATGTATCAAGTATGAGAATGGCTTGCGTCCTGAGATAAAGCAAGCGGTGGGTTATCAAAGAATACGAAGATTTTCGGATTTGACCGAGTGTTGTAGAATTTATGAAGAAGACAGTAGAGCTCGTTCTACTCATTATAAGGGTTTGAGCAAGAGGAGAGGGAAGCAGCAAGTACGAAGCGGACCTTATGTGACGCCTGCTGATAACGGCAAACATAGGGGAAACTTTGATAGGAGACCCGGAGGAGGTTCCGGTGCGATCAAATGTTTTAAGTGTGGCGTGATGGGCCACAAGTCTTATGATTGTGGAAAGTTCAAGGCGAAGTGTTCCAGCTGTGGGCTCCTTGGACATGATGCAACAGAGTGTAGAAAGAATGCTGTGAAGTGTTTTAATTGTGGCGAGGTGGGTCACATTAGCCCGAATTGTACCAAACCGAAGCAAGCTCCGGCGGGCGGAAAAGTATTCGCATTAGCAGGTTCAGACGCTACTAATGCGGCGGATCGTTTGATTAAAGGTACATGCTTTATTAATGATATGCCTTTAGTTGCTATTATTGATACTGGAGCGACTCACTCGTTCATTTCTCTTCCGTGTGCTAAGCGGTTGGATTTGTGTATGGTTTCTTTGAGTAGTGGTATGGTTATTGGAACTCCCGCTTCGGGGTCGGTAACTACTTCTTTGGTGTGTGCAAGTTGTCCTTTGACCATGTATGGTAAGGACTTCGTTATGGATTTAGTGTGTTTGCCGTTGGAAGGTTTGGACGTAATCTTGGGTATGAACTGGTTGCAATTTAATAGAGTTCATCTGGATTGCTATCACAAGTTAGTAAGGTTTCCTTCTTTGGAAGATGGTGAAAACGAGAGTTTTCTTTCCACTAAAGAGTTGAAGAAACTTTTAGCGGACGAAGCTCAGTTGTTTGGTTTGTTTGTATCGTTGTCGGTGGAGAGAAAAGTTGAGCTCGACGTGTTTCCTGTGGTTTGTGAATTTCCTGAAGTGTTTCCGGAAGATGTTGCGGATGTGCCTCCAAAGAGAGAGGTTGAATTTTCTATTGATCTAGTTCCGGGTACTAGACCGATTTCGATGGCCCCGTATCGGATGTCGGCATCGGAGTTGGTGGAATTGAAGAAGCAGTTGAATGATTTGTTGGATAAGAGATTTGTAAGACCAAGTGTTTCTCCTTGGGGTGCGCCGGTATTGTTGGTAAAGAAGAAGGATGGTAGTATGCGATTGTGTATTGATTATCGGCAGTTGAATAAGGTGACAATTAAGAACAAGTATCCGCTTCCAAGAATCGATGATTTGATGGATCAATTAGTTGGAGCCCGTGTTTTTAGTAAGATTGATTTGAGATCCGGTTATCACCAGATTCGGGTTAAGGAAGAAGATATTTCGAAGACGGCTTTTAGAACACGATATGGTCACTATGAGTATACGGTGATGCCATTCGGAGTTTCTAATGCGCCGGGTGTTTTCATGGAATATATGAACCGTATCTTCCACGAGCAGTTGGATCGTTTTGTGGTAGTGTTTATCGATGACATTTTGATTTATTCTAAGTCTCGAGAGGAACACGAAGAACATTTAAGGATTGTGTTGCGGATTTTGAAAGAGAAGAAGTTGTACGCAAAGTTGTCTAAGTGTGAGTTTTGGTTATCGAAGGTGAGTTTTCTTGGACATATTATTTCCGGAAATGGTATTAGTGTGGATCCATCCAAGATCGATGCGGTAATGCAATGGGAGACTCCAAGATTAGTTACGGAAATTCGAAGCTTTTTGGGCTTGGCCGGTTACTACCGGAGGTTTATCGAAGGATTTTCAAAGTTAGCACTTCCGTTAACGCAGTTGACTTGTAAAGGAAAGGCTTTTATTTGGGATGTTAATTGTGAAGAGAGTTTCATGGAATTAAAGAGAAGGTTAACGACAGCGCCGGTTTTGATTTTGCCAAATCCTACGGAACCTTTTGTGGTTTATTGCGATGCTTCTTTGTCAGGATTGGGTGGTGTATTGATGCAAGATGGGAAGGTCGTGGCGTATGCTTCTAGATAGTTGAGAGTACATGAAAAGAATTATCCTACTCATGATTTGGAATTAGCGGCCGTAGTGTTCGTTTTGAAAATTTGGAGGCACTATCTTTATGGTGCAAGATTTGAAGTTTTTAGCGATCACAAGAGTTTGAAGTATTTGTTTGATCAAAAAGAATTGAATATGAGGCAAAGGAGATGGCTAGAACTTTTGAAGGACTATGATTTTGGTTTAAATTATCATCCGGGTAAGGCGAATGTGGTAGCCGATGCCTTAAGTCGGAAGTCGTTGCACGTGTCTACTTTGATGGTTAGAGAGTGGGGACTTTTGGAGAACTTTAGAGATTTGAGTTTGGTTTGTGAGTTAACACCGAGTAGTGTGAAGCTTGGTATGTTGCATGTCACGAATGATTTCCTTGCTACGGTGTGTGAAAAGCAAAAGTTGGATTTGAAATTTGTGGATTTGATGATGAATGAAAATGAAGATTTCAAAGTTGATGGATTAGGAGTTTTAAGGTTTCGAGGTCGTATTTGTATTCCCGACGATGCGGGTTTGAAAAGGATGATATTGGAAGAGGGACATCGGAGTAACTTGAGTATTCATCCGGGAGAGAATAAGATGTATCAGGATTTGAAGAAGATCTTTTGGTGGTCTGGATTGAAAAGGATGTTGCTCGTTTTGTGTACTCGTGTTTGACTTGCCAGAAGTCTAAGGTGGAACATCAGAAGCCTAGTGGATTGATGCAACCGTTGGATATTCCGGAATGGAAATGGGATAGTATTTCGATGGATTTTGTTACGGGATTTCCGAATACGCAAAGAGGACATAATTCTATTTGGGTGATTGTTGATAGGCTTACTAAATCGGCTCACTTTATTCCGATTGATATTACTTATTCTTTGGAAAGGTTGGCCGAGATTTATGTTGGCACTATTGTGAAGCTTCATGGAGTTCCTAAGAGTATTGTGTCGGATAGAGATCCTAGATTTACTTCAAGATTTTGGGAGAGTTTGCAAGGTGCCTTGGGTTCTAAGTTGAGATTGAGTTCGGCATATCATCCGCAAACAGATGGTCAAACCGAGAGGACGATTCAATCGTTAGAAGATTTGTTGCGTGCTTGTGTGCTTGAACAAGGTGGTGCGTGGGACGGTTATTTAGCGTTGATTGAGTTCACCTATAATAACAGTTTCCATTCGAGTATTGGTATGGCGCCATTTGAGGCTTTATATGGTCGGAGATGGCGAACACCTCTGTGTTGGCATGAGACAGGTGAAAAGTCGGTAGTTGGTCCGGAAATGGTACAGCAAACGATGGAAAAGGTAAAATTTATTCGGGAAAAGATGAGAGCTTCTCAGAGTAGACAGAAAAGTTATCATGATAAAAGGAGAAAGGATCTTGAGTTTCAAGAGGGCGACCATGTGTTTTTGAGAGTTACACCGGTTACGGGTGTGGGTCGTGCTTTGAAGTCGAGAAAGTTGACTTCTCGTTTTATTAGCCCGTATCAGATTGTCGCATGAGTTGGTGCTGTGGCTTATCGTGTGGCGTTACCTCCGAACCTTTCGAATTTGCATGATGTATTCCATGTCTCGCAACTTCGGAAGTATGTTCCGGATCCGTCACATGTTATCCCAATGGATGAAGTTGAAGTAAGAGATAACCTTACAGTTCAAGTTTTACCGGTTAGTATTTTGGACCGTGAAGTTAAGAAACTAAGAGGCAAGGATATTGCGCTTGTGAAAGTGTCCTGGGGAGGTGCCACAGAAGGCAACATGACTTGGGAGTTGGAGAGCAAGATGCGAGAATCGCATCCAGAGTTGTTTGAATCAGGTAATATTTTCGAGGACGAAAATTTCTAAAGTGGGGGAGAGTTGTAACGCCCCGATTCTGAATTCCCATTAATTGTTGAGTCTTTTAATTTATTTAATTGATGTTTGTTTTAAATTGAGAAATTATATTTTACTATGTGGTGTTTGCTTATTTTATCTATTTTTACCGATTCGGAGAGTTTTCGGGGGAATTAGAGTAAAAAGGGCATTTTAGACATTTAGCAATTTAGTGTGAGAATTGATTGGTAAGTGTTGGAAAGAATTTGAGAGGAAAGAAATAGAGATAGAAATAGAATAAGAGAGGAAAAGAAAGAAAGATAGTAACATAAGAAGAAAAACAAGAGAAAGAAAAGAGGAGAAGAGAAAGAGAAGAGAAAGTAGAGAGGAAAACCTAGAATCATCAAGGGATCATCACCAAAGCTTGCAATCGATCGGTAAGGGTGTGAAACTCCATCATCTCTTTAATGTATATGATTGTATGTGTATGTGTTTGGATTGTGTAGAGTTTCTACTCTTTTTCCACTTAGGTTAGAAGTTGGTTTGATGAGTAGAAAGAGGTTTTAATCGGTTAGAAATCGGATTAGACGATATAGTTTAGTCGGGTGATGGTAGGGTTGTGCCACTGAGACTGGTTTGGATTTAATCGGTTGGTTGTGTGGAGTTTGGGCTTTGGAACAGCCATGGAGGTTCTGTCTTCGCAGGCTCGCCAGGCGAATGGCAGCGAATCTTCGCCAGGCGAAGCCCAGCGAGCTGCAGTGAAGCAAGTCAGAAGCAACACCCTGTCTTCGCTGGCAAGTTCTCCAGGCGAAGTGAGTAGGCGAAGGTTCGCCAGGCGAGTGTGTAGCGAGCCTCAGCGAGTAATTCCAGAATTACTCCCAGTGGACTTCGCTGGGAAGTTCGCCAGGCGAAGGCCAGCGAGCATTCGCTGCGTGGCTTCGCCAGGCGAAGGTTGGCGAACCTGACAGTGTTATTTGTTTTGCTGTTTATTCATAGCATGATTTTTAGCCGATTCAATTATGATTAATGCCTATATGAATGATTGATGTGTGAACTGTTTCGACATGTCGTGCTGTGGGTGGCCGAAAGGCGTGAATCCTAGATTGTAGAGCCAATGGTGAATCTTGAACGTTTGATAATCTTGTGTATTTGCTTGAATTGAATAGAAACGCATTGATAGGATGATATGTGTGTAAACCATGTGTGAAATGGTGCATAATGTGAATGCATGATAGATATATGCGATGTATGTGATAAATGCAATGAGTATGTTTGTGAACATAGTATGCATTCTGTGTTGATCGATCCCTCGGAGGATTAGCATTGTGTAGCATCTTAGTATGCATTTTTGTGTTGAATGATCCCTCGGAGGATTTGCAGAACCTCGTATGATACGATGGTTACATTAGATTCCTTGGAGAATCGGTTGCATTGTGTGATTCCTCAGAGAATCGGTCATAACATGTAATCCCTTGGAGGATTGACTAGAGTATTTGATTCCGTGGAGAATCTGCTGAATATTCGATTCCGTGGAGAATCTGATGAATATTTGATTCCGTGGAGAATCTGCTGAATACTTGATTCCGTGGAGAATCTGCTGAATACTCGATTCCTTAGAGAATTTGTGGAAATGAGTCGGTACCGCATTTGCATCTGCATAGAGTCGTGTGTCGGTCTCTATGAGTTGCATGAGTCATCTGTGTATGATGCATTAGTTGTATGAATGTAACTGTGTATGTTATATATGATTGTTTGGAGGAACATATAGTGAATGTTCATGAGCATGTGTAGAGGCATGATTAATTGTATATGCTTAATGTGGTGAGAACATAATTTGAGTATAACTTGTACAAATATGAGTATATGTATATATGCAATTTTATGCATTAATTGTTATGATATTGTTTCTCACCCTTCTGCTGTTTTATAATGCTCTATGAGGCATTGCAGAGTAGGAAGCTGGAGGTTCTTTTTGTGAAGCGATGTCTTCATTCTTTTTGGTCAATGGCTCTGATATGTAACATCTGGGTAGTTAGGAAGCCTTTGACTCCTTTGGAGTTACTTTTGTTTTGATTCCTTGTGATACATTTGTGTATGTATCCGCTGTGGATATGGTTGTAAAGCATGAATTGATTGAATGGTTGTATATACTTTTATGAATGTGATCGATTCAGTATTTGGATGTTTCCGCTTTTATTCTAAATATTGAGATGTGGGTTACCCATTGTTGCATATCTATTTTGAGCAGGTATCGTATGTGTTTAATTTCGTGATAATGTGATGCGCCTCTTATATACCATGTTTTAATTAAATTTTAATTAAACTCTGATGAAATAAATTTTCTAAGTGCCTAATTGATTAAATGTATTAATTTGGGGGTATAGAAAGGGGGTGTTACATTTAGCGCCTCTATCACAAGGATGTCTTCGAAGCACTTTCCGGCAGGGGTGGTACGACCAAATTAGCTTCTTCCAAATCCGATCCAAGCCATCGTCATATTCAGCACGCGAGGACCCATTTAGTCGCGGTGCTGCAAATATTTAAAACAGAGGAATTAAGAATTCAGTACTGATAATCTGAAATCAAGGGCAGTTATCACAATCTAGCAAAATCCAGCATAATAAAGTAGAAGAGGAAGGTTTTTTTAATCTGTCAATTTGAAATGGAAATGGCCGTCAAGGTTTTAGACACTTTCAATTCATTTCTATAGCAGTTACCGACAAACTTTTTCGGAAAAGGAAATAACCTTCACAACTTTTGTTTTTTCTGTTAGTAAAAATGGTATGTTTGAAATGAAGATGGAAAAAAGTAATGTTTTTGGTTTCTCGTTTAACTATATAAGAGAGATTCACAAATGTAAGGAGAGGATCCACAAGACCCAAATTTCAACAACAGCCAAAAGTTCACAGATTCACAGAAACCCCAGAAAAATCCAAAAATTAAAAAAAAAAAACTAGAAATTATAAAGGGGAAAAGTCGGAGAACTCATCTTTTTTTTCCAACCCCGCCGGAAATCGCTATCTCTCTCTCAAAACATTTGTCGGAAAACCTCCATCCTTCACAAGTTCGCCATCGCGCCGGAAACCGCGAATCCACCGTCGGCGATGCCATTGTCGCCGTTATCGCACCACATCCGCAACCTGGACACTTCCTTGATCATGGGTAACGTTTCTTTCAAGTTGTTGCACCCCAAAATTTGACCAACTTTTCTTTACCTAGCTTGTGTTTCATTTCATTCACATTAGCATTATCATTTGCATTTGATTGACATGTATGCAGGAGATCCAGAGGTATGATTACTAATCAAGAGCTATACAAGACTATGAAGCTAGCTAAGAAGGTTATTCAGATGTTCAAGGGTCGATATCCTTGTCAGAGAAGTTAAAAGATCCTCAGAGAGAGTGATTGAAGCCAAGTGTGTAGGTCTCCTAACTTGAAAGTTGTGGAGAGCCATCAGATGATTCTGAAGCCATGAAGTTGGACTTGAGGTCTTGAGAGGGCTCATGAGAAGTGTTGAAGATCACTTTGAGTCCTAGACAGGTCATTGTGCAAGTTTAAGAAGACTCAACCATGAGTGGTGCAATTAGGGTTTGACTGGGTCAACCCTAAGTCAACTAAGGATTTGAAGGAGGTTGAGACCTAATTCAAGAGCCATGTGATCATGGATTGATACATTGAGATGTTGTAAGGATGATTTTAAGGTCAACTCATCATGATTGAAGAGTTTGAGAAGTTTCAAGCTAGGGTTTCTAAGGCTTGACAGTGTAAAATCCCCTAGTTTAACCCCCATCTTCAAGGCAATATAGCTCAAGATGTGATTGTCATCTCATCTTGACCCTAACATGATTGTTTTAGGGCATGATCTTAGCTTTAATTTGAGTACTAGAAGTCCTTGATAGGGTTTATAGAACTCAAGTTATGAGCCAGACAAGTTACAAGTCATTTGAGGCATGTGAATTTGGAGCTTGAAAGTTACCCAACTTGCATGAAACTTTTGCCCTAGAAGGATGATTCCTATGAACTTTTGGTCAACATGAATGTTGTTCCTTATCCTCTTATATTTCTAGAAAGTACTAGAAGTCCTTGATAGGATTTGTAGAACTCAAGTTATGGCTTTGACAAGTCAAGGGTATTTTGGTCATTTGGAGATTACAGGTCATTTCAATCATAAGGCCATAACTCCTATTTGCAAGCTTCAAATGGGAAAATGTCCAACATCAAACTTGTTCAAAATGATGTTTTAAGGCTAGCCAAGTGGTCATGAGAGGTTGGAATTTCTTTTAACTCAAAATTGCAAAATTGACTTAAAAAGGAAGAATTAAAGTTCATTAAAAGGACCAAATTTGTGATTTTTCATTCCAAAGCCAAGATAAGGCATGTAATATGTTATTTTGATTGTAAAATGCATTTTAAAGACATTGGCAATATTGCTTTTCTCATTTGAGGTCAAAATTATGGAGTTGTATTTTGTTACTTAAAGCTTAAGGTACATATGCCAAACTTCTCATAAGATCAAACCAAGGTGCAAATACATTCCAAACACACTCAAAATCTCATGTGGAGAGAATTTGGATGAGAATGAGGGCAAATACAAGCTGCTACAAGAGCTGTTATGACCATGGCATGAGATTGAATTTCAAGTGAGATGAGATATTGAACTTCTCATTAGAGTGATCCAGAACTTTCTAGATCATTCATTCATGTCCTATATATGATCATAAAGTGATCCAAGGCCAAGGTTGGTGAGAATTGAGAGAGGAGAGTGAGATTGCATTTTGAATTTGCACATTGTAAATCAAAATCTGTTACAGCCATTGAAGCCATTTCAATCCAAGATATTGATCTCAATAGCTTGCTCTAGGGTTAGAGAGTGATTTCATTTCAAATTCAAGGCAAGATCGTGGGAGAATTGGGAGTTGGCACTTGGATTTCTTCATCTGCAACTCATAGTCGGGTTCAAAGATTCAGAGTATTTTAATCCATTTGGTTGCATACAGAACCTTCCTTGGATGCTAGTGAAAGAGTCTGGAAGTTCTTGAGGGGTGATTTAAAGATTTAACCACTCTGTGCGCACGATTTTACTAGGTATGCAATTCTCATTCCATGCCTTAATTTGAGTAGAATCAAGAGGATTTGTTAGGTTAAATGCATTGTAGATTGATGTAGGAAGGTTTCTGGATCATTAATTTGGAGATTAGTGACCAATTAGGGTTTATGCAATTTTCGGTTGAGATGGTGTTTTTGCAAACTCTGAGTTTTTAGCATGAATTAGTGGCATGAATGAATTCCTGAGGGAATTTGGGACAAGATTCATCAAGAAATCGTGGCCAATGGTGGATTCTAGAGAGAGTTAGGGTTGGGAGTGGCTGATCGGAGAAGTCACCGGCGGTGACTCTAGCGCGCGCAGGTGGAGGGAGTTTCAGAAATTCAAAATGAGGAAGACAACCTCATGGCCATTAGATTAGATCCCATTAGATTAGGGTTGGGATCTAACGGCCACGAATTGATTTAAGATTGTGAAGGATTCTGAGTTACTTGCAACGCAACGTTTCATTTAATTAATTTGGGTGGGCTTAAGCCACTAATTGATACCAACACCCCCCTCTGGGCCCAATCACTGAAATGAACTGGGAATAGTTGCTACCTGCACCACACGCTTATCAATTTCCTTGCATTTTCATTTTATTTTTTCATTTCATTCATAGTTATTGAATAATTCATAAAAAATTGAAAAATGACTCAATTAATTCCATTCTTTTTTCCATTGATTCATGATTGAATCTAGTTTTTTTAGAGAAAAAATATTAACATTTCATGCATTTCTGATTTTATTAGCATTTTTTACATTTTAATTGACATTAAAATAATCATGGTTGATGCTTGATTTTGTTGAATTTGGTTTGATCATGTGATGATGATTTTTGCCCTAATTTTTGTGTGTAGCTAGCATAGATATGCATGTTCCCCCTAGATTTTTCTCACATTTTTGTGATGAATGTAGGTGGTAGTTTTAAGTTGAAACTTTAGGTGCTCCATTTTTAGGGTTTATGGTTGATACCTTATGATTTAGGTTTTATTTCTAGAACTTGGTGGATGATTCAACCTCTGATTTTTATAGGAGTTTACAATGTGGTTTACTATTTTTGTTTAATTTTAGTTTAGGTGCTAACTTTGGATGATTCTAATGCACTATTTCAACTAGATTGACTTCTTTAGTTCCCTTAGATTAGGGTTTTGCCTCTCTTGCTCTTGGATGATGTTGAAGGCAAGTTGAAGATGCATTGGAATGCTTGAGGAAGCTTGGATGTGAAGATCTTCCCTTCTTTTGGTTAAGATTAGGGTTTGTAGGTAGAGCTTCTAGATAGTTTTCTTCCTTCATAAACATGGAAGATGTTGATCACTTCCATTCTTCCCTATGATGTAAGGTCCCTTTTCAAAGGCCTCATCCCTCCTTTGGTAGGATGTGTGGCTCTTTACAAGTTGGTAGAACCTTTGAGGGTCCCTTTCTCTGGTGATAGGATGCTTAGTGGTGACCCTTGGTCTTCACTCTGCTACCAATCATCCAAACTTTGCTCTTGTTAGATGAATCTTTCTCCCTTGCTAGAGGATGGAGTTCCTTGCTTGAAGAGATTGAGGGATAGGAGTTGATACTTCTTTTTGTGTGAAGATTGCCCTTAGGAGCTGAAGCTTGTAGATTAGGAAGAGCAAGTTGATACTTGTAAGGAGGAGAGAGCTGAAGCTTGAAGGTCCAGAAGAACAAGTTGACACTTGTGAAGGAGATCAAATTGAAATTGACTGAAGAAGCTGAAGCTTAAGGAAGAAGAAAGTTGATACTTGTGAGTTTAATGCATTAAGTCCCTGAAGGAACAAGTTGATACTTGATATTAGGAGTGAAGCCTGAAGGTGGAATTTACTGAAGAGTTGAGGCTTGAGGAAGAGAGAATAAGTTGATACTTATGTTGATATGTTGGAAGCTCAGAGAAGCAAGTTGATATTTGCTATTGAAGATGATAACCTAAAGAGCTGTTGAAGACTGAAGACTGAACTACTGTCAGAAGATTGCTTTGTTGTGGGAGCTGTTGATCTGCTTTCTTTCCTGTCTGTTTGCTTTCTGTGCAACTGTATTGATGTGACTTGTTTGATTTGCTTGATGCATTAGAATAAGTTCATATCTAGACTGATTTGAGCTAGGAGCATGATCGCACTAGAGGTTGAGTTGCTCCCTCTGCTTGTATTGTTACTGTATGGCTTTGCTTGCGGGTATTCGGTAGAGCCCTGCTCCCTTGCCTATGTGGGTTGTATTTTGCTTGATAGCATGTTATTTCTCCTGTATGATTATAATTATTCATATCTGGCTTGAGGTTGAGATGAGCTTGTGGAGGCTGCTGCCCCACACACATTTCCTCCCTCACTTGCATTGCATGCATTTTACAGTCGTTTACTGTTTACTGTTTAAGCTGATGCTTTATCTGTTTCTGTTTATCATTGACATGATCCCCTAGGAATCTCACTTTCTTTGATAAGGAAGTGATGATTAGAACCTTAGGTTGAAACCTATGCATGATAACTTCTAGAAGTTCCCTGTTTCAAACCTCAACCATAGGATGAACCCTTGGCATGACAACATTAGGACTTGATAGTCCCCCCTTAGTTGAACCTGTTCGTTATCTTCTCATCTCAAAACAAATTAAAATACAATAATAAAGGTTAACTGACGTCGTACGTTACGAGCCTTAAGCTATCTGAGAAAGGATTGTTGGAGAGTTTCTTTTCAACAGTCTGGATGTTTAGTATGGCACCCTTTGGGTGACATGCGACACATTCACTCTCAGGTCATAGTCTCTAGTGCGATATTGGTTGCAAACATCCATAAAAAACAGTTCTTCCGTAAAAGACAAAAAACAAACTTCAAACCTTTTTGCCCCGTGGGCCCATAATTCAAAGGAAGCTTTTCTGAAGAAAAGAGTGTCGTTAACTCCCAGTTCTACCCTAAATGGTAACGCCTAAGTCTCCAAGAGTCGAGTTGCGTACACCAAACTGCTGGAACTGTTTGTTAACCCTACTCGATAAAACAGATGAATCTGAATCCCCGTAAGCCATATTATCCCGAACTACGTAAGCTCTGATCTCTCATATCCGTTGAGAGTACGTAGGCACAATACTGACGTATTGGCGAGCCACCTTCCCCGTAACCCGTAGTTAGGCGAACTACGTAGACTCTGATTTATCATTCTCTGATGAGAATACGTAGGCATAAAGCGCGACGCTTTGCCGAGTCATTTTCTTTTCTTTTCAGACCAGCCTTGATAGGTATATAGTAAACAAACCCGTCAGATAAACACAACAAGCGTGGATCCCATCGAGTACGTTGGACGTGAGGGGTGCTAATACCTTCCCCTTGCGTAACCGACTCCCGAACCCAGACAATGGTTGTGATGACCTTGTCTTATACCTTTTCGTTAGGTTTTTCCGATCGTTTCCTTTCCCGTCCCGAGGGATAAATAACGAAAGATGGAGACTCTTCTGTTTTGTCGGCACCTTATTTTCGCGGTAGCGACAGCTGGCGACTCTGCTGGGGATCTGATAGTTCCCTGGGATCCAACATCCCGTATGCGAGTCAGTTTGGGGATCCAACGTCCCCTGCGAGAGTCAATCCTAGCGCTTGTATGATTACTTGTTGGGTTGTGTTTATTTATCGCACTTTATTTCCCGCACTTTATTTTCAGTATGATATGATTATCTGTGCTGTTGTGGGAAGGGCATTCTGATGAGTGAGAAGCCAGACCCATGCTTGAGTGTACCTAGCGTTAGTTGTGGAAATTAGTGGGCGCGTGCTTGCTTTGCAGGCACTAGTGTCCCATGAAATCCACGCTCAGACGAGGTTCTCCCGGTTGACTTCTTTTCCGGCCCTTTGGGCCTGAGGGGTTGTTGGTTTGGAGGATTGTCGACTCTGGGGACCGATCATTTGAGATTCAGCTAAGTGAGGCCGCTTTAGGAGATGGTGATGCCACACCTTCTGGGTATCGTATCACCCCTCTTGAATGTCTGTGACGCTGAGGACCGCATAGGATGCCGAACTTGTGTCAGTTTAGGTCCATACCTGTGAGCAGGGTTGGGTTTGTTGCAGGAAGCCTTAACCTTCAAACTACCTGGTTTTCTTGATAGTGAATCAGTTTTGTTGGTATCACAGGTTCTCATCATCAGATGTATATGTGTTCTTGACAGAGCAGATTTATGGTCCTATATCAGAGGTCCTTGTTATCAGATGTTTGTTCTTGACAGAGCAGATTTATGGTCCTGTATCAGAGGTCCTTGTTATCAGATGTTTGTTCTTGACAGAGCAGATTTATGGTCCTGTATCAGAGGTCCTTATTATCAGATATGTGTGTTCTTGACAGAGCAGATTTGTGGTCCGATACCAGGGTTTTCTCCTTATCAGAGATAGTGGTTGTTCTTGATAGAGCAGCATTATGGTTTTGTTGATACAAAATCTTCACAGCACAGTCGTCTTGATCTCCTGCTGCATGATTGCATTTTGCATTGTTTTGCATATTCATTTCATTAACGTGTGTCTGTGTTGCAGGTACCGTTTCCCTCGATTCAGGTTTTCTTGCCTTCTGTTGTGCCATTATGGGTTCTCCGAGGAAGACTGTAGCTTACAAGCTCGCCACTCCTGATGTTGTTCAGCTGACTGGTTTGATTGCTTTGGCAGATGATTCTGTGAGAGATGAATTCAGAAAGTCTTACGGTAAACTGCTCAGCCTGGTTCGTAAACCCTCTGTGTTTGAGTTGAATGGGTTGCACGCCCTGCTACAGTTCTACGATCCTCCATTGAGATGCTTTACTTTCCAGGAATTTATTCTCGCACCCACACTAGAGGAGTATGGTGATTTGTTAGGTGTGCCTATCAAGAGGCAGATGCCTTTTGTTCATATGGATGCTGAGCCTAATCTGGCTAGTCTAGCTCCTTCACTTCACCTAGATGCCTCCGAGTTGGTCCTATCTAGTTGGAACAGGGTTCCCGGGTTCTCCTTGCAGTTCTTAGTGGGAAAGGCTCAGCAGTGCGCCAAAGACGGATGTTGGGTCGTGTTCAACGCCATTCTTGCTCTGTGCATATATCGCATCATTCTGTTCCCCAATATGCCTGACTTTGTAGACTTCGACGCCTTCCACATCTTTGCATCAGGGAATCCAGTCCCTACCTTGATAGGAGATGTCTACCACTCCTTCCAATACAAAAACGAGAACAGAAGGGGAAAGAATGTCTCTTGCTGTGTGCCCCTGCTCTATAGATAGCTTGATAGCCACCTACCCAAGAAAGGTCCCTTTGCTTCGTCTGCAGCCACAGCTGAGTGGTCTGAGCGTTTGATGAGTCTGTCAGCAGAGGATATTGCCTGGTTTGATAGAGATAGGTTGGGTACCGAGATCATCTTCAGCTGCAGTGGGTTTCCGAATGTGCGTTTGATAGGCAGAAAGGGCTGTATAAACTATAATCCATCTCTGCTGGTCCGACAGTTTGCTTATGCTTTGAAAGCTCCGCCGAAGGATGAAGAGGTGCAGGAATCTATGTACCTCACTGGTCTTCTAGAGGGGGATATGTTATCTAAGCTTCATCACGCTTGGAATGGTATCGGTAAGCGGGGAAAGCCGTTGCTGGGAAAAGGTAATAGTCAAGCCTACGCTCCATATGTGACCTGGATCAGAGCCAGAGCAGATATTATAAGGATGCCGTTTCCTCCTGCCAAGTCAGAAAGCCCTCCAGTGATTGAAGAGCCTACCACCGTGCCTATTCAGCAGTACAATCAAGTGAGCTGAAGAAGGCAAATGAAGAACTGGAGAAAGAATTGGCTCAACTCAGAAGCAAGAGAGGCGAAGCCGTCCATTCCTTCAAGAGGCAGACAGAGCTGGTGAACCAGCTAGAGACAGATTTGACTAAGCAGATAGCTGAGCGTGAGCGCTTGGGTCGAGACTTCAAAGCTGTCAATGATGTACTGGCCACTAAGAAGCAGCACTTGGATGAAGCGTACCGGAGGATATCCAAGTTTAATCAGCATTGGAAGGCCACCCTAGCCAACGGCAATGAACGGGAGGATAAGCTGAAGCAACAGATCTCCAAGCTGAAAGCCCGGGTGAAAGCTAGTGAGAAGAGGTTTGATGAAGAAACCGCTCGCAGATATGCCGCTGAAGGCCTGCTGAACAAGGCTCTTGCTAACCTGAAGGAGCGCAAACTGACGTTTGAATTCAAGAAGCGGAAGCTAGAAGATTGTTTCGGCGAAGGAGCATGGGAAGACTCAGTTGAAGGCCTTCAATACACTATTGGGCAGAGGGAGTTACTCGTCGAAGGGTTGCTCACTCGGCCTGATCATCCAGAAACGAGGGGCCTGTTAGAAGAGTTCCGCGCCCGTGGTCGTGCTTGACTATATTTGTAATCCTTCTGTTGTGATCATTGTTGTATGCTGACCATCACCAGGCTTGTTGGTCGAGGTCATGCTATTGATTCTGCTTGTACTCAGTGACGTTGTGTACCGCCTTGATGGGCTTTCTTTATATATATGATATGTTATTTCCATGACTGGATCCAGACTTCTTATTATCAGCACTGGCACTCAGGCACTAGGATCAGGGGGGGGGAAATCTCCCTAACGCACAGACACACGTTTGCATTTGCATGAAGCATCTGCACAATGAGCACTTTGTCGTTTTTCTAACCCTTTGTATATGTAGGTTGTTCCAGGATTGATCAAAGACCAATCCACCGCTATCCAACCAGAGCAAATCAAGCTAGAGCTATGGAGCAAGTGCAGACTGACGTTCAAGAACTCCGAGAAAGGATGGACCGCTTCATGGAGCTCATGCAAGTGGTTGCCAACGGCCAGGACCAGCTCAGAACTTTGGTCCAGCCTCTGATTTCAAGGGTTGACAGCAATGGTGTACTCCATGGTGGGACTGTTCCAACCCCTCCACCTGTTGAAACTCCTCAGAATGGCGTCCCCGTGACTGGGGGGAACGGTAGTGCCAACGACAATGTGATCGCTAACATGGGGCTCAATGGTAATACGACTGACGTCGGTAATGGGAATTTCGAAGCTAATGTCAATGTTGGGCTGGGCAACGGCAACACAGGTGTTGGGAATCTGTATGGGCCTCAGCCATGGTTAGAAGACCGTCAAGACGATGTGTTCTCACAGAAAGGTGTTGAAGGAGAGCTGACTACTGAAGCACGTCTGAGGTTTAAGGCACTCGAGGACAAGATGAGGAATTTCGAGAACTTGAACACCATGGGTGTTGACATGTCCAAGTTGGGACTGATTGCTGATTTCAAGGTGCCTCCCAAGTTCAAGGTACCCGACTTTGAGAAGTACAAGGGCACCACTTGCCCTCGCGTCCATCTGAGATCGTACTACCGGAAAATGTCTGCTCACTCTGAAGACGAGAAGTTGTTGATGCACTTCTTTCAGGATAGCTTGTCCGGGCCCTCCCTGGAGTGGTACATGAGTCTGGAACCTACCAGTGTGCGCACGTGGAAGGAACTTGCTGAAGCATTCGTGCACCATTACCAATATAACAGTGACTTGGCGCCGAACCGGGTCCAACTGCAGAATTTGTCGCGGAGGAACAACGAAGGGTTCAAGGAATACGCCCAGAGGTGGCGTGAGTTAGCAGCTAGGGTTCAGCCGCCGATGGTTGAACGGGAGCTTGTTGAAATGTTCGTAGCCACCCTCCCAGGGGTTTATTACGAGAAATTGGTCAGCAGTATGTCTGGAAGCTTGTCAGATCTCATTATCACGGGTGAGCACGTTGAAAATGGGATCAAACTGGGGAAAATTCAAGGTGATCTATCCTCAGCTGGAGGAGGAAAAAAACCATATGGTGGCAAAAGGCGGGAAGGGGAGACGAGCGCCGTGTCCAATGCTCGAAGGAAAGGCAAGGGCCAGCACCAGCAGGTGGCTAGCATAACCATCCCCGCGGTCCAACAGCCACAGCCGCAGCAGTAGCAGTAGCAGCCGAATCAACAAGGGTACAGGAAGTATCAGAACAGGGCACCTCTGTCAAGTCGTCACCTTGAGACTCCGCCCATGTCTTATGCTCAGTTGTTATAGACTTTGCTTCAGTTACAGCTGATCCAGAAGAGAACCCTGGCTCCCTTGACAGGGGCACCTCCGCCCGGTTATGATGCGAATGCAACTTGTGAGTTTCACTCAGGGGCACCAGGCCACACGATAGAAAACTGCAAAGCCTTCAAGCACAAGGTGCAGGATATGGTGGACGCTAAGATCATCAATTTCTTAGATAATGTGCCAAATGTCACGAAGAACCCTATGCCGAATCATAGGAGAGGTGGGGTGAATGCCATTATTGAAGATGAGAGCTTAGATTTGTTGACTAATGTCAGAGATTTGAAGACACCGCTTAGCTTCGTCAAAGCCAAGCTGATGAAGAGAGGTTTCTTTCCAGGATGTGGGGAACTGTGTATGGGCTGTGCGACTCGTCCTGATGGATGCGAGCAGTTGATAGAGGGGATTCAGAGTCTGATGACCGAAGGAATCTTGCATTTTAGCCGAAGGGCCGAATATGGATCTGGAGAGGTAATGCTGAAGAAAAATGATGAGGTTTCCACCATCACCATCCCTCGCCGGACGATCACTATTTCTGCACCTAGGCCGCCCACAATCACCATCACCAAGGCCGGGCCGATACCTTTTGAAAGCACCAATGCTGTCCCGTGGCATTATGGGGCAGACGTCTACTGCAACGGACAGAAGTTGGAGCTAGAACCATCTGGGCGGTCCGTGGATGACCTAGTGGGCTTTGGCGGAATCACTCGCAGCGGAAGAGTATTTGCTCCACCTGAGATTGTGGCGGACAAAGCGGACAAAGCGGACAAAGCTGATGTAACCGATAAGGGAAAGAGTAAAGTCGTTGAAGAAACCCCTCACGGGGTAGAAAAGGACTTACTTGTTAAGGACGCTGAAGAGTTTATGAGGTTGATTAAGAAGAGTGACTACAAGATCGTGGATCACCTCCATCAAACACCCTCGAAAATTTCCATCCTGAATTTGTTGCTGTGTTCTGAGGCACACCGCAACGCGCTGCTGAAGGTCTTGAATGCCACGTATGTACCGCAGGAAATATCGGTCAACCAGTTGGAAGGGGTCGTAGCCCACGTGAATGCTGGAAACGGATTAGGGTTCACTGACCTGGAGCTGACGCCGAAGAGAAGAAACCACAACAGCGCCTTGCACATCTCGATAGAGTGTAAGGAAACGATTATGTCTCATGTGTTGGTGGACACAGGGTCATCGCTCAATGTTCTTCCGAAGAAAGCATTGATGAAGTTGGATACTCGAGGACTGATTTGCACACCCAGTGATCTGGTGGTGAAAGCGTTCGATGGAACCAAACAACATGTTTTCGGGGAGGTGACGTTGCCAATCCAAGTTGGGCCGGAAACATTCGACGCAATCTTCTACATTATGGACATCATGCCCGCCTACAGCGGTCTCTTGGGCCGGCCATGGATCCATTCTGCGGGTGCCGTGACCTTCACGTTGCACCAGAAGCTCAAGTATGCTATTGAAGGCAGCATCGTAACTGTTTGTGGCGAGGAAGACATAATGGTGAGCCATTTGTCATCCTTCAAGTATGTTGAGATGGATGGGGAAATCCACGAAACCCTATGTCAGGCGTTCGAAGCCGTTAAGGTCAAGAACGTGGCTCCTGTAATCACTGAGAAACCGGAGATGACTCTCTCTTCCTTCAAGGAAGCCCGGGCCGTTGTTCAAGCCGGATCTACCCCAGGGTGGGGACGAATTCTAGAGATACCTAACAACCAAGACAAGTTTGGGTTAGGGAACTCTCCTGCGGCTGAAGCCTCTTCTTCTCACAGTGCGTCGCGAGGTAAAGGGCCGATCCAGTTTACAAGCGGCGGAGTAATATTTGAAAGTGTAAACACAGTGTCTGAAGACGGCGAAGAAAGTGATTGCGACCTAGACTTTTGGATCCAGCCAAGCAAACCAGGCGAGAGCCTCAACAACTGGTCTATCAGGGATACCATCCAAGTGACAGGCAAAGAGTAATGATTTACTTTCTCCAATTGTTGTACAACCCTATGTCCTACCCGGGGCATAGCGGTTTTATTGTCAGGGCCTTGTTTAATTATGTACATGCATTTTACCAATAAATCAAAAGGCGTTTTTCTTCGTATTCAAATATTGTGATCTTTGTTATTCCTGTTTTATATTTGTTTTGAAAAACAACAAAATGGCAATAGGGTTTGTGCTAACCTGCATATCCTTGTCTTAAGCTTAACCCTTGTTATTGCAGGATCCACATAGCAGATGACATCGACTCTGGACCTTCTACGACTCACTTCGACTTCGATTGCCCGATCTATCAAGCCGAAGAAGAGATTGATGAAGACCAAGACCTTCCTGAAGAGTTGGCCCGCTTGTTGAAACAAGAAGAGAAAGTTATTCTGCCTCACGAAGAAGAGATTGAGATTGTGAATCTGGGTTCTGAAGAACTGGTCAGGAATGTCAGGATAGGGGCTGCATTGCAGAATGATGTCAAGCAGAGTTTGATCGAGATGCTGAGAGAGTATAGTGACGTCTTTGCTTGGTCATACGAAGATATGCCCGGACTCGACACGGACATCGTGGTCCATCACTTGCCGCTGCGAGAAGATTGTCCCCCCGTTAAGCAGAAGCTTAGGAGGACACGGCCAGATATGGCCGTTAAGATCAAAGAAGAAGTGCAAAAGCAGCTTGATGTTGGCTTCTTAGCGGTCACTACTTACCCTCCGTGGGTCGCTAACATAGTGCCTGTACCGAAGAAGGACGGTAAGGTGCTAATGTGCGTCGATTACCGAGATTTGAGTAGGGCGAGCCCTAAAGATGATTTCCCGCTCCCTCATATCGATGTGTTGGTCGACAATACAGCTCAGTTCTCCGTATTTTCGTTCATGGATGGCTTCTCCGGTTACAATCAGATCAAGATGGCACCAGAAGACATGGAGAAAACCACGTTTATTACACCTTGGGGAACATTTTGCTACAAGGTAATGCCTTTCGGCCTGAAGAACGCAGGGGCCACTTACCAACGAGCAATGGTCACTTTGTTTCATGATATGATTCATCATGAGATTGAAGTCTATGTTGATGACATGATTGCGAAGTCCCAAACGGAGGAGGTACATCTGGTCAATTTGCTGAAGCTTTTTGAGAGGCTTAGGAAGTTCAGGTTGAGGCTGAATCCTAACAAGTGTACTTTCGGAGTACGGTCTGGAAAACTACTGGGGTTTATCGTGAGTGAAAGAGGCATTGAGGTTGATCCTGCGAAGATAAAAGCGATACAAGAAATGCCAGTGCCAAAAACCGAAAAAGAAGTTCGTGGGTTCCTGGGCAGGATAAACTACATTGCAAGGTTTATTTCTCAGCTCACGGCCACGTGTGAACCGATGTTCAAACTACTAAATAAAGATCAGACGATTGGCTGGAACGAGGATTGCCAGAAGGCATTTGATAAGATAAAACAGTATCTACAGGAACCTCCAATTTTGATACCCCTAGTGGCTGGACGACCCTTAATCATGTACTTGACAGTTCTTGAGAATAGTATGGGGTGTGTTCTTGGTCAACACGACGAGACGGGCAGAAAGGAGCATGCCATTTATTACTTGAGTAAAAAGTTCACAGAATGTGAATCTCGTTACTCGATGCTGGAGAAGACGTGTTGTACACTAGCCTGGGCTGCCAAACGTTTACGACAGTACATGCTCAACCACACCACCATGCTAATTTCGAAGATGGATCCGATCAAGTACATCTTCGAGAAGCAAGCGCTTTCGGGCAGGATTGCCAGATGGCAAATGGTGTTGACGGAATATGACATTCAGTACGTTTCCCATAAGGCCATCAAGGGAAGCGTATTGTCTGAATACCTTGCCGAACAGCTGATCGAGGATTACCAGCCGATGAAATTTGAATTCCCTGATGAGGATATCATGTTTCTTAAAGCGAAAGATTGCGATGAACCGTTGCCCGATGAGGGGCCAGGTAGGAAATCCCAATGGAAATTGATATTTGATGGGGCGGTTAATTCTTACGGAAGTGGCATTGGGGCGATCATCACAACTCCCCACGGATCCCACATCCCGTTTACCGCGAGACTGGCGTTTCCGGTCACCAATAACGAAGCGGAGTACGAAGCATGCATCATGGGTCTAGAAGAAGCAATTGATTTGAGAATCAAGAACCTAGATGTATATGGTGACTCGGCGCTTGTGATTAACCAGATTAAAGGGGAGTGGGAGACTCGTCAATCGAATTTGGTGCCGTACATGAACTATGCCAGAAGGCTGCTTCCGTTCTTTGATCGAGTGGAACTCCATCATGTGCCCCGGGCTGAAAACCAGATGGCTGATGCCTTAGCCACGTTGGCTTCAATGTATAAAGTCAATTTTTGGAATGAAGCTCCAAGAATTGTCCTTTCTCGTCTTGATAGACCTGCATTCGTCTTTGCGATCGAGGAAGCCTCTGATGGCAAGCCATGGTTCCATGATATCTAGACCTTCCTTATGACTAAGGAGTATCCCGCGGGAGCGTCAACCCAGGATAAGAAGACTTTGAGGAGGCTGTCTGGAAACTTTTATCTCAATCTTGATGGAGTTTTGTATAAAAGAAACCACGATCTCGTGCTACTCAGATGTGTAGATGAGAAAGAAGCGAGTATGCTCATGGAAGAAGTCCATGAAGGCACATTCGGTACGCACGCCGCCGGGCATTCTATGACAAGAAAGATCCTGAGAGCAGGATACTACTGGCTGACGATGGAGTCGGATTGCTTTAAATTCGTGAAGAGATGCCATAAATGCCAGATTTATGCTGATAAGATTCATGTGCCGCCATGCCCGTTAAATGTCATGTCCTCCCCGTGGCCGTTCTCCATGTGGGGCATCGACATGATATGCAAGATCGAACCCACTGCATCTAACGGTCATCGCTTCATTCTAGTAGCTATCGACTACTTCACCAAGTGGGTGGAGGCAGCCTCATACACTAATGTGACCAAGCAGGTGGTGGCTAAATTCATAAAGAGGGACATCATCTGTCGTTACGGAATTCCCGAGCGGATCATTATTGATAATGGTTCGAATCTGAATAACAAGATGATGAAGGAGCTGTGCCAGAGTTTCAAGATTGAACACCACAACTCATCTTCTTACCGGCCGAAGATGAATGGCGCCGTTGAAGCGTCCAATAAGAACATTAAGAAGATTGTACAGAAGATGGTTGTGACCTACAAGGATTGGCACGAGATGTTGCCATTTGCATTGCACGGTTATCGTACAACAGTACGTACGTCAACCGGGGCAACTCCTTTCTCACTGGTGTACGGTATGGAAGTTGTCCTACCGTTAGAAGTTGAGATTCCTTCTTTGCGAGTTTTGGTTGACGTGAAACTCGATGAGGCAGAATGGGTTAAGAACCGACTAAACCAACTCAGCCTGATGGACGAGAAGAGATTAGCATCGATTGCGTATGGTCGTCTGTACCAAAGCCGAATGAAGAAAGCTTATGATAAGAAGGTGCGTCCCAGAAGCTTTCAGACTGGTGATCTCGTCTTGAAGAAGATTCTTCCTCCACACTCCGATCACCGGGGCAAGTAGACTCCTAATTACGAAGGTCCGTACGTCGTCAGCAAGGTCTTCTCGGGAGGAGCCTTGTTGTTATCCACGATGGATGGCGAAGATTTTGCATCCCCGGTGAACGCGGACGCGGTTAAAAAATACTTTGCTTAAAAAATGACCCGCTGGAAAGAAAAAGAATATCCAGGCAAAAATGGGGCATCCCGGCGAACCATAAAAAAGGAAAAAGGTTCGGACAAAAATTAGGGATATAAAAGAAAAAATGTACACCCGCAAAGTCGAAAACCCGGATGGACGGCTTTGGCAAAAAAGGGTATCCCGGTGAATCGAAAACCCGAAAGGGCGATTCAGGCAAAAGTTAGGGATTCAAAAAAGCAAATGACTGCGTTCAGCGTATGGACTCTCATTGTTTAGTGGTTTGGAAGACCTGAGGGCCGTTTATCTGAATCAATCTCTTCTGAAGCTGAAGTGTCAGAGAAGTATCAAAGTCGAGTGGGTCATAGAGGGATCAAATCATGGTGTTCGTCTACGCCGCATTGCCGACATTTGTGTATATACTGATGTATATTTATGTTTTTATTTTTGCTCAGCTTCCTCATTCCAGGAGCTTGCATCTGTTGTAAAACATTTTTACCCATTCAGGGGTTCGTTATCAATAAAATGTATACTATTCAGCAATTCTGTTTGCCTGTTTAGCATTTATCTGTTTTGTTTGCGAAAAAGAACGTCGATGTTTTTGATAAAATGCGCATACATAAACTTACTGGCCTAGGCCACTCATTGTTGAAACAATGAATTACTTAAGTATTGTCACAAGATGATAACTTTGATAGGTCCCTTTGAGAAGGGTATCTTGTCTGTTTGTTTGTGTTGTTGCAGGTGTAACATATACCAGGCAGTACGCCGTATGCATCCTCAAGCAGGATGATTCTTTCTTTTCCAGCAAGTTCAACAGCATCTCCCCGCGGAGTCTGAACATGAGATCGAAAGCATTGATATGTTTCCCCAAGCAGAGAAGATTCTCTCCCCAGTCAGATGCATCCTGAAGGATCGTCGTCTCCCCAGCTGAGTCGTACACTGAAGTGTGCAGCACTCGATAGGGCAGACTGAAGTCTTCAGCAAAATTGAAATTCCCCGCAGAGTCGTACTCTCCCCAATAAGCAGGATGATTCCTTCTTCCCCAGCCGAGTTTGCAGTTCCCCAAGAGATTCGAGTCCTTGGAAGCCGTGGGGGCCATGATTGGTTTTCCCCAGTAGAATGTTTAGTAGCTGATGTTGTATTGCCCCACCGGAGTCGTTATCTCCAGGAAAGTTTTTAGTCGCGAAGGCTGGGCAGTTTACTTCTGTGATTGACATCGTTTTCCTCGATAGTTTGTGGGTCGTATACCTAGATGAGCAGGTTCAAGTTCTCGGAGAGCTTTATTCCCCTGCAGCAGTCGATCGAAGCTCATTTTCCCAGGCAGAGTCCAATTGAGATTGGCGTGACTTCTTCTCCTTGGCAGGATGATTCCTTCCTCCTCTCCACCAGAGTGGTTCTTTCTCCTTGACAGGAGGATTTTTCCCTTCAGCATTTATTTTGCTGATGGGGTCATAGCATTTTGCATGATTGCATGGCATTTACGCTAAATGCGTAGCATTTCCACCGTGTGGAGCATTGCGGCATAGTCAAACATATGCATATGAATCATGAGCTAGGTCGTTACCGTTCTTGTTTTGCAGATGTTCCCCGACAGGGTGTCATCCCAGGATGATTCTTGAAATCTCAGAAGAGTTGTGTGGCTCAGGATGATTCTTGATTTCCCCAGCAAGGTCGCTCGCCCGAGATGATTCTTGAACTCCTCAGCGAAGTTGATTGCTTGAGATGATTCTTAAAATCCCCGGTGAAGTCGCCAGAGTTGGTTGCTCAAGTTGATGCTTAGAGTCCCCGGCAGAGTATTTGCACATGATGATTCCTGAAATCTCCAGCAGAGTTATTGGTTCAGGATGATTCTTGAAGTCCCCGACGGAGTTATTTGTCCAAGATGATTCTTGATTTCCTCAGCTGAGTTTATTTGCCCAGAATGATTTCTGGATCTCCGGAGCAGAGTTACTTGATAGTTCTCCAGAATCCCCAGCGGAGATGTGTCATCCCCAGTAGGTTTTAAACAGAAAAGTTGAAACTTCCCTTATTGACTTACTGATGAAGTCCAACTGTGATGTCGACGCAGTTCTCTCAGCTGATGCGGAGTGCCTGATGGCAGAAGATTGAATACCCCAGTTTGGTTCATGGTTGACCGAGGATTCTATTCCAGACTTACTGATGAAGTCCGAATGACGCCCGAAAGTTTCTTTAAATGCCCGACAACATGATTAACTTGATTGTTAAAAAGTTCCCAATGACCTGATGAGTCCCGAGGAATTCTGCTGCCTGACGGCATGATCAACCATCCATTACCAGTTACCACGTAACCGGTGACCCCTTGATGACTTGAGAATGAAGATCTATAGCAAAATCAGATGATCATCCTGACGGAGATTTGAGCTTAGACCCTTCACCAATTACCGTGTGACCAATTCCCCAATAGAGTTGTCGTGCAATTGTCATGCTCAGTTTTGAAGATGTTCCTACCAATCCAAGTATTGTTTACCTGTGCGGTTGGCAAATCACCTGTTACCATGTTACCAGTGATCCCTCGATGATTTGAGGATGCAATGATATCAGATAAATCAGAGAATCATCTTGATGGAGGTTCAGATCAGTATTTCTCCAGCTAGTTGTCGTGCAACTATTATTTCAGTTTCTGAAGATTTGTTCCCATCAGAGTACCGTGGACTTGTGCAGTTGGCAAATTTTCGGGTTTGTTGGTATTCAACCGTATTTTACCTTGATTGTTTGAGAGCCGTTCACTTCTCACCCAGTCAGGTCCAAGCCGTTTGTATAGGGGCAGCTGTTGCACCCCAAAATTTGACCAACTTTTCTTTACCTAGCTTGTGTTTCATTTCATTCACATTAGCATTATCATTTGCATTTCATTGACATGTATGCAGGAGATCCAGAGGTATGATTACTAATCAAGAGCTATACAAGACTATGAAGCTAGCTAAGAAGGTTATTCAGATGTTCAAGGGTCGATATCCTTGTCAGAGAAGTTAAAAGATCCTCAGAGAGAGTGACTGAAGCTAAGTGTGTAGGTCTCCTAACTTGAAAGTTGTGGAGAGCCATCAGATGATTCTGAAGCCATGAAGTTGGACTTAAGGTCTTGAGAGGGCTCATGAGAAGTGTTGAAGATCACTTTGAGGCCTAGACAGGTCATTGTGCAAGTTTAAGAAGACTCAACCATGAGTGGTGCAATTAGGGTTTGACTAGGTCAACCCTGAGTCAACTAAGGATTTGAAGGAGGTTGAGACCTAATTCAAGAGCCATGTGATCATGGATTGATACATTGAGATGTTGTAAGGATGATTCTAAGGTCAACTCGTCATGATTGAAGAGTTTGAGAAGTTTCAAGCTAGGGTTTCTAAGGCTTGACAGTGTAAAATCCCCTAGTTTAACCCCCATCTTCAAGGCAATGTAGCTCAAGATGTGATTGTCATCTCATCTTGACCCTAACATGATTGTTTTAGGGCATGATCTTAGCTTTAATTTGAGTACTAGAAGTCCTTGATAGGGTTTATAGAACTCAAGTTATGAGCCAGACAAGTTACAAGTCATTTGAGGCATGTGAATTTGGAGCTTGAAAGTTACCCATCTTGCATGAAACGTTTGCCCTAGAAGGATGATTCCTATGAACTTTTGTTCAACATGAATGTTGTTCCTTATCCTCTTATCTTTCTAGAAAGTACTAGAAGTCCTTGATAGGATTTGTAGAACTCAAGTTATGGCTTTGACAAGTCAAGGGTATTTTGGTCATTTGGAGATTACAGGTCATTTCAATCATAAGGCCATAACTCCTATTTGTAAGCTTCAAATGGGAAAATGTCCAACATCAAACTTGTTCAAAATGATGTTTTAAGGCTAGCCAAGTGGTCATGAGAGGTTGGAATTGCTTGTAAATCAAAATTGCAAAATTGACTTAAAAAGGAAGAATTAAAGTTCATTAAAAGGACTAAATTTGTGATTTTTCATTCCAAAGCCAAGATAAGGCATGTAATATGTCATTTTGATTGTAAAATGCATTTTAAAGACATTGGCAATATTTCTTTTCTCATTTGAGGTCAAAATCATGGAGTTGTATTTTGTTACTTAAAGCTTAAGGTACATATGCCAAACTTCTCATAAGATCAAACCAAGGTGCAAATACATTCCAAACACACTCAAAATCTCATGTGGAGAGAATTTGGATGAGAATGAGGGCAAATGCAAGCTGCTGCAAGAGCTGTTATGACAATGGCATGAGATTGAATTTCAAGTGAGATGAGATATTGAACTTCTCATTAGAGTGATCCAGAACTTTCTAGATCATTCATTCATGTCCTATCTATGATCATAAAGTGATCCAAGGCCAAGGTTGGTGAGAATTGAGAGAGGAGAGTGAGATTGCATTTTGAATTTGCACATTGCAAATCAAAATCTGTTACAGCCATTGAAGCCATTTCAATCCAAGATATTGATCTCAATAGCTTGCTCTAGGGTTAGAGAGTGATTTCAGATCAAATTCAAGGCAAGATCGTGGGAGAATTGGGAGTTGGCACTTGGATTTCTTCATCTGCAACTCATAGTCGGGTTCAAAGATTCAGAGTATTTTAATCCATTTGGTTGCATTCAGAACCTTCCTTGGATGCTAGTGAAGGAGTCTGGAAGTTCTTGAGGGGTAATTTGAAGATTTAACCACTCTGTGCGCACGATTTTACCAGGTATACAATTCTCATTCCATGGCTTAATTAGAGTAGAATCAAGAGGATTTGTTAGGTTAAATGCATTGTAGATTGATGTAGGTGTAGCGGTAAAAATTGTGAGTGTAAGTTATTGACTAACTTAACTCAAAGAAAACAAGAGTCGCCACCGCACTTTTATTTTATCCAAATAAAGGAAAGGAAAAAGAGCGAACAAAACCAAAGAGTTCTAAAATAAGAACACGAGACAGAGATCGGGGTAAGGGGGTTGGTTACGCAATGGGAAGGTGTTAGCACCCAAAACGTCTATAGTACTCTATAGGAGCCCTTTGAAATATTTACGCTTTTTGGTTTGAAAGTGGTTTGTTTGAAAAGAGATTGGGGAGATGAGAAGAGAATATTTTTTTAGATTTTTTGTGTTTGGAGAGACTTATCGTCTCATGCCTACGTACCCATAAAGTGCAATATGGAATCAAAACCCCGTAGTTCGTGGTACAAATGACAAAAATTTGTTGGTTTTGATGGATTTTAGATGTAAAGACAAGTCGTCATTTCAAGGAGAAAACTGCGACTATCCACCCACGAGTATTAAGACAACATTTGCGTCACATAAAGATGGAGGATTTGCTTGGATTATCAACAAGACTATCACTCAACATCAACGTGGAAAATGTCAAAGTCTTAATAATATGGGGAATAGGAGATTTACATCTCAACTATAGAAATGAATCATGTCTAAACTTTATGAAACAAGTTTTAAAGTGAAAAAGTGCATAAAGGCACAAAAAGAGTTTGTGAGTTTTTGTATTTTTTATGTCTTTTGAAATTGGTCAAAGCATGATTAACATTGATTTACTTTTATTAAAAAAAAACAAAGTTTAAAAATCACTTGACGAAAGTCAAGGTTTTATTGCGAAAGCGGTTTTGAAGTTTGAAACCAAGAAGGTTTTGAAAGAGGGAGAAAGTTTTGAAAATTTAAGAAGGGGAGGAGATGAAGTGACTATCCTAAAAACCAAAATAAAAGCTAGAGATAAGAAAGATCTAACCGACTTGTAGCACACTCCAAAGCAAGCAAAAAGAATTCCATCCGATTTAAAGCATAAGTCAATGATCGAGCCAAATAAAGGTTAAGATCCACGATACTCCAAGCATAGGGAAGAAAGTCCTAATCCTAAGTCCAGAATGTCCATGAAGTCCAAAGTCTAAGAATGGTCCAAGAGTATAACCACAAAGTTAATAGCACCAAATTTTTTTAGATGTTTTATCCTTTATTAGTGTTTTGAACAAAGTATGGTCCAAGTGGACAAAAGAGAAATGACATAAACATAAACAAAGATATGATGTGAAATGATAAAATGGAAGTATAAAAGTAAAAAATAAAGAGTAAGAAGAGAATATAAACAAAATTAAACAAGGATATTGTTAGTGAATTAGAGGTTAGTGGTTAGAACATATGATCAATGATGATTAATTCTTGCACTTAGACCAAGATTAATGAAAATTCATTAGAGGATTGATAGAATCAAAGCCTCCTAACAATGATTTTCATAGGTATTGGAGTTAAGACAAGCAACTAATCATACTTGGACTTTTAAACGTAAGTTTGAGCCACGAATGATCATTTTCCGATTAAGGGACACTTTAGCGCTATGTTAAGCAATCGTAATCGGGTTTATGTAGAAACCACGACTATCTGAGGCCGGTCAATAAAATGTTAGTGTTAATACATGTTAGAGAAGTGATATGTAAATCACTCTCCTAAAACATGCCACACAAAAAGAAAAGAGGTAGTGATCTCATCATAATCAAGATTTTTAATTAATTAATCAAAGGTAATCTATCACTATTCCAAAGTAAGGAGAATTATTTCAATGATTATTCGTCCATAGATTTGAAATAATGAAGATTAAACAACCTTGATAATCAATTATCTATGATCCATAGATTTCATCGATCAAAAATAAAAATAAAAAAAAAGAAGAAAGAAAATAAGAATGAAAAGAAATCACAATTTGAATCTTAAATCGATTAAATTATCATCAATATCAATCACCTCTCTTGGTGGATAAAAATCAACACCCAAACTCCATTGATATTGATGAAATCCTATCAAAATTCAAGATCCAAAACCACCAACAATTGATCAAAATGTTTTCAAATAATTTTTTAATGCTTTCTTTTTTTCAAGAATATTATTATTAGTTTATAAAAAATAAACTAACAACAATATAAAAAAAAGAAAAGATAAAAAAAAGAATAAATAAATGAAAAAACAATTTAAAAGGAGAAAGGGAACAGAAACTTCATCTTCTCCTTTCTTCTTCACGGTAACTTCTTCACACCATTTTTGCGAGCTCAAAGCTTGCTCAGATCAAAGCGACGGGATGCGAAAATCACACCGAACAGATCGAAATCAAAAATTCTTCACAACAGTACCAACAGTTTAAAGAATCATAACAAAAGGTAACAGATCGAAAATGACGGTGAAGCTCAATCTACCTTCAAACTCAGGTAAGAAATCAATCCAAACTTCTTCTTGCTTCTCCTCTTCTTCTGAACGAATTTCTGGTTGAATTGATCTGTGTTTAAGGTTGATTTGAAGTTAATTTGATGGAAGAAAGTATGAGAAGAGAATCTGAGCAAAAGGTTTTGTATTGAGGAATTGAGGAAGAAAATCAGCAGAGGTTTTTTGGCTTAAAAGCTTCAGAAAATGAGTGAGAGATGAATTGTATTTATAGATGAGAGTGAGTGAAAAATGATTTTCCGTTTGTGAGATTTTTTTCTGCGTTTTGGGATGCAAGTTATGTGTGACCTGTTGTGATATTTTTTCATGTCGTTTTTGCTTTCTCATTTTTAGCTCATCACGTGTTATTCTTTCTTTTCACTTTTTCAGCTCACTTGGGTGACGTGGATTATTTTTCAACTGGCTCATATGCTATTTATTTTTTGTTTCAGCTTGTGAATATGGCTTGGTTAATGGCTCATATTGATTTATGGCTGAAGTAGTCAAATAACAACCCTGGTTAATTTAATGAAATGGGTTCAAATGAGCTAGATGCATTTTGTAAATCTTTGCTGCCAGAAATACTAGAACCAAATGAATGATCAAACTGCTGGTTTCCACCGTAAGTTGCACTATTCCCACTTTCAGTAGCAGTGCCAGATTCAGCTAAACTTCCAGCAACAGGCTGAGCAGCTTGATGCATGTAAGAGACCTCTGCTTTAGTATCAGAAGCAGCATTGCTCGGATGAATCAAACTATGCATGCGCAAGTTTCTTCAGAAATTCAACAACTTCATCAGATGATGGAAGTGTAAAGCGAGCATTTGTTTGAGTTCTACCAACAGCGCATGAGAAGTAATTCTCTTTCTTGAGGTCAAGGACATTCCAAGTGATCTTTTCCGGAGCTGGCTTCCGCGCTGCTCGGCTGAAAAGATTACTTGTTTTCTTCGGTGAATTTGAGATAGGCCGTTGTCCCTTGTTTTGATTTGTTGACTTGAATCCATTTTTAACCGATGGGTTCTTCAAAGGCGATACCTTCTCATTAACAAACTTAGTTGCTTCTGTTAACTTGCTTCTTTGAAGACTCGCACCAAAACAGGAAGGCTCTGGCTCAAAAAAGTCGTATATATCCTCATCCTGCTTTGCCAGAAAATGTCCTATACACAGAACATAATCAATAGGTGTTGTCATGGATTTACAGTGAACTATCTCCCCCAGGATGCGGTCAATGGCTGCTCCCTTCGTAACACCAGCAGCTCGGACCTCAACTGATCGGCTCCCTTGAACAACTTCAACTGATGCATTTGAAATCGGACCTGTGCAAAGATGTTGTAGCATGTCCCTTGCTTGAAGTTTTCCAAACTCAACATCTGCATGTCTGTAGTTCCATACAAGTGAAGCTTCCCTTTCTTCAAAATGTGAGCGAGGTGTTCTCTCAGTAAAGTACTCAAAAATATGCTTCACGCTGTCAACCCATTCCATATTCAGTTGTTCTGGCATTGTGGGGACGGTAATCCTAGTTATGCTGTAGATTCTGACTCTCTTGATGATTTTGGAGGAGATCCGGACCAGGGGAATGAGGATTCATTTGTTGGGAATTCTGGTTATGGAACATTGGCGTCTGCGAATGCTGGAGGATCACATTCATATTATTCCAACACGAAGGTGAATTGTGATGACGACGATTGGGTTTACTATAGCTACCGCATGCCTGATGCTGGGCCTTCAGAGATGGAGGATTCAACCGTGTCTTCTTCCGAGTTTTATTTATCACAAAGTATAAAACGTAGCATACTTCCATGGCAGAAGAGGAAGTTAAGTTTCAGATCTTCTAAGGGTGTTAAGGGAGAGCCACTGATAAAAAAAAATTATGCCGAAGATGGCGGAGACGACATAGATTTTGATCGCCGACAGCTTAGCTCTGATGAATCATTCTCTTTGAAGTTTCTCAAGACTGAGGATAATTGGTGCTCTGAATTTGGAGATGATATGTTTGTTGTTGGAAAATGGGAGCAGAAAGAGATCACAAGTCGTGATGGTCACATGAAGCTTGAGACACAAGTCTTCTTTGCCTCAATCGACCAACGCAATGAACGTGCGGCAGGCGAGGGTGCATGCACGGTTCTTGTTGCAGTAATTGCTGATTGGTTCCAGAACTGTCACGATCACATGCCCCTAAAGTCCCATTCCGACACTCTAATTCGAGATGGCTCCTTAGAATGGAGGAACCTATGCGAAAATGAAACGTATAGAAACAGGTTCCCTGACGGGCATTTCGATCTTGAAACAGTCGTTGAAGCAAAAATACGCCCGCTTTCTGTTGTTCCTGGCAAGTCCTTCATTGGTTTCTTCCATCCAGAAGGAATGGACGAGGAGAGATTCGAGTTTCTTCACGGCTCAATGTCTTTCGACAACATTTGGGACGAGATCAGCGGTTCAGAACACGAGTGGCTTAGCAATGGCGAACCTCACCTCTTTATTGTGAGTTGGAATGACCATTTTTTATCCTCAAAGTCGAATCCGACTGTTACTTCATCATCGACACATTGGGAGAGAGGCTTTACGAAGGATGCAATCAAGCATATATCCTTAAATTCGACAGCAACACAGTAATACACAAGACACAAAATGTTGCTCAATCATCATCAGACAATAAAACCACCGGTGGTGATCGGCAAACTGTTGCGCAAGTATTTGAGCGCAATAACAAGTCAGAACAACAAGTTAACAACGGTAACGAGGTTGATTCTATTGCAGAGCAAGAAGACAACGAGGTTGTGTGCCGAGGCAAGGAAGCATGCAAAGAGTACATCAAGAGCTTCCTGGCTGCAATTCCTATCAGAGAATTGCAAGCTGATATAACAAAAAACAACATCACAATTTCGCCTCATCAGAGACTACAAATCGAGTTTCACTACACTCAATTGTTACAGTCTTGTTTATCAGCCACGGTTGCTTCCGCCACAGGTGTTTCTGCTGCAGCCACGGTTGCTTCCGCCACAGGGATTGAGTCTGACGTTGAGCTGTTTTCTAAATTCCCTTGAGCTTTCTTCATTCCACTCCTCTTAAGCGCCCTCTCAAAGAATGTAACTGTGTGAAAAATTGACCACATTACTGGTGCTTCTGAGCACAACTGAACCAAACCATGTGGACTAGATAAATATCTATCCTGCCACTCCAGTTGTGTCCACTTCTGGCTCAAAGGTTCTAGTAGCCACTTTAAAACTTCTTGCTGCTATTGAATCCCAGCAGAAGAAGCCATAACAAGAAAAGCTTCGCCTATAAGATTGTACTCTCCTTGAAGCAACCGACCTTCCCTTTGCAAACAAGCAAT
The DNA here is from genome assembly GCA_963859935.3 of Lathyrus sativus. Classification (NCBI taxonomy): domain Eukaryota; kingdom Viridiplantae; phylum Streptophyta; class Magnoliopsida; order Fabales; family Fabaceae; genus Lathyrus; species Lathyrus sativus. The sequence continues at coordinate 321,911,594 of OZ012737.1, read as the reverse complement.
GGTATCAGCAATGCCCTTCATATGAGGCAAGATGCTTTTGTCAGCAGCTTTTGCTATCCGAATAAATGATGTACAGATCTGCAACCTTGCATGCCGAGCACTTGATGTTGACGTATCCTTAATTTCAAAAGGAAGGGATGTTAGAAGTTCAAATAGTTTATTGATAACACTGCCAGCTGCATCTGGGAAATACTTCAAAAAGAGGCCCATAGCATCCAAATAGTGAACGAGTACTTCCACAAGTGCGGGCTCCGTCCATTTCAAGGAAATAAATTGTTGGTTTCCACTTGTGAGTTGCTGAAGTATACAGGTTTTTTATAAAAAAAATAGGAGCAGGCTTCTGTTACTGCATCGCGGCGTTTAGCTGGATAACTAGCATCGATCGGGATTTCCAATACAGAGTTACTACTCGATGTTTGTCTTAAAATACCAGGAAAATTAGCATGCTATCTTCTTTGTATTTATCTGAGAATATTGTAAGCAACAATTCGAGATCCTGTCGGTGAGAACATAAATTGCTCCAGACTTCATTATAGCAGCTTTATTTCTTTCATCATGATAAGCAACACCATATGCAGTGGAAGTTCTAGTGTTGGATTCACGGCCGTTGGCCTCTTTTGTGTAGACTCTAAAGAAATGGATGCTGGTTCCAGTGTCCTTAGTGAGTCTGTCAACAACTGTGAATTTCTCTGAATCATCAAAAAGTCTAACATTATATGTACCAGCACAACATCAGTTTTGATTGACATTTGAAAATTGGATTTTGAATTGTGGCAATCATCTTGTCTTGTTAAACTCTTGACAACCTTCAATCATCCTTTAAAATCACTTGGAAATGGCACACTTGAATGAGCACTTTGGACTTGTATCCTAAAACAAACATCTTGTTTGAACATCCACCAAACCTGACTTGTACAGACAAAATTCTGAATCTTTGATTAAAACTGGGCCAAACTTCTCATAGAACACTGCTTGAAAGCTTGATGAATTGTGATACAGGACAACTTGACCTTGAACAAACACATTGCCTGAGAAAATAGCCCACTGCCACAACCAATTTACACTGAAAGAAATCTCTTGATAGTTTGACCAAGATGAGGTCAAACGTCCATCTGATTTAAACTTGAATGAATGTCTTTGCCATCAATCTCCCTGCAAAACCCTAAACATACAGAGAAGAAGAAACAAAAAATATTTTTGGTATTTTGATTAAATGTTAGTAAACAGAAACAAACATAAAGTAAATAAGAAACACAAAGTAAGATCTTGTTTGTGGAATGATATGCCAATGAAATGTGGGATCTTAGGGGTAAAAATTTGGGTATTACAGTAGGAAGGTTTCTGGATCATTAATTTGGAGATTAGTGACCAATTAGGGTTTATGCAATTTTCGGTTGAGATCGTGTTTTTGCAAACTCTGAGTTTTTAGCATGAATTAGTGGCATGAATGAATTCCTAAGGGAATTTGGGACAAGATTCATCAAGAAATCGTGGCCAATGGTGGATTCTAGAGAGAGTTAGAGTTGGGAGTGGCTGATCGGAGAAGTCACCGGCGGTGGCTCTAGCGCGCGCAGGTGGAGGGAGTTTCAAAAATTCAAAATGAGGAAGACAACCTCATGGCCATTGGATTAGATCCCATTGGATTAGGGTTGGGATCTAACGGCCACAAATTGATTTAAGTTTGTGAAGGATTCTGAGTTACTTGCAACGCAGCGTTTCATTTAAATAATTTGGGTGGGCTTAAGCCACTAATTGATACCAACACCCCCCTCTGGGCCCAATCACTGAAATGAACTGGGAATAGTTGCTACCTGCACCACGCGCTTATCAATTTCCTTGCATTTTCATTTTATTTTTTCATTTCATTCATACTTATTGAATAATTCATAAAAAATTGAAAAATGACTCAATTAATTCCATTCTTTTTTCCATTGATTCATGATTGAATCTAGTTTCTTTAGAGAAAAAATATTAACATTTCATGCATTTCTGATTTTATTATCATTTTTTACATTTTAATTGATATTAAAATAATCATGGTTGATGCTTGATTTTGTTGAATTTGGTTTGATCATGTGATGATTATTTTTGCCCTAATGTTTTGTGTGTAGATACCATAGATATGCATGTTCCCCCTAGATTTTTCTCACATTTTTGTGATGAATGTAGGTGGTAGTTTTAAGTTGAAACTTTAGGTGCTCCATTTTTAGGGTTTATGGTTGATACCTTATGATTTAGGTTTTATTTCTAGAACTTGGTGGATGATTCAACCTCTTATTTTTGCATAGTAGATTCATGATTGAATTAGGGTCCCTTAGGAATTTTTGTAGGAGTTTACAATGTGGTTTAATATTTTTGTTTAATTTTAGTTTAGGTGCTAACTTTGGATGATTCTAATGCACTATTTCAACTAGATTGACTTCTTTAGTTCCCTTAGATTAGGGTTTTGCCTCTCTTGCTCTTGGATGATGTTGAAGGCAAGTTGAAGATGCATTGGAATGCTTGAGGAATCTTGGATGTGAAGATCTTCCCTTCTTTTGGTGTAGTGTTGATTAGGTGTTAAGATTAGGGTTTGTAGGTAGAGCTTCTAGATAGTTCTCTTCCTTCATAAACATGGAAGATGTTGGTCACTTCCATTCTTCCCTATGATGTAAGGTGCCTTTGCAAAGGCCTCATCCCTCCTTTGGTAGGATGTGTGGCTCTTTACAAGTTGGTAGAACCTTTGAGGGTCTCTTTCTCTGGTGATAGGATGCTTAGTGGTGACCCTTGGTCTTCACTCTGCTACCAATCATCCAAACTTTGCTCTTGTTAGATGAATCTTTCTCCCTTGCTAGAGGATGGAGTTCCTTGATTGAAGAGATTGAGGGATAGGAGTTGATACTTCTTTTTATGTGAAGATTGCCCTTAGGAGCTGAAGCTTGTAGATCAGGAAGAGCAAGTTGATACTTGTAAGGAGGAGAGAGCTGAAGCTTGAAGGTCCAGAAGAACAAGTTGACACTTGTGAAGGAGATCAAATTGAAATTGACTGAAGAAGCTGAAGCTTAAGGAAGAAGCAAGTTGATACTTGTGAGTTTAATGCATTAAGTCCCTGAAGGAACAAGTTGATACTTGATATTAGGAGTGAAGCCTGAAGGTGGAATTTACTGAAGAGCTGAGGCTTGAGGAAGAGAGAATAAGTTGATACTTATGTTGATGTGTTGGAAGCTTAGAGAAGCAAGTTGATATTTGCTATTGAAGATGATAGCCTAAAGAGCTGTTGAAGACTGAAGACTGAACTACTGTCAGAAGATTGCTTTGCTGTGGGAGCTGTTGATCTGCTTTCTTTCCTGTCTGTTTACTTTCTGTGCAACTGTATTGATGTGACTTGTTTGATTTGCTTGATGCATTAGAATAAGTTTATATGTAGACTGATTTGAGCTAGGAGCATGATTGCACTAGAGGTTGAGTTGCTCCCTCTGCTTGTATTGTTACTGTATGGCTTTGCTTGAGGGTATTCGGTAGAGCCCAACTCCCTTGCCTATGTGGGTTGTATTTTGCTTGATAGCATGTTATTTCTCCTGTATGATTATAGTTATTCATATCTGGCTTGAGGCTGAGATGAGCTTGTGGAGGCTGCTGCCCCACACACATTTCCTCCCTCACTTGCATTGCATGCATTTTACAGTCGTTTACTGTTTACTGTTTAAGCTGATGCTTTATCTATTTCTGTTTATCATTGACATGATCCCCTAGGAATCTCACTTCCTTTGATAAGGAAGTGATGATTAGAACCTTAGGTTGAAACCTATGCATGATAACTTCTAGGAGTTCCCTGTTTCAAACCTCAACCATAGGATGAATCCTTGGCATGACAACATTAGGACTTGATAGTCCCCCCTTAGTTGAACTTGTTCGTTCTCTTCTCATCTCAAAACAAATTAAAATACAGTAATAAAGGTTAACTGACGTCGTACGTTACGAGCCTTAAGCTATCTTAGAAAGGATTGTTGGAGAGTTTCTTTTCAACAGTCTGGATGTTTAGTATGGCACCCTTTGGGTGACATGCGATGCATTCACTCTCAGGTCATAGTCTCTAGTGCGATATTGGTTTCAAACATCCATAAAAAACAGTTCTTCCGTAAAAGACAGAAAACGAACTTCAAACCTTTTTGCCCCGTGGGCCCATAATTCAAAGGAAGCTTTTCTGAAGAAAAGAGTGTCGTTAACTCCCAGTTCTACCATAAACGGTAACGCCTAAGTCTCCAAGAGTCGAGCTGCGTACACCAAACTGCTGGAACTGTTTGTTAACCCTACTCGATAAAACAGATGAATCTGAATCCCCGTAAGCCATATTATCCCGAACTACGTAAGCTCTGATCTCTCATATCCGTTGAGAGTACGTAGGCACAATACTGACGTATTGACGAGCCACCTTCCCCGTAACCCGTAGTTAGGTGAACTACGTAGACTCTGATTTCTCATTCTCTGATGAGAATATGTAGGCATAAAGCGTGACGCTTTGCCGAGTCATTTTCTTTTCTTTTCAGACCAGCCTTGATAGGTAGATAGTAAACAAACCCGTCAGATAAACACAACAAGCGTGGATCCCATCGAGTACGATGGACGTGAGGGGTGCTAATACCTTCCCCTTGCGTAACCGACTCCCGAACCCAGACAATGGTTGCGATGACCTTGTCTTATACCTTTTCGTTAGGTTTTTCCGATCGTTTCCTTTCCCGTCCTGAGGGATAAATAACGAAAGGTGGCGACACAAGTGATATCTGTATGTTGCATTTGATTTTTGTTTTGTTTTTGCTAGGTTTTATGAGAATGGAAGCAAAGAACGAACGAGGTCATAAAAAAAGTGGGAGGAACGAGATCAGAAGGAAAATAGAAGAAGGTAGAACAAAAACGAATGGGAGAGAAGGATGAGGAGAAAGTTGCAGCGAAGAGAGGGAAGGGGGAGAAGAAATGCAAACGACGAAAGATGGAAAGGATTTAGGATCTAGGTTTTTTTTTAATTTTATTTTATATGTGTTATAATACTGTGCACCTCACCCCGTGATAACTGCCACGCACCGCACGTTATCACCGTCTGATCTTCCCTCTGATCTAATCACGCACCCCACCTTGCATCTCACCATACACCCTCACGGCCTGCGCACCACGAGATCATCAGCCCTCCTTTAACACCCTTAATCCGTTTAAATCCACTTAACTCTTAATCGTCCCCCTAATTAAACCTAATCATTTTTATTTTATTAATTAATTAACCACATAACATAATCATTGTCTAATCAATTTTTTATTTTTATTTTAATTAAACCAACTAATAACTTTTTACTTAAATTAACCTTTTTTAAATCAGCCCCTTCTTTTATTTAATTAATTTGAACTAATAAAACTTATTTCATTTAATTAATATATCTTTCTCTAAATTATAAACTATTTAGTTAAACCATCTTCTTTTCTATTTGTTTATTTATCTTTTTTAATAAATCAACTTATCTTATTTATTTTAATTTATCTCACCAACTTAATAACTTTTATAATAATATTACCAAAACCTTATCTGCTAATTTATTAACTTTTATTTTTTATAATAATAACTAAAAACCATATTTAATAAAAACCTTTTTCTCAAAACTCCTTATTTACTTAAAAATTTATTTCTATCTAATCTAATATAATTTCACTAAAATGAATCTATTATAACTCTTAAAATTAATCTCACCCATAATTAATCAACACGCCCTTCAGATTCCTATCCTCCGATCTCACATTCGAATATTCACAACTCCCACATTTGGCTCATTTTTAGCATTTTTGTCTATTGCTTGTCTTTATTTTATCAATATCTATTTTATCGCATCGCATAATGTCCAAAGGAAGAATCTGCGCATGACTTAATACTTGTGCATATGCATCTCATTTTGCATCATAATCCCCTACTTAGTCCTTGATCCTTTTCAAGTTGATCAGTTTAAGTTTAGATCCTACCTCATAAGGAGGACCTTTTTCTTTTATCTTTACAACATAGAGAAAACCATATTTCAAATCAATTCAAACTATTCTCCTATTAGAGAATAAGATGTTAGTCATCTTGACAGTCGAGAAATAAATCTCCTGCCCCATAACAATACAATTGAGATGTAGGATCTTTTCCGCTTGAGAGAGCTCATGGCATACTCGTCGATCACGATCTGAGTTTTGAGCCCTTTTCTCAAAGAGGATGCAAATACCATATCCTACAAGTTGTGGTGGTTAAGTCGAGTTTTCTCCCTCGAGATGACGACTCGTCTTTTCTCCTAGAATCAATCAATCAACAAACCTTATCCCTTTGGAACCTTGGCTATAGCCAAGAAGTTCCTCAAACCCTTTTAGGGGAACTACAAATACTCTGATTCCATTCCTGTCAGGATATATAGGCACAAGATGTGACATCTTGGCGAGTATACTTAGAAATAAACCATTAGGTATTTCACTCTTAAGAAGAAAACCCTTAGTAATAAACACATTAAAATAAGAGGTTCTTGTAGAGTACGACAAAAACATAGGATGCTAGCACCTTCCCTAAGTTTAACCAACCCCCAAACCTAAACTCTCTAGCTTTTTACGTTTGCATTGCATTGTGGGTAATTCGATCTTTTTCCCTTCCTTTGGACAAACAATTCTCACCGCGACAGAAATGGCGACTTCACTGGGGAATCCTTGTGGGTTTCCCTAACTTGTTTTATTTTTCTTACTTATTGTTATATTTATCTGCTTATTTGCTTACTTGTTTATATTTGCTTATTGCTCTTGGGTTGGTATCCTTGTGTGGTGAGATAAAGTCCTACACCCGGACTTGAGTGAACTTATTATAGGAAGGTGATATATTCGACGAGGCTTATAGGAAGGTGAATCCTGATCAAGCTGACTTGAGAATCACCGCTCAGTTGAGGCCCTCTTGAAAATAGTATTGTTGAACGAGTACACGTGAAAACATTTACTATTTTCGATTGGAGCCTGTGATACTGAGGACCGTAGTTACCTTTAACCCCACTTTGGCCTTTATTAGGACGTATTGCAAGGACTATGAGGGAGTATTCCAAAAATAGTTGCTACGCGATGCTACACTCAAAAGAGGTTCTCTTGAGAATATTATTAACCATCGAGTAGTCGGGAAATTGATAATATCCAAAAGATGGACTAATGATTTTGGGCACTCTCTTAGAACCTTGTTCTACAAGTACAATTAACCTTTAGTCCACACCCTTTGGGGATGAGTATACCCTTTGCTCCATGCTCTTTGTAAACCTAGGTTTCCTGTTTGTTTATCCTTGTTTATCTGTGTGCTTGCCTGTGCCTGTTGCATTCATAAAGCATCATGTTGCATTGGTTTCATGGAATCCCAAGTTTATTTATGAACATTACATAGCCAATATGGATTACAAAAGAAATTTTTTTGAAATATTCTTTTAAGAGTCCTAACTCGGATGACCTAAGGAAGCTGGAAGCGCTCATTGAAGATCAATAGAAGTTCAAAAGACTTTCATCAATATTAAAGATCCAAGTAAACAAGGGATTCCTTCCTTACTTTCCAGCAAGAAAAGAAAAGAGATGGAGGATTTATTTTCCTCTATCAAACTAATCTTTGGGCATTGATCCTCGACAAGCTTATATTCAAGAAGGTCCAGTTGGAAGAGCATATCAAAAGACACAATACAAGACTTCTTTAGGACTTTATTAGCTTTTATTTAGCTATTATGTCAGGACTCTTTTAAGAATATTTACCTGTAATCCAATATCAAAAAAATAATAATAAATGAGTTTTCTTTGGTATTCTGTGATATTTATAAATACTCGAGTTCCATGAGACCTTTCTTCTGCATCTTGCATTTTTGCATAGCATTCTGCATTTAGCATTTTTCATGTGCATGTGTCCTCTCTCTGTTGTGGCTCATCCGGCTCACTGTCTTTGTCTGTCAGTTGACATCTTGACCATCTGACCAAGTTCGAAATATTACTGAAGAATAGTAAAGAGAACAAAGATATAGATCTGATGGCTGGTTTCAGGGTAAGGACTAATTCGATGTTTGATATTCCCTATGATGACAATATTCAATAAGTGGATGTTTCTACACAACCTCAGCCTATGCAAGATAATCTGGTTGGTCAAATTGATAGAAGAGATTCCTAGTTTCCACAGTGTATACCAGATCTTCGAAATGTTTGTGCTGAGATGAAGGTGGACGATCCTAGATTTGTAGAAATTGAGAAAGGATTTCATGATCTTGAAGAACAATTGAGGGTGATGAAAGAAGCTAACGCATCTGGTCTTGATGCTCATGACCTATGTTTAGTTCCAGGCGTAATTATTCCTCCAAAGTTCAAGATGCCTGTCTTTGAAGTATACAAGGGTGTTAGTTGTCCAAGATACCATTTGACGATGTTTTGTCGGAAGATGACTGCTTATATTGACAACGACAAACTGATGATTCATTGCTTTTAAGAAAGTTTATGTGGGGCATCCCTGATGTGGTATATGAAGCTACAAAGGAACTGTATTCAGTCTTGGAGAAACTTAGCTAATGCTTTCGTGAAGCAATACAAATATAATTTGGACATTGCTCCAGACAGCGATCAACTGGTGAGAATGAGTAAGAATGACAATGAATATTTTAGGGAGTATGCCCAACGGTGGAAGGAGTTAGCAGCCCAAGTTCATCCACCAATTTAAGAGAAAGAATTAACCAAGATGTTTCTAAGGACACTGCCAGACGCTTATTATGATAGGATGGTAGGTGTTGTGCCATTTGAGTTCTCCAAAATTGTAGAAGTCGGAGTAAACATCGAAAGTGCACTTAAAAGTGGAAGAATTCCAGATGACTTGGATAACCAAGATAATGAAGAAATTTCAGTTGATGATTCCCTAGAGGAAGGAAGTGTTGATATTAATGCAATTTGGGATTCCTCTCAAATCCTGCCAAATCTAGTTCCAGTGCCTTATCCTCAACATCGGTACGCAGTGCCTGTTCAGGACAAGCAACGACTACCTCATAAACTAGGTTGACATCTCCAGATCAACATCAAAATTGATGGGTTCGAAGATGGTTTCAGAATCATAAGATACCTTTGAGTATTCCGAAAGAATAAATTCGCCAGTTTAATCCTATCCTATTGACTTACAGTCAACTATGGGGTTATATTTCTAGAAACTTGGTAATGACGCCCAAAAAGACTAAAACCATGAAATCCCGTCCACCGTGGTTTAACTCGAACGCCAACTGTGAAGTTCACGATGGAGTAATGGGGCATTCCATTGAAGAATGCAAATTTTTCTGAGAGAAAGTTCGAGAGATGACCAACGACAAATTGTTGACCTTCAAAGGAGGAAGCCCAGTCGTGAATGGAACACCATTATGCTAATGGAAACTCCAAGAGATCCTTTTTCAAGAAATCAATAGAAGGGCTCCTCAAAGTGTTTACTTTGTTTGCTTATATGTATTTTATTTCCTTGATTAAAAGCATAATTGGCATGTAAGAACTTGTTATTTTGAATAAGTAATGCGATAAAATGTTTGTCTTGAAGAAATCCATTCGTATTTACTCGTAAAATATTTTTCATAATTTATAATGCTGACTTTACCCGATCTCTTGCTCTGATAGAGAATTGGAAGGAGGATGACGAAGTAAAACACAAGGTCTCTTATTGTATGCTTTTGAATAAACCTGCTGATGATGTAAGACACTATTTCAAACCTCCCAAATACCAGAGATATAAGGAAGTTAAATCCTCTTTAACCCTTTCACCCTCATTTTTTAACCTGGGGCAAGGCAATTTTCAATCAGCTTAATTGAACACTCAAACTTTCAAAAGAGAGTGAACATCTTTCAAAAATGGGTGGGTACAAATAAGCTTTGACCCTTATTCCTTTGTTTTACAAACTGTAAACTAAGCCCAGATACAACGTTTAACATTCCTAATTGAGGTACGATTTAGCTCGAAAGCATACTCGATGAGACAACGTTTCCTAACTCCTATGAGCTATGCTCAATTCGGTATTGGCTTTATAAAAATTAATTTATATCCTAACTAGTGATTTTGTCATAAGTTGTCGAGATATCTTTTCCAAACCTCAGGACAAACATGTATGTTGCATTAACAGTTTCGGAATTAACATTTCTGATCTGCTAACTTTGTTTGACATCTTAAAGAGTTTACATATAAGCATCGACACTGAGTTCGGTCCTTTAAGTTTGAAGACTATGTTGGCCTGAGGCAGGTTATTTCCAAGCGGTTTGTTCTATGCAAATTTGACTTCATCCATAGAGCTATGTTTCAAAGACTCGGTCATAATACCGTCGATCCGGGCCAGTTATGTCGAGATTTGATGAATCTCTCTAAGAGTTTGAAAATAATGGGACGCCGTGTTTTCTGTAAAATCCTCTTGAGGATGCTTCTTCTCATAAAGCTTGTACTTTGGGGCATTATTTTGTTCAGAATGGCGACTACCATGTGGTTCATCAATGCAAAATTATTTTGATCGCACAACATTCTTCATGTCCCCGGTAAATTTTTCTTCAGGTGGTCATGACATTTCTCCAGCTTTTCGATGCTAGAATTCCCAGTGATTTGTTTAAACTTCACTTCCCCATTAAAGTGGATGATATTTCTAATCCTTAGTGAAACATCACATTCCTAGTGAAGTGGACGTTATTTTACTTCCCAGTGGATCTCTATCAACACCGTTCTTCCCCAGCGAAGTGGATGTTTATTTCATCCCCATGAAGTTTCGACTACGACACATTCAACAACTATTTTACCCAGGTTTCCCCATTGAAGTGGATATTTATTTTATCCCCTGTGAAACCTCAGCTCGGGTATCTCCATCTACAGCTCCAGTAGGAATCTCTCTAGTGAAATGGATATTTATTTTATCCATGAAGTTTCTCCAGTTATGAGTTTGATCCGCTCCCAGTAGATCTTTACTCTCATTTTTAATAAGACAATCCTTCAAGAAAGATCAAGAGGTTATATCCCTAAGTGGAATGTTTTTTATTCCCAGAGGAAGCTCGAAAGCCTCGAAGCAGGATTGTGATCCCATATTCAGTTCTCCACATATCTCAAGTGATACATCTATCTTTGAAGATTGGTCTAATGTTTACTTCGAGATGTTTATTTCATCTTCGGTTGCCTCTGTCTGTTTGTTTTGTCAGCATAGGCATACTCATAGCATATAGATAGATAGCATGGCATATGCATTTTTGCATCTTTGTGTTTGTTCGTTCTGTCGCTTTGGCTGTGTTTGTCCCCAAGTGACTAGGTTTGTCTTCTCCTTCCAAGTAGAGTCGTCAGCCCTAAGCAGAAAAAGCATAATATTTCTATTTCCTCACGGAGTTCGATCCTCGTGGAAGACGGTTGTTTTAGTTGAATACCATTTGAGTTCATACCTCAATGGTCGAGTCTTGCTTGACAGTTTCTCTTCAGATATTTCCTGAATTGAACTTCGGTCCCTGACAATCACACTTTGGGTATCTTCAGAATTTTGATTAAGCGTGCATTTTTTTTGCACCTTGCTCCCCAAGAAGGACATTTGAAGATCATCATCGAAGATAAATATTTTCTCAATAATTTATATCTGGACTACGAGCAACCTCTTTATTTGAGCAACCCGTTTTGATCAGGTTTTCTATCAAAAATGACAAATGGCAGTCTCCTCAAGACAGTTTGTCCATCCTCAGTAAACTTATCAAGATTATCCACTCGTCAAATGGCATCTCTTCGGAAATCCTCCAGAGAAGTTTTTCGAAGACTATACAGATATTTCTCTTTATTTGATAATTTTCACTTCAAAAGTTCCATTTTGACAACTACAACAAAGAAATACTCCTTAGGAATATATTCCCCAGTGAGTCTGTTTACACAAGCTTTAATCCCATCAAATGGCATCTCTTCTGAGAAGTTTGGTGAAGTTTATTAAATTTGATCTCTCTTTATTTGAGAAGACATATTTACAAATCAACCAGCCTACATCTCTTCTGAAGATTCCCAGTGAAGTTTTACAATCTTAAGTATATTATGAATTACCGCTGAAGTTTTATAATCTCCAGTGAAATTTACAATTACCCTGTGAAGATTGTAACACCCCCTTCTATACCCCAAATAAATGCATATAAAACAATTAAGCACATACAAATTCATCAGAGTAAAAAGGTTTTATAATAAGGTATAAAAGAAGAATGTCACAGTTTCACCAACATAACTCTTTAACATTTTGCTCCATAAAAATATGTAACATTTTCGTAGTTTTAGAAATCACATTTCAACATTTAATTTAAGCGGAAGATAACATCATTTGAACATTTTCAAAATATTAATCCACGTACACATAAGCTATCCAAATTAATATATCATATCAGTTATATTACAAAACCACATCACCTGATACATCGCAATGTATCACAAAAGAATGACTATACTAGTCTAACTACCCGGTGTTACATATCAGAGCAGCAGACTCAAAAGAATGAAGACTAATCTTCACAAAAGGACTCCAGCATACTAATCTGCAATGCCTCGTAGAGCATTATAAAACAGCAGAAGGGTGAGAAATATAACCATAATAATCAAAGCATAAGATTATGTATATATAGGCAATCAATACAAGTTCCACTCCGTATTTCTCACCACAATTCAATTCATTAGTTATATATATATATATATATATATATATATATATATATATATATATATATATATATATATATATATATATATATATATATATATATATATATATATATATATATATATATATATATATATATATATATATATATATATATATATATATATATATATATATATATATATATATATATATATATATATATATATATATATATATATATATATATATATATATATATATATATATATATATATATATATATATATATATATATATATATATATATATATTTGCCACACATATAATAACAACACGAATATTTGTAAAGCATTTCCACATCATGCATACTCTCACGATTTCACAATCTCATCATTCACACATAAGCATCACTTCATGCATATGTCATATATTAATGTGACTCAACAACTCAATGCAACTCATGCAATGCGGTACCGACTTTCGTTATCTTTTTTCGGTTTTTACATTAAACCGGGTCCACACTTCTAGACCGATAACCCGTTATCTTTTTTCGGTTTTTACATTAAACCGGGTCCACACTTCTAGACCGATAACCATAAAGGCCCGTCCTCTAAGCCTTCAAACCCACACTTCTAGGTTTGGGACAAGCCACTAGTTTCCACGAAACTAACAGACATTGCCTCTTGACTAAATGATGCATGTACAATCAATCACAACAAATGCACTTAAGACCGACATCTTAATCTCATGCATTTACATAATTCATCACTTCAAGAATTACACAATGATTGCACATACAACATATATCACACAATCAAGGTATTCACATCACAATACCATTTATACAATTATAAGTCATGCATACATATCCACAATGTTCTCATGCATACTCATCACATAATTGTATACCATGAAGCATTCGCAAGTTCATTAGACAATACACATACATTCATCATTGTATTCACATGTATTTCTATTTATCATAATTAATACGCATCGCACATCAACTAGGATTCACGCCCGGAGGCTACCCACAGCACACATCATCACAATAGATCATATCTATATCATATCATAGAGGTATTAACCTATGTGAAGCAACCAAACCATCACCACATGAACAACACAGCAAGAGAAAAATGCTGTCACATTCGCCTTCATTCGCCTGGCGAACCCTCGCAGCGAACCTTCGCCTGGCCTTCGCCTGGCGAACTCTCTCAGCGAACACTCGCTAGGCTTCGCCTGGCGAGACTTCCCAGCGAGCCCAAGTCAGTAGCTACTGACTTCATTCGCCACCATTCGCCAGCACCTTCGCTGGGCGAACCTTCGCTATCCAACTTCGCCTGGCGAACTCACCAGCGAAGTCCACTGGGATTTAACTTATAATTATTCGCCAGCATTCGCTAGGCTTCGCCTGGCGAAGCTTCGCCTTCGCTCTCCTGGCGAGAGCCAGCGAACCTGCGCAGAACAGATTTCATTCTGTCTCCTCCTTCTCAATCCACCATCAACCAACTTCTCACACATCCAAATCAGTATAAACAGCATCAATACATGTTACCCGACTATTCTACGACATTATTACTCAGTTTCAACCGATTAAATCTTCGATCTACCGATTATCCAACATTTTGCCCTAAATGAAAAGTGATGGAAACTCTACCAAAACCCCAACCCAACATACATAACATCATGCAATGATCAAATAGAAACATTTCTCACCCTTACCTCGATTAATCGGAGCTTTGATGTTGGTTCTTGATGATTTCCACTTTTCCTCTTCTTCTCTTCTCTTTCTCTCCTTTCTTCTTCTTTCCTCTTTCTTTCCAAATGTTTTCTATCTTTCTTTTCTTTTCTTTCTCTCTTATATATATTTTCCTCATTTCCTTCCTCTCTAATTCCTTCTTAATTTTCTATCCACCAATTAATAAAAATTAATTCCAACATTAATATAAAATCCCACTAAACCAATTAATTACTACAATTAATTATTTAATGAAATTTGGGCTGTTACAACTCTCCCCCACTTTAGGAATTTTCGTCCTCGAAAATGTTACCTGATTCAAACAGTTCTGGATAAGACTCCTTCATCTGACTCTCAAGCTCCCAAGTAACATTCCCACCAGCCGGTCCTCCCCAAGCGACCTTCACTAAAGCAATCTCTTTACCTCGAAGCTGCTTCAACTTCCGATCCTCTATCCGCATAGGTGATGTCTCAACAGTCAGGTTATCTCTCACCTGCACATCATCTAATTGGACTACATGAGACGGATCCGCAATGTATTTCCTCAACTGAGACACATGGAATACGTCGTGAAGATTAGCAAGCGACGGTGGTAAAGCCACACGATAGGCCACTTCTCCTATCCTTTGCAAAATCTGATAAGGACCAATGAAACACGGCGACAACTTGCGCGACTGCAGTGCCCTACCAACACCTGTCATCGGAGTGACTCGAAGAAACACATGATCTCCCTCTTGAAATTCAAGTGCCTTCCTCCTCTTGTCATAATAACTCTTCTGACGACTCTGAGCAACTCTCATCTTCTCTTGAATCATCTTGATCTTATCAGTGGTCTGTTGAACTAACTCGGGTCCAACAACAGAACTCTCTCCGGACTCGAACCAACACAATGGTGTCCTACACCGCCTACCATACAACGCCTCATATGGTGCCATACCAATACTCGAATGGAAACTATTGTTGTAGGTAAACTCAATCAAAGGCAAGTAGCTATCCCAAGCTCCTCCTTTTTCCAATACACAAGCTCTCAAAAGATCTTCAAGCGACTGAATCGTCCTTTCCGTCTGACCATCAGTCTGAGGATGATACGCTGAACTCAGACGCAACTTAGTACCCAAAGCACTCTGCAGGCTCTCCCAAAATCTCGAAGTAAACCGCGGATCTCTATCCGAAACAATACTTAACGGAATACCATGCAGACACACAATCCTCTCAATATACAACTTAGCCAACTTCTCCAAAGGGTAATCCATACGCATAGGAATAAAGTGAGCAAATTTAGTCAACCTATCCACGATGACCCAAATAGCCTCAAAATTACTCGGCGTCCTCGGCAAACCCGATACAAAATCCATGGAGATACTATCCCATTTCCACTCAGGAATAAACAACGGCTTCATCAAACCCGATGGCTTCTGATGCTCAATCTTTGACTTCTGGCAAGTCAAACAAGAATATACAAATTCCGCGATATCCTTCTTCATACTAGGCCACCAAAATACTTTCCTCAAATCCTGATACATCTTAGTAGCACCCGGATGAATACTCAATCCGCTACGATGTCCTTCCTCAAGGATACTCTTTTTCAGCTAAACAACATTTGGAACACAAACTCGATCCCGACATCTCATAATACCATTCTCATCAATCCGAAAATCACCACCTTGGCCTTGGTTGATTAAAGTCAATCGATCAACTAAGCTCAAATCCGATTTCTGTCCTTCTCGAATTTCATCCAAAATACCACTTGTAAGCTTTAACATACCCAACTTAAATCCAAAAGAAGTCTTCTCACATACCAAACTCAAATCCCGAAATTGCTCAATCAATTCCAACTCTTTCACCATTAATGCCGACATATGCAATGATTTCCGACTCAATGCATCCGCTACTACATTCGCTTTACCCGGATGGTAGTTCAAGCCAAAATCATAATCCTTCAAAAGTTCAAGCCATCTTCTTTGTCTTGCATTCAATTCCTTTTGATCAAAAAGATATCTCAAACTCTTGTGGTCACTAAACACTTCAAATCTTGCGCCAAATAAATAATGCCTCCAAAGTTTCAACACGAATACAACGGCGGCCAACTCTAAGTCATGCGTTGGATAATTCTTCTCATGCACTTTGAGTTGCCTCGAAGCATAAGCTACAGCTTGGTTATTCTGCATCAACACACCTCCTAAACCCATCAAAGAAGCATCACAATACATAACGAATGGTTCTTCTAGATTTGGCAGGATCAAAACAGGAGCTGTCGTCAACCTTCGCTTAAGTTCTTGAAAACTCGCTTCACACTTGCCGTCCCAAACAAAGGCTTGACCTTTCCTAGTCAACTGTGTCAACGGCAACGATAACTTAGCAAATCCTTCAATAAACTTCCGATAATAACCGGCCAAACCAAGAAAACTTCTGATCTCAAAAACTGACTTCGGAGTCTCCCATTGCGACACCGCCTCAACCTTCGACGGATCGACCGCAATACCACTACTAGAAATCACATGACCAAGGAAACTAACTTCCTTCAACCAAAACTCACACTTAGAAAGCTTCGCAAACAACTGCTTCTCCCTCAACACAGATAACACAATCTTTAGATGCTCCGCATGCTCTCCTTCGCTCTTCGAATAAACCAAGATGTCATCGATAAACACCACCACAAACTTATCCAAATACGGATGGAAAATCCTATTCATGTACTCCATAAATACACCTGGTGCATTAGTCACACCAAATGGCATCACGGAATACTCATAGTGTCCATACCTCGTCCGAAAGGCCGTCTTCTGAATATCCTCAGCTTTCACACGGATCTGATGATACCCAGATCTCAAATCAATCTTGCTGAACACGCTTGCACCAACCAACTGATCCATCAGATCATCAATCCTTGGAAGTGGATACTTATTCTTAATAGTCACCTTGTTCAACTGTCTGTAATCCACACAGAGCCTCATAGAACCCTCTTTCTTCTTAACCAACAACACCGGTGCACCCCACGGTGACACACTCGGGCGAATAAACCTCTTCTCGAGCAAATCCTCAAGTTGACTCTTCAACTCTTTTAACTCTGAGGCCGACATACGATATGGAGCCATCGATATCGGACTAGTTCCAGGAATCAAATCTATCGAAAACTCCACTTCTCGCTCCGGCGGTAAATCCTTTATCTCTTCAGGGAATACTTCCGGAAAATCTCTAACAATGGGCAAAGCCTCAATCTCTTCACTTCCACCGATTCTCATAGTTTCCATAAGCATGAATATCGTAGCCCCATCTTGCACCGATTCCTTCACTTGTTTCATAAACAAATCCCTTTCAACATCCGAGTCGGGAAAAATAACCGTTTTGTCAAAACAGTTAATATACACACGATTGAATTTTAACCAATTCATTCCAAGAATGACATCCAGTTGATCTAAATGAAGACACACTAAATCAATCCCAAAATCTCTACCGAAAATACTCAACGGGCAATTTAAGCAAACATACGGTGTAGTTACCGAACCCATAGCAGGAGTATCAATAACCATACCGCCGCCAATCACAGACAACTCAAGATTTAACCTTCTAACACAATCTAAAGAAATAAAAGAATGCGTAGCTCCGGTATCAATTATAGCAATCAAAGGTGTACCATTAATGAAGCACGTACCTCGGATCAATCGATCGTCGCTAGCAGTCTCAGATCCAGATAGAGCGAACACTTTCCCGCTCCCTTGATTCTTCTTCGGCTTATCGCACTTGGTACTGATGTACCCTCGCTCACCACAGTTATAGCAAGTAACACCCGCACCGCTTCTACACTCTAGAGCCTTGTGGCCTGGCTTGCCACACTTAAAACACCTCTGTTCAACACTTTTGCACTCCGGAGCACGATGCCCCGCTTCACCACAAGTGTAACACCTGACCTGGGTAGAAACTCCCCCACTTGGCTTCTGGCCAAAACCAACCTTTTGTTTCCCCCTATCGGCAGGAGTTACGTAAGGTTTTCCTCTGAATTGTCCTTTTCCTTTCTTATCACTTAGGCTCTTGTAGTGGCTAGACCTAGCCCTACTGTCTTCGTCATAAATTCTGCTCTTGTTAACCAACTCAAAAAACCGTCTGATTTCCTGGTACCCAATAGCTTGTCTAATCTCGGCTCTCAAACCGTTCACAAACTTGAGGCACTTAGACCTCTCAGCATTACCAGTATTATAGTGAGGACAAAATTTGATCAACTCCTCAAATTTCGCCGCATACTCAGCAACCGTCGAATTACCTTGCTTCAACTCAAGAAATTCGATCTCTTTCTTCCCCCGCACATCCTCTGGAAAGTACTTCTCCAGAAAAGTTTCCCTAAACAAATCCCACGTAATCACAATATCATCTTCCTCAAATCTTTGGCGAGTATTACCCCACCAATCTTCAGCTTCTTCTTCGAGCATATGAGTCCCAAACTGCACCTTCTGTGCATCCGAGCAATTCATAACTCGAAAAATCTTTTCCACAGCTTTCAACCAAATTTGTGCCTTGTCCGGTTCATGAGTTCCCTTGAAGACCGGAGGGTTATTCTTTTGGAATTTCCCCAAAGCACGGAATCCATCATCAGCATGATCCCTCACATTCACATTGGCCGGAGGATTCTGCCCAATTGCCCCCGCCAATCTCGTCAATGCCTCTGCAATCGCTTCGTCGTTCCTTCCTGCAACCATCTTACTAATTCCAACCACAGAACCACGTAAGAACAACCAATATTGATAATGCAACACACGCATATCAATAACACACAGGAAAAACACTCTAACAACTTGGCCGGACGGACCGACCTGCTCTGATACCACTATTGTAACACCCCCTTCTATACCCCAAATAAATGCATATAAAACAATTAAGCACATACAAATTCATCAGAGTAAAAAGGTTTTATAATAAGGTATAAAATAAGAATGTCACAGTTTCACCAACATAACTCTTTAACATTTTGCTCCATAAAAATATGTAACATTTTCGTAGTTTTAGAAATCACATTTCAACATTTAATTTAAGCGGAAGATAACATCATTTGAACGTTTTCAAAATATTAATCCACGTACACATAAGCGATCCAAATTAATATATCATATCAGTTATATTACAAAACCACATCAGCTGATACATCGCAATGTATCACAAAAGAATGACTATACTAGTCTAACTACCCGGTGTTACATATCAGAGCAGCAGACTCAAAAGAATGAAGACTAATCTTCACAAAAGGACTCCAACATACTAATCTGCAATGCCTCGTAGAGCATTATAAAACAGTAGAAGGGTGAGAAATATAACCATAATAATCAAAGCATAAGATTATGTATATATAGGCAATCAATACAAGTTCCACTCCGTATTTCTCACCACAATTCAATTCATTAGTTATATATATATATATATATATAT
This sequence comes from Lathyrus sativus, assembly GCA_963859935.3. Taxonomy (NCBI): domain Eukaryota; kingdom Viridiplantae; phylum Streptophyta; class Magnoliopsida; order Fabales; family Fabaceae; genus Lathyrus; species Lathyrus sativus. The sequence continues at coordinate 321,891,803 of OZ012737.1, read as the reverse complement.
ATATATATATATATATATATATATATATATATATATATATATATATATATATATATATATATATATATATATATATATATATATATATATTTGCCACACATATAATAACAACACGAATATTTGTAAAGCATTTCCACATCATGCATACTCTCACGATTTCACAATCTCATCATTCACACATAAGCATCACTTCATGCATATGTCATATATTAATGTGACTCAACAACTCAATGCAACTCATGCAATGCGGTACCGACTTTCGTTATCTTTTTTCGGTTTTTACATTAAACCGGGTCCACACTTCTAGACCGATAACCCGTTATCTTTTTTCGGTTTTTACATTAAACCGGGTCCACACTTCTAGACCGATAACCATAAAGGCCCGTCCTCTAAGCCTTCAAACCCACACTTCTAGGTTTGGGACAAGCCACTAGTTTCCACGAAACTAACAGACATTGCCTCTTGACTAAATGATGCATGTACAATCAATCACAACAAATGCACTTAAGACCGACATCTTAATCTCATGCATTTACATAATTCATCATTTCAAGAATTACACAATGATTGCACATACAACATATATCACACAATCAAGGTATTCACATCACAATACCATTTATACAATTATAAGTCATGCACACATATCCACAATGTTCTCATGCATACTCATCACATAATTGTATACCATGAAGCATTCGCAAGTTCATTAGACAATACACATACATTCATCATTGTATTCACATGTATTTCTATTTATCATAATTAATACGCATCGCACATCAACTAGGATTCACGCCCGGAGGCTACCCACAGCACACATCATCACAATAGATCATATCTATATCATATCATAGAGGTATTAACCTATGTGAAGCAACCAAACCATCACCACATGAACAACACAGCAAGAGAAAAATGCTGTCACATTCGCCTTCATTCGCCTGGCGAACCCTCGCAGCGAACCTTCGCCTGGCCTTCGCCTGGCGAACTCTCTCAGCGAACACTCGCTAGGCTTCGCCTGGCGAGACTTCCCAGCGAGCCCAAGTCAGTAGCTACTGACTTCATTCGCCACCATTCGCCAGCACCTTCGCTGGGCGAACCTTCGCTATCCAACTTCGCCTGGCGAACTCACCAGCGAAGTCCACTGGGATTTAACTTATAATTATTCGCCAGCATTCGCTAGGCTTCGCCTGGCGAAGCTTCGCCTTCGCTCTCCTGGCGAGAGCCAGCGAACCTGCGCAGAACAGATTTCATTCTGTCTCCTCCTTCTCAATCCACCATCAACCAACTTCTCACACATCCAAATCAGTATAAACAGCATCAATACATGTTACCCGACTATTCTACGACATTATTACTCAGTTTCAACCGATTAAATCTTCGATCTACCGATTATCCAACATTTTGCCCTAAATGAAAAGTGATGGAAACTCTACCAAAACCCCAACCCAACATACATAACATCATGAAATGATCAAATAGAAACATTTCTCACCCTTACCTTGATTAATCGGAGCTTTGATGTTGGTTCTTGATGATTTCCACTTTTCCTCTTCTTCTCTTCTCTTTCTCTCCTTTCTTCTTCTTTCCTCTTTCTTTCCAAATGTTTTCTATCTTTCTTTTCTTTTCTTTCTCTCTTATATATATTTTCCTCATTTCCTTCCTCTCTAATTCCTTCTTAATTTTCTATCCACCAATTAATAAAAATTAATTCCAACATTAATATAAAATCCCACTAAATCAATTAATTACTACAATTGATTATTTAATGAAATTTGGGCTGTTACAAAGATGTTGTCCTGAGTATTTGTAATTCCAGGAAGAAACTGAGACCCGTTCATGGCACACAAACCTTGAGGCATGGGGAAGTTTATTTCAAGAAACTGAGACCCGTTCAATGGCATAAAAACCTTGAAGTTTGGGGAGGTTTATTTTACCATTTTCAAATAAAAGAAGAAACTGAGACCCGTTCTTGGCATATAACCTTAAAGCGTGGGGAGTTTTATTGTGGTTATCACCTTAGCTTAGGCTATCATATGTTTGATAGTAGGTGATATACCGTTTCATTTTAGATAGATACCTCTTCTTAGGCTACCAGGATCCGTAGTAGGTCATCTTTCCTTGTGAACGATTTATTCGAAGATCTCTCTTTTCCTGGTGAATCTCGGCAGTAGATCTCCAGAAGACCTCGGCGGTAGGCATTTTATTTCCATTTCCTGGCAAATCTTGGCAGGAGATTTCCAAAAGACTTCGATGGAAGTATCTCTCCAGCAAACTTCAACATAGAATCTCGACAACAGATACCCTAGAAGTTTTAACAATAGACGCTTTGGCAAAAAGTATTCTTAATTGAAGTTATAAGTCTCGACAGTAGACTTCTCCGGCTGGTCTCTTGAAATCATTACATTTGACCTAGACAGTAGGTTCTTCAAGTGGATTTTCTCGCAAGTTCTTCATAACATGTTTATAGATAACTTATGATTGTCAATCGCTGATCTTTCTCCGTGGAGTCTCGCTTTTTTGGGCCAGTTCTTCCTGTGTGTCGTGTCCGGTTTCTCCCTTGTGGCGCCTTTTCTCCACAGGACCTGTGTCTTGCATTTCATATCATTGCATATCATATGCATTCGGTGATATCTTAAGGCCAAAAATTTGTGCAATGTTTGTATTTAAGTCCCTCCTATCGCGTTGAGACGAAGAATTCAATCTCCGTATCTTCGGATAGAAGTAACTTAAATAGAGGCATCTATCGCACCCTAATTTTTGACCATAAGATCCCGCCTCCTTGTGTTTATTTCTTGCTTGTTTTATTTTATTTTTGTATGAATGTTTATTACGGCTAACCAGTTTGTGCAGGTGCATTAATGTCTAGGTATAGATGCTTACAGCAAAGCATCCCAAGGACGTGACTAGTACATTTGGGTTTAAAGTTTACCATTCAAGAATTCAAGCTTAACTCAAGAGTGTTTTTGCATATGAGTGAGTCCCATCAGATTCAATTCAAAGATTCAGAGTGTACCAGTCACTTTCAAGACTCAATTTGCAAGAGTTCTTAACTGCAAGAGCAAATTCAAACTGTATCAATAAAACTCTATCTCTCCATGTCCATTTATTCTACCCACGTCTGATTTTCATATATTTTTGATAATGTTGGACATTCACATGAAGTAAAATCACTTTGTGGGCTCATTCTTGTACTAGATTTGGCCTTGATGGTTCAATTTACCATGACTTAGCATTGGTGTGATGAATACCTCATGTTAGTTTGTACTTGGAAATTAAGTGTAGGCATATCTTCATGTGTGTTGGTGGTTTAATTAATGTGTCAAAGGTTGACAAAAGGAGGATGTTACTACATCAGATTATTTGTTTTAAAGATGGCCTACACAAGATGACTTCCTTGCTTCAAATTCAAATTTAATTAAAGGGTTTAATGGACGTAAGACTCAAAAAGTCCTCAGAGTGGCAATCAGGACTCATGATTTTAATTCATCATAAGTTCTGATATGAAGTTCATGCTTAAATACGGGATCTAATCTTGGTTAATGATATAGATTCATAGGTTCAAGAACTTTGTGACCAAGATACTAAGTGTTGTCAAGGTGTTCCATTGCCTTCCACATACTTCGTATGTTTAGTGCAAACCATTCTCATTACCAAGTTCATTCCCAAATTTAAGGTGCCATTACAATATTCAAGAGTTCATCAACTTAAAAGAGCCAGGCCAATTCTATTTTTAAATTCCAACCAGTTATGCATTATTAATTCTCGTTACCAATTTCTATGCACTTGTGTTTGGACAAAGAAGTTTTTAATCGAATTATGTGATTACATTTAAGAGGCATAACTACATAATATAGATGCATGATAAGATGAAATCTTCCAAGTACCCGTTTAGGAGGTCTTGTTTCACGACACAGTTGGAAGCTATGGAACTTATGTATTTGGTGGAATATAGACCACTACAATTATAAGAAAGAATTATGCAAAGGTAAAATTTGTTATAGAACCGTGAATCCCCTAGGAGTTTGGTTACATTCGTGAACTGTTGGCTTTTATGCAAAACTGTGGAAAACAATTAGTGCACCATTGGTCATATTAAGAACGAACACATTTAGCGCCTCTGTCACAAGGATGTCTTCGAAGCACTTGCCGACAATGGTGGTATGACCAAATTAGCTTTTCCCAAATCCGATCCAAGCCATCGCCATATTCTGCACGCGAGGACCCATTTAGTCGCGGTGCTGCAAATATTTAAAACAGAGGAATTAAGAATTCATTACTGATAATCTGAAATCAAGGGCAGTTATCACAATCCAACAAAATCTAGCATAATCAAGTAGAAGAGGAAGGTTTTTTTAATCTGTCAATTTGAAATGGAAATGGCCGACAAGGTTTTAGACACTTTCAATTCATTTCCAAAGCGGTTATCGACAAACTTTTTCGGAAAAGGAAATGAAATTCTGGTATGCAGATCACATGTGTTCCAAGAACATTGATCTCTGCTCAAAAAGGATGAGGACAGACCATGACCAATTTAAATTTCTTTAAATTGTCCCAATGTCACGACTTTTGTTGTGACATCTGCAGTCTGTCATACTATTTATCTAACCATTTAAAGTACAAAATTGTAAATGCAGAAAGATAAATACCACAGTAATTTTTCACCCAGTTCGGTATCAACAACACCTACATCTGGGGGCTACCAAGCCAAGGAGGAAATTCACTATTAGTAGAATTAATTCAAAGTCAAACCTCCAATTTGCACTTCTCACTTAATCTCTACCCAATGACACTTCAGCCTATAGACACTCTAGTACTTGAGTATACCCACTCACTCCCCCACTATTACACAACAGTGATATCAAACAATTACAAAAATAGTATGAAGAGACACTTCATACACACCTTGATCTTGCTTCACAGCTTTGATCAAGAAACTCACACACTCTTGCTTCATAGCTTCGAGTGAGACACAGCCTAGAATCTACCTAACCAAAACAATCAGCCACCAGACAATTGCTTGGATTACAAGTATTCCTAAACAGACTTTGCACGTGAAGAACAACCCTCTTCACTTACAATTATGTCTACCACAATGCACCATACAATGCAAAGGGTGACTTACACACAAGGGACTCTCAACCCTAGACCTCTATTTTACACTCTAATTTTTCTTGATGTGAGTGCTTGCTTTTCTTCTGCTTCTGCTCCTCCTTTTATAGTCGTGCAGACTAGGCTTGGGCTGTGCAGAAGTAACAAATATTAGTTTTAACAAAATAAAACTAATTTCCACAATTCAAGGTGTTGTCCAATTAGGTCATGGCATGGTCAGCATTGCCGTGAATCTCTCCTGAGATAACTCAAAAGTCATACCATGTTTCCTGATATTTAGCCTGAGATATATCAGGTCTCATAACAGAAAAACAAATTCATCCCGTCTGATGTCATACGATCAATGTCATAACATTGGTCATGACATTCAGCTTCACTTCCTCTTAGCTGACCAACTTGCCCTGCTGAACACTTCTGCAGAATCTTCACCATGACAATCATGGTTTCTCCAATCTTCTGCAAAATAATATTATAAACAAATATATTCAAGTTTCCTAAAAGGTCTCCAAGATCCTTTTATGAATACCAATACAATCTGTTCTTGTTCCAAATCCATCTCCTTGACATATTTACTGATGAGGTTATTTCAACATGGTCTCATCAATCTAAACCAATTCTGTCAAGAGATATACACTAGCAGCTCCTTCTGTTGTCATGCAGCTATGTCTTGCAACTATGTCTTGCTTAAAACACATGACAACACACCTCACTCACCACAACTCACATTGTTGTGGTTGTACACCTCACACTGCCTTTGAGGAACTAGGCTACTGCTAACCCATAGCAGTGCCTGTTGTGCCAGACAGCTATGTCATTACTTTGGTAATGACATCCATGACAACAGTCCTTTCTTCAGCCTCTGCTAGCTCCTGCTTGCTCTTGCTGCACTCTTCTGTTGAATCTTCTTCATGACAGTAGAAACAAATGCTTTATAGTTCCCTAAAAAGTATCAACGATCCTTTTTGTGAACAACCATTAAATCTGCACTTTGTTTCTAACACATCTCTTTGGCCTGTACATACTGATGTGGAATATCCAACAGTACCAAAACACTTCTGTCAAGAGATATATCATAGCAGCCCCTGTTGTACCAGACATGATTTCATACGATCAATGTCATGACATTCATGACATCAGTTCTTCATGACAGCAGTTCTGTCATCTGCTCTTGTTAGCTCCTGCTGCACATAGCTCCTGCTGCACCAGATGTAATGACATCCTGTTTACAACACGTGACAACATAACAACAGTTCTTCACCAGCTCCTGCTGCATCAGTAGCAGTGTCACGAGTCATAAGCCCCTGCTACACCACTACTCCTGCTATTTCTCACACATGACAGTAGCTCGGTCATGACAGCAGATGGATGTCGTGATGGATGTCACGACATTCAGCATGACATTCCCCTTAAAACACTCGACATCAGTTCTTTCACCACAGCAGATGGAGATGTCATAATATCCTGCTTAACATCGGTGCAGGATCATGTTTTACCAAAATTTAGCCAATCCTAGAACCATAGAACCATGGTACTAATAGGAAATAACCTTCACAACTTTTGTTTTTTCTGTTAGTAAAAGTTGTATGTTTGAAATGAAGATGGAACGAAATAATGTTTTTTGGTTTCTCGTTTAACTATATAAGAGAGATTCGCAAATGTAAGGAAAGGATCCACAAGACCCAAATTTCAACAATAGCCAAAAGTTCACAGATTCGCAGAAACCCCAGAAAAATCCAAAAATAAAAAAAAACTAGAAATTATAAAGGGAAAAAGTCGGAGAACTCATCTTTTTTCCAACCCCGTCGGGAATCGCTATCTCACTCTCCAAAACTTTGCCGGAAAACCTCCATCCTTCGCAAGTTCGCCATCGTGCTGGAAACCGCGAATCCACCGCCGGCGAAGCCATTGTCGTTGCTATCGCACCACATCCGCAACCTGGACACTTCCTTGATCATGGGTAACGTTTCTTTCAAGTGATACCCGTATGTTGCGTTTTATTTTTGTTTCTTTTTTGCTAGGTTTTATGAGAATGGAAGCAAAGAGCGAACGAGGTAAGAAAGAAAAGTGGGAGGATCGAGATCAGAAGGAAAATAGAAGAAGGTGGAAGAAGAACGAACGAGGGAGAAGGATGAGGAGAAAGTTGCATCAAAGAGAGGGAAGGGGGAGAAGAAATGCAAACGGCGGAAGATAGAAAGGATTTAGGATCTAGTTTTTTTATTTTGTTTTACATGTGTTGTAATACTGTGCACCTCGCGCCGTGATAACTGCCACGCACCGCACGTTATCATCGTCCGATCTTCCCCCTGATCTAGTCACGCACCCCACCTTGCATCTCACCATACACCCTCACGGCCTGCGCACCACGAGATCATCCGCCCTCCTTTAACACCCTTAATCCGTCTAAATCCACTTAACTCTTAATCTCCCCCCCCCCAATTAAACCTAATAATTTATTTTATTTTATTAATTAATTAACCACATAACTTAATCATTGTCTAATCAATTTTTATTTTATTTTAATTAAACCAACTAATAACTTTTTTACTTAAATTAACCTTTTTAAAATTAACCCTTTCTTTTATTTAATTAATTTGAACTAATAAAACTTATTTCATTTAATTAATTTATCTTTCTCTAAATTATAAACTATTTAGTTAAACCATCTTCTTTTCTATTTGTTTATTTATCTTTTTTAATAAATCAACTTATCTTATTTATTTTAATTTATCTCACCAACTTTATAACTTTTATAATAATATAACCAAAACCTTATCTACTAAGTTATTAACTTTTATCTTTAATAATAATAACTAAAAACCATATTTAATAAAAACCTTTTTCTCAAAACTCCTTATTTACTTAAAAATTTATTTCTATCTAATCTAATCTAATTTCACTAAAATGAATCTAATATAACTTTAAAAATTAATTTCACCCATAATTAATCAACACGCCCTTCCGATTCCTATCCTCCGGTCTCACATTCGAATATTCACAACTCCCACACTTGACTCGTTTTTAGCATTTTTGTCTATTGCTTGTCTTTATTTTATCAGTATCTATTTTATCGGATCGCATAATGTCCAAAGGAAGAATTTGCGCATGACTTAATACTTGTGTGTATGCATCTCATTTTGCATCATAATCCCCTACTTGATCCTTTTCAAGTTGATCAGTTTAAGTTTAGATCCTACCCCATAAGGAGGACCTTTTTCTTTTTTCTTTACAGCATAGATAAAACCATATTTCAACTCTATTCAAATTATTCTCATATTAGAGAATAAGATGTTAGTCATCTTGACAGTCGAGAAACAAATCTCCTGCCCCATAACAATACAATCGAGATGTAGGATCTTTTCCGCTTGAGAGAGCTCATGGCATACTCGTCGATCACGATCCGAGTTTTGAGCCCTTTTCTCAAAGACGATGCAAAGACCATATCCTACAAGTTGTGGTGGTTAAGTCGAGTGTTCTCCCTCGAGATTACGACTCGTCTTTTCTCCTAGAATTAATCAATCAACAAACCTTATCCCTTTGGAACCTTGGCCATAGCCAAGAAGTTCCTCAAACCCTTTTAGGGGAACTACAAATACTCTGATTCTATTCCCGTCAGGATATGTAGGCACAAGATGCGACGTCTTGGCGAGTATACTTAGAAAGAAATCATTAGGTCTTTCTCCCTTAAGCAGATAACCCTCAGAAATAAACACATTAAAATAAGAGGTTCCTGTAGAGTACTACATAAACTTAGAATGCTAGCACCTTCCCTAAGTTTAACCAACCCCCGAACCTAAACTCTCTAGCTTTTTGTGTTTACATTGCATTGTGGGTAATTCGATCTTTTTCCCTTCCTTTGGACAAATTAAAGACCGGTGGTGAACCAATGAATTAAGATTAAAATTAATTAATAATTTGACATCCAATTCTCACCACGACAGCAGTCCTCGAGAGATCGAGTCTGGGGATAACCTCACTTATTACTGCATTGGTAAAAATAGTACACTTGCTAATTTGCCGATCAGTTTTCAAGAACCATAAGAGCTTGAAATACTTGTTTGATCTGAAGGAGTTAAAAATGAGACAGAAGAGATGGTTAGAGTTTTTTAAGGACTATGATTTTGGTTTGAATTACCATCTTGATAAAGGAAATGTTGTAGGAGATGATTTGAGTCAGAAACCTTGCACATGTTGGCATTGATGGTTAGAGAATTTGATTTGATCGAGAAATTTGAAGATCTGAGTTTGGTATGTGAGGTGACTTTTAATAGTGTGAGGCTAGGTATGCTGAAGTCGACTAGTGATTTTCTTCGTGATATAAAAAAGATTCAGAAGATGCATGTAAACTCGGTAGATCATTTGTTATCAGGTAACCAAAATGGGGATGAGGATTTTAGATTTGATGAGAATGGAATCTTAAAGTCTTGAGATAAAGTTTGTGTACCTGATGTGTCGAAGCTTGAGAGAATAATTTTAAAGGAAAGTCGCAAGAGCAGTTTAAGTATTCCTCATAGGGCTACTACATGTACCAATTTCTTAAGAAGACATTTTGGTTGCCCATAAATGAAGAGAGACATTGCGCAGTTTGTTTACGCTTGTTTGACTTGCTAGAAGTAGAAGATTGAGTATCAGAAATAATCTAGACTAGGAGAACTATTCCTTCTTTGGAGGACTTGTTAATGGCATGTGTCTTAGACCAAGGAGGAAGACCGATGTGTGAGATAGAAAGTCGGATAATAAACTTTTTCTTAAGTTGTTTGTGTCGAGTGATTTTCGAGGGCAAAAATCTTTTTAAGTAGGAGAGAGTTGTAACACCCCGATTTTAGATTATTAATTTTGATCTAATTATTTGAGTGTTGATATGTGTACTGCTTAAATGATTTGACATTTGAGTTATGTTGGAGTTTTGTGGGATTTAGGGATATTCCGATAATTTAATTAAATTATAAGAATATATGAGTATTTTAGAGTGTGAAGAAAAATAGAATTAATTAATTTAATAGAAATAATTAGATAATTGAGTATCTAGAGAGAATTAGTGGACTAGGGAAATTAAAAATATAATTTTTATTTTATTGTTTAATTATTAAATAATTGAGAATTAGAATTTATAAAATAAATAAGTGTTGAAATTATTAATTGATTAAATAATGAAATATTAGATAATTTTAATTATTTAGTAATATATGAAATAATTAGATTTTTAGAAATAAATCATATAGTGATAGTTAAATATTTATTTAATAAAATATTTATTTTAATTGAAATATTTATTTAATTGGAGTATTTATTTAGTTAAAAAATAAAATGTTACAATATTTAGTAAAATATGATTTATTGAAATGATTTAATTATTGAGATTAATTATTTAATTATAATAGTAATAATATTCTATCGTTAATTATTTAAGGGTGGGTGTATGTAATAATGATAGTGAAAAGGTTAATTGAAACTTAGGGTTGAGCGAATGACAACTGAAAAAGTTAAAAATAATTATAATAATTATAATGAGTATTTTTATTAAATAATTATTTAGAATAAATTTTTTGATAGACTAAATGAAGGTTATAAATAAATAACTATTTAATTGTGACACTTTATTAAAAATAACAAAAATATTTATTTTTTAAAATAATTGTTTAGTTGAGATTATTTTATTAATAATAAATAGAAAAATTGAAAAGTGATAGTTAGAATTAGGATAACGTGAGGGTTAGAATTAGGATAACAAGGAAAGACAGAAAAATTGAAAAGTCACCGTGAAAATTGAAATTTTGAAAAGTGATAGTTAGGGAGCCACAATGATTTTTAAGCAGGATTCGACCCAACTCCTTTGGTCATATATTTTATGATAATATCTCATAAGTGTTAAAATTGATGTAACTTGCAAATTGATTGATGATGGTTGTTGGTTGATCATATATTTTGCATGTATTGCCGTTGTGGTTAAGAATGTTTTAGTTTAGGATCTAGTATTGATTAGTATTGATGTAATTTTTGGTGTAAACCATGGTATTTGGGATTTTTCTAGTGTGCTGATAGTGAATAGATAAATCATATACTATCATGAAAGTTATAATTTTCCCTATAAATGTCGGAAAAGCTTTTTTTCCAAAAAAATATCATAAAAGCTATATTTCCCTAAAAATACAAAATTAGAAAAAATTGGAACTTTTTATAAAAAATTCAAATTATTATTATTATTATTATTATTATTATTATTATTATTAATTATAATAATTATTTTATCATAATTCTTATGTATAATAATTAATTAATTAATAATAATTTTTTTTATAATAATTATTTAAAAGAATTAATATTTAGTTAAAAATTATTATTAATATTGAGTTAATAATTAAACCAAGTTAATAATTATTAAAATAAAATAATTATTTAAAAAAAATTATATTATTAATATTGAGTTAATAATTATTTTGATAATATCGAGTTAATAATTATTAAGGTAATATAACCATTTTAAAAACAATTAATATTTTTAATATCGAGTTAAAAATTATTATTAATATTGAGTTAATAATTATTTTGATAAATTAAGATAGAATAATTATTTTAAAGATTAATTTTTTATTATTGAGTTAAACCATAAATCCCTATAGTTACAGTAGAGTTATCACTCGTGAAGGTTACTCTTAGAGTCCTTTGAATAATTTAGAGCACTTTGAGTTCTTTAGAGTTATTATCGAGTTATAAAATGACATAATAACGGTTTGAGATGTTTTGAGAATTTTGATGATTTTGGAGTTGTTGAGTGATTATATACCATTACTCAGTTGAAATTATTTAAATAAATCATATGGTGTTGTGATTAGTAATCTTGTAGGATTACAATGATGAGAGTCTCATAATCATTTGTTGTGATGACTGTGGAATTCCTTTGATGCCATCTTAGCATTTACTGTTTTTATTTTAGTTTGAATAATGCTCCGGTTCTGTAACATCAGGGTGCGAGTTGCTTATGTTTTGATGTATTGAGTTGTAACTCATATTTATGGAGTTTTTTAGTGATGTTTTAATTGAGACTATATTATGTTTTATTTTAATTTTCACTGTGAATTATTAAGTTTCATGTTTATGTATGAGTGTTTGGTGAAGTAACATCCTACGTGTGAATTTTTCTTTAAAATTAAAATTTGGGGTTTTAGGGCGTTACACTCAACCCTCCAACGAATCTTTCTCTGCCTATATAAAAGGAAGCTGAAGATTTAAAGGAAGGTTACAACAATGCAATACAATATCTTGAGCATAACTCTGAGCTTTTATTTGTAACTATTATTGCATAACATCTTAAGATTTCTTATCTTTGTATATCTTAGAAATATTAAGAGGTTAAGAACCCTTGTGGTTGTTGCACAACTAATTGTGTATCTAAGTATAATGGTTATCATTTCTACTAAATTGTTTGTTTAAAGTAGAGGAAGTTTTTTGCCTACATACTTGAGCAATGAAGTCTTTTACCCGCATGCTTGAGCAATAAAGTCTCTTTCTAGGTTGATTGAGCAGAAGTCTCTTTCTAGGTTGATTGAGCATTGAAGTCTATTGCTAGTTTGCTTGAGCAAAGTGTAATATGTTTGGTTATAGTGAAAAGCTTTTGTTGAGGCAAGGGGACTGAACTACTATCAGTTGAGAAGAGGAACCATGATCATTTTTGTGTATTGCTTGCTTATTGCTTCTGATCATTATTATTCTGGTGCTATAATAAGATTTTGATATTAGACTTTGAACCTTGTTTAGAGTCAAAGTTACTTTTCAGAAGCGAAACATTTTTGGCATACACAATTCAAGCCCTTTTCTTCTATATTTTTTTCTCACCTTCAGTTGGCATTAGAGCACGGTCTATACTAAAACACTTAACAATGGCGCATAAAAGATCTTTAGAAAAATACATCTTTCGTCATGGCGGATAGTTATGTAGTAACTAGTCTTGATAGAGGTTCTCCTCGTAGTAGTAACAACCAAAATCAAAGTACATTTGGTCAAAACAACTATATTGCTAGACCACGAACATTCAGTGGTAACTCTATTGAATTTGAATTGTGGAAGAGTAAGATGTAACTCACATAAGTTGTTTGGATGATGAGTTGTGGGATATCTTGGAAGATGGCATTGACTCTCAAGTCAATGGTGTTGGAATGGTTTCTGACAGAAAGTGTCTCACTCCTAATCAAAAAAATATTTATAGAAAACATCATATATGAAGGTGAGAAAAATACTTAGAAGGGGGGGTTGAATAAGTATGACAAATAATCCAAGATTCAAACACAGTTATTTTTATCCTGGTTCGTTGAACTCAACTACTCCAGTCCACCCTCTCAAGAGTGATTTTCCTTTCTCAGTCAAGGACTTAATCCACTATTTAATCAAACAGATTACAATAGTAACACCTAAGAACAACTGTTCTTAGTCTTCTCAAGAGCTATTGATCCCAACTGGATCCTTTTAAGGAAACCTTTTACAATCAATGTAAAACTATTACAAGAGTAAGAATGCTTCTAAAAAGCTATTATCACAACTGTGATATTTCTCTTAAGTTTAAGAACAATGTTACAACAAATAGAATAAAAGAGCTTTTGAGAATTTTGCTTTGATAAGTGATTTTTGCTAGAAGTTCATTACTTGAAGAAGATGGAGTGGACTTCTTTATATAGGCACTTAGATCCATGAAGTCTTCTCAACGTTGGAGGCTGTGCTGAAAAAGCCTGATGCCTTTTGTCTTTACGTTGGAGGCTGTGCTGAAAAAGCCTGGTGCCTTTTGTCTTCTCATTGTAGAAACTTTCCTTAGAATGGAATGCACAGATAAAACCTTTTTGTCTGTGATCTTGTGTCTATCATAAAAGAGGAAAGAGCTGTTGAGATATGCCAACGGACATATTCAAATCTTCTTCACTAAGTTCAGCTATCAACATCAGAGTCTGGATCTTCAGAATCTCCAGAGTAGAGATCTTCTGGATCTTCAGAGTCTTGGGATGTTCTTCAGATTATGCTGAATCAGAGTATATGCAGCTTGTGTGCTTGAGCGTGTAGTTCTGTCAGAGCAGAGTCTTCTATATCAGATTCTCAATACTATGCAGCGCAGTATCTTCAGAGTCTTCTGATGACTAAGCTTCTGAACTCTCAGAGTCTTCTATTCTTTAGAGGCTTCTGCTTCAGAATCTTCAGTAGACAGCACTCAGATTCTTCTAGAGACAGCGTTCAGATCTTCATTTAAGATGCTCTTGAACCTTTGAAGCCTTTCATAATATCATTGTTCAAATTCAAATTTGCTCTTTAAGAATATTTTCTTTAGTACCTGTAGCAAACAGTCTAGAACAAATTTAGAGTATATAATTCTTGAATACAAAGTTCATAAGTGTTATCATCAAAACATAGAGATATTACTAAGAAACAATCTGTGTTCTTACAATCTCCCCCTTTTTGATGATGACAAAATATGAGAAATTTTGTTCAATAAAAAGTATGAATTATAACTCCCCCTGAGATTAACAATCTCCCCCTGAAATAAATACTCTAATAGAAGAAAACACTTCCCTTTATGATTAAGTATATTTCAGATTCAGAGCCTGATGCCAGAGGTTTGACTTTCAGAATCAAATCTTGATGCCAGATAATTATGACTTCCTTCAGTCAGAGCGCCTGGTTATCATCTTGCTTGAATTATCTTTCAGAGTAAAGGTATCAGAGTAAGATATCAGAGTTGATTGAATACTCAGATTTGCTTTGGAAGATCAGGTTCTGGTTGGAAAAGTCTCAGGGTAACTTCAATGAATTATGTTAGATATATCAATGTAATCTGAAAGACTTAAATTCAAAGTAAGTTAATAAAATGTCTGAATTTCAGTTTTAGTAATTTCTTATAGGTTGAACAATCAGATTCTCTTTTTCTCCCCCTTTTTGTCATAATCAAAAAGATTTTTAAAGACATAAAGATACAGAAGAAAAGAAGCATATAGAAGCAAAAACATCAACTTTCATTTAAACAGATCAGAGTTCACAATCAAACAGAGTCACAAAAGAACAGATAGATGTCAAAATGCATAACAAAAAGCATAACAAAACAATAAGAAAACACCTGAAGCAATAACATGTGCAAAAACATCAAATGAAACTAAGTCTGGCGTGAGGCAATAAGGGTCAGAAGCTCTATCATTTTGGCAGTTGACTCTTTTTGCTTAGACATTCAGGTCTTGATCTCATCAGTTGTCTTCTCTTGCTTTACCATCCAATCTTTTATTTCCTTGACATCATTCGCAAGCTCTGTGACCACAGATGAAGAAGAAGCAGATGTCGTAGCAGCAATGTTCTCTTCAGACTGGTTCTCTTCAGAAGCTTGTTCAATTAATTCAGATGCAGGAGCCTCTGGAGGAGCAGCTTCCAGAAGCAACACAGGAGGAGGAGGAGGAATGTTCATCAGAGTTATCTTGATTAACTCTGCAAACTGAGTCTTTGCAAGCTTAGAACATTTAGCTCTAACTTTTAAAGCAGCTTTGTTGAACATCCAGATGAAACGTTTCTAAGAAGCATTTGAAACAGCCGGATCCAAACTTGACAAGCACACTTCCTTAACACGAGCATACTCAAAATCTATCTCCTTTTTTAATATTTCAAACATAGTATTAACACATGATCCTAGATCTGACTGTTCAGACTGTTCAGAGGGTTTAGGATTAGGAGTGTTAACAAGAGTAGGTTCGGATGGTGTAGGTTCAGATGGTTGTGGTTGAGGTGGTGTTGGTTGATATGTTTGGGTGTCAGACTGAGGGAGTTCAGTTGGTTGAGGAATGGTTTGGGTTTCAGATAGATGGATTTCAGATGGTTGAGGGATGGTTTGGGTTTCAGATAGATGAGTTTCAGATGGTTGAGGGATGGTTATCTGAGGTGGGGAGTTGGGTGGAGTATGAAATAGAGAAATGTTAACGTGTTCCTTCATAGCAATATCAGAACGTGCTTGTTTGAGAGACTCTGGTTCAAAATCAGATGATTCACAATTAGAAGATTCTTCTGAGTGAACAGATGTTGAAGAAATGGTAATCGATTGATTCAGGGGTTGGATATCCAGAATATCTTCAGAAAGATTTGAATCTTCTGGTGGAGCTGGTTGTTCAGAGTGTTCAGATTGAACAGTCTCTGGTTGGTTTGGTTCTGAGATGATTATATCTGGTTAGGGAATTTTTGGTTGTGGAATATCTGGTTGTGGAATTTCTGGTGAAGTAGGTTGGGGGGGTTCAGATGTAGTATGAGGTTGAGGGTCAGAGGTTGTTTGTACAGAAGATGGTTGTGAATGTACTGGGGGAGATGAAGGTGGTTCAGATGAAAGGTTTGCAGATGGTTGGGGTTTAGAAGTTCTATGTCTAAGGGTTGGAGATGGAAGGGGTGAATGAACAACAGGGGTAGGATCAGATGTTAATACCTGATGAATAGTGTCTCTTATCTCTTCCAGAGTAGCATCTCTAGAATTGATTCTGGCTTTCTTTACTCCTTTCTTCTTCTTCCTTGGAACTTCAGATTCTTTCCTTTTCTTCTGAACAGAGCCTTGTTCAGCTTTTCTCTTACTACGCCTTTCCTTCATCAGATTGGGCAGTTCTTCTCCTTGTTTCTGAACAAGGTTAGCAGGTAGAGGAATTCCATTCTTCAGACAATCTGCAATGTAAGCCCAGACAATACCTTTTGGTTCATCTGCGCTGAACATTGGAAAATCTGCTACTGGTATCCTTCTGCCATTGACCTCCTCAAAGTTTATCTTCCTTAGAGCATCCACACTCATCAACCACATTTTGGTTCTTTAAACGGGACCCACATAATTTTTTATATTATATTACACTTCTATATTTTCTAAA
The DNA here is from genome assembly GCA_963859935.3 of Lathyrus sativus. Taxonomy (NCBI): domain Eukaryota; kingdom Viridiplantae; phylum Streptophyta; class Magnoliopsida; order Fabales; family Fabaceae; genus Lathyrus; species Lathyrus sativus. The sequence continues at coordinate 321,874,836 of OZ012737.1, read as the reverse complement.
CAACTCAACTACATATTTCAAATATCCATACAACTCATTAAAAACTCTAAAATGGTTCCCACCAATTTCCAAAATAAATGTCCATATAATTATTGATCTTTGAAATATAATATTTTAATATTAATTGAATAGGAAAGTACAGGAAAGAAACGCTCTCAAATGTGAGAACGTATGCAAATGTAGGAACGTTTTTTTTCTCTCAAATATCCATTTAATTCTGACATGATGACTTTGGAATATGTGTAGAAATGGTTTACATCTACCGATAATTATGCTCTTAGTTTACCATTCAGCTCTGAAATGATCTTCATTCTTTTCAGAGTAAGTCCGTTTATCTCAGATCCAATGATGTAGGACAGATCCTCTGTTATTTTTGCATCTGTCAGATGCTTCACCAACTGATTCTCTGTAAGGATGTCTGAGATAAGTCTTCCCAGAGGTATCCAAGTTTTAACTTTCCCAGCTTTAGCTCTGACCTCTTCTCTAGTCTCTTTGACATGATCAGAAGATGACTAAAAATCAGATAGGGCAGATCCACCTTAATATTCTTGCTGATGCAGTACATGAAGTACAGATGCTCTGTACTCACATAGTCTGGTGAATTGGTTGACTTTCTGTGAAAGATTGTACTCATAAATATCTTCGCCCAAATCCTATAGATAGGTTTCAGATCTTTAACCTTGCTTGTTGGTGTTCCAGATACAGTAATCTCTTCATACACCTTAGCCATATCAATCCGTGAAAAGGCTAGGTTTGTAACACCATCAGATTCTTTATAACTGAACAGTTGCCTGATCAGTTTCTCAGTGATCACTATCTCCTTCCCAAGGACAGATGAGTGAATGAACTTAAGACCAGCAATAGCGTGAATCCAGAATTCCTTCACAAGAGTTGGGTACACAGGACCCATCAGTCTCTCAAAATACTTCTCCCAGCCTTGAGCTTTAATGGCAGTTGTTAGGTCAAACCATTTTCTTCTATTGATTCAAGATCAACGAAACTCTCACACAGAACCTCAAGATCCACAACTGGAGTAAATAGAGTGCGTACTGGTTTCTTGTACATTATATTTTTGTTGGAGATTTCAGCAGCATTTGATGAAGAAGCCATTGATGAAGATGAATATTTTGATTTGGGCTTAGGGTTTTGGTAGAGGTTGAAGAGTAAGCAAAAACGCATAAGTGTAGTGAGTGTGAAAAGTGTGAAAATGTTGTGATAGGTGGTATTTATAGAAAACCAAAAAGTCAAACATTGGGCACATCAAAAGACACATACGCACGTTTACACATAGCATTTAATGAAAATAATCATTTCAATTTAAAGATATGACAAATGGGGGGAAATCCAAGAAAAATGAGATTTTCAAAGCAGTAACTCACGTCAATTCAGTAGAGCACTCCATCTTTTCAGATTCTGAGTGACACGTGTTTGCTTTGTATGTGCATCTGATGTCTCTCAAGAAATGAAACGTTTCCAACGTTCAGATCTTCTGAGTTTGTTAGTTTAGAGTTTCACACAAATAATCAGATGAAATACTTCAGATCTTTAAACATTTTGCATCTGATAAGTTGCCTCTGATAAATATTACTCTGGACAAAAATCCATACAAATATTTTTCAGAATGAACTTAACCTATCTTCAGCAAGGGGTTTTGTGAAAATATCTGCCCATTGATGATCTATATCAACAAAAGCTAGATTTATTACACCCTTCTGAACATAGTTTCTGATGAATTGATGTTTAATTTCTATATGTTTAGCCTTAGAGTGTAAGATTGGATTTTTTGACAAACATATAGCAGAAGTATTATCACAGAAGATAGAAAGATTACTCTCATAGATCTGATAATCTTCTAACTGACTCTTTATTCAGAGCATCTACGTACAACATCCAGCAGCAGCAATGTATTCTGCCTCTGTAGTTGATAGTGCAATAGTGGGTTGCTTCTTGCTGTACCATGAGATCAGATGACTTCCAAGAAACTGACAGCTTCCAGAAGTGCTTTTACGTTCAACTCTGTCTCCAGCATAATCAGCATCACAGAATCCAACTAATGAAAATTCATCAGATCTTCTGTAACACAGACCCATGTTAGTAGTACCTTTTAGATACCTTAGAATCCTCTTAACAGCTGTTAAGTGTGATTCTCTAGGATCTGATTGGAATCTTGCACATAAGCAGACACTAAACAGTATATCAGGTCTAGAAGCAGTCAAGTATAGAAGAGATCCTATCATACCTCTGTAGAGTTTCTGATCTACCTTCTTACTTACCTCTTCCTTACCAAGAGTGCTTGTAGGGTGCATTGGAGTCTTTGCCATCTTACTATCAGCCATGTTGAACTTCTTCAGAAGCTCTTTAACATATTTAGTCTGATGTATGTAGGTGCACTCTGGAGTCTGGTTGACTTGGATTCCCAAAAAGAATCTCAATTCTCCCATCATGCTCATCTCAAACTCTGCCTGCATACATTTAGCAAACTCCTTTCCAAGCATAATATTTGTTGATCCAAAAATAATATCATCTACATATATTTGACAAATCAACAGATCTTTCTTAAGAGTTTTACAGAATAAAGTTGTATCCACTTTACCTCTGGTAAAAATTTTCTCCAGAAGGAAATTGCTCAACTTCTCATACCAAGCTCTGGGAGCTTGTTTTAAACCATAAAGAGATTTCTTTAGTTTAAAAACATGATCTGGAAGGTTTTCACTTTCAAAACCAGGAGGTTGGTGGACATATACTTCCTCTTCTATAATACCATTAAGAAAGGCACTTTTAACATCCATCTGATATAGAGTGATGTTATTCTGTGCAGCAAAAGAAATAAGTAAATGTATAGACTTTAACCTGGCAACAGGAGCATAAGTCTCTGTATAGTCAATTCCTTCTTGCTGACTGTAACCTTGAGCAACCAGCCTTGCCTTATTCCTTTCAACTTCTCCCTATTCATTCAACTTATTCCTGAAGACCCATTTTGTTCCAATAACGTTGAATCCTTTAGGTCTAGGAACCAGATCCCAAACTTCATTTTTGGTGAATTGATTTAGCTCTTCTTGCATGGCAATAATCCATTCATTATCTTTCAGAGCCTCATCCACAGATGTTGGTTCAATTATTGACACTAAGCCAAACAATGGATTCAGATGTTCTGAGATAGGATCTTGTCCTGATTGGATCATCTTTCTTTCCAATAATCACATCTTCTGGGTGAGATGCCTTGATTCTGGAAGAAGATCCTCTGACATTTGATCTTTCAGAAATGTGTAAGTTGTCCAATTGAGAAGATAAGGGAATAGCATCTGGAGTTGCTTCAGATTCCTTCTCTTTAGCCTTTTCTGCCTCTGAGTCTTCAGAGTCTGTGAGAATCACTTCTCTATCTGCAAAATTTTCAAACTGCTTTGGCTTTTCAGAGCCAAGCTTATCATCAAATCTTACATGAATAGATTCTTCCACAATTTGTGTCTCAGTGTTGAATACTCTGTAGCCTTTAGAGCGTTCAGAATAACCAAGCATGAAACACTTCTGTGCTTTGGAATCAAACTTGTTAAGATTCTCTTTAGTATTTAACATATAACAAATACATCCAAAAGGATGAAAATATGAAATGTTGGGCTTTCTGTTCTTCCACAGTTCATAGGGAGTCTTTTTCAGAAGAGGTCTTACAGACACTCTGTTCTGAATGTAACAGGTTGTGTTGATTGCTTCTGCCCAAAAGTGTTTTGCCAGATTTGTCTCATTGATCATGGTTCTGGCCATTTCTTGCAGAGTTCTGTTTTTCCTCTCTACAACTCCATTTTGTTGTGGAGTTCTAGGACAGGAAAAATCATGAGCAATGCCATTTTCAGAAAAATATTTTTCAAAATGTTTATTTTCAAATTCACCACCATGATCACTTCTTACTTTTATAATTTTGAAATCTTTTTCATTCTGGACTTGCTTGCAGAAGTCAAAGAACACAGAATGTGACTCATCCTTGTGTTTTAAGAACTTTACCCATGTCCATCTACTATAGTCATCAACAATGACTAATCCATACTTCTTGCCTCTGATGGATGTAGTTTTCACTGGTCCAAACAGGTCAATATGAAGTAATTCTAGTGGTTTGGAAGTAGAAACAACATTTTTTTAATTTAGAAGATGATTTTGAAAACTTCCCTTTTTGGCATGCTTCACAAAGAGCATCTGAGGTGAACTTCAGATTAGGAAGTCCTCTGACAAGATTAAGTTTATTAATCTGAGATATACGTCTCATATTAATATGGCCCAATCTTCTGTGCCAGACCCATTGCTCTTCATTAACATACAAGAGGCATTTAACATTCTGAACTTTAAGTTCTGAAAGATTTATTTTATAAATGTTGTTTTTCCTCTTACCACTAAATAGGATAGAGCCATCCTTTTGACTAATAGCTTTACAACATTTTTGATTAAAGGTAATATCATAACCATTGTCACTTAATTGACTTATGGACAATAAGTTATACTTTAACCCTTCAACAAGTAAAACATTAGTAATAGAGGGAAGTTTACCATTTCCAATAGTGCCAGATCCAATGATCTTGCCTTTCTGGTTCCCTCCAAACTTCACGTCACCTCCAGATCTAAGTTCCAGGCTTTGGAACATAGACCTTTCTCCTGTCATGTGTCGTGAGCATCCAGAGTCCAGGTACCATGACTGGCGTCCTGACCTTGCTGCTAAGAACATCTGCAACACGGATTATTTTGCTCTTAGGTACCCAAATATTCTTGGGTCCTTTAGGGTTAGTTGGTTTGTAGGTTTGTCTAAACTTCTGTTTTTCAACATAATGTTTATTCTGACTTTCCTTGGGTTTAAACACATAAGTATTCTTCTCAGAGCTTGTGTGTTTAATGTCATTTAAGTGACCAAACTTAAATTGAGAGTACAGAGGTGTCTTCTTGATGAAGAGTTTGTCAACATATTTTGGATTACTTCTAGAGGAAGATTCATATCCAATACCTCTTCTGTTGTTCCCACTAACACCATAGATCATAGAAGCCATCTTGCTTCTGTCAATGCTCTTAGTAAGGAATATCTGAAAGATGGAGTCATATTTTTCTAAAATGTTTTCACATGACTTAGTCTCAGATTCAGATTCTTGTTGATCTATTTCAAAGTCATTTTTGATTTTCAGATTAATTTCTTTTTGCTCAACAAGTTCTGTCTTCAGAAGATCAATCTCAGATTCAAGACTGCTTTTCAGCTTCTTGTATTTGAACTTAATATTGTTATAACTTTTCAGAACTTCTGATAATACTTTGATAAGTTCTTCTTTAGTAAGTTTAGCCATTACCTCTTCAGCGTCAGAGTCAGATTCAGAATCAGATTCAGATCCTGAAGTTCCTTCCTCCTGATCTTCTATGTCTGCCATCAGTGCAACATTAGCACATTCTTCTTCTGATTCAGAAGATGATTCATATTCATCTGAGTCATCCCATGTTGCCATCAGAACCTTCTTCTTTTTTTTCAAACTTCTTCTTGGGTTTTTCTCTTTGAAGTTTGGGGCAATCATTCTTGTAATGCCCAGGTTCTTTGCACTCATAGCATACAACTTCTTTCTTGCCAGATCTTCTGTGCCCAGAAGATTCCTTTCTATGATCAGATTTTCTGAAGTTGTTGAACTTCTTTCCCTTGTGCTTCCAGAGTTTGTTGATCCTTCTGGACAGCATGGATAATTCATCTTCTTCTTCAGAAGAAGATTCTTCAGAGCTTTCTTTAATAACCTGCAAAGCTTTAGCAGATTTATTAGATTTTAAAGCAATAGATTTACCTTTCTCTTTCTTTTGAGGTTCATCTTCCTCAAGCTCAATTTCATGGCTCCTCAGTGAGCTGATGAGTTCTTCTAAAGAGATCTTGTTCATATCTTTAGCCATCTTCAAGGCAGTCATCATTGGTCTCCATCTGGTAGGTAGACTTCTGATGATTTTCTTTACATGATCTGATATGGAGTATCCCTTGTCCAGAACCTTTAGACCAGCTGTGAGGATTTGAAATCTAGAAAACATAGTTTCTATATTTTCAGATTCTTCCATTTTGAACGCTTCATACTTCTGTATAAGCGCCAGAGCCTTGGTCTCCTTCACTTGAGAATTTCCCTCATGAGTCATTTTAAGTGACTCAAACATTCCATGAGCTGTTTCTCTGTTAGTAATCTTTTCATACTCAGTATGAGAGATTGCATTAAGCAATATTGTCCTAGCCTTATGGTGATTTTTGAAATCCTTCTTCTGGGCTTCTGTCATTGATTTTCTATCAATTTTCTTGCCATCCTCATTTGTAGGATGTTCATAGCCATCAATGACCAAGTCCCACAAATCAGCATCATACCCAAGGAAGAAACTTTATATCCTGTCCTTCCAGTAATCAAATTTCTCTCCATCAAACATGGGAGGCTTTGTGCTGATTCTATCCCCTTCATATTTGTTACAGTTGGATGTAGAAGCATCACCCATAATGACAAACAAATATATATCAAAGTAACTTTTCTCACTGGATCTTTACTGACACGGTTAAGTGGTAGCACACGCAGAACCGGAGCTCTGATGCCAACTGAAGGTGAGAAAAATACTTAGAAGGGGGGGTTGAATAAGTATGACAAATAATCCAAGATTCAAACACAGTTATTTTTATCGTGGTTCGTTGAACTCAACTACTCCAGTCCACCCTCTCAAGAGTGATTTGCCTTTCTCAGTCAAGGACTTAATCCACTATTTAATCAAACAGATTACAATAGTAACACCTAAGAACAACTGTTCTTAGTCTTCTCAAGAGATACTGATCCCAACTGGATCCTCTTAAGGAAACCTTTTGCAATCAATGTAAAACTATTACAAGAGTAAGAATGCTTCTAAAAAGCTATTATCACAACTGTGATATTTCTCTTAAGTTTAAGAACAATGTTACAGCAAATAGAATAAAAGAGCTTTTGAGAATTTTGCTTTGATAAGTGATTTTTGCTAGAAGTTCATTACTTGAAGAAGATGGAGTGGACTTCTTTATATAGGCACTTAGATCCATGAAGTCTTCTCAACGTTGAAGGCTGTGCTGAAAAAGCCTGATGCCTTTTGTCTTTACGTTGGAGGATGTGCTGAAAAAGCCTGGTGCCTTTTGTCTTCTCATTGTAGAAACTTTCCTTAGAATGGAATGCACAGATAAAACCTTTTTGTCTGTGATCTTGTGTCTATCATAAAAGAGGAAAGAGCTTTTGAGATATGCCAACGGACATATTCAAATCTTCTTCACTAAGTAAGTTCAGCTATCAATATCAGAGTTTGGATCTTCAGAATCTCCAGAGTAGAGATCTTCTGGATCTTTAGAGTCTTGGGATGTTCTTCAGATTATGCTGAATCAGAGTATATGCAGCTTGTGTGCTTGAGCGTGTAGTTCTGTCAGAGCAGAGTCTTCTATATCAGATTCTCAATACTATGCAGCGCAGTATCTTCAGAGTCTTCTGATGACTAAGCTTCTGAACTCTCAGAGTCTTCTATTCTTTAGAGGCTTCTGCTTTAGAATCTTCAGTAGACAGCACTCAGATTCTTCTGGAGACATTGTTCAAATCTTCATTTAAGATGCTCTTGAACCTTTGAAGCCTTTCATAATATCATTGTTCAAATCCAAATTTGCTCTTTAAGAATATTTTCTTTAGTACCTGTAGCAAACAGTCTAGAACAAATTTAGAGTATATAAATCTTGAATACAAAATTCATAAGTGTTATCATCAAAACATATAGATATTACTAAGAAACAATTTGTGTTCTTACAATATAGTGAGAGGCATTCATGTTGATGCCTTACCTCATTCTGAGTATATAAAGATTATTGATAAGTCTACTGCTAAGACTATCTTTAAATCCTTATGTGCTACCTATGAAGATAATCAATAAGTTCAATAAGCTAAAGCAAATTTTCTGGTTCAACAATATGAGCTGTTCAGAATGAAAGACGATGAGAACATTGAATCTATGTTTTCAAGATTTCAAGTTTTTGTGTTTGGACTTTAGGTCTTAAATAATATTTATACTAATTCGAATCATATCAAGAAGATTCTTAGGAGTATTCCTGCCAAATATAGACCTAAAGTAACTACTATTCAAGAACTAAAGATTTAAACACATTAAGTATTGAAAGTATTGTTAGTGTCATACCCCAATTTTTACCCTTAGATTCTTTGATCTTTCGCATATCATTCTAGGCCAATCTTATTGCATAACTAACCAAGTTTCTAGACTCTTTGTTTGCTTTATTTCTTTTATGAATCATGGGTTGACTCCAGAAACTTCAAAGGTGGTTGAATTAGGGTTGGACATGAGGTTTTCTTTTGAGTTGGAGTTCCATTGTTCAGAGGTTGTTTCTTTCGATTATGGTACTCAAGTTCGAGGCAGAGGTGTTAGGTTTTCAACTGTCATGATTAGTTCCTATCAGTGGTTAATCAAGGCATGACATCAGTTTCTTTGAGTGGCCATAAGGTTGTTGTTTGTTTAGGGTTTCATCAGTGATTTTGTTTGAAAGACTTTGAATTAGGATTTTGGTTCTCATCAAGTCATTGTGTCAGTATGCACTCAAGGTGAAGATTAGGGTTTCTTACCCTTTGGGTTTAAGTCAGGCAACTGTCGTTTAACTGAGCAACACGAGGCTAGTAGGTTAAGTATGTATGCACAATAGTGTTTCAGTTGGATGTGATATGATTTTTGGCCAGATTGCAAAATCATCAGAGGTCAAAGCAGTTGATTTGTGTGCAAGTATTAATTGTGTGGTTCTTGTCTTTGATCTAAATTTCACCAGAGTTATTGTCCAGCCTAGGCATGGCAAAAAAACCCGGACCCGTCGGGGACCGCCCGGACCCTCCCCGAAATTAGCGGGGAAAACCCGATTTGAGTGGGTACGGATGCGGGTGCGGGGAAAACCCGACTTTTAATTACGGGTGCAGGTACGAGTGCGGGGAGACACTAAGACCCGCCCGCACCCGGCCCCGCCCCGCCCCGCCCCCGAATAATACATTTTAGTTTAATTCTCTTATTTTACTTATTTTAATATTCATTTATTAATTATATTTTTAATTAAATTATTAATACCTTTATTGCAATTAAAATAATTAAATTAATCAAATTAATATTAATTTTCTAATTAAATTTTTAATTAAATAATTAATTAATTTATTAAAATAATCAATTTTTTAATTAAATTATTAATTTTTATTGCAATTAAAAAGAAATTTTTTTTTTCAGATGGGGGCGGGGCGGGTGCAAGTGCACCCATTCTCTACTGGGGGCGGGTCTGGGCGGTAAATTTTTACCCCCGATTGAGTTTGGGGGCAGGGGCGGGTGTGTTACATGGAGGAGGGTGCGGGTGCGGTATAGTAAAACCCGCCCCCGACCCGCCCTGTTGCCATCCCTAGTCCAGCCAAGATCATTTCAATTTGGATTCAAGTTTGTGTTGTTGTTCAGGATTTGTGGCGGTCAAGTGCATTTGTGAAATTCTTAAGTATTGTTGAGGCGCGTTACAGAACCCATATCCATTCAATATCCAATTTCTGTTTCATTATCCTTTTCATCTTATTCCATATCCATTAAAACCATCGTTGAATTCATTCCCAATTACTATCCATATATCCATTTCAAATTCAATTATTCACATCCAATTCACATTCATAATTTCCAATATCATATCCAATCCAATTTAATTTCATCTCAATTTTCAATTCTACCCCATTCAAGTTTCAAGTTCATCCCAAAGTTCGGATTCATTTGGGGACAATGTCTTTAAATTTCCAGTTTCCTTTCAAAGTCTTTCAATTCATAGTTCATCCCAAAGTTCGGATTCATTTGGGTACAATGTCTTTAAATTTCCAGTTTCCTTTCAAATTCTTTCAATTCATAAATCCATACCACATTCTTCATTAAATTCCATTCTTTTCTAACTCAAATCAAAATTCAATTCATGTTCAAATTTCAAAGTTTAGATTTCCATTCAAAATTTAAGTGTCAATCTTCTTTCATTTCCAAATCAATCCAAGGTTAATATCAAGTTCCATTCTTAAACCAATTCTGTTATCCAATTAATTTGATCTCAAAATCCCATCAAAAGTCCACAAAATTAATACAACTAAAAAAAGGCCCATTCTACTTTTTGTTTTACAAAGTTATAGAAAAATTCACAAAAAGGACAAAAGTCCTGTGCGTTGCTGCTACCAAGACATCCTGCAAATTTTGCAAGTCATCAACTAGCTACCCATTAATATAATATACCACCATTCACCCTAAAATATCCTTTTCAATTCAAATTATTTACACTAAATTATGCCCTTTATTGTAATTGGCTAAATGCAATTGTATTGCCCAATCAAACTCATTCCATTTTCCACGTGGCCTCCCCAAGCCCTTTCCTTTGAGAACCCTTTTTCTCTCCCCAAATGTTTCTCTGATTGTTTTTCTCCCTTTTCTCCTTTTTTACAGACTCAAAGCCTTTTATCTCTCTCATCAGTGTTTCAAGTTTGAAGAAGAGTACCATTTCCTTCATTCAGATCCAACTCATTTTCATTCTTCAGACGTTCCCCATTTCATTTCATCTGAAAACTTCCTCTGTTCTCACTCATCTACTTCTTCCTAATAACCGTGTTTCAGTCATCCAGATTCGAGATTGAAGAAATCTGAATAAAGGTCAGTTCATATTTATTTGTAGGCTCTGGTTTTGGTTTGATTATTTTCTGCATATATCATTAAGTATCATAGTAATTGTTATGGAAACTATATACTATTTTTACAACAGTTTGATTAATTATATCAAAGTTTATTCGATTAAGTATGACTTATGGCTTGATATAGTTTGAATTAGTACATAATAGTTTGAAAAACTGATATCTACAACAGTTTGAATGAGATGGTTAAATCAAAATCATATAACAATTTAGAACAGTTTGCGTGACAAAGTTAATTCAGGAGCTACCAAATCCGTTTATGCACCCGAACCTTTTGATGTCGGACGAGTATTGCAAATTGATATTATTTCAGAAAACCAGCATGTCACACTTGCAACCACTGGTCCAATAGATCCTGGTAGGGTTTCATTGAATCATCCACATTTGATTTAGATGAATATATATTTGTTTCTATCGAAACTACAGAGGTCCTGTCTTAAGAGTGTAAGAAACCGAGACCTGTTTCGTTGCAAAATCAAGTTAAGCTTAAATTGTGTTTATGCTCTTTATGCAGCTGCTGGTTTGGGAACCTATGTAGAGGCACTTGTGCGAAAACACGACACCGAATTCAATATATGTTGTTACAATTCTTTTACTTTTCATTTTCACCCTTTTAGTACCATGTGAGTGAGCATCGATATCAAATACTGAGAAGTGATTATTTTGTGACAATAATATTGTAGTTGAATTTACTATTTTGCAGGTAATCGTAACTCAGACAAGTGGTTTACATCATCCAACTGAGTCTATCCATATACTTCACGTTGGAAAGATGAGGATCAACCATAAGTCAATGGTTTGTATATGTGCCACATTCTCTATTTTTATCAGTTCTGGTTTGTTGTTGTTTGTTTGATTTTGTGAAGTTCATTGAGGATGATGATGGTAGTTTGTCACATGCTTGCATATCTATGGAATGATAATGAGTATGAAGAGAAAGGAAGAGAGAAAACTGTTGACAAAGAGAGCCTGAGATCTGTTGGGACATGGACAATGGAGTTCCCTAAATCTAAACCTATCTCTAAAGTTCTAAGATGTGAGTCTCACTTTTGTTTATAAGCTTGACTTACTGATTTTTTTATTTTCTTTTTTCCGAATACAGTACTTGAATATGTCGAAGACAAATGGGTTTGTAAGGGTTCTGGTCGAGCTTGTAGCTTAGGTGAAGAGACTGCTAGGAGATACTTGCGTGACATCGTTTCTGGATTAATGTATCTCCATGCTCATGTAATGTTGACTAAGTTTCTCTCTCACACTCATGCGCACGTACACAAACGTATCATCATGCAGTAATAAAAAAATTGCGAAACATCATACTGTTTACGTTTAATGTTCATACTTAGTCTTAAAATGCTTTGAATTATTTTTTGACCATGTTACTGAAATGTTTAACAATAGTTTTATTTGAAAAACAGAATATAGTTCACGGGGATATCAAGCCTGATAATCTATTGATTACTCGTCATGGTACAGTGAACATAGGGGATTTCAGTGTCAGCCAGGCTTTTGAGGTAATATGCAACTACTGAGCCTGAATGTTAATTTAAATACATTAAATAAAACCAAGCAATCACTTTACTTGGACAATAATGTATCTTCACCTAACATTGTTTTCTTCGTGATACCTATAGCATATCAAGAACCTTCTCACCCCATCAACACCTTTCTTTTTCAACACCCTCTATGAGCCTTACAGAGAAGGTGCATATTTTGTCCGTGGCTACCCCTTCAGTCTCCGTGAAGGTGTACCGACTGCTGTTTCTCATGGTCTTTGGCTGAACATCCCTGACTATGATGCTCCTACTCAGCTTGTGAAGCCTCTCGAGAGGAACACTAGGTACATTTACTACCACTTGTACTTGTAAACATTTAAATAATTCAATGATTTTGATTATGAATTTAGAAGATTGATTATGAGTGTTTGTGATTGTTACTTTGAAGGTATGTGGATGCTATTCTGACCATTCCTAAAGGAACTTTGTTTCCCATGTGCGGAATGAACTTGGCTTTCGATCGTGAGCTCATTGGACCAACAATGTACTTCGGTCTCATGGGTGATGGTCAGCCTATTGGATGCTACGATGACATGTGGGCTGGCTGGTGTATCGAGGTCAGTTGTTGGCTCTTTCTCTCTCTTATTTCTATTGAAAAAAATATTCAGGGTTTTATTTAGACCCTGTTTTGATAAACACTTAATTAAGTGCTTAATTAAGATATTTCAATGATGATTGTGTAGGTAATTTGTGATCACTTAGGATTGGGAGTCAAGACTGGACTTCCCTATATCTTCCACAGCAAGGCCAATAATCCACTTGTTAACCTGAGGAAAGAGTACAACCGTATCTTCTGGCAAGAAGACATCATTCCATTCTTCCAGAACGTTGTTCTTCCAAAAGAAGCTACCACTGTTCAGAAGTGCTACATCGAGCTCGCCAAAGAAGTCAAGGACAAACTTAGCAAGATTGATCCTTATTTTGACAAGTTGGCTGATGCTATGGTTACCTGGATTGAATCTTGGGATGAGCTCAACCTAGCCGGAGCATCAGCTGCCAACGGCAAAGCATGAGTCAATTTTGGTTAGCTGCAAATTACTCTCACGTAATTTGAAGCAAAACTATTTCTATAACTATTTTTTAGTATTTATTTAAAATTTTAATGTTATTCATGTATTATTAGAATTTGCAGCATTTTTAGCTGTAATTCTGTTTAGTAATTTCATGCTTTGAGTTTAGAAGCAATAAAAGAGTGCGCGGTCTTAGGGCGTATGGCGAACGGAAGCATCAGGTTTCATGCCATATGAGTCTCAGTGCGCGGTCTTGTGTTAATGTGGCCTTTAGAACTATATGGGCTGAGTTTGAGTGGGAAAACAAGGTAAATCAATCTCACTCCTCTTTCTCTCATTTGGTGTTTTTTAAAAATCAATGGTTTAAAACAATTATGGTTTTACCTTTTATTGCTCATCCCTCTTTTCATTTTTAAAAACAGCGTGATAAACAACTTCTAGGTAGTTAGGATTCATGATTCGTAATCTCTATTATTGGGTTGTTGCCCCTTGTGTTATTATTAAATTTTAAATATCTGCTCTTATAGTTATGTTGTTTGATTTTTATGACTGACATCATTATGTCTGCAATATATGCTTTGATGATCATTGATATAATTTCTAGGGCATACCACAGTCCAATTGTTCTATATTCTTTATTAAAGTGTTTAATTTGATAACAAGATATGTTTAATGAAAAAATTGACAACTGTTCACATTCTTATTGACAATTGTAGGTTATGATTATTGGATGGAACAATGTCCAATGTATATGTGTAGACACTCACGTACGATACATTTGCAATCGTACATAGTTATGGTTATGTCCAATGTTGAGATGATTCGTATGAGGTGCTGATGATCAACATAGTTATGGTTGTATCTATTCTTTCTTAAACTATTTTGAGACAAGTGAGATTGATTTCAGAGAGGAGAAGATAATTAATAATTGAGGTGTGGTGAAGAATTTTGTTGGATTGATCAAGTTTATGCCCCTTCGTTGGCCTTTTACATGGATGAGAATGAAGCTAGATGCATCATATATTAACGGTTCTAAGAAGCAGAGTAGTTATTTGCTTCCTGATTCTTTCATGACTTAGTATCTTGCTCTTGAGAATGGGAATTTCTCTTTTCCTGCTCAAGTATATAATCGCGAGGTAACTAACTCCTTTGTGCTTTTTCAATAGTATATGGAGTAGATGGTTGTGTTTTTTTTTCCTCTCAAAAGTTATATATTTTCTTCTTCTGCAGAATGGCCATGTTGGGTTTATGCTATCATGCTATGATGCCGAGGTTACATATGATCCACACACCGACACCTTCCAAGCAAGGTAACTGAGCATGATTCGCATTAATCATATGTTTTTCTGATGTATCTATCATGTTGCCACAGTTCATAGAAATGTAAATTATACCAATTTTCTTTTGAAGAGTTTCCACAAGGAAAATAATCGACAAAAGTTAATTCAAAGGAGGGATTTAGATTTTGTGTTGTTGTGGTTTATATAGTTGTCTATTACAGGTATCCGCCACATGGAAGAAGGCCTGCAACAGTAGAGCATGACATCCAATGGGAAAGACTAAGAGCACCACCTGTCGATAGTCCTCCGCACGATCTTTATATTGCTGATTGTCTACATGATTTGCATCCCGGTGATCACATAGAGGTTTAGTGGAGGAGAAACAAAGATTTTCCTTACGGTTTGTTCCTTTATTCAATATATTCTTAAATCTTTACTTATTTGTTTCTCTGGATGGTGTAAGGTTAGGTATATTTACAGCAAAATGGGGTCAAATTATAAATCTTTGATAAAAATAATCACTTCTTCAATCTTAATTATGTATTTCCATTTACATATACCCTTCTTATGATGAGATTCTATTAGTGGTTTGATGAGATCCATCTTTATGGCAGGTTGGTGTTATGGTATTGTAGGCCACTTGGAGTCATGTGATGGTATTGTAGGCCACTTGGTGTTTTGGTTTTCACCACCATTATCCGGTCCACTGGACCGACTAATCTGGTTCGGATGTCAGTTCTGATATCAAGTGGTTCTAGCCCCCTCCCGATTCCTTCTTTAAAGAAAACTTATATTTAGGGACATAATAAGTAATAATTAATTGAAGATTAGAATACTGTTTTATTGATTAGTATATTATTTTGCTAATGTTTTATGCCATTATTATGTTTTCCATTATGGGGGTTGCAAATTGAAAAATGGCATAAATGTAAAGTTCATCTTGACATAATAGACCACAATTTAGGCTAGGTTACTTTCACTTAGATTTAACTCATGTCTTGGCTAAGATCAGTTTGGATTGTGAGACTCTTACTTTTGCTCTGTGTGGCTGTAAGGCCAATGATGAATAGGTTGGTGCATTGATTGTGCAATGTCAGTCCATTTTGGTTTAGAAGATAGAGAGGAATTTTGGTTTTGTTTGTTTATATGTGAAATATTTTGAGTAAAAGAAGGTATAAAATGGTAATTCGGTTCAGTTTATGAAGTTGCAGTTTGTTCTTAGAATTTTTAATTGCTATGTTTATTATGTTAACATGTTATTGTATATGATTTGTGATGCTATAAAATTGTTTTTTTTGTTAATTTCAAAGTACTAAAAGGAAATTATGTTGTTAGATTGTGGTTGATTTTACTGCTTCTTGGTGTGGTCCATGCCGTTTCATTGCTCCAATTT
Source organism: Lathyrus sativus (assembly GCA_963859935.3). Taxonomy (NCBI): domain Eukaryota; kingdom Viridiplantae; phylum Streptophyta; class Magnoliopsida; order Fabales; family Fabaceae; genus Lathyrus; species Lathyrus sativus. The sequence continues at coordinate 321,858,885 of OZ012737.1, read as the reverse complement.
TGGCAGAGATTGCTAAAAAGCTTCCACATATCACTTTCCTTAAGGTTGACGTGGATGAATTGAAGGTGAGCAATATCTAAATCTATCACATAACATTGTTATTGTTTTTAATTTTTAATGAATTAGTGCTTTTTTTTAACTAAGAATCCTGCAACTAATTTCATTGATTTCTTCAGACTGTTTCTAAGGATTGGGGTATTGAAGCCATGCCAACATTCCTGTTCTTGAAAGAAGGAAACGTCGTGGACAAAGTTGTGGGTGCTAAGAAGGAGTTGCAATTGAAAATTTCCAAGCATGATGCTGAGCCTTCTACTGCTACTGCTTTTGCTTGAAGGGTCATATTAACAAAACTTTGTTTATTTTGAGTCAGTTTGCATTTTATATTAAGTCAGTTTAGTTGTTTTCAGTATGTAATGGAATTTAGAAATGTAGAACATAACATGGTCGAATATGTGAATAAAATCTTTGTGTGGTAGTACTTGAAACAGTTGGGCTAATGAATTTGCATTATGTTCTTATTGTGTTGGATTTATTTTCTGCTTATTATGCATCCATGGATCCCATTTTGATCGGATGCAGCACTTCGATGATTTTCTTATATTGAATTTGAACAAAAATGCAAATGTGATTTCTGTAACACCCATTTTAATTATTTAGTCATTTTATTATTATTTTTAATATTATATGTTGGTGTACCCTTTGGTGGGGGTGTATTTGATGATGTTTGGTGGGTGTCCCTAATGTGGGAGGATTATTGGTGGTGTTTTGGTGAATATAATAATATAGTGTATAATATTAATATTGGTGGGAATATTATTATTATTATTATATTTATTATAGTTACTATTGTTATTAATATTATTATTATTTTGGTGAGATAATATTATTATTATTATTATTATTATTATTATTTTATTAAGTTATTATTATTATTATTAAGTTATTATTATTATTGGGATTAGAGAATTAAAATAGAGAATGTGAGGGGTTAGCAGTTGTACGATACATTGTGAGAAGTTAGAGAAAGTGGAAAAAGAACGATAGAAAGGAGAGAAGTGAGAAGAACGGAAAAGGGAGCGAAGAACGAAGGAACGGGGGAAAATCAGAATTGGCCAAACCTTGGAGGGTTCTTTCATCGATCAACCGATTAACAAGGTAAGGGGGGAGAAACTTGATTGGGAATGGTTTATACATGTATAAGGTAGTTGGGGATTCCTTAACCCCGTAGGAAATTGATCGATATATGATAATATATATTGTTATGTTATGATTGATGATGATTGTTGTTAATTATATAGTAATCGTTAATGAATTGGTGTTTTGGGTTGATTTGGCATATAAGGCATATAGGGTGTTTTACGGTTTTTAGGGAAAATTCTGTATGGCTTTTGAGGTATCGATAAAGTGTGTAGGTGATGATTTTGGGAATAGAAATTAGAAACCTATTGGTTACGGTAATGTGCAAGATTGGTACTAGAATAGACTGAGAATCTGAGTTGAGATGATATGCATAATTTGGCCTAGAATACACTGCAGAACTGTGAGAAAACTTGGTGAATCGCAGCATTCGCTGGGCTTCGCCTGGCGAATGTTGGCGAAACTTCGCCTGGCGAGTGGAGGCGAGTGTTCGCCTGGCGAGCTGAGGCGAGTGGCAGCGAATAATTCAGAATTAAGTCCCAGACCTAAAGGGTAGGAACTTCTCCTGGCGAGTGTGGCCAGCGAAGGTTCGCCTGGCGAATGAAGGTTCGCCTGGCGAATGCACGATAGTGAAATGAGGGCTTCGCCAGCAGGTTCGCCTGGCGAATTCCAGCGAAGGTTCGCTACGGGGCTTCGCCTGGCGAATGCCAGCGAACGTAGCAGAACCAGAATGTGATTTTGTGATGTTTTGGCCTTGAGCTTGGGCGTGTGTGATCCCTTTAGCCTTGATGCCATGTATGAATGATGACTGTGGGAACTAGCTGGTGTACTTGGTGATAGTGCATGGTTCCCGTAATAATGACTGGTGGACAATTAGTTGATGTATATGTATGTAGTGATCAGTAGGATCGTGTATCCCCGAGTAGTGGGATGTGTTTGTATCTTGGTGATAGAATACGAACTTGTTTACTAACTGATTGATTTATATGGTGTTGATGCATGTTATATCTATACATATATATGTGATGTATAATGATACGATCAGGTGGATCGTGTGCACTTAGTGTGCCTGAACATAATAGTTATGCATTGGTGTGTGCATATCATGGTGTCTTGGTGGGATGGATCATGTCTCGGATGGAGCGTAAGTGATCTGTCCGTACTCCTTTGTGGAGAATGGTGGGGTTGAATCATGTCTCGGATGGAGCGTAAGTGATTCACCCGTACTCCTTTGTGGAGAATGGTGGGGTTGAATCATGTCTCGGATGGAGCGTAAGTGATTCACCCGTACTCCTTTGTGGAGAATGGTGGGTTCGATTGAATGAACCAATGAGTCGGTACCGCATGCATGGTGTTGAGTTGCATTTTGCATTATAATATGTTATATTGTAATTTGAACAGTAGGTTCGTTATATGGTGTTGTTGGGGTGAATAATTGATGTGTTGGTGTGTTTTACTGCCTTATTACATGTATTACATTACCATTATATTTTTGATCATGATTTCTCACCCCTTTGTTGTTGTTGTGGTCTGTGCTTCTTCGGAAGTACAGATAATCCAGGTGCTTAGCTAGCTTGGATATTGGTGTGATTGTCGAGTCTAGGACGCTCTGATACGTAGCACGGGACTTGGGCGTTTTTATTTATTTTATGTTGAACTTATATTTTATTTCCCTGTGAACGTATCAAACTTTTATTGAATTTTATTATTTAATATTCCGCTGAAGTTGGAGATAAACCTTTTTATAAGGAAACGTTGTTTTTATGTGATATCCCACTTGGGAGAATTGGAACTCTGATTTTTGTTTATTTATAATGTTTATTAATTTAATTGAGTTTGGGAAGTGGGGTGTTACAATTGGTATCAGAGCCTGGTTGGTCCGTCCGGCCAGTGTTGTTGAGTCGAGTTGAGTCTGTCCTTTATGGTGTAGTTGGATATCTTTTAAACCTGGTGTTGTTGTTTGGAGCAGTATGGCAGGAAGGAACGATGCTGCATTGGCTGCTGCTATGCAAGCAATGGCACAGGCTGTTGCTAATCAGAATCAAACTGCAGATGCCCAATTCAGGAGTTTGGCGCAGTTTCGGAGCAACAAGCCGCCAACGTTCGAAGGGGGAATTCTGGACCCCGAAGCTGCTCAGAAGTGGCTGAAGGCAATTGAGAAGATCTTCAGGACTATGGAATGTACTGATGAGCAAAAGGTGAGGTTTGGTACTCACATGCTGGAGGGTGAAGCTGAAGCCTGGTGGGACAATAGTCGCCAAAGGTTGGAAGCTGCTGGAACTACCATTACTTGGGAGGTGGTTCGGAAAGGTTTTCTGGAAAAGTATTTCCCGGAAGATATCCGAAGCGCGAAGGAAATTGAATTCTTAGAGCTGAAACAGGGTAGCATGACTGTAGTAGAGTATGCTGCTAAGTTTGAGGAGCTGGTGCAGTATTGTCCTCATTATAATGTTGATGGGGCAATGACCTCTAAGTGCTTAAAGTTTGAGAATGGACTGCGTCCAGAGATTAAGTTGGGGATTGCGTGTCAGAAGATCAGGAGCTATCCTGAGCTGGTAAGCAGAAGCAGGATTTATGATAACGATAACCGAGCAAGGATTGCGCACTACAAAGCTGTTAATGACCGTAAGGGTAAGCAGAGGTTTAGTGGTACTCCTTATAGTGTTGCTGCTGATAAGGGAAAACGTAAAGCTGTTGTTGATAAGAAGCCTATAGATGGGAGAGCATCTGTTGAAGGGAAATGTTTTCGGTGCGGCGGTATGGGACACCGTTCTAATGATTGTCCTAATGAAGCCAAGAAGTGTTTTAAGTGTGGGAAACCAGGTCATGTGATAGCTGACTGCAGAGCAACTATGCCGACCTGTTATAACTGTGGTGAGAAGGGTCATATCAGTACACATTGTGAGAAGCCGAAGAAGCCTCAAACGTCTCCGGCTGGTGGAAAAGTGTTTGCCTTGGCAGGAACTCAAGCTGCCAGTGATGAGCGTGTGATCAGAGGTACTTGTATTATCAATAATATTCCTTTGATTGCTATTATTGATACGGGTGCAACGCACTCGTTTATTTCTGTAGATTGTGTGGAGAGGATAGGTTTGGTGTCGTCCACTCTGGAGAGACGAATGACTATTGAGACACCCTCTATAGGTTCAGTGACTACTTCTTTGGTATGCCTGAAGTGTCCGCTGACTATTTTCGGTAGAGAATTCGGAGAGGATCTGATTTGTCTACCACTTGGTAAGTTGGATGTTATTCTGGGTATGAACTGGTTAGAGTTCAACCGAGTCTATATCGATTGTTTTCGGAAGGAATTGTTGTTCCTGACCCCTGAAGAGGAAGTTGTGGCAAGTTCTTTGTCTAATAAAGAATTGAGGGCCTTGTTGGAAGATGAAACTAGAGTGTTTGCTTTATTCGCAACTTTATCGATGGATAACAAAGTGCCAATGGAGGAATTAGCAGTGGTGAATGAATTTCCGGAAGTGTTTCCTGACGACATTACGGAATTGCCTCCGACGCGAGAAGTAGAATTTGGTATTGATCTTGTTCCTGGTACGAGACCTATTTCTATGGCGCCGTACAGGATGTCTGCAGTGGAATTGGCTGAGTTGAAGTCTCAGATTGGAGAATTGTTGGAAAGAAAGTTTATTAGACCAAGTGTATCACCGTGGGGAGCTCCAGTGTTGTTGGTGAAGAAGAAGGATGGTAGTATGCGTCTGTGCATCGATTACCGTCAAATGAATAAAGTGACTATTAAGAATAAGTATCCTTTACCTAGGATTGATGATTTGATGGACCAGCTGGTGGGAGCCCGTGTATTTAGTAAGATCGACTTAAGATCGGGTTATCATCAGATGAGAGTAAAAGAAGGTGATATTCAAAAGACTGCTTTTAGGACTCGATATGGACATTACGAATATGTTGTAATGCCGTTTGGAGTGACTAATGCACCGGGAGTATTTATGGAGTATATAAACAGAATCTTCCATTCTTACTTGGATCAGTTCATTGTAGTGTTTATTGATGATATATTAATTTATTCTAAATCTGATGAAGAGCATGCAGGACATCTGAGAATTGCCTTGCAAGTGTTGAAGGAAAATAAATTATTTGCTAAACTGTCAAAGTGTGACTTTTGGTTGAAGAAAGTAAGTTTCTTGGGGCATGTAATATCTGAAGATGGAATAGCGGTGGATCCGTCAAAAGTAAGTGCAGTATTGCAGTGGGAACCGCCGAAGACAGCGACAGAGATTAGAAGCTTTTTGGGGTTAGCCGGTTATTACCGCAGGTTTATTGAAGGGTTCTCTAATTTGGCGTTGCCATTAACTCAGTTGACGAGAAAGAACCAAGTTTTTGTATGGGATGCTGCTTGTGAAGAAAGTTTTGAAGAGTTGAAAAGGAGATTGACTACGGCACCGGTGTTAGTGTTACCGACTCCGAGTGAACCGTTTGTGGTGTACTGTGATGCGTCTAAGATGGGATTAGGCGGGGTTCTGATGCAGAATGGTAAAGTAGTAGCATATGCATCGCGGAAATTGAGAGTGCATGAGCGAAATTATCCGACTCATGATCTTGAATTAGCTGCGGTTGTTTTTGTGTTGAAAATTTGGAGACACTATTTATATGGTTCAAGATTTGAAGTGTTTAGTGATCATAAGAGTCTGAGATACATGTTTGATCAGAAAGAGCTGAATATGAGGCAGAGAAGATGGTTGGAATTTTTGAAGGATTATGACTTCAGTTTGAGTTATCATCCAGGAAAGGCCAATGTAGTGGCAGATGCTTTGAGTAGGAAAGCAATTCATATGGCAGCTCTGATGGTGAAAGAAATTGAGTTAATTGAACAGTTTAGAGATTTGAGCATGGTTTGTGAGACTAATGCAGATAGTGTAATGTTGGGTATGTTGCAGGTAAATAATGACTTCTTGGATATGATTAGAGAAAATCAGAAGTTGGATGTGAAATTGGTAGATTTGATGCCTGGAGTAGGGAGTGACTCCGATAGTGACTTTAAATTGGATAGTACAGGTGTGTTGAGATTTAGAGGCAGGATTTGTGTACCAGATGATGAAGAATTGAAAAAGTCAATTTTGAGCGAAGGACATCGTAGTAGCCTGAGTATTCATCCGGGAGCTACGAAAATGTATCATGATTTGAAGAAATTATTTTGGTGGTCTGGTATGAAAGACATAGCTCAATTTGTGTATGCCTGTTTGACATGTCAGAAGTCGAAGGTGGAACACCAGAGACCTTCTGGATTTATGCAACCATTAGAGATTCCGGTTTGGAAATGGGATTGCATTACTATGGATTTTGTGACAGGTTTGCCGAATACGGCGAGAGGTTTTGATGCTATATGGGTGATTGTGGATCGATTGACGAAGTCTGCACACTTTGTGCCGATCAATATTAGTTTTCCATTGACGAAACTAGCGGAGATTTATATTCGGGTAATTGTGAAGTTGCATGGTGTTCCGTCCAGTATTGTGTCGGATAGAGATCCACGGTTTACTTCGGAATTTTGGAAGAGCTTGCAGGAAGCTTTGGGAACTAAGTTGAAATTGAGTTCAGCTTATCATCCGCAAACTGATGGTCAGTCGGAGAGGACTATTCAGTCGCTTGAAGATTTGTTGAGAGCTTGTGTGTTAGAAAAGGGTGGTGCGTGGGATACTTATTTACCATTGATTGAGTTCACGTACAATAACAGTTACCATTCTAGTATTGGAATGGCACCGTTTGAAGCTTTGTATGGGAGGAGGTGTAGGACTCCTCTGTGTTGGTATGAAACTGGTGAGAATATGGTGCTTGGGCCAGAAATTGTACAGCAGACTACCGAGACAATTCAAATGATTCGTGAGAAATTGAAAGTGTCTCAGAGTAGGAAGAAAAGCTATCATGATAATCGGAGGAAAGAGTTGGAATTCTGTGTAGGTGATCACGTACTCCTAAGAGTTAATCCGATGACTGGTGTGGGTCGTGCATTGAAGTCCAAGAAGCTGGATCCTAAGTTCATTGGACCTTATGAAATTTTGCAGAGAATTGGTGTTGTGGCTTATAGGGTGGCGTTGTCGCCTGAGTTGTCAAACTTACATGATGTGTTTCATGTGTCGCAATTGCGAAAGTATGTTTCTGATCCATCTCATGTGATTCAGAGAGATGATGTTCAGATTCGGGAGAATCTTACTGTTGAGACGATGCCGTTGAGGATCGAGGACCGTAAGATGAAACAGCTCCGAGGGAAAGAGATACCTTTGGTGAAGGTAGCTTGGGGAGGTGCTGCAGGAGGCAGTGTGACCTGGGAATTGGAAAGCAGGATGCGAGAAGCGTATCCGGAGCTATTTCCATCAGGTAATTTTCGAGGACGAAAATAATTGAAGTGGGGGAGAGTTGTAACACCCATTTTAATTATTTAGTCATTTTATTATTATTTTAAATATTATATGTTGGTGTACCCTTTGGTGGGGGTGTATTTGGTGATGTTTGGTGGGTGTCCCTAATGTGGGAGGATTATTGGTGGTGTTTTGGTGAATATAATAATATAGTGTATAATATTAATATTGGTGGAAATATTATTATTCTTATTATATTTATTATAGTTACTATTGTTATTAATATTATTATTATTTTGGTGAGATAATATTATTATTATTATTATTATTATTATTATTATTATTATTTTATTAAGTTATTATTATTATTATTAAGTTATTATTATTATTGGGATTAGAGAATTAAAATAGAGAATGTGAGGGGTTAGCAGTTGTACGATACATTGTGAGAAGTTAGAGAAAGTGGAAAAAGAACGATAGAAAGGAGAGAAGTGAGAAGAACGGAAAAGGGAACGGAAAAGGGAGCGAAGAACGAAGGAATGGGGGAAAATCAGAATTGGCCAAACCTTGGAGGGTTCTTTCATCGATCAACCGATTAACAAGGTAAGGGGGGAGAAACTTGATTGGGAATGGTTTATACATGTATAAGGTAGTTGGGGATTCCTTAACCCCGTAGGAAATTGATCAATATATGATAATATATATTGTTATGTTATGATTGATGATGATTGTTGTTAATTATATAGTAATCGTTAATGAATTGGTGTTTTGGGTTGATTTGGCATATAGGGCATATAGGGTGTTTTACGGTTTTTAGGGAAAATTCTGTATGGCTTTTGAGGTATCGATAAAGTGTGTAGGTGATGATTTTGGGAATAGAAATTAGAAACCTATTGGTTACGGTAATGTGCAAGATTGGTACTAGAATAGACTGAGAATCTGAGTTGAGATGATAGGCATAATTTGGCCTAGAATACACTGCAGAACTGTGAGAAAACTTGGTGAATCGCAGCATTCGCTGGGCTTCGCCTGGCGAGTGGAGGCGAGTGTTCGCCTGGCGAGCTGAGGCGAGTGGCAGCGAATAATTCAGAATTAAGTCCCAGACCTAAAGGGTAGGAACTTCGCCTGGCGAGTGTGGCCAGCGAAGGTTCGCTTGGCGAATGCACGATAGTGAAATGAGGGCTTCGCCAGCAGGTTCGCCTGGCGAATGCCAGCGAAGGTTCACTACGGGGCTTCGCCTGGCGAATGCCAGCGAACGTAGCAGAACCAGAATGTGATTTTGTGATGTTTTGGCCTTGAGCTTGGGTGTGTGTGATCCCTTTGGCCTTGATGCCATGTATGAATGATGACTGTGGGAACTAGCTGGTGTACTTGGGGATAGTGCATGGTTCCCGTAATAATGACTGGTGGACAATTAGTTGATGTATATGTATGTAGTGATCAGTAGGATCGTGTATCCCCGAGTAGTGGGATGTGTTTGTATCTTGGTGATAGAATACGAACTTGTTTACTAACTGATTGATTTATATGGTGTTGATGCATGTTATATCTATACATATATATGTGATGTATAATGATACGATCGGGTGGATCGTGTGCACTTAGTGTGCCTGAACATAATAGTTATGCATTGGTGTGTGCATATCATGGTGTCTTGGTGGGATGGATCATGTCTCGGATGGAGCGTAAGTGATCTGTCCGTACTCCTTTGTGGAAAATGGTGGGGTTGAATCATGTCTCGGATGGAGCGTAAGTGATTCACCCGTACTCCTTTGTGGAGAATGATGGGGTTGAATCATGTCTCAGATGGAGCGTAAGTGATTCACCCGTACTCCTTTGTGGAGAATGGTGGGTTCGATTGAATGAACCAATGAGTCGGTACCGCATGCATGGTGTTGAGTTGCATTTTGCATTATAATATGTTATATTGTAATTTGAACAGTAGGTTCGTTATATGGTGTTGTTGGGGTGAATAATTGATGTGTTGGTGTGTTTTACTGCCTTATTACATGTATTACATTACCATTATATTTTTGATCATGATTTCTCACCCCTTTGTTGTTGTTGTGGTCTGTGCTTCTTCGGAAGTACAGATAATCCAGGTGCTTAGCTAGCTTGGATATTGGTGTGATTGTCGAGTCTAGGACGCTCTGATACGTAGCACGGGACTTGGGCGTTTTTATTTATTTTATGTTGAACTTATATTTTATTTCCCTGTGAACGTATCAAACTTTTATTGAATTTTATTATTTAATATTCCGCTGAAATTGGAGATAAACCTTTTTATAAGGAAACGTTGTTTTTATGTGATATCCCACTTGGGAGAATTGGAACTATGATTTTTGTTTATTTATAATGTTTACAATTTCCGTCATTTGCAAGATTTCAACCGGACTATTAAATGTTTATTTTCTTTATCATCTTTTTTTTGTTTTATAATGTTCATCTATGCTGCATCATTTACTATTGTTATTCTATTTGAGCGATGAAATCATTTACTATTATTCTTCTATTCAAGTGCTCCAACATTTGCAAACATTTACATAACATCGTGTTCATTGTTGAGTTTTGTCTGTTAAAGTTTGAACATATTACTTTTGTGTTAAAGATACAAACTCGCATACATTCATTAGTAAAAGTTGTATGCCAACATCATTACAACCAGCATACATATTGACCAAACCATTAAATGTTTATTTTTTGTAGTATCTTTATTTTTGTGCTTTACAATGTTATTCTGTGTTGTATCATTTACTATTTCGTTTTTCTATTTGAGTATTTCATGCAATCAAGATCTTATCAAATCCATTCATGGCATTTAGTGAATTGTATCAATTTGGGAACATCATTGATACTTAAGATCCTCATTCATACACAGTTGAATCAGTTTTGGTGATTGATGATACTACAATGATTTTGGATGGATAAACATCATATTGTCACACCACTGTCAGATTCCAATCCATTATCATATTGTCTTTGTGCATCAACATTGTTGACTTTAGAAGGTTCATATAATAATAGATATTTAGAATCTACCATTGAGATACATTGCTTATTTTTATTTTTTAAAGTTGAAACATATTACTCATTTTTTTCCTCATACCCGTGTGGACGCACGGGTTTTCTACTAGTGTTTGCACCAAAGTCAAATTCTTGCTGCCAATTTCACCAGCTGCTCAGCTTGCCACAAAGCCTGTTTCAAAATCGTACAAACACTAAACACCCTACGCAAGCTGCCAAGACAACATCCAAAAAGCCTGCTCCATGTATAAACATGCTACTACTTTGCATAAACCAATTCTTATACAATCAAAACAAAACTGCAGCATAGAAAACAAAAGCACATATCTTGCCACAAAGCTCCAAAATCCAAACCTTTGACTAAATCTCCCACAAACTGACAAAACCAGAACCTGCATATGGATAGCAACGTCTCAAAACCGATTTCTTACAATACATCAGAATTAAAAAGGAGAGAGAGAACTTATCTGCTAAAAGGAGAAGGACTTAAAAAACACATGGATATCTTCTTCCCATCTCTACAAAAACAAAGACAACATCCTTGCATCACTAAGCATCCAAACTTTACCTCCCTATTCCCTTTAACAACCGCAGAACAACAACACTAGTATTCATCACCACTACAGCTTTCAAACACAACCTGTCATGTGAAAACATCTTTCCATTTCCAAAGCTTCTGATGAATATCACGAACACCATACGACCATCACTTATTTGCCATCACAACATATCCCTCAAAACCACCTCAATCTTCCTCTCCGCACCATAAACCACCTCTTTCAGTCGCCATTTTCAATCCGGCCGCCACACAACTTTCACCATTTTCGTTCCTTCATCATCAAAAGACAACACAAACCCACAAATCAGACTAGAAATTAATAGAAGAGAAAGACGTGTGAGAAAGAGAAGAAGACGAATTTTCGAATGAAATCCGAACCTGAGAAGCGAAACGGATCATGAAACAAGGTTGGGATGCGTCGCATTTTTCGTGATTCATTTTGTTCACGAGGATTCATTATATTGCACGGTGATGAATGTTTTTTCTTTTTCATATTGATGGTGCTTGAGATTGAGAAAGTGGAAGAACTCTCTCCAGATCGTGTTTCTCATTTGCCGTTTCCTGGTTCCATTTTAGGTTTTTCTTTTTGTTCTTCTATGTAACTGGCTCATGAAGCAAACAGGGTTTGGGAAGACCGGCCCTCTTGACAATCCCTTTTAGGCTCCTCCGATTTCTGGCCCAACTTTTGTTTTTGTTGTCTTTTTTTTTTTGCTGTTTTAAGTTAAAAACTCTTCTAGAGAAAACAGAGCCAATAGGATTGGGCCTTAGGCCCTTGAGTTTCATTCTTGCACCATCAAATTAATCTTGCACCCTTAGTTGTAATTAGGGTTGTTTTTTTATTTTGTTTTTTTAAAATCTTTTTACTAGATTTTTACTAGAACTAATTATTATTATTATTATTATTATTATTATTATTATTATTATTATTATTATTATTATTATTATTATTATTATTATTATTATTATTATTATTATTATTATTATTACTATTATTATTATTATTATACTAGGTTTTAATGAGGACTAATTTTTGTAGTTTTATTATTATTATTAGTTTTTTAGAATTTAATTAGTTTTTTTAGATTTTAATTTAATTAGTTTTTCTTGGATTGCAATTTAATTATTTTTTTGTTTAAGAATTTAATTTAATTAGTCTTTTAGAATTTAGTTTAATTAGTTTTTAATTAGATTTTAGTTTAACGGGTTAATTATTTTTTTAATTAGATTTTGATTTGATCAGATTTTGGTTCATTTAGATTTGATCTTATTCTAAAAAATCGATCATGGCATTTTTGTATTTTCATTTTAGTTAATTCTTGATGTTCGATCTAATTCTTGTTGCTTTTGGCTATGTCTAAATTCTGGTTTCGATGTCCTATCTTTTGAGTGTTTGATTTGCCTGAGCATTTACTGTATATATTGTTATTCCTCTTCCACTTGATACTCGAGGCTCATCCTTTTGTCCCTCATTTGTTCATTTCTCATTCCAAAGGAAAGGTCTGTGGATTTCTTTGTCATCTCCCTTCTAGGATAACTTAGTCTTCCCACCATGTCTTGTGACCTTGTTAGAGTCATCATTTTGGCCTTGTAAGAGCCATTTCCTTTTGTAACTTAGATTTAGGTAGAGTTGGTAAACTCTATGTGAGTATCATGGTTATGGATACTCATTTTCCCCTTTCAACTTTGGTTAATGTCACCCTAGTTAGTTTTTCAATTTAGATTTATAGAGTTGGTTAACTCTATGTAAGTATCATAGTTATGCATACTTACTCCCCCCTCTGGAACCTTGACCACAGTCAAGAGTTCCTCATCCCTAGTTAGGCTGAACTACAGAGACTCTGATTCCATCCTAGTCAGGATACATAGGCACAAGATGTGATATCTTGTCGAGACCCTCTAACCACTAACAACTAATTGTTATCTCCCTCCTTTTGATTTAGAGAGTTGGTTAACTCTATGTAAGTATCATGGTTATGAATATTTACTTTCCCATGAAACCTTGACCATAATCAAGAGTTCCTCATCCCTAGTTAGGATAACTATGGTTGCTATGATTCCATCCTTGTTAGGATATGTAGGCACAAGATGCGACGTCTTGGCGAGCACACTTAGTGTATATACCCTTAGGTATTTACCTTAGCATCTTTCCCTTAGCAAGCAAACTTTAGCATAACACAAATACTAAAAAGAGGTTCCTGTAGAGTACTACAGATACTTAGGATGCTAACACCTTCCCTAGGTATAACCAATCCCTGAACCTTAGATTCTCTAGCCGTGTTGTTATATAGTGCATTTAGGGTTTTCTTTCGATCTTTACCCTTTCCTTTGGATAAATCAAAGCTCGGTGATGAATTTAAAGATTTGCGATTCAAGTTAATTAATATCTTGATATCCGATTCTCACTGCAACAGTTAGCAATCTCCAAAGTCATGAAATGGAGTTAAATGGAGATGATCTTTAAAAGCAAGTTAAAACCCTGGCTTTAAATTCTGTTTGGAGATATGAGAAATCTTCTCAAACTAAAAAGCTCAAAGAAGCCCCTCAAGATAAAGCTTCTGATGATGATGAATTAGCTTTTATCATCAAAAGATTTCAACATTTGACCAAGAAGAATATCAAATTATTTGGTAGAAGAGATGACTTCAAAGGATCAAGTTTTGGGAGTAAAGATCTAGATGGTTGTTACAATTGCAAGAAGCCTAACCATTTTATTGTTGAATGTATTGATCTTCATAAAGACAAAAGTAGAAAGGAAAGCTTCCAAAAGAACAACTTCAGAAGCAAGTTCAAGAAGGAAGAGCTTGACAATGAAGGAGAATATGAAGAAGCCAATCTTGCTTTGATGGCCTAAACCTTTTTAGACTCAAAATCAGAAGCTGGTTCTAACTCAGAGTCACAAGACACATAACAAGTACTTTGTAAACTCTCTAAATCTGATTTAAGTACTTTGTGTCATGATCTTACAAAAAGATGCCAACAGAAAGCCAGACATATGAAAATATTAAAGAAACAATATGATCGTATAAAAGATGAGATAAATCTTTCTAAATAAAAACTTGAAAAACTTGAAAAATATCAAACTACTTCAATAAAAGACATGTCTGGCAAACCTCTGGATAAAAATGAATTATCCCTTCAAGATTTCATTATATTTGGGTTTGAAAGAACCAAGCTTGCTTTCATTATCTATGGAGTAAGTAAAAGAAAATGAGAAGGTCTTGGTTGTCATTAGAAACCTTACAATCCAAGGACTGATGTCTTGATAAAACCATCAGACCATTCTTCTTTAAGCACTGCTCAAAAGGGGATGACTGCTTACTTTATGCTTGATGCTAAAAATGGTAAAGTTCTAAACCAATTAGAACCTGTGATAAACAACTCATAAGTTCTGAAGGAATCAAGATCTCAAGCTCAAGGGCCAAAAATTCTAATTAAATTAGAACCTAAGACTCTCTAGTAAAAGGTTTTGAAAAACTCAGATTCAAAGTTGTTGTATCTAAGGTTCCAAGAGGTTTAGAAGTCAAGGTCAAAACTTATCCAAGTAAAAAAATTTATAGACAAAAAGTTTGGAATGAGTCTAGACCTTACTATAAGGCTAAGGCACAAAGTAAGAGGAAACCCTATAAAACTAACCTTAGAGGACTCATAAGAGTATGGGTAACAAAAAATGAGATTATTTTTGCTGTAGATATGCTTAAGGGAGAGAACAAAGCAAGAAATTCTCCAAGATAATGGTTGCTTACAACCTTCAACTAGAATAAGGCCTACATTCCAAATCCTAAATCTGAAAGTGGAAGGAAGTGTGGAATCTGAAAGAAACCAGTAAGACAAGATTACTAGTATTGGGAAGACTGAAGTTCTCCTATGTTGATCTGCTGCTTCAGAATCGTGGCTATATCTCTGAAGTTTATCCAATTGTTTTTGAGAAGTACGAAGAGACTTGTGGTGGTGTTTAGAAGATCATTGTTTGAACAATATTGTTCCTTTTGAGCAATATCAAAAGTAGTAGTTGCAAAGAAAGGTATAATTATCTCTGTGTTTTTATGCAACCGTTTTTTATCCTAACATTTTTAATGTTTTTTAGAAGAACTTCATATTAATGAAATAAGAATTACACTTTACTATGATAATTCTACGTTTATCAGTTGGACAAAGAATCTTTCAATATATCAGAATCTGATGATGTTCAGAAGTTACCTTTATCATAAGCTCCTTATCAGCTTCTGATGAATAAACAACCTATGAAGCATCTTAGCCTCTGATACTATGAATAATATTAACTTCGTATGATATGCACACAAATGGACACTTCGTGATAACTGCCTTTGACACCCGTTCTACTATGTGTCATAAATTTGAAACGTCTTCTAACACGTAGAATGAAATTGTTGAGTAAAAACTCCTCATTTCTTGGTTATTTTGCAGTTATTTATTTATTATTTCTTTCGGCATTTATGTTGTATCGTGTTTAAAATTCCTTTTTACACTAAAAAAATACTCTTTTTTTATCAGAAACACACACTTCACTATCTCACTACTTACACTTTTGCTTTCTCTAACCTCCTCTGAAAAACCCCTTTTAAAAAAGATAACCCTAGAAACCCTAAAAGCTTCTCTCAATAATGGCTTCCTTTTCAAATGCTCAACATGCACACACGATCGTCGAATTGGAAAAAGTATGAATATTAAGCCCAAAACCATGGATTTAAATCAGGATGATCTAAATCTTTTGGTGGAACAAATTTTCAAATTTGACTCATTCAATCAGAATGGGTATGATCTTTAGAGCTACTTTAGAACACAATAATGGTTTCCATTCTTTTAACTGTTGAATGAACCAACTTATCCTTATCTTGTGAAAGATTTTTGGGTTAGGGAAGAAGTATTTGATGAACTTGTTGCATCTGAGGAACTTAGACATTTGGTAGAGAAGGACATTTCTTTGAAGGGGAAGAGTGGAGAAAAAGTTGGTTTGTAGAAGTTTGAAGATACTGAAATCAGATCTACTGTGATGGGTGTTGATGTGATCATCACATATAAACTATTGCTAAACTTTTAAGAGCATCATACTCTGGAAGGTTTATTATGGGCTCTAAAGACAAAAATCTTGAAGCATATGCTATTAAGAGTTATTTGTTTGATAATGCTAAAAATTTCTATTCCTTTGATTTTGGAAAGGTCAAGAACATGCAAAGATAATTCAGGTTTCTGTTTAAGATTTCAATTGGTTGTCTGATTCCCAAAGAAGGAAGTACTGATCATATTTCATGGGATCACAAGCACTTCATAATTTACTTGAAAAATGAAGATAAGATAAATCTATCAGCTTACATGTTCCACCATATGTGTGAAGCAATCAAGGATAGCATAAAGTGTAACGCCCGTTCATTTTAATTAAATTATTTATGAATTGTTGGTGTGCCTTTATGTGGGAGTGTGTCTGAGAGCATTGGTGGGTGTCCTTAAAGTATAGGAAACCATTTAATAAATCATTGAGTTTGATAACAATATAATATAATTAATAATGATGATAATTTAATAACTAGTAGTAATATTATTATTATTATTATTATTATTATTATTATTATTACTATTATTATTATTATTATTACTATTATTATTATTATTATTATTATTATTATTATTATTATTATTATTATTATTATTATTATTATTATTAGTGGATGGAATAAGGGGAATTAGAGAGTTATTAGAGAAGTTGTGGGAGAAAGAGCAAAAGAACGATAAACTGCTCAGAAAACCAAATTGGAGGAAAAAGGCTGAGAAAAGAGGAAAAAGGACGTGGCTGTGGAGAGAGGAAGAACAGAAGAATTAACCGCCGGAGAGAATTGAAGGTTGTTGCAGAAGAGTCACCGGGAGAGCAAACCAGAACCGGAAGTTTAGAGTTGTCCTCAATCCAAAGGTAAGGGTTGGGTTCAATTCTATAACTGTGGGTATGATCAATTTCATGTAGGGAATTGAATCATAGGGTTAATGTTCCTGTAGATCGATAAATATTAAGGATTAATGTTCCTGTAGATCGATAAATATTAAGGAGTAATGTTCCCGTAAGTTGAAGAAATATTAAGGATAAATGTTCTCGTGGAAATGTTCCCGTAGTAATGTTCCCGTAGTAATATTCTCGTGGAAATGTTCTCGTAGTAATGTTCTCGTAGGTTGAGCAATATTAAGGGTAAATGTTCCCGTAGGTTGAGAAATATCAAGGGTTAATGTTTGTCTACGTCTGCATTAGTGTTTATGTCATTAGTTTATGTAGTAATGTTGGGAATCGGCGCCGACACGCGCTAATTTCCCATTTGTTGAGAAAAGGTTGTTATTATGCTCTTACTTAATTGACTTCAGGTAGGGAATCGAATCATAGATATAGTTCCTGTTACTCGATAAATGTTAGGGACGAGGTTTTTCTGTGTAGGAATGAATGTGTTATATCGTCAGTGTTGTACTATGCTGCATGGTTGCCCTTAATGAGGCAAGATTAGTTGCCCCGTAGTTAACGAACCTTTTCGGGAACTATAATTAATTTAGTGAGTAAAAGTTATAATGTTGTTCTTACGATAATGTGTTGAATTCTTAATTGTCGAAAGTATGTTGTTATTGTTCCCCTACATGAACAGATTGAAATGATGAATACTTGATGCATATGAAGTTGTTATGTCATTGTTGAGAAAATGTTATTATAATGTTCTCCTTGGATTATGTTGATAAGTTGTAGTTATATGATGAGGGGTATGCCTCTGTTATGGACAATTTGGTTGTAGGCTTAATGCCTTGTTGCGGGGTTGTTGTTATTTGTCTCTGACGTGAACAGGTTGAAATGGTGAGTCCATAATATATGCGAAATGTGATGTTCTGTTATGGATAATTGGTTGTAGTCTTGATGCCTTGTTGCACGGTTGTTGCACAGTTGTTGTTGTTATGTTATAGTCCATAATAGTTGCATCTCATAGCATATCATTTGGCCTGGATTAGCGACGGTTGTGTCTTTAATGACAAAATAAAATGATTGTGGAGTGAGTCTCCTGGATAATTGTGGAGTAAGTCTCCCGAATAATTGTGGAGTGAGTCTCCCGGATAATTGTGGAGTGAGTCTCCCAGATAATTGTGGAGTGAGTCTCCCAAATAATTGTGGAGTGAGTCTCCCAGATAATTGTGGAGTGAGTCTCCCGAATAATTATGGAGTGAGTCTCCCGAATAATTGTGGAGTGTTGTCTCCCAAAATGGTACCACATGCATATGCACAGTTGAGTTGCATAGTTGCGTCGCATTGTTGAGTTGCGTTGTTGAGTTGTTTTGATGAGTTGCTGAGACATGATGATAATTGTTGTGGTTATGAATAAAGAGTTGTTGTAGTTTATTATTACTAATATTTATGCGAACTGCTGGAATTATAATGTTGTGATAATATTCTAACATGACTTTTATTATGCCTTATGTTATATTGTTGATATCTCACCCTTTACGTTGTATGTTACCTCCATTGGTGGTAACTTGCAGGTAATCCGGAATAATGTGTAGCTTTTCGTTTAAGGTTTTTGGTCGCTCTGATACGTAGCACTCTTGGGGGGATGAACGATTGATGTTATTGCTTTTATTTAATTTCCTTGTTGCTGAATTTTATCAAGTACTTTTCATTAAATTGGTGGCTGCTGTTAAGTGCCAAATGCTAGTTGGATGCACTATGTCGATCAATTAGTAGTGCTGATTTTTATGGTTGAAACTCGTTGTTTATGTTGAATTGATGCAAGATAATTACTTGCTGAATTTTAATGAGTTTCGTTGCAAGTTTCATGGTCTTTCTTTAATCATGCTAAATGTTGGAAATGTTTTATATTCCGCTGCAAATTAATAAGATGCCTTGTAATCAAAATGTTAATCAAGTTATTGTTGTATGTTCATCCAAGCTTTTATGCTATGTATCATTACTAAATGTATGCTGTCTAACTGAATTGTGAAATGTATGTTTCTATGAGTTGAAATTGTAACGCCCAGAATTTGCTGATGTGACGTTCGTCACAACTTCCTTACGATCGTCATGATCGTCATGGTCGTGACAGCCCCTTACGACCGTCATGTTTACAAAATTTGTTGCACTCTGATTCTGTTTTCCTTAATTATCCGTCGGGTTAGATTGGGGTGTTATAATAGTGGTATCAGAGCAGGTCGGTCCGTCCGACCAAGTTGTTTAATGTTGTGTATTCCCTTGTATGCGACATGTGTGTGAAAACACTGTCAGTACGTGTTTGTTGCCTAACCTCGTCTGCAGAAGTGAGAATGATTCAAGTGGGGGAGAAGCTTGTGCTTCTCCAGGATGCTGCAAGTGTGGAGTTGTTGCTCGGTGTGTGGTTGAACGCTCTTATAGTTCGGTAAGGATGGTTTTTACCCCATCATGATCTTCGGCTGTCTATTGACAAATTGAGGAACTGATCACCCTTAATCTCTTGTTGATAGTAGTTGGGATTGTGTTAGATGGGATATGCGTGCCTTGCAAGCTTGGATGGCGTGAGCAGTGAATTCTCTTGAGTTAAGCTAAGTGCTTAAGAATTGTTTTGATGAGTCGGTGTAGGATGATGCCGAGATGTTTAATTTTGATGGAAACTGTGAGTGTTGATGAAAGTGGAGAGGTTGGTGGTTTACCAGTTAATTGTGATTGCCTGGAAACTTTCCTGGCGAGATAGTGATATACAGCCAAGAAGTGAAGTAGAGTTGTGATCGACTTAGTTACGGAAACTAATTCGATATTGAGAGCTCCATATTATATATCTGTTTGGATGGTCAAGAATTAAACTGATTAAGCAGTGTTGAGACTCATGTCTGGTGTGTGTGCTAAGGCAACAGAGTGTAAGGTTGAGTATATAAAAGGTGGATAGTGACTCCGGATGATTAGTAAAGAAAGTAAGATGTGGAATGCAATATTAGTATAATTAAACCTCTAGATATTCTAAGAGTTGAAGATGTGTTTAATGACCTTCTAAGTGTGAAATTGTTGTCGTACGTCGAATTCCGAGATCGCAGCTTGTTACGGAATCAATGTTTTTACGGATGAAAGTTGGAATAGATTACGCCGTTGTGTCGGGTAATGTTAGGCCGTGATCGAGTATGCTTGTTTTATCGAATTTGATTGATTGTTGTAAGTTTTTGCATTTTTGGAGATTTGCGGGTTTAAGATTCGGATTGAAATTGAAAGTCGTAGATTTCACGTTTGATGGTTCTAAATCACTAATATATGTTTGGTATGAATGAGTATGTGTTTGTTTCGAAGAAAATAATTGAATCGGTCGGATTTTCGGGCGAAAATGCTCAAACCCGTAGCAGTCTTTATGCAGAAAAATTATGTTTTAGAAAAACTTCGAAAATTCATAACTCTTGAACCGTATGTCAGTTTTGACCCCCGTTTGAAGCGTTGGAAAGCTAACGAGATGCTCTTTCTAGGAAAAATTGTTTTGAGGCCTTTACCTGGTTCAATTATAGCAGAAAACTGAAAACATATCGTGTGTTAATTTTTGCCGAACCCGACAGGACCATTGTTTGTGTTGTGTGATGATTTGTTGATATGATTGGGAGATATGTTAAGTGAAACTTCAGCGAGTTTTGTTTATGCTTTAAGGAAACTTGAAGTACATAAGAGGAATCACCTGACAAGTGATTTAGACTTGGTCGCTGTTGTGGTTGTACCGGAGTTGGAGGCTTCAATTAGTTAGTGTGAGACTTGAAATGTTTGGTGACCTCAAGAGCTTAAGGTATTTATTTGATTTAGAAGAGTTGAATATGAGGCAGAGGAAATAATTGAGACTCCGGAAGAATTATGGTTTGGATTGAATTTCCATTCGGGAAAGCAAAAACGTGGTAGCCTATGTAGTGATTTGGAAATCTTTGCATATGCCAATGATGGTAGTGAAAAGAGTTAGGACTGATTGAGCAATTTTTGTGATATGAGTTTGGTTTGTGAAGAGACTTCTTATGGAGTTTAGCTTAGTATGTTGGACCTTACTAAGGGTATTCTTGACGAGATTCGATAAGGTCAGAATTCTGGTTTGAGTTGGTAGATTGGTTGAATCTGAGGAACTAAAGTCGAAGGGATGATTTTCAGATTAATGGAAATAGTATCATGAGATGTCGTTATAGAGTTTGCGTTCTAGATATTATTAAGTGGAATGAGAGTATTGAGGTAGAGGGAGTATCCACCCCGGTGCTATGAAGATGTAACCGGATTTGAGGAAATTATTTTGAGAGCCATAGTTGAAGAGATAAGTGGTTGAGTTTGTATGTGCTGATTAGACTTGTTGGAAGTCGAAGAATAAACGTCAGAGACCGTTGAGTCCGATGCAACCGTTGAATATTTCAGAGTGGAGATCGGATAGTATTCCCATGGATTTTGTGTTGGGTTTTCTGGATAGTTTGAGGGATATGATTTTACTTGAGTGATTTTGGATAGAATGACTAATTGGCTCTTTTCCTAACAAGTGAGATTAATCATTCTATATTGAAGCTAGCTGAGATTGTGCAAGAGACGACTGAAAAAAATCCAAAGGATCCAAGAAAGACGTGTTTTAAGAGTTACGATAGTAACTGGTGTTGGTCAAGCTTGAGGTCTCGGAAGCACACTGTGTTTTGTGATCTGCACCAGAGTGGTGCAGCGGAAGCGTGGGAAAAATAGCAAGTTAGACTGTTTTACCGCTGTCACTCGTGAGAATTTACATGATGTGGCATGTGCCTAAGTTGAAGAAGTACATTGATTCGGATGGATGGTGTACAAGTGAAAGGTAATTTGACTGTTGAGGCGTTGCTAGTTCGGGTGCATGAACGAGAAACAACTTCGAGGTGAAGAGATTGCTTTGGTGAAAGTGGTCTGGTTGGGAGCTGTTTGATTGAGGTAATTTCGAGGACGGAATTCTTTTAAGTATGGGAGAGTTGTAACGCCCATTCATTTTAATTAAATTATTTATGAATTGTTGGTGTGCCTTTATGTGGAAGTGTGTCTGAGAGCATTGGTGGGTGTCCTTAAAGTATAGGAAACCATTTAATAAATCATTGAGTTTGATAACAATATAATATAATTAATAATGATGATAATTTAATAACTAGTATTATTATTATTATTATTATTATTATTATTATTATTATTATTATTATTATTATTATTATTACTATTATTATTATTATTATTATTATTATTATTATTATTATTATTATTATTATTATTATTATTATTATTATTATTATTATTATTATTATTATTATTATTATTATTATTATTATTATTATTAGTGGATGGAATAATGGGAATTATGGAGTTATTAGAGAAGTTGTGGGAGAAAGAGCAAAAGAACGATAAACTGCTCAGAAAACCAAATTGGAGGAAAAAGGCTGAGAAAAGAGGAAAAAGGACGTGGCTGTGGAGAAAGGAAGAACAGAAGAATTAACCGCCAGAGAGAATTGAAGGTTGTTGCAGAAGAGTCACTGGGAGAGCAAACCGGAACCGGAAGTTTAGAGTTGTCCTCAATCCAAAGATAAGGGTGGGGTTCAATTCTATAACTGTGGGTATGATCAATTTCATGTAGGGAATTGAATTATAGGGTTAATGTTCCTGTAGATCGATAAATATTAAGGATTAATGTTCCTGTAGATCGATAAATATTAAGGAGTAATGTTCCCGTAAGTTGAAGAAATATTAAGGATTAATGTTCCCGTGGAAATGTTCCTGTAGTAATGTTCCCGTAGTAATATTCCCGTGGAAATGTTCCCGTAGTAATGTTCCCGTGGTAATGTTCCCGTAGTAATGTTCCCGTAGGTTGAGCAATATTAAGGGTAAATATTCCCGTAGGTTGAGAAATATTAAGGGTTAATGTTTGTCTACGCCTGCATTAGTGTTTATGTCATTAGTTTATGTAGTAATGTTGGGAATCGGCGCCGACACGCGCTAATTTCCCATTTGTTGAGAAAAGGTTGTTATTATGCTCTTACTTGATTGACTTCAGGTAGGGAATCGAATCATAGATATAGTTCCTGTTACTCGATAAATGTTAGGGACGAGGTTTTTCTGTGTAGGAATGAATGTGTTATATCGTCAGTGTTGTACTATGCTGCATGGTTGCCCTTAATGAGGCAAGATTAGTTGCCCCGTAGTTAACGAACCTTTTCGGGAACTATAATTAATTTAGTGAGTAAAAGTTGTAATGTTGTTCTTACGATAATGTGTTGAATTCTTAATTGTCGAAAGTATGTTGTTATTGTTCCCCTACATGAACAGATTAAAATGATGAATACTTGATGCATATGAAGTTGTTATGTCATTGTTGAGAAAATGTTATTATAATATTCTCCTTGGATTATGTTGATAATTTGTAGTTATATGATGAGGGGTATGCCTCTGTTATGGACAATTTGGTTGTAGGCTTAATTCCTTGTTGCGTGGTTGTTGTTATTTGTCTCTGACGTGAACAGGTTGAAATGGTGAGTCCATAATATATGAGAAATGTGATGTTCTGTTATGCATAATTGGTTTTAGGCTTGATGCCTTGTTGCACGGTTGTTGCACAGTTGTTGTTGTTGTTGTGTTATAGTCCATAATAGTTGCATCTCATAGCATATCATTTGGCCTGAATTGGCGACGGTTGTGTCTTTAATGAAAAAATAAAATGATTGTGGAGTGAGTCTCCCGAATAATTGTGGAGTGAGTCTCCCGGATAATTGTGGAGTGAGTCTCCCGAATAATTGTGGAGTGAGTCTCCCGGATAATTGTGGAGTGAGTCTCCCGAATAATTGTGGAGTGAGTCTCCCGGATAATTGTGGAGTGAGTCTCCCGAATAATTATGGAGTGAGTCTTCTGAATAATTGTGGAGTGCTGTCTCCCAAAATGGTACCACATGCATATGCACAGTTGAGTTGCATAGTTGCGTCGCATTGTTGAGTTGTGTTGTTGAGTTGTTTTGATGAGTTGCTAAGACATGATGATAATTATTGTGGTTATGAATAAAGAGTTGTTGTAGTTTATTATTACTAATATTTATGCGAACTGATGGAATTATAATGCTGTGATAATATTCTAACATGACTTTTATCATGCCTTATGTTATATTGTTGATATCTCACCCTTTACGTTGTATGTTACCTCAATTGGTGGTAACTTGCAGGTAATCCGGAATAAAGTGTAGCTTTTCGTTTAAGGTTGTTGGTCGCTCTGATACGTAGCACTCTTGGGGGGATGAACGATTGATGTTATTGCTTTTATTTAATTTCCTTGTTGCTGAATTTTATCAAGTACTTTTCATTAAATTGGTGGTTGCTGTTAAGTGCCAAATGCTGGTTAGATGCACAATTCCGATCAAGTAGTAGTGCTGATTTTTATGGTTGAAACTCGTTGTTTATGTTGAATTGATGCAAGATAATTACTTGCTGAATTTTAATGGAGTTTTGTTGCAAGTTTCATGGTCTTGCTTTAATCATGCTAAATGTTGGAAATGTTTTATATTCCGCTGCAAATTAATAAGATGCCTTGTAATCAAAATGTTAATCAAGTTATTGTTGTATGTTCATCCAAGCTTCTGTGCTATGTATCATTACTAAATGCATGTTGTCTAACTGAATTATGAAATGTATGTTTCTATGAGTTGAAATTGTAACGCCCAGAATTTGCTGATGTGACGTTCGTCACAACTTCCTTACGATCGTGATGACCGTCACGGTCGTGACAGCCCCTTACGACCGTCATGTTTACAAAATTTGTTGCACTCTGATTCTGTTTTCCTTAATTATCCGTCGGGTTAGATTGGGGTGTTACATAAAGCTTCATAAGAAGAATTCACCCTATGCTAGATTATTGTCAAGAAGCGAAAAGTATCCCAAGAAGGTTTATTATGCTCCTATCACTTCAGAAGCACATTTAAAGAAGAAGAGATCGAAGAAGCTATCTGAGATTGAAGAGGAAGAAGAATTAGAAGATGTTGGTGTGACCTTGATCAAGAAAAGAAAGTTGCATATGACACTGCTCAAAAGAGTGTAATTAAGCCTATCTTCAAGAGTGTTCAACTATTAGCATCTGTTATATTGGATCAGTTAGAGAAGCATCCAGAAACCTCTAATGTTGGGAATCAAGAGGCTATTGTTATTGATGAATTAGAATCTGCTGAGATTCAAGTTACTCAAGTAATGGTCGGGTTAAAGTTTGTTATGACCGAAGCTTCTGATGTTCGTGAAAAAGTCACCTCAAAGTTGTTGCTACTTCAGAAGCTTTAAATATTGGTGTAACATGTACTAATCTGAACTTAATCTCTGAAGATGATTTTGATTACACCACCCTTAACCGCAAATCACTAACCCCCTCACCAATTCCCTCACCTATTCCCTTTCCTAAACACAATTCATCACCCACTGCTAAACCCATTAGTGATCAGAATTTGTTAACCCTTAATACTATTTCTGATCAACCATCACCCCTTAACACAATGCTTGAACCACCTATAGATATCTCTAATGGAAAAACTTATTCTTCTAGTCCTGAATTAAAACATGATGAAGTAAGCTTTGAAGCTCACCCTGGCCTTAAATCCTTTGACCCTAAACATGTCTTCATCAAACCTATTACAACCATTCTTATTCAAACCTTCTTTCATCAAGACCAACCTTCTAACCAAACATGTTCTGATTATGAAGTTGAACATTTAACCTTTGTCCAACCTGCCTCACCACCAGAAACTCAACTATCACCTCAACCTTCATCCCAATATCTCCTTATAGAGAACTTAACCTTGTTTAGAGTCAAACTCAAGATTTAGTTATATATGAACTTTAAAGTGAAACTAAACAAATTGTTCAGGATCTACCTTTAGTTCAATTTGCTTATGAACCTAGAGTAAAGTCCAAACAAATCCCCCTTGACCTCATTCACCCTGAAATATCCCTAAACCTATCTGACCATACAAACTAATCTTCTGGAACCTCTCATAAAAACACTTCATCCCTCTCACATACAATCCAAACCACCATGGATGTAATAAAAAATATCTTCTTGGATAAAGTACAAAGTCTGGTCAATGAGAGACCATTTACATTTGACCCAATAACATATTCTGCATAATGAGATTCTCTCTAGACCTCTGTTGCATCTGTTATTCAGAATCTGAAGGATGTCACTTCAGAGTCTGTTGCTTCCTCCCGCTCTAGGCAAGATCTACTAGAGAAGAACTTGGCTTCTATTGCTGTTACTCAACAAGCCATGGCTGTCAAGCAGAATGAAATAAATGAAAGGATGAGGTCAATGGATGCTAGATAAGACATCATAGGTGCAGATTTTAGAGTTGTATTAGATATTCTAGAGAAACCTTAGGCTTAAGATCTAGAACCCATTTTTTGTTTTCTATGTTAAACTGATTTCTTTATATATGACTTTATTTTCTTTTTTTCATATGTTTTTCTTGATATTTATTTCTTGTTTTTAATATGTACATGCTTATGTGTTTTACTCTAAGCTATATTTTTCTTTGAATAATTTTTTATCCGATAAATATTATAAAAAACCTTTGCTTTCTTTGAGTTATTTTTGGATGAATTATTTTTGGATGAATTATTTTTGGAAATTTATTAGATGATTAATTCATTCAAATGAAATCAAGCAACTACTCATAAAAATAATTGCAAAAAGAAAATTAAATTTTTTTCATGGATAAAATGGAAAGAGTACAAGATTTCTTAGATTACATAATTTGGCCTGCATCAGAACAATATCCCCTAGAACTAATGACTTATGTCGAGATAATTCTCTTAGCCTTCTCTGATGGAGAACTCATGTTGCTAGAAAGATAAGAAGAATTGGTTGAAGAGATAAAAATTATGCCTATGAAGTTGTGCTTTTATAGAGGAGATTGAGTGACTTGTACATAGTAATTGGAAGGTGGAACATCAGGTAATTTAATTCCTGCAATGATCACTTATGATGGTTGATATTATTGAATGATGTGTGACCATCATGAGAAATGTAAAAATATTTCAACCATTATAGCTATTTCTCTCTATTGGGAAGAGCAAAGGTTGTTCTTGCTATCTTTTTTATCAGAATTCAACTTTTACCACATATTTTTTCATTCCTATATATTTTTTGTCTTCTTATATGCTGACATGTCCAAACTAACTTTTTGTTGATGACAAAAGGGGGAGAAATTCATGGGAGTATATAATAGGATTAAAAGTATTTTTTGGATGCTTTTAATTTACCTGATCCTAATTATTTTGATATTACTTTGAACTGAACATTATTTTATCAAAATAAGTTTAAATTTACCAGGATAGAACTTAGGGGGGCTTACAAAACTCAACCTAAAGACTATTAGACTCAGGGAGAGCTTACAAACCTCAAACTCTGATGTTGTCAAGTTAGTTAAACTGACCAACCATTGTTCTTAAATACATTTGTTTGTCATCATAAAGGGGGGGGGGGATTGTTGAGATCCCTTAGGTCTTAATGATAAAAAAAGTACTTAAAAAATAAATGGGTTTAATAACATATGTTTAAGTTTAAAGGACTACAAACTTATAAATCAACTAAACATTGATATTGTTAAATGCATATGTGGAGAAACAAAGTGACTCAGATTCTAATTGATCAGAATTTGATGACTCTAAAGGATCAGACTCTGAACAAAGAGGTTTTTACTATGAAGGTTCAAACTATGGTCCTGTGTCTAGCCTCTGGTGATAGCTCACACCCTGAAGGCTAAATGTGCCTCTAATCCGCACCCTATACCAAAAGCAGATCAGTCTTGTCAAAGCGCCAAATTTTGAAAGAAAGACAACAAGGGTTTTGTTTTGAAAGGATTAAAGAATGGTGATGTGACTTCTTTAGTATGTTCAGATACCTAGTACTTCTAAAGGTGTTATGAACAATGCCATTATTTAATGGACACTGCTTCTAACAAGATAAATCCTCCAACATCTGTCTTGGCATGCTTCTTCACTAAGTTAACTGTTATGCTCAACCCTCCAACAACTCTTTCTCTGCCTCTAAAAAAGGAATTTAAATATTTGAAGTGAGGTTATAAAAATGTAATATAATATATTGAGCATAACTCTAAGCTTTTATTTGTAACTCTTATTGCATAAGATCTTAAGATTTCTTATCTTTGTATATCTTAGAAATCTTAAGAGGTTAAGAACCCTTGTGTTTGTTGCACAACCGCTATACTTCTGATTGTGTATCTACGTATAGTGGTTATCATTTCAAATGAAATATTTGTTCAAAGTATAGGAAGTCTCTTGCCTACGGGCTTGAGCATTGAATTCTCTTGCATGTGTGCTTGAGCAGTGAAGTCACTTTCTAGGTTGATTGAGCATAAGTCTCTTACAAGGTTGCTTGAGCAGAAGTTTCTTTCTAGGTTAATTGAGCATTGAAGTATCTTGCTATTTTTCTTGAGCAAAGTGTAATCTATTCCATTATAGTGAAAATCATTTGTTGAGGCAAGGGAACTGAACTACTCTCAGTTGAGGAGAGGAACCAGGATAAACTTTATGTGTTGTGTGATTATTGCTTGGGATCTTTATTATTTCATTGCTATCATAAGATTCTGCTATCAAGTTTGAACCTTGTTCAGATTCTGAAGTTGCTTTTCAGAACCGAAACATTTTTGGCATACACAATTCAACCCCCCTTCTTGTGTATTTTTCTCACCTCCAGGGTTGTGGTTCTGTTTGGTGGAGGAATTTGAAAAACATGAGGGAAGGTGTCAGGTTGGTTGATGAAGGGGTGTTAATTTATAACATTGATAGAAAAATAAGAGATGGGTCTACTAATTTGTTTTGGATAGATCCTTGGTTTGATGGTACTTTTTTAAAGGTATGATTTAATAGGCTATTTGATTTAGTTGGGAATAAAAGGGTGACAATAACATAAATGAACAAGTTGGGTGGGGAGAACGGTGAGGCGTGGAAGTGCGTAGGAGGTTGATTGGTTGGAAGGATGAGTTAGTGGAAGAATGTATTGAGCAGTTAACCTCGGTTGTTTTGCAGGCGGATGTAGAAGATCAGTGGGTTTGGATTTTACATCCTTCTTCTTGCTACACGGTCAACAATGCTTATAATTGTTTTCGTGAAGTTGACGTCAACAACAATTAGGCTAACTCATAATTTTTATGGTTGAAGATTGTGACGTTTAAGGTATCTATTTTTTCCTGGCGGTTGTTACTGAATTATAGTTTGACTAAGGACAATATGGCTAGGACGTGGATTGTTGCCATGAATGATTAAAGATACGTGGTGAATTGTGGAGCGGATGAAGACAAAGATCATTTGTTTGTAATTGTAGTTTTTTTGGTAGGATGTGGTATATTATTTTTAATCGTTTTGGATTTTCCATAATATCCCAAGGAACGGTTTTGGATCACCTTTTAAGGTTTGGTGGTTTTTCGAAAAATGTTTAGTTGGCTTTTAACGCAATTTGGTTCGTGGTGGTTTGAGTTATCTAGAAAGAGCAAAATAGACATATTTTCTAAAATAAAGCGGGGAAGTTGCAGGCACTATCTAGAAGGGTAAAGTTTTATTCATTTTGGTGGTTAAAGTCGAAATATGTTTCTTTCGATTATGATTATCAGCCATGGAGTTTAACTCATTTATCTTACATATGAACTATTATGTAGACCATTATTTGTTGCTTTTTTTTCTTCAGAATTTTAGATTGTAATTTTAAATTCTTTGTTGTCATTTTTTATACATCTTATGCTGAATTGACTTGTTTTGATCGTTAATATATATTTCATTTTAGTTTTTTCAAAAAAAATATTTATTAGCTCTCTTAATATATGTATTAAGTAAACAAATTGATATTTAAAAGAAATTTAAAAAAGAATTAAAAAGGAATGGAGGGAGTGTTAGAATTTTGGGTCACAAATATAATATTTAAGGTGTTAGAGCCATTATATTAATTAGTCAATATTTAAAGGGGTCTAATTAATATAATATTAAGTTTGTGACTAAAAACATAAATGTCATGAAAGTTCAGGTGTGTAGATACCATAAGTCAATATCTAATTTGACGAGGGGTCAAATTAGAATATTGAAAACTAAGAAATAACTCTAGGATTATTTAAATGGGTTATGGTCCCCATTTGTAGAGAACAATAAAAAACACAGTTCATCATGTTTTCTATATTCATCCCCATCAGAGGAGATTTAAGGAATCTTAAAAAACTCTACAAATCGGAAGATCACATACCCATAACCTATAATGATTTCAATGGCAAATTAAGTATGCTTCCGCCTTTCATTCTTATAATTGTATTAGGATATGGGTTTAAGGGATATAAGTTGATGGTATATCGACTCATAGAAATTATTTTAGAATTTTGTTCTTGATTTCTATATCGATAGAAATAATAAAATTATGAACATATCTAAAAAGTGGTATCAGAGCCACCCATATATGACTCAATTTGAATTTGAAATATATATATTTTTTATATTAGGGTTCCAAAATTGGGTTTTATTGTTATCTTCCAATTGTATAGTTTTTAATTTTATGCGGTGTTTACTGAATATCAAACTGTATTGTATATTTTTTTTGTACTAATATCGATAACACTAAATAATTGTCTATGTCATTTAAAAACACTTTACAACATGGGTGTGATTCCAACCAACAAAAATATCACGTTGTTTAACAGTGTCATCCTACTACTTTTAATTATTTACATAATAAAATATTTATGAACTTGACTTGTTAGTTCGTTAGCGTGTATTGTTATATGAAAATTAACAAAAGGTTTTGGAACATTAGCTCCCACATATCACTAATTTTAAAATAAGTATGACATAACAGTATACTTAAATTTATTTATTTATTAAAATTTCTTATTTTAATACCACTGTTAAATAATATAATTATATTTAATCATATAATTATTTATAATAAATAATATTCGTGACTTATTATTTTGAAATTAAACTCAGTACAAATGTCGTAACAGTACAATAATGTGCATTGATGTTTTTGATTCAGATTTAATTTTAACTTTTCTTTAGTTCAATTTTGTTAAAATTTGGCTATGAATTATATTTTTATACAGTAATTTAACCATTTTAAGTAAGTAGTTGAAATGAAAAAGTCGCCAAAGTGATCTCTTTGGTGGAAATTACGTATGTGAAATGTTAAAAAAAAATTCTAGTTTGTGTGTATATTTGTCCATGCGAGTATCGATTGACCCAAATGACCGTTGGTGGTTGGCCGATTTTCATACGCGCCTGTGATGGTAAGCATGCGATAATTATAAGGTCTTACATGTGAATGATAAATCAATCTAAAGATGAGTTTATTATTCGACATGTTTTTATTATCAATGTTTGATCGTTACAACAAGAGTACCACTAGCAGTTAATATTAGTGTCCAAAGACTCAATATTGATGATGCACTAGGTATCTTGAGATGAGTTACGTATTTATTTGAACAAATTGATATTTCATTTTTTGTGTGAGTATATTTGAAATGTTTAATTTTGTTCTTGTTTTTCAATATCTGCTAATCTGAAATCGGTTACGGTCCTTAATGGGGAAATTTTCAAAGACTGAAAAGAAAACATAGAAATCGTTCTTTGCTGCATGGACCTTAACATTGCATTAAAAAAGGAGCAACCTGCTTCTCCTACATAATCTACTACCTCTAAATAGAGGAAAGATTATGAGAAGTGGGATCGCTCAAATCGCATGTGTCTCATGATCATTAAGCCCAACATTCTTGAGGTCTTTAGGGGTACTATATTGAAAGATATAACTAATGCCAAAGATTTTCTTGCTGAGATTGAAAAGCGCTTTAAGAAAAGAGATAAGGCAGAAACAAGTACTCTTCTTCAGAACTTGATTTTCATGAAGTATCAAGGCAAAGGAAATATAAGGGAATACATTATGAGAATATCAAACATTATTTTAAAACTTAAGGCATTGAAGCTTGAATTTTCTGAAGACTTGCTCATTCATTTAGTATTACTTTCTCTTCCTTCACAGTATGGTAAGTTTAAAATATCTTATAACTTCCAGAAGGAGAAATGGTTTCTTAATGATCTCATTTTATTTTGTATGCAAGAACACGAAATGATGAACTAAGATAAGACTGAGAGTGCTTAATTTGTTAGCATCTCTAAAGACAAGGGAAAAAGAAAAAAAACTTATGAGCGCAAGAATGGAGCTGCAAATGTTCCATCACAAAAGAAGAAAAAACAAGATGATAATTGTTTCTTTTGCAAAACATCTGGACACGTGAAGGAGAAATGTCCTAAATATCACGATTGGCGTGCAAAGAAAGGTACATTTCTTCCTTTGGTTTGTTATGAGGTCAATTTTACTTCGGTACCTAGAAACACTCCGTGGATAGACTCAGGTGCAACTACTAACATTAATATTTTAAAGTATGGTTTCTTGAACTACCGGAAGACAAATGATGTTGAAAGATACATCTATGTTGGAGATGACAAGTCAGTGGAGGTGAAAGCTTTAGGGCATTTTAGATTATTAGTATGCACTAGATTTTATTTAAATTTAAAAGACACTTTTTTTGTGTCGTCCTTTAGATGGAATTTAATTTCAGTTTCTTATTTGGATAAATCAGGTTGTTTGTGTTCATTTGGGAATAATATGATTAAGTTGTCTTTTAATTCAAATATTATTGGAACTAGTTCACTTATGAGTCATGACAATCTATATTTGCTTGACACAACAGCTGCCTATGGTGAATCCTTAAATGTGGAACAAATACCTAGGTTACGTCTCTAAAAACAAAGTTGAGCGACTAGTGTCTGATGGAATTTTAGATTCCATTAACTTAACGAACTTTGATGTCTGTGTTGAATGCGTTAAAGGCAAACACACCAAAAAAAGGAAATATGGTGCATATAGAGCTACAATTGTCTTAGAATTGATACATACAGACATTTGTGGACCATTTCCAACACCTTCTTGGAATGGTCAACAATTTTATATCATTCTTAGACGATTATTCTAGATATGCGTACATATTTCTTATACATGAAAATTTCTAATTATTGGATGTGTTCAAATCATTTAAGGTCGAAGTTGAGAATCAAATCAACAAAAA
The DNA here is from genome assembly GCA_963859935.3 of Lathyrus sativus. Classification (NCBI taxonomy): domain Eukaryota; kingdom Viridiplantae; phylum Streptophyta; class Magnoliopsida; order Fabales; family Fabaceae; genus Lathyrus; species Lathyrus sativus. The sequence goes on along the minus strand of OZ012737.1, from coordinate 321,825,757 downwards.
AATTAAGAAAGTCAAATCTCACTGTGGCGATGAATATTACGGCAGATATGACAGTTCAGGTGAACAATGTCCAGAGCCTTTTGCCAAATACCTAGAGGAATTTGGAATCGTCCAACAATGCACCATGCTAGGATCACCTAGAATGAACAGTGTTGCTAAAAGATGGAACCAGACTCTTAAGGATATGGTAAAGAGTATGATTTGTCATTCTACCTTGACAGAGTCACTATGGGGATAGACATTAAAAATTGCAACTTATGAGCTTTGGACTGGGCAAAAGCCTAGTTTAAAATATTTTCATATGTGAGGATGTTCAGCTGAGGCAAGGCCATATAGGCCAAATGAAAAGAAATTGGACTCACGAACAATGAGCAGCTACTTTATTGGTTATTCTGAAAGATCTAGGGGCTACAATTTTTATAATCCCAAATAAATTCAATTTTTGAGACGGGAATAACCATATTCTTTGAGGATATTGGTTTGAGGGGAAGAATAAGGTTAGAGACTTTGTTTTAGAGGAATAATCAACAACATTTCCAGAACCGATTCATACAGTTGCTTTTGATCAAGCAAGTATGGACCTCCGCAAGAAATTGTTGATTTTCCTCATACCTAAGATGATTTGGTAGTTCATGAAGAACAAACTCAAAATCCTCAAGAAGAAGTGTTACAAGAACCAATACCTTTTGTCCCATCGCTGCGAAAGAGGGGCCAACAAGGACAGAAGAGTCGTCATCGTTCGTTATTTATCCCAATGAGAGAGAAAGGAAACGACCAGAGAAAACCTACGAAAAGGGAATAAGATAGGTCATCGCAACAATATCTCGGGTTCGGGAGTTGGTTACGCAAGGGGAAGGTATGAGCACCCCTCACGTCTGTTGTACTCAACGAGATCCACGCTTGTTGTCTATCTAAAAGGGTGTTAGAACTATAAGGCTAGGCTACAGGGACAAAAGAAAAGAAAAGAGACTCGATAGAGCATCACAACTCTATGCCTACGTATTCCCTCGTGCAATGGAAAAGTCAGAGTGAACGTAGTTCGGAAAACTATGGGTGAAAGTGGGGGAGGTTGCTCGCCAAGAAATCACCGTCTTGTGCCTACATATTCTCGTATGGTACAAGAAATCAGAGCAAACGTAGTTCCAGCTAACACGAACACAGTTTGGTTCGAGTGTTTTAAACCGAGTAGGGTTAAACCTTAGTTCTAGCAGTTAGGTGTATGCAGCTCGACCATTGGAGACTTAGGCGTTACCTGTTTGAGGTAGAACCAAGAGTTAACAGCACTCTCTTTATGAAAATGATTTTCCAATTACGATCCCGAAAGATAAAAAGATTTGATGTTTTTTTTTGTATTTTTAAGACAAGAAGTGAATTGAGTTATGGTTTGAAACTCATGTCGCACTAAAGACTATGACTCGAGAGCGAATGTGTTGCATATCGCCCAAAGGGCATACACTAAACACTCTAGACAGTCGAGAGGAGGCCCCTTAAACATCATTTCTGAAGTACTTAAGGTTCGTAGCGTAAAACACAAATTATTCTTTATTAAGTGTTTTGAAGTGTTTAGGAGATGAGAAGAGAAAGACACAAACTAAGGGGAAACTGGACTCTAAAGTTGTCATACACAATGCTCCTAAAGTTGGGATAAAGGGAAGAAACTATCCTAATGTTATCATACAAAGGATTGAACACCTATGGTGAGATTTTTGCAAATAATTCGGGGGTGGCCTTCTTGTTGTCTCGAGCATCACTTGAGGGAAAGTAATAAGATAAGTTTGGGGTTGTTATTAGTCACCAATTCTATGAGTTTTCATCCATTTATTCGGCATAAAGTCACAACAATTGATAACACTTTCTTTTCTAATGTTGATATTTATTATGCTTTCCGCACTTTCATTATCGCATTGTTTCCTTACGTAGTTTATATTATATTTGGTGCATTTTATGTGTTTGGTGGTAGTTTTGATAATTCTAGGTTCATACGAAGTAAGGCCAAGGACCCGAGCGAAGAAATAGTGGATTTTGGGAAAGCAGAAAAGGTGTTAAAAGCAAATTCAGTGGCCTGACACAGGTCGTGTCAGGAGAGGAGCAAATGGGCGTGTTGGTGTGTAACTGTCTAAGTAAGACAGGGAGCTGACACGGGTGCCCGTGTCAGCAAGGCTGGTTGATGAAATGTTTGTTGTATCTATACCAGGGGGCCAACACAGCTGCCCGTGTCAGCTGACACGACCCGTGTTGGCCTGGGCGTGTCATTCTCCTATTTTTATCAGTGTTGACCAGTTTTGACTCCATATGGCATTTTTGGAATTTCCTAGCTTCTCTAGTAGATCTATGAATATTTGAAACGTATTATGGAATAGAGAAAGGGACTTTTCGATCGTACGAAGGAATTATAGAAGAAAGAATAGAGTTCTGGAGGATTGGGGAAAATAAGATATTTTCATGATCGGAAGAAATTGAAGATCAATGTTTATCACCAATTCTTGTAATGTCTTTATTTTGTATTTTTCTTTCTTTTAATATGATGAATAGCTAAACCCCCCATTGCTAGGGGGTGTCCCTAAATTTTTATGTAATGAACATCTTTTGAATTATTCAATGAGACCTTGCTTTCTTACATTAATATTTTGTTATGCAAATTATTTAATATTTTTTAATCGTACAAATTGGGAACGATTTACGATTAGGGATTTGGCCTGAAAATCAGTCTATTGTTTTGCATAATACATTACGGTAGATATTTCCTAGGAATAGGGATATCCTGTAATGATTGATAAAAACCTTGTCAGAACTATTGCTTGATTTCCTTCCTTGACTAGTAAGGAATTAGGGTCAAGGAAGAATCTCAAAGGTTTTTCGGTTAAGGAATTTAAGAAAAATACTACTGAGGTTCAATAAAAATTAAGGTTTTGAGGCATGTCTCGTTGATAGTGATTTAGGGTTCTTACTGAGCAATTCATACACCTCTCCTAGCATATTTTTTTGATAATTGTTCAAGAAATTTTATTATTCTGCTTATTTCATTCTGTCACTGTATTATTTCATAATCACAAAACCAAACCCCAAGGATATTTTGTTTAATTGAAACAACACATGTACTTACAATTGCACGCAGTTGTCGCACCCTAATTTTTGACCATAAGATCTCGCCTCCTTGTTTTTATTTCTTGCTTGTTTTATTTTATTTTTGTATGAATGCTTACTACGGCTAACCAGTTTGTGCAGGTGCATTAATGTCTAAGTATAGATGCTTATAGCAAAGCATCCCAGGGATGTGACTAGTACGCTTGGGTTTAAAGTACATCATTCAAGAATTCAAGCTTAATTCAAACTGTATTAATAAAACTCTATCTCTCCATGTGCATTTATTCTACTCACGTCTGATTTTCATATATTTTGGATAATGTTGGACATTCGCATGAAGTAAAATCACTTTGTGGGCTCATTCTTGTACTAGATTTGGACTTGATGGTTCAATTTACCATGACTTAGCATTGGTGTGATGAATACCTCATGTTAGTTAGTACTTGGAAATTAAGTGCGGGCATATCTTCATGTGTGTTGGTGGTTTAATTAATGTGTCAAAGGTTGACAAAAGGAGGATGTTACTACATCAGATTATTTGTTTTAAAGATGGTCTACACAAGATGACTTCCTTGCTTCAAATTCAAATTTAATTAAAGGGTTTACAAGATGTAAGACTCAAAAAGTCCTCAAAGTGACAATCGGGACTAATGATTTCAATTCATCACAAGTTCTGATATGAAGTTCATGCTTAAATACGGGATCTAATCTTGGTTAATGATATAGATTCATAGGTTCAAGAACTTTGTGACCAAGATACTAAGTGTTGTCAAGGTGTTCCATTTCCTTCCACATACTTCGTATGTTTAGTGCAAACCATTCTCATTACGAAGTTTATTCCCAAATTTAAGGTGCCATTACAATATTCAAGAGTTCATAAACTTAAAAGAGCCAGGCCAATTCTATTTTTGAATTCCAACCAGTTATGCATTATTAATTCTCGTTACCAATTTCTATGCACTTGTGTTTGGACAAAGAAGTTTTTAATCGAATTATGTGATTACATTTAAAAGGCACAACTACATAATATAGATGCATGATAAGATGAAATCTTCTAAGTACCCGTTTAGGAGGTCTTGTTTCACGACACAGTTGGAAGCTATAGAACTTATGTATTTGGTGGAAGATAGACCACTACAATTATAAGAAAGAATTCTGCAAAGGTAAAATTTGTTATAGAATCGTGAATCCCCGAGGAGTTTGGTTACATTCGTGAACTGTTGGCTTTTATGCAAAACTGTGGAAAACAATTAGTGCACCATTGGTCATATTAAGAACAAACACATTTAGCGCCTCTGTCACAAGGATGTCTTCGAAGCACTTGTGGCCAGTGCTGGTACGACCAAATTAGCTTTTCCCAAATCCAATCCAAGCCATCGTCATATTCAGCACGCGAGGACCCATTTAGCCGCGGTACTGCAAATATTTAAAACAGACGAATTAAGAATTCATTACTGATAATCTGAAATCAAGGGAAGTTATCACAATCCAGCAAAATCTAGCATAATCGAGTAGAAGAGGAAGGTTTTTTTAATCTGTCAATTTGAAAAGGAAATAACCTTCACAACTTTCAATTCATTTCCAAAGCGGTTACCGACAAAATTTTTTGGAAAAGGAAATAACCTTCACAACTTTTATTTTTTCTGTTAGTAAAAATGGTATGTTTGAAACTAAGATGAAAAAAGTAATGTTTTTGGTTTCTCGTTTAACTATATAAGAGAGATTCGCAAATGTAAGGAGAGGATCCACAAGACCCAAATTTCAACAACAGCCAAAAGTTCACAGATTCACAGAAACCCCAGAAAAATCCAAAAATAAAAAACTAGAAATTATAAAGGGGAAAAGTCGGAGAACTCATCTTTTTTTCCAACCCCGCCGGGAATCACTATCTCTCTCTTCAAACCTTCGCCAGAAAACCTCCATCCTTCGCAAGTTCACCATCGCGCCGGAAACCGCGAATCCACCGTCAATGAAGCCATTGTCGCCGTTATCGAACCACATCCGCAACCTGGACACTTCCTTAATCATGGGTAACGTTTCTTTCAAGTGATATCCGTATGTTGCGTTTGATTTTTGTTTTGTTTTTGCTAGGTTTTACGAGAATGGAAGCAAAGAACGAACGAGGTCAGAAAGAAAAGTGGGAGGAACGAGATCAGAAGGAAAATAGATGAAGGTGGAACAAGAACGAATGGGAGAGAAGGATGAGGAGAAAGTTGCAGCGAAGAGAGGGAAGGGGGAGAAGAAATGCAAACGACGAAAGATAGAAAGGATTTAGGATCTAGGTTTTTTTTAATTTTATTGTATATGTGTTGTAATACTGTGCACCTCGCCTCGTGATAACTGCCACGCACTGCACGTCATCACCGTCTGATCTTCCCCCTGATCTAATCACGCACCCCACCTTGCATCTCACCATACACCCTCACGGCCTGCGCACCACGAGATCATCCGCCCTCCTTTAACACCCTTAATCCGTCTAAATCCACTTAACTCTTAATCTTCTCCCTAATTAAACCTAATCATTTATTTTATTTTATTAATTAATTAACCATATAACATAATGATTGTTTAATCAATTTTTTATTTTTATTTTAATTAAACCAACTAATAACTTTTTACTTAAATTAACCTTTTTTAAATCAGCACCTTCTTTTATTTAGTTAATTTGAACTAATAAAACTTATTTCATTTAATTAATCTATTTGTCTCTAAATTATAAACTATTTAGTTAAACCATCTTCTTTTCTATTTGTTTATTTATCTTTTTTTTAATAAATCAACTTATCTTATTTATTTTAATTTATCTCACCAACTTAATAACTTTTATAATAATATAACCAAAACCTTATCTGCTAATTTATTAACTTTTAGCTTTTATAATAATAACTAAAAACCATATTTAATAAAAACCTTTTTTTCAAAATTCCTTATTTACTTAAAAATTTATTTCTATCTAATCTAATCTAATTTCACTAAAATGAATCTAATATAACTCTTAAAATTAATCTCACCCATAATTAATCAACATGCCCTTCTGATTCCTATCCTCCGATCTCACATTCGAATATTCACAACTCCCACACTTGGCTCATTTTTCGCATTTTTGTCTATTGCTTGTCTTTAGTTTATCAGTATCTATTTTATCGCATCGCATAATGTCCAAAGGAAGAATCTGCGCATGACTTAATACTTGTGCATATGCATCTCATTTTGCATCATAATCCCCTACTTAGTCCTTGATCCTTTTCAAGTTGATCAGTTTAAGTTTAGATCCTACCTCATAAGGAGGACCTTTTTCTTTTATCTTTACAACATAGATAAAACCATATTTCAACTCAATTCAAACTATTCTCCTATTAGAGAATAAGATGTTAATCATCTTGACAGTCGAGAAATAAATCTCCTGCCCCATAACAATACAATTGAGATGTAGGATCTTTTCCGCTTGAGAGAGCTCATGGCATACTCGTCGATCACGATCCGAGTTTTGAGCCCTTTTCGCAAAGAGGATGCAAAGACCATATCCTACAAGTTGTGGTGGTTAAGTCGAGTTTTCTCCCTCGAGATGACGACTCGTCTTTTCTCCTAGAATCAATCAATCAACAAAGCTTATCCCTTTGGAACCTTGGCTATAGCCAAGAAGTTCCTCAAACCCTTTTAGGGGAACTACAAATACTCTGATTCCATTTATGTCAAGATATGTAGGCACAAGATACGAGGTCTTGGCGAGTATACTTAGAAATAAACCATTAGGTCTTTCACTCTTAAGCAGATAACCCTTAGTAATAAACACATTAAAATAAGAGGTTCTTATAGAGTACTACAAAAACTTAGGATGCTAGCACCTTCCCTAAGTTTAACCAACCCCCGAACCTAAACTCTCTAGCTTTTTACGTTTGCATTGCATTGTGGGTAATTCGATCTTTTTCCCTTCCTTTGGACAAACAATTCTCACCGCAACAGAAATGGCGACTTCACTGGGGAATCCTTGTGGGTTCCCTAACTTGTTTTATTTTTCCTACTTATTGTTATATTTATCTGCTTATTTGCTTACTTGTTTATATTTGCTAATTGCTCTTGGGTTGGTATCCTTGTGTGGTGAGATAAAGTCCTACACCCGGACTTGTGTGAACTTATTATAGGAAGGTGATATATTCGACGAGGCTTATAGGGAGGTGAATCCCGATCAAGCTGACTTGAAAATCACCGCTCAGTTGAGGCCCTCTTGAAAATAGTATTGTTGAACGAGTACACGTGAAAACATTCACTATTTTCGATTGGAGCCTGTGATACTGAGGACCGTAGTTACCTTTAACCCCACTTTGGCCTTTATTAGGACGTATTGCAAGGACTATGAGGGAGTATTCCCAAAATAGTTGCTACGCGATGCTACACTCAAAAGAGGTTCTCTTAGGAATATTATTAACCACCGAGTAGTCGGGAAATTGATAATATCCGAAAGATGTACTAATGATTTTGGGCACTCTCTTAGAACCTTGTTCTACAAGTACAATTAACCTTTAGTCCACACCCTTTGGGGATGGGTATACCCTTTGCTCCATGCTCGTTGCAAACCTAGGTTTCCTGTTTGTTTATCCTTGTTTATCTGTGTGCTTGCCTGTGCCTGTTGCATTCATAAAGCATCATGTTGCATTGGTTTCATGGAATCCCGAGTTTATTTATGAACATTACATAGTCAATATGGATTACAAAAGAAATTTTTTTGAAATATTCTTTTAAGAGTCCTAACTCGGATGACCTAAGGAAGCTGGAAGCGCTCATTGAAGATCAATAGAAGTTCAAAAGACTTTCATCAATATTAAAGATCCAAGTAAACAAGGGATTCCTTCCTTACTTTCCAGCAAGAAAAGAAAAGAGATGGAGGATTTATTTTCCTTTATCAAACTAATCCTTGGGCATTGATCCTCGACAAGCTTATATTCAAGAAGGTCCAGCTGGAAGAGCATATCAAAAGACACAATACAAGACTTCCTTAGGACTTTATTAGCTTTTATTTAGCTATTATGTCAGGACTCTTTTAAGAATATTTACCTGTAATCCGATATCAAAAAAATAATAATAAATGAGTTTTCTTTGGTATTCTGTGATATTTATAAATACTTGAGTTCCATGAGACCTTTCTTCTGCATCTTGCATTTTTGCATAGCATTCTGCATTTAGCATTTTGCATGTGCATGTCTCCTCTCTCTGTTGTGGCTCATCCGACTCACTGTCTTTGTCTGTCAGTTGACATCTTGACCATCTGACCAAGTTCGAAGTATTACTGAAGAATAGTAAAGAGAACAAAGATATGGATCTCATGACTGGTTTCAGGGTAAGGACTAATTCGATGTTTGATATTCCCTATGATGACAATATTCAACAAGTGGATGTTCCTACACAACCTCAGCCTATGCAAGATAATCTGGTTGGTCAAATTGATAGAAGGGATTCCCAGTTTCCACAGTGTATACCGGATCTTCAAAATGTTCGTGCTGAGATGAAGGTGGACGATCCTAGATTTGTAGAAATTGAGAAAGGATTTCATGATCTTGAAGAACAATTGAGGGTGACGAAAGAAGCTAACGCATCTAGTCTTGATGCTCATGACCTATGTTTATTTCCAGGCGTAATTATTCCTCCAAAGTTCAAGATGCCTGTCTTTGAAGTATACAAGGGTGTTAGTTGTCCAAGATACCATTTGACGATGTTTTGTCGGAAGATGACTGCTTATATTGACAACGACAAACTGATGATTCACTGCTTTTAAGAAAGTTTATGTGGGGCATCCCTGATGTGGTATATGAAGCTACAAAGGAATTGTATTCAGTCTTGGAGAAACTTAGTTGATGCTTTCGTGAAGCAATACAAATATAATTTGGACATTGCTCTATACAGCGATCAACTAGTGAGAATGAGTAAGAATGGCAATGAATCTTTTAGGGAGTACGCCCAACGGTGGAAGGAGTTAGCAGCCCAGGTTCATCCACCAATTTAAGAGAAAGAATTAACCAAGATGTTTCTAAGGATATTTCCAGACGCTTATTATGATAGGATGGTAGGTGTTGTGCCATTAGAGTTCTCCAAAATTGTAGAAGTTGGAGTAAACATCGAAAGTGCACTTAAAAGTGGAAGAATTCCAGATGACTTGGATAACCAACCTAATGAAGAAATTTCAGTTGATGATTCCCTAGAGGAAGGAAGTGTTGATATTAATGCAATTTGGGATTCCTCTCAAATCCTGCCAAATCCAGTTCTAGTGCCTTATCCTCAACATCGGTACGTAGTGCCTGTTCAGGACAAGCAACGACTACCTCATAAACGAGGTTGACATCTCCTGATCAACATCAAAATCGATCGGTTCGAAGACGGTTTCAAAATCAGAAGATACCTCTGAGTATTCCGAAAGAATAAATTTTCCAATTTAATCCTATCCTATTGACTTACAGTCAACTATGGGGTTATTTTTCTAGAAACTCGGTAATGACGCCTAGAAAGACTAGAACCATGAAATCCCGTCCACCGTGGTTTAGCTCGAACGCCAGCTGTGAAGTTCATGATGGAGTAATGGGGCATTCCATTGAAGAATGCAAAGTTTTCCGAGAGAAAGTTTGAGAGATGACCGACGAAAAATTGTTGACCTTCAAAGGAGGAATCCCAGTCGTGAATGGAACACCATTATGCTAATGGAAACTCCAAGAGATCCGTTTTCAAGAAATCAAGAGAAGGGCTCCTCAAAGTGTTTACTTTGTTTGCTTATATGTATTTTATTTCCTTGATTAAAAGCATAATTGGCATGTAAGAACTTGTTATTTTGAATAAGTAATGCGATAAAATGTTTGTCTTGAAGAAATCCATTCGTATTTACTCGTATAATATTTTTCATAATTTATAATGCCGACTTTACCCGATCTCTTGCTCTGATAGAGAATTGGAAGGAGGATGACGAAGTAAAACGCAAGGTCTCTTGTTGTATGCTTTTGAATAAACCTGCTGATGATGTAAGGCACTATTTCAAACCTCCCAAATACCAGAGATATAAGGAAGTTAGATCCTCTTTAACCCTTTCACCCTCATTTTTTAACCTAGGGCAAGGCAATTTTCAATCAGCTTAATTGAACACTTAAACTTTCAAAAGAGAGTGAACATCTTTCAAAAATGGGTGGGTACAAATAAGATTTGACCCTTATTCCTTTGTTTTACAAACCATAAACTAAGCCCAGATACGACCTTTAAAAGTCCTAATTGAGGTACGGTTTAGCTCGAAAGCATACTCGATGAGATAACGTTTCCTGACTCCTATGAGCTATGCTCAATTCGGTATTGGCTTTATAAAAATTAATTTATATCCTAACTAGTGATTTTGTCATAAGTTATCGAGATATATTTTCCAAACCTCAAGACAAACACGTATGTTGCGTTAACAGTTTCGAAATTAACATTTCTGACTTGCTAACTTTGTTTGACATCTTAAAGAGTTTACATATAAGCATCGACACTGAGTTCGGTCCTTTAAGTTTGAAGACTCTGTTGGCCTGAGGCAGGTTATTTCCAAGCGGTTTGTTCTATGCAAATTTGACTTCATCCATAGAGCTATGTTTCGAAGACTTAGTCATAATACCGTCGATTCGGGCCAGTTACGTCGAGATTTGACGAATATCTCTAAGAGTTTGAAAATAATGGGACGCCGTGTTTTCTGTAAAATCCTCTTGAGGATGCTTCTTCTTATAAAGCTTGTACTCAGGGGCATTATTTTTTTCAGAATGGCGACTACCATGTGGTTCATCAATGCAAAATCATTTTGATCGCACAACATTCTTCATGTCCCCGGTAAATTTTTCTTCAGGTGGTCATGACATTTCTCCAGCTTTTCGATGCTAGAATTCCCAGTGATTTGTTTAAACTTCACTTCCCCATTGAAGTGGATAATATTTCTAATCCTCAGTGAAACTTCACATTCCTAGTGAAGTGGACCTTATTTTACTTCCTAGTGGATCTCTATCAACACCGTTCTTCCCCAACGAAGCAGATGTTTATTTCATCCCCATGAAGTTTCGACTACGACACATTTAACAACTATTTTACCCAGGTTTCCCCATCGAAGTGGATATTTATTTTATCCCCTGTGAAACCTCAGCTCGGGTATCTCCATCTACAGCTCCAGTAGGAATCTCTCTAGTGAAATGGATATTTATTTTATCCATGATGTTTCTCCAGTTATGAGTTTGACCTGCTCCCAGTAGATCTTTACTCTCATTTTTAATAAGACAATCCTTCAAGAAAGATCTCGAAAGCCTCGAAGCAGGATTGTGATCCCATATTCAGTTCTCCACCTATCTCCAGTGATACATCTATCTTTGAAGATTGGTCTAATGTTTACTTCGAGATGTTTATTTCATCTTTGGTTGCCTCTGTCTGTTTGTTTTGTCAGCACAGGCATACTCATAGCATATAGATAGATAGCATGGCATGTGCATTTTTGCATCTTTGTGTTTGTTCATTCTGTCGCTTTGGCTGTGTTTGTCCCCAAGTGACTGGGTTTGTCTTCTCCTTCCAAGTAGAGTCGTCAGCCCTAAGCAGAAAAAGCACAACATTTCTATTTCCCCACAGAGTTCGATCCTCGTGGAAGACGGTTGTTTTAGTTGAATACCATTTGAGTTCATACCTCAATGGTTGAGTCTTGCTTGACAGTTTCTCTTCAAATATTTCCTGAATTAAACTTCGGTCCTTGAAAATCACACTTTGGGTATCTTCAGAATTTTGATTAAGCGTGCATTTATTTTGCACCTTGCTCCCCAAGAAGGAAATTTGAAGATCATCATCGAAGATAAATATTTTCTCAATAATTTATATCTGGACTACGAGCAACCTCTTTATTTGAGCAACCCGTTTTGATCAGGTTTTCTATCAAAAATGACAAATGGCAGTCTCCTCAAGACAGTTTTTCCATCCTCAGTAAACTTATCAAGATTATCCACTCGTCAAATGGCATCTCTTCGGAAATCCTCCAGAGAAGTTTTTCGAAGACTTTACAGATATTTCTCTTTATTTGAGAATTTTCACTTCAAAAGTTCCATTTTGACATCTACAACAAAGAAATACTCCTTAGGAATATATTCCCCAGTGAGTCCGTTTACACAAGCTTTAATCCAATCAAATGGCATCTCTTCTGAGAAGTTTGGTGAAGTTTATTACATTTGATCTCTCTTTACTTGAGAAGACATATTTACAAATCAACCAGCCTACATCTCTTCTGAAGATCCCCAGTGAAGTTTTACAATCTTAAGTACATTATGAATTACCGCTGAAGTTTTATAATCTCCAGTGAAATTTACAATTGCCCTGTGAAGATGCTCTCCTGAGTATTCGTCATTCCAGGAAGAAACTGAGACCCGTTCATGGCACACAAACCTTGAGGCATGGGGAAGTTTATTTCAAGAAACTGAGACCCGTTCAATGGCATAAAAACCTTAAAGCGCGGGGAGGTTTATTTTACCCTTTTCAAATAAAAGAAGAAATTGAGACCCGTTCTTGGCATATAACCTTAAAGCGTGGGGAGGTTTATTGTGGTTATTACCTTTCCTTAGGCTATCATATGTTTGATAGTAGGTGATATACCGTTTCATTTTGGATAGATACCTCTTTTTAGGCTACCTGATCGGTAGTAGGTCATCTTTCCTTGTGAACGATTCATTCAAAGATCTCTCTTTTCCTAGTGAATCTCGGCAGTAGATCTCCAGAAGACCTCGGCAGTAGGTATTTTCTTTCCATTTCCTGGCAAATCTTGGCAGGAGATTTCCAGAAGACTTCGATGGAAGTATCTCTCCAGCAAACTTCAACATAGAATCTCGACAGCAGATTCCCTAGAAGTTTTAACAATAGACGCTTTGGCAAAAAGTATTCTTAATTGAAGTTATAAGTCTCGACAGTAGACTTCTCCGGCTGGTCTCTTGAAATCATTACATTTGACTTAGACAGTAGGTTCTTCAAGTGGATTTTCTTGCAAGTTCTTCATAACATATTTATAGATAACTTATGATTGTCAATTGTTGATCTTTCCCCGTGGAGTCTCACTTTATTGGGCCTGTTCTTCCCATGTGTTGTGTCCGGTTTCTCCCCTGTGGCGCCTTTTCTCCACAAGACCTGTGTCTTGCATTTTATATCATTGCATATCATATGCATTCGGTGATATCTTAAGGCCAAAAATTTGTGCAATGTTTGTATTTAAGTCCCTCCTATCGCGTTGAGACGAAGATTTCAATCTCCATATCTCTGGATAGAAGTAACTTAAATAGAGGCATCTGTCGCACCCTAATTTTTTACCATAAGATCCCGCCTCCTTGTGTTTATTTCTTGCTTGTTTTATTTTATTTTTGTATGAATGTTTATTACGGCTAACCAGTTTGTGCAGGTGCATTAATGTCTAGGTACAAATGCTTACAACAAAGCATCCCAAGGACATGACTAGTACATTTGGGTTTAAAGTTCACCATTCAAGAATTCAAGCTTAATTCAAGAGTTTTTTTGCATATGAGTGAGTCCCATAAGATTCAATTCAAAGATTCAGAGTGTACCAGTCACTTTCAAGACTCAATTTGCACGACTTCTTAACTGCAAGAGCAAATTCAAACCACATCAATAAAACTCTATCTCTTTGTGTCCATTTATTCTACTCACGTCTGATTTTCATATATTTTGGATAATGTTGGATATTCGCATGAAGTAAATTCACTTTGTGGGCTCATTCTTGTACTAGATTTGGCCTTGATGGTTCAATTTACCGTGGCTTAGCATTGGTGTGATGGATACCTCATGTTAGTTTGTACTTGGAAATTAAGTGTGGGCATATCTTCATGTGTGTTGGTGGTTTAATTAATGTGTCAAAGGTTGAAAAAAGGAGGATGTTACTACATCAGATTATTTGTTTTAAAGCTGGCCTACACAAGATGACTTCCTTGCTAAAAATTCAAATTTAATTAAAGGCTTTACAAGATGTAAGACTCAAAAAGTCCTTAGAGTGACAATCAGGACTCATGATTTCAATTCATCACAAGTTCTGATATGAAGTTCATGCTTAAATACGGGATCTAATCTTGGTTAATGATATAGATTCATAGGTTCAAGAACTTTGTGACCAAGATACTAAGTGTTGTTAAGGTGTTCCATTGCCTTCCACATACTTCGTATGTTTAGTGCAAACCATTATCATTACCAAGTCCATTCCCAAATTTAAGGTGCCATTACAATATTCCAGAGTTCATCAACTTAAAAGAGCCAGGCCAATTCTATTTTTGAATTCCAACCAGTTATGCATTATTAGTTCTCGTTACCAATTTCTATGCACTAGTGTTTGGACAAATAAGTTTTTAATCGAATTATGTGATTACATTTAAGAGGCACAACTACATAATATACATGCATGATAAGATGAAATCTTCCAAGTACCCGTTTAGGAGGTCTTGTTTTACGACACAGTTGGAAGCTATGGAACTTATGTATTTAGTGGAAGATAGACCACTACAATTATAAGAACGAATTATGAAAAGGTAAAATTTGTTATAGAACCGCGAATCCCCTAGGAGTTTCGTTACATTCGTGAACTATTGGCTTTTATGCAAAATTGTGGAAAACAATTTTTGCACCATTGGTCATATTAAGAACAAACACATTTAACGCCTCTGTCACAAGGATGTCTTCGAAGCACTTGCCGGCAGTGGTGGTACGACCAAATTAGCTTTTCCCAAATCCGATCCAAGCCATCGTCATATTCTGCACGCGAGGACCCATTTAGCCGCGGTGCTGCAAATATTTAAAATAGAGGAATTAAGAATTCATTACTGATAATCTAAAATCAAGGGTAGTTATCACAATCCAGCAAAATCCAGCATAATCAAGTAGAAGAGGAAGGTTTTTTTAATCTGTCAATTTGAAATGGATTTGGCCGGCAGGGTTTTAGACACTTTCAATTCATTTCCAAGGCGGTTATCGACAAACTTTTATGGAAAAGGAAATGAAATTCTGGTATGCAGATCACATGTGTTCCAAGAACATTGATCTCTGCTCAACATGGATGAGGATAGACCATGACCAATTTAAATTTCTACAGTCTGTCATACTATTTATCTAACCATTTAAATTACAAAATTGTAAATGCAGAAAGATAAATACCACAGTAATTGTTCACCCAGTTCGGTATCAACAACACCTACATCTGGGGGCTACCAAGCCAGGGAGGAAATTCACTATTAGTAGAATTAATTCAAAGTCAAACCTCCAATTTGCACTTCTCACTTAATCTCTACCCAATGAAACTTCAGCCTAGAGACACTCTAGTACTTGAGTATACCTACTCACTCCCCCACTATCACACAACAGTGATATCAAACAATTACAAAAACAGTATGAAGAGACACTTCATACACACCTTGATCTTGATTCACAGCTTTGATCAAGAAACTCACACACTCTTGCTTCACAGCTTCGAGTGAGACACAACCTAGAATCTACCTAACCAAAACAATCATCCACCAGAAAATTGCTTGGATTACAAGTATTCCTAAATAGAATTTGCACGTGAAGAACAACCCTCTTCACTTACAATTATGTCTACCACAATGCACCATACAATGCAAAGGGTGAATTACACACAAGGGACTCTCAACCCTAGACCTCTATTTTACACTCTGATTTTTCTTGATGTGAGTGCTTGCTTTTCTTCTGCTTCTGCTCCTTCTTTATTAGTCGTGCAGACTGGGCTTGGGCTGTGCAGAAGTAACAAATATTAGTTTTAACAAAATAAAACTAATTTCCACAATTCAAGTTGTTGTCCAATTAGGTCATGGCATGGTCAGCATTGCCTTGAATCTCTCCTGAGATAACTCAGAAGTCATACCATGTTTCCTGATATTTAGCCTGAGATATATCAGGTCTCATAACAAAAAAACAAACTCAGCCCGTCTGATGTTATACGATCAATGTCATAACATTGATCATGACATTCAACCTCACTTCCTCTTAGCTGACCAGCTTGCACTGCTGAACACTTCTGCAGAATCTTCATCATGACAGTCATGGTTTCTCCAATCTTCTGCATAATAATATTATAAACAAATATATTCAAGTTTCCTAAAAGGTCTCCAAGATCCTTTTATGAATACCAATACAATCTGTTCTTGTTCCTAATCCATCTCCTTGACATATTTACTGATGAGGTATTTTCAACATGGTCTCATCAATCTAAACCAATTTTGTCAAGAGATATACACTAGCAGCTCCTTCTGTTGTCATGCAGCTATGTCTTGCAACTATGTCTTGCTTAAAACACATGATAACACACCTCACTCACCACAACTCACATTGTTGTGGTTGTACACCTCACACTGCCTGTGAGGAACTAGGCTACTGCTAACCCATAGCAGTGCCTGTTGTGCCAGACAGCTATGTCATTACTTTGGTAATGACATCCATGACAGCAGTCCTTTCTTCAGCCTCTGCTAGCTCCTGCTTGCTCTTACTGCACTCTTTTGCTGAATCTTCTTCATGACAGTAGAAACAAATGCTTTATAGTTCCCTAAAAAGTATCAACGATCCTTTTTGTGAACACCCATTAAATCTGCACTTTGTTTCTAACACATCTCTTTGGCCTGTACATACTGATGTGGAATATCCAACAGTACCAAAACACTTTTGTCAAGAGATATATCATAGCAGCCCCTGTTGTACCAGACATGATGTCATACGATCAATGTCATGACATTCAGTATGACATTCATGACAGCAGTTCTGCATGACAGCAGTTCGGTCATCTGCTCTTGTTAGCTCCTGCTGCACATAGCTCATGCTGCACCAGATGTAATGACATCCTGTTTACAACACATGACAACATAACATCAGTTCTTCACCAGCTCATGCTGCATCAGTAGCAGTGTCATGAGTCATAAGCCCCTTCTACACCACTACTCATGCAGTTTCTCACACATGACAGTAGCTCGGTCATGACAACAGATGGATGTCGTGATGGATGTCACGACATTCAGCATGACATTCACCTTAAAACACTCCAAATCAGTTCTTTCACCACATCAGATGGAGATGTCATAATATCCTGCTTAACATCAGTGCAAGATCGTGTTTTACCAAAATTTAGCCAATCCTAGAACCATAGAACCATGGTACTAACAATCTCCCCCTTTGACAAATTTTGGCTAAAACAACTTATCAGGACATTTAGCAGTTGTTTACACAAACTATCATGCTCCCCCTTGATAGTTGCATCCAGCATGGCAGCAACGATGCTTTTCCTCATCAGCAGCAGTAGTCTTTCTTTTTTACCCCTTGGTTTAGTCAAAACTTTGACAACAAATGGAGTACTTGTGCATACATATGCTCAACACACATTGTACATACAGTTATCTCACCATCTCCCAAGGAATACACAAGCTGCTTGACCTCTAATAAGGACTGTACCACGTCAGCAGCTACACACCAGATAGGTACACATCTTCTCCTGTCAGCATTAGCATTTCTCCCCCTGAAAGAGAGAACCCAAGCACATGAAGAATTACTTCATCATCTTCACACAGGCAGCTTTACACCCCTTGATTCACAACCCATACTGGAGCAAATAGCATATGCAGTTGCAGGATTCCTATCTGGAAGATTTCTCAGATTTGACAGAAAATCTTCAAGGTGTCAGAGTGAACATCCTTCTATATGCACAAGATCAAGGCTGATGGTGTCCTGATCTTCATCTTCACCAGTCATATAGTACTTGGATAGAGGCCCAAATACCTGACTTGATCCATTGTTACCTAATGACAGACCTAAAAGGAATACACTGCCATGTTCACCATGAGCTTGGAGCAGTAACCCAATGTCACAACATCTTGTCTGACATTCTACCTTCTTCAAGTCCCAGATTTGTTTGAAACCACAAACAATCTTGACATATAACTGCACTCTTGCAGCAACAGATCCTGGATAGAAGTATAACTCTCCCAAATTAAGGGTACCCAGTGCACATGGATGGAAAACATAAGACACATCTTCATGTCTTCAAGAACTCATTCTCTATTCAACCCACATGTTGAACGCATTCACATACACCATGCTTGAACCACAAGCAATTAGTACTCCCATCAAACAGAAGCTCTCCCCCATCTTTGATAACAGCTACTCCAAGATCACTACATCATCTCTCATGACCAACTCCATGCTCATACAGAAGGCACCAAACTGATTCACCTCTTCCTAGAGTTACTTGTAGCAGAAGAGACCACTTCGCCACAAGTATTCTGGCCTTAGGATGAGTATAAGATAGACACCGCATAGGGACTTTATCACATCAGAATGCACTCAATACCTTCACATCATAATCCAAGACAGTCCTTTTACCTCATCATTCTCCCGTATGATAAGATATAGTACTTCTTAGCCAAGAAGTGAATCACAAGTTCCACAAGAGATCTTCACATATCAGATGGTTCATATCACAGACACACCATCCCATGGTTCTTTATGTGCCCATACTGGACTTACTGCTGCCTAGTAGTCCAACTGAAAATCTTCATAACTCCACCAGCTTGATCAACTCCATCTCCATAAGAAGGTAATCTTCTATACACAGCTTAGGGCTTCTACCACAAGCTCCAACATGTGACCAGAAACAAATCCTCCTTTTGTCTTCAACCAATTACCCCTCTGCACCAGAGTAATTTGTTCCAAGCATGAACAGTCCCAAACCCTTCTGTGGTCTTCAAATAACTACCCTTCTGCCCAGGAATAGTTTTCTAAAGGCACACTGCTTAAATAGCCAAATGCCACTGTTTGGTTATTCAGCATCTTTCAGAGCTCTGGAGAATCTACTACTTCACCAGGCCACTTTGATCTTCAAGTCTCAAATCTTCTTGCTCCAAAACAAGGCATCTACTCCTTCACACAGCTCCCGCAAACTGCATGAGATGAAGTATTACTTCCATTCACATCTGAGAAGATAAACTTATCTTCAAGTGATGTGCCACACCATCACTTGAGGCCTTGAAGTTTCTGCTTGATGTCACAACTTTGGTTAAGACATTTAGCTGGAGAGTTCAGACTTTCATTCTGCCACTTAGAAGATATCAGTACATAGGCTTGATATCAAGTTGGAGTAGACAATCTCACTCCTGCTTTGTTGTACCACAACAATTACATTGAAGTGCATTTGCTTCATGAAATTCCTCTTTAGAGAAACCAAACATGCCAAAGTTTGATTCTTTTAGGGAGGAAGGATCACATAAGTCTTTACAGAAGGATTCCCGCTTTCCTTAAGTATAGACTTCTTCAGAACATCAAAGACACTGCCACTTATCCTTGACCTCCAAGCTGAGCAAGGTCATATGCTCCTATGCACTTAGATCAGAAATAAACTGACCTAAGCAGTGCTCATTACCAACATCATCTTCTAGACAAGTTTCTTGCCAGGAAACTTTCTAGCTAATAGATCAGGTACTTATGGTAAAAACTAGAACACAACTGCTACCCTCCAATACTCTTATAGAGCATATTTTCTTCATCTTCACTTCCATCAGCACTTCATCCTAGCCTTAGTTTCTGCCAAGAACATTACTGGAATGAGTACAGATCCAGCTACATCTTCTTTGATCTGTGGATCAATAGACTTCAAAACAATCTCTGCTGATTGAATGTATCAACATCTGGTTGAGCATCAGATTCTTGAAGTAGACCAAACAAATCAGGGGCCTTTTGCTTGTGCTGCTACTGATGAGACATCTTGATCATCAACTAAGGATAGTCCATATAGCAATGAATCTTAAATCCTTGTAACAGATCCTTCTCTGAACTTCATGGAATATCAAGGACGACATCCTTGACTTAACCTGCCTATGTCTTCTTCTACTGATAGAATCCTTGCAGGTCATGAGTGGTGAAAATAAATCACCTTCCACTATCTTCTCTTCATAGCTTCCAGCAAACTGTAGAACATAACAGAACAGTCCAGGCACACAACCAAACACAACTGCAGGCACCATCTTCCAATCATCTACACAACTGCCACAGTCATGCATCAAACTGAATATAGGCCAATCTTCTTCCAGGGGCATCAGAGTTCTTTTATCAGAGAAATATGCAGCGGAACCACCAAAAGAACATGCCCTACACAAGATGTCTGATCATCCAACAGGCTATAAGATAGAAGTAGCCACTCTTCCTTTGGCATAACATACAACTGGTCATAAAGCTCCTATATCAGAGGGCACAACAGCAATTACAAACTTCACTTTAGCTCCATAAGCAGTAGCTCACCCATTCGGCAAGATCAGCAACTCAGCTACAACTTCTCCTTGTTCAAAACACCAGAAAGTATCTCCAAAGATCTCATCCAGAACAGACAGGATGCCTGCTCTGATACCAATTGAAATTCTGGTATGCAGATCACATGTGTTCCAAGAACATTGATCTCTGCTCAATAAGGATGAGGACAGACCATGAACAATTTAAATTTCTTTAAATTGTCCCAATGTCATGACCAATGTCACGACTTCTGTTGTGACATCTGCAGTCTGTCATACTATTTATCTAACCATTTAAAGTACAAAATTGTAAATGCAGAAAGATAAATACCACAGTAATTGTTCACCCAGTTCGGTATCAATAACACCTACATCTGGGGGCTACCAAGCCAGGGAGGAAATTCACTATTAGTAGAATTAATTCAAAGTCAAACCTCCAATTTTCACTTCTCACTTAATCTCTGCCCAATGACACTTCAGCCTAGAGACACTCTAGTACTTGAGTATACCCACTCACTCCCCCACTATCACACAACAGTGATATCAAACAATTACAAAAACAGTATGAAGAGACACTTCATACACACCTTGATCTTGATTCACACCTTTGATCAAGAAACTCACACACTCTTGCTTCACAGCTTCGAGTGAGACACAACCTAGAATCTACCTAACCAAAACAATCATCCACCAGGCAATTGCTTGGATTACAAGTATTCCTAAACAGACTTTGCACGTGAAGAACAACCCTCTTCACTTACAATTAAGTCTACCACAATGCACCATACAATGCAAAGGGTGACTTACACACAAGGGACTCTCAACCCTAGACCTCTATTTTACACTCTGATTTTTCTTGATGTGAGTGCTTGCTTTTCTTCTGCTTCTGCTCCTTCTTTTATAGTCGTGCAGACTGGGCTTGGGCTGTGCAGAAGTAACAAATATTAGTTTTAACAAAATAAAACTAATTTCCACAATTCAAGGTGCTGTCCAATTAGGTCATGGCATGGTCAGCATTGCCTTGAATCTCTCCTGAGATAACTCAGAAGTCATACCATGTTTCCTGATATTTAGCCTGAGATATATCAGGTCTCATAACAGAAAAACAAACTCAGCCCGTCTGATGTCATACGATCAATGTCATAACATTGGTCATGACATTCAGCTTCACTTCCTCTTAGCTGACCAGCTTGCACTGCTGAACACTTCTGCAGAATCTTCATCATGACAGTCATGGTTTCTCCAATCTTCTGCAGAATAATATTAGAAACAAATATATTCAAGTTTCCTAAAAGGTCTCCAAGATCCTTTTATGAATACCAATACAATCTGTTCTTGTTCCTAATCCATCTCCTTGACATATTTACTGATGAGGTATTTTCAACTTGGTCTCATCAATCTAAACCAATTCTGTCAAGAGATATACACTAGCAGCTCCTTCTGTTGTCATGCAGCTATGTCTTGCAACTATGTCTTGCTTAAAACACATGAAAACACACCTCACTCACCACAACTCACATTGTTGAGGTTGTACACCTCACACTGCCTGTGAGGAACTAGGCTACTGCTAACCCATAGCAGTGCCTGTTGTGCCAGACAGCTATGTCATTACTTTGGTAATGACATCCATGACAACAATCCTTTCTTCAACCTCTGCTAGCTCCTGCTTGCTCTTGCTGTACTCTTCTGCTGAATCTTCTTCATGACAGTAGAAACAAATGCTTTATAGTTCCCTAAAAAGTATCAACGATCCTTTTTGTGAACACCCATTAAATCTGCACTTTGTTTCTAACACATCTCTTTGGCATGTACATACTGATGTGGAATATCCAACAGTACCAAAACACTTCTGTCAAGAGATATATCATAGCAGCCCCTGCTGTACCAGACATGATGTCATACGATCAATGTCATGACATTCAGTATGACATTCATGACAGCAGTTCGGTCATCTGCTCTTGTTAGCTCCTGCTGCACATAGATCCTGCTGCACCATATGTAATGACATCCTGTTTACAACACATGACAACATAACGGCAGTTCTTCACCAGCTCCTGTTGCATCAGTAGCAGTGTCATGAGTCATAAGCCCCTTCTACACCACTACTCATGTTGTTTCTCACACATGACAGTAGCTCGGTCATGACAACAGATGGATGCCGTGATGGATGTCACGACATTCAGCATGACATTCACCTTAAAACACTCCAAATTAGTTCTTTCACCACATCAGATGGAGATGTCATAATATCCTGCTTAACACCAGTGCAGGATCGTGTTTTACCAAAATTTAGCCAATCCTAGAACCATAGAACTATGGTACTAACAGGAAATAACCTTCACAAATTTTGTTTTTTCCATTAGTAAAAATTGTATGGTTGAAACGAAGATGGAACAAAATAATGTTTTTGGTTTCTCGTTTAACTATATAAGAGAGATTCGCAAATGTAAGGAGAGGATCCACAAGACCCAAATTTCAACAACAGCCAAAAGTTCACAGATTCGCAGAAACCCCAGAAAAATCCGAAAATAAAAAAACTAGAAATTATAAAGGGGAAAAGTCGGAGAACTCATCTTTTTTTCCAACCCCGCCGGGAATCGCTATCTCTCTCTCTCTCTCCAAACCTTTGCCGGAAAACCTCCATCCTTCGCAAGTTCGCAATCGTGCCAGAAACCGCGAATCCACCACCGGTGAAGCCATTGTCGCTGTTATCGCACCACATCCGCAACCTGGACACTTCCTTGACCATGGGTAACGTTTCTTTCAAGTGATACCCATATGTTGCGTTTGATTTTTGTTTCGTTTTTGCTAGGTTTTATGAGAATGGAAGCAAAGAGCGAACGAGGTCAGAAAGAAAAGTGGGAGGATCGAGATCAGAAGGAAAATAGAAGAAGGTGGAAGAAGAACGAACGAGAGAGAAGGCTGAGGAGAAAGTTGCAGCGAAGAGAGGGAAGGGGGAGAAGAAATGCAAACGACGGAAGATACAAAGGATTTAGGATCTAGTTTTTTTTATATTTTGTTTTACATGTGTTGTAATACTGTGCACCTCGCGCCGTGATAACTGCCACGCACCGCACGTTATCATCGTCCGATCTTCCCCGTGATCTAGTCACGCACCCCACCTTGCATCTCACCATACACCCTCACGGCCTGCGCACCACGAGATCATCCGCCCTCCTTTAACACCCTTAATCCGTCTAAATCCACTTAACTCTTAATCTCCCCCCCCCCCCCCCCCCCCAATTAAACCTAATAATTTATTTTATTTTATTAATTAATTAACCACATAACTTAATCATTGTCTAATCAATTTTTATTTTATTTTAATTAAACCAACTAATAACTTTTTTACTTAAATTAAACTTTTTTAAATTAACCCCTTCTTTTATTTAATTAATTTGAACTAATAAAACTTATTTCATTTAATTAATCTATCTTTCTCCAAATTATAAACTATTTAGTTAAACCATCTTCTTTTCTATTTTTTTATTTATCTTTTTTAATAAATCAACTTATCTAATTTATTTTAATTTATCTCACCAACTTTATAACTTTTATAATAATATAACCAAAACCTTATCTGCTAATTTATTAACTTTTATCTTTAATAATAATAACTAAAAACCATATTTAATAAAAACCTTTTTCTCAAAACTCCTTATTTACTTAAAAATTTATTTCTATCTAATCTAATCTAATTTCACTAAAATGAATCTAATATAACTTTAAAAATTAATTTCACCCATAATTAATCAACACGCCCTTCCGATTCCTATCCTACGGTCTCACATTCGAATATTCACAACTCCCACACTTGGCTCGTTTTTATCATTTTTGTCTATTGCTTGTCTTTATTTTATCAGTATCTATTTTATCGGATCGCATAATGTCCAAAGGAAGAATTTGCGCATGACTTAATACTTGTGTGTATGCATCTCATTTTGCATCATAATCCCCTACTTGATCCTTTTCAAGTTGATCAGTTTAAGTTTAGATCCTACCCCATAAGGAGGACCTTTTTCTTTTTTCTTTACAGCATAGATAAAACCATATTTCAACTCTATTCAAATTGTTCTCCTATTAGAGAATAAGATGTTAGTCATCTTGACAGTCGAGAAACAAATCTCCTGCCCCATAATAATACAATCGAGATGTAGGATCTTTTCCGCTTGAGAGAGCTCATGGCATACTCGTCGATCACGATCCGAGTTTTGAGCCCTTTTCTCAAAGACGATGCAAAGACCATATCCTACAAGTTGTAGTGGTTAAGTCGAGTGTTCTCCCTCGAGATTATGACTCGTCTTTTCTCCTAGAATCAATCAATCAACAAACCTTATCCCTTTGGAACCTTGGCCATAGCCAAGAAGTTCCTCAAACCCTTTTAGGGGAACTACAAATACTCTGATTCTATTCCCGTCAGGATATGTAGGCACAAGATGTGACATCTTGGCGAATATACTTAGAAATAAATCATTAGGTCTTTCGCCCTTAAGCAGATAACCCTTAGAAATAAACACATTAAAATAAGAGGTTCCTGTAGAGTACTACAGAAACTTAGGATGCTAGCACCTTCCCTAAGTTTAACCAACCCCCGAACCTAAACTCTCTAGCTTTTTGCGTTTACATTGCATTGTGGGTAATTCGATCTTTTTCCCTTCCTTTGGACAAATTAAAGACTGGTGGTGAACCAATGAATTAAGATTCAAATTAATTAATAATTTGACATCCAATTCTCACCGCGACAGCAGTCCTCGAGAGATCGATTCTGGGGATAACCTCACTTATTACTGCATTGGTAAAAATAGTACACTTGCTAATTTGCCGATCAATTTTCAAGAACCATAAGAGCTTGAAATACTTGTTTGATCTGAAGGAGCTAAAAAAGAGACAGAAGAGATGGTTAGAGTTTTTTAAGGACTATGATTTTGGTTTGAATTACCATCTTGATAAAGGAAATGTTGTAGGAGATGATTTGAGTCAGAAACCTTGCACATGTTGGCATTGATGGTTAGAGAATTTGATTTGATCGAGAAATTCGAAGATCTGAGTTTGGTATGTGAGGTGACTTTTAATAGTGTGAGGCTAGGTATGCTGAAGTCGACTAGTGATTTTCTTCGTGATATAAAAAAGATTCAGAAGATGCATGTAAACTCGGTAGATCATTTGTTATCAGTTAACCAGAATGGGGATGAGGATTTTAGATTTGATGAGAATGGAATCTTAAAGTCTTGAGATAAAGTTTGTGTACCTGATGTGTCGAAGCTTGAGAGAATAATTTTAAAGGAAAGTCACAAGAGCAGTTTAAGTATTCCTCATAGGGCTACTACATGTACCAATTTCTTAAGAAGACATTTTGGTTGCCCATAAATGAAGAGAGACATTGCACATTTTATTTACGCTTGTTTGACTTGCTAGAAGTAGAAGATTGAGTATCAGAAATAATCTAGACTAGGAGAACTATTCCTTCTTTGGAGGACTTGTTAATGGCATGTGTCTTAGACCAAGGAGGAAGACCGATGTGTGAGATAGAAAGTCGGATAATAAACTTTTTCTTAAGTTATTTGTGTCGAGTGATTTTCGAGGGCAAAAATCTTTTTAAGTAGGAGAGAGTTGTAACACCCCGATTTTAGATTATTAATTTTGATCTAATTATTTGAGTGTTGATATGTGTACTGCTTGAATGATTTGATATTTGAGTTATGTTGGAGTTTTGTGGGATTTAGGGATATTCCGATAATTTAATTAAATTTTAAGAATATATGAGTATTTTAGAGTGTGAAGAAAAATATAATTAATTAATTTAATAGAAATAATTAGATAATTGAGTATCTAGAGAGAATTAGTGGACTAGGGAAATTAAAATAATTGAGAATTAGAATATTTATTTAATTGGAGTATTTATTTAGTTAAAAAAAATAAAATGTTACAATATTTAGTAAAATATGATTTATTGAAATGATTTAATTATTGAGATTAATTATTTAATTATAATAGTAATAATATTCTATCGTTAATAATATATTAACCTTATTATTTAAGGGTGGGTGTATGTAATAATGATGGTGAAAAGGTTAATTGAAACTTAGGGTTGAGCAAATGACAACTGAAAAAGTTAAAAATAATTATAATAATTATAATGAGTATTTTTATTAAATAATTATTTAAAATAAAATTTTTGATAGACTAAATGAAGGTTATAAATAAATAATTATTTAATTGTGACACTTTATTAAAAATAACAAAAATATTTATTTTTTAAAATAATTGTTTAGTTGAGATTATTTTATTAATAATAAATAGAAAAATATATTTTTCTGTTAGACTATATATTCTAACGTGAGGGTTAGAATTAGGATAACAAGGAAAGACAGAAAAATTGAAAAGTCACCGTGAAAATTGAAATTTTGAAAAGTGATAGTTGGGGAGCCACAATAATTTTTAAGCAGGATTCGACCCAACTCCTTTGGTCATATATTTTATGATAATATCAGATAAGTGTTAAAATTGATGTAATTTGCAAATTGATTGACGATGGTTGTTGGTTGATCATATATTTTGCATGTATTGCCGTTGTGGTTAAGAATGTTTTAGCTTAGGATCTAGTATTGATTAGTATTGATGTAATTTTTGGTGTAAACCATGGTATTTGGGATTTTTCTAGTGTGCTAATAGTGAATCGATAAATCCTATAGTATCATGCAAGTTATAATTTTCCCTATAAATGTCGGAAAAACTTTTTTTCCAAAAAAATATCATAAAAGCTATATTTCCCTAAAAATACAAAATTAGAAAAAATTGGAACTTTTTATAAAAAATTCAAATTATTATTATTATTATTATTAATTATATTAATTGTTTTAACATAATTCTTATGTATAGTAATTAATTAATTAATAATAATTTTTTTATAATAATTATTTAAAAGAATTAATATTTAGTTAAAAATTATTATTAATATTGAGTTAATAATTAAACCAAGTTAATAATTATTAAGATAAAATAATTATTTAAAAAAATATATATTATTAATATTGAGTTAATAATTATTTTGATAATATCGAGTTAATAATTATTAAGGTAATATAACCATTTTAAAAACAATTAATATTTTTAATATCGAGTTAAAAATTATTATTAATATTGAGTTAATAATTATTTTGATAAATTAAGATAAAATAATTATTTTAAAAATTAATATTTTTATTATTGAGTTAAACCATAAATCCTTATAGTTACAGTAGAGTTATCACTCGTGAAGGTTACTCTTAGAGTCCTTTGAATAATTTAGAGCACTTTGAGTTCTTTAGAGTTATTATTGAGTTATAAAATGACATAATAACGGTTTGAGATGTTTTGAGAATTTTGGTGATTTTGGAGTTGTTGAGTGATTATATACCATTACTCAGTTGAAATTATTTAAATAAATCATATGGTGTTGTGATTAGTAATTGTTGCACCCTAAAATTTGCTCAACCTATTTCACCTGGGTTATGTTTCAATTGCATTGTCATTTGCATAATAAGTCATGTACATAGTCTAATCATTTTCATAGCATAGCATAACAAGTCATCTAACAGGGGATCAGGTGCAATTCTTATCAGAAAGAGGCACATCAAGGGGTTTTATTCAAGTTCAAGACCATCAAAAGTAATCAAGAAATGAGTTGAAGCTGTGAAAAGTTTGAAGGTCAATCAGTGGATTTCTCTCCTAATTTGAGGTATTGAGTGTCATCAATGGAATATGGACTATGGCTGAGGGTATGGAATGTGTACAAAGATCATGGAAGACCTAGAGGGTCATTTTAAAGATGAGACAAGTCATTGATACAAGTACAAGAGCCAGAGTTGAAGTATAGTCAACTAGGGTTTCATCTGGGTCAACCCTAGGTCAACTGAGTGATTGAAGAGCATCAAGGCTTAATGGAAGGTTGTGGAATTCATGAATTAGTATGTGTATACATGTGTGGTGTTTTGCCAAGGAGAAATCAAAAGGAATCAAGAAGAAGAGGAGTTAATAAATTAGGGTTTCAGTGTAAAAAACCCTAATTTAGGCCTAACTTCCAAGCCAGATAAGTCAAGATGCAAGTTTCAAATGAATTCTTGGTCAACATGAAACTTGTAGAGCATCTCAATAGCTTTAATTTGAGTACTATAAGTCTTCAAGAAGATTTTTAGAACTCAAGTTAGGGTTCTTGCAAGTT
The DNA here is from genome assembly GCA_963859935.3 of Lathyrus sativus. Lineage (NCBI taxonomy): Eukaryota > Viridiplantae > Streptophyta > Magnoliopsida > Fabales > Fabaceae > Lathyrus > Lathyrus sativus. Next base: position 321,797,182 of record OZ012737.1, on the reverse strand, counting down.
ATGGGTCCCCAAAGGACACTGAAATTTATCTGTGAAAGTCACTTGAATTCCAAGCAACTTTTGCCCATCAAGGAGTTTTCAAATGGATTATTGACCAACATAAGAGTTGTAGATCTTGATCTTAGCTTTAATTTGAGTACTAGAAGTCCTCAAGAGGATTTGTAGAACTCAAGTTATGGTCTTGGCAATCCAGGGGTATTTTGGGAAAGTTGAATTACAGGTCATTTTTCAACATAGGTCCAAATCTCCATGTTCCACTTCTCAAATGAAAAATTGTTCAATATGGAATGCGATTAAAATGATGTTTTTAGGTCAAATAAGCCATCATGGTGGATTGATCGGCTTATTTCAAAAAGTCACTTAAAATGGCCTAAAAAAAAGGGAATAAGTCAAATAAAGTTTGGTGGGAAAAATCAAATTTTGGGTTAGAGGTCACAAACAAGCCATATGACATACCAATTTGATTTTAAAATGCATTTTAAAGACAATGACATTGCCACAATTTTGAATTGAGGGTTATTTCAAGGACTTGCTTTGTAAATGGGCTACTTGAACCATAAGGCACAATTGCAAAACCTCACTTCCAAGCAAATACAAGGCTCCTTTCCATCCATACACCTCCAATATCTTATTTGGAGAGAATTTAAACTCAGAACCAAGTGAATTGCAAGCCAAAACATGAGATGGTATGTGCATAGCATAAGAAGAGATTTTCATGACATGAGAAGTTGATTTTCTCATTGGATCAATCTAGAACTTTCTAGGGTCTTCAAATACATTCTATATATACTTGTGAAGAGGTTCAGAGCAAGGGTTGGTGATTCATTGGAGCTAGATTTGGAGAGAGAATCCCAACTTTCAAGGAAGCAACTCAAGTTTGGATTCTCATTTCAAGGCGTTTTCGGATCGATTTGAAGAGTGCAGCATCTTCCTTGCATATTGTTGAAAGAATCTGAAGATTTCGGAAGCACGAAAAGAGTCGTAGATACTCTATTTCGAAGCTCCAATCGAGGTATGTAAACCTTCACTTTACCATAGATTTAGGAGGAGATAATTAGAAATATTCATGTGGTTAGGACCGTGGGTACTTGTAGATGATTTTAGGATCATAAATTCGAGATTTAGCGACACTTTTCGGTTGGAGGCGTTTGCTTGTTGCTGGTTTATTTTTTTATACGAAATGGATATAAATTTCGCGCGAAACCGTTAATTTTTGAGAGAGTTAGAGGTGTTTGAATTTTCCGGCGAAACCACCACCACCACCATGCATTTCCGGCGAGTTTAGTGGGGAAGACGGTCAGCAGCCGTCCGATTGGCCGTTGACCGGTTGACTGGCCACAGATCCAGCGCGTGTGGAAGCGCCACGTGGCGCGAAGAATTCCGCCCCCCACCCCTGCTGTCGCGGGTTCGATACCCCTTGGCCACATTTTCTTCACATATTATTTTTCTTCTTTTTTCCAAACTCAATTCAAGGCCAAGTTCCAGGACTACTATGCGCCCCCCCCTCCCCTTTGCGCAAGGCCCGCCAGTATTACCTTGGGTTTTCACTTCCTACACCCCTAGGCCCATTTGCTTTATTTCTTTATAGTTTCTTGTTTTTTTATTTTTCTGTGTTATGGCTGTTTACTTTAATTGCGTCAAAAATAGTAAAAATGATCAAAAAATTATGAATTTTTTTCTGTAGATCTTGATTGTCTTAAGAAACTGTAGGAGTTGAGTTTGCATTTTTACGATTTTATTTGAATTAGTTACGAATTTTCTTTTGTGCTAATATCCATTGTTATGCATAATTGATATTGTTGTTTGTTTAATTTTGTTCTCTTTGATGCTTTATGCTTTTGAGCTGATTCTTTCGATATGATTTAGAGGACATACGTAGGTTTCCCCTGGAATTTTCTTAGAATTTTTAAAATTGATTAGATTCTGTTTTAGGTGTGTAGTTTAGAGCCTTCCCAAATAATGGTTTCCCATGACCAAATTTCATTTAGTAATTGTTTAGATGACCTAGAAATTTATTTAGGTCCTGATTCTGGAATTTTAGAATGTTAAAACATGCATGTTCATATAAGAATTTTATTAGAATTTTACAATTTAGTTTGCTATTTGTTTTTGGGTTTTGCAAATGATTGTTGCTTTCGGTGTTCTCTCTTGAGTGCTTTGCCTTGTTTGGAGCGTTTGGTGGACTTGGAGCTTGAAGACTTTGGATTCCCTTTTAGAGGAGCTTCTGGACATGATGAAGATGCTTTGGCTAGAAGGGTGGGGCTTGGAGTGGAGCTTTCTTTCTCTTTTAAGTTTGTTTTAGGAGTTGGTAGAATTAGGCTTTTAGGGAGAGCTTTTGTAGAATTAGTTCGTTTCTTCCATCAAACATAGAATGCATTGTTTGCTTCTATTCTATCCTATGATGCAAAGTCCTCTTAGGGAAGTTCCATATCTCCTTAGGAGGGAAGTGGGGCATACCCTAGAGAGTAGAACTTTTGAGGATACACTTCCACATCGATGTTGGTTCTTGTTGAATTCCTTTGGTTTTCAGCTAGTATGCCAACATTGCAACTTGATCTTGATGACAAATCTCTTCTTGGAGTGTGCTTGCTAATGCTTGGAGATGAAGATTGAAGAAGCTTGAAGATGGAATCTAGCTCAAAGATAAGACCTTTGCTGTCATTTCAACTTTGTTGTTCAGAGCGTGTTGTTGCTGTTTGTTGTAGGAGTTTGTTGCTGCTGCTTGGGCTGCCTCCTCTGTATCTTTTGTTTTTCTCTGTATTGTCTGTCGGCTTGTGCTGCTTGCCCTTTAGGCTTGAAGTGAAGTTGATTCACTTTGCCTGTTGCTTTCTTAGGTTCGGGGTTGAGTGGGACTCCCTTGCCTTGCTTGTTTTGCCGCATCTCATGCATCTTACTGTTTATTGTATTTTTGTTGTTTCTTTTCCGTTTATCCCCTAGGATCTCTGATTTCCTCTGTGCAGGAGGGAATTATGACAGACATTAGGTGTTAATCCATGCATGACAACATTAGGGTATTTTTGATTCCCATTTCTAACCCTAGGGTTTTTAGACTTCTTTCTCTTCTATCTCAGAACAACTCAAAACACAGTAATAAGGATAATCGACACCGTACGCTATGAGCCTTAAGCTATTTGAGAAAGGTTGCTGGAGGGTCACTCTTCAGTAACCTGATTGCTTAGTGTGTCACCCTTAGGGTGACATACGACGTAGTCACCCTCAAATCATAGTCTCTAGTGTGTCAGAGATTGCAAACATCATAAAAAACAGTTCTTGCGTAAAAGACTGATAACAAACATCAAAGTGTCATTTTTGTCCGCTTGGACTCTTAATCAGGAAAAACCCTTTCATAAGGAGATAAAAAACATTCAGACAAGCTTGTGTCTTCCGTAGCCCGAACTACGTTTGCTCTGATCTTTCATGCTGTATGAAAGTACGTAGGCATAGGATGCGATATCCTAGCGAGCAACCTTCCCCTCCTTTCCCGTAGGTAGGCGAACTACGTTGACTCTGATTTCTCGTTCAAGACGGGAATACGTAGGCATAAAGTGTGATACTTTTTCGAGTCATTTTCTTTTCTTTTTAACCCAGACCTGTAGAGTAGATAGAATAACAATCCGTACTAGAAAACAAGCGTGGATCCCATCGAGTACGACGGACGTGAGGGATGTTAATACCTTCCCCTTGCGTAACCGACTCCCGAATCCAGGATTTGGTTGCGACGACCATTCCTTTCCCATCTTTGTGTAAGGTTTACTCTGAGCGTTTCCTTTCCCTCCTTTGGGATAAATAACGCACGGTGGCGACTCTTCTATTTAGCCGGCGCCGATTTTCGCAGTAGCGACAGCTGGCGACTATGCTGGGGACTGGTGTATCCCCTATGCGAGTCAATTCTAGCGCTTGTTTTCCCGTCATGGGTGTTGTATAGATTTACGTTTCTGTCTTTAGTTTCTGCATTTTATTATCATCTCTATACTGTTATAGCTGCTGTGGGAAGGGGGTAATCTGTTGAGAGATAAGCCGGACCTGGGCTTGAGGTTACACATAGACTTAGAAGTAGAGAGTAGTGGTTAGCCTGCTTGCTTAGCTCGCACCAGCTAGCGACGAAATTTACACTCGGACGAGATTCTCTTTGATGCTTCTTGCCTGGCCCTTAGGGCTCGACAAGTTGTCTGACCCGAGGGTTGTCGACTCTGGGAACCTATCAATTGGGATTCAACTAAGTGAGGCAGCTTCAAGGGATGATGATGCCACACCTTCTGGGTATCGTATCATCGCTCTTGAAAGTCTGTGACGTTGAACCCGCATAGGATGCCGTACCTCGTCTGCGAGTTAAGTACATACCGGTGAGGGGTAGGTAGGGTCTGTTTGCAGGAAACCTTTGACCTCAGAACACCCGGTTTATCTCTGTCAGTGAGATTGGTCGCAAGGATCATTTGAGGGGTTGATTTGGTTTGAGATAAAGATTGGATGGTTCTCAAGGCTTCAGCCCAGTCTATCAGCATTGCACTTGGTCCCTTGTTTGCATATGCATGCGCATTTTCATGATTGCATTTCATTAACATGTATTTATGTTGCAGGTGATCATTCCCCTCTGATTCTAGTGTATCTTCTAGCCAGACATGGAGTCCCTGAAGAAGACAGTTGCTTACCGGTTGCATTCACCAGACATCAGTTCATTGTTGGGTTTAGTTGCTCTGGCAGATGAGAGTGTGAGGGCTGAGTTCAGAGTATCTTATGGGAGATTGCTTAGCTTGTTGTACAGACCTTCGGCATTTGAGACAACTGGGGTATATACTTTGATGCAGTTTTATGAGCCGCAGTTGAGATGTTTCTTGTTTCCAGACTATATTCTAGCACCCACTTTGGAGGAGTATTCTGCGATATTGGGAGTTCCTGTGTTAGACCAGATGCCCTTTGTACATGTTGATACTGAGCCTGAGTTAGCTACACTCTCTGAGATTGTCAGCTTAGACGCTTATGAGTTTCCGGGAGGTTTGGTCAAGCTAAACGGAGCTTATGGTTTTCACCTGTCTGTCCTGGTTGAGAAGGCCACACAGTGCGCAAAGAGTGGATGTTGGGTTGCCTTCAGTGCTATTCTAGCTGTCTGCATCTATGGGATTGTCCTATTTCCTAATGTACCAGATTTTGTCGACTCAGACGCCTTCCTGATTCTTGCCTTGAAGAATCCCGTTCCTACTCTCTTGGGCGATGTTTATCATTCCATTCATTACAAGAATGAGAAACGTCGTGGCAAGAATGTTTCCTACTGTCTTCCTCTCCTGTACAGGTGGTTCCAGGAGCACCTTCCGAAGAAAGGACCTTTTGTGGATGTTATTGATACTTTGGATTGGTCTTCCCGGTTGATGAGGTTGTCTGCTGAGAATATCGTTTGGTTTGATCGGAGTATGCTTGGTACTGACCTTATATATAGTTGCAGTGGCTTTCCGAATGTTCCCCTGATTGGGCGGAAAGGCTGTATTAACTATAACCCTTCATTGCTGGTACGACAGTTCGGTTACGCTTTGAGAGACACTCCTATTGAGAAAGAGATACAGGAATCTCTGTATCTCACAGGCTTATTAGACACGACTGTTTTGATCAGGTTGAGACATGCATGGGCTAACATCCATAGGAGAGGGAACGCTTTGCTCGGTAAGAGCAACAACAGAGCTTATGATCCCTATTTGGCATGGATCCGTGAGAGAGCTAGTACTTCCTTGATGCCTTATCCTGCTGTGGAACCCTTGTATCTTCCCTTGATTGAGATACCTCCTTCAAAAGAAAGTGAGAAGTATAACAAATTGTTGGCTGAAAACGAGGAACTGAAGAAAGCTAATGATGAGTTAGAGAAGGAGATCTTCCAGTTACGTCGTGAGAAGAATGAAGCCACCTTCACTGTGAAGGAACATACTGAATTGATTAACAGGTTGGGATCGGAGCTGACGGAAGAGACCAACAAGAAAGAAAAGGTGGGAATAGCCTTGAACGGTGTTAGCAAGGTGCTTACTTCCAAGAAGGAACTTCTAAGCAAAGCTTATGCTTGTATCAGCAAGTGGGAAGCTTTGTGGAATGCCACGCTTACCAAGCGGAAGGAGCGCGAAGACAAACTGAAGCTGCAGATTGCCACGCTAGAGGCACAGATTAGAGACCAAGACGCGAAGATTGCTGAAGCGACATCACTTAGGAGCGCTGCTGAGCTCAGGGTGAATGACATTGACGAGAAGCCGAGAGGATATGAAGAGAAGGTTGGTTCCAAGAGGTACAGAGTTGACGAGAGTTCTAGCAAAGGAACCTACCAGGACGACGCCCAGAAGCTGAGATCCACTACCAAGCGACATGCTTTACTGATTCAGGAGCTGATCTCCCGACTAGGGCACTCGGAGACGATGAGGATATTGGAAGATGTCAGAGCATGCCATTTGGCCTGATTTATCTTTGTCTTGCCTTTGTTATTTGTACTTGTATTTGGACCATCGCCAGGCTTGTTGCCCGAGGTCTCGTCAGTTGTATTCAGTTGTACTCTTGTACTCAGCTCTTGGCATGTGTTTATATATGAGGGTTTTCTGATTCCTTGCTTGCTGGATAGGGACTCCGTTGTCGTGATGGCATTTTCTCCGAAACTAGAATCGGGGGGGGGGGGGGGGATATAACCTATAGCATATTTACATAATTGCATTTGCATTCATATTGCATGACCGGTATTCGTGAATCGGTATCTTATTTCCTTCGTTCGCAGGTTTCCAGGATTGACGAACAAAGAGTTCACCGCTACTCAACCCGAAACAACTGCAAGAGAATCATGGATCAAGTCCAGGTGGAGATGCAGGAGATTCGCGAGAAGTTGAACCTGTTCATGCAGGCAATGGAGAGTATTGCTAAAGGCCAGGAGAATCTCCAGACTTTGGTGCAGCCGCTGCTGACGCGGGCTAATGGGAACGGCAACAATGACAACAACTCTGTGCATGTGGAAACTCTTCATGAAGATGGGTCCCCTACGCCTGTGGTTCCTCCTGTGGTGACCCCACCTGTTGTGATTGTAAACAATGACGCTGGCGCTGGCAATGGCAACACTGGGAATGGAAATGAGACTGTTGTTAACAATGTTGGGTTTGGAGACGCCAATCTGGGCGGTGGCAACTACAATGGCGGTAATGGTTTTGGTAACAATGGGTTCGGCTATAACGACCAGGGGTTTGAGTACGGCAATCAGGGCGGAAAGTTCGGCTTCAACACTCAGGGTTTCGGCTACGACGGTTTTGGTAACACTAACCAGGGTTATGGTGGAAATGGTGCTGAATTGATTCCTGTCAACACTGGTTTCGGGCATGTCGGGGTCAATCAAGGTTATGGTAATGGGGGACGAGGTCCCATGATCAATCAGCAAGGGTTTGGTCGCAACACTGGTTATAACGGGTACGAAAATGAAAATGTGAACTGGGGCGAAGACTGTCAAGAGGACGCCTTTTCTGGAAGAGGCATGGGATTTGAAGGACCCGTTGACAATACTCAGAGGATTAAAATGCTTGAAGAACAGGTGAAGGGTATGGCTAATCAGAATTCTACCGGACTAGACATGACTACTATGGGCTTGGTGCCCGGGTTGAAGGTACCACTGAAATTCAAAGCCCCTACGTTCGACAAGTATAAGGGGGACACTTGCCCTAAGGTGCATGTCCGCGCTTATTATAGGAGGATGTCCGTGTACTCAGATGACGAAAGGATGCTTATGCACTTCTTTCAAGACAGCCTGTCAGGACCATCACTCGAGTGGTACATGGGGTTGGAGCCCTCTCAAATCAAAACCTGGAAGCAATTGGCGGATGCTTTCGTCCTGCATTATAAGTATAATAATGATCTAGCACCGAACCGAGTTCAATTGCAAGGTTTGTCGCAGAAGAAAGAGGAAAGCTTTAAAGAGTATGCACAGAGATGGCACGATATGGCAGCAAGAGTACATCCTCCGTTGGCTGAAAGAGAAATGAATAGCATGTTCATTGGGACATTTACAGGGATATATTATGAAAAATTGTTTAATGTTTCGTTGAGCAGTTTTTCAGATTTGATTCTTATGGGTGAGATGGTCGAAGATAGTATTAAGGTTGGAAGATTCCAAGCAGGTGAGTCTGCCCCCACAGGAGGTTCCAGAAAAGCATTCGGTGGTAGACGTCAAGGTGATTCTAGTGTTGTGTTTGGCGGCAGAGGCCAGGGCAGAGGACGAAGTCAGTATGCTCAGCATCAACAGGTCGCTAGTGTTACCATCCCTTTTCCACAACAACAACAACAACAGCCACAGCAGCCGCAGCAGCAACAACAACAAAGGCAACACCCCGCCCAACGCAGAATCCTAGAGGGCAAGCCCAGGCGAGTATTTGAAACGCCTCCTTCAACATACGCTGAACTGCTCCAAACATTGCTAGGATTGAAGTTGGTTGAGAAAAGGACCATGGCACCGTTAACGGGCAATCCTCCGTTTGGTTATGATGCTGGTAAACGCTGTGATTTTCACTCCGGGGCGCCCGAACATGATATTGAAGGCTTTCATGCGTTTAAACATAAAGTCCAAGACTTGTTGGACAGCAAAGCTATTAACTTTGGGCAGGCGGGTCCAAATATAGTGCAACAGCCTATGCCCAATCACGGGGCAAACGCCATCCTGACCGAGGAGAATTTGAATCTAGTGACGGATGTCAATGAGCTGAAGACACCGTTGGGTGAGATCAAAAGCAGGTTGTTAAAAGGGGGTGTATTCCCGGGGTGCGACGAATTGTGCTTGGATTGTTGGATACAGCCAGAGGGTTGTAATGAGTTGAAACAGGGTATTCAGGCTTTGATGAACGAAGGAACATTGCAGTTTGATAGAACCGCAGGTGAAGAGCCTGAGGAGGCATTGTGTGATAAGCCAAACGATGTTGCTATAGTGACAATTCCAAGGAAAACAATAACAATAATGGCGCCCGCCAGGCGGCCGACAATCACTATTACCAAAGCAGGGTCAGTCCCTTTTGAAAATACCAAAGAAGTACAATGGACTTACGGGTTGGAGGTATATTGCGACGGTGAGAAAATTGAAGTAAACGGACAACCAGCTGGGGTTGTAGATAATGTGGTCGGAACAGGAAGTATGACCAGAAGTGGGAGAATCTTCACATCGCCTGAGGTAGAGGCAGAAAGACTGGAAAAAGGGAAAGCCAAGGTAGACGAGAGTGGCCCCTCGCAGATAAAGCAAAAGGAAACATCGCTTAAGGATGTGGAAGAGTTTATGAGGCTCATCCGTAAAAGTGACTACAAGATCTTGGACCACCTCCAGCAAACGCCATCAAAGATCTCGATCCTGTCACTGCTATTATATTCCGAGGCCCATCAGAACACTTTGCTGAAGATCCTAGACACGTCATTCGTTCCTCAAGATGTTTCGGTTAATCAGTTAGAAGGGGTGATGGCGCATGTCAATGCGGAGCACAGTTTGGGTTTCACGGATTTTGATTTGACCCCGAAGGGGAGAGAGCACAATATGGCATTGCATGTCTCAGTTGAATGCAGAGGCACGGTCATGTCCCGTGTGTTGGTGGATACAGGGTCTTCCTTGAATATGCTTCCGAAGAAGGCCATGATGAAGTTGGATGTTAGGGGGATTCTCTGTACGCCCAGTGACTTAGTGGTAAGAGCGTTCGACGGTACGCGGAGGTCAGTCTTCGGATCGATAGCATTACCATTGCAGGTGGGGCCGAAAATTTTTGAAACGGAATTCTATATAATGGACATCCAGCCAACGTATAGTTGTCTTCTCGGACGCCCATGGATCCATGCTGCCGGGGCAGTCACATCCACGTTGCACCAAAAATTGAAATATATGGTGGGGGATAGTGTCGTCACCGTTTGTGGAGAAGAAGATATTCTGGTTAGCCATTTGTCGTCATTAAGATATGTGGAAGTCGACGACGAGATTCATGAAACACCCTGTCAAACATTTGAAGGGCTAAAGATTAAAGACAAAGCTCCAGTACCCAAGGTATCAGATGTGGCAGTATCATCTTATAAAGAGGCTCAGGCTCTAGTGCGGGCAGGCGAAACAAAGGGCTGGGGTCAGGTATTGGAAATTCCCGTGAAGAATGACCGGTTCGGGCTTGGATATCATCCTTCGTCATCGGCATCCTCTTCAGGAACGCCCAAGTTCAGAGGGCCAATAACCATAACACAAAATGGAGTGAGCTTCGAGACTATCAATGCTGTTTCCGATTCTGAAGAAGGAGATAGCGACTGTGATATGGACGCGTGGATCAAGCCAGGCGTGCCAGGACAAAGTCTCTGCAATTGGTCTATCCAGGAAACTGCTCCTGTGACAACTAAACAATAATGATTTGTTTTTTTAATTGTTGAGTAATCCTGTGCCCTACTTGGGGCACAATGATTTTGTGTAGGGCCATTTTGGTTATGTACAATACATTGTTTAATCATGAATAAAGGCGTTTTTTCATATACAAATGTTGTGATCCCTATTTTTCCTGTTTTTGTTTTACAATAAAATGGCAACGTGGTTATTTGCTTTTTCTGCGTTTTGAAGCATTTAACCATTTCCTTTGCAGGATTACTATTTCAGATGACATCTATGAAGCGCCTATGACTCATTTCGACTTCGAGCACCCGGTATTTCAGGCTGAGGAAGAGATTGTGGAAGATGGTGATGTACCAGAAGAGCTGACCTGGTTATTGAAACAAGAAGGAAGAATAATTCTGCCTCATGAGGAAGTCATTGAGATTATCAATTTGGGGTCGGAAGGGGTCGAGAAAAACATTCGTATAGGGGCTGCGCTGCAGAGCGACATCAAGCAAAGGTTGGTTGAGATGCTCAAGGAGTACAGCGATATATTTGCTTGGTCGTATGAGGATATGCCTGGGTTGGATACGAATATGGTTGTTCACCGTCTGCCATTAAAAGAAGAATGCCCGCCGGTTAAGCAGAAGCTCCGAAGAACTAGACCGGACATGGCTGTGAAGATTAAGGAGGAAGTTCAAAAACAGTGGGATGCTGGTTTCCTAGCTGTTACAAAATATCCCTCATGGGTCGCTAATATTGTGCCAGTGCCAAAGAAAGACGGTAAGGTGCGAATGTGCGTAGACTACCGTGACTTGAACAAAGCGAGCCCGAAAGATTATTTTCCACTTCCTCACATCGATGTGCTGGTTGATAACACGACTCAATTCTCCGTATTCTCCTTCATGGATGGCTTCTCGGGCTACAATCAGATCAAAATGGCACCAGAAGACTTGGAGAAGACTACTTTCATTACTCCTTGGGGAACATTTTGCTACAAAGTGATGCCCTTCGGATTGAAGAATGCTGGGGCAACATATCAACGTGCTATGACGACTCTCTTCCATGACATGATGCATAAAGAGATCGAGGTTTATGTTGATGATATGATTGCCAAATCTCAGACGGAGGAGGAGCATTTGGTTAATTTGCTGAAATTGTTCAAGAGGCTTAGGAAGTTCAGGCTGAGACTGAACCCTAACAAGTGCACCTTCGGGGTGAGATCGGGTAAACTGCTGGGGTTTATCATGAGCGAAAAAGGAATAGAGGTTGATCCTGAGAAAATAAAAGCAATACAAGAAATGCCGACGCCTAAAACAGAAAAAGAAGTGCGTGGATTTTTAGGGAGGTTGAACTACATCGCCCGGTTCATATCTCACTTAACCGCAACATGCGAGCCATTATTCAAGCTGTTAAAGAAGGACCAGGTTGTGGCCTGGAATGAAAATTGTCAAAAGGCGTTCGATAAGATAAAAGAATACTTGCAGGAACCTCCTGTTTTGATACCCCTAGTGGCCGGGAGACCGTTGATTATGTATTTGACAGTTCTTGAGGAAAGTATGGGTTGTGCTCTCGGTCAACATGAAGAGACTGGGCGTAAAGAGCATGCAATATACTATTTGAGTAAGAAGTTCACAGATTGTGAGTCCAGATACTCAATGCTCGAGAAAACGTGTTGCGCGCTAGCCTGGGCCGCCAAACGTTTGAGGCAGTACATGCTAAATCATACAACCCTGCTTATTTCAAAGATGGATCCTATCAAATACGTGTTTGAGAAGCATACACTCTCCGGAAGAATTGCCCGATGGCAGATGGTGTTAACCGAATATGACATCCAATATGTTTCTCAGAAGGCTATTAAAGGTAGCGTCTTGTCAGAGTACCTTGCGGAGCACCCTATTGAGGACTACCAATCGATGAGGTTTGATTTTCCTGACGAGGATATCATGTACCTAAAGATGAAAGATTGTGAAGAACCGTTGTCGGATGAAGGACCAGAGTTGGGTTCCAAATGGCAGTTAATATTTGATGGAGCGGTGAATTCCTATGGTAGCGGAATAGGTGCAATTATTACTACTCCTCATGGGTCGCACATCCCATTTACTGCCCGATTGACCTTTCCGGTTACCAATAATGAAGCTGAATATGAGGCTTGCATCATGGGTCTTGAAGAAGCTATTGATTTAAGAATCCAACATCTGGATGTATACGGAGACTCAGCTCTGGTGGTGAACCAGATCAAGGGAGAATGGGAGACACGCCAGCCCAATTTGATACCATATATGAACTATGCAAGGAGATTATTGCCTTTCTTCGACAAGGTGGAATTGCATCATGTGCCACGAGCAGAAAATCAAATGGCTGACGCCCTGGCGACATTGTCTTCCATGTATAAAGTTAACTTCTGGAACGAGGCTCCCTGGATTGTTATCTCTCGGCTTGATAGACCCGCTTTCATATTTGCCATTGACGAAGCATCGGATGGTAAACCCTGATACTTTGACATCCAGAATTTCCTGAAGAACAAGGAGTATCCGGCTGGGGCATCCAGTCGAGATCAGAAGACTCTCAGGAAATTGGCTGGCAGCTTCTATTTGAATCCTGACGGTGTCCTATACAAAAGAAACCACGACTTGGTGTTGCTACGCTGTGTAGACGAGAAAGAGGCGAAGTTGCTCATGGAAGAGATACATGAGGGTACATTTGGTACACATGCAGGTGGGCATGCTATGACGAGAAAACTGCTACGGGCAGGTTATTACTGGCTAACTATGGAAACAGACTGTTTCAAGTTTGCAAAGAGGTGTCATAAATGCCAAATTTATGCGGACAAGGTTCATGTACCCCCAAGTCCTCTGAATGTGATGTCATCACCTTGGCCTTTCTCGATGTGGGGAATTGACATGATCGGCAAGATCGAGCCTACGGCATCCAATGGACACCGGTTCATCTTGGTGGCAATCGATTACTTCACCAAATGGGTGGAGGCAGCATCATATGCCAATGTCACCAAACAAGTGGTCGCCAGATTTATCAAGCGAGATATCATCTGCAGATATGGAATCCCTGAGCGGATCATCACCGACAACGGTTCGAATTTAAACAACAAGATGATGAAGGAGCTGTGTCTGAATTTCAAGATCGAACATCACAACTCTTCTCCTTACCGACCCAAGATGAATGGCGTTGTTGAAGCAGCCAATAAGAACATAAAGAAGATTGTTCAGAAGATGGTTGTGACGTATAAGGATTGGCACGAGATGCTACCTTTCGCCTTGCACGGTTATCGTACGACGGTACGCACATCAACCGGGGCAACCCCGTTCTCTTTGGTATACGGAATGGAGGCAGTGTTACCGTTAGAGGTTGAGATTCCTTCCCTGAGGGTATTACGAGATGTCCAACTTGACGAGGCAGAATGGGTGAAAGACAGGTTGAATCAGCTGAGTTTAATGGATGAGAAGAGGCTAGCTTCTCTCACATATGGTCGGTTGTACCAGAGCCGGATGAAGAAAGCATACGATAAGAAGATATGTCCGCGAAGCTTTCAGACGGGCGACCTTGTGTTGAAGAGGATTCTCCCGCCACAAACAGATCACAGGGGCAATGGACCCCTAATTACGAAGGGTCGTACATTATCAGAAAAGTCTTCTCAGGAGGAGCTTTGCTGCTATCTACCGTGGATGGTGAAGACTTTTCGTCTCCTGTGAATTTGGACGCAGTTAAAAAATACTTTGCTTGAAAGAGACCCGCTGGACAGAAAAAAAGAGAGTCCAGGCAAAAATGGGGCATCCTGGCGAACCAAAAACAGAATAAAAGGTTCGGGCAAAAGTTAGGGATAAAATTGAAAAGATGTACAGCCGCAAAGTCGAAAACCTACATTGGGCGACTTCGGCAAAAAAAGGGTATCCCGGTGAATTGAAAACCCGCAAAGGGCGGTTCACCAAAAGTTAGGGATTTAAAAAGCAAATGACTGCGGTCCGGATCTAATACTGCATTGCTTAGTGGTTTGGGAGCACCTGAGGGTTCGTTTATCCAACACAATCTCTTCCGAAAATTGAATACCGGGACAACCAGAGTCAGGCGAGTCATAGGAGGATCAGCTCACGATGTTTGTCTTCCCCACGTTGCCGACATGTGTACAAATTTGAGTTGTATTTGTATTTTTTATGCTTCCTATGCATATATGTATGTGTGTGTACGTAACTTCCTCTTTTCAGGAGTTGCATCCGATGTACAAAACTTTGCCTATTCAGAGGCCCAATTAATAAAACATGTTATTCAGCATTTGATGTTTATGCTTTACTGTTTTGTATGTGGAAAACATCGATGTTTTGATGAACTTACATGTGTATAACTTTGCTGGCCCTTGCCAATAATTGATAAAACTTCGAATTGACTGAAGTAATGTCACAGACACTAACCTGAATAGATTTGGTTGTATATATTTGTCTTGTCTCGTTTGTGTTTTGCAGGGTTCTCGCCCTTAAAGCGGACAATTAGAAAATTGTGGCCCCCAGCCGGAGGTTCATGGTGAAAGACTTGATTTGGCGACGCCAATCCCCGTGCAGGTCGCACCTCATCTTCAGAAGTTGAGATGATTTTTGTCCCTTGCCGAAGAGATCAATTTCCCCAGCTAGTCGCAGTTTATCCCCAGAGGATATCCCCGGCCAGTCAATTTCAGTATCCCTTGCAGAGGTTGCACTCCCCAGAGAGTCGAGTATGTGAACGATTAATCCCCAGCCTGGAGGATTCCCGCAGAGTTTAACCAAGTCATAGTTGGTTCAGAAGGATTATTCCCATAGAAGATGGTTTTCTTCCCGCAGGTCGTCATGCCTTCGTCAGGATGATTATCCCCAGCAGAGCGGTAACTCCGAGTTGGTAAGCTGAGTTCAGACAACATCGTTTCCTCCAGAAGGATTTCCTCGTTCCCCAGCTGAGTCGTCAGTTTACTTTCTCCAAGAGAGTCGATTCCTCCCCAGCGGAATTACTCTCCCCAGCAGGTGTTCTTTCCTCCCAGTGGAAATCAAGGTTTAATCTCCTCAGCAGAGTTGGTTGTATGTCCGACATTTATTTTGCTGGAGGACTTTATGATACCCGTTCATCCCCAACATGGCGATATTCGCTCTCAACAGCTGTGTTGAAGCAAGCTTGTCAAAATTTCCCCAACAGCTTGAGCCTGCATTTGCATTTGCATATAGTGTCATATTTGCATCTACCCAAAAACGCGTAGCATATTCGTGCTGTACGGAGCATTACGCCATTGTCAAACATGCGCATTTTGAAACATATGCCAGGTTGGTTAACCTTTGGCATCCAAGTGTTGTTTCCCTTGCAGGTGGAGAGAGCTCGTGCTCAGATCAGTTACCAAATATTAAAAGCCTCAGACGTGTGATGACAATGTTCGTCTCGTCATTATTCCCCACAGAGTTGCGTGTTTAAGTTTCTCTTGCCCCTCCAGCGGAGTATTTCTTCAAGATTGTTGTTATGACGTTATCAAAAGGTTTCGCGAATCAAGTCGTGGAAGCTGCCGCCTATGTCGAAGTAGGTGTCTGGCAGTGTGATTTCAGAAAATCCCCAGTAGTGTCCTTCTCAGATTTGCCGCCATGTCCGCGCTAAAAGTTTGAAGATTGGACCAGTTATGTGTTACCCATTTGACTGATGGAGTTAGCTACTGCAAAGATAGGCAGAGGAGCTGTATTCGAGAGTTATTACCCATAGCGATGGCGGTGTTATTTTCCTGTAGTGGTGACAGAGAGTATTACCCGTAGCAATGGCGGTGTTATTTTCCTGTAGTGGTGACAGAGAGTATTACCCGTAGCGATGGCGGTGTTATTTTCCTGTAGTGGTGACAGAGAGTATTACCCGTAGCGATGGCGGTGTTATTTTCCTGTAGCAATGGCAGAGTATTACCCGTAGCGATGGCGGTGTTATTTTCCTGTAGCGATGGCAGAGTATCACCCGTAGCGATGGCGGTGTTATTTCTTGTAGTGATGGCAGAGAGTATTACCCGTAGCGATGGCGGTGTTATTTCCTATAGTGATGGCAGAGTATCACCCGTAGCGATGGAGGTGTTATTTTCCCGTAGTGATGGCGGAGTATTTCCCGTAGCGATGGCGGTGTTGTTTACCCGTAGTGATGGCGGAGTATTTTCCCTTAGTGATGGCGGAGTATTTCCCGTAGCGATGGCGGTGTTGTTTACCCGTAGTGATGACAGAGTTATTTTCCTGTATCGTTGGCAGAGTTATGTTTGTTGACAGAAGTACTTCCCCAGGGAAGTCGTCCAGGTTATTCCTATATTAACAAGTTTGGTGCTGCGCAGACAGTTAATCAGATCTGTATCAGGTAGTTGATCAGTGGTCACCGTAATAATCAGGTTCAATCGACGAATGTTGTTCCCCAAGCAGTGGTGCAATTTATCTCTATGGTTGGCAAATTTCCGGGTTCTTGGTATTCAACCGTCTTGTACCTCGAATGTTTGAAGGCCGTTCGCTCTTCACCCAGTCGGGTCCAAGCCGTTTGAATAGGGGCAGCTGTTGCACCCTAAAATTTGCTCAACCTATTTCACCTGGGTTATGTTTCAATTGCATTGTCATTTGCATAATAAGTCATGTACATAGTCTAATCATTTGCATAGCATAACATAACAAGTCATCTAACAGGGGATCAGGTGCCATTCTTATTAGAAAGAGGCACATCAAGGGGTTCTATTCAAGTTCAAGACCATCAAAAGTAATCAAGAAATGAGTTGAAGCTGTGAAAAGTTTGAAGGTCAACCAGTGGATTTCTCTCCTAATTTGAGGTATTGAGTGTCATCAATGGAATATGGACTATGGATGAGGGTATGGAATGTGTACAAAGATCATGGAAAACCTAGAGGGTCATTTTGAAGATGAGACAAGTCATTGATACAAGTACAAGAGCCAGAGTTGAAGTATAGTCAACTAGGGTTTCATTTGGGTCAACCCTAGGTCAACCCTAGGTCAACTGAGTGATTGAAGAGCATCAAGGCTTAATGGAAGGTTGTGGAATTCATGAATTGATATGTGTATACATGTGTGGTGTTGTGCCTAGGAGAAATCAAAAGGAATCAAGAAGAAGAGGAGTTACTAAATTAGGGTTTCAGTGTAAAAAACCCTAATTTAGGCCTAACTTCCAAGCCAGATAAGTCAAAATGCCAGTTTCAAATGAATTCTTGGTCAACATGAAACTTGTAGAGCATCTCAATAGCTTTAATTTGAGTACTAGAAGTCTTCAAGAAGATTTGTAGAACTCAAGTTAGGGTTCTTGCAAGTTATGGGTCCCCAGAGGACACTGAAATTTATTTGTGAAAGTCACTTGACTTCCAAGCAACTTTTGCCCATCAAGGAATTTTCAAATGGATTCTTGGCCAACATAAGAGTTGTAGATCTTGATCTTAGATTTAATTTGAGTACTATAAGTCCTCAAGAGGATTTGTAGAACTCAAGTTATGGTCTTGGCAATCCAGGGGTATTTTGGGAAAGTTGAATTACAGGTCATTTTTCAACATAGTTCCAAATCTCCATGTTCCACTTCTCAAATGATAAATTGTTCAACATGGAATGTGCTTAAAATGATTTTTTTAGGTCAAATAAGCCATCATGGTGGATTGATCGGCTTATTTCAAAAAGTCACTTAAAATGGCCTAAAAAAAGGGAATAAGTCAAATAAAGTTTGGTGGGAAAAATCAAATTTTGGGTTAGAGGTCACAAACAAGCCATATGACATACCAATTTGATTGTAAAATGCATTTTAAATACAATGACATTGCCACAATTTTGAATTGAGGGTTATTTCAAGGACTTGCTTTGTAAATGGGCTACTTGAACCATAAGGCACAATTGCAAAACCTCACTTCCAAGCAAATACAAGGCTCATTTCCATCCATACACCTCCAATATTTCATTGGGAGAGAATTTAAACTCAGAACCAAGTGAATTGCAAGCCAAAACATTGGTATGTGCATAGCATAAGAAGAGATTTTCATGACATGAGAAGTTGATTTTCTCATTGGATCAATCTAGAACTTTCTAGGGTCTTCAAATACATTCTATATATACTTGTGAAGAGGTTCAGAGCAAGGGTTGGTGATTCATTGGAGCTAGATTTGGAGAGAGCATTCCAACTTTCAAGGAAGCAACTCAAGTTTGGATTCTCATTTCAAGGCGTTTTCGGATCGATTTGAAGAGTGCAGCATCTTCCTTGCATATTGTTGAAAGAATCTGAAGATTTCGGAAGCACGAAAAGAGTCGTAGATACTCTGTTTCGAAGCTCCGATCGAGGTATGTAAACCTTCACTTTACCATGGATTTAGGAGGAGATAATTAGAAATATTCATGTGGTTAGGACCGTGGGTACTTGTAGATGATTTTAGGATCATAAATTCGAGATTTAGCGACACTTTTCGGTTGGAGGCGTTTGCTTGTTGCTGGTTTATTTTTTTATACGTTGAGAATTAATGGATTCTAAGACCGTGGTTGTGTTCCTTGCGAAAAATCCTTCGAAATGGATATAAATTTCGCGCGAAACCGTTAATTTTTGAGAGAGTTAGAGGTGTTTGAATTTTCCGGCGAAACCACCACCACCACCATGCATTTCCGGCGAGTTTAGTGGGGAAGACGGTCAGCAGCCGTCCGATTGGCCGTTGACCGGTTGACTGGACACAGATCCAGCGCGTGTGGAAGCGCCATGTGGCGCGAAGAATTCCGCCCCCCACCCCTGCCGTCGCGGGTTCGATACCCCTTGGCCACATTTTCTTCACATATTATTTTTCTTCTTTTTTCCAAACTCAATTCAAGGCCAAGTTCCAGGACTGCTACGTGCCCCCCCCCCTTTGCGCAAGGCCCACCAGTATTACCTTGGGTTTTCACTTCCTACACCCCTAGACCCATTTGCTTTATTTCTTTATAGTTTCTTGTTTCTTTATTTTTCTGTTTTATGCCCGTTTACTTTAATTCCGTTAAAAATAGTAAAAATGATCGAAAAATTATGAATTTTGTTTCTGTAAATCTTGATTGTCTTAAGAAACTCTAGGAGTTGAGTTTGCATTTTTAGGATTTTATTTGAATTAGTTACGGATTTTCTTTTGTGCTAATATCCATTGTTATGCATAATTGATATTGTTGTTTGTTTAATTTTGTTCTCTTTGATGCTTTATGATTTTGAGCTGATTCTTTCGATATGACTTAGAGGACATATATAGGTTTCCCCTGGAATTTTCTTAGAATTTTTAAAATTGATTAGATTCTGTTTTAGGTGTGTAGTTTAGAGCCTTCCCAAATAATGGTTTCCCATGACCAAATTTCATTTAGTAATTGTTTAGATGACCTAGAAATTTATTTAGGTCCTGATTCTGGAATTTTAGAATTTTAAAACATGCATGTTCATATAAGAATTTTATTAGAATTTTACAATTTAGTTTGCTATTTGTTTTTGGGTTTTGCAAATGATTGTTGCTTTCGGTGTTCTCTCTTGAGTGCTTTGCATTGTTTGGAGCGTTTGGTGGACTTGGAGCTTGAAGACTTTGGATTCCTTTTTAGAGGAGCTTCTGGACATGATGAAGATGCTTTGTCTATAAGAGTGGGGCTTGGAGTGGAGCTTTCTTTCTCTTTTAAGTTTGTTTTAGGAGTTGGTTGAATTAGGCTTTTAGGGAGAGCTTTTGTAGAATTAGTTCATTTCTTCCATCAAACATAGAATGCATTGTTTGCTTCTATTCTATCCTATGATGCAAATTCCTCTTAGGGAAGTTCCATCTCTCCTTAGGAGGGAAGTGGAGCATACCCTAGAGAGTAGAACTTTTGAGGATACACTTTCACTTCGATGTTGGTTCTTGTTGAATTCCTTTGGTTTTCAGCAAGTATGCCAACATTGCAACTTGATCTTGATGACAAATCTCTTCTTGGAGTGTGCTTGCTAATGCTTGGAGATGAAGATTGAAGAAGCTTGAATATGGAATCTAGCTCAAATATAAGACCTTTGTTGTCATTTCAACTTTGCTGTTCAGAGCGTGTTATTGCTGTTTGTTGTAGGAGTTTGTTGCTGCTGCTTGGGCTGCCTCCTCTGTATCTTTTGTTTTTCTCTGTATTGTCTGTTGGCTTGTGCTGCTTGCCCTTTAGGCTTGAAGTGAAGTTGATTCACTTTTCATGTTGCTTTCTTAGGTTCGGGGTTGAGTGGGACTCCCTTGCCTTGCTTGTTTTGCCGCATCTTACTGTTTATTGTATTTTTGTTGTTTCTTTTCCGTTTATCCCCTAGGATCTCTGATTTCCTCTGTGCAGGAGGGAATTATGACAGACATTAGGTTTTAATCCATGCATGACAACATTAGGGTAGTTTTGATTCCCATTTCTAACCCTAGGGTTTTTAGACTTCTTTCTCTTCTATCTCAGAACAACTCAAAACACAGTAATAAGGATAATCGACGCTGTACGCTACGAGCCTTAAGCTATTTGAGAAAGGTTGCTAGAGGGTCACTCTTCAGTAACCTGATTGCTTAGTGTGTCACCCTTAGGGTGACATACGACGTAGTCACCCTCAAATCATAGTCTCTAGTGCGTCAGAGATTGCAAACATCATAAAAAACAGTTCTTGCGTAAAAGACTGATAACAAACATCAAAGTGTCATTTTTGTCCGCTTGGACTCTTAATCAGGAAAAACCCTTTCATAAGGAGATAAAAAACATTCAGACAAGCTTGTGTCTTCCATAGCCCGAACTACGTTTGCTCTGATCTTTCATGCTGTATGAAAGTACATAGGCATAGGATGCGATATCCTAGCGAGCAACCTTCCCCTCCTTTCCCGTAGGTAGGCGAACTACGTTGACTCTGATTTCTCGTTCCAGACGGGAATACATAGGCATAAAGTGCGATACTTTGCCGAGTCATTTTCTTTTCTTTTTAACCCCGACCTGTAGAGTAGATAAAATAACAATCCATACTAGAAAACAAGCGTGGATCCCGTCGAGTACGACGGACGTGAGGGGTGCTAATACCTTCCCCTTGCGTAACCGACTCCCGAATCCAGGATTTGGTTGCGATGACCATTCCTTTCCCGTCTTTGCGTAAGGTTTACTCTGAGCGTTTCCTTTCCCTCCTTTGGGATAAATAACGCACGGTGGCGACTCTTCTGTTTAGTCGGCGCCGATTTTCGCAGTAGCGACAGTAATCTGGTAGGATTACAGTGATGAGGGTCTCAGAATCATTTGTTGTGATGACTGTGGAATTCCTTTGATGCCCTCTTAGCATTTACTGTTTTTATTTTAGTTTGAATAATGCTCTGGATCTGTAACATCACGGAGCGAATTGCTTATGTTTTGATGTATTGAGTTGTAACTCATATTTATGGAGTTTTTTAGTGATGTTTTAATTGAGACTATATTATGTTTTCTTTTAATTTTCACTGTGAATTATTAAGTTTCATGTTTATGTATGAGTGTTTGGTGAAGTAACAACCTACGTGTGAATTTTTCTTTAAAATTAAAATTTGGGGTTTTAGGGCGTTACACTCAACCCTCCAACGAATCTTTCTCTGCCTATATAAAAGGAAGCTGAAGATTTAAAGGAAGGTTACAACAATGCAATACAATATCTTGAGCACAACTCTGAGCTTTTATTTGTAACT
This sequence comes from Lathyrus sativus, assembly GCA_963859935.3. NCBI lineage: Eukaryota > Viridiplantae > Streptophyta > Magnoliopsida > Fabales > Fabaceae > Lathyrus > Lathyrus sativus. Next base: position 321,775,232 of record OZ012737.1, on the reverse strand, counting down.
ATTATTGCATAACATCTTAAGATTTCTTATCTTTGTATATCTTAGAAATATTAAGAGGTTAAGAACCCTTGTGGTTGTTGCACAACTACTTGTGTATCTAAGTATAATGGTTATTGTAGCGGTAAAAATTGTGAGTGTAAGCTATCGATTAGCTTAACTCAAAAAAAAACAAGAGTCGCCACCGCACTTTTATTTTATCCAAATAAAGGAAAGGAAAAAAGGGCGAACAAAACCAAAGAGTTCTAAAATAAGAACACGAGACAGAGATCGGGGTAAGGGGGTTGGTTACGCAATGGGAAGGTGTTAGCACCCAAAACGTCTATAGTACTCTATAGGAGCCCTTTGAAATATTTACGCTTTTTGGTTTGAAAATGGTTTGTTTGAAAAGAGATTGGGGAGATGAGAAGAGAATTATTTTTTTATATTTTTGTGTTTGGAGAGACTTATCGTCTCATGCCTACGTACCCATAAAGTGCAATATGGAATCAAAACCCCGTAGTTCGTGGTACAAATGACAAAAATTTGTTGGTTTTGATTGATTTTAGATGTAAAGACAAGTCGTCATTTCAAGGAGAAAACTGCGACTATCCACCCACGAGTATTAAGACAACATCTGCGTCACATAAAGATGGAGGATTTGCTTGGATTATCAACAAGACTATCACTCAACATCAACGTGGAAAATGTCAAAGTCTTAATAATATGGGGAATAGGAGATTTACATCTCAACTATAGAAATGAATCATGTCTAAACTTTATGAAAAGTTTTAAAGTGAAAAGTGCATAAAGGCACAAAAAGAGTTGATGAGTTTTTGTATTTTTTATGTCTTTTGAAATTGGTCAAAGCATGATTAACATTGATTGACTTTTATTAAGAAAAAACAAAGTTTAAAAATCACTTGACGAAAGTCAAGGTTTTATTGCGAAATCGGTTTTGAAGTTTGAAACCAAGAAGGTTTTGAAAGAGGGAGAAAGTTTTGAAAATTTAAGAAGGGGAGGAGATGAAGTGACTATCCTAAAAACCAAAATAAGAGCTAGAGGTAAGAAAGATCTAACCGACTTGTAGCACACTCCATAGCAAGCAAAAAAAAGAATTCCATCCCATTTAAAGCATAAGCTAATGAGCGAGCCAAATAAAAGCTAAGATCCACAATACTCCAAGCATAGGAATGAGAGCCCTAATTCTAAGTCCAAAGGTCCATAAAGTCCAAGGTCTAAGAGTAGTCCAAGAGCATAACCACAAAATTAATAGCACCAAAATTTTTTAGATGTTTTATCCTTTATTAATATTTTGAACAAAGTATGGTCCAAGTGGACAAAAGAAAAATGACATAAACATAAACAAAGATATGGTATGAAATGATAAAATGGAAGCATAAAAGTAAAAAATAAGGAGTAAGAAGAGAATATAAACAAAATTAAACAAGGATATTGTTAGTGAATTAATAGTTAGTGGTTAGAACATATGATCAATGATGATTAATTCTTGCACTTAGACCAAGATTAATGAAAATTCATTAGAGGATTGATAGAATCAAAGCCTCCTAACAATGATTTTCATAGGTATTGGAGTTAAGACAAGTAACTAATCATACTTGGACTTTTAAACGTAAGTTTGAGCCACGAATGATCATTTTCCGATTAAGGGACACTTTAGCGCTATGTTAAGCAATCGTAATCGGGTTTATGTAGAAACCACGAATATCTGAGGCCGGTCAATAAAATGTTAGTGTTAATACATGTTAGAGAAATGATATATAAATCACTCTCCTAAAACATGCCACACAAAAAGAAAAGAGGTGATGATCTCATCATAATCAAGATTTTTCATCAATTAATCAAAGGTAATCTATCACTATTTCAAAGTAAGGAGAATTATCTCAATGATTATTCGTCCATAGTTTTGAAATAATGAAGATTAATCAACCTTGATAATCAACAATCTATGATCCATAGATTTCATCGATCAAAAATAAAAAGAAGAAGAAAGAAAATGAAATCACAATTTGAATCTCGAATCGATTAAATTATCGTCAATATCAATCACCTCTCTTGGTGGATAAAATCAACACCCAAAGTCCATTGATATTGATGAAATATTATCAAATTCAAGATCCAAAACAATCAACACTTAATCAAAATATTTTCAAATGATTTTTTTAAGAGCTTTTTCAAAAATGAAATTAAAATACAAATTTAATAATAAAAGAAAAATGTGGAAAAGTCCACACGGTTAAGTTCTGAAAGAAATAAAAAGGAAAATAAAAAAAATAAAAGAAAAATATAATTGAAAAGTAGAAAGAGAAAACTAAACAGAATCATCTTCTTCTTCTAGCTCTCACAAACGAAAACATTCACGGCCATGGATGCTTGCTTAAATCACAACGGCGGGACGCGAAAAATACGCGGTTGCAATCGAAATCAAGAGCTCTTCACAATGGTACCAACAATTCAAAGAATCACAACAAAAGGCAACGAATCGAAAATGACGGTGAAGCTCAATCTACCTTCAAACTCAGGTAAGAAATCAATCCAAACTTCTTCTTGCTTCTCTTCTTCTTCTGAACGAATTCTGGTTCGAAATTGATCTGTGTTTGAGGTTGATTTGAAGTTAATTTGGTGGAAGGAAGTATGAGAAGAGAATGTGAGCAAAAGGTTTTGTATTGAGGAATTGAGGAAGAAAATCAGCAGAGATTTTTTGGCTTCAAAAGCTTGAGAAAATGAGTGAGAGATGAATTGTATTTATAGATGAGAGTGAGTGAAAAAATGATTTGCCGTTTGTGATATTTTTTTGCGTTTTGAATTGGGTGTTTACGCGTGAGCTTTTTGCTGATATTTTTTCATGTCGTTTTTACTCTTTTTCTTTCAGCTCACTTAGGTGACGTGGAAGGCTTGTGGGGTCAGCTTGGAGTGTAACATGGCTGAGATTATATTCACATGGCTTGGAAATATGGCTTGGATAAGTGGTGAATTGTTTCCTCAGCTCAACCTCAATTTCGAGCCGTTTTTGCTCTATTGCTCCATAGATATTGAAGATGACAATATCACTAATGAATTTGCTTGCGAGTTTGAAGAACAGTATCTTCATGAACATGTTTGTTGAAGCAGTCCTGACAGGAACAGGGTTCTATGCAGTAGACACCAGCAGTAAAACACTCACAGTAAAGCTTCAGGCACTTTGATTTCTTGCAATTACAGTGTTTGCAGCACTCAGTATCACCAACTGGCTCTGACTTACGCTTTTTCTTTTTGGGGCTATTCGGATTGAAATCTTCGTCAGCCATGTAAGCTGGTACCAGGGAAGAATCTTCAGCAGGCTGAACCTCATATACTGATACAGATACAATCGATAGATGCTGATGTTCTTGGCATGCAGAGAGTAGCAAGGAAGTAGATTAAGTGCATTCAAGTGTAAACCGATACCTGGTAAAATGCACTTTTGTGAATTTGCATTACGTTTTGCAGGGAGCAGTTGCTTTTTGTCTGAAGAATTCTTTACTTCAGACTGTGTTGTACTGGAGCCAGTGTTTGAATTATCATCAGAGCTCTTTCGTACACCGACCATCTCGAAGTCAAGACAACGCCTCCGGATACCACGGTGCGTGACAGAAACAAGCTGATTGTCTATTTTCTCATTTTGATTGCTAGTCATGAAAGAACCATTAGCAAGATTGTCCTGTGTGTGGTCAGTGTCTGTTGAGACAACAAGCTCAGAACAATGATTTTCAATTTCATGTTCAGAATCAGAAGCAACTGAATCAACCATGTGTATTTTCTGATCATTATTACTGGCAGATTGCTGAAGAGGGACAAAATCACAAAGTCTTATAGAAGATCCCAATGGTTTCTGCATTAGACCCTTAAAAGCTTCTGCTTCAATTAACATATCCGCACCGTTGTGAATTAAACCATCCCAATCACAGTCTGAGCCTTCACCCTTTGGATCAATCTGATTTGTTCCTTGAAGATGTAATTCAGGCTCATCCGAATCATTTTTACAACCTTCTTTATTGCACTAATTGAAACCAATTCATACGCCTGTACTTGCTTTCCTGTAATCGCAGATTGTGTTACAAAGCATGCTAACCATGCACGAATTCCTCGAATCCGTTCTAACCGAAAAATCAAACTAGTTTTCTCCCATTAGACGCTTGATTCTCTTTCGCTTCTTTTATTCTCTTTCTATTTTGGTCTATGCATGCGCCGAATGCATCAGAGTAGTAGCATGCAAGGGAGGCATCACCTGTTGTTTTGACTTCTGAACTGTCTTCAAGCTCTTGCCACCGCCCAGTACTGACTATGAAGGTTTCTAGACATTTTATCTGATCTAAAACTCTGGTATACCACTCGACCGTGACGAATATTCAGACACCAACTTTAGAAACATGGATGACTTATCCTCCAATAGTCGTAAAGGAGTGTCAAATTCAGCAACTCGACCATCACTGAGCACTAGAACTTGATCGCTGTCGATGACAGTAGGGATACGATGTGCAATGGTGAGGACGGTGCAGGCTTTGAACTCTGTTCGAATAATCTTCTGGATAAGATTGTCAGTGGCAGTGTCGACGGATGCTGTTGCTTCATCAAGTACAAGTATTTTTGACTGCTTCAATAGAGCTCGGCCAAGAGAAGCAAGTTGCCGTTGTCCTACACTCCAATTGTCTCCATTTTCTATAACTGGTGAATCAAGCTTTTGTCCCTTCTCACGGATGATCTCTCCAAGTTGAGACTTATCTAGTGCCTCCCAAATGTCTTTATCTGAGTGCTCCTCAAGAGGATCAAGATTGCCTCGAATGGTCCCTTCAAACAAGGTCGGATCCTGCGGTATGACACTGAGATGACTTCGGAGGTCATGAAGACCGATCTGTAAAATATTGATGTTGTCTATGCGGATACTTCCGTCTGCTGGTTCAATCAGTCGAAACAATGCTTGAATCAACGTAGATTTACCACTGCCGGTGCGTCCAACTATTCCTATATTCTTCCCACCAGGAAATGTGCATGATACTCCATGAAGCACCAAAGGAAGATTTTCTTTGTAACGGACCTTCAAGTCAACTATTTCAATTGTCCCATTTTCAGGCCATAAGGATGGAGGGCGAGAATCTTCAATAACTGCTGGTGCTTCACTAGGAATTTGGCTGTACTGATAAATTCTTTCAATAGATATAATTTTGTTTTCAAGTTTGCAAAAGCTAAGTATCCAACGGGATAACCGCGCATTCAAATTAAGACCATATGTCACGGCAAGTCCAGCCATGCTAGGGTCAATACTTCCATGGGGAAAGCTAACAAGCAATAGCATGCAGAAAGAAAATACACAGGTGGACATGAGCTCCATACGCAGGCAGAGCCACTCAATAGCAGCAAGACTATAGAAGAAAGGTCGTGCAAAACAATCAAGAAGATAGAGGTTCCGCTTCATGAACCTTTTTTCTTGTCCGAAACCCCTGATTGTGGATGCTCCAGCAATTGATTCACCAAAAAGATTTATAATTGGTGATTTCTGGATGCTTACAATACGGACCAGTTCCCTAGAGGAAGCCATGTAGTATTTCTGCATCCATAAACAAGCAATGGCCATTGGGATGACTAAGAGTAAAACTTGCCATGTAACTTCTGTCATTACACCGACAATACCGATAAGCTGTATTGTTGTAGCAGCAAAACCACCAAGTCTAAAAGGGATGTCAAGATCCACAACACTCTGATCAACAGAAACCCGATTCAAGATCCTTCCAGTGGGTGTAGAATCAAAGAAATACATCGGTGCATGGAAAACACATCTAAGCATCTTCAAAAATAGCTTCTGTGCAGCTCCGAGACCAAACGTAGCGACTAGAACAGCCCTAACAATGAACTGCCAAAAGCAAGAGCCATGTAAACGAGAAGAAGATTCATGGGAGTTACTTTGGGCTTGTCTCCTTCTGTGTGGTCGTAAACACATTAATAGCTCCATCAGGACCTGCTTTACGGTACTTCTCCAGCTCATGTATTCTTAATTCTCTTGATGTAACAAGCTCACAAAAGGAGGGTAATAACACAAACAGATGGGAACGGCTCCCGTGCTTCTCCTTGTCCTCTACTAGGTCAGTTCTCATACATGGGTGTAAGGGGAGGATGGATGCTACATCTGGATGAATTAGAAGACCTGCCAGTTCTTGGAGGACATAATTAATTTCTTCAAGTCTTGCTTTAGGTAATGGATACTCTCCCAAGCCTTTTTCATCTGTCAGAAACCTGCTCAAGATGTATTCACATCTGTTCATAAGCACCATAATTGAGATTTTGCTGACTTCAGATCTCGTCATATTCCAATTGATTTCATTAGAATATCTGCTCAAAGAAACTAACTTCTGCAAACAAGTCAAGGAAAATCTGCTGCAGTGTGGAGACATCAGCTCTACAGTCTCAACAGGTAAAGAGCATGTGCGTGGCTTATCAGACTGATCTCAGACAAAAAGTTTATCTTGGAAGGCAGAAGAGTTAAACCAGGAATAGCCATAGCCAGGACAGCATTTGCAACAATCAGCTTGCAAAAAGATTTAAGGGACATGCCAGCCAACCAAATATTTAAATCCCAGAAGTTGTGCAACACAAACCATGTGATCATCAAGCTCCCAAGAACAACAAAAGCAAAGTACGAAGTTAAGCTCTTCTTTTCAAAAAATCGAGCCAAATAAAAGCCAGCAGCTGCAGGCAGGGGCAGGAACAGTACAGGGTATCCAACACAAAGGGACTTAAACTCATGCAAAGCACCAGCTGCTTGAGAAAATCTAGATCCCTTCCGAAGTATGGTAGCAGACTGTAGAAGATGTTACAACATATTATCTCTACAACTCAAAGTTTGAAGTAGAACTCGCCGAAATGGTATAAATGGTTCTAGCAAATTCATATGTAGCTGCGTCCGTTGCAAAATTGAGCACCAATCCATATCCAGCCATGATAGCTACTGTTCAATGGAAGGAATCACAAGCTCAAGAAACACATTTCACTTCTGAACAGAAAACTTTCTACTATCATCTTGGCAAATTCTCCAGCGCAAATCCCAAGCCATGCCAAGATGATAAAGCATCTGGATTCTGATGATAGTCAAATAAATGTACTCGGTGCTCTCTTCTCTTGCATGAGAAACAAACCACACAAGCTCATGCTTTGAATCTCTCAGTTTTCTCTGGAAATCACTTAAATCACCTTCCTGGAGTGCCCTTAAACAACTGTGCAAATTTTGATTGAACTGGTCGCGTTTAATATTTTGAGTTGGAGGAAAACTAGTTCCAACACATGGTAAAGAGAAATCCCAGTTCCCAGCACGCCAGGCTGACTCAAACTGCAATTCTGACTCAAACTGCAATTCAACAAATTCTTTGTCATGCTGAAGCTCTTCTTTTCTTGATATCAACCCTTGACAATACATGTCTAGCACATGTGTGCAACCAATTTGTTGCAATGATCTAATCAACCCTTTATAAGTTCTTCCCTACTTCATGTCAACCAACACTTATAAGGAAAATGAGGTACCGGAAAATGAGGTAACACATCAACCTTGTTGACAACTTCAAATGGTTTCTTTCCTCCAAGAGAAATGTCATGCACTTCCACGTATCTTAGAACTAACTTCCAATCATGCTTTGAATTTACTTGGAAATGGCACACTTGAATGAATATCAAACTTGACTTGCACAGACAAACTTTTGAATCTTCGGTTAAAACTGAATCACTTTCAATATGTCTGAGTTAATATCTGGGAAAATAAATCCACAGATGAACACAACCTGGACTGATGAACCTTGATCATAATAGTCATGGACCAAACTTCTCATAGAACACTGCTTGATAAACCACTGGATTTCAATACAAGACAAATTGACATTGAACAATCTCGTTTCCTGAGAAAATAACCCACCACCACGGGTAACTTATAGTTGAAGCAAACTCTTGATAGTTTGACCAAGATGAGGTCAAACGTCCATCTGATTTAAACTTGAATGAATGTCTTTGCCATTAATCTCCTTGCAAAACCCTAAACAAACAGAGAAGAAGAAGAAACAAACAAATTGAAAAATATTTTTGATATTTTGGTTAGATGTTAGTAAACAGAAACAAACATAAAGAAAGTAAGAAACCCGTAAGGGTGCGAAAGCTAAAAATATGACCTTGTTTGTGGAATGATATGCCAATGAAATGTGGGATCTTAGGGGTAAAAATTAGGGTATTACAGTTATCATTTCTACTAAATTGTTTGTTTAAAGTAGAGGAAGTTTTTTGCCTACATACTTGAGAAATGAAGTCTTTTACCCGCATGCTTGAGCAATAAAGTCTCTTTCTAGGTTGATTGAGCAGAAGTCTCTTGCAAGGTTGCCTGAGCAGAAGTCTCTTTCTAGGTTGATTGAGCATTGAAGTCTATTGCTAGTTTGCTTGAGCAAAGTGTAATATGTTTGGTTATAGTGAAAAGCTTTTGTTGAGGCAAGGGGATTGAATTGCTATCAGTTGAGAAGAGGAACCAAGATCATTTTTGTGTGTTGCTTGCTTATTGCTTCTGATCATTATTATTCTGGTGCTATAATAAGATTTTGATATTAGACTTTGAACCTTGTTTAGAGTCAAAGTTACTTTTCAGAAGCGAAAGATTTTTGGCATACACAATTCAAGCCCTCTTCTTCTATATTTTTTTCTCACCTTCAGTTGGCATTAGAGCACGGTCTATACTATAACACTTAACAATGGCGCATAAAAGATCTTTAGAAAAATACAGCTTTCGTCATGGCGGATAGTTATGTAGTAACTAGTCCTGATAGAGGTTCTCCTCGCAGTAGTAACAACCAAAATAAAAGTACATTTGGTCAAAACAACTATATTGCTAGACCACCAACATTCAGTGGTAACTCTATTGAATTTGAATGGTGGAAGAGTAATATGTAACTCACATCAGTTGTTTGGATGATGAGTTGTGTGATATCTTGGAAGATGGCATTGACTCTCAAGTCAATGGTGTTGGAATGGTTTCTGACAGAAAGTCTCTCACTCCTAATCAGAAAACTATTTATACAAAACATCATATAGTGAGAGGCATTCATGTTGATGCCTTACCTCATTATGAGTATATAAAGATTATTGATAAGTCTACTGTTAAGACTATCTTTAAATCCTTATGTGCTACCTATGAAGATAATCAATAAGTTCAAGAAGCTAAAGCAAATTTTCTGGTTCAACAATATGAGTTGTTCAGAATGAAAGACGATGAGAACATTGAATCTATGTTTTCAAGATTTCAAGTTTTTGTGTTTGGACTTTAGGTCTTAAATAATATTTATACTAATTCGAATCATATCAAGAAGATTCTTAGGAGTATTCCTGCCAAATATAGACCCAAAGTAACTACTATTCAAGAATTAAAGATTTAAACACATTAAGTATTGAAAGTATTGTTAGTGTCATACCCCAATTTTTACCCTTAGATTCTTTGATCTTTCACATATCATTCTAGGACAATCTTATTGCATAAATAACCAAGTTTCTAGACTCTTTGTTTGATTTATTTCTTTTATGAATCATGGGTTGACTCCAGAAACTTCAAAGGTGGTTGAATTAGGGTTGGACATGAGGTTTTCTTTTGAGTTGGAGTTCCATTGTTCAGAGGTTGTTTCTTTCGATTATGGTACTCAAGTTCGAGGCAGAGGTGTTAGGTTTTCAACTGTAATGATTAGTTCCTATCAGTGGTTAATCAAGGCATGACATCAGTTTCTTTGAGTGGCCATAAGGTTGTTGTTTGTTTAGGGTTTCTTCAGTGATTTGGTTTGAAAGACTTTGAATTAGGATTTTGGTTCTCATCAAGTCATTGCGTCAGTATGCACTCAAGGTGAAGATTAGGGTTTCTTACCCTTTGGGTTTAAGTCAGGCAACTGACGTTTAACTGAGCAACACGAGGCTAGTAGGTTAAGTATGTATGCACAATAGTGTTTTAGTTGGATGTGATATGATTTTTGGCCAGATTTCAAAATCATCAGAGGTCAAAGCAGTTGATTTGTGTGCAAGTATTGATTGTGTGGTTCTTGTCTTTGATCTAAATTTCACCAGAGTTATTGTCCAGCCTAGGCATGGCAAAAAAAACCGGACCTGTCGGGGCCCGCCCGGACCCTCCCCGAAATTAGCGGGGAAAACCCGATTTGAGTGGGTATGGGTGCGGGTGCAGGGAAAACCCGACTTTTAATTACGGGTGCGGGTACGGGGAGACACTAAGACACGCCCTCGAATAATGCATTTTAGTTTAATTCTCTTATTTTACTTATTTTAATATTCATTTATTAATTATATTTTTAATTAAATTATTAATACCTTTATTGCAATTAAAATAATTAAATTAATCAAATTAATATTAATTTACTAATTAAAATTTTAATTAAATAAATAATTAATTTATTAAAATAATCAATTTTTTAATTAAATTATTAATTTTTAATTAAATTTTTAATTTTTGTTACAATTAAAAAGAAATTATTTTTTTTTCAGGTGGGGGCGGGGCGGGTGCGGGTGCACCCATTCTCTACTGGGGGCGGGTCTGGGCTGTAAATTTTTACCCCCGATTGAGTTTGGGGGCAGGGGCGGGTGTGTTACATGGAGGCGGGTGCGGGTGCGGGTATAGTAAAACCCGCCCCCGACCCGCCCTGTTGTCATCCCTAGTCCAGCTAAGATCATTTCAATTTGTATTCGAGTTTGTGTTGTTCAGGATTTGTGGCGGTCAAGTGCATTTGTGAAATTCTTAAGTGTTGTTGAGGCGCATTACAGAACCCATATCCATTCAATATCCAATTTCTATTTCATTATCCTTTTCATCTTATTTCATATCCATTAAAACCATCGTTGAATTCATTCCCAATTACTATCCATATATCCATTTCAAATTCAATTATTCACATCCAATTCACATTCATAATTTCCAATATCATATCCAATCTAATTTAATTCCATCTCAATTTTCAGTTCTACCCCATTCAAGTTTCAAGTTCATCCCAAAGTTCGGATTCATTTGGGGACAATGTCGTTAAATTTCCAGTTTCCTTTCAAATTCTTTCAATTCATAAATCCATACCACATTCTTCATTAAAGTCCATTCTTTTCTAACTCAAATCAAAATTCAATTCATGTTCAAATTTCAAAGTTTAGATTTCCATTCAAAATTTAAGTGTCAATCTTCTTTCATTTCCAAATCAATCCAAGGTTAATATCAAGTTCCATTCTTAAACCAATTCTGTTATCCAATTAATTTGATCTCAAAATCCCATCAAAAGTCCACAAAATTAATACAATTTAAAAAAGGCCCATTCTACTTTTTGTTTTACGAAGTTATAGAAAAATTCAGAAAAAGGACAAATGTCCTGCGCCTTGCTGCTACCAAGACATCCTGCAAATTCTGCAAGTCATCAACTAGCTACCCAATAATATAATATACCACCATTCACCCTAAAATATCCTTTTCAATTCAAATTATTTACACTAAATTATGCCCTTTATTGTAATTGGCTAAATGCAATTGTATTGCCCAATCAAACTCATTCCATTTTCCACGTGGCCTCCCCAAGCCCTTTCCTTTGAGAACCCTTTTTCTCTCCTCAAACGTTTCTCTGCTTGTTTTTCTCCCTTTTCTCCTTTTTTACGGACTAAAAGCCTTTTATCTCTCTCATTAGTGTTTCAAGTTTGAAGAAGAGTACCATTTCCTTCATTCAGATCCAACTCATTTTCATTCTTCAGATGTTCCCCATTTCATTTCATCTGAAAACTTCCTCTGCTCTCACTCATCTACTTCTTCCCAATAGCCGTGTTTCAATCATCTAGATTCGAGATTGAAGAAATCTGAATGAAGGTCAGTTCATATTTATTTGTGGGCTCTGGTTTTGGTTTGATTATTTCCTGCATATATCATTAAGTATCATAGTAATTGTTATGGAAACTATATACTATTTTTACAACAATTTGATTAATTATATCAAAGTTTATTCGATTAAGTATGACTTATGGCTTGATATAGTTTGAATTAGTACATAATAGTTTTAAAAACTGATATCTATAACAGTTTGAATGAGATGGTTAAATCAGTATCATATAATAATTTAGAACAGTTTGCATGACAATGTTAATTCAGGAGCTACCAAATCCGTTTATGCACCCGAACCTTTTGATGTCGGACGCATATTGCAAATTGATATTATTTCAGAAAACCAGCATGTCACACTTGCAACCACTGGTCCAATAGATCCTGGTAGGGTTTCATTGAATCATCCACATTTGATTTAGATGAATATATATTTGTTTCTATCGAAACTACAGAGGTCCTGTCTTAAGAGTGTAAGAAACCGAGACCTGTTTCGTTGCAAAATCAAGTTGAGCTTAAATTGTGTTTATGCTCTTTATGCAGCTGCTGGTTTGGGAACCTATGTAGAGGCACTTGTGCGAAAACACGACACCGAATTCAATGTATGTTGTTACAATTCTTTTACTTTTCATTTTTACCCTTTTAGTACCATGTGAGTGAGCATCGATATCAAATACTGAGAAGTGATTATTTTATGACAATAATATTGTAGTTGAATTTACTATTTTGCAGGTAATCGTAACTCAGACAAGTGGTTTACATCATCCAACTGAGTCTATCCATATACTTCATGTTGGAAAGATGAGGATCAACCATAAGTCAATGGTTTGTATATGTGCCACATTCTCTATTTTTATCAGTTCTGGTTTGTTGTTGTTTGTTTGATTTTGTGAAGCTCATTGAGGATGATGATGTTAGTTTGTCACATGCTTGCATGTCTATGGAATGATAATGAGTATGAAGAGAAAGGAAGAGAGAAAACTGTTGACAAAGAGAGCCTGAGATCTGTTGGGACATGGACAATGGAGTTCCCTAAATCTAAACCTATCTCTAAAGTTCTAATATGTGAGTCTCACTTTTGTTTATAAGCTTGACTTACTGATTTTTTATTTTCTTTTTTCCGAATACAGTACTTGAATATGTCGAAGACAAATGGGTTTGTGAGGGTTATGGTCGAGCTTGTAGCTTAGGTGAAGAGACTGCTAGGAGATACTTGCGTGACATCGTTTCTGGATTAATGTATCTCCATGCTCATGTAATGTTGACTAAGTTTCTCTCTCACACTCATGCACACGTACACAAACGTATCATCATGCAGTAATAAACAACTTGCAAAACATCATACTGTTTATGTTTAATGCTCATACTTAGTCTTAAAATCCTTTGAATTATTTTTTGATCTTGTTACTGAAATGTTTAACAATAGTTTTATTTGAAAAACATAATATAGTTCACATGGATATAAAGCCTGATAATTTGTTGATTACTCGTCATGGTACAGTAAAGATAGGGGATTTCAGTGTCAGCCAGGCTTTTGAGGTAATATGCAACTACTAAGCCTAAATGTTAATTTAAATACATTAAATAAAACCAAGCTATCACTTTACTTGGACAATAGTGTATCTTCACCTAACATTGTTTTCTTCGTGATACCTACAGCATATCAAGAACCTTTTCTACCCATCAACACCTTTCTTTTTCAACACCCTCTATGAGCCTTACAGAGAAGGTGTAGATTTTGTCCGAGGCTATCCCTTCAGTCTCCGTGAAGGTGTACTGAATGCTGTTTCTCATGGTCTTTGGCTGAACATACCTGACTATGATGCTCCTACTCATCTTGTGAAGCCTCTCGAGAGGAACACTAGGTACACTTTACTACCACTCGTACTTGTAAACATTTAAATAATTCAATGATTTTGATTATGAATTTAGAAGATTGATTCTGAGTGTTTGTGATTGTTACTTTGAAGGTATGTGGATGCTATTCTGACCATTCCTAAAGGAACATTGTTTCCCATGTGCAAAATGAACTTGGCTTTCGATCGTGAGCTCATTGGACCAACAATGTACTTCGGTCTCATAGGTGATGGTCAGCCTATTGGATGTTACGACGACATGTGGGCTGGCTGGTGTATCGAGGTCAGTTGTTGGCTCTTTCTCTCTCTTATTTCTATTGAAAAAAATATTCAGGGTTTTATTTAGACCCTGTTTTGATAAACACTTAATTAAGTGCTTAATTGAGATATTTCAATGATGATTGTGTAGGTAATATGTGATCACTTAGGATTGGGATTAAGTATGACTTATGGCTTGATATAGTTTGAATTAGTACATAATAGTTTGAAAAACTGATATCTACAATAGTTTTAATGAGATGGTTAAATCAGTATCATATAACAATTTAGAACAGTTTGCGTGACAATGTTAATTCAGGAGCTACCAAATCCGTTTATGCACCCGAACCTTTTAATGTCGGACGCATATTGCAAATTGATATTACTTCAGAAAACAACATGTCACACTTGTAACCACTGGTCCAATAGATCCTGGTAGGGTTTCATTGAATCATCCACATTTGATTTAGATGAATATATATTTGTTTCTATCAAAACTACAGAGGTCCTGTCTTAAGAGTGTAAGAAACCGTGACCTGTTTCGTTGCAAAATCAAGTTGAGCTTAAATTGTGTTTATGCTCTTTATGCAGCTGCTGGTTTGGGAACCTATGTAGAGGCACTTGTGCGAAAACACGACACCGAATTCAATGTATGTTGTTACAATTCTTTTACTTTTCATTTTCACCCTTCTAGTACCATGTGAGTGAGCATCGATATCAAATATTGAGAAGTGATTATTTTGTGACAATAATATTGTAGTTGAATTTACTATTTTGCAGGTAATCGTAACTCAGACGAGTGGTTTACATCATCCAACTGAGTCTATCCATATACTTCATGTTGGAAAGATGAGGATCAACCATAAGTCAATGGTTTGTATATGTGCCACATTCTCTATTTTTATCAGTTCTAGTTTGTTGTTGTTTGTTTGATTTTGTGAAGCTCATTGAGGATGATGATGTTAGTTTGTCACATGCTTGCATGTCTATGGAATGATAATGAGTATGAAGAGAAAGGAAGAGAGAAAACTGTTGACAAAGAGAGCCTGAGATCTGTTGGGACATGGACAATGGAGTTCCCTAAATCTAAACCTATCTCTAAAGTTCTAATATGTGAGTCTCACTTTTGTTTATAAGCTTGACTTACTGATTTTTTATTTTCTTTTTTCCGAATATAGTACTTGAATATGTTGAAGACAAATGGGTTTGTGAGGGTTCTGGTCGAGCTTGTAGCATAGGTGAAGAGACTGCTAGGAGATACTTGCGTGACATCGTTTCTGGATTAATGTATCTCCATGCTCATGTAATGTTGACTAAGTTTCTCTGTCACACTCATGCACACGTACACAAACGTATCATCATGCAGTAATAAACAACTTGCGAAACATCATACTATTTATGTTTAATGCTCATACTTAGTCTTAAAATGCTTTGAATTATTTTTTGACCATGTTACTGAAATGTTTAACAATAGTTTTATTTGAAAAACAGAATATAGTTCACGGGGATATCAAGCCTTATAATCTGTTGATTACTCGTCATGGTACATTAAACATAGGGGATTTCAGTGTCAGCCAGGCTTTTGAGGTAATATGCAACTACTGAGCCTGAATGTTAATTTAAATACATTAAATAAAACCAAGCTATCACTTTACTTGGACAATAGTGTATCTTCACCTAACATTGTTTTCATCGTGATATCTATAGCATATCAAGAACCTTCTCTGCCCATCAACACCTTTCTTTTTCAACACCCTCTATGAGCCTTACAGAGAAGGTGCAGATTTTGTCTGTGGCTACCCCTTCAGTCTCCGTGAAGGTGTACCGACTGCTGTTTCTCATGGTCTTTGGCTGAACATCCCTGACTATGATACTCCTAATCAGCTTGTGAAGCCTCTCGAGAGGAACACTAGGTACATTTGCTACCACTCGTACTTGTAAACATTTAAATAATTCAATGATTTTGATTATGAATTTAGAAGATTGATTCTGAGTGTTTGTGATTGTTACTTTGAAGGTATGTGGATGCTATTCTGACCATTCCTAAAGGAACATTGTTTCCCATGTGCAAAATGAACTTGGCTTTCGATCGTGAGCTCATTGGACCAACAATGTACTTCGGTCTCATAGGTGATGGTCAGCCTATTGGATGTTACGACGACATGTGGGCTGGCTGGTGTATCGAGGTCAGTTGTTGGCTCTTTCTCTCTCTTATTTCTATTGAAAAAAATATTCAGGGTTTTATTTAGACCCTGTTTTGATAAACACTTAATTAAGTGCTTAATTGAGATATTTAAATGATGATTGTGTAGGTAATCTGTGATCACTTAGGATTGGGAGTCAAGACTGGACTTCCCTATATCTTCCACAGCAAGGCGAGTAATCCACTTGTTAACCTGAGGAAAGAGTACAACGGTATCTTCTGGCAAGAAGACATCATTCCATTCTTCCAGAACGTTATTATTCCAAATGAAGCTACCACTGTTCAGAAGTGCTGCATCGAGCTCACCAAAGAAGTCAAGGACAAACTTAGCAAGATTGATCCTTATTTTGAAAAGTTGGCTGATGCTATGGTTACCTGGATTGAATCTTGGGATGAGCTCAACCTTGCCGGAGCATCAGCTGCCAACGGCAAAGCATGAGTCAATTTTGGTTAGCTGCAAATTACTCGCACGTAATTTGAAGCAAAACTATTTCTATAACTATTTTTTAGTATTTATTTAAAATTTTAATGTTATTCATGTATTATTAGAATTTGAAGCATTGTTAGCTGTAATTATGTTTAGTAATTTCATGCTTTGAGTTTAGAAGCAATAAAAGAGTGCGCGGTCTTAGGGCGTATGGCGAACGAAAGCATTAGGTTTCATGCCATATGAGTCTCAGTGCGCGGTATTGTGCTGATGTGGCCTTTAGAACTATGTGAGCTGAGTTTGAGTGGGAAAACAAGGTAAATCAATCTCACTACTTTTTCTCTCATTTGGAGTTTTTTAAAAATCAATGGTTTAAAACAATTTGGTTTTACCTTTTATTGCTCATCCCTCTTTTCATTTTTAAAAACAGTGTGATAAACAACTTCTAGGTAGTTAGGATTCATGATTCGTAATCTCTATTATTGGGCTGTTGCCCCTTGTGTTATTATTAAAATTTTAAATATCTGCTCTTATAGTTATGTTGTTTGATTTTATGACTGACACCATTATGTCTGCAATATATGCTTTGATGATCATTGATATGATTTTCGGGGCATACCACAGTCTAATTGTTCTGTATTCTTAATTAAAGTGTTTAGTTTGATAACAAGATATGTTTAATGAAAAAATTGACAACTGTTCACATTCTTATTGACAATTGTAGGTTATGATTATTGGATGGAACAATGTCCAATGTATATGTGTAGACACTCATGTACGATACATTTGCAATCGTACATAGTTATGGTTATGTCCAATGTTGAGATGATTCATATGAGGTGCTGATGATCAACATAGTTATGGTTGTATCTATTCTGTCTTAAACTGTTTTGAGACAAGTGTGATTGATTTCAGAGAGGAGAAGATAATTAATAATTGAGGTGTGGTGAAGAATTTTGTTGGATTGATCAAGTTTATGCCCATTCGTTGGCCTTTTACAAGGATGACAATGAAGCTAGATGCAGCATATGTTAACGGTTCTAAGAAGCAGAGTAGTTATTTGCTTCCTGATTCTTTTATGACTTGGTATCTTGCTCTTGAGAATGGGAATTTCTCTTTTCCTGCTCAAGTATATAATCGCGAGGTAACTAACTCCTTTGTGCTTTTTCAATAGTATATGGAGTAGATGGTTGTATTTGTTTTCCTCTCAAAAGTTATATATTTTATTCTTCTGCAGAATGGCCATGTTGGGTTTATGATATCCTGCTATGATGTCGAGGTTACATATGATCCACATACCGACACCTTCCAAGCAAGGTAACTGAACATGATTCGCGTTAATCATATGTTTTTCTGATGTATCTATCATGTTGCCACAGTTCATAGAAATGTAAATTATACCAATTTTCTTTTGAAGAGTTTCCACAAGGAAAATAATCGACAAAAGTTAATTCAAAGGATGGATTTAGATTTTGTGTTGTTATGGTTTATATAGTTGTCTATTACAGGTATCCGCCACATGGAAGAAGGCCTGCAACAGTAGAGCATAGCATCCAATGGGAAAGACTAAGATCACCACCTGTCGATAGTCCTCTGTACGATCTTTATATTGATGATTGTCTACATGATTTGCATCCCGGTGATCACATAGAGATTCGGTGGAGGAGAAACAAAGATTTTCCTTACGGTTCGTTCCTTTATTCAATATATTCTTAAATCTTTACTTATTTTTTTCTCTGGATGGTGTAAGGTTAGGTATATTTACAGCAAAATGGGGTCAAATTATAAATCTTTGATAAAAATAATCACTTCTTCAATCTTAATTATGTATTTCCATTTACATATACCCTTCTTATGATGAGATTCTATTAGTGGTTTGATGAGATCCATCTTTATGGTAGGTTGGTGGTATGGTATTGTAGGCCACTTGGAATCATGTGATGGTAATGAAAATTACTGCCGGTGTCACGATAGTGGTGAGTTAATGCATTTTCCTTTTGAATATGTTTATTTATCATTCATTATCTTTTTTTCGATACAATAATATCATTCATTTAGTCCATGCTCTGTTCTTCCCTTCAAATCGAACCTGTTTGGAGTAAAACTATCTAGCAGATGTATGCAAAAATGTGATTAGTGATTGGTTCAAGATAAATATGTTTTGTAGTTTAAAATAAGGTTTATATTTAGTGATAATTTTATTTTAATTTACTTTTTTGGTTTTCACCACCAGTATCCGGTCCACTGGACCGACTAATCTGGTTCGGAGGTCAGTTCTGATATCAAGTGGTTCTAGCCCCTCCTGATTCCTTCTTCAAAGAAAACTTATATTTAGGGACATAATAAGTAATAATTAATTGAAGATTAGAATACTGTTTTATTGATTAGTATATTATTTTGCTAATGTTTTATGCCATTATTGTGTTTTCCATTATGGGGGTTGCAAATTGAAAAATGGCATAAATGTAAAGTTCATCTTGACATAACAGACCACAATTTAGGCTAGGTTACTTTCACTTAGATTTAACTCATGTCTTGGCTAAGATCAGTTTGGATTGTGAGACTCTTACTTTTGCTCTGTGTGGCTGTAAGGCCAATGATGAATAGGTTGGTGCATTGATTGTGCAATGTCAGTCCATTTTGGTTTAGAAGATAGAGAGGAATTTTGGTTTTGTTTGTTTATATGTGAAATATTTTGAGTAAAAGAAGGTATAAAATGGTAATTCGGTTCAGTTTATGAAGTTGCAGTTTGTTCTTAGAATTTTTAATTGCTATGTTTATTGTGTTAACATGTTATTGTATATGATTTGTGATGCTATAAAATTGTTTTTTTTTGTTAATTTCAAAGTACTAAAAGGAAATTATGTTGTTAGATTGTGGTTGATTTTACTGCTTCTTGGTGTGGTCCATGCCGTTTCATTGCTCCAATTTTGGCAGAGATTGCTAAAAAGCTTCCACATATCACTTTCTTTAAGGTTGACGTGGATGAATTGAAGGTGAGCAATATCTAAATCTATCACATAACATTGTTATTATTTTTAATTTTTAATGCATTAGTGCTTTTTTTTAACTAAGAATCCTGCAACTAATTTCATTGATTTCTTCAAACTGTTTCTGAGGATTGGGGTATTGAAGCCATGCCAACATTCCTGTTCTTGAAAGAAAGAAAAGTCGTGGACAAAGTTGTGGGTGCTAAGAAGGAGGAGTTGCAATTGAAAATTTCCAAGCATGATGTTGAGCCTTCTACTGCTACTGCTTTTGCTTGAAGGGTCATATGAACAAAACTTTGTTTATTTTGAGTCAGTTTGCATTTTATATTAAGTCAGTTTGGTTGTTTTTAGTATGTATTAGAATTTAGAAATGTAGAACATAACATGGTCGAATATGTGAATAAAATCTTTATGTGGTAGTGCTTGAAACACTTGGGCTAATGAATTTGCATTATGTTCTTACTGTGTTGGATTTATTTTCTGCTTATTATGCATCCATGGATCCCATTTTGATCGGATGCAGCACTTCGATGATTTTCATATATTGAATTTGAACAAAAATGCAAATGTGATTTCCGTCATTTGCAAGATTTCAACCGGAATATTAAATGTTTATTTTCTTTATCATTTTTTTTGTTTTATAATGTTCATCTATGCTGCATCATTTACTATTGTTATTCTATTTGAGCGATGAAATCATTTACTATTATTCTTCTATTCAAATGCTTCAGCATTTGCAAACATTTACATAACATCGTGTTCATTGTTGAGTTTTGTCTATTAAAGTTTGAACATATTAGTTTTGTGTTAAAGATACAAGCTCGCACACATTCATCAATAAAAGTTGTATGCCAACATCATTACAACCAGCATACATATTGACTAAACCATTAAATGTTTATTTTCTGTAGTATCTTTATTTTTGTGCTTTACAATGTTATTCTGTGTTGTATCATTTACTATTTCGTTTTTCTATTTGAGTATTTCATGCAAGCAAGATCTTATCAAATCCATTCATGGCATTTAGTGAATTGTATCAATTCGGGAACATCATTGATACTTAAGATCCTCATTCATACACAGTTGAATCAGTTTTGGTGATTGATGATAAACATCATATTGTCATACCACTGTCAGATTCCAATCCATTATCATATTGTCTTTGTGCATCAACATTGTTGACTTTAGAAGGTTTATATAATAATAGATATTTAAAATCTACCATGGAGATACATTGCTTATTTTTCTTTTTCAAATTTGAAACATATTACTCATTTTTTTCCTCATACCCATGTGGACGCACGGGTCTTCTACTAGTGTTTGCACCAAAGTCAAATTCCTGCTGCGAATTTCACCAGCTGCTCAGCTTGCCACAAAGCCTGTTTCAAAACCGTACAAACACTAAACACCCTACGCAAGTTGCCAAGACAACATCCAAAAAGCCCGCTCCATGTATAAACATGCTACTACTCTGCATAAACCAATTCTTATACAATCAAAACAAAACTGCAGCATAGAAAACAAAAGCACATAACTTGCCACAAAGCTCCAAAATCCAAACCTTTGACTAAATCTCCCACAAACTGACAAAACCAGAACCTGCACATGGATAGCAACGTCTCAAAACCGATTTCTTACAATACATCAGAATTAAAAAGGAGAGAGAGAACTTATCTGCTAAACGGGGGAGGACTTAAAAAACAACTGGATATCTTCTTCCCATCTCTACGAAAACAAAGACAACATCCTTGCATCACTAAGCATCCAAACTTTACCTCCCTATTCCCTTTAAAAACCGCAGAACAACAACACCAGTATTCATCACCACTATAGCTTTCAAACACAACCTGTCATGTGAAAACTTCTTTCCATTTCCAAAGCTTCTGATGAATATCACGAACACCATACAACCATCACTTATTTGCCATCACAACATATCCCTCAAAACCACCTCAATCTTCCTCTCCACACCATAAACCACCTTTTTCAGTCGCCATTTTCAATCCGACCGCCACACAACTTTCACCATTTTCGTTCCTTCATCATCAAAAGACAACACAAACCCACAAATCAGACCAGAAATTAATAGAAGAGAAAGACGTGCGAGAAATAGAAGAAGACGAATTTTTTAATGAAATCCGAACCTGAGAAGCGAAACGGATCATGAAACAAGGTTGGGATGCGTCGCATTTTCCGTGATTCATTTTTTTCACGAGGATTCATTATATTGCACGGTGATGAATGTTTTTTTCGTTTTCATATTGATGGTGCTTGAGATTGAGAAAATGGAAGAACTCTCTCCAAATCGTGTTTCTCATTTGCCGTTTCCTGGTTCCATTTTAGGTTTTTCTTTTTGTTCTTCTATGTAACTGGCTCATGAAGCAAACCGGGTTTGGGAAGACCGGCCCTCTTGACAATCCCTTTTAGGCTCCTTCGATTTCTGGCCCAACTTTCGTTTTTGTTGTCTTTTTTTTTGCTGTTTTAAGTTAAAAACTCTTCTAGAGAAAACAGAGCCAACAGGATTGGGCCTTAGGCCCTTTAGTTTCATTCTTGCACCATCAAATTAATCTTGCACCCTTAGTTGTAATTAGGTTTGCTTTTTTATTTTGTTTTTTTTTTTAAATATTTTTACTAGATTTTTACTAGAACTAATTATTATTATTATTATTATTATTATTATTATTGTTATTATTATTATTATTATTATTATTATTATTATTATTATTATTAATATTATTATTATTATTATTATTATTATTTTACTAGGTTTTAATGAGGATTAATTTTTGTAGTTTTTTTATTATTATTATTAGTTTTCTAGAATTTAATTAGTTTTTTTTTTTAGATTTTAATTTAATTAGTTTTTCTTGGATTGCAATTTAATTAGTTTTTTTTAAGAATTTAATTTAATTAGTCTTTTAGAATTTAGTTTAATTAGTTTTTAATTAGATTTTAGTTTAACGGGTTAATTAGTTTTTTAATTAGATTTTGATTTGATCAGATTTTGGTTCATTTAGATTTGATCTTATTCTAAAAAATCGATCATGGCATTTTTGTATTTTCATTTTAGTTAATTCTTGATGTTCGATCTAATTCTTGTTGCTTTTGGCTATGTCTAAATTCTGGTTTCGATGTCCTATCTTTTGAGTGTTTGATATGCCTGAGCATTTACTGTATATATTGTTATTCCTCTTCCACTTGATACTCGAGGCTCATCCTTTTGTCCCTCATTTGTTCATTTCTCATTCCAAAGGAAAGGTCTTTGGATTTCTTTGTCATCTCCCTTCTAGGATAACTTAGTCTACCCACCATGTCTTGTGACCTTGTTAGAGTCATCATCTTGGCCTTGTAAGAGCCATTTCCTTTTGTAACTTAGATTTAGGTAGAGTTGGTAAACTCTATGTGAGTATCATGGTTATGGATACTCATTTCCCCTTTCGACTTTGGTTAATGTCACCCTAGTTAGTTTTTCAATTTAGATTTATAGAGTTGGTTAACTCTGTGTAAGTATCATAGTTATGCATACTTACTTCCCCTCTAGAACCTTGACCACAGTCAAGAGTTCCTCATCCCTAGTTAGGCCGAACTACGGAGACTCTGATTCCATCCTAATCAGGATGCATAGCCACAAGATGTGATATCTTGTTGAGACCCTCTAACCACTAACAACTAATTGTTATCTCCCTCCTTTTGATCTGGTTAGAACCAATTGGTCTTGCAACTTAGAATTAAGTTAAGAGTTCGTAAACTCTATGTGAGTAGCATGGTTATGAGTACTCACTTTTCCCTTTGACTTTGGTTAAATTCAGCCCTAGTTAGGTTAGATTTTTAACTTAGATTTAGAGAGTTGGTTAACTCTGTGTAAGCATCATGGTTATGAATACTTACTTCCCCATGAAACCTTGACCATAATCAAGAGTTCCTCATCCCTAGTTAGGATAACTACGGTTGCTTTGATTCCATCCTTGTTAGGATACGTAGGCACAAGATGCGACGTCTTGGCAAGCACACTTAGTGTATATACCCTTAGGTATTTACCTTAGCATCTTTCCCTTAGCAAGCAAACTTTAGCATAACACAAATACTAAAAAGAGGTTCTTGTAGAGTACTACAAATACTTAGAATGCTAACACCTTCCCTAGGTATAACCAACCCCCGAACCTTAGATTTTCTAGCCGTGTTGTTATATAGTGCATTTAGGGTTTTCTTTCGATCTTTACCCTTTCCTTTGGATAAATCAAAGCTCGGTGGTGAGTTTAAAGATTTGCGATTCAAGTTAATTAATATCTTGATATCCGATTCTCACTGCAACAGTTATAAATCTCCAATGTCATGAAATGGAGTTAAATGGAGATGATCTTAAAAAGCAAGTTAAAACCCTGGCTTTAAATTCTGTTTGGAGATATGAGAAATCTTCTCAAACTAAAAATCTCAAAGAAGCCCCTCACGATAAAGCTTCTAATGATGATGAATTAGCTTTTATCATCAAAAGATTTCAACATTTGACCAAGAAGAATATCAAATTCTTTGGTAGAAGAGATGACTTCAAAGGATCAAGTTTTGGGAGTAAAGATCTAGATGGTTGTTACAATTGCAAGAAGCCTAACCATTTTATTGTTGAATGTATTGATCTTCATAAAGACAAAAGTAGAAAGGAAAGCTTCCAAAAGAGCGACTTCAGAAGCAAGTTCAAGAAGGAAGAGCTTGACAATGAAGGAGAATATGAAGAAGCCAATCTTGCTTTGATGGCCTAAACCTTTTTAGACTCAAAATCAGAAGCTGGTTCTAACTCAGAGTCACAAGACACATAACAAGTACTTTGTAAACTCTCTAAATTTGATTTGAGTACTCTGTGTCATGATCTTACAGAAAGATGCCAACAGAAAGCCAGACATATAAAAATATTAAAGAAACAATATGATCTTTTAAAATATGAGATAAATCTTTCTAAATAAAAACTTGAAAAAGATCAAACTACTTCAATAAAAGACATGTCTGGCAAACGTCTGGATAAAAATGAATTATCCCTTCAAGATTTCATTATATTTGGGTTTGAAAGAACCAAACTTGCTTTCATTATCTATGGAGTAAGTAAAAGAAAATGAGAAGGTCTTGGTTTCCATTAGAAACCTTACAATCCAAGGACTGATGTCTTGATAAAATCATCAGACCATTCTTCTTTAAGCACTGCTCAAAAGGGGATGACTGCTTACTTTATGCTTGATGCTAAAAATGGTAAAGTTCTAAACCAATTAGAACCTGTGATAAACAACTCATAAGTTCTGAAGGAATCAAGATCTCAAGCTCAAGGGTCCAAAATTCTAAGTAACTTAGAACCTAAGACTATCTAGTAAAAGGTTTTGAAAAACCTAGACTCAAAGTTGTTGTATCTAAGGTTCCAAGAGGTTTAGAAGTCAAGGTCAAAACTTATCCAAGTAAAAAAATTTATAGACAAAAAGTTTGGAATGAGTCTAGACCTTACTATAAGGCTAAGGCATAAAGTAAGAGGAAACCCTATAAAACTAACCTTAGAGGACTCATAAGGGTATGGGTACCAAAAAATGAGATTGTTTTTGCTGTAGATATGCTTAAGGGAGAGAACAAAGCAAGAAATTCTCCAAGATAGTGGTTGCTTACAACCTTCAACTAGAATAAGGCCTACATTCCAAATCCTAAATCTGAAAGAGGAAGGAAGTGTGGAATCTGAAAGAAACCAGTAAGACAAGATTACTAGTATTGGGAAGACTGACGTTCTCCTATGTTGATCTGCTGCTTCAGAATCGTGGCTATATCTCTGAAGTTTATCCATATGTTTTTGAGAAGTATGAAGAGACTTGTGGTGGTGTTTAGAATATCATTGTTTGAACAATATTGTTCCTCTTGAGCAATATCAAAAGTAGTAGTTGCAAAGAAAGGTATAATTATCTCTGTGTTTTTATGCAACAGTTTTTGATCCTAACATTTTTAATGTTTTTTAGAAGAACTTCATATTAATGAAATAAGAATTACACTTTACTATGATAATTCTACATTTATCAGTTGGACAAAGAATCTTTCAATATATCAGAATCTGATGATGTTCAGAAGTTACCTTTATCATAAGCTCCTTATCAGCTTATGATGAATAAACAACCTCTGAAGCATCTTAGCCTCTGATACTATGAATAATATTAACTTCCTATGATATTCACACAAATGGACACTTCGTGATAACTGCCTTTGACACCCGTTCTACTATGTGTCATAAATTTGAAACGTCTTCTAACACGTAGAATGAAATTGTTGAGTAAAAACTCCTCATTTCTTGGTTATTTTGCAGTTATTTATTTATTTATTATTTCTTTCGGCATTTATGTTGTATCATGTTTAAAATTCCTTTCTACACTAAAAAAAAATACTCTTTTTTTATCAGAAACACACACTTCACTATCTCACTACTTACACTTTTGCTTTCTCTAACCTCCTCTGAAAAACCCCTTTTAAAAAAGATAACCCTAGAAACCCTAAAAGCTTCTCTCAACAATGGCTTCCTTTTCAAATGCTCAACATGCACACACGATCGTCGAATTGGAAAAAGTATGAATATTAAGCCCAAAACCATGGATTTAAATCATGATGATCTGAATCTTTTGGTGGAACAAATTTTTAAATTTGACTCATTCAATCAGAATGGGTATGATCTTTAGAGCTACTTTAGAACACAAGAATGGTTTCCATTCTTTTAACTGTTGAATGAACCAACTTATCCTTATCTTGTGAAAGATTTCTGGGTTAGGGAAGAAGTATTTGATGAACTTGTTGCATCTGAGGAACTTAGACTTTTGGTAGAGAAGGACAATTCTTTGAAAGGGAAGAGTGGAGAAGAAGTTGGTTTGTAGAAGTTTGAAGATACTGAAATCAGATCTGCTATGAGGGTGTTGATGTGATCATCACTTATAAACTATTGCTAAACTTTTCAGAGCATCATACTCTAGAAGGTTTATTATGGGCTCTAAAGACAAAAATCTTGAAGCATATGCTATTAAGAGTTATTTGTTTGATAATGCTAAAAATTTGTGTTCCTTTGATTTTGGAAAGGTCAAGAACATGCAAAGAGAATTCAGGTTTCTGTTTAAGATTTCAATTGGTTGTCTGATTCCCAAAGAAGGAAGTACTGATCATATTTCATGGGATCACAAGCACTTCATATTTTACTTGAAAAATGAAGATAAGATAAATCTATCAGCTTACATGTTCAACCATATGTGTGAAGCAATCAAGGATAGCATAAAGCTTCATAAGAAGAATGCACCCTATGCTAGATTATTGTCAAGAAGCGAAAAGTATCCCAAGAAGGTTGATTATGCTCCTATCACTTCAGAAGCACATTTAAAGAAGAAGAGATCGAATAAGCTATCTGAGATTGAAGAGGAAGAAGAATTAGAGGATGTTGGTGTGACCTTGATCAAGAAAAAGAAAGTTGCAGATGACACTGCTCAAAAGAGTGTAATTAAGCCTATATTTAAGAGTGTTCAACTATTAGCATCTGTTATATTGGATCAGTTAGAGAAGCATCCATAAACCTCTAATGTTGGGAATCAAGAGGATATTGTTATTGATGAATTAGAATCTGTTGAGATTCAAGTTACTGAAGTAATGGTCGGGTTAAAGTTTTTTATGACTGAAGCTTCTGATGTTCGTGAAAAAGTCACCTCAAAGTTGTTGCTACTTCAGAAGCTTTAAATATTGGTGTAACATGTACTAATCTGAACTTAATCTCTGAAGACGATTTTGATTACACCACCCTTAACTGCAAATCACCAACCCCCTCACCAATTCCCTCACCTATTCCCTTTCCTAAACACAATTCATCAACCACTGCTAAACCCATTAGTGATCAGAATTTGTTAACCCTTCATACTATTTCTGATCAACCATCACCCCTTAACACAATGCTTGAACCACCTATAGATATCTCTAGTGGAAAAACTTATTCTTTTAGTCCTGAATTAAAACATGATGAAGTAAGCTTTGAAGCTCACCCTGGCCTTAAATCCTTTGACCCTAAACATGTCTTCATCAAACCTATTACAACCATTCTTATTCAAACCTTCTCTCATCAAGACCAACCTTCTAACCAAACATGTTCTGATTATGAAGTTGAACATTTAACCTTTGTCCAACCTGCCTCACCACTAGAAACTCAACTATCACCTCAGCCTTCATCCCAATGTATCCTTATAGAGAACTTAAACCTTGTTTAGAGTCAAACTCAAGATTAAGTTATATATGAACTTTAAAGTGAAACTAAACAAATTGTTCAGGATCTATCTTTAGTTCAATTTGCTTATGAGCCTAGAGTAAAGTCCAAACAAATCCCCCTTGACCTCATTCACCCTGAAATATCCCTAAACCTATCTGACCATACAAACTAATCTTCTGGAACCTCTCATACAAACACTTCATCCCTCTCACATACAATCCAAACCACCATGGATGTAATAAAAAATATCTTCTTGGATAAAGTACAAAGTCTGGTCAATGAGAGACCATTTACATTTGACCCAATAACATATTATGCCAAATGAGATTCTCTCTAGACCTCTGTTGCATCTGTTATTCAGAATCTGAAGGATGTTACTTCAGAGTCTGTTGCTTCCTTCTGCTCTAGGCAAGATCAACTAGAGAAGAACCTGGCTTCTATTGCTGTTACTCAACAAGCCATGGCTGTCAAGCAGAATGAAATAAATGAAAAGATGAGATCAATGGATGCTAGATAAGACATCATAGGTGCAAATTTTAGAGTTGTATTAGATATTCTAGAGAAACCTTAGGCTTAAGATCTAGAACCCATTTTTTGTTTTCTATGTTAAACTGATTTCTTTATATATGACTTTATTTTATTTTTTTCATATGTTTTTCTTGATATTTATTTCTTGTTTTTAATATGTACATGCTTATGTGTTTTACTCTAAGCTATATTTTTCTTTGAATAATTTTTTATCCGATAAATATTATAAAAAATATTTGCTTTCTTTGAGTTAGTTTTGGATGAATTATTTTTGGAAATTTTTAGATGATTAATTCATTCAAATGAAATCAAGCAACTACTCATAAAAATCATTGCAAAAAGAAAATTAAATTTTTTTCATGGATAAAATGGAAAGAGTACAAGATTTCTTGGATTACATAATTTTGCCTGCATCAGAACAATATCCCCTAGAACTAAAGGAATCTTCCCATTCAACAACTTGCTCCTCACTTCCCTCATATGAGTCATAATAAAATATCTTCCTCGACACCTTTTTCTTCTTCTACTTCATCTTCTTCTTCTTCTTCTTCTTGGGCTTCCTCACCCTCAGTGCATCCCTAACAGCAGTCGACCCAGATGGTTGGGCCTCCTTAGTGGACTATTCAAGGTGTTGTATCATGGTGATGTTTTTGATCTCAATAATGACTAATGTCGAGATAATGCTCTTAGCCTTCTCTGATGGAGAACTCATTTTGCTAGAAAGATAAGAAGAATTGGTTGAAGAGATAAAAATTCTGCCTATGAAGTTGTGCTTTTATAGAGGAGATTGAGTGACTTGTACATAGTAATTGGAAGGTGGAACATGAGGTAATTTAATTCCTGCAATGATCACTTATGATGGTTGATATTATTGAATGATGTGTGACCATCATGAGAAATGTAAAAATATTTCAACCATTATAGCTATTTCTCTCTATTAAGAAGAGCAAAGGTTGTTCTTGCTATCTTTTTTATCAGAATTCAACTTTTCCCACATATTTTTTCATTCCTATATATTTTTTGTCTTCTTATATGCTGACATGTCCAAACTCACTTTTTGTTGATGACAAAAGGGGGAGAAATTCATGGGAGTATATAATAGGATTAAAAGTAAGTTTAAATTTACCTGATCCTAATTACCTGATCCTAATTATTTTGATATTACTTTGAACTAAACATTATTTTATCAAAATAAGTTTAAATTTACACGGATAGAACTTAGGGGGGCTTACAAAACTCAACCTAAAGACTATTAAAATCAGAGGGAGCTTACAAACCTCAAACTCTGATGTTGTCAAGTTAGTTAAACTGACCAACCATTTTTCTTAAATACATTTGTTTGTCATCAAAAAGGGGGGGGGGGATTGTTGAGATCCCTTAGGTCTTAATGATAAAAAAGTACTTAAAAAATAAATGGGTTTAATAACATATGTTTAAGTTTAAAGGAGTACAAACTTATAAATCAACTAAACATTGATATTGTTAAATGCATATGTGGAGAAACAAAGTGACTCAGATTCTAATTGATCAGAATTAGATGACTCTAAAGGATCAGACTCTGAACAAAGAGGTTTTTCCTCTAAAGGTTTAAACTATGGTCATGTGTCTAGCCTCTGGTGACAGCTCACACCCTGAAGGCTAAAGGTGCCTCTAATCCGCACCCTATACCAAAAGCATATCAGTCTTGTCAAAGCGCCAAATTTCTAAAGAAAGACAACAAGGGTTTTGTTTTGCAAGGATTAAAGAATGGTGATGTGACTTCTTTAGTATGTTCAGATACATAGTACTTTGAAAGGTGTTATGAACAATGCCATTATTTAATGGACACTTCTTCTAACAAGATAAATCCTCCAACATCTGTCTTGGCATGCTTCTTCACTAAGTTAACTGTTATGCTCAACCCTCTAACAACTCTTTCTCTGCCTCTAAAAAAGGAATTTAAATATTTGAAGTAAGGTTACAACAATGTAATATAATATATTGAGCATAACTCTGAGCTTTTATTTGTAACTCTTATTGCATAAGATCTTAAGATTTCTTATCTTTGTATATCTTAGAAATCTTAAGAGGTTAAGAACCCTTGTGTTTGTTGCACAACTGCTATACTTATGATTTTGTATCTACGTATAGTGGTTATCATTTCAAATGAAATATTTGTTCAAAGTAGAGGAAGTCTCTTGCCTACGGGCTTGAGCACTGAATTCTCTTTCATGTGTGCTTGAGCAATGAAGTCACTTTCTAGGTTGATTGAGCAGAAGTATCTTACAAGGTTGCTTGAGCAGAAGTTTCTTTCTAGGTTAATTAAGCATTGAAGTATCTTGCTATTTTTCTTGAGCAAAGTGTAATTTATTCCATTATAGTGAAAATCACTTGTTGAGGCAAGGGAACTGAACTACTCTCAGTTGAGGAGAGGAACTAGGATAAATTTTATGTGTTGTGTGATTATTGCTTCTTATCTTTATTATTTCGTTGCTATCATAAGACTCTGCTATCAAGTTTGAACCTTGTTCATATTCTGAAGTTTCTTTTCAGAACCGAAACACTTTTGGCATACATAATTCAACCCCCCTTCTTGTGTATTTTTCTCACCTTCAGGGTCGTGGTTCTGTTTGGTGGAGGAATTTGAAAAACATGAGGGAAGGTGTCAGGTTGGTTGATGGAGGGTGTTAATTGATAACATTGATAGAAAAATAAGAGATGGGTCTACTAATTTGTTTTGGATAGATCCTTGGTTTGATGGTACTTTTTTAAAGGTATGATTTAATAGGCTATTTGATTTAGTTGGGAATAAAAGGGTGACAATAACATAAATGAACAAGTTGGGTGGGGAGAACGGTGAGGCGTGAAAGTGCGTAGGAGGTTGATTGGTTGGTGTTGCACCCCAAAATTTGCCCAACATTTCTTCACCTAGCTTGTGTTTCATTTCATTCACATTAGCATTAGCATTTGCATTTCATTGACATGTGTGCAGGGGATCAAGAGGTATGATTACCAATCAAGGGATATACAAGACTATGAATCTAGCTAATAAGGTTGTTAAGATGTTCAAGGGTTGATATCCTTGTCAAAGAAGTTAAAAGATCCTCAGAGAGAATGGTTGAAACCAAGAGTGTGGGTCTCCTAACTTGAGAGTTATGGGGGAAGACCATCAGATGATTCTGAGGCCATGAAGATGGACTTGAGGTCTTGAGAGAGCTCATGAGAAGTGTTGAATATCACTTTGAGGCCTAGACAGGTCATTGTGCAAGATTAAGAAGACTCAGCCATGAGTGGTGCAATTAGGGTTTGACTGGGTCAACCCTAAGTCAACTGATGATTTGGACAAGGTTGAGACCTAATCCAAGGGCCATGTGATCATGGATTGATACATTGAGATGTTATAAGGATGATTCCAAGGTTAAATCATCATGATTGAAGAGTTTGAGAAGTTTCAAGCTAGGGTTTCTAAGGCTTGATAGTGTAAAATCCCCTAGTTTGACCCCTGTCTTCAAGGCAAGTTAGCTCAAGATGTGACTGTCATCTCATCTTACCCCCAACATGAATGTTGTAGAGCTTGATCTTAGCTTAAATTTGAGTGCTATAAGTCCTTGATAGGATTTGTAAAACTCAAGTTATGACTTTGACAAGTTACAGGTCATCTGAGGTAGGTGAATTTGGGGGCTTGAAAGTTGTCCAACTTGCATGAAACTTTTTCCCAAGAAGGATGATTCCTATGAACTTTTGGTCAACATGAATGTTGTTCCTTATCCTATTAGCTTTCTATATAGTACTAGAAGTCCTTGATAGGATTTGTAGAACTCAAGTTATGGCTTTGACAAGTCAAGGGTATTTTAGTCATTTGGAGGTTATAAGTCATTTCAACCATAAGGCCATAACTCCTATTTCCAAGCTTCAAATGAGAAAATGTTCAACATCAAACTTGTTCAAAATGATGTTTTAAGTCTGGTCAAGAGGTCATGAGATGTTGGAATAGCTTGCTTCACAATGTTGCAAAAATGACCTAAAGTGAGGGTATAAGTTAAATGAACCAAAGTTGGAAATTGATACTTTTGATCTACACATCCAAACCAAGGCATGTAATAGGTCATTTTGACTATAAAAAGCATTTTAATAACATTGGTTTAGCCACATTTTTGAATTTAGGTCTAATTTGTGGACTTGCTTTGAAAAGTTGTTACTTACATCTTAAGTAACATTTGCAAAACTCAAATTCAAGGCATGATCAAGATGCCTTGCCAGCCAAACACTTCCAAAATGTCATGAGGGGAGAAATTGGAAGGGAATGGGATTGATTTCAATCTGTTTTTAGAGTTGTGCACACCATGGCATATAAGTGAACTTCTCATGTCATGAGAGATTGGATTTCTCATTGGAAGGATCTAGAGGGTTCTAGATCATCCACACATGTTCTATATATTGAGTAGAAGAGGTTCAGATGAAAGGTTAGTGATGATTGAAGGAGAGAGCAGAGATTGAGATTGAGATTTCATTGCTTGCAACTGAATTCGGTTACATCATTTCACTCACTTTCCATCCATTTTCTTGATTGCAATCTCTTCCATGGATGCTAGGGAATGATTCCAGATCATAATCAACGGGAATTCGTGGCTGATTGGTGTTCTTGAGCTCAGATTTCTCCACCTGCAACTCAGATTCGAATCCAAGAGTTGAAGCCATTTCAATCAATTCTAATGCATACAGAAGCTTGGAAGTGATTCATTGAAGGAGTCTGGAGCATTTGAGGGCTTGATTTGAGGTCTTGCTACTTCTGTGCACGCGAAATTTTCAGGTTGGTAACCTTTGATCTCTGGCTTGTTTTAGGTAGAATCAATAGGAATTAGGATGTTAGATGCATTGTAGAACGGTGTAGGAAGGTTTTCAGATAGTTAATTTGAGAATTAGTGACCAATTAGGGATGTTGCCATTTTCGGTTGAGAATTGGTTATTGCGAATCTTGAGGTTTCAGAGAGAATAAAGGGCATGAATGAATTCGTGAGGAAATTTGGGACAAGTTTCATGTATAGACCACTTGCAATGGAGGATCCTAGAGAGAGTTGGGGTTGGGGACGATGACCGGAGCACCACCGGTGGTGGCCGGAGCTGTGCGCGAGGTTCAGAGATTCAAAAGGTTGAAGATGATCCCAGAGCCCTTGGATCAGGGTAGGACCTTTGACCAGATGAAGATCCAATGGCCACGAATGGATTTCAATTTGTGAAGAGTCTGAGTTTTAATGAAACGCATCGTTTCATTTAGTTGTTGATCTTGGGATTAGTGAATTGGTTGATACCTGCACCCCCCTGATGGCCCGATTCATGATATGAACTGGATTTTATTTCTATCTGCACCGTGCATTTATTATTTTGCTTGGATTTTCTTTAATTTCTTCATTTTATTCATGGTTATTGATTAAATCATAAAAAATGGAAAAATGATCCAATTAATCCCATTCTTTTTGCATTGAATTCATGATAGAATCTAGTATTTTTTAGATAAAAAATATTTTTATTTCATGAATTTTATGATTTTATGGGAATTTTCACATTTTAATTGATATTAAAATAGTCATGTTTGATACTTGATTTGTGGAATTTTGTGTGATCATCTGATGATGATTTTGATCCTGATATTTTGTGAGTAGTTAGCATAGATATGCATACTACCCATAGATTTTTCTCACATTTTTGTGATGAACATAAGTGGTAGTTTAGGTTGAAACCTTTAGAAGCTCCATTTTTAGGGTTTATGGTTGATACCTTTGGATTTAGGACTTAATTTGAGGACTTAATATATGATTTAGTCCCTGGTTTTTGTATGAGGCATTCTTAATTGAATTAGGATCCCTTAGGAATTTTTGTAGAAATTTATAATATAGTTTACTATTTTTGATTGATTTTAGTTTAGGTGCTAGTTTTAGATGATTCTAAGGCACTAACTCAACTAGATTAACATCTTTAGTTCCCTTAGATTAGGGTTTTGTTTCTCTTGTTCTTGGATGATGATGAAGACAAGTTGAATATGCATTGGATGGCTTGAAGAGGCTTGGATTTGAAGATCTTCCCTTCTTTTGGTGTAGTTTTGATTAGGTTAAGATTAGGGTTTTATAGGCAGAGCTTCTAGATAGTTCTCTTCCTTCATAAGCATGGATGATGTTGATCACTTCCATTCTTCCCTATGGTGAAAGGTCTCTTTGTAAAGGCCTCATCCCTCCTTTGGTAGGATGTGTGGCTCTTTGCAAATTGGTAGAACCTTTGAGGGTCCCTTTCTCTGATGACAGGATGCTCAGTGGTGACCTTTGGTCTTCACTCTGCTACCAATCATCCAAACTTTGCTCTTGATAGATGAATCTTTCTCCCTTGTTAGAGGATGGAGTTCCTTTCTTGAAGAAGATTGAAGGATGAAGTTGATACTTCTTTGTGTTTGAAGACTGCCATTGAAGCTGAAGCTTGAAGGTCAGGAAGAGCAAGTTGATACTTGTGAAGAAGAAGGAGCTGAAGCTTGAAGAAGAAGAAGAACAAGTTGACACTTGTGAAGGGAATCCAGTTGAGATTAGATGAAGAAGCTGAAGCTTGAAGTTGGAGAACAAGTTGATACTTGCAGTTAGGATTGAGGCCTGAAGGTGGAGTCTACTTTGGAATTGAGATTGAAGAAAGAGCTGAAGCTTGAGGAAAACATGTTGATACTTGTGGGTGATACATTGAAAGCTTGAAGAAGCAAGGTGACACTTGCTAGTAAAGATGAAAGACTTGAGGAGCAGTTGCAGACTGAGGACTGAGCTGCTGTCAGGAGATTGCTTTGTTGTGAAGCTGTGGGAGTGGTTGATCTGCTTTCTTTTCTGTTGCTACTGCGAAAATCGGCGCCGGCTGAACAGAAGAGTCGCCACCGTGCGTTATTTATCCCACGGGAGGGAAAGGAAACGCTCAGAGTAAACCTCGCACAACACGGGAAAGGTATGGTCGTCGCAACCAAAACCTGGATTCGGGAGTCGGTTACGCAAGGGGAAGGTATTAGCACCCCTCACGTCCGTCGTACTCGACGGGATCCACGCTTGTTTTCGGGTATGGATTGTTATTCTATCTAAACTATAGGTCAAGGGTTAAAAAGAAAATAAAATGAAAATAAAAATGACTCGGCAAAGTATCGCACTTTATGCCTACCTATTCCCGTCTGGAACGAGAAATCAGAGTCAACGTAGTTCGCCTACCTACGCGAAAGGAGGAGAAGGTTGCTCGCTAGGATATCGCATCCTATGCCTACGTACTTCCACACAGCATGGAAGATCAGAGCAAACGTAGTTCGGGCCACGTACGACACAGGCTTGTCTTGGTTGATTTCATTCCTTCTGAAAAAGGTTTTCTTGATTAGCAGTCCCGGCGGACAAAAATGACGGCTTGATGAGTTCCCGTTCTTTTACGAAAGAAGTGTCTTTTATTGTGTTTGAAATCTTTATGGTATTTTCCTGTTTGTTTTGAGGAAGAAGAGATAGAACTCTAACCTATGGTTGCGAAGGGAAACAAACTAACCTAATGTTATCATGCATGGGTTAAGACCTAGTGTCTATCATGCTCCTCTCTTGCACAGAGAGAAACAAAGATCCTAAGGGAATAGACAGAAACAGAAACAATATCAGATATATATACAGTAAAGCGGTAAAATGCATGGATGCAACAATACAAGCGAGGCAAGGGAGTCCCACTCAACCTCGAACCTAGAAAACAATAGGCAAAAGTGAACAGGCTTCACTTTCAACCCAACAGGGTAAACAGCAAACAATACAGTCAGGAAAACCAATCAATACATCAAGAAATGAAATACAGCAAAATGAACAGCCACAGCAGCTCTGCATCAATATCCATCTTCAAGTCATCTCCAATCAGCTACAAGCTTCAGTCAGCAGCAGTCTCTATCTTCATGGCCTTCAGGTAAGGGCTTTGATCATCTGCCTTCCATCTGCAATGGCTTTTCTTCAAGTCTCAGGCTCTAGGATGAACATCAGTCAACCAGATGAGGTGAATGAATGTTAGACAGTTAATTACCTACCAAGGGTGGTTCATCAACTGTTAACATTAAACAGAAAGTTTCCTCTCAAAAGTTCTATCTTTCAAACATATTCACTGATCCTTCCAAAGGAAGGAGGTGGATATTTGAAAGAGACTTTGAATCATAGAGAAAGGATAGAGGCAAACAAAGCCATCTATGTTTGAGAAGCAAGCTTTCTAATCTAGAGCTCTGCCTAGCTCCTAGACCCTAGTCTCCTCAGCAGCTGCTAGCAAGGACCTCCTCTTCAACTCTGGCAATTGCTCTTCAATCTCTGGATCTCCAATGGTCTTCATCTCCTCAAGTCTTCAGCTCTCCCAAGTCCCCAGACAATCCCAATACCCACACAAGCAAGCAATAATCCCCAGAGGGCACACCACACCAGTCAATCAGATACACAGCATGTTAATAGCAGTAGGGGAATCCTGACTTTTCTAAGGGGATCTAATAACTACCCATAGCCCCTATAGTCCCATAGCTAAACTAATCAAACCCTAAGTCCTAAGGGAAAGAATCAAGCTTCCTAAGTCATCACCTAAAACCCTAATTTTATCCATGTTGTTCAAGCCTATATTAAGCACCTAAATTTAATTCTAAAAAAATGGGAACTAAATTGAATCTACAAGTTTAATGTCTAACCTAAACAACCTAAAAAGAATGGATGAAAAATATGAAAGTATCTAATAGAACAAAAATTAATAAAATCATGTATGAAATGAAACCATTTAAAATGTTATTTATTTAGAAAATATGGGAAAAATATCAAATAAAAAATAAAATGCCATTTTTATTTTTTATAATTTTCTAGACATTTTAAAGAAAAATATGCAAAAAGAATGAATTAAAAATAATGATTTTTCTATTTGTTATGAATTTTTTAAAATGAATGAAAAAAATGAAGAAAATAGAAAGAAAATATAAAGAAATAGAGGGAGGGGGTGAAAATAGCAAGGAAAACACGTTCAGTGCATTGGGCTTATGAAATTGGGGGGTGCGAATAGCTCTCTGAGCCCAATCCCCCCAATTAATGAAACGCTGCGTTTCAATTTTGAAGCTTCCCTCCGTTTTGAACTTTAAACCACAGCCATCAGATTACATCCCAAGTCCAAGTCAAACCCTGTATCGTGTGGCTCTGGCTTCATCTTCAACCTTAGAAACCCTAGGGTTTCTGCAACTTCACCATCGTGCATGAACTTTCCACTTCCCTGTTCTCCCTCAATCCTCCATGAAAGCTCTCACTGTAAAAACCAAAAATACTCCAATCTCTTCCCTCTACACAGCCATGCCATTATCTTCTTCTAAAACTCAAGCAATAATGCAATTCGATAGGTGCAACAGATCTGATCCATCATTCTCCACTGATATTGATCCTCTCAATTCTCTCTGGAACTCATCCTAAACTAACCTACAACTCACCCTGATCATTTTAAGCACTCAATCCAAGATTATCTCTAACGATTCTTGCCATTCTAAGCTTCACCAGAATTGGTGCACCATGATCAATGTCCATGAAACTTGCTCAAACTTATCAAAATCAATCATCTCACTTATCCTAACCAGTCTATACTAACAATTCCCTAAAATTCTCATTAAATTATGCAATTCGAATGAGGTTACCAACCTGTTGTGATGCTGAAAACAGTTATGGAATACACTTGATCCAATGCTTGAAAGGAGGGGAAATTGATCAGTGATCTTGGAGATGAGTTCTGTATGCAATCAGAGAGGCTCCAAAGCTTTGAATCTTCTAGTTCCAAGGTTCTTGCACTTTGAATGATGATGATGAATAGCACAATTCCTTGCTCAATTTGCCAAAGAAATGTGTGGATTCTGACCTTTGTGTGATGATGATGAAGATTGAATCAAGAATGTTGAAGTTTGGTGAGAGATTGGTGGAGTTTGAGAAGCTTATACAAGAAGGAGAAAATGGATGAAAATGGAGATTTTGGATAAATGGGAGCACCAACCCTTGCATGAACCAGCTTGCATGAATATATAGGTTGCATTAGAACCTCCTAGAAACTTGGAGAAGTTTCCCTTACACTTTTCCCTTTCAATTTGGACTATGTTACTTTCAATTCAAGCAACCATGGATAACTCACAAATTATGACCTAAGCTCAAAATTCCACTTTAGCCAATGTCTTTAGAATGCCTTTTCCATTCAAAATGACCTATAATTTTGCATCATTTGGCCAAGATATGAAAAATATCATTTTTTAAGCCATTTTCCTTCATTAAATTCACCAATTTGGAAACCTTGTGCTATGAACTTTTCCAATATCTCATGGTTACTTTTCTAGACTCAAAATGTCATTTGGAGCAAGTTTGATGTTTTAAGTTTTTTCATTTGAGGCCTCCTTGTATGAGTTTTGGACATAGGTTAAAATGACCTGTAATTCACAAATGACCAAAATACCCTTTGCTTGCCAAGACCATAAGTTGAGTTCCACACATCATATGAAGGCATACTATACCATTCTAGAAAGCTAAGACAATTAGGAACAATTCTTATGTTGACCAGAAATTCATTTGAAATCTCCTTGAGGGGTAAAAATTGCTTGGAAGTCAAGTCACTTTCACAGACAAAATTTCAGATACCTCTGATGACCTGTAACTTGCAAGGACCATAACTTGAGTTCTATAAATCTACTTGATGTCTTCCACCACTCAAATTAAAGGTCTTGAGATCCTCTACAAGTTCCATGTTGGCCAAGGATCCATTTGAAGCTTGCATTTTGACTTATCTGGCTTGGAAATTTGACCTAAACTAGGGGATTTTACATAGAAACCCTAATTTAGAAACTCCTCTTCTCCTTGATTTCTCTTGATTTCTTCTTAGCATGACAACATATCCTTATTATCCATGTCAAATGATGAACCCCACCTTTCTCCAATAGCCCTTAATGCCTTTAAATCAATCAATTGACCTAGGGTTGACCTAGGGTTGACCCAGATGAAACCCTAGTTGACTGTCTTCAACTGCAATTCTTGTGATCACCTCAACAACTTGTTTTCTTCCCCAAATGACTTTCTAAACCTCTCATGATGTCTAGATACTCCCCATACTCTCAATTCACAACTCATAGTTCCCTTGTTGACCCTCAGATACCCTCAGATGGGAGATAGACCCAAGGCTTGATCTGCTGAACTCTCTGCTCTCAAATTCTTTTCTGATGACTTGAATGAGATGGAATTAGGATAATATCCTCTTGATAGGCCTCTAGAGATGAGAATAATGATTGGTCCCCTGTTGAATGACTTGCTATGCTTATGCTATGCAGATGGTTAGTCTATGTACATGGCTCTATATGCAAATGCTAATGATATTGAAACATAAACCAAGTGAATAAGGTTGGGCAAATTCTAGGGTGCAACAGCTGCCCCTATTCAAGCGACTTGGACCCGATTGGGTGAAGAGCCCGGAGCCTTCAGACATTCGCGGTACGAGACGGTTGAATACTAAGAAACCCGGAAATTTGCCAACCGCAGAAATAAACTGCACCCCTGCTTGGGGTAACGACATCCACTGCCTGGATCTGACTGCTTGCAGCCGCTCACTGATCTCGTAACGACCACTTTAGGGATAACAGATTGCTTGCTTGTCCACATTAGGACTCTGTCTGTCATCAATACGAAGAAATCTCAACTAAAACCTGTCCACGTTAGGACTCCACTTGCTGTTAACCCAGAAAAATCTCGGCAACTCCGATAGGGGATATTCCAACAAATCGTCCACGTTAGGAATGGACTCTTCCACGTTAGGAATAACACCATCCACGTAAGGAATCATCTCTTCTGCATCTGTCCACGTCAGGACTAAACTTTCCATCTTTCCACGTCAGGAAGCGATCTTCTTTCCACATAAGGAGAACTATATCAATCTGTCCATGTAAGGACCCCAATACCACTCGACATGTCCGCGCCAGGCCTCCGATATTTCCGCGTAAGGAATACAACTTTGGTTCTGAACCTGTCCACGTTAGGACTCACCTTTCCACGTAAGGAGTACATCATTCTTCCTCGTCAGGAATCAACTTTTCTTGAATCCGTCCACGTAAGGACCCCAATCTCTCCACGTAAGGAATCTATCTTCTTCTTCCACGTTAGGAATAACTCCTTTGATCTGTCCGCGTCAGGACTAAACTCTTCCACGTCAGGAATAATCTCTTTCTTTCCACGTTAGGAATCAATCTTGATATGTCCGCGTGAGGACTCAATCTTTCCACGTAAGGAAACCCATTTTTCCATGCAAGGAATCTCATCTTTCCACGTTAGGAATAAACTCGTCTTTCCACGTAAGGAACTGAAACCCCCCCCCCCTTTTTTTTTTCGTAAGGAATAAACTCGTCCACGTCAGGACCCATCTTTCGTCTTGATTTGTCCACGTCAGGACCCATGTTTCGCCAGCACGAAGAAAGATAACTGCTGAGAGTAAATGGTCCACGTCAGGACACCAACACAAAGAGTAATCAGTTTTGTCAACGTCATGACTCCACATTCTGTCAATTCCGGGAACCCGATTCTGTCCACGTTCGGACTACCACATCTCATCAACCCGGGGAAATAAATCTGTCCACGTTAGGACGCCCACTTCTAAAAAAATCCCGTCAATATAGGAATAAGTTGTCCACGTCAGGACTTAGTTCTCCATTGATCCCCACCCACAAACTTCTTAGCACCGACGTGACAGCGACTTTGAGGCGGACTCTACTGGGGATATCTGGGAACCAAACTACCGGATGCCTGCTCTGATGACCGGTGGTGGTCTCTGAAATTCTGATTCATGGAACCCCTTGATGACAAATAGCTTTGCTGAGAAATAAAGAGAAACTTATCCTGGTAACTCTGTGGGGAATACTGCCGAAACTGACATTATCATTGAATATCTCATGCCGAGATCTTGAGTATTTGGGTAGTTCATTTGAGCAAGAGCTCCCTCTACCTGAACTGCTGTAGTGCAGAAACTGCTTCAGCAAACTAAATGCTGAAGGTAACGCCGACTCCGCCGGGGATAGCCAGATGCTACTAAATTATTCCAGCAAAATAAATGCTGGAAGGGTGAAGTCGACTCAGCTGGGACATTAGGAACTTAACCCGGACACCTTGTTGAGATAACCCCCTGCTGGGGAGTAGCAACTATGCACGGTATGATCGGACTTTCTGCTGGAGATTGAACTGATATTACACAGTATTCATGACAAAATAAATGACAGGACCCGCCACCAACTCTGCTGGGGAGTATCTTGATCTTCGAGTTCCACTGGGAGGAAAGAACAGTTACTGAGAGGAGAAAATTCCGTTGGGGATGGGATGATTCTCTTGGGGGAAAGTAACTGACTCCACTGGGGAAGAATAAATGACCTTGCGGGGAAGGGGAACCGCCTGAATACAGCTCACCAATTTGGAAATGTTAATCTTTTGAGGCTGAACCACCCTGCTTGAGATAAGGAATCCTTCCGGGGGACACCACACTACCTGCATGCAGCCTACGATCTTTGAATTGTCAATTCCGTAGAGGATGAACGACTTTGCTGGATAATCCTTTTGCACAAGCTACGACTAGCTGGAGAGTTCTATCCTTCTTCAGGAAGAACCTGCATGACCTGCATGAGGGCTGAGTCCTTAGTCATTGCAATCTTTTGATCATCTTCCTCGTACGGTCATGAAGCCTGCAACAACGCAAACAAGACAAGACAAGCCTATGCGACCAAACCAACTCAGGTTAGTGACGTTATTTTCAGTTAATTCAAAGCTTTAGCAACTGTTGGCAAGGGCCAGCGACGTTATACTCATGCTAGCTTCATCAAACTTAGGCGTTAATCATGCACAAAACAGTAAAGAACAGTGTCGAGTACTGAATAATGTATTTTATTGATCGGGCCCCTGAATGGGCGGAGTTTTGTACACGGGATGTAACTCCTGAAATGAGGAAGCTACACAAAGCAAATATACAAATATACAAGTATGCACAAGAAGCATAAATATTAACAACTTAAATTTGTACACATGTCGGCAACGGGATGCAAATGAACATCACGAACTGATCCTCCCATGACTCGCCCGACCCTAATGCTTTCCCGGTATCCCTACTTCTGAAGAGATTGTATCCGATAACTGGCTCCTCAACTGTATTCTCCCGCATTGATGCTTATTGCAATTATCAAATTCGGACCGCAGTCATTTGCTTTTCAAATCCCTAACTTTTGCGTGAACCGCCCTTTACGGGTTTTCAGTTCACCGGGATACCCTTTTTTGCCGAAGCCGCCCAATGTAGGTTTTCAACTTCGCGGGTGTACATTTTTTCAATTGTATCCCTAATTTTTGCCCGAACCTTTCATTCTGTTTTTTGGTTCGCCGGGATGCCCCATTTTTGCCGGACTCTCTTTTTCTGTCCAGCGGGTCTATTTTAAGCAAAGTATTTTTTAACTGCGTCCGAATTCACAGGCGACGTGAAGTCTTCTCCGTCCATAGTGGACAACAGCAACGCTCCTCCTGAAAAGACTTTCCTGACAACGTATGGCCCTTCGTAGTTGGGGGTCCACTTGCCCCTGTGATCTGCTTGCGGCGGGAGAATTCTTTTCAGCACAAGGTCGCCCGTCTGAAAGCTTCGCGGATGTATCTTCTTGTCGTACGCTTTCTTCATTCGGCTCTGGTACAAACGCCCGTATGCTAGAGAAGCTAGCCTCTTCTCATCCATTAAGCTCAGTTGGTTCAATCTGTTTTTTACCCATTCTGCCTCGTTTAGCTGAACATCTCGCAATACCCTCAGAGAAGGGATCTCAACTTCCAATGGTAATACCGCTTCCATTCCGTATACCAACGAGAACGGAGTTGCCCCGGTTGATGTGCGTACCG
The DNA here is from genome assembly GCA_963859935.3 of Lathyrus sativus. Lineage (NCBI taxonomy): Eukaryota > Viridiplantae > Streptophyta > Magnoliopsida > Fabales > Fabaceae > Lathyrus > Lathyrus sativus. The sequence continues at coordinate 321,731,965 of OZ012737.1, read as the reverse complement.
TCGTACGATAACCGTGCAAAGCAAAGGGTAGCATCTCGTGCCAATCCTTATAGGTCACCACCATTTTCTGAACGATCTTCTTGATATTTTTATTGGCCGCCTCAACAGCGCCATTCATCTTGGGTCGGTAAGGGGAGGAGTTGTGATGTTCGATCTTGAAATTCTGACAGAGCTCCTTCATCATTTTGTTGTTCAGGTTTGAACCGTTGTCCGTGATTATCCGCTCGGGAATCCCATATCGGCAAATGATATCTCTCTTGATGAACCTGGCCACCACTTGCTTTGTTACATTTGCATAAGACGCCGCTTCCACCCACTTGGTGAAATAATCGATTGCTACTAGGATGAACCGATGCCCGTTAGAAGCTGTCGGCTCGATCTTTCCAATCATATTGATTCCCCACATCGAGAATGGCCATGGCGATGACATTACATTCAGAGGGCTTGGAGGCACATGGATCTTATCAGCATAGATTTGGCACTTGTGACACTTCCTCGCAAACTTGAAACAATCAGTTTCCATGGTCAGCCAAAAATAACCTGCCCGCAGCAGTTTTCTCGTCATAGCATGCCCGCCTGCATGCGTACCAAAGGTACCTTCGTGTATTTCCTCCATGAGCAGCTTTGCCTCTCTTTCGTCTACACAACGCAACAGCACCAAATCGTGGTTTCTTCTGTATAATACGCCATCCGGGTTCAAATAGAAATTGCCCGCTAACCTCCTGAGAGTCTTCTGATCTTGACTGGATGCCCCAGCCGGATACTCTTTATTTTTCAGGAAATTAAGGATATCGAAATACCATGGTTTATCGTCAGATGCTTCGTCAATAGCAAATACATAGGCTGGCCTGTCGAGCCGAGAGATAATGATTCGGGGAGCTTCGTTCCAGAAGTTGACCATGTACATGGAAGACAAAGTGGCCAGGGCGTCAGCCATTTGATTCTCGGCCCGCGGTACATGATGCAATTCAACCTTGTCGAAGAAAGGCAACAATCTCCTTGCATAATTCATGTAATGTATCAAATGGGGCTGACGTGTCTCCCATTCCCCTTTGATCTGATTCACTACCAGAGCTGAGTCCCCGTATACGTCCAGATTTTTGATTCGCAAATCAATGGCTTCTTCAAGCCCCATTATACAGGCTTCGTATTCGGCCTCATTATTGGTAACAGCAAAGGTCAGTCGGGCAGTAAACGGGATGTGCGACCCGTGTGGCGTGGTGATGATTGCCCCTATTCCGCTACCGTAAGCATTCACAACTCCGTCAAATATCATCTTCCATTTGGAACCCAACTCTGGTCCCTCGTCTGGCAACGGCTCTTCACAATCTTTCATCTTTAGGTACATGATATCCTCGTCAGGAAAATCAAACCTCATCGATTGGTACTCTTCAATAGGCTGCTCCGCCAGATACTCAGACAGCACACTCCCCTTTATAGCCTTCTGCGAGACGTATTGAATATCATATTCAGTCAAGACCATCTGCCAACGGGCAATTCTACCTGACAACGCCTGCTTTTCAAACACATATTTGATAGGATCCATCTTCGAGATGAGCATGGTTGTATGATTCAGCATGTACTGCCTCAAACGCTTGGCGGCCCAGGCTAGCGCGCAACAAGTTTTCTCCAGCATTGAATATCGAGATTCGCAGTCTGTAAATTTCTTACTCAGGTAATAGATCGCATGCTCTTTTCTCCCCGTCTCGTCGTGTTGACCGAGAACACAACCCATGCTTCCCTCAAGAACCGTCAAATACATTATCAAGGGTCTACCTGCCACTGGGGGTATCAGAATGGGAGGCTCCTGCAAATATTGCTTTATTTTATCGAACGCCTTTTGACAATTTTCGTTCCATGTTACAGCTTGATCTTTCTTCAACAGCTTGAATAATGGTTCACACGTAGCAGTCAGGTGAGATATGAACCGGGCAATGTAGTTCAACCTCCCTAAAAACCCGTGCACCTCTTTCTCTGTTTTAGGCGTCGGCATCTCTTGAATTGCTTTTATTTTAGCAGGATCGACCTCTATTCCTCTTTCGCTTACGATAAATCCCAGGAGCTTACCCGATCTCACCCCGAAGGTGCATTTGTTAGGGTTCAGCCTCAGCCTGAACTTCCTAAGCCTTTTAAACAACTTCAACAAATTCACCAGATGCTCTTCCTCCGTCTGGGATTTGGCAATCATATCGTCAATATAAACTTCGATCTCTTTATGCATCATGTCATGGAAAAGAGTCGTCATCGCACGCTGATATGTTGCCCCAGCATTTTTCAAACCAAAGGGCATCACTTTGTAGCAAAATGTTCCCCAAGGCGTTATGAAAGTGGTTTTCTCCATATCCTCTGGCGCCATTTTAATCTGATTATAGCCTGAAAAGCCATCCATGAAGGAGAATACGGAGTATTGAGCAGTGTTATCAACTAGCACGTCAATATGAGGAAGCGGAAAATCGTCTTTCGGGCTTGCTTTATTCAAATCTCTATAATCCACGCACATTCGAACCTTGCCGTCTTTCTTTGGCACTGGTACGATGTTGGCAACCCATGAAGGATATTTTGTCACAGCCAGGAAACCAGCGTCCCACTGTTTTTGAACTTCCTCTTTGATCTTCATTGCCATATCTGGTCGAGTTCTGCGAAGCTTTTGTTTGACCGGCGGGCAGTCTTCTTTCAGTGGCAGGCGATGCACAACCATGTCTGTATCGAGCCCCGGCATATCTTCATATGACCAAGCGAATACATCATTATACTCTTGAAGCATTTCAACCAGTCTTCGCTTGATATCACTCTGCAGTGCGGCTCCAATACGAATATTTTTCTCAACCCCTTCCGACCCCAAGTTGATAATTTCGATGACCTCATCGTGAGGAAGAATGGCTCTTTCCTCTTGCCTCACTAACCAAGACAGTTCTTCAGGAACGTCACTATCTTCGACAACCTCTTCTTCGGTCTGGAATACCGGGTGCTCGAAGTTGGGCCGAGTCATAGGTGGTTCAAGGATGTCATCTGAAAATGTTATCCTGCAAAAGGAACGGTTAAGTGCTTCAAAATGCGTATAAAGCGGACAACCACGCTGCCATTTTATTGAAAAATATAAAACAAGAAAGACAGGGATTACAGTATTCGCACTTGAAAAACGCCATTTATTCAATGATTGACGCGCAATGTTCATAACAACACAGCCCTAAGCAAATCCTGATGCCCCGAGCAAGACACCAGATTATTCAACAATTAATAAAGCAAAGCATTACTGTTTAAAAGTCACAGGAACAAGCTCCTGAATAGACCAGTTGCACAGTCCTTGTCCTGGCGTGCTTGGCTGAATCCAGGCATCCATATCACAGTCGCTGTCTCCTTCATCAGACTCCGAAGCAGCATTGACAGTTTCGTGGCACACTCCACTGGCAGAGATGGTGATTGGCTTTTTGAAACGGGGTGCCCCCACAGAAGGAGTGGATGACGACGGTTGGTATCCCAGCCCGAACCGGTCCATCTTCACAGGAATGTCCAGCACTTTTCCCCAGCCCTTTGCTTCTCCTGCTTCTACTAGAGCTTGAGCTTCTTTATACGATGAGACAGCTATCTCTGGCACTTTGCTCGGCCCGGGACCTTTGTCCTTGATGCGCAAACCTTCGAATGCCTGGCAGGGTGTTTCGTGGATCTCTTCGTCGACCTCCACATATTTAAATTACGACAGATGGCTGACCAGGATGTCCTCCTCTCCGCACACGGTGACCACGCTGTCTCCGACCATATATTTTAACTTCTGATGCAGGGTGGACGTGACTGCCCCTGCCCCATGAATCCAGGGCCTTCCAAGCAAGCAGCTGTACGCAGGCTGTATATCCATGATATAAAACTCAGTTGCAAACACTTCCGGCCCCACCTGCAGAGGCAATGTAATCGATCCAAAGACTGTTCTCCGCGTGCCGTCAAACGCTCTGACTACCAAATTGCTGGGTGTGCACAAGATTCCTCTAACATCCAACTTCATCATCGCTTTCTTGGGCAGCACATTCAAAGATGACCCGGTGTCAACCAAGACGTGTGACATTACTGATCCTCTACACTCAACAGATACGTGTAGTGCCATATTATGATCTCTCCCTTTCGGAGTCAAGTCAAAATCAGTAAATCCCAGACTGTGGCCTGCATTCACATGTGCCAACACTCCCTCTAGCTGATTTACGGAGACGTCTTGGGATACAAAAGAAGTGTCCAGGACTTTCAGCAAAGCATTTCTGTGGGCTTCCGAACACAACAGCAATGACAGGATAGATATTTTGGACGGCGTCTGCTGCAGATGCTCCACAATCTTATAATCACTTTTCCGAATCAAGCGCATGAACTCTTCTACATCCTTCGATGCTGCTTCTTTTTCACTCGCTTGCACCGGAACATTCTCAACTGCTTTCCCTTTTCCTTTCGCTAGTCTTTCGGCCTCCACTTCGGGGGATATAAAGATCCTACCACTCCTCGTCATACCTCCCGAACCAACAACGTTATCCACAGTCTCGGCTGGCTGCTTGTTAACATCAATTTTTATCCCGTCACAATATACTTCCAACCCATACGACCATGGGACTGCTTTCGTGTTCTCGTACGGGATTGGCCCGACCTTAGTTATGGTGATCGGTGGTCGCTGAGCTGGTGCTGCAATAGTGATTGTCTTTCGTGGAATCGTTACCGTGGCCACATCACTCTGATCATCTGCTATTGCCCCTGCGGGCTCTTCGATTGCTGAACGGTCAAACTGCAAGATGCCTTCATCAATTAGAGCCTGAATGCCCTTCTTCAAATCGTCACACCCCCCAGCTAGGGTCCAACAGTCTAAGCAATACTCGTCACATCCCGGGTAAACACCCCCTTGCAACAGTCGGCTCTTTATCTCGCTCAGAGGCGTCTTTAAATCTTCAACATTCATAACCAGATTCAACCCTTCCTCAGTCAGAATGGCGTTGGCCCCATGATTAGGCATGGGTTTCTGCACTATATTCGGACCTGCCGTTCCGAAGTTGATAGTCTTATTGTCCAAAAGGTCCTGCACAACATGCTTAAAAGCGTGGCAACCCTCTATATCGTGGCCCGGAGCCCCAGAATGAAACTCACAGTGCCTGCTTGCATCATAACCAAACGGGGGAGCTCCCGTTATCGGTGCCAGAGTTCTTTTCTCTACCAGGTTCAATCCCAACAATGTCTGCAATAAATCGGCATAGGTTGAGGGAGGCTTCTCAAACACTCTTCTCGGTTTACTACCCTGGAATCTTCGCTGAGCTTGCTGTGCCCCCTGCGGAGGCTGCTGCTGCTGTTGCATTGGCTGTTGCTGAACCGGTGGTTGTTGCTGGAGTGGTTGTTGTTGATACGGGATAGTAACACTCGCCACCTGCTGCGGCTGACGATATTGACCTCGTCCCCTGCCTCGGCCCCGGCCTCGGCCTCCAAATACTGCGCTTGCCTCGCCCTGACGGCGCCCACCAAAAGCTTTCCTATTACTGCCAGATGCAGTTGATTCCTCGACTTGGAACTTTCCTTGCTTGATGTTATGTTCAATCTTTTCTCCCATCAGAATTAGGTCTGAAAAACTGGCCAGAGACGTATGAAACAGCATATCATGAAACAGCCCTGTGAATGTGCCGACAAACATGTCATTCATTTCCTTATCTTCTACTGGAGGACGGACCCTGGCAGCCATATCGCGCCACCTTTGCGCGTACTCTTTAAAGCTCTCCCCCTTCTTCTGCGACAGTCCCGCCAACTGGACCCGATTGGGTGCCAAGTCGCTGTTATACTTGTAGTAAGCTACAAATGCCTCTGCTAATTGCTTCCATGTCTTGATGTCAGTTGGCTCCAACCCCATGTACCACTCTAGGGAAGGACCCGACAGACTATCTTGAAAGAAATGCATTAGCATTCTTTCATCAGTTGAGTATGCAGACATCTTTCTGTAATAAGCTCGTACATGCACTTTTGGACATGTGTCGCCTTTGTACTTGTCAAACGCAGGAGCTTTAAATTTGATTGGCACCCTCAAGCCAGGTACCAAGCCCATTGTGGCCATGTCCAAACCCACAGCACTTTGGTTTAGGACTCCCCTCATCTGCTCTTCCAGCATTCTGATCTTCTGGGAGTCATCCATCGGCCCTTCGAAACCTCCTCCGGAGAAAGCGTCCTCCTGCTGATCTTCTTGCCACATACCATTTCCAGCTCCATATCCATCATATCCATTATTACGTCCAGTTCTGATCTGATTCATCCCCGGACCTCGGCCTCTGTTGCCGTACCCTTGAACACCTCCAGCAGGGCCAAAAGCCATAAACCCTGCGCCGTTTCCATTTCCAAAGCCTCCGTAGCCCTGATTGGCCACACCATAACCATCTTGCCCAAAGCCTTGAGCATTAAAGCCATACTTGCCAGTGTTATTGAATCCCTGATCGTTGAATCCGAATCCAGTATTGACAAAGCCGTTGCCGCCTAGATTATCTCCCAAATTGACATCACCCAGCCCAACATTATGGATAGCAGTCTCATTTCCAACTCCGACGTTACCATTTGCAGCAGCGATAGCGTTGTTGACATTAGCAGCAGGTGTATTGATTACAGGCGGAGCCACTGGCGTGGGAGTACCGTCTCCATGAACAATATCGACCCGTACAGACTGATGATCTTCATTACCATGACCAGCGTTTCGAGCCAACAGAGGCTGGACCATGGCCTGCAAATTCTCCTGCCCTTTCGCAATAGCTTCCATGGTCTGCATAAAGAGAGCGAGCTTCTCGCGCACATCTTGCATCTCGTTCTGCATTTGATCCATGATTCTTCGACAGTTGGTGCGGGTAGAATAGCGGTGAGGGTGCTGGTCTGCAATCCTGAAAAGTACCCTGTTACAGAGCAGGAAATAAGACACTATTCAAAGATTACCTGTAATGCAATATGAATATGAATGCAATGTCATGTGTCTGTGCATTAGGGAAATTCATTCCCCCAGTTCTAGTGTGAAGGTGCCTGTGCAGTGACAGTGTTGACAACAGGAATATCGGAGCTGAATCATAGAAAGCCTCATATATTACTGAGAAAACCCGAATACAATGTCGCTGAAAGTACGATAAGAAGGCATGACCTCAACCAACAATCCTGGTGATGGTCAGCACTCATGCAAATAAAGCGTACAAGTTACTACAAGTTACTACATGAAATGATCAAATCCTCTCGAAAGTCAGGTACTCTTCTATCAACTTCTTGGTCTCTGGGTGACTTGGTCGATCAAGCAGCCCTTCAACAAGTTGGTTTCTCTTCTTAAGAACACGGCGCACGTCTTCAGCAGTTTCTTCCCATGTTGCTTCTCCGAAGCAATCTTCTAGCTTTCGCTTCTGAGACACCGCTTCATCTCTGGATTTGATTGCCTTGTTCAGTGCATGCTGGACACTATACCGGGTCATCACTTCTTCCTCACACTTCTTGATGCTAGACTTCAACTTCTCTTCGAGGTCGGAGATTTGCTGTTTCAACTTATCTTCCCTCTTCTTGTTATTGGTGAGTGTAGCATTCCAAGTTTTATTGCAAGAGGAGATTTCTCGGTGTGCTGCGTCGAGCGCCTTCTTTTTGGCTTCCAGCATGTCATGGGAGCTTCTGAACTCTTGCCCCAGACGTTCACGCTTTTTCTTTTCCTCAGTCAACTCAGCCCCTAACCTGTTTAGCAGCTCGATTTGTTGTTGGAAAGCATATACGGCCTTGTTTTTCTCACTGCGTACTTGAGCTAGCTCTTGCTCTAACCCTTCGTTGATCTTCATCACGGCTTCCTTTTCCTTCGCAACTTGCTCGTAGACCTCCCTAGAGACAGTAGTTGGCTCTTCTGCCGGAATAGGAGCAATGACGGGTGCAGCTGGAAACGGCATTAACAACTGACTTGCTCTTTCCTGGATCCAAACCTTGTAAGGGGCATAGGCTTGACAGTCATTCTTTCCTAACAACGGCTTCCCTCTGCGGTTAATACGCGTCCAGGCCTGTTGCAACTTGGCTAATAACTCCCCCTTCACGTCACCTGTGAAGTACAGAGATTCCTGTACTTCTTCCTCCTGAGGTGGATTCTTCAGCGCATATCCAAACTGACGAATGAATAGAGAAGGGTTGTAATTGATACACCCTTTTCTTCCTATCAGCGGCACATTAGGGTACCCAGAACAACTGAAGATGAGTTCAGATCCCAACAGGTCTCGATCAAACCACACAACGTCTTCGGAATATAGCCTCATCAGGCGCTCTGACCAACTGGCTGAGGTTGCACTGTCTACAAATGGTCCCTTTACGGGGAGATGACTTTTGAACCACATATTTAATAGAGGAGCACAGCAGTAAACAACTTTTCCCCTTCGGTTTTCGTTCTTGTAGTGCAATGAATGATAGAAGTCTCCGATCAACATTGGCACTGGGTTGCCTGCAGCAAACAGATAGAAAGCATCCAGATCTACAAAGTTGGGCAAGTTAGGAAACAGCACGATTCCATAAATGCATAAAGCCAAAATAGCATTGAAAACCACCCAACAACCGTTCTTGGCGTACTCTTGAGCCTTGCCAACCAGAAAAGCTAGAGAGAAACCGGGAACCCCAAGCCAAGAAGTCACCAACAGCTCAGCAGCATTCATATGCAAGGCTTTGGCTAAATCCTCCAACTTGGGCTCAGCAGCAGAGTGAATAAAGGGAACCTTGTTCTGCACGGGAAGCTCAGTAAACTCCACATACTCCTCAATGGTAGGCCCTAGAATGAAGTCAGCAAAAGTAAAGCATCTCAATGCGGGGTCATAGAACTGCATCAAGGTGTATAGCCCGTTCATCTCATCAGCCGTGGGCTTGCAGACTAATCTCAGTAATCTCCCATGACTCATTCTAAAGCTTCTCCTAACCTCCTCATCAGCGAGAGATATCAGACCAAGCAAAGAAGCAATATCAGGTGAAGGCAGCTTATACGCAACTGTTTTCCTCAAACCAGCCATAGTCAATACTCAGAAGTCTGGGCACTAGAACCGGGGAATATGCAAATGCACCTGCAGCACAGACACATGTTAGTAAAATGCAAGTGACGATGGATATGCAGGCAATGCAATGCAAGTAACATGCAACAGGGACCAAAGCTGTAGCTGAATAGCCTGAACCCCATCAAGAAAGGTCTCAGACAGACCGTCCAGAAGTCATCAAACCCTGGTCTCAGATAGATCTAAAACAAAGCTCCAACACTGGTCTCTGGCAGACCTCAAACCATAACTCCAACTGGTCTCTGGTAGACCTCAAATCACATATCCAATTGGTCTCTGACAGACCTCAGAACACATCTCCAAATGGTCTCTGACAGACCTCCTAACTCTCCATAAATACCCAGGATCTCTGATCAAGAAATAACCGGTAGTCTGAAGGGCTAGTTACCTGCATAATCCCAAACCCTCTCACAGGTGGATGTCCTAGTAACTGACAAAGGTATGGCATCCTATGCGGTCGTCGGCGTCACAGACTTTCAGGGTTGATGATACGATTCCCAGAAGGAGTGGCATCATCAAATCCTGAAGAGGCCTCACTTAGCCAACTTCCAAATGATCGGTTCCCGGAGTCGACAATTCAGCTGACCAACAACCCCTTCGACCCAAAGGGTAGAAAAAGAAGCCAACCAGAAGAACCTCGTCCGAGTGTAGATTTCATGAGACACTAATGCAAGCAAAGCCGGCACGCGCCCACTACTTTCTACTCTAATTCTAGGTGCACTCAAGCCCAGGTCCGGCTTATCTCTCAATCATAGAACCACCCATCACCCCAATACAGCAATAATAACAATATATATATAATGCTGAAAATAAAGGTCAGAAATATACAATAACTCCATACAAAATCCTCGACGGGAAAACAAGCGCTAGGATTGACTCTCTCAAAGGGACGTTGGATCCCAAATGCATAAGAACTATCGCAATCCTTAGCAGCCAGGGGACGTTGGATCCCCAGCAGAGTCGCCAGCTGTCGCTACTGCGAAAATCGGCGCCGGCTGAACAGAAGAGTTGCCACCGTGCGTTATTTATCCCACGGGAGGGAAAGGAAACGCTCAGAGTAAACCTCGCACAACATGGGAAAGGTATGGTCGTTGCAACCAAAACCTGGATTCGGGAGTCGGTTACGCAAGGGGAAGGTATTAGCACCCCTCACGTCCGTCGTACTCGACGGGATCCACGCTTGTTTTCGGGTATGGATTGTTATTCTATCTAAACTATAGGTCAAGGGTTAAAAAGAAAATAAAATGAAAATAAAAATGACTCGGCAAAGTATCGCACTTTATGCCTACGTATTCCCGTCTGGAACGAGAAATCAGAGTCAACGTAGTTCGCCTACCTACGGGAAAGGAGGAGAAGGTTGCTCGCTAGGATATCGCATCCTATGCCTACGTACTTCCACATAGCATGGAAGATCAGAGCAAACGTAGTTCGGGCCACGTACGACACAAGGCTTGTCTTGGTTGATTTTATTCCTTATGAAAAAGGTTTTCTTGATTAGCAGTCCCGGCGGACAAAAATGACGGCTTGATGAGTTCCCGTTCTTTTACGAAAGAAGTGTCTTTTATTGTGTTTGAAATCTTTATGGTATTTTCCTGTTTGTTTTGAGGAAGAAGAGATAGAACTCTAACCTATGGTTGCGAAGGGAAACAAACTAACCTAATGTTATCATGCATGGGTTAAGACCTAGTGTCTATCATGCTCCTCTCTTGCACAGAGAGAAACAGAGATCCTAAGGGAATAGACAGAAACAGAAACAATATCAGATATATATACAGTAAAGCGGTAAAATGCATGGATGCAACAATACAAGCGAGGCAAGGGAGTCCCACTCAACCTCGAACCTAGAAAACAATAGGCAAAAGTGAACAGGCTTCACTTTCAACCCAACAGGGTAAACAGCAAACAATACAGTCAGGAAAACCAATCAATACATCAAGAAATGAAATACAGCAAAATGAACAGCCACAGCAGCTCTGCATCAATATCCATCTTCAAGTCATCTCCAATCAGCTACAAGCTTCAGTCAGCAGCAGTCTCTATCTTCATGGCCTTCAGGTAAGGGCTTTGATCATCTGCCTTCCATCTGCAATGGCTTTTCTTCAAGTCTCAGGCTCTAGGATGAACATCAGTCAACCAGATGAGGTGAATGAATGTTAGACAGTTAATTACCTACCAAGGGTGGTTCATCAACTGTTAACATTAAACAGAAAGTTTCCTCTCAAAAGTTCTATCTTTCAAACATATTCACTGATCCTTCCAAAGGAAGGAGGTGGATATTTGAAAGAGACTTTGAATCATAGAGAAAGGATAGAGGCAAACAAAGCCATCTATGTTTGAGAAGCAAGCTTTCTAATCTAGAGCTCTGCCTAGCTCCTAGACCCTAGTCTCCTCAGCAGCTGCTAGCAAGGACCTCCTCTTCAACTCTGGCAATTGCTCTTCAATCTCTGGATCTCCAATGGTCTTCATCTCCTCAAGTCTTCAGCTCTCCCAAGTCCCCAGACAATCCCAATACCCACACAAGCAAGCAATAATCCCCAGAGGGCACACCACACCAGTCAATCAGATACACAGCATGTTAATAGCAGTAGGGGAATCCTGACTTTTCTAAGGGGATCTAATAACTACCCATAGCCCCTATAGTCCCATAGCTAAACTAATCAAACCCTAAGTCCTAAGGGAAAGAATCAAGCTTCCTAAGTCATCACCTAAAACCCTAATTTTATCCATGTTGTTCAAGCCTATATTAAGCACCTAAATTTAATTCTAAAAAATGGGAACTAAATTGAATCTACAAGTTTAATGTCTAACCTAAACAACCTAAAAAGAATGGATGAAAAATATGAAAGTATCTAATAGAACAAAAATTAATAAAATCATGTATGAAATGAAACCATTTAAAATGTTATTTATTTAGAAAATATGGGAAAAATATCAAATAAAAAATAAAATGCCATTTTTATTTTTTATAATTTTCTAGACATTTTAAAGAAAAATATGCAAAAAGAATGAATTAAAAATAATGATTTTTCTATTTGTTATGAATTTTTTAAAATGAATGAAAAAAATGAAGAAAATAGAAAGAAAATATAAAGAAATAGAGGGAGGGGGTGAGAATAGCAAGGAAAACACGTTCAGTGCATTGGGCTTATGAAATTGGGGGGTGCGAATAGCTCTCTGAGCCCAATCCCCCCAATTAATGAAACGCTGCGTTTCAATTTTGAAGCTTCCCTCCGTTTTGAACTTTAAACCACAGCCATCAGATTACATCCCAAGTCCAAGTCAAACCCTGTATCGTGTGGCTCTGGCTTCATCTTCAACCTTAGAAACCCTAGGGTTTCTGCAACTTCACCATTGTGCATGAACTTTCCACTTCCCTGTTCTCCCTCAATCCTCCATGAAAGCTCTCACTGTAAAAACCAAAAATACTCCAATCTCTTCCCTCTACACAGCCATGCCATTATCTTCTTCTAAAACTCAAGCAATAATGCAATTCGATAGGTGCAACAGATCTGATCCATCATTCTCCACTGATATTGATCCTCTCAATTCTCCCTGGAACTCATCCTAAACTAACCTAAAACTCACCCTGATCATTTTAAGCACTCAATCCAAGATTATCTCTCACGATTCTTGCCATTCTAAGCTTCACCAGAATTGGTGCACCATGATCAATGTCCATGAAACTTGCTCAAACTTATCAAAATCAATCATCTCACTTATCCTAACCAGTCTATACTAACAATTCCCTAAAATTATCATTAAATTATGCAATTCGAATGAGGTTACCAACCTGTTGTGATGCTGAAAACAGTTATGGAATACACTTGATCCAATGCTTGAAAGGAGGGGAAATTGATCAGTGATCTTGGAGATGAGTTCTGTATGCAATCAGAGAGGCTCCAAAGCTTTGAATCTTCTAGTTCCAAGGTTCTTGCACTTTGAATGATGATGATGAATATCACAATTCCTTGCTCAATTTGCCAAAGAAATGTGTGGATTCTGACCTTTGTGTGATGATGATGAAGATTGAATCAAGAATGTTGAAGTTTGGTGAGAGATTGGTGGAGTTTGAGAAGCTTATACAAGAAGGAGAAAATGGATGAAAATGGAGATTTTGGACAAATGGGAGCACCAACCCTTGCATGAACCATCTTGCATGCATATATAGGTTGCATTAGAACCTCCTAGAAACTTGGAGAAGTTTCCCTTACACTTTTCCCTTTCAATTTGGATTATGTTACTTTCAATTCAAGCAACCATGGATAACTCACAAATTATGACCTAATCCCAAAATTCCACTTTAGCCAATGTCTTTAGAATGCCTTTTCCATTCAAAATGACCTATAATTTTGCATCATTTGGCCAAGATATGAAAAATATCATTTTTTAAGCCATTTTCCTTCATTAAATTCACCAATTTGGAAACCTTGTGCTATGAACTTTTCCAATCTCTCATGGTTACTTTTATAGACTCAAAATGTCATTTGGAGCAAGTTTGATGTTGTAAGTTTTTTCATTTGAGGCCTCCTTGTATGAGTTTTGGACATAGGTTAAAATGACCTGTAATTCACAAATGACCAAAATACCCTTTGCTTGCCAAGACCATAAGTTGAGTTCCACACATCATATGAAGGCATACTATACCATTCTAGAAAGCTAAGACAATGAGGAACAATTCTTATGTTGACCATAAATTCATTTGAAATCTCCTTGAGGGGTAAAAATTGCTTGGAAGTCAAGTCACTTTCACAGACAAAATTTCAGATACCTCTGATGACCTGTAACTTGCAAGGACCATAACTTGAGTTCTATAAATCTCCTTGATGTCTTCCACCACTCAAATTAAAGGTCTTGAGATCCTCTACAAGTTCCATGTTGGCCAAGGATCCATTTGAAGCTTGCATTTTGACTTATCTTGCTTGGAAATTTGACCTAAACTAGGGGATTTTACATAGAAACCCTAATTTAGAAACTCCTCTTCTCCTTGATTTCTCTTGATTTCTTCTTAGCATGACAACATATCCTTATTCTCCATGTCAAATGATGAACCCCACCTTTCTCCAATAGCCCTTAATGCCTTTAAATCAATCAATTGACCTAAGGTTGACCTAGGGTTGACCCAGATGAAACCCTAGTTGACTGTCTTCAACTGCAATTCTTGTGATCACCTCAACAACTTGTTTTCTTCCCCAAATGACTTTCTAAACCTCTCATGATGTCTAGATACTCCCCATACTCTCAATTCACAACTCATAGTTCCCTTGTTGACCCTCAGATACCCTCAGATGGGAGATAGACTCAAGGCTTGATCTGCTGAACTCTCTGCTCTCAAATTCTTTTCTGATGACTTGAATGAGATGGAATTAGGATAATATCCTCTTGATAGGCCTCTAGAGATGAGAATAATGATTGGTCCCCTGTTGAATGACTTGCTATGCTTATGTTATGCAGATGGTTAGTCTATGTACATGGCTCTATATGCAAATGCTAATGATATTGAAACATAAACCAAGTGAATAAGGTTGGGCAAATTCTAGGGTGCAACATTTTCCTGTCTGTTTTCTTTTCTGTACTGATGTGCCTTGTTTTATTTGCTTGATGCATTAGAATAAGTTCATTTTTAGATTGTGTTAAGCTAGGAACATGATTGCACTAGAGGTTGAGTTGCTCCCTCTGCTTGTATTTTTACTGTATGGCTTTGCTTGCGGGTATTCGGTAGAGCCCAGCTCCCTTGCCTATGTGGTTTGTGTTTGCTTGATAGCATTTTACTTCTTCTGTATGATTGCAGTTACTATTATTTTGCTTGATAGCATGTTATTTCTTCTGTATGATTGCAGTTATTCATATCTGGCTTGAGGTTGAGATGAGCTTGTGGAGGCTGATGTCCCACACACATTTCCTCCCTCACTTGCATTGCATGCATTTTATTTTACAGATGTTTACTGTTCAAGCTGATGCTTTATCTATTTCTGTTTATCATTGACATGATCCCCTAGGAATCTCACTTCCTTTGATAAGGAAGTGATGATTAGAACTTTAGGTTGAGACCTATGCATGATAACTTCTAGGAGTTCCCTGTTTCAAACCTCAACCATAGGATGAATCCTTGGCATGACAACAGTAGGACTTGATAGTCTTCCCTTAGTTGTCCCCCTATCTTCTTTTCTCAAAACAAATGAAAATACAGTAATAAAGGTCAACTGACGTCGTACGTTACGAGCCTTAAGCTATCTGAGAAAGGATTGTTGGAGAGTTTCTTTTCAACAGTCCGGATGTTTAGTATGGCACCCTTTGGGTGACATGCGACGCATTCACTCTCAGGTCATAGTCTTTAGTGCGATTGAAATTGCAAACACAATAAAAAACAGTTCTTTCGTAAAAGACAGAAAACAAACTTCAAACCTTTTTGCCCCGTGGGCCCGTAATTCAAAGGAAGCTTTTCTGAAGAAAAGAGTGTCGTTAAACTTCAGCACCACCGCAAACAGGCTTTATCCCTAACTGTTGGAACTGTTGTTTAACCCTACTCGATAAAACAGATGAATCTGAATCCCCGTAATCCGTATTATCCCGAACTACGTAAGCTCTGATCTCTCATACTTGTTGAGAGTACATAGGCACAATACTGATGTATTGGCGAGCCACCTTCCCCGTAACCCGTAGTTAGGCGAACTATGTTGACTCTGATTTCTCATTCTCTGATGAGAATACGTAGGCATAAAGTGCGACGCTTTGCCGAGTCATTTTCTTTTCTTTTCAGGCCAGCCTTGATAGGTAGATAGATAAAACCAACCCGTCCAGTAAACACAAACAAGCGTGGATCCCATCAAGTACGATGGACGTGAGGGGTGCTAATACCTTCCCCTTGCGTAACCGACTCCCGAACCCAGACAACGGTTGCGATGACCTTGTCTTATACCTTTTCGTCAGGTTTTTCCGATCGTTTCCTTTCCCGTTCTGAGGGATAAATAACGAAAGGTGGCGACTCTTCTGTTTTGTCGGCACCTTATTTTCGCGAAAGCGACAGTTGGCGACTCTGCTGGGGACTTGATAGTTTCCGGGGACCCAACGTCCCGTATGCGAGTCAGTCTGGGGATCCAACGTCCCCTGCGAGAGTCAATCCTAGCGCTTGTATGATTACTTGTTGGGTTGTGTTTATTTATCGCACTTTATTTCCTGCATTTTATTTTCAGTATGATATGATTATCTGTGCTGTTGTGGGAGGGGCATTCTGATGAGTGAGAAGCCAGACCAGGCTTGAGTGAACATAGAATTAGTTGTGGAAATTAGTGGGCGCGTGCTTGCTTGGCAGGCACTAGTGTCTCATGAAATCCACGCTCAGATGAGGTTCTCCCGGTTGACTTCTTTTTTGACCCTTTGGGTTGAGGGGGTTGTTGGTTTGGAGGATTGTCGACTCTGGGGACCGATCATTTGGGATTCAGCCGAGTGAGGCTGCTTCATGAGCTGGTGATGCCACACCTACTGGGTATCGTATCACCCCTCTTGAATGTCTGTGACGCTGATGACCACATAGGATGCCGAACTTGTGTCAGTTTAGGTCCATACCTGTGAGCAGGGTTGGGTTTGTTGCAGGAGACCTTGACCTTCAGACTACCTGGTTTTCTTGATAGTGAATCAATTTTGTTGGTACCAGAGGTTCTCATCATCAGATATGATTGTTCTTGACAGAGCAGATTGATGGTTGGGATCAAAGGATCTCATCAGCAGATGTGTATTTGTTCTTGACAGAGCAGGTTTTTAATTGGGATCAGAGGATCTCATCAGCAGATGTATGTTCTTGACAGAGCAAATTTATGGTCCTATATCAGAGGTCCTTATTATCAGATGTTTGTTCTTGACAGAGCAGATTTATGGTCCTGTATCAGAGGTCCTTATTATCAGATGCTTGTTCTTGACAGAGCAGATTTATGGTCCTGTATCAGAGGTCCTTATTATCAGATGTTTGTTCTTGACAGAGCAGATTTATGGTACTGTATCAGAGGTCCTTATTATCAGATGTTTGTTCTTGACAGAGCAGATTTGTGGTCCGATACCGGGGTTTTCTTCTTATCAGATATAGTGGTTGTTCTTGATAGAGCAGGATTATGGTCTTGTTGATACAGAATCTCCACAATGTAGTTATCTTGATCTCCTGCTGCATGATTGCATTTTACATTGCTTTGCATACCCATTTGCATTTCATTAACGTGTGTCTGTGTCGCAGGTACTGTTTCCCCCGATCCAGGATTTCTTGCCTCCTATTGTGTTATTATGGGTTCTCTGAGGAAGACCGTGGCTTACAAGCTCCCTACTCCTGATGTTGTTCAGCTGACTGGTTTGATTGCTTTAGCAGATGATTCTGTGAGAGATGAGTTCAGAAAGTCTTACGGTAAACTGCTCAGTTTGGTTCGTAAACCCTCTGTGTTTAAGTTGAATGGGTTGCACGCTCTGTTGCAGTTCTACGATCCTCCGTTGAGATGCTTTACTTTCCAGGACTTTATTCTCGCACCCACACTAGAGGAGTATGTTGATTTGTTAGGTGTGCCTATCAAGAGTCAGATGCCCTTTGTCCATATGGATGCTGAGCCTGATCTGGCTAGTCTAGCTCCGTCACTTCATCTGGATGCCTCCGAATTGGTATTGTCTAGTTGGAACGAGGTTCCCAGTTTCTCCTTGCAGTTCTTAGTGGGAAAGGCTCAGCAGTGCGCCAAAGACGGATGTTGGGTCGTGTTAAACGCCATCCTCGCTCTGTGCATATATGGCATCATTCTGTTCCCCAATATGCCCGACTTTGTGGACTTCGACGCCTTCCACATCTTTGCTTCAAGGAATCCAGTCCCTACCTTGATTGGAGATGTTTACCATTCCGTCCACTACAAAAACGAGAACAGAAGGGGTAAGAACGTCTCGTGCTGTGTGCCCCTGCTTTATAGATGGCTTGATAGTCACCTACCCAAGAGGGGTCCCTTTGCTTCGTCTGCAGCCACAGCTGAGTGGTCCGAGCGTTTGATGAGTTTGTTAGCGGAGGATATTGACTGGTTTGACAGAGATAGGTTGGGTACCGAGATTATCTTCAGCTGCAGCGGGTTTCCGAACGTGCCTTTGATAGGCAGGAAGGGCTGTATAAACTATAATCCGTCTTTGCTGGTCCGACAGTTTGCTTACGCTTTGAGAACTCCGCCGAAGGATGAAGAGGTGCAGGAATCTCTGTACCTCACTGGTCTTCTAGAGGGGGATACGTTATCTAAGCTTCAGCACGCTTGGAATAATATCAGTAAGCGGGGAAAACCATTGCTGGGGAAAAGTAATAGTCAAGCCTACGCTCCATATGTGACTTGGATCAGAGCCAGAGCAGATGCTATAGGGATGCCGTTTCCTCATGCCAAGCCAGAAAGCCCTCCAGTGATTGAAGAGCCTACCACCGTGCCTATTCAGTAGCATAATCAGGTGTTAGCTGAGAGAGATGAGTTGAAGAAGGCAAATGAAGAATTGGAGAAAGAATTGGCTCAACTCAGAAGCGAGAGAAGCGAAGCCGTTCATTCCTTCAAGAGGCAGACAGAGCTGGTGAACCAGTTAGGGACAGATTTGACTAAGCAGATAGCCGAGCGCGAGCGCATGGGTCGAGACTTCAAAGCTGTCAACGATGTACTGGCCACGAAGAAGCAGCACTTGGACGAAGCGTATCGGAGGATATCCAAGTTTAACCAGCGTTGGAAGGCCACCCTAGCCAATAGGAAAGAGCGGGAGGATAAGCTGATGCAATAGATCTCCAAGCTGAAAGCCCATGTGAAGGCTAGTGAGAAGAGGTTTGATGAAGAAACCGCTCACAAATGTGCCGCCGAAGGCCAGCTCAACAAAGCTCTCGCTAACCTGAAGGAGCGCAAACTGACGTTTGAATCCAAGAAGTGGAAGTTAGAAGATTGTTTCGGCGAAGGAGCATGGGAAGATTCGGTCGAAGGTCTTCAGTACACTATTGTGCAGAGGGAGTTACTCGTCGAAGGGTTACTCACTCGGCCTGATCATCCAGAAACGAAGGGGTTGTTAGAAGAGTTTCACGCCCGTGGCCGTGCTTGACTATTTGTATTCCTTTTGTTTGATCATTGTTGTATGCTGACCATCACCAGGCTTGTTGGTTGAGGTCATGCTATTGGTTCATCTTGTACTCACTGATGTTGTGTACTGCCTTGATGGGCTTTCTTCATATATATGAGATGTTATTTTCATGACTGGATTCAGACTTCTTATTATCAGCACTGGCACTCAGGCACAAGGATCGGGGGAAATCTCCCTAACACACAGACACACGTTTGCATTTGCATGAAGCATTTGCATAACGAGCACTTTGTCGTTTTTCCTAACCCTTTTGTGTTTTCAGGTTGTTTCAGGTTGTTCCAGGATTGATCAGAGACCTATCCACCGCTATCCGACCAGAGCAAATCAAAATAGAATCATGGAACAAGTGCAAACTGATGTTCAAGAACTCCGCGAAAGAATGGACCGCTTCATGGAGCTCATGCAAGCGGTCGCCAATGGCCAGGATCAGCTCAGAACCTTGGTTCAGCCTCTGATTTCAAGGGTCGATAGCAATGGCGTACTCCATGGCGGGACCGTGCCTACCCCTCCACCAGTTGAAACTCCTCAGAATGGCGTCCCCGTGACCAGGGGGAATGGCAGTGCCAACGGCAATGTGATAGCTAATATGGGACTCAACGGTAATACGACGGGCGTCGGTAATGGGAATTTTGAAGCTAACGTCAATGTTGGGCTGGGCAACGGCAATGCAGGTGCTGGAAATCTATATGGGCCTCAGCCATGGTTAGAAGACCGTCAAGACGATGTGTTCTCTCAGAAAGGTGCTGAAGGGGAGCTGACTGCTGAAGCACGGCTAAGGTTCAAGGCACTCGAGGACAAGATGAGGAATATCGAGAACCAGAACACCCTGGGTGTTGACATGTCCAAGTTGGGACTGATTGCTGATTTTAAGGTGCCTCCCAAGTTCAAGGTACCTGACTTTGAAAAGTACAAGGGCACCACCTGCCCCCGCGTCCACCTGAGATCATATTACAGAAAAATGTCAGCTCATTCTGAGGACGAGAAGTTGCTGATGCACTTCTTTCAGGACAGTCTGTCCGGACCCTCCCTCGAATGGTACATGAGTCTGGAACCTACCAGTGTGCGCACGTGGAAGGACCTTGCTGAAGCATTTGTGCACCACTACCAATACAATAGCGACTTGGCTCCGAACCGAGTCCAACTGCAGAATCTGTCGCAAAGGAACAACGAGGGGTTCAAGGAATACGCCCAACGGTGGCGTGAATTGGCAGCCAGGGTTCAGCCGCCGATGGTTGAACGTGAGCTTGTGCAAATGTTCGTAGCCACCCTCCCAGGGGTTTATTATGAGAAATTGGTCAACGGTATGTCTGGAACCTTCTCAGATCTCATTATCACGGGTGAGCACATTAAAAATGGGATCAAACTGAGGAAAATTCAAGGTGATTCATCCTCAGCTGGAGGAGGCGGAAAGAAACCTTATAGTGGAAAAAGGCGGGAAGGAGAGACGAGCGCCGTATCCAACGCTCGAAGGAAGGGTAAAGGCCCTCACCAACAGGTGGCCAGCATAACTATCCCGGCAGTCCAACAGCCACAGCAGCAGCAGCAGCAGCAACCGAGTCAACAGGGGTACAAAAAGTATCAGAACCGGGCACCTCTGTCGAGCCGTCACCTTGAGACACCGCCCATGTCGTACGCTCAACTATTGCAGACTCTGCTCCAGCTACAGTTGATCCAGAAGAGAACCTTGGCTCCCTTGACAGGGGCACCTCCGCCAGGTTATGACGCGAATGCAACTTGTGAGTTTCACTCAGGGGCACCAAGCCACACAATAGAGAATTGGAAAGCCTTCAAGCATAAGGTGCAGGACATGGTGGACGCTAAGATCATCAACTTCTCGGATAATGTGCCAAACGTCACGAAGAACCCTATGCCGAATCATAGGGGAGGTGGAGTAAACGCCATTATTGAAGACGAGAGTTTGGATTTGTTGACTGACGTCAGAGCTCTGAAGACGCCGCTTAGCTTCGTTAAAGCTAAGCTGATGAAAAGAGGTTTCTTTCCAGGTTGTGGAGAGCTGTGTATGGGCTGTGCGACAAGTCCTGATGGATGTGAACAGCTGAGAGAGGGGATTCAAAGTCTGATGACCGAAGGAATCCTGCAATTTAACCGAAGGGCCGAAAGCGGATCAGGAGAGGTAATGCTGAAGCAAGATGATGAGGTTTCCACCATCACCATCCCTTGCCAGACGATAACTATTTCTGCACCCAGGCCGCCCACGATTACCATCACCAAAGCTGGGCCAATACCGTTCGAAAGCACTAATGCTGTCTCGTGGCACTATGGGGCAGAGGTCTACTGCAACGGACAAAAGTTGGAACTAGAACCGTTTGGGTCGTCTGTGGAGAACCTAGTGGGCGTTAGTGGAATTACTCGCAGCGGAAGAGTATTTGCACCACCTGAGGTCGTGGCAGACAAAGCGGACAAAGCTGATGCAACTGATAAAGGGAAGAGTAAAGTCGTCGAAGAGACCCCTCGTGGGGTAGAAAAAGACTTACTTGTTAAAGACGCTGAGGAATTTATGAGGTTGATTAAAAAGAGTGACTACAAGATCGTGGATCATCTCCATCAAACACCCTCGAAGATTTCCATCCTGAACCTGTTGATGTGTTCTGAGGCACATCGCAACGCGCTGCTGAAGGTGTTAAATGCCGCGTATGTGCCGCAGGAAATATCGGTAAACCAGTTGGAAGAGGTCGTAGCCCACGTGAACGCTGGAAATGGGTTAGGGTTCATTGACCTAGAGCTGACGCCGAAGGGAAGGAACCACAATAGCGCCCTGCACATCTCGATAGAGTGTAGGGGAACAATTATGTCGCATGTGTTGGTAGACACAGGGTCATCGCTCAATGTTCTTCCGAAGAAGGCATTAATGAAGTTAGATACTCGCGGAGTGATTTGCACACCCAGTGATCTGGTTGTGAAAGCGTTCGATGGAACCAAATGCCATGTTTTCGGGGAGGTGACGTTGCCAATCCAAGTCGGGCCGGAAACATTCGATGCGGTCTTTTACATTATGGACATCATGCCTGCCTACAGCTGTCTCTTGGGCCGGCCATGGATCCATTCTGCGGGTGCCGTGACCTCCACGTTGCACCAGAAACTCAAGTACGCTGTCGGAGGTAGCATCGTAACTGTATGTGGCGAGGAAGATATAATGGTGAGCCATTTGTCGTCCTTCAAGTATGTCGAGATGGATGGGGAAATCCACGAAACCCTATGTCGCTACTACGAAAATCGGCGCCGGCTAAACAGAAGAGTCGCCACCGTGCGTTATTTATCCCACGGGAGGGAAAGGAAACGCTCAGAGTAAACCTCGCACAACACGGGAAAGGTATGGTCGTCACAACCAAAACCTGGATTCGGGAGTCGGTTACGCAAGGGGAAGGTATTAGCACCCCTCACGTCCGTCGTACTCGACGGGATCCACGCTTGTTTTCGGGTATGGATTGTTAGTCTATCTAAACTACGGGTTAAGGGTTAAAAAGAAAAGAAAATGACTCGGCAAAGTATCGCACTTTATGCCTACGTATTCCCGTCTGGAACGAGAAATCAGAGTCAGCGTAGTTCGCCTACCTACGGGAAAGGAGGGGAAGGTTGCTCGCTAGGATATCGCATCCTATGCCTACGTACTTCCACACTGCATGGAAGATCAGAGCAAACGTAGTTCAGGCCACGTACGACACAAGCTTGTCTTGGTTGATTTTATTCCTTCTGAAAAAGGTTTTTCTGATTAATGGTCCAAGCGGACAAAAATGACGTCTTGATGAGTTCACATTCTTTTACGGAAGAAGTGTCTTTTATTGTGTTTGAAATCTTTATGGTGTTTTTCTGTTTGTTTTGAGAAAGAAAGAGACAGGACTCTAACCTACGGTTGCAAAGGGAATCAAACTATCCTAATGTTATCATGCATGGGTCAAGACCTAGTGTCTATCATGCTCCTCTCTTGCACAGAGAGAAACAGAGATCCTAAGGGAATAAACGGAAACAGAAACAATATCAGATATATACAGTAAAACAGTAAAATGCATGGATGCAACAATACAAGCGAGGCAAGGGAGTCCCACTCAACCTCGAACCTGGAAAACAATAGGCAAAAGTGAACAGGATTCACCTTCAACCCAACAGGGTAAACAGCAAACAATACAGTCATGAAAACCAATCAATACATCAGAAATGAAATACAGCAATAAAAATAAACAGCATCAGCTGCTCTGCCACACAACAGTCTTCAAGTCATCTCCAATCAGCTACAAGCTTCAGCAAGCATCACTCTCCATCTCCACAGCCTTTCAGCAAGGTCTTGATCATCAGTCTTCCATCTACAATGGCTTTACTTCAAGTCTCAGGCTCCAGGAGAAACATCAGTCAACAAGATGAAGTGAATGAATGTTAGACAGTTAATTACCTACCAAGGGTGGTTCATTAACTGTTAACATTAAACAGACAGTTTCCTCTCAAAAGTTCTATCTTTCAAATACATTCACTGATCCTTCCAAAGGAAGGAGGTGGATATTTGAAAGAGACTTTGAATCATAGAGAAAGGATGGATGCAGACAAGGCATTCCATGTTTGAGAAACAAGCTTCCTAATCTAGAGCTCTGCCTAGCTCCTAAACCCTAATCTCCTCAACAGCTGCTAGCAGGGATCTCCTCTTCAATCTCTGGAAGTTGATCTTCAAGCTCTGGATCTCCATTGGCTTCATCATCATCAGTCTTCAGCTCCCCTAATCCCCAGACAATCCCAATACCCATACAGACAAACAGTAATCCCCAGAGGGCACACCACACCAATCAATCAAATATAGCAGTAATATACTAATAGCAGTAGGGGAATCCTAGTGATTTCTAAGGGGATCTATCCTATACCCATAACCCCTATAGTCCATACCCCAAAAATCAAATGAAAATCTCCTAAAAGAATTAAACTATCTTACCTAAGTTGATTTAAAACCCTAATTTTATTCATGTTGTTTTCACCTAAGCTAACCACCTAAAACTAACTCCTAAAAATATCAACTAAATTGCATGCACAAACTAACAATGTCTA
This sequence comes from Lathyrus sativus, assembly GCA_963859935.3. Classification (NCBI taxonomy): domain Eukaryota; kingdom Viridiplantae; phylum Streptophyta; class Magnoliopsida; order Fabales; family Fabaceae; genus Lathyrus; species Lathyrus sativus. Next base: position 321,707,780 of record OZ012737.1, on the reverse strand, counting down.
TTAATCAACCTAAAAAGAATGGACAAAAAATATTAAAGCAACTAGTAGAACAAAAATTATCAAAATCCTGTATGAAATTAAACTATTTAAAATGTTATTTATTTGGAAAATATGGGAAAAACATCAAATGAAAAATAAAATGCAATTTTTATTTTTTATAATTTTCTAGACTCTTTAAAGAAAATTATGCAAAAAGAATTATTAAAAAAAAAATAATGTTTTTATGATTTATTATGATTTTTAGAAAATGCATGAAAAATGAAAAGAAATTAAAAATGACAAAATAGAGAAATAGAGGGAGGGGGTGCCATCAGCAAGGGCGCTTAGTTGTAATTGTTGAGTGGGCCAGAACACAGGGGTGCGAATAGAACAAAGAACTAGGCCCAGCGCGCTTCAGAATGTCAACAAAAACAAAAAAACCTCAGAACGGTGTGGATAGCAACATTCTTAGTTCATTTACGTTGGGCTTGGTTATTGGGGGTGTCATTAGTAATGAAATTCAAGGCCCACTCAGAACACTTAAATGAAACGGGGCGTTTTGATGCCCAGAGTTTCCCTCCGTATTTCAACTTCAAACGTGGACCCTTGGATTGCAATCTGAGTCAAGTCAAACCCTCCATCGTAGGGTCCTCCTTCATCTTCAACCTTGGGCAAACCTAGGGTTTCAGAAAACCCTAACCATGCACGATCTTGCACACCTCTGTTCTCCCTTATACCTCCATGGATTCACACGATTCCAAGAGCAAAGTTGCTCTATGAACTTCCATCTATACATCCATGATAATAACTTCTCCTAAAACTCACTCCATCAACCAACTCGATAAGAATACCAGTCATAAGCCACCATGAACACCTGCTATCAACTGCTCCAATTCTCTTCAATCTTTACCCTAGCCTAATCTATACTTCATGCTGAACAAATCAAGCTAAATAACTAAGGTTCTCGCGCCATATTCTTGATGTTACAAGCCCTAACAGTTTTGATGCATCATACTCAACCTTCATGAAACCTCCCCAAATTCATCAAAATCAGTCCTCTACCCTATCTTAACAACTCTACACTAACAAATCCCTAAGATTCTAACTAAATCATGCAATACGAAAAGGAAACAAACCTGGTGCAAAATGGTGAAACAGTTATGGAAACCCTCGAATCTGATGCTTGCAGTGATTGGAAAGTGATCAGCAACCTTGATGATGAATTTTGTATGCAATATCTTTGGTGCAAACTCCTTGAATCTTGTACTTGAAACCTTCTTGCAACTTGGATGGAGAAGATAGATATCACAATTCTTGATCAATTCAACCAATTCTTGATGTGGATTATGATGCTTGGATGATGATGATGAGGATTCAATCAGAAAATGTGAAGATTGATGGAGATTTGAGAGAGTTTGAGATACTTTTGCAAAATGGAGAAAATGAATGAAACTTGGGGTTTTGAGAAAATGCAATCACCAACCATGGCATGAACCATCTTGTATCAATATATAGGTGTCCTTAGAACCTCCTAGAAACTTGGAGAAGCTTCCCTTGCATTCTTTCCCTTGAATTTGGTTTATGTATCTTCTATTACAAGTAACCATGGATAACTCTTGAAATGTGAACTAAGCTCAAAATTCCACTTTATCCAATGTCTTTAAAATGATCTTTCCATTCAAAATGACCTATAATTTTGCTTCATTTGGCCAAGATATGAAAAATCTCATTTTTAAGTCCATTTTTATTCATTAAATCCAACAATTTTGAAACCTTATGCTATGAATCTTTCCAATCTCTCATGGTCACTTTTCTAGACTCAAAATGTCATTTGTAACAAGTTTTATGTTATAAAGTTTTCCATTTGAAGCTTCCTTGTATGAGTTTTGGGCATAGGTTAAAATGACTTGTAATTCTCAAATGACCAAAATACCCTTTGCTTGCCAAGATCATAAGTAGAGTTCCACAAATCATATGAAGGAATACCATACCATTATAGAAAGATAAGACAATGAGGAACAATTCTTATGTTGACCATAAATTCATTTGAAATCTCCTTGAGGGGTAAAAATTGCTTGGAAGTCAAGTCACTTTCACAGACAAAATTTCAGATACCTCAGATGACCTGTACCTTGTAAGGACCATAACTTGAGTTCTATAAATCTCCTTGATGTCTTCCACCACTCAAATTAAAGGTCTTGAGATCTTCTACAAGTTTCATGTTGGCCAAGGATCCATTTGAAGCTTGCATTTTGACTTATTAAGTTTGGAAATTTGACCTAAACTAGGGGATTTTACACAGAAACCCTAATTTAGAAAATCCTCTTCTCCTTGATTTCTCTTGATTTCTTCTTAGCATAACAATGTACCCTTATTCTCCATGTCAAATGATGAACCCCACATCTCCTCAATAGCCCTCAATGCCTTTCAAACAATCCTTTGACCTAGGGTTGACCCAGGGTTGACCTAGATGAAACCCTAGTTGACTGTCTTCAACTGCAATACTTGTGATCATACCAAGGATTTGTCTCCTTCTCCACATGACCTTCTAAGTCCTCCAAGATGTCTAGATACTCCCCATTCCTTCAATTCACAGCTCATACTTTCCTTGATGATCCCCAGGTACACTCAGTTAGGAGACAGATGAACTGCTTGATCCATTGACTTGATAGCTTCCCAATTCTTTCTGATGACTTGAATGAGATTGAATTTGAATAATAACCACTTGATAGGCCTCCAGAGATGAGAATAATGATTGGTTCCCTGTTGAATGACTTGCTATGCTTATGCTATGCAGATGATTAGACTATGTACATGACTCTACATGCAAATGCTAATGAGATTGAAACATAAACCAAGTGAATAAGGTTGAGCAAATTTTAGGGTGCAACAGCTGCCCCTATTCAAACGACTTGGACCCGATTGGGTGAAGAGCCCGGAGCCTTCAGACATTTGCGGTACGAGACGGTTGAATACTAAGAACCCAGAAACTTGCCAACCGCAGAAATAAACTGCGCCTCTGCTTGGGGATTATTTCACTCATCAGCTGAACCTGACTGTTACGACAACCCACTGATCTCGTGCTGGGAATGACTCGTCTGCATTTCATCAGGAGTAAATCGTCCATGTTAGAAATAACACCGTCCACGTTAGGACTCACCTTTCCACGTAAGGAATGAACTTCTACTTCGTCAAACTCTTCCACGTAAGGAATACGTCTTCTTTTGAATCTGTCCACGTCAGGACTAAACCCTTCCACGTCAGGAATACACTCTTTCTTTCCACGTCAGGAATACAAGCCTCTTTCCATGTAAGGAATACTATCTTTCCACATAAGGAATCACAATCTTTCCACGTCAGGAATAAATCTTGATCTGAATCTGTCCACGTCAGGACTAAACTTCTTCATGCCAGTAATACATCGTCCACGTTAGGACTCACCTTTCCACGTAAGGAATCTCATTTTCTTTCCATGTAAAGAATATATCTTTATCTTTCCACGTAAGGAATCAATCTTTCCACGTGAGGAATAATAATCTTTCCACGTAAGGAATCCAACTTGATATGTCCACGTAAGGACTCAATCTTTCCACGTTAGGAATCAAACTTTGATCTGTCCACGTCAGGACCAAACTTTTCCACGTAAGGAATACTTCTTCATCTGTCCACGTAAGGACTCCAGTCTGATATGTCCACGTAAGGACTCAATCTTTCCATGTAAGGAAACCACAATCTTTCCACGTGAGGAAACCACTCTTTCTGATTTATCCACGTAAGGACTCCCATCTTGATATGTCCACGTAAGGACTCAATCTTTCCACGTAAGGAATCAATCTTTCCACGTCAGGAATGCTATCTTTCCATATAAGGCGACACATTTTGATTCGTCCACGTAAGGACTCCAACTTGTTCCACGTAAGGAATCACATCTCTCCATGTAAGGAATAAACTCGTCTTTCCACGTAAGGAAACCAACTCGTCTTTTCTGCGTCTGTCCCCGTCAGGACTGAACTTGCTTTTCCACGTAAGGAACTGAAGCTTCTCTTTCCACGTAAGGAATAAACCTGTCCACGTCAGGACTCACGTTTCGTCTTGATTTGTCCACGTCAGGACTCCGCTGAGGAAATAAAACTTGTCCACGTTAGGACCCATGCACCTTTGACCCACTGGGGAAGTGAGACTTGTCCACGTCAGGACTCACATCTCAACCTGCTGAAGTAATAGAACCTGTCCACGTCAGGACTTACGCGTCTTCGACTTGCTGGGGAAATAAACCCCGTCTACGTCAGGACACACACTTTGCCAATAACGCGAAGAAGGATAAATTTGTCCACGTCAGGACTCTCATATCTTGTCATCGCGAAAACTATAATTTTGCCCACGTCAGGACACACAACTCACCATTAAGAAGAAAGACACTTGCTGGAAATAAATTGTCCACGTCAGGACACCAACACGAAGAGTAATAAATCTTGTCCATGTCAGGACTGCACATTCGATCAATACCGAGAACTCGAATCTGTCCCCGTTAGGACCAACACATATCGTTACCTGGAAGAAATGTCCACGTTAGGATTCCACATTCCAACAATTCTGAGAAATCGAACCTGCCCACGTTAGGACTAGCACCCTCTATCAACTCGGGGAAATAAAACTATCCACGTTAGGACTCCCACTTTTCTAGCAAAAAGAAAACCTGTCAAGAAATTGTCCACGTTAGGACTCCTCCTCCATTGGTCCGCCAACTTCTTATCACTGACGTGACAGCAACTTCGGAGTTGACTCTATTGGGGATATCTGAAAATCAAACTACTGGATGCCTGCCCTGATAACCGGCGGTAGCCTCTAAAATTCTGGTTCATGAAACCTTTTAATGATGACGTAACAACAACTTTGAAGGAAACAATCCGCTGGTCGGACTAGAGTAGCTTCAACAAAAACCCTGGCGGGGAGATAAGTAACTCTGCTTGGGGACAAAGAGAAACTTATCCTGCTGATTCTGTGGGGGGTAGTGCCAAAGCTGACACTTCGTTGAATGTCTCATGCCGAGACTTCGAATGTTTATTGATTCACCTGAGCGAGGGCTCTCTCTACCTGCAAGAGAAACAATACTTGAAACCAAAGGTCAGCCAACCTAGTCTATGTTTCAATATGCATGCGTTCGACAATGATGCAATGCTCCATTCGACATGGAAATGCTACGCTTTTATTTGGTGGATGCAAGTATGACACTATATGCCAATGCAATTGCGGACTTGAACTGCTGAGGTACAGAAACTGCTCCAGCAAAATAAATGCTGAAGAAAATGCCAACTCCGCTGGGGATAGCCAGATGCTACAGAATTATTCCAGCAAAATAAATGCTGGAAGAGTGAAGTCGGCTCAGCTGGGAAATTGGGAACTGAAACCAAACAACTCGCTGAAGTAACGCCCTACTGGGGAATACAACTCTACTGGAGAATAACAGATGCGCCTGGTATGATCGAACTTCTGCGGGAAAGTGACCGGGTATCACACGGTATTCCGGCAAAATAAATGCCAGGACCCGCACCAACTCTGTCGGGGATAGTCTTAATCTTCGAGTTCCACTGGGAGGAATGAAAATACTTGCGGAGAAGAGAATCCCGCTGGGGATGGGATGATTCTCTTGGGGAAACCAACTGACTCCGCTAGGGGAGAGTAAATGACCCCGCGGGGAAAGGTAAACTGCCTGAATACAGCTCACAAATATTAATCTTCTGCGGCTAAACCACTCTGTTTGACATACACAGTCTGAATACAGCCTTATAATCTTGGAATCGTCAATTCTGTTGAGGATAAATGACTTGACTGGAGAATGTCATCTGGCTAAGCTACGACCAGCTGGGGAATTCGATCCTTCTTCGGGAAGGATATGTATGACCTGCGTGAGGGTCGAGTCTTTTATTACTGCGGTCTCTTGGTCATCTTCCTCGTACGGCTATGAAACCTGCAACAACACAAACAAGACAAGACAAGCCTATACAACCAAATCGATTCAGGTTAGTGACATTATTTTCAGTTAACTCAAAGCTTTAGCAATTGTTGGCAAGGGCCATTGATGTTATACACCTGCTAGTTTCAGTAAACTTAGGCGTTTTATCATGCACAAAACAGTAAAGAACCAGCATCAAGTACTGAATAACATATTTTATTGATTGGACCCCTGAATGGGCGGAATTTTTGTACACGGGATATAACTCCTGAAAAGAGGAAGCTACGCAAAGCAGATATACAAGCATGCACATGATGCATAAATATTGACAAATTAAATTTTGTACACATGTCGGCAACGGGATGCAGACGAACACCACAAACTGATCCTCCTATGACTCATCCGACTCTGATGCTTTCCCGGTATTCACGCTTCTGAAGAGGTTGTATCTGATAATCGACTACTCAGGTATTCTCCCGCACTGATGCTCGCTGCAACGTCAAATTCGGACCGCAGTCATTTGCTTTTCAAATCCCTAACTTTTGCGTGAACCGCCCTTTACGGGTTTTCAGTTCACCGGGATACCCTTTTTTGCCGAAGCCGCCCAGTGTAGGTTTTCAGCTTCGCGGGTGTACATTTTTTCATTTTATCCCTAACTTTTGCCCGAACCTTTCATTCTGTTTTTGGTTCGCCAGGATGCCCCATTTTTGCCTGGACTCTCTTTTTTTGTCCAGCGGGTCAATTTTAAGCAAAGTATTTTTTAACTGCGTCCGAATTCACAGGTGACGTAAAGTCTTCACCGTCCATGGTGGACAACAACAACGCTCCTCCTGAAAAGACTTTCCTGACAACATATGGCCCTTCGTAGTTGGGGGTCCACTTGCCCCTGTGATCTGCTTGCGGCGGGAGAATCCTTTTCAGCACAAGGTCGTCCGTCTGAAAGCTTCGCGGATGTATCTTCTTGTCATATGCTTTCTTCATTCGGCTCTGGTACAAACGACCGTATGATAGAGAAGCGAGCCTCTTCTCATCCATCAAACTCAATTGGTTCAACCTGTCTTTCACCCATTCTGCCTCGTCCAGCTGAACGTCTCGCAATACCCTCAGAGAAGGGATCTCAACTTCCAATGGTAATACCGCTTCCATTCCGTATACTAACGAGAACGGGGTTGCCCCGGTTGATGTGCGTACCGTCGTACGATAACCGTGCAAAGCGAAAGGTAGCATCTCATGCCAATCCTTATAGGTCACCACCATTTTCTGGACGATCTTCTTGATATTCTTATTGGCCGCCTCGACAGCGCCATTCATCTTGGGTCGGTAAGGGGAGGAGAGTTGATGTTCGATCTTGAAATTCTGACAGAGCTCCTTCATCATTTTGTTGTTCAGGTTTGAACCATTGTCCGTGATTATCCGCTCGGGAATCCCATATCGGCAAATGATATCTCTCTTGATGAATTTGGCCACCACTTGCTTAGTTACATTTGCGTAAGACGCCGCTTCCACCCACTTGGTGAAGTAATCGATTGCCACTAGTATGAACCGATGCCCATTAGAAGCTGTCGGCTCGATCTTTCCAATCATATCGATTCCCCACATCGAGAATGGCCATGGCGATGACATCACATTCAGAGGACTCAGAGGCACATGGATCTTATCAGCATAGATTTGGCACTTGTGGCACTTCCTCGCAAACTTGAAACAGTCAGTTTCCATAGTCAGCCAAAAATAACCTGCCCGTAGCAGCTTTCTCGTCATAGCATGTCCACCAGCATGCGTACCAAAGGTACCTTCGTGTATTTCCTCCATGAGCAGCTTTGCCTCTTTCTCGTCTACACAACGCAACAACACCAAATTGTGGTTTCTTCTGTATAAGACGCCATCCGGATTCAAATAGAAATTACCCGCCAATCTCCTGAGAGTCTTCTGATCTTGACTGGATGCCCCAGCCGGATACTCTTTATTCTTCAGAAAATTAAGGATATCAAAATACCACGGTTTGTCGTTAGATGCCTCATCAATAGCAAATACGTAAGCTGGTCTGTCAAGCCGAGAGATAATGATTCGGGGAGCCTCGTTCCAGAAGTTGACTTTGTACATGGAGGACAAAGTGGCGAGGGCGTCAGCCATTTGATTCTCTGCCCGCGGTACATGATGCAACTCAACCTTGTCGAAGAAAGGCAGCAATCTCCTTGCATAGTTCATGTAATGTATCAAATTGGGCTGACGTGTCTCCCATTCCTCTTTGATCTGATTCACCACCAGAGCTGAGTCTCCGTATACGTCTAAATTCTTGATTTGCAAATCAATGGCTTCTTCGAGCCCCATTATACAAGCTTCGTATTCGGCCTCATTGTTGGTAATGGCAAAGGTCAATCGGGCAGTAAACGGGATGTGCGACCCGTGTGGCGTAGTGATGATTGCCCATATCCCGCTACCGTAAGCATTCACAGCTCCGTCAAATATCATCTTCCATTTGAAACCCAACTCTGGTCCTTCGTCTGGCAACGGCTCTTCACAATCTTTCATCTTTAGGTACATGATATCCTCGTCAGGAAAATCAAACCTCATTGATTGGTACTCTTCAATAGGCTGCTCCGCCAGATACTCAGACAGCACACTCCCCTTTATAGCCTTTTGCGAGACGTATTGGATGTCATATTCAGTTAAGACCATCTGCCAACGGGCAATTCTCCCTGACAACGCCTGCTTTTCGAATACATATTTGATAGGATCCATCTTCGAGATGAGCATGGTTGTATGATTCAGCATGTATTGTCTCAACCGCTTGGCGGCCCAGGCTAGCGCGCAACAAGTTTTCTCCAACATTGAGTATCGAGATTCACAATCTGTAAATTTCTTACTCAAATAGTAAATCGCGTGCTCTTTTCTTCCTGTCTCGTCATGTTGACCGAGAACACAACCCATGCTTCCCTCAAGAACCGTCAAATACATGATCAAGGGTCTACCCGCCACTGGGGGTATCAAAATGGGAGGCTCCTGCAAATACTGCTTTATTTTATCGAACGCCTTTTGACAATTTTCGTTCCATGTTACAACTTGATCTTTCTTCAACAGCTTGAATAATGGTTCACACGTGGCAGTTAGGTGAGATATGAACCGAGCGATGTAGTTCAACCTCCCTAAGAACCCGCGCACCTCTTTCTCTGGTTTAGGCGCCGACATTTCTTGGATCGCTTTTATCTTAGCAGGATCGACCTCTATTCCTCTTTCGCTTACAATAAACCCCAGCAGTTTACCCGATCTCACCCCGAAGGTGCATTTGTTAGGGTTCAGCCTCAGCCTGAACTTCCTAAGCCTTTTAAATAACTTCAGCAGATTCACCAGATGCTCTTCCTCCGTCTGGGATTTGGCAATCATATCGTCAACATAAACTTCGATCTCTTTGTGCATCATATCATGGAAAAGAGTCGTCATCGCACGCTGATATGTTGCCCCAGCATTTTTCAAACCAAAGGGCATCACTTTGTAGCAAAATGTTCCCCAAGGCGTTATGAAAGTGGTCTTCTCCATATCCTCTGGCGCCATTTTAATCTGATTATAGCCTGAAAAGCCATCCATGAAGGAGAATACGGAGTATTGAGCAGTATTATCAACTAGCACGTCAATATGAGGAAGCGGAAAATCGTCTTTTGGGCTTGCTTTATTCAAATCTCTATAATCCACGCACATTCGAACCTTGCCATCCTTCTTTGGCACTGGTACGATGTTAGCAACCCATGAGGGATATTTTGTCACAGCCAGGAAACCAGCGTCCCACTGCTTCTGAACTTCCTCTTTGATCTTCACTGCCATATCTGGTCGAGTTCTGCGAAGCTTTTGTTTGACCGGTGGACATTCTTCTTTCAGTGGCAGACGGTGCACAACCATGTCTGTATCGAGCCCTGGCATATCTTCATACGACCAAGCGAATACATCACTATACTCTCGGAGCATTTCAACCAGTCTTCGGTTGATATCACCCTGCAGTGCGGCTCCGATACGAATATTCTTCTCAACCCCTTCCGACCCCAAGTTGATAATTTCGATGACCTCGTCGTGAGGCAGAATGGCTCTTTCCTCTTGCTTCACCAACCAAGACAGTTCTTCAGGAACGTCACTATCTTCGACAACCTCTTCTTCGGCCTGGAATACCGGATGTTCAAAGTCGGGACGAGTCATAGGTGGTCCAAGGATGTCATCTGAAAATGTTATCCTGCAAAAGGAATGGTTAAGTGCTTCAAAATGCGTATAAAGCGAATAACCACGTTGCCATTTTATTGAAAAATACGAAACAAGAAAGACAGAGATTACAGTATTTGCACATGAAAAAACGCCATTTATTTAATGATTAACACGCAATATTCATAACAACACAGCCCTAAGCAAATCCTGATGCCCCGGGCAAGACATCAGATTATTCAACAATTAATAAAGCAAAGCATTACTGTTTAAGAGTCACAGGAACAAGCTCCTGAATAGACCAGTTGCACAGTCCTTGTCCTGGCGTGCTTGGCTGAATCCAGGCATCCATATCACAGTCGCTGTCTCCTTCGTCAGACTCCGAAGCAGCGTTGACGGTTTCATGACATACTCCACTGGCATGGATGGTTATTGGCCCTCTGAAACGGGGTGCCCCCACAGCAGGTGCTGACGACGACGGTTGGTATCCCAGCCCGAACCGGTCCATCTTTACAGGAATATCCAGCACTTTGCCCCAGCCCTTTGCTTCTCCTGCCTCCACTAGAGCTTGAGCTTCTTTATACGACGAGACGGCTATCTCTGGCACTTTGCGTGGCCCGGGACCTTTGTCCTTGATACGCAACCCTTCAAATGCCTGGCAGGGTGTTTCGTGGATCTCTCCGTCGACCTCCACATATTTAAATGACGACAGATGGCTGACCAGGATGTATTCTTCTCCGCATACGGTGACTACGCTGTCTCCGACCATATATTTTAACTTTTGATGCAGGGTAGACGTGACTGCCCCAGCCCCCGTGAATCCAGGGCCTTCCAAGCAAGCAGTTGTACGCAGGTTGTATGTCCATGATGTAAAACTCAGTTGCAAACACCTCCGGCCCCACCTGCAGAGGCAATGTTATCGATCCAAAGACTGTTCTTCGCGTGCCATCAAAGGCTCTAACTACCAAGTCACTGGGCGTGCACAAGATTCCTCTGACATCTAGCTTCATCATCGCTTTCTTGGGCATCACATTCAAAGACGATCCAGTGTCAACCAATACATGCGACATTACTGATCCTCTACACTCAACAGATATATGCAGCGCCATATTATGATCTCTCCCTTTCGGGGTCAAATCGAAGTCGGTAAAGCCCAAACTGTGGCCTGCATTTACATGTGCCAACACTCCTTCCAGCTGATTCACGGAGACGTCTTGGGGTACGAAGGAAGTATCCAGGACTTTCAACAGAGCATTTCTGTGAGCTTCCGAACACAAGAGTAATGACAAGATGGATATTTTGGACGGCGTCTGCTGCAGATGCTCCACAATCTTATAATCACTTTTTCGAATCATGCGCATGAACTCTTCTACCTCTTTCGACGCCGATTCTTTTTCGCTTGCTTGCACTGGGACATTCTCACCCATCTTCCCTTTTCCTTTTGCTAGTCTTTCGGCCTCCACTTCAGGCGATATAAAGATCCTACCACTCCTTGTCATACCTCCTGAACCAACAACGTTATCAACAGTCTTAGCTGGCTGCTTATTAACATCAATCTTTATTCCGTCACAATACACCTCCAATCCATAGGACCATGGGACTGCTTTTGTGTTCTCATACGGGACTGGTCCGGCCTTAGTTATGGTGATCGGTGGTCGCTGAATCGGTGCTGCAATAGTGATCGTCTTTCGAGGAACCGTTATAGTGGCCACATCACTCTGATCATCTGCTACTGCCCCTGCAGGCTCTTCAGTTGCTGCTCGGTCAAACTGTAATGTGCCTCCATCAACTAAAGCCTGAATGCCTTTCTTCAAATCATCACACCCCCCAGCTAGTGTCCAGCATTCTAAACAATACTCGTCACATCCTGGAAAAACACCCCCTTGCAACAGTCTGCTCTTTATCTCGCTCAGCGGCGTTTTTAAATCGTCGACATTCATAATCAGATTCAAACCTTCTTCAGTTAGAACGGCGTTTGCCCCGTGATTAGGCATGGGCTTCTGCACTATATTCGGACCCGCCGTTCCGAAATTGATAGTCTTATTGTCCAAAAGATCCTGCACAACGTGCTTAAAAGCATGGCAACCCTCTATATCGTGGCCCGAAGCCCCAGAATGAAACTCACAGTGCCTGCCTGCATCATAACCATACGGGGGAGTTCCCGTTATCAGCGCCAGAGTTCTCTTCTCTACCAGGTTTAGACCCAACAGTGTCTGCAACAAATCTGCGTAGGTTGAGGGAGGCTTCTCAAACACTCTTCTCGGTTTACCACCCTGGAATCTTCGCTGAGCCTGCTGTGCCCCCTGCTGAGGCTGCTGCTGCTGTTGCTGCATTGGTTGCTGCTGAACCGGTTGTTGTTGTTGAAGTGGTTGTTGCTGGTACGGGATAGTAACACTCGCCACCTGCTGCGGCTGATGATATTGGTTCCGACCTCTGCCTCTGCCTCGGCCTCGGCCTCCAAATACTGCGCTTGCCTCGCCCTGACGGCGCCCACCAAAAGCCTTCCTATTACTGCCAGATGCAGTTGATTCCTCAACTTGGAACTTTCCCTGCTTAATGTTACGTTCAATCTTTTCCCCCATCAGGATTAAGTCTGAAAAACTGGCCAGAGATGTATGAAACAACATGTCATGAAACAATCCTGTGAATGTACCGACGAACATGTCATTCATTTCCTTATCTTCTACAGGAGGACGGACCCTGGCAGCCATATCGCGCCACCTTTGCGCGTACTCTTCAAAGCTCTCCCCCTTCTTCTGAGACAGCCCTGCCAATTGGACCCGATTGGGCGCCAAGTCGCTGTTATATTTGTAGTGAGCTACAAATGCCTCTGCTAACTGCTTCCACGTCTTGATATTGGTCGGCTCCAACCCCATGTACCACTCTAAGGAAGGGCCTGACAAACTATCCTGAAAGAAATGCATTAGCATTCTTTCATCAGTTGAATATGCAGACATCTTTCTGTAATAAGCTCGCACATGCACTTTCGGACACGTGTCCCCTTTATACTTATCAAACGCAGGAGCTTTGAATTTGATCGGCACCCTCAAGCCAGGTACCAGACCCATTGTTGCCATGTCCAAGCCCACAGCACTTTGGTTCAAGACCCCCCTCATCTGCTCTTCCAGCATTCTGATCTTCTGGGAGTCATCCATCGGCCCTTCGAAACCTCCGCCAGAGAAAGCGTCTTCCTGCTGATCTTCTTGCCACATACCATTCCCAGCTCCATACCCATCATATCCATTATTACGGCCAGCTCTAATTTGATTCGTCACCGGACCTCGCCCTCTGTTGCCGTATCCCTGAACACCTCCAGTAGGCCCAAAAGCCATTAAGCCAGCGCCGTTTCCATTTCCGAAACCTCCGTAACCCTGATTGGCCACACCATAACCATCTTGCCCAAAGCCTTGAGCATTGAAACCATATTTCCCAGCATTATCGAATCCCTGATCATTAAACCCGAATCCAGTATTGCCAAAGCCGTTGCCTCCCATATTATCACCCAAGTTGACATCACCAAGCCCAACGTTATGGACAGCAGTCTCGTTCCCAACTCCGACGTTACCGTTCACAGCGGCAGTAGCGTTGTTGACATTAGCAGCAGGTATATTGACTACAGGTGGAGCCACTGGCGTGGGAGTGCCATCTCCATGAGCAGTATCGACTCGCACAGACTGATGATCCTCATTACCGTGACCAGCATTTCAGGCCAACAGAGGTTGGACCATGGCTTGCAAATTCTCCTGCCCTTTTGCAATAGCTTCCATGGTCTGCATGAAGAGAGCGAGCTTCTCGCGCACATCCTGCATCTTGTTCTGCATTTGATCCATGATTCTTCGACAGTTGGTGCAAGTAGGATAGCGGTGCGGGTGCTGATCTGCAATCCTGAAAAGTACCTGGTACAGAGCAGGAAATAAGACACCATCCAAAGATTACCTGTAATGCAATATGAATATCAATGCAATGCAATGTGTGTCTGTGCATTAGGGAAGTTCATTCCCCGATTCTAGTGTGAAGGTGCTGGTGCAGTGGCAGTGCTGACAATATAAAGATCGGAGTTGAATCACAGAAAGCCTCATATATTGCATAGAAACCAATAAGCCAAGAATACAATGTTACTGGGAGTACAAAGAGAAGGCATGACCTCAACCAACAATCCTGGTGATGGTCAGCACTATGCAAATAAAGCATACAAGTTACTACATGAAATGATCAAATCCTCCCATAAGTCTGGTACTCTTCTAGCAATTTCTTGGTCTCCGGATGGCTTGGTCGATCAAGCAGCCCTTCAATAAGTTGGTTTCTTTTCTTAAGAACACGCCGCATGTCTTCAGCAGTTTCTTCCCATGCCCCCTCTCCGAAGCGATCCTCAAGTTTACGCTTCTGAGACACAGCTTCATCTCTGCCTTTGATGGCCTTGTTTAGCGCATTCTGGAGACTGTACCGGGTCATCACTTCTTCACACTTCTTGATGCTGGACTTCAACTGCTCTTCAAGGTCGGAGATTTGCTGCTTCAACTTATCCTCCCTCTTCTTATTGTTAGTGAGCGTAGCATTCCAGGTCTTATTGCAAGAAGAGATCTCTCGGTGAGCGATGTCAAGTGCTTTCTTCTTGGACTCAAGCATGTCATGGGAGCTTCTGAACTCTTGCCCCAGACGTTCGCGCTTCTTCCTCTCCTCAGTTAGCTCAGCCCCTAATCTGTTTATTAGCTCAATCTGCTGTTGGAAAGCATGGACGGCCTTGTTTTTCTCACTGTGTGCCTGGGCTAGCTCTTGCTCTAACCCTTCGTTGATCTTCATCAAGGCTTCTTTTTCTTTCACAACTTGCTCGTAGGCCTCCCTAGAAACAGTAGTCGGCTCCGCTACCGGAATAGGAACAAGAACTGGTGCATCTGGAAATGGCATCCTCAACTGACTGGCTCTCTCCTGGATCCACTCTCTGTAAGGTGCATAGGCCTGACAGTCATTCTTCCCTAACAACGGCTTCCCTCTTCGGTTAATACGCGTCCAGGCATGCTGCAGCTTGGCCAATAACTCCCCCTTCAAATCTCCGGTGAAGTACAGAGATTCCAGTACTTCTTCCTCCTTTGGCGGGTTCTTCAGCGCATATCCGAACTGACGGACCAACAGAGATGGGTTGTAATTAATACACCCTTTCCTTCCTATCAGCGGGACATTAGGGTAACCAGAACAACTGAAGATAAGCTCGGATCCCAGCAGATCTCTATCAAACCATTCGACGTCTTCGGAAGATAGCCTCATCAGGCGCTCTGACCAGCTAGTTGTGGTTGCACTCTCCACAAAAGATCCCTTCATGGGAAGATGACTCTTGAACCGCATATTCAACAAAGGAGCACAGCAGTAAACAACCTTTCCTCTTCTGTTTTCATTCTTGTAGTGCAAGGAGTGGTAGAAGTCTCCGATCAATGTTGGCACTGGATTGCCGGCAGCGAATAGATGGAAAGCGTCCAAGTCTACGAAATTGGGCAAGTTAGGGAACAGCACAATCCCATAAATGCATAAAGCCAAAATAGCATTGAAAACCACCCAACATCCGTTCTTGGCATACTCCTGAGCTTTGCCAACCAAGAAATCAAGAGAGAAACCTGAAACCCCAAGCCAAGAAGTCAATAACAGTTCTGCAGCGTCCATATGCAAGGCTTTGGCTAAGTCCTCCAACTTGGGCTCAGCAGCAGAGTGAATAAAGGGAACCTTGTTCTGCACGGGTAGCTCAGTAAACTCCACATACTCCTCAATGGTAGGCCCTAGAATGAAGTCATCAAATGTAAAACATCTCAATGCAGGGTCATAGAACTGCATCAAGGTATACAGCCCGTTCATCTCATCAGCAGTGGGCTTGCAGACTAATCTCAGTAACCTCCCGTGACTCATTCTGAAGCTTCTCCTAACCTCCTCATCAGCAAGAGATATCAGACCAAGCAAAGAAGTAATATCAGGTGAAGGAAGCTTATACGCAACTGTTTTCCTCAAACCAGCCATAACCAATACTCAGAAGTCTGGGCACTAGAATCGGAGGATATGCAAATGCACCTGCAGCACAGACACACGTTAATGGGATGCAATGATAATGGGTATGCAAACAATGCAAGGCAAGTAACATGCAACGGGGACCAACTGCCGTAGCTGAATAGCCTGAACCAAATCAAGAAGTCTCAAACAGACTCTATAGAAGTCCTCAAACCCTGGTCTCAGATAGACCTAAAACAAAGCTCCAACAATGGTCTCGGACAGACCTCTAACTCCAACTGGTCTCTGGTAGACCTCAAATCATATCTCCAACTGGTCTCTGGCAGACCTCAAAACTCTCAACTGGTCTCTGACAGACCTCAGAACACATCTCCAAATGGTCTCTGACAGACCTCATAACTCTCCATAAATACCCCGGATCTCTGATCAAGGAACAAACCGGTAGTCTGAAGGTCTAGTTACCTGCATAACCCCAAACCCTCTCACGGGTGGATGTCCTAGTAACTGACAAAGGTATGGCATCCTATACGGTCGTCGGCGTCACAGACTTTCAGGGTTGATGATACGATTCCCAGAAGGAGTGGCATCATCAAATCCTGAAGAGGCCTCACTTAGCCAACTTCCAAATGATCGGTTCCCGGAGTCGACAATTCAGCTGACCAACAACCCCTTCGACCCAAAGGGTAGAAAAAGAAGCCAACCAGAAGAACCTCGTCCGAGTGTAGATTTCATGAGACACTAATGCAAGCAAAGCCGGCACGCGCCCACTACTTTCTACTCTAATTCTAGGTGCACTCAAGCCCAGGTCCGGCTTATCTCTCAAGCATAGAACCACCCATCACACCCTAATACAGCAATAATAATCAATATATATAAAGCTGAAAATAAAGGTTAGAAATACAAATCCATACAAAATCCTCGACGGGAAAACAAGCGTTAGGATTGACTCTCTTAAGGGACGTTGGATCCCAAATGCATAAGAACTATCGCAGTCCTTAGCAGCCAGGGGACGTTGGATCCCCAGCAGAGTCGCCAGCTGTCGCAACTGCGAAAATCGGCGTCGGCTGAACAGAAGAGTTGCCACCGTGCGTTATTTATCCCACGGGAGGGAAAGGAAACGCTCAGAGTAAACCTCGCACAACACGGGAAAGGTATGGTCGTCGCAACCAAAACCTGGATTCGGGAGTCGGTTACGCAAGGGGAAGGTATTAGCACCCCTCACGTCCGTCGTACTCGACGGGATCCACGCTTGTTTTCGGGTATGGATTGTTAGTCTATCTAAACTACGGGTTAAGGGTTAAAAAGAAAAGAAAATGACTCGGCAAAGTATCGCACTTTATGCCTACGTATTCCCGTCTGGAACGAGAAATCAGAGTCAGCGTAGTTCGCCTACCTACGGGAAAGGAGGGGAAGGTTGCTCGCTAGGATATCGCATCCTATGCCTACGTACTTCCACACTGCATGGAAGATCAGAGCAAACGTAGTTCAGGCCACGTACGACACAAGCTTGTCTTGGTTGATTTTATTCCTTCTGAAAAAGGTTTTTCTGATTAATGGTCCAAGCGGACAAAAATGACGTCTTGATGAGTTCAAATTCTTTTACGGAAGAAGTGTCTTTTATTGTGTTTGAAATCTTTATGGTGTTTTTCTGTTTGTTTTGAGAAAGAAAGAGACAGGACTCTAACCTACGGTTGCGAAGGGAATCAAACTATCCTAATGTTATCATGCATGGGTCAAGACCTAGTGTCTATCATGCTCCTCTCTTGCACAGAGAGAAACAGAGATCCTAAGGGAATAAACGAAAACAGAAACAATATCAGATATATACAGTAAAACAGTAAAATGCATGGATGCAACAATACAAGCGAGGCAAGGGAGTCCCACTCAACCTCGAACCTGGAAAACAATAGGAAAAAGTGAACAGGATTCACCTTCAACCCAACAGGGTAAACAGCAAACAATACAGTCAGGAAAACCAATCAATACATCAGAAATGAAATACAGCAATAAAAATAAACAGCATCAGCAGCTCTGCCACACAACAGTCTTCAAGTCATCTCCAATCAGCTACAAGCTTCAGCAAGCATCACTCTCCATCTCCACAGCCTTTCAGCAAGGTCTTGATCATCAGTCTTCCATCTACAATGGCTTTACTTCAAGTCTCAGGCTCCAGGAGAAACATCAGTCAACAAGATGAAGTGAATGAATGTTAGACAGTTAATTACCTACCAAGGGTGGTTCATTAACTGTTAACATTAAACAGACAGTTTCCTCTCAAAAGTTCTATCTTTCAAATACATTCACTGATCCTTCCAAAGGAAGGAGGTGGATATTTGAAAGAGACTTTGAATCATAGAGAAAGGATGGATGCAGACAAGGCATTCCATGTTTGAGAAACAAGCTTCCTAATCTAGAGCTCTGCCTAGCTCCTAAACCCTAATCTCCTCAACAGCTGCTAGCAGGGATCTCCTCTTCAATCTCTGGAAGTTGATCTTCAAGCTCTGGATCTCCATTGGCTTCATCATCATCAGTCTTCAGCTCCCCTAATCCCCAGACAATCCCAATACCCATACAGACAAACAGTAATCCCCAGAGGGCACACCACACCAATCAATCAAATATAGCAGTAATATACTAATCGCAGTAGGGGAATCCTAGTGATTTCTAAGGGGATCTATCCTATACCCATAACCCCTATAGTCCATACCCCAAAAATCAAATGAAAATCTCCTAAAAGAATTAAACTATCTTACCTAAGTTGATTTAAAACCCTAATTTTATTCATGTTGTTTTCACCTAAGCTAACCACCTAAAACTAACTCCTAAAAATATGAACTAAATTGCATGCACAAACTAACAATGTCTATTAATCAACCTAAAAATAATGGACAAAAAATATTAAAGCAACTAGTAGAACAAAAATTATCAAAATCCTGTATGAAATTAAACTATTTAAAATGCTATTTATTTGGAAAATATGGGAAAAACATCAAATGAAAAATAAAATGCAATTTTTATTTTTTATAATTTTCTAGACTCTTTAAAGAAAATTATGCAAAAAGAATTATTAAAAAAAAATGTTTTTATGATTTATTATGATTTTTAGAAAATGCATGAAAAATGAAAAGAAATTAAAAATGACAAAATAGAGAAATAGAGGGAGGGGGTGCCATCAGCAAGGGCGCTTAGTTGTAATTGTTGAGTGGGCCAGAACACAGGGGTGCGAATAGAACAAAGAACTAGGCCCAGCGCGCTTCAGAATGTCAACAAAAACAAAAAAAAACCTCAGAACGGTGTGGATAGCAACATTCTCAGTTCATTTACGTTCGGCTTGGTTATTGGGGGTGTCATTAGTAATGAAATTCAAGGCCCACTCAGAACACTTAAATGAAACGGGGCGTTTTGATGCCCAGAGTTTCCCTCCGTATTTCAACTTCAAACGTGGACCCTTGGATTGCAATCTGAGTCAAGTCAAACCCTCCATCGTAGGGTCCTCCTTCATCTTCAACCTTGGGCAAACCTAGGGTTTCAGAAAACCCTAACCATGCACGATCTTGCACACCTCTGTTCTCCCTTATACCTCCATGGATTCACACGATTCCAAGAGCAAAGTTGCTCTATGAACTTCCATCTATACATCCATGATAATAACTTCTCCTAAAACTTACTCCATCAACCAACTCGATAAGAATACCAGTCATAAGCCACCATGAACACCTGCTATCAACTGCTCCAATTCTCTTCAATCTTTACCCTAGCCTAATCTACACTTCATGCTGAACAAATCAAGCTAAATAACTAAGGTTCTCGCGCCATATTCTTGATGTTACAAGCTCTAACAGTTTTGATGCATCATACTCAACCTTCATGAAACCTCCCCAAATTCATCAAAATCAGTCCTCTACCCTATCTTAACAACTCTACACTAACAAATCCCTAAGATTCTAACTAAATCATGCAATACGAAAAGGAAACAAACCTGGTGCAAAATGGTGAAACAGTTATGGAAACCCTCGAATCTGATGCTTGCAGTGATTGGAAAGTGATCAGCAACCTTGATGATGAATTCTGTATGCAATATCTTTGGTGCAAACTCCTTGAATATTGTACTTGAAACCTTCTTGCAACTTGGATGGAGAAGATAGATATCACAATTCTTGATCAATTCAACCAATTCTTGATGTGTATTATGATGCTTGGATGATGATGATGAGGATTCAATCAGAAAATGTGAAGATTGATGGAGATTTGAGAGAGTTTGAGATACTTTTGCAAAATGGAGAAAATGAATGAAACTTGGGGTTTTGAGAAAATGCAATCACCAACCATGGCATGAACCATCTTGTATCAATATATAGGTGTCCTTAGAACCTCCTAGAAACTTGGAGAAGCTTCCCTTGCATTCTTTCCCTTGAATTTGGTTTATGTATCTTCTATTACAAGTAACCATGGATAACTCTTGAAATGTGAACTAAGCTCAAAATTCCACTTTATCCAATGTCTTTAAAATGATCTTTCCATTCAAAATGACCTATAATTTTGCTTCATTTGGCCAAGATATGAAAAATCTCATTTTTAAGTCCATTTTTATTCATTAAATCCAACAATTTTGAAACCTTATGCTATAAATCTTTCCAATCTCTCATGGTCACTTTTCTAGACTCAAAATGTCATTTGGAACAAGTTTTATGTTATAAAGTTTTCCATTTGAAGCTTCCTTGTATGAGTTTTGGGCATAGGTTAAAATGACCTGTAATTCTCAAATGACCAAAATACCCTTTGCTTGACAAGACCATAAGTAGAGTTCCACAAATCATATGAAGGCATACCATACCATTCTAGAAAGATAAGACAATGAGGAACAATTCTTATGTTGACCATAAATTCATTTGAAATTTCCTTGAGGGGTAAAAATTGCTTGGAAGTCAAGTCACTTTCACAGACAAAATTTCAGATACCTCAGATGACCTGTACCTTGTAAGGACCATAACTTGAGTTCTATAAATCTCCTTGATGTCTTCCACCACTCAAATTAAAGGTCTTGAGATCCTCTACAAGTTTCATGTTGGCCAAGGATCCATTTGAAGCTTGAATTTTGACTTATCTTTCTTGGAAATTTGACCTAAACTAGGGGATTTTACACAGAAACCCTAATTTAGAAACTCCTCTTCTCCTTGATTTCTCTTGATTTCTTCTTAGCATAACAATGTACCCTTATTCTCCATGTCAAATGATGAACCCCACATCTCCTCAATAGCCTTCAATGCCTTTCAAACAATCCTTTGACCTAGGGTTGACCCAGGGTTGACCCAGATGAAACCCTAGTTGACTGTCTTCAACTGCAATACTTGTGATCATACCAAGGATTTGTCTCCTTCTCCACATGACCTTCTAAGTCCTCCAAGATGTCTAGATACTACCCATTCCTTCAATTCACAGCTCATACTTTCCTTGATGATCCCCAGGTACACTCAGTTAGGAGACAGATGAACTGCTTGATCCATTGACTTGATAGCTTCCCAATTCTTTCTGATGACTTGAATGAGATTGAATTTGAATAATAACCTCTTGATAGGCCTCCAGAGATGAGAATAATGATTGGTTCCCTGTTGAATGACTTGTTATGCTTATGCTATGCAGATGATTAGACTATGTACATGACTCTACATGCAAATGCTAATGAGATTGAAACATAAACCAAGTGAATAAGGTTGAGCAAATTTTAGGGTGCAACACCCTATGTCAAGCGTTCGAAGCTGTTAAAGTCAAGAACGTAGCTCCTGTAGTCACTGAAAAGCCAGAGATGACTCTCTCTTCCTTCAAGGAAGCCCGGGCCGTTGTCCAGGCCGGATCTACCCCAGGCTGGGGGCGAATTTTGGAGATACCCAACAAGCAAGACAAGTTTGGGTTGGGATATTCTCCTGCGGCTGAAGCCTCCTCTTCTTATAGCAGTGCGTCACGAGGTAAAGGGTCGATCCAGTTTACCAGTGGCGGGGTGATATTTGAAAGCGTCAACGCAGTGTCTGAAGACAACGGAGATAGAGACCGTGACTTAGACTCTTGGATCCAGCCAAGCAAGCCAGGCGAGAGCCTCAACAACTGGTCCGTCAAGGATATCATCCAGATGACAGGCAAAGAGTAATGGTTAACTTTTTCCAATCATTGTACAACCCTATGTCCTACCCGGGGCATAGTGGTTTTATTGTCAGGGCCTCGTTTGATTATGTACATGCATTTTATCAATAAATCAAAAGGC
Organism: Lathyrus sativus; assembly: GCA_963859935.3. Lineage (NCBI taxonomy): Eukaryota > Viridiplantae > Streptophyta > Magnoliopsida > Fabales > Fabaceae > Lathyrus > Lathyrus sativus. The sequence continues at coordinate 321,685,422 of OZ012737.1, read as the reverse complement.
GTTTTTCTTCGTATTCGAATATTGTGATCTCTGTTATTCCTGTTTTATATTTGTTTTGAAAAACAACAAAATGGCAATGGGGTTTGTGCTAACCTGCATATTCTTGTCTTAAGCTTAACCCTTGTTATTGCAGGATCCACATAGCAGATGACATCGACTCTGGACCTTCTACGACTCACTTCGACTTCGATTGCCCGATCTATCAGGCCGAAGAAGAGATTGATGAAGACGAAGACCTTCCCGAAGAGTTGGCCCGCTTGTTGAAACAAGAAGAGAAAGTTATTCTGCCTCACGAAGAAGAGATTGAGATCGTGAATCTGGGTTCTGAGGAACTCGTCAGGAACGTCAGGATAGGGGCTGCGTTGCAGAGCGATGTCAAGCAGAGATTGGTCGAGATGCTGAGAGAGTATAGTGACGTCTTTGCTTGGTCATACGAAGATATGCCCGGACTTGATACTGACATCGTGGTCCACCACTTGCCACTGCGAGAAGATTGTCCTCCCGTTAAACAGAAGCTTAGGAGGACGCGACCGGATATGGCCGTTAAGATCAAAGAAGAAGTGCAGAAGCAACTTGATGCTGGCTTCTTAGCGGTCACTACTTACCCTTCGTGGGTCGCCAACATAGTGCCTGTACCGAAGAAGGACGGTAAGGTACGAATGTGCGTCGATTATCGGGATTTGAACAGGGTGGGCCCTAAAGATGATTTCCCGCTGCCTCATATCGATGTGTTGGTCGACAATACAGCTCAGTTCTCCGTATTTTCGTTCATGGATGGCTTCTCCGGCTACAATCAGATCAATATGGCGCCGAAGGACATGGAGAAAACTACGTTTATTACACCTTGGGGAACATTTTGCTACAAGGTAATGCCTTTCGGTCTGAAGAACGCAGGGGCCACTTACCAACGAGCAATGGTTACTTTGTTTCATGATATGATTCATCATGAGATTGAAGTCTATGTTGATGACATGATTGCGAAGTCCCAAATGGAGGAGGGACATCTGGTCAATTTGCTGAAGCTTTTTGAGAGGCTTAGGAAGTTCAGGTTGAGGCTGAATCCTAACAAATGTACTTTCGGAGTACGGTCCGGGAAACTACTGGGGTTTATCGTGAGTGAAAGAGGCATCGAGGTTGATCCTGCGAAGATAAAAGCAATACAAGATATACCAGCGCCAAAAACAGAAAAAGAAGTTCGTGGTTTCCTGGGCCGAATAAACTATATTGCAAGGTTTATTTCTCAGCTCACGGCCACGTGTGAACCGATGTTCAAACTAGTAAAGAAAGATCAGGCGATTATCTGGAACGAGGATTGCCAGAAGGCATTTGATAAGATAAAGCAGTATCTACAAGAACCTCCGATCTTTATACCCCCAGTGGCCGGAAGACCTCTAATCATGTACTTGACAGTTCTTGAGAATAGTATGGGGTGTGTTCTCGGTCAGCACGACGAGACGGGCAGAAAGGAGCATGCCATTTACTACTTGAGTAAAAAGTTCACAGACTGTGAATCTCGCTACTCAATGCTGGAGAAGACGTGTTGTGCACTAGCCTGGGCTGCCAAACGTTTACGACAGTACATGCTCAATCACACCACCATGCTAATTTCGAAGATGGATCCGATCAAGTACGTCTTCGAGAAGCAAGCGCTTTCGGGCAGGATTGCCAGATGGCAAATGGTGTTGACGAAATATGACATTCAGTACGTTTCCCAGAAGGCCATCAAGGGAAGCGTATTGCCTGAATACCTGGACGAACAGCCGATTGAGGATTATCAGCCGATGAAATTTGAATTCCCTGATGAGGATATCATGTTTCTTAAAGCGAAGGATTGCGATGAACCGTTGCCCGACGAGGGTCCAGATAGGAAATCCCAGTGGAAATTGATATTTGACGGGGCGGTTAACTCTTATGGAAGTGGCATAGGGGCAATCATCACGACTCCCCATGGATCCCACATCCCGTTTACTGCGAGACTGACGTTTCTGGTCACCAATAACGAAGCAGAGTACGAAGCATGCATCATGGGTCTAGAAGAAGCAATTGATTTGAGAATCAAGAACCTAGATGTATATGGTGACTCAACGCTTGTGGTTAACCAGATTAAAGGGGAGTGGGAGACTCGTCAATCAAATTTGGTGCCGTACACGAACTATGCCAGAAGGCTGCTTCCGTTCTTTGCTCGAGTGGAACTCCATCATGTGCCCAGAGCGGAAAATCAGATGGCTGATGCCTTAGCCATGTTGGCTTCGATGTATAAAGTCAATTTTTGGAATGAAGCTCCAAGGATTGTCCTTTCTCGTCTTGATAGACCTGCATTCGTCTTTGCGATCGAGGAAGCCTCCGACGGCAAGCCATGGTTCCATGACATCCAGACCTTCCTTATGACTAAGGAGTATCCTGCGGAAGCGTCAACCCAGGATAAGAAGACTCTGAGGAGGCTGTCTGGAAATTTTTATCTCAATCCTGATGGAGTTTTGTATAAAAGAAACCACGATCTCGTGCTAATCAGATGTGTAGATGAGAAAGAAGCGAGTATGCTCATGGAAGAAGTCCATGAAGGCACATTTGGTACGCACGCCGGTGGGCATGCTATGACGAGAAAGATCCTGAGAGCAGGATATTACTGGCTGACGATGGAATCGAATTGCTTTAAATTCGCGAGGAGATGTCATAAATGCCAGATTTATGCTGATAAGATTCATGTGCCGCCGTGCCCGTTAAATGTCATGTCCTCCCAGTGGCCGTTCTCCATGTGGGGCATCGACATGATAGGCAAGATCAAGCCTACTGCATCTAACGGCCATCGCTTCATTATAGTAGCTATCGACTACTTCACCAAGTGGGTGGAGGCAGCCTCATATGCTAATGTGACAAAGCAGGTGGTGGCTAAATTCATAAAGAGGGACATCATCTGTCGTTACGGAATTCCCGAGCGGATCATTACTGATAATGGTTCGAATTTGAATAACAAGATGATGAAGGAGCTGTGCCAGAGTTTCAAGATTGAACACCACAACTCATCTCCTTACCGGCCGAAGATGAATGGCGCTGTTGAAGCGGCCAATAAGAACATTAAGAAGATTGTGCAGAAGATGGTTGTGACTTATAAAGACTGGCACGAGATGCTGCCATTCGCATTGCACGGTTATCGTACAACGGTACGTACATCAACCGGGGCCACTCCTTTCTCCTTAGTGTACGGTATGGAAGTTGTCCTACCGTTAGAAGTGGAGATCCCTTCTTTGCGAGTTTTGGTTAATGTGAAACTCAATGAGGCAGAATGGATTAGGAACCGACTAATCCAACTCAGCCTGATGGACGAGAAGAGGTTAGCATCGATTGCGTATGGTCTTATGTACCAGAGACGAATGAAGAAAGCTTATGATAGGAAGGTGCGTCCTAGAAGCTTTCAGACAGGTGATCTCGTCTTGAAGAAGATTCTTCCTCCATACTCCGATAACCGGGGCAAGTGGACTCCTAATTACGAAGGTCCATACGTCATCAGCAAGGTCTTCTCGGGAGGAGCTTTGTTGTTATCCATGATGGATGGCGAAGATTTTGCATCCCCGGTGAACGCGGACGCAGTTAAAAAACACTTTGCTTAAAGAATGACCCGCTGGAAAGAAAAAGAAGATCCAAGCAAAAAGGGGCATCCCGGCGAACCGTAAAAAAGGAAAAAGGTTCGGGCAAAAATTAGGGATATAAAGAAAAGAATGTACACCCACAAAGTCGAAAACCTGGATGGGCGACTTTGGCAAAAAAGGGTATCCCGGTGAATCGAAAACCCGAAAGGGCGATTCAGGCAAAAGTTAGGGATCCGAAGAAGCAAATGACTGCGTTCCGCGTATGGACTTTCATTGTTTAGTGGTTTGGAAGACCTGAGGGCCGTTTATCTGAATCAATCTCTTCTGAAGCTGAAGCGTCGGAGAAGTATCGAAGTCGAGTGGGTCATAGAGGGATCAACTCATGGTGTTCGTCTATGCCTCGTTGCCAACATTTGTGTATATACTGATGTATATTTATGTTTTTGCGCGGCTTCCTCATTCCAGGAGCTTGCCTCTATTGTAAAACATTTTTACCCATTCAGGGGTTCGTTATAAATAAAATGTATACTATTCAGCAATTCTGTTTGTTTGTTTAGCATTTACCTGTTTCGTTTGCGGAAAAGAACGTCGATGTTTTTGATAAAATGCGCATACATAAACCTACCGACTTAGGCCACTGATTGTTGAAACAATAAATTACTTGAACATTGTCACAAGATGATAACCTTGATAGGTCCCTTTGAGAAGGGTGTCTTGTCTGTTTGTTTATGTTGTTGCAGGTGTAGCATATACCAGGCAGTATGCCGTATGCGTCCCCGAGCAAAATGATTCCTTCCTCTCCAGCAGGTTCAACAGCACCTCCTCGCAGAGTCTAAACATGAGATCGTCAAGCATTGATATGTCTCCCCAGGCAGAGAAGATTCTCTCCCCAATCAGATGTATCCTGAAGGAACGTCATCTCCCCAACGGAGTCATACACTGAAGTGTGCAGCAATTGATAGTTCCAGACTGAAGTCTCCAGGAGAATTGAAATTCCCCACAGAGTCGTACTCTCCCCAGTAAGCAGGACGATTCCTTCTTCCCCAGCCGAGTTTGCAGATCCCCAAGAGAGCCGAGTCCTTGGAATCCGTTTGGGCCATGATTGGTTTTCCCCAGTAGAGTGTTGAATAGTTGATGCTGTGTTTCCCCACCGGAGGTGTTATCTCCAGGAAAGTTTTGTTGCGAATACTGTGCAGTTTATTTCTGCGATTGACATCGCTTTCCTCAGCAGGTCCAGGTTCTCGTAGAGCTTCGTTCCCCTGCAGCAGTCAACTGAAGGTCGTTTCCCCAGGCGGAGTCCGATTGAGATTGACGTGACTTCTTCTCCTTGACAGGATGATCCCTCCTCTCCACCAGAGTGGTTCTGTCTCCTTGACAGGAGGATTTTCCCTTCAGCATTTATTTTGCTGATGGGGTCATAGCATTTTGCATGATTGCATAACATTTACCTTAAACGTGTAGCATTTCCACCGTGTGGAGCATGAAGGTGAGATAATACTTAGAAGGGGGGTTGAATAAGTATGAAAGATTAAGACTTAAAAAATAATCACACAATTATTTTTACCCTGGTTTGTTTAAACAACTACTCCAGTCCACCCTTCCTAGAGTGATTTGCCTTTCTCAACAAGGACTTAATCCACTATTAAATCAAACTGATTACAATAGTAACACCTAAGAACAACTGTTCTTAGTCTTCTCAAGAGCTACTGATTCCAACTGAATCCTCTTAAGGAAAAACCTTTACAATCAATCTAAATTAAATACAAGAGTATTAATGCTTCTATAAAGCTTTTATCACAACAGTGATTTTTCTCTTAAGTTTAAGTACAAGAAATTCTAAGAAGAATATGAAGTAATGAGAGCTTAGAATAATATGATTTCTTTTCAGCAAATTGTGTTACTGAAGAATGTGGTGGAGTTCTCCTTTTATAGGCAGCTGATCCAAGGATGCTGAGCGTTGAAAAGAGAGTCCCAAAAAGGTCTGAGCCTTTTTGTCTTCACATCAAGTGACCTTTCCTTGAAGTAGATAACACAGAAAAATCCTTTTTGTCTGTGTAATTGTGTCTAGCACAAATAAGGAAAGAGACGTTGATTTACTCCAACGGATATATTCTTGAATATTTCTTCTTCAGTTTTCAGCAAGTTCTTCAGAGTCTGAATGGATCAGAGTCTTCTAATGATATTCAGAACTTTGTTGTATCAGAGTCTTCTGCAGCATGTGTGCTTTCAGCGTGTTGATCATCAGAGCATATTTGACACAGAACTTCAGTACTTGGCAGCGTTAGTACTTTCAGAAACTTCTGTAGAATTATGCTTTGAGAAACTCTTCAAACAATATTCTTCTTTGCTTCAGATGCTTCAGCTTCAGATGCTTCTGACTATCTTCAGATGCTTCTGACTCAGAATGTTCTGGAGCTTCTTGCTTCAGATCCTTCTGGAGACTACGCTCAGGATCTTCTGTAAAGAGCAATCAGATTCTTCTGTATGATGCATCTGGCGCTTCAGAGTCAGGATAACTTCTTGTATACAACAGATTTGCTTCTAGAGAGTTAATTTCAATTCAATCTGCAGTAAAACTCTCAAACAAATTTTAGAGTATATAATTCTTAAATATAAAATTTCCTAACAGTTATCATCAAAACAAAGAGTTATTATTAAGAACCAATCTGTGTTCTAACAATCTCCCCCTTTTTGATGATGACAAAAAGTATCAGAAATTTTATTTAACTGAACATAAAGAATTATAACTCCCCCTGAGTTAAATATGAAAAAGGAATAGAAACTTCCCTTTTGTCTTGAGTAATCTTCAGAGTTAGATCTTGTTTGTTCTTATAACAATTTAGGGTCAGAATGTCTTGCAGATATAAGATTCAGAGTTTGATAAAAGACAAATGATCTGAGAGACTCAGAGTTTCTTTATAGAGTGTTCTTATCAAATGTTCTGAAATAGTCAAGTTAAATGTTAGATAGAATAGATATGTCTGAAGATTCATTCTGGTGAAGTTATATTAAACAGTTCAGATCTATATTTTCTCCCGCTTTTTTGTCATAAGCAAAAAGTAAAAACTTTTAAAAAAGACAAATAAAAGGAACAATAAATAAGACATTTCAATGGAGAACACTTGATTCATTCAAAAGATTAGAGCAAGAGTACATAGGTAAGCATCAGAAGACATAGCAATAAAGTTCAGATGCAAACAACAGATGCAAAAACATTAGAATGAAAAAAAATCTAAGAGTGTTTGGACAAAAGCATCTTCAATAGATCTGTAATCTCAGAGGAGGATTCCTCTTGCTTGGACATCCACTTAGTCATAGTTTCATTCTTCTCATCTTGCTTTGACATCCATTCTGTCATATCCTCAGACTTCTTATCCTGCTTAGCCATCCAGGATTTTATCTCTGACTGTCCAGCCTCCAGAGTAGCAATCTTGTCTTCAAAGTCTGGATGTTCTGTCTTTATCTCAGATGAAGAATTAGGAGGTTTTGTAGCCTGAACAGAGTCAATTGCCATTGGTTCTGTAGATCCTGAAGAGGGTTCTACCAGAGTCATAGTCAATGCATTAGCAGTAGATTCTGTTGATGGTGGAGGAGCATCTAAACGAAGCAGAGGTTCAGTTTTGTTGACAGTCCAGAATAGAGTCCTTTCAGCTCTGAGCTTTGCATCATCAGAACAGACGTTCTTCAGATTTGAAGCTACAGTGTTGAATCTATTGATGAATCCTTTCCAGATGATGTCAGATTCATTTGCATCCATTGTTTCAGAGCATTTCTTCTGAACAGTACCTAAAGACATCTGTATTTCTTGCAAAAAAGTTTGAAATAAATGATCAATATTAAGTCTGGGTTGTGGTTTAAGCAAGGATTCCAGAGTTATATGTTTAGGTTTGGGAGTTGGTGGAAAAAGTGATTTTTGGATGGAAATCAGAGGAGGAGGATAATATGGAATGAAAGGAATTTCTGGTTGTTGAGGTAAGGATCTGTTTAATGCATTAAGCAAATGAGGTTTTGGTCTTGTGCGAGGGTAAACATCATCAAAAGGTTTATTTGAGTATGGTTTGAAAGCAGATTTTGGTGGTTCAGCAGATGCAACTGTGTTATCAGATGCAAGTTGCAAAGCTGAAACAACAGCTTTACTAGATGTTGCAGATATGGTTGTTAAAGAGCCTACATTGGACATTGATTGAATATATGAAAGAATCACAGATGGAAGAGCCTGTCTGAGTTTTGGTTTCAGAGGGTTGAGGGGTTCAGAAGGTTCAACTCTATCATAAAAATCTTTCAGTTTGAAACCATAAGATAGATTATGAAAAAGAGAAGAAACTTGGGCACAGGATATAGAAGATGTTGGATTGTAATTGGGGATTAATATCTCAGATGATGGTGCAGGTGGAGGCATAGGATCTGGAATGGGAGTTTTAGAAGGTATGGTTGATTCAGGTTCAGGTTCAGGTTCAGGTTGATTCATCTCAGAGTATTTGTCAGATGGAGAGATTAGAAAATCTGGGTGGATTTCTGATTCTGATGAGTTGGAGGATGTTGTAGGTGTACAAGAGGTAGAAGATACTTGAAACACTGTTTTTAGTGGAGTGACATCAAGAACTTCTGTCTCAGGGATGTGAGTAGGTTCTGAAGGAATATCAGATTGTTTGGATGGTGGTTCTAATGAAACGGGAGCAGAGGTTACTTTTGTAGGTTCAGAAGTAACAGGTGCAATAGGTTCAGAAGATGGATTATATGATGGTGGATTGTCAGAGGCTTTTTCTGGTTGAGCTTCTTTTGATTGGTTCTCTGGATGTTCAGATGTTTGTTGTTGATCAGATTTTTGTTTTTCAGATGGTTGTTGTTTTGATGGTTGATGATCTGATGATTGTTGTTCTGATGGTTGAGGACGTGGAACAAAATGTTTGATATGAATTTTGGGTTGAGAAGGTTTTGGTACAGAAACTGTTGGTGTTGTTGTTTGTGTTGGAATTTGAGTTGGAACAAATGTTTGTTTTTGTGGGGAAACAGAACTGGGAGCAGTAACAGAAGTGGTTTGTGTAGCAGGTGGTTTTGGAACAGACTTAATATTAGAATCATTAATAACAAGATTCGCAGAAGTTACAGATGATTTAGTACCTTTTACTTTAATCCTCTTGGCAGGTACAGAGGCATCTTCTTCAGAATCTTTTCTCTTCAAGAGCTTCTTGGGCTTCTCAGCAATCTTGACCTTCTTCTAGACAGGTTCAGATTCTTCTACATGCTGAGTCCTTTTCCTCTGAAGTGGTGCTTCTTCTTCTCTTGCATCTGGTAGTGGTTGTTTAACTAGCTGAAACACATTGGCAGGAACAGATATTCCTTCCTTCTTACATTCTTCAATATACATAAGCACTATATGTCTGGGTTCTTCAGCAAAGAATAGAGGAAAGTCATCCACAGGAACCCTCTTATTCAATTCAGACATATTCAGCTTCTTGGGAGATGTAGTGAGTTCATCAACAATTTTGAGTCTCAGAAGACTTTTAGCGTTCAGAGGTTTTCCCATTATAAACTCTAATTCCTCTGTAACTCCAGCAGCGTACAGAGCAGTTACCAAGCCATTTTCAGTAAGAAGATCTGAGAGCAACCTTCCAAAGGGGATCCAAGTTCTGATCTTCTGTCCTTTCTCTTTCACATATTCTCTAGATGCATTGATATGGTTCCACAGATGCATGAACAGAATATATGGAAGATCTACCTTGGTGCTCTGACTAAGGCAATACATGAAATAGATCTGTTCATTATTGACATAGTCTGAAGAATTGGTTGATTTCCTGTGGTGGATGCATCCCATGAAGATCTTGGCCCAGATCTTGTAATCAGGCTTCAGATCTTTGAATTTGTTAGAAGCTTGACCAGCAGTCATAACTTCTTCATAAACCTCATCCATGTCCACACGCCCAGCTGGAAAGTGGGAAACACCATCTGTTTCTTCATATCCTATCAATCTTCTTATCAGATCCTCTGTGATAATAATCTCTTTTCCCAGCACAGAAGATAAGATGAATTTGGGATAAACTGATGCATGAATCCAGAATTCTTTCACAAGGAGAGGGTAAACTGGTCCAAAAAGCCTATCAAAGTACTTAACCCATCCTTGAGCTCTAATTATGGAACAAAATTCAAACCCATTATCTGCCAGAGAATCAAACTCAACCATAGATTCACATAGAACTTCTAGTTTATCAACAGGCGTTAGAAGTGTTCTTTTGGGAGGAGAATATGGAGCAACACCCAAGTTTTCTGAAGTCACAGCAGCCATAGTAGATTGGAATTGAGCAGTTGTTGATGATGAAGTTGCCATAGAAGAATGCTTTGTCAAACACTTAGGTTTTGGGTTTTTATGCAGAGAAAATAGGAGATGAAAACGCATGTAAATTCTGAGAGAGTGAAAAGTGTGAAAGTGAATACAAGACAAGTATTTATACTAAAACACTTAGGCACATCAACAGTCAGAAAAACGCACGTTTGAACAAGCATTAAATAAAGAGAATAAAAATCATTTCAAAACAATAAATGCTTCTGACAATTTGGGGGGAAAACCAAGATTCTTACTATTCAAACTTCACCTCAAACGTCTCTTCAGTTATGTACACGCCACCTCTTCAGATTTTGTGTGACACGTGTTTACTTGCATGCTGTTCTGAATTCTCTTAAGAAATGAAACGTTAGCCAACATTCAGATCTTCTAAAGATTGTTAGTTCAGAGTTTCACAAAAGAAATATTGATCAGAATAGAATAAACAAGCAGAAGAAATACTTCAGAGCATTTAAGCATTTTTACATCTGCAATAATTTGCTTCTGATAAATATCATTCTGGACAAAAATCCATACCAATATTTTTCAGAATAAAATTGAATCTATCTTCAACAAGGGGTTTTGTAAAAATATCTGCCCATTGATGATCTGTATCAACAAAGGCTAAATTTTTGATTCCCTTCTAAACATAGTCTCTGATGAAATGATGCTTAATTTCTATATGTTTTGCCTTAGAATGTAAAATGGGATTCTTGGACAAACATATAGCAGAAGTATTATCACAAAAGATAGAAATGTTACTCTCAAAAATTTGATAATCTTCTAGTTGACTCTTCATCCAGAGCATCTGCGTGCTACATCCAGCAGCAGCAATGTATTCAGCCTCTGTGGTTGAAAGTGCAATTGTGGGTTGCTTCTTGCTGTACCAGGAGATTAAATTTCTTCCTAGAAATTGACAACTTCCAGAAGTACTTTTTCTTTCCACTCTGTCTCCAGCGTAGTCAGCATCACAGAATCCAACTAATTTGAAATCATCAGATTTTCTGTAACACAAACCCACATTAGAAGTACCTTTCAGATACCTTAGAATCCTCTTGACAGTTGTCAAGTGTGATTCTCTAGGATCTGATTGGAATCTAGCACACAGACAAACACTGAACAATATATCAGGTCTAGAAGCAGTAAGATAAAGAAGAGAGCCAATCATACCTCTGTAGAGCTTCTGGTCTACTTTCTTACTTACCTCTTCTTTGCCAAGTGAGCTAGTAGGATGCATTGGATTCTTTGCCAGCTTGCTGTCAGACATGTTGAATTTCTTCAGAAGTTCTTTAACATACTTTGTCTGATGTATGTAGGTGCACTCTGGAGTTTGATTAACTTGGATTCCTAAAAAGAATCTGAGTTCTCCCATCATGCTCATTTCAAATTCTGCCTGCATACATGTAGCAAACTCCTTTCCAAGCATAATATTTGTTGATCCAAAAATAATATCATCTACATAAATTTGGCAAATTAGAAGATCTTTCTTAATTGTTTTACAGAATAGTGTTGTATCCACTTTGCCTCTAATGAAATTCTTCTCCAGAAGAAAATTGCTCAATCTCTCATACCAAGCTCTGGGAGCTTGTTTTAATCCATATAAAGATTTCTTTAATTTGAAAACATGATCTGGAAATTTTTCATTTTCAAAACCAGGAGGTTGGTGGACATAAACTTCTTCTTCTATAATACCATTAAAAAAGGCACTTTTAACATCCATCTGATACAGAGTGATGTTATTTTGTGCAGCAAAGGAAATAAGAAGGCGTATAGATTCTAACCTTGCCACTGGAGCATATGTCTCAGTGTAATCAATACCTTCTTGCTGACTGTACCCTTGAGCAACCAGCCTTGCCTTATTCCTCTCAACTTCTCCTTTCTCATTTAGCTTATTTCTGAAGACCCATTTTGTACCAATTATATTGAATCCTTGAGGTCTTTGAACTAGATCCCATACATCATTTCTGCTGAATTGATTTAGCTCTTCTTGCATGGCAATAATCCAATCATTGTCTTGCAGAGCTTCTTCTACAGAAGATGGTTCAATTTTTGACACTAGTCCAAATAGTGATGCTTCAGATGATCTTAGAAAGGATCTTGTTCTGATGGGATCATCCTTCTTTCCAATAATGACATCCTCTGGATGAGAAGCTTTAATTCTGGATGATGATCCTCTGATAGTTGACTCTTCAGAAATATTTAGATTATTCATCTGAGAAGTTAAGGGAGTAGCATCTGGAGTTGCTTCTGGTTCCTTCACTTAAATTTTGTCTGCTTCTAGAACTTCAGAGTCAATAAAGACTTCTTCCCTATTTGTAGAGTTATCAACCTGCTTTGGCTTTTCAGAGCCAAGCTTATCATCAAATCTGACATGAATGGATTCTTCCATAATCTGTGTCTCAGTGTTGTATACTCTGTAGCCTTTAGAGCGTTCAGAATATCCAAGCATGAAACACTTCTGTGCTTTGGAATCAAACTTGCTCAGATTTTCCTTAGTGTTTAACATATAGCAAATACAACCAAAGGGATGAAAATATGAAATGTTGGGCTTTTTGTTCTTCCACAGTTCATAAGGAGTCTTCTTCAGAAGAGGTCTAACAGACACTCTGTTCTGAATATAACAGTCTGTATTGATTGCTTCTGCCCAAAAATGTTTTGCCAGATTTGTCTCATTGATCATGGTTCTGGCCATTTCTTACAAAGTTCGGTTTTTCCTCTCTACAACCCCATTCTGTTGTGGAGTTCTAGGACATGAAAAATCATGAGCAATGCCATTTTCAGAAAAATATTTTTCAAAATTTTTATTTTCAAATTCACCACCATGATCACTTCTGACTTTTATAATTTTGAAATTCTTTTCATTCTGGACTTGCTTGCAGAAGTCAAAGAACACATAATGTGACTCATCCTTGTGTTTTAAGAACTTTACCCATGTCCATCTACTAAAGTCATCAACAATGACTAATCCATACTTCTTGCCTCTGATGGATGCAGTTTTCACTGGGCCAAACAGATCAATATGAAGTAGTTCTAGTGGTTTAGAAGTAGAAACAACATTTTTTGATTTGAAAGATGTTTTTGAAAACTTCCCTTTCTGGCATGCTTCACAAAGAGCATCTGAAGTGAACTTCAGATTAGAGAGTCCTCTGACAAGATTAAGTTTATTAATCTGAGATATACGTCTCATATTAATATGGCCCAATCTTCTGTGCCAGACCCATTGCTCTTCATTAACAGACAAGAGGCATTTAACATTTTGAACTTTAAGTTCTGAAAGATTTATTTTATAAATGTTGTTTTTCCTCTTACCACTAAATAGGATAAATCCATCCTTTTGACTAATAGCTTTACAACATTTTTGATTAAAGGTAATATCATAACCATTGTCACTTAATTGACTTATGGACAATAAGTTATGCTTTAACCCTTCAACAAGTAAAACATTAGTAATAGAGGGAAGTTTACCATTTCCAATAGTGCCAGATCCAATGATCTTGCCCTTCTGGTTCCCTCCAAACTTCACGTCACCTCAAGATCTAAGTTCCAGGCTTTGGAACATAGACTTTTCTCCTGTCATGTGTCGTGAGCATCCAGAGTCCAGGTACCATGATTGGTGTCCTGACCTTGCTGCTAAGAACATCTGCAATAGGAATTATTTTGTTTTTAGGTACCCAAATCTTCTTGGGTCCTTTGGGGTTAGTTGGTTTGTAGGTTTGTCTAAACTTCTGTTTTTCAACATAATGTTTATTCTGACTTGCCTTGAGTTTAAACACATAAGTATTCTTCTCAGAGCTTGTGTGTTTATTTTCATTTAAGTGACCAAATTTAAATTGAGAATACAGAGGTGTCTTCTTGATGAAAAGTTTGTCAACAGGTTTTGGATTGCTTCCAGATGAAGATTCATATCAAGTACCTCTTCTGTTGTTTCCACTAACACCATAGATCATGGAAGCCATCTTGCTTCTGTCTATGCTCTTGGTAAGAAATCTCTGAAAGCTAGAGTCATATTTTTCTAAAATGTTTTCACATGACTTAGTCTCAGATTCAGATTCTTGTTGAGTTATTTCAAAGGTATTTTTGATTTTTAGATTAATTTCTTTTTGCTCAACAAGTTCTGCCTTCAGAAGATCAATCTCAGATTCAAGATTGCTTTTCAGCTTCTTGTATTTGAGTTTGATATTATTATAACTTTTAAGAACTTCTGTTAAAACTTTTATGAGTTCTTCTTTGGTAAGTTTAGCCATTACCTCTTCTGCGTCATCATCAGATTCAGAATCTGATTCATATCCTGAGGTACCTTCCTCTTGATCCTCTATGCTGGCCATCAGTGCAACATTGGCACATTCTTCTTCTGATTCAGAAGATGATTCAGATTCATCTGAGTCATCCCATGTTGCATCAGAACCTTCTTCTTTTTGTTAAACTTCTTCTTGGGTTTTTCTTTCTGAAGTTTGGGGCAATCATTCTTGTAGTGCCCAGGTTCTTTGCACTCATAGCACACAACTTCTTTCTTAGCAGATCTTCTGTGTCCAGAAGATTCCTTTCTATTATCCGATCTTCTGAAGTTGTTGAACTTCTTTCCCTTGTGCTTCCAGAGTCTGTTGATCCTTCTGGACAACATGGATAACTCATCTTCTTCTTCAGAAGAAGATTCTTCAGAGCTTTCTTGAATGACCTGCAAAGCTTTAGCAGTTTTGTTAGATTTTAATGCAACAGATTTACCTTTTTCTTTCTTCTGAGGTTCATCTTCCTCAAGCTCAATCTCATGGCTCCTCAGTGAGCTGATGAGTTCTTCTAGAGAGATCTTGTTCGTATCTTTAGCCATCTTCAAGGCAGTCACCATTGGTCTCCATCTGGTGGGCAGACTTCTGATGATTTTCTTTACGTGATCTGATGTAGAGTATCCCTTGTCCAGAACTTTCAGCCCAACAGTGAGTATCCGAAATCTGGAGAACATGGCTTCAACTGATTCAGAGTCTTCCATTTTGAAGGCCTCATACTTCTGGATCAGAGCCAGAGCTTTTGTCTCCTTAACTTGAGAATTTCCCTCATGAGTCATTTTTAGGGATTCAAACATATCAAAAGCAGTTTCCCTATTTGTAATTTTCTCATACTCTGTATGTGAAATTGCATTCAATAATATAGTCCTGGCTTTGTGGTGATTTATGAAATCTTTCTTCTGAGCATCTGTCATAGATTTTCTGTCAATCTTCTTGCCATTCCCATCTGTGGGATGGACATATCCATCTATGACTAGATCCCATAGATCAGCATCATATCCTAGGAAAAAACTCTCAATTCTGTCTTTCTAGTAGTCAAATTTTCCCCCATCAAACATTGGGGGTTTGGTTCTGATCCTATCCCTTTCTTCATATTTATTGTTAATATTGGATGTTGAATTATCAGCCATTGTAACAAATAAATATATATCAAAGTATTTCTCTCTGGATCTTTACTGACACTGTTAAGTGGTAGCACACTCAGAACCGGAGCTCTGATGCCAACTGAAGGTGAGATAATACTTAGAAGGGGGGTTGAATAAGTATGAAAGATTAAGACTTAAAAAATAATCACACAATTATTTTTATCCTGGTTCGTTTAAACACTACTCCAGTCCACCCTTCCTAGAGTGATTTGCCTTTCTCAACAAGGACTTAATCCACTATTAAATCAAACTGATTACAATAGTAACACCTAAGAACAACAGTTCTTAGTCTTCTCAAGAGCTACTGATTCCAACTGAATCCTCTTAAGGAAAAACCTTTACAATCAATCTAAATTAAATACAAGAGTATTAATGCTTCTATAAAGCTTTTATCACAACAGTGATTTTTCTCTTAAGTTTAAGTACAAGAAATTCTAAGAAGAATATGAAGTAATGAGAGCTTAGAATAATATGATTTCTTTTCAGCAAATTGTGTTACTGAAGAATGTGGTGGAGTTCTCCTTTTATAGGCAGCTGATCCAAGGATGCTGAGCATTGAAAAGAGAGTCCCAAAAAGGTCTGAGCCTTTTTGTCTTCACATCAAGTGACCTTTCCTTGAAGTAGATAACACAGAAAAATCCTTTTTGTCTGTGTAATTGTGTCTAGCACAAATAAGGAAAGAGACGTTGATTTACTCCAACGGATATATTCTTGAATATTTCTTCTTCAGTTTTCAGCAAGTTCTTCAGAGTCTGAATGGATCAGAGTCTTCTAATGATATTCAGAACTTTGCTGTATCAGAGTCTTCTGCAGCATGTGTGCTTTCAGCGTGTTGATCATCAGAGCACATTTGACACAGAACTTCAGTACTTGGCAGCGTTAGTACTTTCAGAAACTTCTGTAGAATTATGCTTTGAGAAACTCTTCAAACAATATTCTTCTTTGCTTCAGATGCTTCAGCTTCAGATGCTTCTGACTATCTTCAGATGCTTCTGACTCAGAATGTTCTGGAGCTTCTTGCTTCAGATCCTTCTGGAGACTACGCTCAGGATCTTCTGTAAAGAGCAATCAGATTCTTCTGTAAGATGCATCTGGCGCTTCAGAGTCAGGATAACTTCTTGTATACAACAGATTTGCTTCTAGAGAGTTAATTTCAATTCAATCTGCAGTAAAACTCTCAAACAAATTTTAGAGTATATAATTCTTAAATATAAAATTTCCTAACAGTTATCATCAAAACAAAGAGTTATTATTAAGAACCAATCTATGTTCTAACAGAGCATTGCGCCATAGCAAAGCATATGCATATGAAACATGAGCTAGGTCGTTACCGTTCTTGTTTTGCAGGTGTTCCTCCGTAGGGTCGCTTGCTCAAGATGATTCTTGAATCCCCCCAGCAAAAGTCGTTTGCCCAAGATGATTCTTGAATTCTCCAGCGAAGGCGCTCGTTTAAGATGAGTCTTAAAATCCCCAGCAAAGTCGAAAGAGTTGGGTTGATCAAGTTGCCGCTTGGAGTCCCCGGCAGAGTGTTTGCTCAGGATGATTCCTGAAATCTCCAGCATAGTTATTGGTTCAGGATGATTCTTGAAGTCCCCACAGAGTTATTTGTTCAAGATGATTCTTGATTTCCTCAGTAGGGATGGTTCACCCAGAATTATTTCTGGACCCCGAAGTAGAGTAACTTGATAGTTCTCCAGAATCCCCAGCGGAGATGTGTCATCCCCAGCAGGTTTCTGAACAGCGAAGGTGAAACTTCCCTCGAAGACTTGATGACTGAAGTCCAACCGTATTAACGAAGCAGTTCTCCCAGCTGATGCGGAGTGCCTGATGGTAGAAGTTTGGATATCCCCAATTGGTTCATGATTGACCCAGAATTCTATTCCCGACTTAGTGACGAAGTTCGGCTGAAGCCCAAAAACTGCTTTGAATGCGAGATGGCATGATTAACTTGATTGTTGACCTGATGAGTCCCGAGGAATCCTGGTGCCTGATGGCATGATCGACCATGTATTATCGGTTACCGTGTGACCAATTCCCTAGCTAGTTGTCGTGCAGCTATTATTTCAGTTTCCGAAGATTTGTCCCATCAGAGTACCGTGTACTTGTGCAGTTGGCAAATTTCCGGGTTTATTGGTATTCAACCGTCTTTTACCTTGATTGTTTGAGAGCCGTTCACTTCTCACCCAGTCAGGTCCAAGCCGTTTGAATAGGGGCAGCTGTTGCACCCCAAAATTTGCCCAACATTTCTTCACCTAGCTTGTGTTTCATTTCATTCACATTAGCATTATCATTTGCATTTCATTGACATGTGTGCAGGGGATCAAGAGGTATGATTACCAATCAAGGTCTATACAAGACTATGAAGCCAGCTAAGAAGGTTGTTCAGATGTTCAAGGGTTGATATCCTTGTCAGAGAAGTTAAAAGATCCTCAGAGAGAATGGTTGAAACAAAGAGTGTGGGTCTCCTAACTTGAGAGTTATGGGGGAAGACCATCAGATGATTCTGAGGCCATGAAGATGGACTTGAGGTCTTAAGAGAGCTCATGAGAAGTGTTGAAGATCACTTTGAGGCCTAGACAGGTCATTGTGCAAGATTAAGAAGACTCAGCCATGAGTGGTGCAATTAGGGTTTGACTGGGTCAACCCTAAGTCAACTGATGATTTGGACAAGGTTGAGACCTAATACAAGGGCCATGTGATCATGGATTGATACATTGAGATGTTATAAGGATGATTCCAAGGTTAACTCATCATGATTGAAGAGTTTGAGAAGTTTCAAGCTAGGGTTTCTAAGGCTTGACAGTGTAAAATCCCCTAGTTTGACCCCTGTCTTCAAGGCAATTTAGCTCAAGATGTGATTGTCATCTCATCTTACCCCCAACATGAATGTTGTAGAGCTTGATCTTAGCTTTAATTTGAGTTCTAGAAGTCCTTGATAGGATTTGTAGAACTCAAGTTATGACTTTGACAAGTTACAGGTCATCTGAGGTAGGTGAATTTGGGGGCTTGAAAGTTGTCCAACTTGCATGAAACTTTTGCCCAAGAAGGATGATTCCTATGAACGTTTGGTCAACATGAATGTTGTTCCTTATCCTCTTAGATTTCTATAGAGTACTAGAAGTCCTTTATAGGATTTGTAGAACTCAAGTTATGGCTTTGACAAGTCAAGGGTATTTTGGTCATTTGGAGGTCATAGGTCATTTCAACCATAAGGCCATAACTCCTATTTCCAAGCTTCAAATGAGAAAATGTTCAACATCAAACTTGTTCAAAATGATGTTTTAAGGCTATTCAAGAGGTAATGAGATGTTGGAATAGCTTGCTTCACAAAGTTTCAAAAATGACCTAAAGTGGGTATAAGTTAAATGAACCAAAGTTGGAAATTGATACTTTTGATCTACACATCCAAACCAAGGCATGTAATAGGTCATTTTGACTCTAAAAAGCATTTTAAGAACATTGGTTTAGCCACATTTTTGAATTGAGGTTTAATTTGTGGACTTGCTTTGAAAAGTAGTTACTTACAGCCTAAGTAACATTTGCAAAACTCAAATTCAAGGCATGATCAAGATCCCTTGCCAGCCAAACACTTCCAAAATGTCATGAGGGGAGAAATTGGAAGGGAATGGGATTGATTTCAAGCTGTTTGCAGAGTTGTGCACACCATGGCATATAGGTGAACTTCTCATGTCATGAGAGATTGGATTTCTCATTGGAAGGATCTAGAGGGTTCTAGATCATCCACACATGTTCTATATATTGAGTAGAAGAGGTTCAGATGAAAGGTTGGTGATGATTGAAGGAGAGAGCAGAGATTGAGATTGAGATTTCATTGCTTGCAACTGAATTCGGTTACATCATTTCACTCACTTTCCATCCATTTTCTTGATTGCAATCTCTTCCATGGATGCTAGGGAATGATTCCAGATCATAATCAAAGGGAATTCGTGGCTGATTGGTGTTCTTGAGCTCAGATTTCTCCACCTGCAACTCAGATTTGAATCCAAGAGTTGAAGCCGTTTCAATCAATTCTATTGCATACAGAAACTTGGAAGTGATTCACTGAAGGAGTCTGGAGCATTTGAGGACTTGATTTGAGGTCTTGCTACTTCTGTGCACGCGAAATTTTCAGGTTGGTAACCTTTGATCTCTGGCTTGTTTTAGGTAGAATCAATAGGAATTAGGATGTTAGATGCATTGTAGAACGGTGTAGGAAGGTTTTCAAATAGTTAATTTGAGAATTAGTGACCAATTAGGGATGTTGCCATTTTCGGTTGAGAATTGGTTATTGCGAATCTTGAGGTTTCAGAGAGAATAAAGGGCATGAATGAATTCGTGAGGAAATTTGGGACAAGTTTCATGTATAGACCACTTGCAATGGAGGATCCTAGAGAGAGTTGGGGTTGGGGACGATGACCGGAGCACCACTGGTGGTGGCCGAAGCTGCGCGCAAGGTTCAGAGATTCAAAAGGTTGAAGATGATCCCAGAGCCCTTGGATCTGGGTAGGAACTTTGACCAGATGAAGATCCAATGGCCACAAATGGATTTCAATTTGTGAAGAGTCTGAGTTTTAATGAAACGCATCGTTTCATTTAGTTGCTGATCTTGGGCTTAGTGAATTGGTTGATACCTGCACCCCCCTGATGGCCCAATCCATGATATGAACTGGATTTTATTTCTATCTGCACCGTGCATTTATTATTTTGCTTGGATTTTCTTTAATTTCTTCATTTTATTCATGGTTATTGATTAAATCATAAAAAATGGAAAAATGATCCAATTAATCCCATTCTTTTTGCATTGAATTCATGAAAGAATCTAGTATTTTTTAGATAAAAAATATTTTTATTTCATGCATTTTATGATTTTATGGGAATTTTCACATTTTAATTGATATTAAAATAGTCATGTTTGATACTTGATTTTGTGGAATTTTGTGTGATCATGTGATGATGATTTTGATCCTTATTTTTTGTGAGTAGTTAGCATAGATATGCATGCTCCCCATAGATTTTTCTCACATTTTTGTGATGAACATAAGTGGTAGTTTAGGTTGAAACCTTTGAAGCTCCATTTTTAGGGGTTATGGTTGATACCTTTGGATTTAGGACTTAATTTTAGGACTTAATAGATGATTTAGTCCCTGGTTTTTGTATGAGGCATTATTAATTGAATTAGGATACCTTAGGAATTTTTGTAGAAATTTATAATATAGTTTACTATTTTTGATTGATTTTAGTTTAGGTGCTAGTTTTAGATGATTCTAAGGCACTAACTCAACTAGATTAACATCTTTAGTTCCCTTAGATTAGGGTTTTGTTTCTCTTGTTCTTGGATGATGATAAAGACAAGTTGAAGATGCATTGGATGGCTTGAAGAGGCTTGGATTTGAAGATCTTCCATTCTTTTGGTGTAGTTTTGATTAGGTTAAGATTAGGGTTTTGTAGGCAGAGCTTCTAGATAGTTCTCTTCCTTCATAAGCATGGATGATGTTGATCACTTCCATTCTTCCCTATGATGAAAGGTCCCTTTGTAAAGGCCTCATCCCTCCTTTGGTAGGATGTGTGGCTCTTTGCAAATTGGTAGAACCTTTGAGGGTCCCTTTCTCTGATGACAGGATGCTCAGTGGTGACCTTTGGTCTTCACTCTGCTACCAATCATCCAAACTTTGCTCTTGATAGATGAATCTTTATCCCTTGTTAGAGGATGGAGTTCCTTGCTTGAAGAAGATTGAAGGATGAAGTTGATACTTCTTTGTGTTTGAAGACTGCCATTGAAGCTGAAGCTTGAAGATCAGGAAGAGCAAGTTGATACTTGTGAAGAAGAAGGAGCTGAAGCTTGAAGAAGAAGAAGAACAAGTTGACACTTGTGAAGGGAATCCAGTTGAGATCAGATGAAGAAGCTGAAGCTTGAAGTTGGAGAACAAGTTGATACTTGCAGTTAGGATTGAGGCCTGAAGGTGGAGTCTACTTTGGAATTGAGATTGAAGAAAGAGCTGAAGCTTGAGGAAAACAAGTTGATACTTGTGGGTGATACATTGAAAGCTTGAAGAAGCAAGGTGACACTTGCTAGTAAAGATGAAAGACTTGAGGAGCAGTTGCAGACTGAGGACTGAGCTGCTGTCAGGAGATTGCTTTGCTGTGAAGTTGTGGGAGTGGTTGATCTGCTTTCTTTTCCTGTCTATTTTCTTTTCTGTACTGATGTGCCTTGTTTGATTTGCTTGATGCATTAGAATAAGTTCATTTTTAGATTGTGTTAAGCTAGGAGCATGATTGCACTAGAGGTTGAGTTGCTCCCTCTGCTTGTATTTTTACTGTATGGCTTTGCTTGCGGGTATTCGGTAGAGCCCAGCTCCCTTGCCTATGTGGTTTGTGTTTGCTTGATAGCATTTTACTTCTTCTGTATGATTGCAGTTACTATTATTTTGCTTGATAGCATGTTATTTCTTCTGTATGATTACAGTTATTCATATCTGCCTTGAGGTTGATATGAGCTTGTGGAGGCTGATGTCCCACACACATTTCCTCCCTCACTTGCATTGCATGCATTTTATTTTACAGATGTTTACTGTTTACTATTTAAGCTGATGCTTTATCTGTTTCTGTTTATCATTGACATGATCCCCTAGGAATCTCACTTCCTTTGATAAGGAAGTGATGATTAGAACTTTAGGTTGAAACCTATGCATGATAACTTCTAGGAGTTCCTTGTTTCAAACCTCAACCATAGGATGAATCCTTGGCATGACAACAGTAGGACTTGATAGTCTTCCCTTAGTTGTCCCCCTCTCTTCTTTTCTCAAAACAAATGAAAATACAGTAATAAAGGTCAACTGACGTTGTACATTACGAGCCTTAAGCTATCTGAGAAAGGATTGTTGGAGAGTTTCTTTTCAACAGTCCGGATGTTTAGTATGGCACCCTTTGGGTGACATGTGACGCATTCACTCTCAGGTCATAGTCTTTAGTGCGATTGAAATTGCAAACATAATAAAAAACAGTTCTTTCGTAAAAGACAAAAAACAAACTTCAAACCTTTTTGCCCCGTGAGCCCGTAATTCAAAGGAAGCTTTTTTGAAGAAAAGAGTGTCGTTAAACTTTAGCACCACCGCAAACAGGCTTTGTCCCTAACTGCTGGAACTGCTGTTTAACCCTACTCGATAAAACAGATGAATCTGAATCCCCGTAATCTGTATTATCTCGAACTACGTAAGCTCTCATCTCTCATACCTGTTGAGAGTACGTAGGCACAATACTATTGTATTGGCGAGCCACCTTCCTCGTAACCCGTAGTTAGGCGAAGTACGTTGACTCTGATTTCTCATTCTCTGATGAGAATACGTAGGCATAAAGTGTGACGCTTTGCCGAGTCATTTTCTTTTCTTTTCAGGCCAGCCTTGATAGGTAGATAGATAAAACCAACCCGTCTAGTAAACACAAACAAGCGTGGATCCCATCGAGTACGATGGACGTGAGGGGTGCTAATACCTTCCCCTTGCGTAACCGACTACCGAACCCAGACAACGGTTGCGATGACCTTGTCTTATACCTTTTCGTCAGGTTTTTCAGATCATTTCCTTTCCCGTTCTGAGGGATAAATAACGAAAGGTGGCGACTCTTCTGTTTTGCCGGCACCTTATTTTCGCAGAAGCGACAATTGGCAGGATGAGTTAGTGGAAGAATGTATTGAGCAGTTAACCTCGGTTGTTTTGCAGGCGGATGTAGAAGATCAGTGGGTTTGGATTTTACATCCTTCTTCTTGCTACACGGTCAACAATGCTTATAATTGTTTTCCTGAAGTTGACATCAACAACAATTAGGTTAACTTATAATTTTTGTGGTTGAAGATTGTGACATTTAAGGTATCTATTTTTTCCTGGCGATTGTTACTAAATTATAGTTCGACTAAGGACAATATGGCTAGGACGTGGATTGTTGCCATGAATGATTAAAGATACGTGGTGAATTTTGGAGCGGATGAAGACAAAGATCATTTGTTTGTAATTATGGTTTTTTTGGTAGGATGTGGTATATTATTTTTAATCGTTTTGGATTTTCCACAATATCCCAAGGAACGGTTTTGGACCACCTTTTAAGGTTTGGTGGTTTTTCGAAAAATGTTTAGTTGGCTTTTAACACAATTTGGTTCGCGGTGGTTTGAGTTATCTAGAAAGAGCAAAATAGACATATTTTCTAAAATAAAGCGGGGAAGTTGCAGGCACTATCTAGAAGGGTAAAGTTTTAGTCATTTTGGTGGTTAAAGTCGAAATATGTTTCTTTCGATTATGATTATCAGTCATGGAGTTTAACTCATTTATCTTATTTATGAACTGTTATGTAGACCATTATTTGTTGCTTTTTTTTCCTCAGAATTTTAGATTGTAATTTTAAATTCTTTGTTGTCATTTTTGATACATCTTGTGCTGAATTGACTTGTTTTGATCGTTAATATATATTTCATTTTAGTTTTTTCAAAAAAAAATATTTATTAGTTCTCTTAATATATGTATTAAGTAAACAAATTGATATTTAAAAGAAATTTAAAAAAGAATTTAAAAAGGAATGGAGGGAGTATTAGAATTTTGGGTCACAAATGTAATATTTAAGGTGTTAGAGCCATTATATTAATTAGTCAATATTTAAAGGGGTCTAATTAATATAATATTAAGTTTGTGGCTAAAAACATAAATGTCATGAAAGTTCAGGTTATTGTGTAGATACCATAAGTCAATATCTAATTTGATGAGGGGTCAAATTAGAATATTAAAAACTAAGAAATAACTCTAGGATTATTTAAATGGGTTATGGTCCCCATTTGTAGAGAACAACAAAAAACACAGTTCATCATGTTTTCTATATTCATCCCCATCAGAGGAGATTTAAGGAATTTTAAAAAACTCTACAAATCGGAAGATCACATACCCATAACCTACAACGATTTCAATGACAAATTAAGTATGCTTCTGCCTTTCATTCTTATAATTGTATTAGGATATGGGTTTAAGGGATATAAGTTGATGGTATATCGACTCATAGGAATTATTTTAGAATTTTGTTCTTGATTTCTATATCGATAGAAATAATAAGATTATGAACATATCTAAAAAGTGGTATCAGAGCCACCCTTATATGACTCAATTTGAATTTGGAATATATATATATATATATATATATATATATATATATATATATATATATATATATATATATATATATATATATATATATATATATATATATATATATATATATATATATATATATATATATATATATATATATATATATATATATATATATATATATATATATATATATATATATATATATATATATATATATATATATATATATATATATATATATATATATATATATATATATATATATATATATATATATATATTATATTAGGGTTCCAAAATTGAGTTTTACTGTTATCTTCCAATTGTATAGTTTTTAATTTTATGCGGTGTTTACTGAATATCAAACTGTATTGTATATTTTTTTTGTACTAATATCGAGAACACTAAATAATTGTCTATGTCATTTAAAAACACTTTACAACATGGGTGTGATTCCAACCAACAAAAATATCACGTTGTTTAACAGTGTCATCTTACTACTTTTAATAATTTACATAATAAAATTTTTATGAACTTGACTTGTTAGTTCGTTAGCGTGTATTGTTATATGAAAATTAACAAAAGGTTTCGGAACATTAGCTCCCACATATCACTAATTTTAGAATAAGTATGACATAACAGTATACTTAAATTTATTTATTTATTAAAATTGCTTATTTTAATCCCACTGTTAAATAATATAATTATATTTAATCATATAATTATTTATAATAAATAATATTTGTGACTTATTATTTTGAAATTAAACTCAGTATAAATGTCGTAACAGTACAATAATGTGCATTGATGTTTTTGATTCAGATTTAATTTTAACTTTTCTTTAGTTCAATTTTGTTAAAATTTGGCTATGGATTATATTTTTATACAGTAATTTAACCATTTTAAGTAAGTAGTTGAAATGAAAAAGTCGCCAAAGTGATCTCTTTGGTGGAAATTACGTATGAGAAATGTTAAAAAAAAATTCTGGTTTGTGTGTATATTTGTCCATGCGAGTATCGATTGACCCAAATGACCGTTGGTGGTTGGTCGATTTTCATACGCGCCTGTGATGGTAAGCATGTGATAATTATAAGGTCTTACATTTGAATGATAAATCAATCTAAAGATGAGTTTATTATTCGACATGTTATTATTATCAATGTTTGATCGTTACAACAAGAGTACCACTAACAGTTAATATTAGTGTCCAAAGACTCAATATTGATGATGCACTAGGTATCTTGAGATGAGTTACGTATTTATTTGAACAAATTGATATTTCATTTTTTGTGTGAGTATATTTGAAATGTTTAATTTTGTTCTTGTTTTTAATATCTGCTAATCTGAAATCGGTTACGGTCCTT
Organism: Lathyrus sativus; assembly: GCA_963859935.3. Lineage (NCBI taxonomy): Eukaryota > Viridiplantae > Streptophyta > Magnoliopsida > Fabales > Fabaceae > Lathyrus > Lathyrus sativus. The sequence continues at coordinate 321,659,602 of OZ012737.1, read as the reverse complement.
AATGGGGAAATTTTCAAGGACTGAAAAGAAAACATAGAAATCGTTCTTGGCTGCATGGACCTTAACATTGCATTAAAAAAGGAGCAACCTGCTTCTCCTACATAATCTACTACCTCTGAATAGAGGAAAGATTATGAGAAGTGGGATCGCTCAAATCGCATGTGTCTCATGATCATTAAGCCCAACATTCTTGAGGTCTTTAGGGGTACTATATTGAAAGATATAACTAATGCCAAAGATTTTCTTGCTGAGATTGAAAAGCGCTTTAAGAAAAGAGATAAGGCAGAAACAAGTACTCTTCTTCAGAACTTGATTTTCATGAAATTTCAAGGCAAAGGAAATATAAGGGAATACATTATGAGAATATCAAACATTTATTTAAAACTTAAGGCATTGAAGCTTGAATTGTCTGAAGACTTGCTCATTCATTTAGTATTACTTTCTCTTCCTTCACAGTATGGTAAGTTTAAAATATCTTATAACTTCCAGAAGGAGAAATGGTTTCTTAATGATCTCATTTTATTTTGTGTGCAAGAAGACGAAATGATGAACTAAGATAAGACTGAGAGTGCTTAATTTGTTAGCATCTCTAAAGACAAGGGAAAAAGAAAAAAAAAACTTATGAGCGCAAGAATGAAGCTGCAAATGTTCCATCACAAAAGAAGCAAAAACAAGATGATAATTGTTTCTTTTGCAAAGCATCTGAACACGTGAAGGAGAAATGTCCTAAATATCACGATTGGCGTGCAAAGAAAGGTACATTTCTTCCTTTGGTTTGTTATGAGGTCAATTTTACTTCGGTACATAGAAACACTTGGTGGTTAGACTCAGGTGCAACTATTAACATTAATATTTTAAAGTATGGTTTCTTGAACTACCGGAAGACAAATGATGTTGAAAGATACATTTATGTTGGATATGACAAGTCAGTGGAGGTGAAAGCTTTAGGGCATTTTAGATTATTATTATGCACTAGATTTTATTTAAATTTAAAAGACACTTTTGTTGTGTCATCCTTTAGATGTAATTTAATTTCAGTTTCTTATTTAGACAAATCAGGTTGTTTGTGTTCATTTGGGAATAATATGATTAAGTTGTCTTTTAATTCAAATATTATTGGAACTAGTTCACTTATGAGTCATGATAATCTATATTTGCTTGACACAACAACTGCCTAGGGAGAATCCTTAAATGTGGAATCACGTGGTACTAAGCGTAAGATTGATGATAACAATTCAGGAGCATTATGGAACAAATGCCTAGGTTACGTCTCTAAAAACAAAGTTGAGCGACTAGTGTCTGATGGAATTTTAGATTCCATTAACTTAACGAACTTTGATGTCTGTGTTGAATGCGTTAAAGGCAAACAGACCAAAACAAAGAAATATGGTGCATATAGAGCTACAATTGTCTTAGAATTGATACATTCAGACATTTGTGGACCATTTCCAACACCTTCTTGGAATGGTCAACAATTTTATATTATTCTTAGACGATTATTCTAGATATGCGTACATATTTCTTATACATGAAAATTTCTAATTATTGGATGTGTTCAAATCATTTAAGGCCGGATTTGAGAATCAAATTAACAAAAAAATTAAGAAAGTCAAATCTCACTGTGGCGATGAATATTACGGCAGATATGACAGTTCAGGTGAACAATGTCCAGAGCCTTTTGCCAAATACCTAGAGGAATTTGGAATCGTCCAACAATGCACCATGCTAGGATCACCTAGAATGAACAGTGTTGCTAAAAGATGGAACCAGACTCTTAAGGATATGGTAAAGAGTATGATTTGCCATTCTACCTTGCCAGAGTCACTCTAGGGATAAACATTAAAAATTGCAACTTATGAGCTTTGGACTGGGCAAAAGCCTAATTTAAAATATTTTCATATGTGAGGATGTCCAGCTGAGGCAAGGCCATATAGGCCAAATGAAAAGAAATTGGACTCACGAACAATGAGCAGCTACTTTATTGGTTATTCTGAAAGATCTAGGGGCTACAAATTTTATAATCCCAAATAAATTCAATTTTTGAGACGGGAATAACCACATTCTTTGAGGATATTGGTTTGAGGGGAAGAATAAGGTTAGAGACTTTGTTTTAGAGGAACAATCAATAACATTTCCAGAACCGATTCATACAGTTGCTTTTGATCAAGCAAGTATGGACCTCCGCAAGAAATTGTTGATTTTCCTCATACCTAATATGATTTGGTAGTTCATGAAGAACAAACTCAAAATCCTCAAGAACGGATACCTTTTGTCGCATCGATGCGAAAGAGGGGCCAGCAAGGACAGAAGAGTCGCCACCGTTCGTTATTAATCCCAACGAGAGAGAAAGGAAACGACCAGAGAAAACCTACGAAAAGGGAATAAGACAGGTCATCACAACCATATCTCGGGTTCGGGAGTCGGTTACGCAAGGGGAAGGTATGAGCACCCCTCACGTCTGTTGTACTCAACGGGATCCACACTTGTTGTCTATCTAAAAGGGTGTTAGAACTATAAGGCTAGGCTACAGGGACAAAAGAAAAGAAAAGAGACTCGATAGAGCATCGCCGCTCTATGCCTACGTATTCCCTCGTGCAATGGGAAAGTCAGAGTCAAAGTAGTTCGGAAAACTATGGGTGAAAGTGGGGGAGGTTGCTCGCCAAGACATCACCGTCTTCTACCTACGTATTCTCGTATGGTACAAGAAATCAGAGCAAACGTAGTTTCGGCTAACACGACCACAGTTTGGTTCGAGTGTTTTAAACCGAGTAGGGTTAAACCTTAGTTCTAGCAGTTAAGTGTATGCAGCTCGACCATTGGAGACTTAGGCGTTACCCGTTTGAGGTATAACCAAGAGTTAACAACACTCTCTTTATGAAAATGATTTTCCAATTAAGATCCCGAATGATAAAAAGATTTGATGTTTTTGTTTTGTATTTTTAAGACAATAAGTGAATTGAGTTATGGTTTGAAACTCATGTCGCACTAAAGACTATGACTCGAGAGCGAACGTGTTGCATATCGCCCAAAGGGCATACGCTAAACACTCTAGACAGTCGAGGGGAGGCCCTCCAAACATCATTTCTGAAGTACTTAAGGCTCGTAGCGTATAACACAAATTATTCTTTATTAAGTGTTTTGAAGTGTTTAGGAGATGAGAAGAGAAAGACACAAACTAAGGGGAAACTGGACTCTAAAGTTGTCATACACAATGCTCCTAAAGTTGGGATAAAGGGAAGAAACTATCCTAATGTTATCATACAAAGGATTGAACACCTAATGTCTCTCCTACTATCATCTTAAACAGAGGGACTAGGAATCCTAGAGGGATCATGGCAAAAGGCCAAGTAAACACAAAATAACTCAATCATAGATGAAATAAGAAAGAAAAGAAATTGACTTGAACAAGTCAACATGCAATGAAAATAAATGAGATGCAAAGAAAAGATGCAACAAATAAAGAATAGAGGGAGGAAAAAGTGTGGGGCAACCACCACCACAAGCACATCTCAAGCACCATCCTTAGGATTCAAATAAAACAATGCAAACAAAGTATGCAAACAAACACCAATGTTCATGACAAGTTCAAAGCATACATAAGTGACACCAAACTATCATGAACAAGGGACAAACCATATGGGGTAGAAGTGAAACTCAAAGGAAATGATCCAAAATCAAACCAAAAACAAGAAGCAAAGCATAATCACAATCAAATGGAGTGAAGGAAGCAAAGTCCTAACACAATCTCAACACTTAAACAAGTGGAGAAACATGATTCATAAGTGACTTGTGATGCAAGTTAAACATGCCATTGACCTCTAACAAGCAAGGCAGCACCTCAATCATGTCAACATGAGCTAACAAGGCTTATGAGGTGCTCAAGAGATCACTCATGATCATATCCCAAAGACTAGGTCAAAACTAGCATGTATAACAACCCTAAAAGTGACTTGACTTGAAAGATTCACTAAAAATAGTAAAAAGGCTTAATAAATTCCAAGAAAATTGCAAAAGGTATCCAAGTCAAGTGAAAAACATAAACCAAAACCTCATGACATAATTTCACTCAAAGCATCACCAAACAAATCAAAGGTTGATGGTGCTCCACTTTATCGAGCATGGATCGATGGGCAACTAGAATAAAAGCAAAACCAATTGAAAAAGGATCATCAATGGACAAAATCAACCCTCAAGGTAACCTCAATCCCTCACCTAAGTGAGGGAGAAGCCATGGTCATAGGGGATTTAAAATTGGGGTCCAAATAAATCATTCAAATTAGGGTACAAGCCAAAACACACTTGATTTTGAAAAATTGAAATAAAATAATAAAATAAATTAAAAATAAAATCAAAAAAGTTGAAAAATTAAATAACATAATAAAATATCAAAATATATTTTTTTGTGGATTTTTCTAATATTTGAAACTATTTTTAAATAAATAAAAACAAAACAAATAAAGAGGAGAAAATAAAAGGAAATAAAACAAAATTGCACTTTGGGGGGGGGGGGTGAGTCAGCAAAAAGGTTTGAACTGGGGTCACTTGAGGCACGCGCATGGGCCTGAAAATGGAGGTATGGAAAGCATATCACTTAAGCCCAAAACTTAACAACTCAGCAAAACAAAAATAAAGCCAAACAAGGAGCAAAACGCTCCGTTTCATTTAAACCCTCAGCTGCCACGCGAGCCCTACCCTGCCACGTCATCATCACTAACCTCCAGCCAACATGAAAAGATCACATGCATCATGTTTTTTCAGCAACAAACCCTTATCTTCTTCCATTCATATCTCTCTACTCCCTCAACCAAATGCCACGATCTAAAGACCAAAATTGGTCTACTCAACACAAGGATCACAACCATAACCATTACATTCAAAATAAAGCATTCTAAGCCACTGAAAAGTTGAATCAAAGTCCAGGGTTCACATGAAAAGTCAAGTTAAAATTTAAGCAAACAATGAATACAACCATGTCATAACCAAGTATTCCTCAAACCATGTATGTACATGAATAAGACATCTTGAAACAATGCAAATGGGAGCAAAAATGGTGGTGTGTTCAAAAAAAAAACATACCTAGTGGAGAGTGGTCCACTGCCCCTTTAAACTTGCTGCAACCTTACCAAAAGCTACAGATCAAACCTTTGTGACTTGTCTAAGCTCTTGCTAACCTTCAATGGCTTTAAATCCTCTTTAATCTCCAAGAACGATTTTGGGCAGTTGAGATGCAATGTGCTCAAAGTGACTCTTTTTGCAACCAGTAGCAAGAAGAAGTTGAGGTGATGATGTTGTGATGAAAATTTTATAGGATGGTTTAAAGATGAGAGAGTGCCAATGAGATTTCCAGAGATGGTAAAAAATGGCACAACCTAATCTTGGCTCCCATGGGGATTCTTTTTGCTAACAGAATGAAGGTTGTGTTATGGAGAGTATGGAATGGAAAGAAACTTGAGAAATGGTTCAATATTGAGGGAGATTCGAAAAAATCTTTTTGAGGAGAGCAAAAACTCAAGTTCTGATTTCTTGTGCAAAATGGTGGCTAAGGCTGTCTAGGGTTCTTCATTAGCTTATATATGGAGTGAAACATGAAAATAAGAGGCTTTACTGTGGTAAAGAATAAAGCGGTGAGATGTTGTATTTTCATGAATTTTTTGAATCAATGGTGGATAGGATGAATAGTACACGAGCTGGCTTATCTCTTGTTGGTTTCATATTAGTGGAAACAAGAAAATGGAAAGGCTGCAAGCAACAGAAAGGAGAGCAACTTGTCTTTGCCTTATTTGGTAAGAAAATTCAAAATGGAGCCAAAGGGTACATGCCTTGGTTTGGCTTGTTTGGGTAATGTTTGGTGTGCTTCAAATGCAATTTCATGCGCATGGTTTAGGGCAAGACAAATATTCTGCATGAACAGTTGCAGTACATGCCAAAATGAACCATAACACATGCCTTGAAAATATGTCCAAACCACCAACTTTGGGCAATGATAACTTAGTGCACAAAGATCAATTTGCCTAAAACTTGAGATCTAAGTAAATAGGGCTTGGCAAAGAACAATTTTCATGTTAAACTCATCTTGATTTGAGGATTGGAAGACCATGAAGAAAGATGTTGAAAATCATGGCACAAAATCTGCCTAGAAAGAACTTAGAAAAATTTCTAAGTTATGGATTTTGGCTTATTTTTTTCCTACTTTGTACATCCATAACTTGAGCTTCACAAATCATACGGAGGACTTCTAGGACTTTTTGGAAAGATTGGAACAAGATCTACAACTTTCATTTGGGACAAAGTTTCAGTTGACACCAAGAACTTGATGGAAATTGGCTTGCAAAAGAGGTGCAAAAATCTGCATAACTTAACAATTTTGAAGTCATTGAAACTCCCAACTTTGAATGATCATAACTTGAGCTCCAAGTATCATATGGTGATAAATTGGTACTCAAAAGAAATCTTGAAATATAAGGAACAACTTTGATGTTGGCAAAAAGTTCATTTGAAACGTTGATCATGGAGAAAAATGGCCTTGAAGATGACTTGTTCAACCATAAAACTTTCCAAAAATAGAAGGTTTCTAAAACCCTAATTTCTCAAAATGGCAACTTTTAACATTTCTTGATTTTTTCATGATTCCCTTGACTTTTCTTGATCAAATTCCATCCATTGGTCATATTGAACTTGAGAAACATGATTTTGACCTCAAAAAGTCAGGAGTTGACATTTTTACTGCACAATTGACTTTTTCCTCAAATCTTCTGATTTTCAATTGACTGATCAATTGAAACTCTTCTGGTTAAAATTGATGATCAATATTCCATCCCCAAACACCTTAGGACACATGGAAGACCATGGAAACAAGTTTTTCTCCAAAAAACAAGTTTAGTCTGATTAAAAATGAAACCCTAATTTCACCCTTTTTGCCTAGGCATTGTTTAGATGAACTGAGTGACTATTCCAACTCCATAATGACCTCTGAGGCACTCAACAAGCTTCTACCTCATGTTTACACCAATGAAAAGACCTCATGGACCCCTGACAACCCTCTGATGGTTCTTTGATAATGAGTTGGGGCATACCCCTCCTCTCTAGGAACTCTAATGACTTCATGACAATAGCACCCACTTGATGACTTGTACCCATAGCCTTGCTTGAGCTTGAAGCCAATAAAACCTCTCCTCTTGGATCGAACATGTAACACCCATTTTAATTATTTAGTCATTTTATTATTATTTTAAATATTTTATGTTGGTGTGCCCTTAGGTGGGGTGTGTTGGTATATGATTGGTGAGTACCCTTGATATGTAAGGATCATTGGTGGTGTGGAGATAATAATATAATAGATAATAGTAATATTGGTGGTATTATTATTATTATTATTATTATTATTATTATTATTATTATTATTATTATTATTATTATTATTATTATTATTATGATTATTATCATTAGTATGAATATTATTATTGGTGGGTGTCCCTGATATGGGAGAATTATTGGTGGTGAATTGGTGTAGATATAATAATATAATAACTAATGGTAATATTGGTGGTGCTTTGGTGTGAATATGATAATATAATGAATAATAGTAATATTGGTGGGGGTATTACTATTATTATTATATTTATTATATTTATTATTATTATTATTATTATTATTATTATTATTATTATTATTATTATTATTATTATATTTATTATATTTATTATTATTATTATATTATTCTTATTAATATTATTATTATTATTATAGGTGTGATATTATTATTATTATTATTATAATTATAATTATTGTTGGGTGTATTACTATTATTATTATTATGTTGAATATTACTATAATATTATAATAGTATTATATTATATTATTATTATTATTATTATAATGATTATTATAATTATTATATTAGAATTATTATTGGGAATATTAGTGGTTGGAATAAGTAAAATAAGAGGTGGAAGGGTTATTGGGAAGTTAGAATGGAAATATGAAAAGTCATGATAGAAACCGTGAGGAAGAAAATATGAAGGGGTAGCAAGGAGATATTAGAAAAGTTGGAATAGAGAGAAAAAGGATTACCATAGATCGTGGGAAATTGGTGTGATAATAATATTATTATTATTATTATTATTATTATTATTATTATTATTATTATTATTATTTTATTTTTATTAGTTATTATTATTATTGGGATATGAAATAAAAAGGAAAATAGAATATGAAGGGGTGGGGGAAGTATTAGAGAAAATAACACGATAGAAAGAGGGAAGAGAGAAAGAGCGATAGAAAGAGAGAAGAGGAAAGAACGAGAGAAGTGAGAAGAACGAAGGAAAAAGGGAACGAAGAACGGAAAGAAAAGAGGAGGCCAAGAGACCAAATCCAGGAAGAATTTCATCGATCAACCGATTAACAAGGTAAGGGGGGAGAAACTTGATTGGGAATGGTATATACATGTATAGGGTAGTGGGGATTCCTTAACCCCGTAGGAATGTATCGTTGATGAAGTTTTATATTGACATGCTATTGATTGTTGAGTTATGTTGATGTTGATGGATTGAAATATGTTGATGGTTGGTGAATTGTTGTTTTTGGTTAATTTGGCGTATAGGTTGGGTTTACGGTTTTAGGGAAGTTCTGTGTGACCTTTTTGATGTGTCGATAGATTGTTTAAGTGATGACTTTGGAATAATATGTATATGATGATGTACGGATGTTTGATGTTGCCATTGTTGATTGACTGTTGGTGTTGGTTTGGTTTGAGTAAGGTTCAGAGTAACTCTAAAGTGCCGGTAGTGTACCGTAATGTTGATCTGGAGTAGAATTATAGGAAGATTGATAAGCCTAATATGCATTGGTAGTAATACGGATAGTATAGGAAGTGGATGTTATAGAATAGGCTTGAATCGGAGAAGAGTGAGAATTCTGAACTGTGAGAACTTGAGAAGTCGCAGGAAACTCGCTAGCACTTCGCTTAGCGAGAAGGCAGCGAGCGTTCGCTAGGTGCTCGCCTAGCGAGTGAGGTAGTGAGTGAGTCCAGTAGGTTCTGTTTGCCTTCACGAGGAGGTTCGCTAAGCGAACAGGTAGCGAGTATTCGTTGGGTATTCGCTGTGGCGAGTTGGATAGTGAATCATTACAGTAGCCACTGCTGTCATTCGCGAGGAGGTTCGCTAAGCGAACAGGTAGCGAGCATTCGCTGGGAGCTCGCCTAGCGAGGGTGTAGCGAGCGTAGCAGAATGTGGTTTTTCTATGCTGTTATGCTGTGTGCGCTAAGAGTGTAGTGCCCTTGGACTTTGTTGATTATAGGGGAGATGATTGAGTGTTATAGAGTGAGTACTCAGTGATAGTATGTGATTTCCGTTACTAATTATTTAAATGGATAATTAGTTGGTGTATGAATCATGTGGAGCATGGTGTAGTGATCAGTAGGATCGTGTATTCCCGAGTGGTGGGACGTGTTTATATCTTGGTGATAAAGTATGAACTTGTTTACTTGGTGATGGTACTCGTTTTCCTTGATATTGTTGGTGAACAATTAGTTAATGTATATATATGTAGTGATCAGTAGGATCGTGCGTTCCCGAGTGTTGGGATGTGGTTATATCTGGTGTTATAGTATGAAGTTGTTTACTATCTGATTGATCTATACGGTGTTGGTGTATGTTATATCTGTACATATATGCATTGATGTATGATGATATGATCAGGAGGATCGTGTGCACTTTGAGTGCCTAATTATGATAGTTATGCGTTGGTGTGTGCATATCATGGTGTTTTGGTGGGATGAATCATGTCTCAGGAGGAGCGTAAGTGATTCATCCGTACTCCTTTGTGGAGAATGGTGAGGGATAGATCATGTCTTAGGAGGAGCGTAAGTGATCTATCCAGGTTCGATTGAATGAACCAATGAGTCGGTACCGCATGCATGGTGTTGTGTTGCATAATTGCATTATAATATGTTATATTGTAATTTGAACAGTAGGTTCGTTATATGGTGTTGTTGGGGTGAATAGTTGATGTGTTGGTGTGTTGTACTGCCTTATTTACATGTATTACATTACCATTATATTTTGATCATGATTTCTCACCCCTTTGCTGTTGTTGTGTCTGTGCTTCTCCGGAAGTACAGATAATCCAGGTACTTAGATAGCTTGGATGGTGGTGTGTCAGTCGAGTCTAGGATGCTCTGATACGTAGCACGGGACTTGGGTGTTTTGTTGTGTCTATGTTGAACTTATTTCTTTTTCCTGTGTCGTATCATGAATTTGATGTATTTTACTTTATGAAACAAATTCCGCTCTATTATTTTGAAAAGAATGAATAAAGTATTTTTATAAAATTTGGAGATGTGATATCCCACTTTTTGGTGAAAACTCTGATTATTATTTTAATATTCATATTTTATTTAATTTGGGAAAGTGGGGTGTTACAGCACACAGACACACAATCACATGATCCCCTGTAAGAACAATGCCATGCAGATGCAAGATGCTAAAATGCAATGAAACATAAGCCAAAGATAAGAAAATGGGTTGGTCAAATTTTGGGGTACAACACCTTTATGGAGATTCACTAGAAAAAGAGAAATGCTATTCCATATGATTAGATAGTCTTTCTCCAAGAACATGAGGAAAATAATGGTATGATGGAAGGTGATCCGATCAACTTCCTTCAAGCCATGCAGGATTCCAACTCGAAAAAATGGATTGAAGCAATTAAGGAGGAGTATAAGTACATGCAAGACAATAAAGTTTGGGAACTTGTCCCATTACCAGAAGGTGCGAAACCCATTGGTTGCAAATGGATTTTTAAGACCAAACGAGATTCTAACGGTAGTGTTGAAAGTTATCAGGCTCGTCTTGTGGCTAAGGGTTATACTCAAAAGAAAGGGATTGAATTTAAAGAGACTTTCTTTCCGGTTTCATCGAAAGACTCTTTTAGGACAACCATGGCTCTTGTAGCACATTATGATTTGTAACTCCATCAAATGGATGTCAAAATGGCTTTCGTCAATGGCAACATTGATTAAACGATCTATATGGTACAACTAAATAACTCTGTGTCAGGAGACTCAAAGAATATGGTTTGAAAATTAACAAAATCCATTTATGGACTAAAATAGACATCTCGTTAGTGGTACCACAAGTTTCATGAAGTAATTATCTTATTTGGATTTAAGGTGAATGTTGTTGAAGATTGTGTAAATCATTAATTCAGTTGGAGCAAATACATTTTCCTGGTCCTATATGTTGATGACAAATTGCTTACCACTGTCGCATCGCTGTGAAAAGGGGTCGAAAAAGACAGAAGAGTCGCCACCGTTTGTTATTTATCCCAAAGAGAGGGAAAGGAAACGATCAGAGAAAACCTACGAAAAAGGGAAAAGACAGGTCATCGCAACCAAATCTTGGGTTCAGGAGTTGGTTACGCGAGGGGAAGGTATGAGCACCCCTCACGTCCATTGTACTCAACGGGATCCACGCTTGTTGTCTATCTAAAAGGGTGTTAATCTATCAAAATGATGGCTCACAAGGACAAAATAAAAGAAAAGAGACTCGATAGAGCATCGCCACTTTATGCCTACGTATTCCCTCGTGCAATGGGAAAGACAGAGTCCACGTAGTTCGAAAAACTATGGGTGAAGGGGGGAAGGTTGCTCGCTAAGACATCGTCGTCTTATGCCTACGTATCCTCGTATGGTATGAGAAATCAGAGCAAACGTAGTTCGGGCTGACACGACCACTAGTTGGTTAAGTGTTTTAACTGAGTAGGGTTAAACCTTCGTTCTAGCAGTTAGTGACGATGCCTGTTTGCGGTAGAACCAAGACTTAACACACTCTTTCTGAAAATGATTTTCAAACAATCCCGAAGGATAAAAAGGTTTGATGTTTTGTTTTTGTGTTTTTTAAATAAAAAGTGAACTGAGTTAAGTTTGTAACTCATGTTGCACTAAAGACTATGACTTGAGAGCGAATGCGTCGCATATCGCCCAAAGGGTATACGCTAAACACTCTAAACAAGGTGAGAGGAGAAAGACACAAACTCTAAGGGGAACTAATCAACCATAATATTATCATTCAAAATGCTCCTAAAGTTGAGATTAAGAGAAGAAGAATATATCCTAATGTTATCATACAAAGGATTGAACACCTGATGTCTCTCCTACTCCAATCTTAAACAGAGGGACTAGGAATCCTAAGGGATCATGGCAAAAGACCAAGTAAACAACAGATAATTCAATCACAAATGAAATGAAGAAAGAGAAGAAGTTGACTTAAACAAGTCAAAGCAATGCAAACATGAAATGCAAAGATGCAAAGATGCAACAAGGACTTAATAATATGAGACTCAAACACACACAAGTAACTTAAACAAGTCAACCAAAAGAGGTGAGATGAAATGGGAGAAGTGAAACTCCTACAACCATCAAACATCAATCACCTAGACAAATGCTTAACACAAAGCAAAGACAAAGAGCCATGACCAAAGAAATGATGGGAGAAAGAAGCTTGGGCAGCAACCACATATGAATTACCTCAACCAAACATCTCGCATTGATCATGCAAAGAAACAAACAAACAAGTGCAAGAAATGATCCATTATTCAAGACAAACTCAAAGCATAAGTTATGAACACCAAATCATCTTGAATAATGATCAAACACATGGGGAAGAAGTCTATGAATAAGAAGAAAGCTCAAATACAAGATTAAAATAAAGCACAACCATCAACCAAGTCATGGCAAGTGAAAGAAACAAGGTTCTATCACAAATTCAACACTTAAAACCAAGTGGAAATACATAACTTCTAAGTAACTTGTAAAACCAGTTACACAAGTGTATGCCCTAAAATCAAAGAACCAGAACCTTAATCATGTGATAAACAAGCATCAAGACTCACAAGGTGCATATGGGATCCATGGAAGTCATCTCCCAAAAGAACTAGGTCAAACTAGTTTGTATGAACACTTCCTAAGATGACTTGACTTGCAAGCTTCACCAAAAATAGGAAAAACTATTCAATAAATCTCAAATAAAAAACACAACCAAGATAGGTCAAGTGAGAAACAGAATCCAAACTCTTAAGGTCAAATTCATCTAAAGGCATCACCAAATAATTCAAGAACTTAAGGTGTTCCACCTTATCGAGCATGGATCGAGGGACATGAAAAGTCAACTCAAAGTCAAATGAAAAATGATCAAACATGAACCAAATTAACCCTCAAAGGCACTTCAATTCATCCCCTAAGTGGTGAAGAAGCCTTGATCATATGGGATTTGCATTAGAGGTTCAAATTTATAAGATCAAACAAGGTGAACATCAGAAAAGTCATCCAATTGTAAAATTAAAATAAAATGGCAAAATAAGATAAAAATAGAAAAAAAATTTAGAAAATTAAATTACATCTTAAAGTGTTATAAAATATTTTTATGGAATTTTTGAATAATTGGAACTATTTTTAAAATAATAAAATGAAAACAGAAAAAATAAAATAAAATAAAAACAAGAACCAAAGGGTGGGGGTGCAACCAGCAAAGACCCAATACATAGCATCATGAACAAATGCGCCTGGGCCTCAGAAAAGGGAGGTGTGAATAGAAGTATGAGCCCAATCCAAACTCAAACAGACTTAACTGAAACAGTGCATTTTACTAAGTCCAGTCACATTCAAACATCCACGTGAGGGTGGTCAAGCCAATGCACGCGTGACACACACTCAGTCAACAAGTCTACCATGAGCCACATCACCATAGCCTGAGAATGAATCAGACGTCGGAGCTAGGGCTCCGATCGTCTTCTCTGGCATGCTCGCCAGAGCTCAGGCATGAAACACGATAAAAATGAAAACCTCTTACACGTTTCTCAAGCATTTTCCATGAGGATCTCAAATATGGCCTTGGTTTTGCAAAAAGGTTTGTGTAACTAAGTTAAATCAAGCCACGAACATTTCATGCACAAATTGAAAAGCTCACAAACAGTCACCGAAGTATTTCAAACATGGCCTACCTTACGTAGGGCTTCAGATGTACTCAAAATGCAGCCTAATTAGTGCCTAAAATGGAGGTTTGGAGTTTGAGAAAATACCTAACGGAGTAGTTTCGTTGACACTTCACAAGGCTTGTAAGCTTCTGTTTTATGATGCTATCCTCTTCCTTGATGCTTGGTGATGATGCTTTGAGCACTAGTTTGAATAAATACTCAAGAAAATGGTTGGTTCGAAGAGAGAAAATTTTGGGTGAATTTTGAATGAATCTCTTCTCTTTCACGCAACCAGCACACTCTGAGGTGTTAGGGCAACGTTTGAGCTCTTATATGAGGGCTTGATGGTGATCATGCAGGCCCATAATGCTTGTATTATGTGATTTCAAATTCTTGCCAAAAAAATCATTTGCACATACCCACGGGTATGTTTCATGTCCACTTGATATTGGGTCAGCAAATGCATACTTGGAGGGTGTAAGAATGAACCATAATGATTTGAATCATTTAAAATGTCTTGGTACCAAGTTTTGGTTCATAACTTTTTAAGTAAGAAACTTGAAAATATGGTGCATGATGACTCTTCATGTTGGCACAAATGAGGCAAAAACCTTTATAGTCATGTAATGGTGTAGAAAAGTTCAAACATGAGGCCAAAAGGTATCTTGTAATGTAAGATACTTAAGCCATGACCAAAAGTCAAAAATTTCCTTCTAAAATGGTCCATATGATCACATAATGCACCAAACTCCATGAATTTTGAGTCCATTGTGAAGCCAAGACAATTATACACAAGTTTCATGTTGGTTTAAAATGGATTAGAGGCCTCAAAGTTTTATGAAATTGGCCATTGAAGAAGATGACCAATAATGAAACTTTCCCAAAATACCCTTGCCTTGTGAGGTCCATAACTTGAGATGTACAAATGGTAAAAAGGAGATCCAGAACTCTTTGGAATGCTAAAATCATGAGGAAAAATTGTCATGCTTACTTGAAGTTGAGGAGAAACTTGATTCTAGGTTAAAAATGCCTTGGAAGTGAGTTGACTTTAAGTTGACCAAAGTTCTCTTCATCTGAGGACCCTAACTTGTTGGCATCATAACTTGAGATGTACAAACGCAATGAATGCGTTCTTGTACTCAAAAGAAAGCTTGGAGCATGCCCAACAAGTCTTATGTTTTCATGAAAATGAGATTGAGCTTGCATCATAGGGAAAAATATCCTTGAAGTTAGGCACTAAAGAAGGGGATTTTAAACTGAAATCATCCGAAACCCTAAATTAGTAACTTCTTGCACTCTTGAATCCTCTTTATTTGATATTATCATGACATCCTAGATACTTTAAGATGACTTACCATGACCTATGTGACTTAAAATCAAGTCTTGAACCCTCTCAAGTCCACAGTTGACTTTGGGTTGACCAGATGAAACCCTAGTTCCCTGCCTTTTGACTGTGCTCTTTGCAGATGGATTGAATGACTACACAAGCTCCACAATGACCCCTATGGTGCTCAATGAGCTTTTAAACCATGTTTCAACCATGAACAAGAACTCATGAATCCTTGAAATCCCTCTGCTGACCCTCAGGATAGGAGGTGATACAAATGCATAAACCTCTCCCCTCAAGGAGCTTTGAAACCTAACCCTGATGCCAATGAACTCTTGATGGCTTGCACAAATGCCCTTGCTTGAGCTTGAAACCAAAGAGACTCTCCTCTTGACTGGAACAACAAAACTCTTGATCCCCTGCTAAGAACAATGCTATGCAGATGCTAAAATGAAAATGAAACATAAGCCAAGCTAGAAAAGAAAGTTTGGTCATATTTTGGGGTACAACAGTTGCCCCTATTCAAACGACATGGACCTGAAGGGACGAAGAGAGAACAACTTTCAAACATTCAAGGTAACAGGCGGTTGAATACAAAAGAAACCATAAATTTGCCAACCGCAAAACAAAACTGTAGAATGGTCCACCGAAGTAGAAAATAGAATGACTGGGGAAACTGTATTTGATAATTGCAAGGTCAATGAGCTAACTCATTACCAATTAGAAAATCATGACACGCAGTCGAAAAACATCTGCTAACATGCAGGCAACGACACTAAGTCGGTAAGAACATCTGATTTTACTATCAGGCATCTGTTAAACAAACCAGGCATCGAACCCGAAGGCCGGCTCAACACGAAGTTGAGAACATCTGCTAATCCAAGCAAGCATCCATTAATTAAAACGAGCATCGAACCCGAAGGCCGGATCAACACGAAGTTGAGAACATCTGCTAATCTAAGCAGGCATTAAACCCAAAGGCCGACTCAAAATGAAGTTGAGAACATATGCTAATCCAAGCAAGCATCGAACCTGAAGGTCGGCTCAACACGAAGTTGAGAACATATGCTAATCCAAGCAGACATCGAACCCGAAGGCCGGCTCAACACGAAGTTGAGAACATCTACTAATCCAAGCAGGCATCGAAACCGAAGGCCGCCTCGACACGAAGTTGAGAAGAGAATACGTCGATTCACAATCTGAAAGAAGAAATCTATCGGGGAAGAACAAACTTGAATAAGTAAACTCTATTGGGGAGGAATGATAAAATAAATACATCTATCAATGATCTTATTGGGGTCTAGATACCATACAGGCTCAAGAAAAACTCCAATATTTGTCGGGGTCTGGATACCGCACGAGCTCAAAACATCAATATGACGAACACATCTGTAAATAACTCTTGTCGGGGTCTAGATACCACACAGGCTCAAAAGAAAACATTGTTATATGCTGGAGATACAACTATAAACAAGAGGTAACAACCTGACTTATGTTTCCAATGCACATGTTTGAAAATGGCATAATGCTCCATACGAAATGGAAATGCTATACGTTTTGGAGGATGCTATGCACAATGCAAATGCAAAGGAACCACCCCAGAAAAATAAATGCTGAAGAGACGAAACCAACTCCGATGGGGATGACTGGGTGTGCCAAGTACAATTGGACTTTTGCTGGGGGAAAACAAACCCTGGATGACCTCCTGGAAATGAACTTTCCTGGGTTAAACTGCTCCGCTGAGAACAAAATTCATTCCGCTGTGGATCAAATTAGCTCTACTGGGGAAAATGCCCTGGATGGCCTACCAAAATTCGACTCTTCTGAGGAAAACAGATCCAATCTACTGGGGGAAATCAGCCCTGGATGGCCTCCTAGAAAATTTTCTAGGATTCAAAACAAACTGCTGAGGAATAAACTCCACTCTGCCGGGGAAATCAGCCCTGGATGGCCTACCAAAATAACAAAACCCTTCTGGGATACAAAGCAAACCGCTGAGGAATAGCTCCACTCTGACGTAGATCCCGCTCTACTGAAGATTGAATCTGCTACCTGCTAGGGATAATGAATGAGATTTACGGGGAGATTATCCAAAATTCCCTCTCTACTGAGGATGGAGAATAACAGAAACTGGGTCAATCCCACTCTGTGGGGAAGCAAACTACTCTGCCGACTTCGCTGGGGATTAGGCAATTAGGGAATTAGCATCGACCTCTGCTTGGGGAAAAAAACTCAACAATATCTAACACCGCTTGGGTAATGAGTCAATGACCTAGACTCTGAGGGGGAAGGAGTCAAAAGATTTAGACTCTAAGGGGGAAGCAAAACTCTGCACTCGCTCCACTGCTGGGGGATAATCTCAAATCTACCTGTCCAGGGATAGGTGCACACCATTACTAGGGAACCTCAGTTTCGACCCTCTGGAGATAACCCTGATGTCAACCTGCTAGGGGATAAGACATATGCTTTTGAACTGTTGAGAATAGGTGTACACGCTCTATGTACTAGGGATAACTCTACTCTGCCGAGGATATCAATCTCGACCTGTTGAGGATATCCTTGATCACATGTAATCCTAACCTGTTTTGGAAGCACTAATCTCAAACTGCACATCTTCCTCTTGTAGGGGCAAAGACATGGTAACCTTACTGGGAATGCACTTCTGGAACAGCCTCAAGAATGAGAGCCCTGCAACAAATACAAACAAAGTATCATCTCTACAACAAGAGCTATTTCGGTTATCGTCCATAACATCGTTCAAGAAAATCAATGTTTTAATCATGATTAGCAAAGCCCACAAGTTTATATATGTAAAGTTTTATCAAAAATATCAGGCGTTTTTTGCAAACAAAAGCAGTAAAAGCTAAAACAAGAACAAAAGCTTTCTAAATAGTATACTTCACTGATAAATGGTCTGTAAATAGGAAGATTTACATCAGATGCAACTCCTGAAAAGAAAAAGTTGCGCAAAAGTTACAAATGCAATAGAAATACAAAATGTCGGCAATGTGGTACAGACAACCACCGTGTGTCGATTCGACTATGACCCGCATGACTTTGATGCTTCTCCAATGCTTCATCTTCCAGAGAGACTGATTGATTGGTTGACCCCCGGGTCCTCCCAGAATCCACTGTGTTGGTATCACACGCAGACTGCAGTCATTTGCTTTTCAAATCCCTAACTTTTGCCTGAATCACCCTTGCGGGTTTTCGATTCACCGAGATACCCATTTTTGCCAAAGTCGCCTTTTCAGGTTTTCAACTTTGCAGGTTTACATCTTTTATTTTTATCCCTGATTTTTTCCGAACCCATTCTTTTATGGTTCGCCGGGATGCCCCATTTTTTTCTGGATTTTATTTTTCATTCCAGCGGGTCTGCTTTAAGCAAAGTATTTTTTAACTGCGTCCGCGTTCACAAGGGACATGAAATCCTCGCCATCCATAGTCGAAAGTAGTAAGGATCCTCCAGAGAAGACTTTCCTTACAACATATGGTCCTTCATAGTTTGGGGTCCACTTGCCCCTGTGATCTGTCTGTGGAGGGAGAATCCGCTTCAACACTAAGTCACCTGCCTGAAAGCTTTGAGGGCGCACCTTCTGATCAAAAGCTTTCTTCATCCTGCTTTGATAAAAACGGCCATATGCAATGGATGCCACCCTCTTCTCGTCCATCAAGCTAAGCTGATTCAATATGGCCTTCACCCATTCTGCCTCATCAAACTTGACGTCAACCAACACTCTCAAAGAAGGAATCTCGACTTCCAATGGTAGGACAACTTCCATACCATATACTAGCGAGAAAGGAGTTGCCCCAGTTGAAGTGCGTACTGAAGTAAGATACCCGTGTAATGCAAAGTGCAACATATCGTGCCAATCTTTATAGGTCATAACCATCTTCTGCATAATCTTCTTGATGCTCTTGTTAGCCATCTCAACAGCGCCATTCATCTTCGGGCGATAGGGAGAAGAGTTGTGATGTTCAATTTTGAAACTCTGGCATAATTCCTTCATCATCTTGTTATTCAAATTTGAACCATTATCAGTAATGATTCTCTCGGGCACTCCGTAATGACAGATGATGTCCTTCTTGATGAATCGGGCCACGACCTGTCTGGTGACGTTGGCAAAAGAAGCTGCTTCAACCCACTTAGTGAAATAATCAATTGCCACTAAGATGAAGCGGTGTCCGTTGGATGCAGTCGGTTTAATCTTACTGATCATATTGATGCCCCAGATAGAAAAGGGCCAGGGAGACGCCATGATATTTAGAGGACTTGGCGACACATGCATCTTATCTGCATAAATCTGGAATTTATGGCATTTCGTGGCGTATTTGAAGCAATCAGACTCCATAGTTATCCAATAGTAGCCTGCCCTCAACAGTTTCTGAGACATTGCATGTCCGCCTGAATGCGTACCAAAAGCACCCTCGTGGAATTCTTCCATAAGCAAACCTACTTTTTTGTCCACGCATCTCAATAGAACCAAGTCGAAATTTCTCCGGTAGAGTACATCATCCTTGTTCAAATAGAAGTTTCCGGACAACCTTCTCAAAGTGTTCTTATCCCGGCTTGATTCCCCAGGCGGATATTCCTGATTCTTGAGAAAGTTTCTGATATCATGATACCACGGCTTCCCATCTGAAGCTTCCTCTATTATAAATATGAATGTTGGCCTATCAAGACGTGAGATTACAATCCTCGGAGCATCGTTCCAATAATTCACCTTATACATCGAGGATAATGTAGCCAAGGCATCTGCCATCTGATTCTCAGCTCTTGGCACGTGATGAAACTCTACCCTGTCGAAGAAAGGTAACAACCTCCTTGCATAGTTCATGTAGGGAATCAGATTAGACTGACGAGTCTCCCATTCTCCTTTGATCTGATTGACTACCAAATTTGAATCACCATAAATATCAAGGTTCTTAATTCTCAGATCAATCGCTTCTTCAATGCCCATGATACATGCTTCATACTCAGCTTCGTTGTTGGTGCAAGGGAAAGTTAACCTGGTAGTAAATGGTATGTGCGAACCATGGGGAGTTGTAATGATGGCCCCAATTCCACTGCCATAGGAGTTAACAACACCGTCAAAGATCATCTTCCATTGGGAGTCTACTTTAGAACCTTCATCCGGTAACGGCTCATCGCAGTTTTTCATCTTCAAAAACATGATATCCTCATCAGGAAATTCAAACTTCATCGGCTGATAGTCATCAATTGGTTGCTCTGCGAGGTACTCTGACAGAACACTCCCCTTAATAGCCTTTTGGGAGATGTATTGAATATCGTATTCTGTCAGAACCATCTGCCATCTAGCAATCCTTCCTGAAAGTGCTTGCTTCTCGAACACGTACTTAATCAGATCCACCTTCGAAATTAGCATGGTTGTGTGATTCAACATGTACTGCCTCAGACGTTTGGCGGCCCAAGCCAGTGCGCAACACGTCTTCTCTAACATTGAGTATCGGGGCTCACAATCTATGAACTTCTTACTCAAATAATAGATGGCATGTTATATTCTTCCTGTCTCGTCATGTTGACCGAGAACACAGCCCATGGAGTTTTCAAGAACCGTCAAGTACATTATCAATGGTCTTCCTGCCACTGGGGCATCAGTATCGGAGGCTCCTGCAAGTAATCTTTTATCTTTTCAAATGCCCTCTGGCAATTCTCATTCCAGACCACCGCCTGATCTTTCTTTAGCAGCTTGAATAACGGTTCACATGTGGCTGTAAGGTGAGATATGAACCTTGCGATGTAGTTCAATCTACCCAGAAAACCACGAACCTCTTTCTCTGTTTTCGGTGCTGACATTTCCCGTATAGCTTTTATTTTTGCAGGATCGACCTCGATTCCTTTTTCACTGATTATAATCCCTAATAGCTTTTTCGACCGTACACCAAAAGTACACTTGTTCAGATTCAACCTTAGTCTGAATTTCCTTAACCTCTCAAACAACTTCAAAAGATTCACCAGATGCGCTTCCTCCGTTTGTGACTTTGAGATCATGTCATCAACATAGACCTTAATCTCATGATGAATCATATCATGAAACAAAGTCACCATCGCCCGCTGATAGGTTGCCCCTGCATTCTTCAATCTTAAAGGCATTACCTTATAGCAAAAAGTCCCCCACGGCGTGATAAAGGTCGTTTTCTCCATGTCCTCTGGGGCCATCTTAATCTGGTTATACCCAGAGAAACCGTCCATGAAGGAAAACACTGAATATTGAGCTATATTATCAACTAGCACATCAATGTGGGGGAGCGGGAAATCGTTTTTCGGGCTCCCTCTGTTTAGATCACGGTAATCTACACACATCCTGACCTTACCATCATTTTTCGGTACAGGCACAATGTTGGCGACCCACAGAGGGTAATTCGTCACGGCAAGAAATCTGGAGTCCAACTGCTTCTGGACCTCTTCTTTGATCTTAACTTCCATGTCTGGTCTGGTTCTTCTTAGCTTCTGTTTCACAGGTGGACACTCTTCTCGAAGAGGCAAGCGATGAACCACAATATCTGTATCAAGTCCGGGCATATCCTCATATGACCAAGCAAAGACGTCTCTATACTCTCGGAGCATATCGACCAGCCTTCTCTTGACATCATCTTCTAAAGCAGCCCCAATTCTGACCTCTTTCTTGTCTTCCTCTGTACCCAGGTTGACAACTTCGGTCTCTTCTTGATGAGGCAGAATAACCTTTTCCCCTTGTCTCAGAAGCCTGGCGAGCTCTTTAGGAAGGTCTTCATCTTCTTCAATCTCTTCTTCAGCTTGAAAGATTGGATTGTCAAAGTTATATCGAGTTATAGACGAGTCTGAATCGGTGGCATCTACGATGTGAAACCTACATGATGATGATTATATGCTTAAAATGATATGCGAACAAGCACAAACCACATTGCCATTTTATTGTTAAAATAAAATAAGAAAAAAAGGATCACAATATTTGAATGTAAAACGCCTTTTGATTAATGATAAATCAATTGTTCAAAACATAAACAAGATAAGGCCCTACAGACAATGACCACTATACTTCGGGCAGAACATAAGGCTGCACATAATCAGAAAACAAGATAACTACTCTTCACGGGTCACTTGGATAACTTCTTCAATAGTCCAGTTGCTCAGACCCTGGCCGGGAACACATGGTTGGATCCATGTGTCCATATCACAATCATTATCGCCCTCATCCTCAGACACAATGTTGATTCGGTCGAAGATCACCCCACCACTTGTAAATTGAACGGGTCCTCTGTAACGTGGAGCATTCTGGGAGGAGGAAGACGACGGGCTGTATCCCAGTCCAAACTTATCTTGTTTATTGGGAATACTCAACACCTGCCCCCATCCTTGAGATGAACCTAACTCCACCACTGCACGTGCTTCCTTGAAAGAAGACATAGAAACCTCAGGAGTTCTGTCTATGACTGGCGCCTTTTCTCTGACTTGGACAGTTTCAAATGCTTGACATAGAGTCTCATGTATTTCCCCATCAACTTCAACATACTTGAACGAGGATAAATGGCTGATCATTATGTCCTCCTCACCATAGACGGTGACAATGTTACCCCCGACCATGTGCTTTAACTTTTGATGTAAGGTTGACGTCATTGCCCCTGCAGAGTGAATCCAAGGTCGACCTAACAAGCAACTGTATGCAGGTTGAATATCCATTATATAAAATACATTGTCGAAAATCTCTGGACCAACTTGTATAGGAAGAGTAACTTCACCAAAAATAGACCTCCTCGTTCCATCGAACGCTCGCACAATCAGATCACTAGGAGTTCATATTGGGTGTCAAGCTTCATCAAAGCCTTTTTGGGCAACATGTTGAGTGAAGACCCAGTGTCCACCAGAACATGTGATAATACAGCTCCTCTGCACTCAATGGAAATGTGCAAAGCATGATTGTGATTTCTTCCTTTAGGTGTCAGGTCCAAATTTGTAAATCCCAATCCATTTCCAGCATTTACATGGGCCACAACTCCCACAAGATGGTTTACTGAAATATCTTGTGGCACATATGCTGTGTTCAGAATCCTCAAAAAGGCATTCCGGTGTGCCTCAAAGCACAATAGTAGAGATAGAATGGATATTTTAGATGGGGTTTGTTGTAGGTGATCAACAATTTTGTAATCGCTCTTTCTAATCAGACGCATGAACTCCTCAACGTCTTTCAACAGAGCATCCTTCTCAGCTTGTTGAGAACTTTCCTCTACAACAACCTTCCTTTTCCCTTTGTCTGACCTTTCAACATTAGCTTTTGGAGGTGAAAAAACCCTCCCACTTCTTGTCATCCCACTGGTTCCAATCAAATTATCAACGAATGAACTATCTGACAGCGTCCCCCTCAATTCTTGTTTTCGGCCATTACAAAAGACCTCAGCCCCATAGTTCCACGGGATTGCTTTAGTTCTTTCATAAGGCACCAGCCCTGTCTTGGTGATTATAACAGTTGCTGGCCTCGGCGGCGCATATATGTCAATTGTTCTAAAAGGAATTGAGATTGTGGCAATCTCATCCTGCCTCTAACCAATCACCTTTTCATCTTTCTTTTCAACAATTTTGTCAAATTGTAACACGCCTTCATTCATTAAACCCTGAACTCTATTCTTCAGATTTTCGCATTCTTCGGGATGAGCCAAACAACCTTCATAGTCCTCAGTACAGCCCAGAAACACTCCACCCTTCAACAGCCTACTCTTAACAAAAATCAAAGGAGTTTTCAACTTTTCAACGTCAGTCACCAAACTCAAATTCTCCTCTTCAGCAATAGCATTGACACCAGTCACTCCATGGTTGGGCATAGGGTTTTGAACAACATTAGGCGTATCATTTGTAAAACTGATTACTTTGCTATGGATAAGGTCATGTACCTTATGTTTGAAAGCCTTACAGTTGTCTATATGATGAGCAGGGGCGCCTGAATGAAAGTTACATCTGGCGTTTGCGTCATACCCCGGGGGTGGTGCGCCAGTCAAAGGTGCCAATGTCCTTTTCTGAATCAACTGAAGCTGCAACAAGTGTTGTAAGAGCTGTGAGTACGACATCAGTGGTGCGTCAAACTATCTATTCATTACTCTCACACGGTCTTGAAACCGTCGTGGTGCGTAATTCTACTGTTGTTGTTGTGGACGTTGTTGTTGTTGTTGTTGAGGTTGTACAGCTGGAATAATAATACTCGCAACCTGTGGTTGTTGCTGATGTTATTGTTGATTTTTGTTTTTATTTTTGTTATTATTCTCGTATCCTGAAACCCCATTCATTTCTCCTTCCCTCTTCTTGTTACCAAAGTTCTTTCTTCCTCTTCCAAATGAGGATCCCTCTCCCGCTTGGATTTTTCCCAACTTAATACCATTCTCAACTCTTTTGCCAGTGACAATCAAATCTAAGAAGCTACCAGACATATTCCCTATCAGCTTTTCATAGTACACCCCAGGCAATGTAGCTACAAACATATCAATGAGTTCTCTCTCCACCATAGGAGGTTGAACCCTTGTAGCTAACTCACGCCACCTCTGTGCGTATTCTTTAAATCCCTCATTACTTCGCTGCGAAAGATTTTACAACTGTACACGTTGGGTGCCAAATCAATATTGTATTGATAGTGTCCGACGAAGGCCTCCTCTAGGTCTCTCCAGCTTCTAATATTGGTTGGCTCCAAACCCATGTACCACTCCAAAGATGGTCTAGACAGACTGTCTTGAAATAAGTGCATCAGCAACTTCTCGTCATCAGAATACACAGACATCTTTATGTAGTATGACCTGAGGTGTACCATGGGACAGGTCGTCCCTTTGTACTTGTCAAAGTCAGGTACCTTGAACTTTGGTAGAATCCTTAGACCTGGGATCAGCCCCAAGTTAGACATATCCAGACCAAGAGAATTCTGATTCTCCAAGTTCCTCATCTTCTCTTCTATCAATTTGAACCTTTTGTCCGCGCCAGATTGCAAACCTGCTCCCAGATCTCCCATGGAGAAAATATCATCTTGCTCGTCCTCCTCCCACTGGGGACCAGCATTTCCATGTACAACGCCTGCTGCACCTGTCATATGAATTCCGGCTTGATTACCTCTGCCTGGAGGAATAAAAACTGTTGGGATATCATCAGCATGAGGAGTACCATTATCAGCTGGAGGGGGAACTGCAGTGGTCCTACCATGCAAAACTCCACTTCCATCAACCCTAGCAATCAGAGGTTGAACAAGTGTTCTCAACTGTTCTTGGCCGTTAGCGACCCCCTGCATAAGGTCCATGAATTGCGCCATGCGGTCTCGGAACTCTTGTAACTCAAGTTGAATCTGGTCCATTGCCTTTTGTTGATTTCCCCTAGTTGAATAACGATGAATTGTTCGGTCTTCAATCCTGAAACACTACTGAGAAAACCACCGAAAGAAATAAGGTCAATGGAACCAAAACATCTGCAATGCAATATGAAAAATGATATAAAATGCAGACATGTAAATATGGTTCAGGGAAATCTTCCCCTTGATTCTAGTTCCACGGAAACAATAGGAGAATGGAAAGCTGACAGATGAAGCCACAAAAATTTCTCTTATAAATAAAAATGAGGAACAGAGTACCCACATCACCAAGGAAATACAACAAAGTCAACACAACCTCATCCAACAATCCTGGTGATGGTCGGAGTACAAGATAATAAGCAAGTTCAAAAAGAGAAACTGCATCAAGTACGGCAGCGAGTCTGGAACTCTTCCAATAACTCCTTCGTATCAGGATGATCAGGTCTGGAAATTAACCCTTGAATAAGAAAGTATCTCCTGCTGATGGTAGCTTACAAGTCTTGAGTGTAGTCCTCCCAAGCGCCCTCTCAAATGCATCCTTCAATATGGGCTTCTTCAACTCTGCTCTCAACTTGTACTCTTCCAACGTTGCAAGAGCTTCTCGTAGCTTGCAGTCGCTTTCATACTGGCGCTAGAATTCACTTGGATCTTTTTCATCTTTGACTTGAAGCTGAGTCTTCAACCTGACAATCTGTTGATGAAGCCCATCTTTTCTTTCTTTGTTGTTGGTCAAGATGGCATTCCACTGAGTGTTGAACTTTGATATCTCTAGATGCGCTTTCTCTAACTCCTTCTTCTTATCCTTGAGAATATCACTGGAACTCTTCAAGTCTCGACCTACTCGCTCTCAGGCGCGAATCTCTTCAGTCAGTTCTCTACCCGTCTTGTTCAGAGTCTCTGTCTGCTTCTTGGACAGGTAGGCAGCTTCATTCTTTTCGCTTCTAAGTTGAATGATCTCCTTCTCCAACTCTTTGTTCACTTTGCGTAGTTTTTACTTTTTAGCCCACAGTTGATTGTACTTCTGGATATCAACTATTGTCGGTTCTTCTACTACCAAAAGGTACAATGGCTCCCTAATTTGGAAGGGTAGCAACAACCTTTCAACTCTCTCTTGGACCCATTCAACATATGATCTATAAGTTCTATAGTCACTTCTTCCCAAAGAAAACTTTCCTTTGCGGTGAATTTTACCCCAAGCTTTTTTCAATCTGATTAAGGTCTCCTTGACAACTAAACCAGTGAAATACAGAGATTTCTATATTTCTTCTTCCCTCAAAGGTTCTCTTAGAGCGTAACCAAACTGTCTGATGGTGAGAGCAGTGTTATAATTAATGCCACCTTTCCTCCCAATCAAAGGAACATTAGGTAAGTTCCCACAACTATAAATAATCTCCATACCCAAAAAGTCTCTGTTAAACCATACAACATTCTCTAATGTTAAGCCCATAAGCCTCTTTGACCAATCAACAGTATCTGCAACATCAACAAAGGGTCCAGACTTAGGAAGATGCAAAATAAACCATTTGTACAACAATAGCGCACAACAGGAGACATTTTCCCCTCTCCTGTTCTCATTCTTATAGTGGATAGAGTGATAGACATCTTCTAAGAGTGTTAGCACCGGATTTTTAGAGGCGAAGATATGGAAGGCATCCAAATCAACAAAATCTGGGATATTCGGGAACAATATTATGCCATAGATGTAGAGAGCCAAAATAGCACTGAAAACAATCCAACATCCTTCGTTTGGAAAATGTTGAGCTCTGCTCACCAAGAATGGTAATGGGAAGCCAGACACTCCATTCCTCCAAACTATCTTTCCATCCAACTCAGATGCATCCAAATGCAGGGAATTAGCTAGCTTGGTCAAGTTGGGCTCTGCTTCAGAATGGTAGAAAGGCATCTGTTCTAAGACTGGAACTCCTAGCAGCATGGCAAATTCTTCCAAAGTAGGCATCAATATATATCCTGAGAAGGTGAAACATCAAAGTTGAGGATCATAAAATTGAAGCAGCGTATGAAGACCTCCTAACTTAAACCTTGAAGCTTTGCAAACATAACTCAGAAATTTCCCATAATCTTTCTTGAAATCCTCCATCACATTGTGATCAGATGTAGAAATCAAACTGAGTAAGGACCCTATATTTGGTGTTGGAAACTTGTAAACAACTGTTCTCTTCAGACTGGGCTCCATATTGACTGTGAATTAGATTACTAGAATCAAGAGGAAAATATGCACCTGAAATACAAATACATGCCAATGTTAATATGCAAATGGAACAGGGGATCAAGATTGCTGTGCTGCTGACTGAGATGAACCAGAGCTTCACTTCACTGATATAAGAAACCCACTGTATGAAGGATCAAAAGTTCACACTGACGAGAAAATCGGGTAGGTTTAAGGTCAAGGTTTCCTGCATAACCCACTCAGTCACAGGTATGGACCTATCTCTGATAAGGTTTGGCATCCTATGCGGTCGTCAGCGTCACAGACTTTCAAGAAATAATGATACATTCACCATTTCTGGTTTGGCATCATGGTCAAATGAAGCGGCATCACTTAGCTGACTCCCAAGTCGTAACACCTCGTTCCCCAAAATAACATGAATGCAATTAAAATAACAATTATCAGAGTATTCATGCCAAAACGGGATGTCACAGAAATAAACTCAACACAAAACATTTTCATTAAATGTGTTTCAACAAATATAACACAACTGGAATTTGTCATCACATATATATACATATAAACATCATATACATCGTGATCGGCCAACTGCCCAAAATATACAAGATATGTTCATAAAAAAGATTTGTCGAAACATGATATGCCACAGAGGCACACAAAATCATCAAATAAACATAAAACTCCCCAGAGCCCCGATGTTACGTATCAGAGCATCCCTACGACTCGCCACAAACCAAGCTAGCTACACACCTGGATTATCTGTACTTCCGAAGAAGCACATACCACAACAAAAGCAAGGGGTGAGAAATCACGATCAAAATATAACGGTATAAACGTACATGAATAAAAGGCAGTAAACATACAATTATCATTTCACATACGTCAACTCGGACCTACTGTCCCACACCAACACAGCATATAAACAATGCAACACATGCAACTCAACACTATGATATGCGGTACCGACTCAAACTCAGGATAGATCGCATACACTCTATCTGAGCAACGATCTATCCCTACAAGCTCCCCTTCGGAGTACGGGAAAATAACCCGGAATAAATCACATACATTCCCCTGAGCAATGATCTATTCCTATCACGCTCCACTGAGCATAATCAATCTCAGATAGATCACATAAACTCCATCGAGCAATGATCTATCTCTACCACGCTCCTCCTGAGCACGCGAGTGAATCACATACACTCCACTGAGCAATGATTCACCCTGTCAAAATGCATATGCAAGACCCAAATGCACACAGCAAACACCACCACACACGATCCTTCGATCACATTCCATCATATATAATAACATACATCAATTCAATCATTCAAATTAAACGAATATCAAGGAAATCATATTCCACACCACACATATACTCCCCATAGTTCAATACCAATATCATAATCAATCATGGCCAACAAGGGTCCAACAAACACGAGAGAACCGAACAACACAGCTCAAAACCCAAACATACTGTCACGCTCGCTGGCTCATTCTTCTGGCGAGGCCCCGCAGCGAATACTCGCTACCCATTCGCTCGGCGAATCCCCTAGCGAAGACTCGCTACTAGCTCGCCCAGCGAACTCCCTAGCGAATGCAAACAGTGGCTATTGGAAGCACTCGCTGCCCAGTTCTCCTGGCGAAACCCTGGCGAAGGTTCGCCCCTAGTTCGCTCAGCGAAGGTGCTGGCGAACGTCTGCAAACTCAGAAAAATTCCACTGTTCTGAGTCGGCATGACTCTCCGAACTCAGCCGATTCTACTCCAAACTACTCCCTATCATATCAGACCAATATTCTGTAACCTAACTACATAATCTATCATCGATTTACCTGATTAAACCTCAGCTCCACTCAATTAATCATTTTCGGCATAAAACTTCGACCTACCCGGAAACCCCCAAATCGATCAAACAACACATGCAATGGTTTCAAGATATCATCAACAACTCAGAATTTTCAACACATATCAACAGAATCATCAGAACCTAATGGGGTTAGGGAAATCCCCTTCTATCTATTATTCATGCAACATACCATTCGACCCAATTTCCCCCCACCCCTAACCTCGATAACTTGAATAACTGATGAACTCTTGCTCCAAAGATGATTCCTAGTTTCCTCTTGTTCCAATTCACCTTGTTCTTCTTCCTTCCAATTTCCTCTTCTCTCACGAGTACCTCTTCTCTTCTCTTCCAACGTGTTCTTCTTTCTCTTTCTTTCCAATATTCCAACATTACCCCTCATCCCAATTCTTTTATTCCATTCCTTTTTATTTACATAATAATATTAATAATAATAATAATAATAATAATAATGACAATAATAATATTAACAATATTACTATTATTCATTAATTTATCATTATCACTAATAATTTTATAATTAGTCTTAAAGTCCAAAAATTATTAATAAATTCCAACTTAAGGGCTACACACAATCACACTCAAACACCCTCACAAAACACGCCGAAAATAGAATAACACGGAAAAACGAGATAATTAAAATGGGCGTTACAACTCTTCCCCACTTTAATTATTTTCGTCCTCGAAAATACCTGATGGAAACAATTCTGGATACGCATCCCGCATCCTGCTTTCCAACTCCCAGGTCACACTGCCTCCTGCAGCACCTCCCCAAACCACTCTCACCAAAGGTATCTCTTTCCCTCTGAGTCGCTTCATCTTGCGGTCTTCAATCTTCAACGGCATCGTCTCAACAGTGAGATTCTCCCAGACCTGCTCTGCATCTCTCTGAATCACATGAGACGGATCCGCGACATACTTCCGAAATTGCGACACATGAAACACGTCATACAAATTCGAAAGATCTGGCGACAATGCCACCCTATAAGCCACAACACCAACTCTCTGCAAAATCTGATACGAACCAATAAACTTCGGATCCATCTTCTTGGACTTTAACGCACGACCTACACCAGTCATTGGGTTAACTCTCAGGAACACGTGATCACCTTCACGGAATTCCAACTCTTTCCTCCGGTTATCGTGATAACTCTTCTGCCTATCCTGAGATGCTTTCATCTTCTCACGGATCATCTGAATTGTCTCAGTAGTCTGCTGCACAATCTCTGGCCTCAAAACCACATTCTCACCCGACTCATACCAACACAAAGGAGTTCTGCATATCTTACCATAAAGAGCCTCAAACGGTGCCATCCCTATACTGGAATGGTAACTGTTGTTGTACGTGAACTCAATCAATGGCAAATGAGTATCCCACGCACCACCTTTTTCTAACACACAAGCCCACAACAAATCCTCCAACGTCTGAATAGTCCTCTCTGATTGTCCATCAGTTTGTGGATGATAAGCTGAACTCAGCTTCAACTTGGTACCCAAAGCTTCCTGCAAACTCTTCCAAAATTCTGACGTAAACCTCGGATCTCTATTCGACACAATACTTGACGACACACCATGAAGCTTCACTATCACCCGAGCATAAATCTCCGCCAGTTTCTCCAACGGAAAGCTGATACTAATCGGCACAAAATATGCAGACTTCGTAAGCCGATCCACAATTACCCAAATGGCATCAAATCCTCTTGCAGTGTTCGGCAATCCTGTAACAAAATCCATGGTGATACAATCCCACTTCCAAACTGGAATCTCTAACGGTTGCATCAATCTACTAGGCTTCTGATGCTCCACCTTTGATTTCTGACACGTCAAACAGGCATAAACAAACTGAGCTATATCCTTTTTCATGTCTGACCACCAAAACATCTTCCTTAAATCGTGGTACATCTTCGTAGCTCCCAGATGAATACTCAAACTACTACGATGTCCTTCGCTCAGAATTGACCTCTTCAGCTCGTCATTATCCGACACACAAATCCTGCCTCGAAATCTCAGCACACCTGCACTATCCAACTTGAAATCACTGTCGGAGTCTCTTCCCACTCCAGACATCACATCCACTAGCTTCACATCAAGCTTCTGACCTTCTCTGATCAAATCTAAGAAATCATTGTTCACTTGCAACTTGCCCAACATCACGCAATCTGTCGAGGTTTCACAAACCATGCTCAAATCTCTAAACTGCTCAATAAGCTTCATCTCTTTCCCCTTCATAGCCGACATATGAATCGCCTTCCTGCTCAAAGCATCGGCTACCACATTAGCCTTTCCCGGGTGATAACTTAGGCTAAAATCATAGTCCTTCAAGAATTCTAACCATCTTCTCTGCCTCATATTCAGCTTTTTCTGATCAAACAGATACTTCAGACTTTTATGATCGATGAACACCTCAAACCTCAAACCATACAAATAATGCCTCTAGATCTTCAACATAAAAACCGCCGCAGCCAACTCAAGATCATGAGTAGGTTAATTACGCTCATGCACTCTCAGTTGCCGCGAATCATACACCACCACTTTACCATTCTGCATAAGAACTCCGCCTAAACCCATCTTAGACGCATCACAATACACCACAAACGGTTCACTCGGAGTCGGTAACACTAACACCGGTGCCGTAGTTAATCTCTTCTTCAATTCCACAAATCTCTTTTCACAAGCGGCATCCCACACAAACACTTGGTTCAACCTCGTCAACTGAGTCAATGACAACGCCAAAGTAGAAAATCCTTCAATAAATCTTCGATAGTACCCTGTTAATCCCAAAAAGCTTCTAACTTTCGTCGCTGTCTTCGGCGGTTCCCATTGCAACACTGCACTCACCTTTGACGGATCTACCGATATACCATCACCAGAAATCACATGCCCCAAGAAACTCACCATCTTCAACCAGAACTCACACTTCGACAATTTCGCAAACAGCTTATTATCCTTCAACACTTGCAAAGCAATCCTCAAATGTCCTGCATGCTCTTCCTCGGATTTCAAATAAATCAAGATATCATCAATGAACACAACAATGAACTGATCCAAATAAGAATGGAAGATCCGGTTCATATACTCCATGAACACTCCCGGTGCATTCGACACTCCGAAAGGCATTACCGCATACTCGTAATGTCCATATCGAGTTCTAAACGCCGTCTTCTGAATATCACCTTCTTTCACTCTGATTTGATGGTAACCCGACCTCAAGTCAATCTTACTAAACACTCGAGCTCCCACCAACTGATCCATCAAATCACCAATCCTTGGAAGAGGATATTTGTTCTTGATGGTCACTTTATTCAAATGACGGTAATCGATGCACATACGCATACTACAATCCTTCTTCTTCACTAACAATACTGGAGCTCCCCACGACGACACACTCGGCCTGATAAACTTCCTATCCAACAACTCTCCAATCTGAGTCTTCAATTTAGCCAATTCCACTGCTGACATCTTGTACGGCGCCATAGAGACAGGCCTCGTACCAGGTACAAGATCAATGCTAAACTCAACTTTTCTCTTCGGAGGTAACTCTGTAATATCATCAGGGAACACTTCCGGAAATTCTTTCACCACCGCCAACTCCTCCAATGACATTTGTCCGTCCATAGCTAATGATGCAAATAAAGCAAACATCTTAGCCTCGTCTTCCAACAAGATCCTCAATTCCTTACTAGACAAGGAATCCGCCAATGCTTCTTCCTCGGGAGTAAGAAATAACAACACCTTCCGAAAACAATCGATGTAGACTCGGTTGAACTCCAGCCAGTTCATACCCAGAATAACATCTAACTTACCAAGAGGCAAGCAAATCAGATCTACCCCAAAAATCTCTACCGAAAATAGTCAGTGGACACTTCAAACACACCAAAGAAGTAGTCATTGAACCAATAAAGGGAGTCTCAATAGTCATCCGCCGCTCAAGAGTAGTCGGCACCAAACCTAACCTCTTCGCACAATCAACAGAGATGAACGAGTGGGTCGCACTCGTATCAATCATAGCAGACAAGGGAACATTATTGATGAAACAAGTACCTTGGATAGAACGATCATCACTAGCAGCTTGAGTTCCCACCACCACAAACACTTTGCCACTGGTCTGAGACACCTGAGACGACTTCGGCTTCTCACAATGCGTACTAATATGGCCATTCTCACCACATTTGTAACAGGTAAGAATAGCGACTCGGTAATCATCCATCACATGGCCCAGCTTACCACACTTGAAGCACTTCTTCACTTCATGAGGACAATCATTGGCATGATGACCCGCGCCACCGCACCGGAAACACTTTGCACCAGTAAACGATCTCCCTTCTCTGGGATTCTTATCAGCAGCACCCTTAAACTTCCCCTTATCAGTAGGAACACTGTAAGGCGTAGTACCGAACCTCTACTTACCCTTACGGTCATTTGCAGCCTTGTAATGCGCGATCCTTGCCCGGTTATCATTATCATAAATCCTGCTTCTGCTTATCAACTCAGGATAATCCCTGATCTTCTGACAAGCTATTCCCATCTTCACTTCCGGACGCAGCCCATTCTCAAACTTCAAACACTTGGAGGTCATCGCTCCGTCAGTATTGTAATGGGGACAATACTGCACTAGCTCCTCAAACTTGGCCGCATACTCAGCCACCGTCATATTGCCCTACCTCAGCTCCAGAAACTCGATTTCCTTAGCACTCCTGATATCCTCTGGAAAATACTTCTACAGAAAACCAGTGCGAACAACATCCCAAGTAATTGGAGTTCTTGCAGTCTCCAACCTCTGGCGACTGTTGTCCCACCAAGCTTCAGCTTCTCCCTCTAACATGTGAGTATCGAACCTCACCTTCTGCTCATCGCTGCAACCCATCATTCTGAAGATCTTCTCAACCGCCTTAAGCCTTTCTGCGCCGCTTCAGGGTCCAAAATTCCTCCTTGAAACGTTGGCGGCTTGTTACTCTGAAACTGCGCCAAATCCATGAATTGCGCACCCGCAGCGTGGTTCTGATTAGCGACCACCTGTGCCATCGCTTGCATAGTTGCAACCAACACAACATCATTCCTTCCCGCCATACTGCTCAACAACAACAACGCCAGGTTAACAGAAAAACAAACAAACTCAATCCTATAGACAGACTCAACTACTACACTGGTCGGACGGACCGACCTGCTCTGATACCAGCTTGTAACACCTGTTCCCCAAAATAACATAAATGCAATTAAATTAACAATTATCAGAGTATTCATGCCAAAACGGGATGTCACAGAAATAAACTCAACACAAAACATTTTCATTAAATGTGGTTCAACAAATATAACACAGCGGAAATTTGTCATCACATATATATACATATAAACATCATATACATCGTGATCGTCCAACTGCCCAAAATATACAAGATATGTTCATAAAAAAGATTCGTCGAAACATGATATGCCACAGAGGCACACAAAATCATCAAATAAACATAAAACTCCCCAGAGCCCCGGTGTCACGTATCAGAGCATCCCTACGACTCGCCACCAACCAAGCTAGCTACACACCTGGATTATCTGTACTTCCGAAGAAGCACATACCACAATAAAAGCAAGGGGTGAGAAATCACGATCAAAATATAACGGTATAAACGTACATGAATAAAAGGCAGTAAACATACAATTATCATTTCACATACGTCAACTCGGACCTGCTGTCCCACACCAACACAGCATATAAACAATGCAACACATGCAACTCAACACTATGATATGCAGTACCGACTCAAACTCAGGATAGATCGCATACACTCCATCTGAGCAACGATCTATCCCTACAAGCTCCCCTTCGTAGTACGGGCAAGTAACCCGGAATAGATCACATACACTCCCCCGAGCAATGATTTATTCCTATCACGCTCCACTGAGCATAATCAATCTCAGGATAGATTGCATACACTCCACCGAGCAACGATATATCCCTACCACGCTCTTCCTGAGCATGCGACTGAATCACATACAATCCACTGAGCAATGATTCACTCCGTCAAAATGCATATTCAAGACCCAAATGCACACAACAAACACCAGCACACACGGTGCACACGATCCTTCTATCACATTCCATCATATATCATAACCCAAACATACTGTCACGCTCGCTGGCTCATTCTCCTGGCGAGGCCCCGCAGCGAATACTCGCTACCCATTCGCTCGGCGAATCCCCTAGGGAAGACTCGCTACTAGCTCGCCCAGCGAACTCCCTAGCGAATGCAGACAGTGGCTACTGGAAGCACTCGCTGCCCAGTTCGCCTGGCGAAACCCTGGCGAAGGTTCTCCCCCAGTTCGCTCAGCAAAGGTGCTGGCGAACGTCTGCAAATTCAGAAAAATTCCACTGTTCTGAGTCGGCAAGACTCTCCGAACTCAACCGATTCTACTCCAAACCAGTCCCTATCATATCAGACCAATATTCTACAACCTAACTACATAATCTATCCTCGATTTACCCGATTAATCCTCAGCTCCACTCAATTAATCACTTTCGGCATAAAACTTCAAACTACCCGGAAACCCCCAAATCGATCAAACAACACATGCAATGGTTTCAACATATCATCAACAACTCAGAATTTTCAACACATATCAACAGAATCATCAGAACCTAATGGGGTTAGGGAAATCCCCTTCTACCTATTATTCATGCAACATACCATTCGAACCGATTCCCCCCACCCCTAACCTCGATAACTCGAATAACTTATGAACTCTTGCTCCAAAGATGATTCCTAGTTTCCTCTTGTTCCAATTTACCTTGTTCTTCTTCCTTCCAATTTCCTCTTCTCTCACGAGTTCCTCTTCTCTTCTCTTCCAACGTGTTCTTCTTTCTCTTTCTTTCCAATATTCCAACATTACCCCTCATCCCAATTCTTTTATTCCATTCCTTTTTATTTACATAATAATATTAATAATAATAATAATAATAGTAATAATAATATTAACAATATTACTATTAGTCATTAATTTATCATTATCACTAATAATTTTATTATTAGTCTTAAACTCCAAAAATTATTAATAAATTCCAACTTAAGGGCTACACACAATCACACTCAAACACCCCCACAAAACACGCCGAAAATACAATAACACGGAAAAGCGAGATAATTAAAATAGGCGTTACACAAGTGATCGGTCTCCAGAGTCGACAATCCTCAGATCCAACATCCTCTCAACTGCTCGAAACAGACTGGAAAGGTAGTCATCAAAGAGAATCTCGTCTGAACACAAATTTTATGAGGGCTAGTGCACGCCGAACGTACAGGTCCATCACTACTTTCCACTCTAATACTATGTGTATTCTCAAGCCTGGGTTTTGGCTTATCACTCAATGGAACAACCCCGCCCCACAGCACAACAATATGATAATAATGCAGAAAGTAAAATGCACATGCAATACAATGCAAATGCAATACATACACATACATGCACACCCACAGATAAACCACACAAGCTCTAGGATTGACTCGCATAGGGATGGGAAGAGTCCCCAGCTGAGTCTCCAGCTGTCGCATCGCTATGAAAAGGGGTCGGCAAAGACAGAAGAGTCGCCACCGTTCGTTATTTATCCCAAAGAGAGGGAAAGGAAACAATCAGAGAAAACCTACGAAAAAGGGAAAAGACAGGTCATCGCAACCAAATCTTGGGTTCGAGAGTCAGTTAAGCGAGGGGAAGGTATGAGCACCCCTCACGTCCGTTGTACTCAACAGGATCCACGATTGTTGTCTATCTAAAAGGGTGTTAATCTATCAAAAGGCTAGCTCACAAGGACAAAAGAAAATAAAAGAGACTCGATAGAGCATTGTCGCTCTATGCCCACGTATTCCCTCGTGCAATGGGAAAGTCAGAGGCCACGTAGTTCAGAAAACTACGGGTGAAGGGGGAAGGTTGCTCGCCAAGACATCGCCATCTTGTGCCTACGTATCCTCGTCTGTTACGAGAAATTAGAGCAAACATAGTTTAGGATGACACGACCACTGGTTGGTTAAGTGTTTTAACTGAGTAGGGTTAAACATTTGTTCTAGAAGTTAGGGACGATGCCTATTTGCGGTAGAACCAAGACTTAACACACTCTTTCTGAAAATGATTTTCAAACAATCCCGAAGGATAAAAAGGTTTGATGTTTTGTTTTTGTGTTTTTTAAACAAGAAGTGAATTGAGTTAAGTTTGTAACTCATGTTGCACTAAAGACTATGACTTGATAGCGAATGTGTCGCATATCGCCCAAAGGGCATACGCTAAACACTCTAGACAAGGTGAGAGGAGGCCCCCCCACTCATCATTCATCAAGTACTTAAGGCTCGTAGCGTACAACATTTATTATCCTTTATTAAGTTTCTTAAGATGTTATGAGATGAGAAGAG
The DNA here is from genome assembly GCA_963859935.3 of Lathyrus sativus. Taxonomy (NCBI): domain Eukaryota; kingdom Viridiplantae; phylum Streptophyta; class Magnoliopsida; order Fabales; family Fabaceae; genus Lathyrus; species Lathyrus sativus. The sequence continues at coordinate 321,621,548 of OZ012737.1, read as the reverse complement.
AAAGACACAAACTCTAAGGGGAACTAATCAACCCTAATGTTATCATGCAAAATGCTCCTAAAGTTGAGATTAAGAGGGGAAGAATCTATCCTAATGTTATCATACAAAGGATTGAACACCTAATGTCTCTCCTACTCCCATCTTCAACAGAGGGAATAGGAATCCTAAGGGATCATGGAAAAAGACCAAGTAAATAACAGATAGTTCAATCACAGACGAAATGAAGAAAGATAAGAAGTTGACTTAAACAAGTCAACCAAAAGAGGTGAGATGAAATAGGAGAAGTGAAGCTCCTACAACCATCAAACATCAATCACCTAGACAAATTTTTAACACAAAGCAAAGACAAAGAGCCATGACCAATGAAATGATGGGAGAAATAAGCTTGGGCAGCAACCACATATGAATTACCTCAACCAAACATCTCACATTGATCATGCAAAGAAACAAACAAACAAGTGCAAGAAATGATCCATTATTCAAGACAAACTCAAAGCATAAGTTATGAACACCAAATCATATTGAATAATGATCAAACACATGGGGCAGAAGTGTATCAATAAGAAGAAATCTCCAATACAAGATTAAACAAAGCACAACCATCAACCAAGTCATGGCAAGTGAAAGAAACAAGGTTCTATCACAGATTCAACACTTAAAACTAAGTGGAAATACATAACTTCTAAGTAACTTGTAAAACAAGTTACACAAGTGTATGACCTAAAATCAAAGAACCAACACCTTAATCATGTCATAAGCAAGCATCAGGACTCATAAGGTGCATATGGTATCCATATAAGTCATCTCCCAAAAGAACTAGGTCAAACTAGTTTGTATGAACACATCCTAAGATGACTTGACTTGCAAGCTTCACCAAAAATAGGAAAAAATATTCAATAAATCTCAAATAAAAAACACAACCAAGCTAGGTTAAGTAAAAAATAGAATCCAAAGTCTTAAGGTCAAATTCATCTCAAGGCATCACCAAATAATTCAAGAATTGATGGTGTTCCACCTTATCAAGCATGAATTGAGGGACATGAAAAGTTAACTCAAAGTCAAATGAAAAATGATCAAACATGAACCACATCTACCCTCAAAGGCACTTCAATTCATCGCCTAAGTGGTGAAGAAGCCTTGATCATAGGGGATTTGCATTAGAGGTTCAAATTTATAAGATCAAACAAGGTGAACATCAGAAAAGTCATCCAATTGCAAAATTAAAATAAAATGGCAAAATAAGATAAAAATAGAAAAAAAAATTAGAAAATTAAATAACATCTTAAAGTGCAATAAAATATTTTTATGGAATTTTTGGATAAATGGGTCTATTTTTAAAATAATAAAATGAAAACAGAAAAAATAAAATAAAATAAAAACAAGAACCAAAGGGTGGGGGTGCAACCAACAAAGACCCAATACATAGCATCATGAACAAATGCGTCTGGGCCTCAGAAAAGGGAGGTGTGAATAGAAGTCTGAGCCCAATCCAAACTCAAATAGACTTAAGTGAAACGGTGTGTTTCACTAAGTTCAGTCACATTTAAACATCCACGTGAGGGTGGTCAAGCCAATGCACGCGTGACACACACTCAGTCAACAAGTCTACCATGAGCCACATCACCTTGGCCTGAGAATGAACCAGGCGCCGGAGCTAGGGCTCCGGTCGTCTTTTCTGGCATGCTCTCCGGAGCTCAGGCGTGAAAACACGATAAAAATGAAAACTTCTTACACGTTTCTCAAGCATTTTCCATGAGGCTCAAATATGGCCTTGGTTTTGCAAAAAGGTTTGTGTAACTAAGTTAAATCAAGCCACGAACATTTCATGCTCAAACTGAAAAGCTCACAAACAGTCATCAAAATATTTCAAACATGGCCTACCTTATGTAGGGCTTCAGATGTACTCAAAATGCAGCCTAATTAGTGCCTAAAATGGAGGTTTGGAGTTTGATAAAATACCTAACGGAGTAGTTTCGTTGACCCTTCACAAGGCTTGTAAGCTTCTATTTTATGATGTTATCCACTTCCTTGATGCTTGGTGATGATGCTTTGAGCACTGGTTTGAAGAAATACTCAAGAAAATGGTTGGTTCGAAGAGAGAAAATTTTGGGTGAATTTTGAATGAATCTCTTCTCTTTCATGCAACCAGCACACTCTGAGGTGTTAGGGCAAAGTTTGATCTCTTATATGAGGGCTTGATGGTGATCATGCAGGCCCATAATGCTTGTATTATGTGATTTCAAATTCTTGCCAAAAAAATCATTTTCATATACACACGGGTATGGTTCATGTCCACTTAATATTGGGTCAACAAATGCATACTTGAAGGGTGTAAGAATGAACCATAATGATTTGAATCATTTAAAATGTCTTGGTACCAAGTTTTGATTCATGACTTTTTAAGTAAGAAACTTGAAAATATGGTACATGATGACTCTTCATGTTGGCACAAATGAGGCAAAACCATTTATGGTCATGTAATGGTGTAGAAAAGTTCAAACATGAGGCCAAAAGGTATCTTGTAATGTAAGATACTTAAGCCATGACCAAAAGTCAAAATTTCCCTTATAAAATGGTCCATATGATCACATAATGCACCAAACTCCATGAATTTTGAGTCCATTGTGAAGCCAAGACAATTAGACACAAGTTTCATGTTGGTTGAAAATGGATTAAAGGTCTCAAAGTTCATGAAATTGGCCATTGAAGAAGATGACCTATAATGAAACTTTCCCAAAATACCCTTGCCTTGTGAGGTCCACAACTTGAGATGTAAAAGTGTTAAAAAGGACTTCTAGGACTTTTTGGAAAGCTAATATCATGAGGAACAACTTTCATGTTTACTTGAAGTTGAGGAGAAACTTGATTCTAGGTTAAAAATTCCTTGGAAGTGAGTTGACTTTAAGTTGACCAATGTTCTCTTCATCTGAGGACCCTAACTTGTTGGCATCATAACTTGAGATGTATAAACTCAATGAATGAGTTCTTGTACTTAAAATAAATCTTGGAACATGCCCAACAAGTCTTATGTTTTCATGAAAATGATATTGAGCTTGCATCATAGGTAAAAATATCCTTGAAGTTAGGCACTAAAGAAAGGGATTTTAAACTGAAATCATCTGAAACCCTAAATTAGTAACTTCTTGCACTCTTGAATCCTCTTGATTTGATATTATCATGACATCCTAGATGCTTTAAGATGACTTCCCATGACCTATGTGACTTAGAATCAAGTCTTGAACCCTCTCAAGTCCACAGTTGACTTTGGGTTGACCAGATGAAACCCTAGTTCCCTGTCTTTTGACTGTGCTCTTTGCAGATGAATTGAATGACTACACAAGCTCCACAATTACCCCTAGGGTACTCAATGATATTTTAAACCATGTTTCAACCAAGATCAAGACCTCATGAATCCTTGAAAATCCTCTGCTGACCCTCAGGATAGGATGTGATACAAATGCATAAACCTCTCCCCTCAAGGAGCTTTGAAACCTAACCCTGATGGCAATGAACTCTTGATGGCTTGCACAAATTCTCTTGCTTGAGCTTGAAACCAAAGAGACTCTCCTCTTGACTGGCACATTAAAACTCTTTATCCCCTGCTAACAACAATGTTATGCAAATGCAAATGCTAAAATGAAAATGAAACATAAGCCAAGCTAGAAAAGAAAGGTTGGTCAAATTTTGGGGTACAACAACCGCCAATGATATACGCATGCTACGCAAAACCAAGAAATTTCTATCAAGAACATTCGATATAAAGATCTTGGTGATGCCTCATTTGTATTAGGAAATCGAATACATCGGGACCGACCTCGAGGTATTCTAGGATTATCACAAAGGAGCTATATCGAAAAGGTACTTAAAAAGTTTGGCATTCAGGAATGTAAATCAGGAGATACTCTAATTGCTAAGAGAGACAAATTCAGTCTCAGTCAGCGCCCAAAAGGAAACTTAGAAATTTAAGAAATGCAAAAGATTCCTGATGTGTCAACAGTAGGGAGCCTGATGTATGCCCAAGTGTGTATGCACACAAATATTACGTTCATAATTGGGATGTTAGGCATATGTTTGAGCAATCCAGGAATGGAACATTAGAAAGCAGCCAAAAAGGTTATGAGGTATTTAAAGAAAACAAAAGACTATATGCTCACATATAGGAGGTCAGTCCAGTTAGAGAATACTATATACTTTGACTTAGATTTTGCTGGATGCCAAGATAGTAAAAGATCCACTTCAGACAATATCTACATGTTGGCTGATGGTGTAGTTTCTTGGCGCAGTGTTAAGCAAACTCTTACGGCTTCATCCATATGGAAGCAAAGTTTATAGCATGTTATGAGGCATCTAACCATGGGATTTGGCTGATAAGTCTTATCATTAGGCTGCGAATTATGGAAGGAATTGAAATCTGTAACACCCCCTTCTATACCCCAAATAAATGCATATAAAACAATTAAGCACATACAAATTTATCAGAGTAGAAAGGTTTTATAATAAGGTATAAAAGAAGAATGTCACAGTTTCACCAACAAAACCCTTTAACATTTTTGCTCCATAAAATATGTAACATTTTCGTAGTTTTAGAAATCACATTTCAACATTTAATTTAAGCGGAAGATAACATCATTTAATCAGTTCCAAAATATTAGTTCAAATGCACATAAGTCATCCAGATTAATACATCATATCAGTTAGATTACAAAACCACATCAGCTGATACATCGCAATGTATCACAAAAGAATGACTATACAAGTCTAGCTACCCGGTGTTACATATCAGAGCAGCCGACTCAAAAGAATGAAGATAACTTCACAAAAAGGACTCCAGCATCCTAATCTGCAATGCCTCATAGAGCATTATAAAACAGCAGAAGGGTGAGAAATATAACCATAATAATCAAGGCATAAGATTACGTATATATAGGTATCATATAACACATGTTCACATTTCTCACCACACTTCATTCTCATAATCATAATCATATCACGTTCACATATATCAACATTATGAACATCCACAAGCACATCCCTTCATGCTTGACTTCACAATCATTCACAAGCACATTTGTACCACAACAATATTATGCAATGTGACTCAACATATTCAATGCAACTCAATGCTATGCGGTACCGACTCTCGTTATCTTTTTTTCGGTTTTCACTCTAAACCGGGTCCACCCTTCTAGACCGATAACTCGTTATCATTTTTCGGTTTTTACTTTAAACCGGGTCCACCCTTCTAGACCGATAACAACCAAGCCCGTCCCCTAGGCTTCAAACCCACCCTTCTAGGTTTGGGACAAGCCACTAGTTTCCACGAAACTAACAGACATTGCCTCTTGACTGAATGATGCATGTACAATCAACCAATCACAATAAATGCACTTAAGACCGTTCCCGCGTCTTAATCCCATGCATTCGAATAATTCACCCCTTCGAGAATTTCATCATGATTGCACATACAACATATATCAAACATTTATCAATGTATTCATTTCACACATCATCATATTCAACAACAATGCACACATATCACATATGTTCCCATGCATTCACACAACAATCGCATACACATATGCACTCACAATTCATTAGACGATACACATACATTCCTCATTGTATTCCCATGTATCTCTAATTATCACAACAATCAAGGTATTCGCATCGCAATACCAATCATACAATTATAAGTTATGCACACATATTCAAAATGTTCTCATGCTTACTCATTACATAATTGTATACACATCGAGCATTCGCAAATTCATTAAATAATACACACATAATCACTTATTATGTTCACATGTATTTATACTTGATGCAGTTAACCTTTGAATCACAATTCTAGGATTCACGCCCGTAGGCTACCCACAACACACATTATCACAATAGATCATATCTGTATTCATATCATAAGGTATCCACCTATGTGAAACAACCAAACCATCTCCACATGATCAACACAGCAAAAGAAAAATGCTGTCAAACTCGCCCACATTCGCCTGGCGAGACCCCGCAGCGAACCTTCGCCTGGCCTTCGCCTGGCGAACTCTCTCAGCGAACACTCGCTAGGCTTCGCCTGGAGAAACTTCCCAATGAGCCCAAGTCAGTAGCTACTGACTTCATTCGCCACCACTCGCCAGCACCTTCGCTGGGCGAACCTTCGCTATCCACCTTCGCTTGGCGAACTCGCCAGCGAGGTCCACTGGGACTTAATCATAATTATTCGCCAGCATTCGCTAGGCTTCGCCCGGCGAAGCCTCGCTTCCATTCGCCTGGCGAAAGCCAGCGAACCTGCGCAGAACAGAATTTCATTCTGTCTTCTCCTTCTCAATCTATCATCAACCCTCTCTTACACATCCAAATCAGTATAAACAGCATCAATACATGTTACCCGACTATTCTACGGCGTTATTACTCAGTTCCAACCGATTAAATCATCAATCTACCGATTAATCCAACATTTTCCCTAATTGGAAAGTGATGAAAACTCTACCAAAACCCCAACCCAACATACATAACATCATGCAATGATCAAATAGAAACACTTCTTACCCTTACCTCGATTAATCGGAGCTTTGATGTTGGTTCTTGATGATTTCCACTTTTCCTCTTCTTCTCTTCTCTTTCTCTCCTTTCTTCTTCTTTCCTCTTTCTTTCCAAATGTTTTCTATCTTTCTTTTCTCTTCTTTCTCTCTTATATATTTCCTTCATTTTCCTTCCTCTCCAATTCCTTCTTAATTTTCTATCCATACCAATTAATAAAAATTAATTTCCAACAATAATAAAAATCCCACTAAATCAATTAATTACTACAATTAATTATTTAATGAAATTTGGGCTGTTACAACTCTCCCCCACTTTAGGAATTTTCATCCTCGAAAATGTTACCTGATTCAAACAGTTCTGGATAAGACTCCTTCATCCGGCTCTCAAGCTCCCACGTAACATTTCCACGAGTCGGTCCTCCCCAAGCGACCTTCACTAAAGCAATCTCTTTACCGTGAAGCTGCTTCAATTTCCGATCCTCAATCCGCATAGGTGATGTCTCAATAGTCAGGTTATCTCTCACCTGTACATTATCTAATTGGACTACATGAGACGGATCCGCAATGTATTTCCTCAACTGAGATACATGGAATACGTCATGAAGATTAACAAGCGACGGTGGTAAAGCCACACGATAGGCCACTTCTCCTATCCTCTGCAAAATCTGGTAAGGACCAATGAACCGCGGCGACAACTTGCGCGACTTCAATGCCCTACCAACACCTATCATCGGAGTGACTCGAAGAAACACGTGATCTCCTTCTTGAAATTCAAGTGCCTTCCTCCTCTTGTCATAATAACTCTTCTGATGACTCTGAGTAATTCTCATCTTCTCTTGAATCATCTTGATCTTATCAGTGGTCTGTTGAACTAACTCGGGTCCAACAATAGAACTCTCTCCGGACTCGAACCAACACAATGGTGTCCTACACCGCCTACCATACAACGCCTCAAATGGTGCCATACCAATACTCGAATGAAAACTGTTGTTGTAGGTAAACTCAATCAAAGGCAAGTAGCTATCCCAAGCTCCTCCTTTTTCCAATACACAAGCTCTCAAAAGATCTTCAAGCGACTGAATCGTCCTCTCCGTCTGACCATCAGTCTGAGGATGATACGCTGAACTCAAACGCAACTTAGTACCCAAAGCACTCTGCAAGCTCTCCCAAAATCTCGAAGTAAACCGCGGATCTCTATCCGAAACAATACTTAACGGAATACCATGCAGACACACAATCCTCTCAATATACAACTTAGCCAACTTCTCCAAAGGGTAATCCATACGCATAGGGATAAAGTGAGCAGATTTAGTCAACCTATCCACGATAACCCAAATAGCCTCAAAATTACTCGGCGTCCTCGGCAAACCCGATACAAAATCCATGGAGATACTATCCCATTTCCACTCAGGAATAAACAACGGCTTCATCAAACCCGGTGGCTTCTGATGCTCAATCTTTGACTTCTGGCAAGTCAAACAAGAATATACAAATTCCGCGATATCCTTCTTCATACTAGGCCACCAAAATACTTTCCTCAAATCCTGATACATCTTAGTAGCACCCGGATGAATACTCAATCCGCTACGATGTCCTTCCTCAAGGATGCTCTTCTTAAGCTCAACCATGTTCGAAACACAAACTCGCTCCCGACATCTCATAATACCATTCTCATCAATCCGAAAATCACCACCTTGGCCTTGGTTGATTAAAGTCAACCGATCAACTAAGCTCAAATCTGATTTCTGTCCTTCTCGAATTTCGTCCAAAATACCACTCGTAAGCTTTAACATACCCAACTTAAATCCAAAAGAAGTCTTCTCACATACCAAACTCAAATCCCGAAATTGCTCAATCAATTCCAACTCTTTCACCATCAATGCCGACATATGCAATGATTTCCGACTCATTGCATCCGCTACTACATTCGCTTTACCCGGATGGTAGTTCAAGCCAAAATCAAAATCCTTCAAAAGTTCAAGCCATCTTCTTTGTCTTGCATTCTATTCCTTTTGATCAAAAAGATATCTCAAACTCTTGTGGTCGCTAAACACTTCAAATCTTGCGCCAAACAGATAATGCCTCCAAAGTTTCAACACGAACACCACGACGGCCAACTCTAAGTCATGCGTCGGATAATTCTTCTCATGCACTTTGAGTTGCCTCGAAGCATAAGCTACAACTTGGTTATTCTGCATTAACACACCTCCTAAACCCATTAACGAAGCATCACAGTACACAACGAATGGTTCTTCTGGATTTGGCAAAATCAAAACAGGAGCTGTCGTCAACCTTCGCTTAAGTTCTTGAAAACTCGCTTCACACTTGGCGTCCCAAACAAAGGCTTGACCTTTCCTAGTCAACTGTGTCAACGACAACGATAACTTAGCAAATCCTTCAATAAACTTCCGATAATAACCGGCTAAACCAAGAAAACTTTTAATCTCAAAAACTGACTTCGGAGTCTCCCATTGCGACACCGCTTCAACCTTCGACGGATCGACCGCAATACCACTACTAGAAATCACATGACCAAGGAAACTAATTTCCTTCAACCAAAATTCACACTTAGAAAGCTTCGCGAACAACTGCTTCTCTCTCAGCACAGATAACACAATCTTCAGATGCTCGGCATGCTCTCCTTCGCTCTTCGAATAAACCAAGATGTCGTCGATAAACACCACCACAAACTTATCCAAATACGGATGGAAAACCCTATTCATGTACTCCATAAATACACCTGGTGCATTAGTCACACCAAATGGCATCACAGAATACTCATAGTGTCCATACCTCGTCCTAAAGGCCGTCTTCTGAATGTCCTCAGCTTTCACACGGATCTGATGATACCCAGATCTCAAATCAATTTTGCTGAACACGCTTGCACCAACCAACTGATCCATCAGATCATCAATCCTTGGAAGTGGATACTTATTCTTAATAGTCACCTTGTTCAACTGTCTGTAATCCACACAGAGCCTCATAGAACCCTCTTTCTTCTTAACCAACAACACCGGTGCACCCCACGGTGACACGCTCGGACGAATAAACCTCTTTTCAAGCAAATCCTCAAGTTAACTCTTCAACTCTTTTAACTCCGAGGCCGACATACGATATGGAGCCATCGATATCAGACTAGTTCCAGGAATCAAATCTATCGAAAACTCCACTTCTCGCTCCGGCGGTAAATCCTTTATCTCTTCAGGGAATACTTCCGGAAAATCTGTAACAATGGGCAAAGCATCAATCTCTTCACTTTCACTAGTCCTCAAAGTTGCCATAAGCATAAATACCTTAGCTCCATCTTGCACCGATTCCTTCACTTGTTTCCTCGTCAAAAACAAATTCCTTTCAACATCCGAATCGGGAAAAATAATCGTTTTGTCAAAACAGTTAATATACACACGATTGAATTTTAACCAATTCATTCCAAGAATGACATCCAGTTGGTCTAAATGAAGACACACTAAATCAATCCCAAAATCTCTACCGAAAATACTCAACGGGAAATTTAAGCAAACATACGGTGTAGTTACCGAACCCATAGCAGGAGTATCAATAACCATACCGCCACCAATCACAGACAACTCAAGATTCAACCTTCTAACACAATCCAAAGAAATAAAAGAATGCGTAGCTCCGGTATCAATTATAGCGATCAAAGGTATACCATTAATAAAACACGTACCTCGGATCAATCGATCGTCGCTAGCAGTCTCAGATCCAGACAGAGCGAACACTTTCCCGCTCCCTTGATTCTTCTTCGGCTTATCACATTTTGTACTAATATGTCCTTGCTCACCACAATTGTAGCAAGTCACACCCGCACCACTTCTGCATTCCAGAGCCTTGTGGCCTGGCTTGCCACACTTAAAACACGCCTTCTCAACACTTTTGCACTCCGGAGCACGATGCCCCACTTCACCACAACGGTAACACCTAACCGGGGTAGAAACTCCCCCACTTGGCTTCTTGCCAAAACCAACCTTTTGTTTCCCCTTAACGGCAGGAGTTACGTAAGGTTTTCCTCTGAATTGTCCTTTTCCTTTCTTATCACTTAGGCTCTTGTAGTGGCTAGACCTAGCCCTACTGTCTTCGTCATAAATTCTACTCTTGTTAACCAACTCAGAAAACCGCCTGATTTCCTGATACCCAATAGCTTGTCTAATCTCGGGTCTCAAACCATTCACAAACTTGAGGCACTTAGACCTCTCAGCATTACTAGTATTATAGTGAGGGCAAAATTTGATCAACTCCTCAAATTTTGCCGCATACTCAGCAACCGTCGAATTACCTTGCTTCAACTCAAGAAATTCGATCTCTTTCTTCCCCCGCACATCCTCTGGAAAATACTTCTCCAGAAAGGTTTCTCTAAACAAATCCCACGTAATCACAATATCATCTTCCTCAAATCTATGGCGAGTATTACCCCACCAATCTTCAGCTTCTCCTTCGAGCATATGAGTCCCAAACTGCACCTTCTGTGCATCCGAGCAATTCATATCTTGAAAAATCTTTTCCACAGCTTTCAACCAAATTTGTGCCTTGTCCGGTTCATGAGTTCCCTTGAAGACCGGAGGGTTATTCTTTTGGAATTTCCCCAAAGCACGGAATCCATCATCAGCATGATTCCTCACATTCACATTGGCCGGAGGATTCTGCCCAATTGCCCCCGCCAATCTCGTCAATGCCTCCGCAATCGCTTCGTCGTTCCTCCCTGCAACCATCTTACTAATTCCAATAACAGAACCACGTAAGAACAACCAATATTGATAATGCATCACACGCATATCAATAACACACAGGGAAAACACTCTAACAACTTGGCCGGATGGACCGACCTGCTTAGATACCACTATTGTAACACCCCCTTCTATACCCCAAATAAATGCATATAAAACAATTAAGCACATACAAATTTATCAGAGTAGAAAGGTTTTATAATAAGGTATAAAAGAAGAATGTCACAGTTTCACCAACAAAACCCTTTAACATTTTTGCTCCATAAAATATGTAACATTTTCGTAGTTTTAGAAATCACATTTCAATATTTAATTTAAGCGGAAGATAACATCATTTAATCAGTTCCAAAATATTAGTTCAAATGCATATAAGTCATCCAGATTAATACATCATATCAGTTAGATTACAAAACCACATCAGCTGATACATCGCAATGTATCACAAAAGAATGACTATACTAGTCTAGCTACCCGGTGTTACATATCAGAGCAGCCGACTCAAAAGAATGAAGATAACTTCACAAAAAGGACTCCAGCATCCTAATCTGCAATGCCTCATAGAGCATTATAAAACAGCAGAAGGGTGAGAAATATAACCATAATAATCAAGGCATAAGATTACGTATATATAGGTATCATATAACACATGTTCACATTTCTCACCACACTTCATTCTCATAATCATAATCATATCACGTTCACATATATCAACATTATGAACATCCACAATCACATCTCTTCATGCTTGACTTCACAATCATTCACAAGCACATTTATACCACAACAATATTATGCAATGTGACTCAACATATTCAATGCAACTCAATGCTATGCGGTACCGACTCTCGTTATCTTTTTTTCGGTTTTCACTCTAAACCGGGTCCACCCTTCTAGACCGATAACTCGTTATCATTTTTCGGTTTTTACTTTAAACCAGGTCCACCCTTCTAGACCGATAACAACCAAGCCCGTCCCCTAGGCTTCAAACCCACCCTTCTAGGTTTGGGACAAGCCACTAGTTTCCACGAAACTAACAGACATTGCCTCTTGACTGAATGATGCATGTACAATCAACCAATCACAATAAATGCACTTAAGACCGTTCCCGCGTCTTAATCCCATGCATTCGAATAATTCACCCCTTCGAGAATTTCATCATGATTGCACATACAACATATATCAAACATTTATCAATGTATTCATTTCACACATCATCATATTCAACAACAATGCACACATATCACATATGTTCCCATGCATTCACACAACAATCGCATACACATATGCACTCACAATTCATTAGACGATACACATACATTCCTCATTGTATTCCCATGTATCTCTAATTATCACAACAATCAAGGTATTCGCATCGCAATACCAATCATACAATTATAAGTTATGCACACATATTCAAAATGTTCTCATGCATACTCATTACATAATTGTATACACATCGAGCATTCGCAAATTCATTAAATAATACACACATAATCACTTATTATGTTCACATGTATTTATACTTGATGCAATTAACCTTTGAATCACAATTCTAGGATTCACGCCCGTAGGCTACCCACAGCACACATTATCACAATAGATCATATCTATATTCATATCATAAGGTATCCACCTATGTGAAACAACCAAACCATCTCCACATGATCAACACAGCAAAAGAAAAATGCTGTCAAACTCGCCCACATTCGCCTGGCGAGACCCCGCAGCGAACCTTCGCCTGGCCTTCGCCTGGCGAACTCTCTCAGCGAACACTCGCTAGGCTTCGCCTGGCGAAACTTCCCAGCGAGCCCAAGTCAGTAGCTATTGACTTCATTCGCCACCACTCGCCAGCACCTTCGCTGGGCGAACCTTCGCTATCCACCTTCGCTTGGCGAACTCGCCAGCGAGGTCCACTGGGACTTAATCATAATTATTCGCCAGCATTCGCTAGGCTTCGCCCGGCGAAGCCTCGCTTCCATTCGCCTGGCGAAAGCCAGCGAACCTGCACAGAACAGAATTTCATTCTGTCTTCTCCTTCTCAATCCATCATCAACCCTCTCTTACACATCCAAATCAGTATAAACAGCATCAATACATGTTACCTGACTATTCTACGGCGTTATTACTCAGTTCCAACCGATTAAATCATCAATCTACCGATTAATCCAACATTTGCCCTAATTGGAAAGTGATGAAAACTCTACCAAAACCCCAACCCAACATACATAACATCATGCAATGATCAAATAGAAACACTTCTCACCCTTACCTCGATTAATCGGAGCTTTGATGTTGGTTCTTGATGATTTCCACTTTTCCTCTTCTTCTCTTCTCTTTCTCTCCTTTCTTCTTCTTTCCTCTTTCTTTCCAAATGTTTTCTATCTTTCTTTTCTCTTCTTTCTCTCTTATATATTTCCTTCATTTTCCTTCCTCTCCAATTCCTTCTTAATTTTCTATCCATACCAATTAATAAAAATTAATTTCCAACAATAATAAAAATCCCACTAAATCAATTAATTACTACAATTAATTATTTAATGAAATTTGGGCTGTTACAAAATCCACTTAAGTTATATTATGTCAACAAATCAGTCGTCCTGCATTCCAACAGTAATAGGAGCTCGACCAAGTCAAAACATATTGACATTAAGTTCCTAGTTGTTAAGGAAATGGTATAAAGTAGACAAATTTCCATATAACACTTGGGGACAGACTCTATGATAGTAGATCCTCTTACAAAAGGTCTCCCACCTAAGGTTTTTCATGAGCATACTGCTCGCATGGGTATTTTACCGTTAGAGGAGTCTTTGGTTTACTGGGAGTTATTCAATTATGAATTTTATGTTTTGTGTTTGGTATTATGTATGCATATTATGATTATGGATATTTTCCAATTAATTAAGTTTGATATTTAGTAGTTTACATTCTGTACAATAAAGTTATTGAATGATCTCACTAAAGTAAAGTAGAACCAGTTGAAAATCGACATATATATACCAACTTCATGTGATTTTCATGCTACACATTTCATGATGGATTTATGTCATTTAGTTGTGTCACTATTGGTGATCATTGATGGGTTTAGTTATGATTGATACAACGAAAATCACTTTGATTCTGTATATTGGCATGATTAATGGACAAGATAATTTGGATATGCTTGAAGTTATGTAATGACAAATTTCGAGCTCATAAAATCTAACACGCAAGTAAAGTTACATATGTGACCAGAGGGAGATTGTTAGAATTTTAGGCAACAAATGTAGCATTTAAGGTGTTACTTCTATTATTTTAATTAATTAAGACTTAAAGGGGTCTAATTAATATAATAAATTTATGGATAAAAGAATAAATGTCATGAAATATCAATTTATTGTGTAAATACCATAAGTCAATATCTAATTTGATGAGGGGCAAAATTAGAATATTAAAAACTAAGGAATAACTCTAGGGTGATTTTAATGAATTATGATCCTCATTTGTAGAGAACAATCACAAATATGGTTTATCAAATTTTCTCTCTTCATCTCTTTTAGATGAGATTTAAGGAACCATAAGAAACTCTACAAAACGAAAGATCACATACCCGCAACCTTCATCAATTTCAATGACAAATTCAAGTACGATTTCGACTTTAATTTTCATAATTGTATTCGGATATGAGTAAAAAAAAATACAAGTTAACTAACAAGAGAATGATGATTGCTACATATATCTGGAAAAAAACTAGTACGTTCTTTATAAATAAAAGGCCTAATACCTCTTTTGATCCTTCAAATTTACTCGATGTTTCGCTTTGGTCCCTTAATTGAAAAACGTTATATAATGGTCTATTAACTAACATTCTGTTACATATTTTGGTCCCTTCCGTTAATTTTTTTTATGAAAAACGTTAAATGTAGCCTTGCTGGACCATTTAAAGCTGGCCTGGAAATTTTTTATTTTATATTGATTTAAATATTAGAAATTTTTTGGACCATTTAAAGTTGACTTGAATTTTTTATATTTTATATTGATTTAAATATTAGAAATAAATAAAATAAGAAGCTGAAAGGTTCATGAATACCCATCATCATTTTTGCCCCATTAATTTCCCTCAATTTCTTTTACCCTAAATCCACAAACCTGTTTCCTACATAAAGCTCATTCCTTTCATCACTCCCACACTCTCCTTCCATGTTCAACCAATGTCATTGGTGTTTTTTCATCTAGTCAAAACCACCCAAGAATTTTGATTTTTAATCTCACCCTTTTGATGGTGTTCTCTATTAGCACCCCTCATTTAAGCTCCTTCCATGGATGAAAGCTTTGGCAGTGCTACATCTAATCTTCTATGTTTTGAAAGCATAGATCATAATCATTTGTGTGTTTTGTTGCGCAAATTGAGGAAATTGTGAGGGTTATGGTTGAAAAAGAGATTGAACAGTTGCTTAGAGAGGATTATTTAATGAGATTGTGAAGTGGTGACTTGGATTTAATTGTTAGGAGAGAGGCTCTTGATTGGATTTGAAAGGTTGGTTTGTTGTTAGTTTTCTGAAATGGAATTTCTTTTAATTCTTTTGTTCCACTAAAGTTCATATTTTTAATCAATGGTTGTTGAAAAATGAAACTTCTTAATGTTTAGGAGATTCTTACATTGTTAGTTCAAGTGATTCTAATGTGAATTTAGTTATCATAGTTTGTATCTTTCAATGTCTTTTTTTTTAACCTTGTAATTCACCGAATTCTGCTTTCAAGATGTGCTGGTGAAACAACAATCTGATTTTTTGGGAGATACAGAGGTCGCAGTAAATAGGATGAAGTGCTCTTGTCCTTTAAAGAAAAAATTATTTTCACACAAAAGTTGCTTATCTGGCATGCTAACTCAACAATAGTTAACATTTTTTCACACAAACTAACGGCAGGGATCAAATGGTTTAAAAAAAGTAAAGCTAAGAGATCATTATGTAATGTTTTTTAGTTTGGGATTTGTTCGCACGCAGTTTTTGCGCGAACAACCACTGACCTCCTAACGCAGGTTTACTTGTGGGACCGGTCAAACGAGTCCCAGAACACTTGGTTTGTAATGTATGGGAAAATGGTGAAATGGTGTTGTTTGAAATAGGCTGGAAATCACTTCTAGAAAAGACTAAAATTTAAATAAGGATGAATACGTAAGCAAAAAAAGAGGCAAAAACAACAAGACAAGATACTCTAAAGTTAAGGATGTAAATTGCTGATTAAAAGGAAAACATGGACGCGATCATACATTTTGCAGGAATGAAAAACTCTTTTCTCTTAACGCTTTGGTACTCAGAGTGTTTTTCTTACAATATTACAAAAATGCACCTCCTATAATGAAACTAGGCGTTGCCTAAATAGGGAAATAAAGTAACTGTCATGTTGAAGTTGGTGGTGCCACGTGTTCGCCCACCACTTTTGTAACCTCCCACATTCTCAGATTTCAAATATGTTTCCCGCTCGAATATTTTTCTCCTCGCATGGGCTTCTTTGTTCGTCAGTCGATCCTGTCGACCGACACCACCTGAGTCGATCGCACAACCTTATTCTACCGGCGTCGACTCTCCTCATTTTCTTCACCATCTTTCCCCATCCTGTCGACCCGCCATCCAATCTTTGTTTCGCCTCTCTTTAGTCGAAACTTCCAGTCAACAAGATGCCCCCTTAAAACCCAGTTTTGACGGAATACTCTATCAACCAAGTAACTGGGCATTTTGGTTCTATGGAATTTTGACTGTGACCTCTTCCTAGAGAATGTAGTCGACGCTTTCACTGCTCTCGGGGGTGAAGTCCCTGGCCAAACAATCTCTGTAGCTATTGAAAAACCCTCAGGGGATGGTGTCTCCGAGGACCCCTCCAAAAAGGTACTTTCTCTACTTTCCTTGTTTGTCTTTTAATTTTCAACATCTTATTTTGTATACTGCTTATTCTGTATCCTCAATCCTCAGGTATCACCTGTTCTTTAGTGTCTATATGATTTTTTCTCCCCTTTCCCACTCACACTGTTTTTTGTTAGGTTACTAAAAAAACGTCGGCTCCTGAAGGCGGCGCATCTGACGAAAGTGTCCAATCTCGGGTCTTTCTCTCTGAGACGTCGAACTCTCCGCCTGCTACTCCCTTGGTTAAGAAGAAAAAGGTTCCCACCAAAAGAACTCCCTCTAGAATGGTCATGTTGATTGTAAGGCATGTTGTTCCTGAGAATCTAACTGATGTCTTCCAAGCTGTCGCCACCAAACTCCCTCCAACACAAGATACTGCTGAGGTATTTATTATCTTTATATATATATATATATATATATATATATATATATATATATATATATATATATATATATATATATATATATATATATATATATATATATATATATATATATATATATATATATATATATATATATATATATATATATATATATATATATATATATATATATATATATATATATATTACATGGGTGTTTATTCATGCTACACTTTGCAGGATAATGCGATCGAGATGACCGTCAATGTAAATTCTGATCAGGCCACGACGACTGCTGGCAATCCCACTGACATGACGCCTCTGTTTAACCCTTAAAAGGTCGACAAATTCCAAGTGGCATCAACGGAGGAAAACCCAATGGCAAAAACAAACCATGTTGATCACACAAATGAGGCTGATGAGGATGATGTGACCATTGGTGGTAAAGACAATCTTGTGATTATCCCAGCCGCTGTCGAAAGGACTCTGACTCCTCTAGGTTCAGCCGAAGGCGACCCTTCTGTTGGAAAGATAACCACCCTAGAAGAAATATTGGCTATGAAAAATTCCAATCCAGCAGAAAACCTGAAGGCTCTTCTCAAGATTCGCTAGTCGACTGTGGACTCCACCCCTGCTGGTTCGAAGGCCACTATCAACCCAGTGATGGATGATTCTTTCAAACTGAAACTTCAACAATTGAAGACGTATTTGTTTGAGAATGAATTTATGGGCGTAGTGGCAGAAGAGTCGGCGGTAGCCTGTGATGTTCTTAAAATATTGGATGAAGTCTCTCTCTTTAGGGTGCCCCCTATGGCTAAGTACTTCATTGAGTTTGAGGCTTTCTTTACTCAGCTGGTGAAAGATCTACAAATATGTAAGCAAGCTGATGCTCAAATCAGGGGGAATATTAATGAAATGAAACGCGCGTGGTAACTCAGCTCTCTTTGTGAGAAAAAACATGAAGGCTTTGAAGCCACACAAAAATAGCGTTCTGACAAGCGTCGAGACTTCGACCAACAAATATCTGATTATCGATCCTAGATGGCGGAACTTGAGAGAAAGATTGTTGAGGTTGAAAAATAGAAGGCTTCATTGGATTCTGATGGACCTCTAGCGGCTCAGGAGGTTATCGACTAGGAAGTATATTAAGGGATAGCCCATGTCGAAACTGCCCTCGTGCTAAATAAGACCATCGACCAAATGCGGTAGAAAAAATTTCTCTTGGAAAGCAAAGTGGATCATGAGAGGACCCTTTTTGAAGATTTCATGTCCAAGTTTTCAGCATAACCGTATTGTCTTTTAGTTGAAAAAACTCCTTATTATTATTTTTGTTGTAACTCCATTATGGAGTTATTTTGTAACTGTGTTAGCCTTCCACCACTGTAGGCCAATTATCAATGAATGTTATTTTGGATTTGAACTTCTTGTAACATAGGTCTATAGTTTTTCAAATATTTCCCATTTACTCTTATGATTCGTTGGTCCTCACCCATCTCTTGAACCTCGTATGTGTTGTTGCTGAGCGTTTGGGTTACTTGGAATGGTCCTTCCCAATTTGGTGACCACTTTCCTAAACTTTGATCTCGTCGATCTACAAGCAAAACCGTCTTTCGCACATAATCATTAACTGCAAAGGTCTTTTCCTGACCTCCTTATTATACGCTCTGGCCACGCGTGCTTTGTAACAACCCACTTTACCCCGTACACGTAATATAATAAATATATAAAAACAATTCATGAAATTCATCAGAGTTCTCCAACACAGTGGGATATCACACTAAGTCACTTCATTTCATTAAGATAATCAATATTATTTAGTTTTCAATTAAGCAGCGGAATACAAATCAATTCTCCAATATAATTCTCCTCGACACGAGGTCATACAACATAAGTCCAATAAATGAAGATACGTAACAATAAACAAATAAAGTAGTCAAATAACAACGTAATCCCGTCATCCCATGTTACGTATCAGAGCGACTCCTAAGACTCGATCAAATAGCAACACACTCCAAGCACTACTCAGGTACCTGGTCACCTGTACTCCCAAGAGAGCATATACACAACAACAAAAAGGGGTGAGAACTACATTCAATAATTAAACGGTGAAATACACATGCTAAGGAGTAGTTACACACCACACATACAACCATACATAATTAACGCACATCGACGTGCCACCTCAA
Source organism: Lathyrus sativus (assembly GCA_963859935.3). Classification (NCBI taxonomy): domain Eukaryota; kingdom Viridiplantae; phylum Streptophyta; class Magnoliopsida; order Fabales; family Fabaceae; genus Lathyrus; species Lathyrus sativus. Next base: position 321,601,825 of record OZ012737.1, on the reverse strand, counting down.
TCATTCGGCACTAATAGCCCACATTCAATTACAATAATGCAATGCGACTCACTGACTCGACACAATGCATGTGGTACCAACACAATCTCATACGGTTCACACTAGAACCCGATTCCCGTCGGAATCCGGATAAGTCGTATATACGTTCCTCTGAACTACAACGTATCTCCACAACAACTTCCACAATGAAGTCCGGATGAAACTAGGCACCCATCATGGATTCCCACCTAGCCATCTCCACAAGACACATGATATGAAATGCATGTCAACACAATTATGCAATGTAATACATCATGCATAATTCACGATCAATCTTGATCCACACGAGCTATCCGCTCACCGTAATCCTCTCGGGAATTACCACAATCGCACAAGATTGTCCACATTCGACCATCTTGGCCCATATCCATCAAAACACCAAGACATCATTGAACCAGAACATGATTCGTTACTAAAACATATACACAATTGACTTCTCAAACATAATTAGATATAAAATATTGGGAAAACAATTCCATTATCTATCCTATGTTATAGCTCTGTTCATTAGCTTTCCAACACTTTGAACAGAGATCAAAACGGACTTACGGATCCAAAGTTACGTCCAAAACAATTTCGACCGAAAACATGAACATCTGTGACGGACAGAAAGACGCTGGTACGCTCCGGAACTGGTTTTCACTCAATTATTCTTGCGAATCACTTACTCAAAGCACCCAAAACATCACTAAAACATTCCTAAGGTTATACGGCAATAACTGCACAACTTCTATGGTTTATTAGGCTCATATGGCAACATTTGCAACACATAAAACACTATTTCCTACAATTGCTCTGAGTACTTCATAGTTACTCACATTTGAATATTCTTATTCCTATAGGGACAACATATTACAATTTTTCCTTCAATTACAACCTACGACATTAAAATTACTCACTATCTAATATTCAATCCCTTCAGGGTCAGACATATAACAATGTCAAGGTTCTGACCACGAAGGTTCAATTTCCCATAAGTTTTTCCTATATTAATATTCAATGATACATATCATTTGGCCATTTTTTCATAACCTCAGATTCTTACGGTTACCTCCCTATTTCCCACAATTAACCCAAATCTCTAAACCTTAGGGAAACCTTAGAGCATCGTACTAATAATGATATAACACATTCATTTCTACATATTTTCCCAAATCCCTAAACCTTACATCACCACAACATACCGAAAGGTATACATAGAAAACTATGAAAAGCAATACTCCCCATACAATAATCATTCAAGAACGGCAACAGTTTTATGGAATTTATCATGCTACGAAAATTAGATCAAAAATCCTCAAGAACACATAATTCCTATGAGAGAAAGGACCTCTCACTACCCTCTCATGTTAATTCACCCATATTGAAATTCATTCTCCCCCTTACCTTAGAATTGAGCTTTTCCTTGATCAACAATAGAGAATTTGGTTCCTCTTCCCTAGCTCTCCTTGTTCGTCAGTTTCTCTTTTTCTCCCAAAACCTTTCTCCGGCAGTTTATTGTGTTCTAATTCTCTTTCCCCAAAAAAACTTCTCTATTTCCTTTAATCCCTTATTTCTTATTTTATTATTTAAATTCTATAATAATAATAATACTAATATTATTCTCTCACTAATAGTAATATTCATACTAATAGTAATAATATGAATAATAATAATATTCCACCAAATAATATTATTAATACGAATAATAATAATAATAATAATAATAATAATAATAATAATAATAATAATAATAATAATAATAATCTCATTAACATTATTATTAATAATAGTTGGAATAATATTAATCACTATAATGCTCTCGATATCATAATTAACTTACTCCTTTATCTAGGTCCACAGTACCCCAACTAAGGTCACCTCTCTCCCTTACTCCTCACCTCATACCCTTAATTAAGGACACCACACAAGTACACATCACAGAAAATACCAAAGCGACTGAATAATTTAAATGGGGTGTTACATGCTTTTTGGCATAGTAACCTGTCTAACGCTACCATCCTTTCTTCGTCTAAGTCCACCATTTCATCTAGCATCATGTTCCAGTATTGCTCCGACGATATGTCATGTTGACGTTGCACTCTAATCGACTGTAGACAAATTTCTGCTGGCAAAACAACATCATGACCGAAAGTCAAACGAAATGGAGTTGAAATTGGTCGACTCCTTAGGAGACGTTCGACAGGCCCACAAAATTTGATCCAACGTCTTATGCCAGTTTTTTGGTTTCTTAGCCACGTGCTTCTTAATGAGTCCAACTATCACCTTGTTAGCAGCTTCGACTTGTCCGTTTGCTTGAGCATAATACGGTGTCGAAGTGATCAATTTAAACCCTGCCTCTACTGTAAATTCCTGCATCTTCCAGCCAACAAACACGGAACCTTATATAAAATATGGTTCTAGGTGAATTCAATTACAGTGTCTTGGTCTACTTTTACCAAGGGTACAACCTCTATCCACTTTGTGAAATAATCTATCCCTATGAGGATGAATTTCTGCTGTTTCGATGAGGTTGGTCGAATATCTCCTATAATTTCTAATGCCCAACCACGAAAGGGCCATGGCTTAACGATGGAGTGCAATTCACTAGCTGGAACGTGCTGGATGTTTACGTGTTTTTGACAATCATGACACCCCTTTGCAAAATCTATGAAATCCTTTAGCATGCTTGGCCAATGCACACCTAGCCGAAATAATAGCCATTTCATTTTATGGCCAGCTTGGTGAGCCCCGCATGTCCCACTATGGACTTTCAAAATTGCTAAGTACGCGTCTACGTCCCCTAAACACTTGAGCAACACCCCCTCTGGTGTCTTTTTCCACAACTCATTTCCCATTAAGACATAACTTAAAGTTCTGTACTTAACCTATCTATCAACCGTCCCCACTAGATTCTCCAAATACTCGACGATTGATTTCCTCCAGTCTCACGGCGACAGATTGCTGATAGCGAAGGTAATAACTCAAAACATATAGTATATTACCTACTATCAGACGTATGATAGGCTAAGCAAAGGTAATAACCCAAAAAGATACGGTATATTACCTACTATTAAACGTATGATAGCCTAAGCAATGGTAATAACCCAAAAGATACGGTGCATTACCTACTATCAGACGTATGATAGCCTAAGAAAAGGTAACAACCTAAAAGATACGTTATATTACCTACTATCAAACATATGATAGCCTAAGCAAAGGTAATAACCAAAAAGAAACAGTATATCACCTACTGTCAAACGTATGATAGCCTAAGCAAAGGTAATAACCAAAAAGATACGGCATATTACTTACTATCAAACGTATGATAGCCTAAGCAAAGGTAATAACTCAAAACATATGGTATATTACCTACTATCAAACGTATGATAGCCTAAGCAAAGGTAATAACCCAAAAGATACGGTATATTACTTACTATCAGACGTATGATAGCCTAAGCAAAAGTAATAACTCAAAACATACGGTATATTACATACTATCAGACGTATGATAGCCTAAGCAAAGGTAATAACCCAAAAAGATACGGTATATTACCTACTATCACACGGATGATAGCCTAAGCAAAGGTAATAACTCAATAAGATGAGGTATATTACCTACTATCAGACGTATGATGGCCTAAGCAAAGGTAATGACGCAAAAGATACGGTATATTACCTACTATCAAACGTATGATAGCCTAAGAAATGGTAATAACCCAAAAGAGACGGTATATTACCTACTATCAAATGTATGATAGCCTAAGAAATGGTAATAACCCAAAAGAGACGGTATATTACCTACTATCAAACGTATGATAGCCTAAGCAAAGGTAATAACCCAAAATATAAGGTATATTACCGACTATCAAACATATGATAGCCTAAGCAAAGGTAATAACCTAAAAGATACAGTATATAACCTATTATCAGAAGTATGACAGCCTAAGCAAAGGTAATAGCCAAATGATATGCTATATTACCAACTATCAGATGTATGATAGCCTAAACAAAGGTAATAATCCAAAAGATATGGTATATTTCCTACTATCTAACGTATGATAGGCCAAGTAAAGGTAATAACCCAAAAGATACGGAACATTACCTACTATCAAACGTATGATAGCCTAAACAAAAGTAATAACTCGGAACATACGGTATATTACCTACTATCAAACGTATGATAGCCTAAGCAAAGGTAATAACCCAAAAGATATGGTATATTACTTACTATCAAACGTATGATAGCCTAAGCAAAGGTAATAACTCAAAACATACGGTATAATACCTACTATCAGACGTATGATATCCTAAGCATAAGTAATCACCCAAAAAGATACGGTATATTACCTACTATAAAACGTATGATAGCCTAAGCAATGGTAATAACCCAAAAAATACGGTATATTACCTACTATCAGACGTATGATAGCCTAAGAAAAGGTAATAAACCAAAAAGATACGGTATATTACCTACTATCACACGTATGATAGCCTAAGAAAACGTAATAACCCAATAAGATATGGTATATTACCTACTATCAGACGTATGATAGCCTAAGCAAAGGTAATAACCCAAAAGATACGGTATATTACCTACTATCAAACGTATGATAGCCTAAAAAAGCTCGTAACCTAAAAGAGACAGTACATTACTTACTATCAGACGTATGATAGCTTAAGCAAAGGTAATAACCCAAAATATACAGTGTCTTACTTACTATCAGAGGTATGATAGCCTAAGAAAAAGTAATAACTCAAAACATACGGTATATTACCTACTATCAGACGTATGATAGCCTAAGCAAAGGTAATAACTCAAAACATACAGTATATTACCTAATATCAAACGTATGATAGGGTAAGCAAAGGTAATAACCCAAAAAGATACGGTATATTACCTACTATTAAACGTATGATAGCCTAAGCAATGGTAATAACCCAAAAGATATGGTGTATAACCTACTATCAGACGTATGATAGCCTAAGGAAAGGTAACAACCTAAAAGATACGTTATATTACCTACTATCAACCATATGATAGCCTAAGCAGAGGTAATAACCAAAAAGAAATGGCATATTCCCTACTCTCAAACATATGATAGCCTAAGCAAACGTAATAAACTAAAAGATACGGCATATTACTTACTATCAAACGTATGATAGCCTAAGCAAAGGTAATAACTCAAAACATATGGTATATTACCTACTATCAAACGTATGATAGCCTAAGCAATGGTAATAACCCAAAAGATACGGTATATTACTTACTATCAGACGTATGATAGCCTAAGCAAAAGTAATAACTCAAAACATACGGTATATTACATACTATCAGACGTATGATAGCCTAAGCAAAGGTAATAACCCAAAAAGATACGGTATATTACCTACTATCACACGTATGATAGCCTAAGCAAAGGTAATTAGCCAATAAGATGAGGTATATTACCTACTATCAGACGTATGATGGCCTAAGCAAAGGTAATGACCCAAAAGATACGGTATATTACCTACTATCAATCGTATGATAGCCTAAGAAATGGTAATAACCCAAAAGAGACGGTATATTACCTACTATCAAACGTATGATAGCCTAAGCAAAGGTAATAACCCAAAATATAAGGTACATTACCTACTATCAAACGTATGATAGCCTAAGCAAAGGTAATAACCCAAAAGATACGGAATATTACCTATTATCAGACGTATGACAACGTAAGCAAAGGTAATAACCCAAATGATATGGTATATTACCTACTATCAGATGCATGATAGCCTAAGCAAAGGTAATAATCCAAAAGATACGGTATATTTCCTACTATCAAACGTGTGATAGGCCAAGTAAAGGTAATAACCCAAAAGATACGGAATATTACCTACTATCAAACATATAATAGCCTAAGCAAAGGTAATAACCCAAAAGATACGGTATATGACCTACTATCAGACGTATGATAGCCAAAGCAAAGGTAATAACCCAAAAGATACGGTATATTACCTACTATCAAACGTATGATAGCCTAAGTAAAGGTAATAACCTAAAAGATACAATATATTACTTACTATCAGGCGTATGATAGCCTTAGCAAAAGTAATAACTCAAAACATACGGTATATTATCTACTATCAGACGTATGATAGCCTAAGCAAAGGTAATAACTCAAAACATACGGTATAATACCTACTATTAGACGTATGATAGCCTAAGAAAAGGTAATAACCCTAAAAGATACGGTATATTTGTTAGAACACAGATTGGTGTTTCTTATATCTCTATGTTTTGATGATAACTTTTATGGAATTTTGTAATGAATAAATATACACTCTAAAATTTGTTCAAGTATTATTGTTTCAGGTATAAAATTAAATACTCTTAAAAAAGCAAAATACATAAGTACAAAGAAACTATTCAAAGCTCTGAAGCATCAGATGCAAGACTGTCAGAAGATTCTGAAGCGCTGCCAGAAGGATCTGAAGCAGAAGCTACAAAATGATCTGAAGCGTTAATGAAAGAAGTATACAAAAGCTGAAAGGTCTGATCTTATCAGACTCTGAAGTTCTTTTCACTACAAACTCAGAGGCTTTAATAACCAGACTCTTATCATTAATATTCACGCTCAGAGCACATACTGTTGCATACTCTGATGAAGACTCTAATCAAGACTGAGACTCTGATATATTAAACATCTGGTCAAGACTGAGACTCTGAACTTATCATTCACCTTAAAGCTCTAATCATCATAAAGCATTCCATACCTGATCGGTGGTTTTTACACGTTATTTTACCGTTGATGTCAGTTAATCATTTGTTTTGTCTTGTCGCATTTTAGTTGTTTTTATTACATTTTACGCGTCGATTTCGTATTTTCACTGTTTCTAGGTTCAGGTATACAATAAAAGAGAAGCAGAGCGAAAACCTGGAAAAAATGGCAAGATTTCAGAAGAGTTTTGTTGTGAAATCTTTAGCAGTCTGCACGAAAACGATCATAACTGGAGTTCCGGGAATCCTTTTGAGGCGTTCTAAAAACCGCCGGAAAGCTAAGAGAGAGAGCTACGACTTTCGTGTTGGAGTGGAAGTCAGATTCGAAACAGGGGTGCAACACGGGTGCCCGTGTTGTGTGACATGGCCCGTGTTGCATGATGTGCTCAGAAAAGACGATTTTTGGAGAAAAAACAGTGGCACAACACGAGTGCTCGTGTCGTGTGACACGGCCCGTGTTGTGACACCTGGGACTTGCAAATTTCATGCGAAAAATGTGTCAAGAAGCCAAACGGGCGCCCGTGTTGCCTGACACGGCCCGTGTTGCAGGAAGCGCTTTTTCCCTATTTTTCTTGTATTTTTGACTCTTGTGATCCCCGAGGGTATTGGGGGTATTTCCTTAGTGATGAGTTTGAATTGAGACTATTTGATACGTGTTTGGAGAATGAATAAGGGGCTTTTGGACAGAAAAGAATTTCACGAGCAAGATTGCAGCAACCAAGGATTGGGGGAAACTAAAGGGTCTCATGAGCGGAAGCTATTGAAGATCAAGGCACCCCTATTATCTGTAATGTTGAATCTAGTTGTGGATTTTATTTTTATTATTATGAGTAGCTAAACTCCCCAATGCTAGGGGTGGTGTCCCTGATTTGACTATGTAATGACCTTGACCTTAATAATGGATTTCTCTGCTCTCTAATCATTGTTGTTATCGTATTTTGTTTTATGGCTTTTCTTATCTGACAAATGAGAATATGAATTACGGTTAACCTTAGGATTGGAAAAACAATTGTTAACGCGTTTATACGATATTACTATAGTAGATATTGCCTAGGAATGAGGATACCCTATAGTAACCGTAATGTTTTAGATAATGTAAATTGCTTGGGATTGTTCCTATATTGCCAAGGAATTGGGGTATAGGGAGAATACCAAAGGGTTTTCTGCTAAGGAATTATAGTAAACTAATCTTTAAAACCGGTCACGATTGAATTGAGCAAATATTTCTAAAAACTTAGGATTGAGGTTGTTACAAGGTTATTTCATACACCCTACTCTAGCATGCTTCTCATAACTGTCTAAAACCTTTATTTTACTGCTTTTGCCTTTTGGCCTTTAAAATTGTAAGAAACAAACCAAAACCCCTATGACTTTTTGTTCAATTGTATTATTTTAGAACTTGTGTTCATACGCAGTCCACGAGATCGATATTCAGGGAATTTTCCCTTATTACTACATCGGTACAATTAGTACACTTGCTAATTTACCGGTCAAGTTTTTGGCGCCGTTACCGGGGACTGCCAGAATATAAGTTAGATCATAATTCAATTGAAATTTTGTTGCTCTGCGACCAAAATTTAATCTTCAGTTTTATTTTTTTATTTCTATTATTTTGTTACTACTAGTCTGCGTCTAACATTTTCATGCGAGGAGACCCCTCAGCTAATTTTTCTTTGGACGCAGAAATTGAAAGGACTCTACGCGAAAGACGTAGACAAGCGAGATTGTTAGCTTCAGAAGAAGAAATAGTTTTTATTCATTCATATTCAGGTTCGGAACCAGAAGGAGACACTGAAGCTATGGCGGACCCCCCACCAGCAGAGAGACTTCTTGGAGACTATGGAGGGGCCCATGCTCAACCCAACCGGAAGACCATTGTAAATCAACCGGTGAATGTGGCACATTTTCAGCTACATCCGTCTACCATTCGCCAGTTGGAGAGCAAGCCTTTCTCTGAAAGAATCAACGAAGATGCAAACAAGCATCTACAGAGATTCCTAATAACTACCACATCTTTGAAGATAGAAGGCCATTCTGAAGAGGCCAAGAGACTTGTTATGTTTCCGTTCACACTGACCGATGATGCGGAAGAATGGTTCTACTCACTTCCAGCTGGGAGTATCACAACATGGCAAGAAATGGAGAACGCATTCCTCAACGAGTATTTCCCTGCTTCAGTGTTTATTCGAAAAAGATACGACATTGTCAATTTCAAACAAAAAGAAGGGGAATCTCTGGGAGATGCATACAAGAGGTTTAAGAGGTGTCTGACTGCATACCCAACTCATAACATGGATGCCACAGAGCAGATGCAGAATTTTGTGAATGGTTTGAGAATCAAGACAAAACAGCTTATTGATACTGCTGCCGGTGGCTCAACTAATTTCTCAACAGCCACTGGTATCAAGAGGATCATAGAAGCAATTGCCGCCAATGAGCATCTTGAGTTGTATGATCGCACTGTGAACCAACCAGAGGGTAAGATTGATTTGAAACTAGCAGAACAAGTGGTGAACATGGAAGATCGAATCAAGGCTGAAGTGCAAAGAAGGATTAAAGGGATGAATGTGAGTACTGAAACTGTAGCTCAAGTTCAACCTGTCCAAGCTATTAGTTGTGAGGTTTGTAATGGTCCCCCTTATACTGTACATTGTCTTGCAACTACTCAACAAGTTGAAGAGATAAAATTTTTGAGGCAAAACAATGCTTATTCCAATACATATAATCTAGCATGGAAGAATCATCCTAACTTTTCCTGGAAACTCCCAAATCAACCCCCATATCCGCAACAACAACAACAACAGGCTCCTCAAAAAGCAGAATGGGAGTTAGCTATTGAAAGAATGACATCTCAAAGTATGCAATTCCAAGAAGAGACCCGAAACATTCAAAGGAACAACACATCTTCCATCAAAAACCTTGAGTCGCAAATGGGACAGATAGCCCAACACCTCTCAACACACGCTCAAGGAACCCTCTCGAGTGCGACAGTACCGAATCCGAAAAATCAAGAGAGTATTAATGTTGTCACAACAAGAAATCAGAAAGTGATAGAAGAGGAGGAAACAAAGGAGGACGAATGCATAAAGGTGTAACTTGAGGTAAAAGAAAAAATAAAAGAACCAGAAGAAGCTGTACTATCTGACAAGTCAACTGGGGAGAAAAAGATAGAGGAGATCAAACCAAAAATCAAATTACCGTTCCCTCAAAGAGTTACAAAGAAGGATCAGAACGAGAAAGACTTCGGAAGGTTCAGTGCAATGTTCAACAAATTGGAAATCAACATGCCGTTCTTTGAAGCACTTGAGCAAATTCCTTTATACAAGAAATTCATGAAAGAGGTTATAGGCAAAAAGAGACCAATGGATGAAGAACCGAAGACGACAACTGAGCAATGCAAGGAAATATCACAAGAAAGGAAAATACCCATCAAGATGAAGGATCCTGGACCAGTTGTAATCCCTTGTACTATAAAGGATCAAACTTTTAAGAAAGTCCTAATTGATTTAGGTGCTAGTGTGAGTCTCATGCCGTTATCAATTTTCAAAAAGCTGGACATTGGAAAAGTGAGCGATACGGGGACAAGCTTGAAGTTTTCCGACCACACAACCAAGATGGCATATGGGCTAGCAGAGGATGTTCTAGTGACAATCGATAACTTCACTTACCCAGTTGATTTTCAAATCATGGATATACCCGAGGATGAAGAAACTTCGATCATACTTGGCCGACCGTTCTTGCTTACTAGTCGATGCAATATTGATGTGGAAAAAAGTACGCTCACTTTGAAATTTTTTGACGAGGAAATCACCTTAAAAGCTCAAGAGGTTCGAAAGAAAGGTAAGGAGAAAGATGTCAAACCTTCAGTTGGGAAGATCAACACAACTAAGAAGGGAAAACGATCGAAACCATTTCAAGTTGCTCTTATTTTTGAACCGGCACAATACTCTGTTGCGAAAAAGTCGAGCAATAGAGTTTAGAGGCTGAAGTACCCCCCATAATAATGGGGAGTCGATCGTTGAGCCTTGCGACGTTAAACGAAGCGCTGTGTGGGAGGCAACCCACGGTTTTATGAATTGATGTTGTTCCTTTTGTTGTTATTGTTTTTGCAGGAATAAATGAACATTTACAAGGGAAAACGTGGAAGCAACGAATAGGTACTGCATTACTTGTCGACGCCTCTGTGAGGATCTCTGTGAGTACACCTCTTCTTCTCTTGATTATTGAACATTGAGACAATGTTTAGTTCAAGTTTGGGGGAGGTTTTACCGTTTTGAATTGTCTATTTAAACATCTTTTTATTTTTAAGTTCGGTAAAAATCACATCGAATTCGCCCATATGGAGACCGTAAATTTTTTTTCTTTTGATTAGTAGGTGTGTAAGGTAGTCAAGAAAGTATTTAGAGTTCAAGGGAAGTGGATTTTGAACTAAGGAACTTGGGAAAGTTTGGAAATTGAGGTATAACTTGAACACCCTAGGTTCCCCAGAGTAAGGAAACGCCTGTGAGCGAGAAAAAGAATAAAGGTGCCACAGAAAAAAATCTCGAGCAAAAATGTGCATGCCTTAATCTGATGATCCGAATGAAAGGGGTAGAAAATCGAAGAAAAGACTTAAGCCCAAAGCATAGTTGGAGAGGTGGCCGAAAGGGAGATTTAGGTCCGTAAGTTTACTGTGGTATGTGTTTATGTAATGCCTTCGTTAACGGATGAGTACCAAAAGAGCTGGTTTGAGCCGATCGGAACTAAGACTCACGTATGTGTATCGACACGCCTTACACCCCGAACCCTTCACTTGATGTGTTGTTTAACTTGAAAATTATTTATCCAAGGTTTTTGCTTGAGGTCAAGCAATGGTTTAAGTTTGGGGGAGTTTGATCGGTGGTTTTTACACGTTATTTTACCGTTGATGTCAGTTAATCATTTTTTTTGTGTTGTCGCATTTTAGTTGTTTTTATTACATTTTACGCGTCGATTTGGTATTTTCACTATTTCTAGGTTCAGGTATACAACAAGGAGAAGCAGAGCGAAAACCGGGAAAAAATGGCAAGATTTCAGAAGAGTTTTGTTGTAAAATCTTTAGCAGTCTGCACGAAAACGATCATAATTGGAGTTCCGGGAATCCTTTTGAGGCGTTCTAAAAACCGTCGGAAAGCTAAGAGAGAGAGCTACGACTTTCGTGTTGGAGTCGAAGTCAGATTCGAAACAGGGGTGCAACACGGGTGCCCGTGTTGTGTGACACGGCCCGTGTTGCAGGATGTGCTCAGAAAAGGAGATTTTTGGAGAAAAAACAGTGGCACAACACGGGTGCCCGTGTCGTGTGACACGGCCAGTGTTGTGACACCTGTGACTTGCAAATTTCACGCGAAAAATGTGTCAGGAAGCCAACACGGGCGCCCGTGTTGCCTGACACGGCCCGTGTTGCAGGAAGCACTTTTTTCCCTATTTTTCTTGTATTTTTTACTCTTGTGATCCCCGAGGGTATTGGGGGTATTTCCTTAGTGATGAGTTTGAATTGAGACTATTTGATACGTGTTTGGCGAAAGAATAAGGGGCTTTTGGACAGAAAAGAATTTCACGATCAAGATTGCAGCAACCAAGGATTGGGGGAAACTGAAGGGTCTCATGAGCGGAAGCTATTGAAGATCAAGGCACCCCTATTATCTGTAATGTTGAATCTAGTTGTTGATTTTATTTTTATTATTATGAGTAGCTAAACCCCCCAATTCTAGGGGGGTGTCCCTGATTTGACTATGTAATGACCTTGACCTTAATAATGGATTTCTATGCTCTCTAATCATTGTTGTTATCATATTTTGTTTTATGGCTTTTCTTATCTGACAAATGAGAATATGAATTACGGTTAACCTTAGGTTTGGAAAAACAATTGTTAACGCGTTTATACGATATTACTATAGTAGATATTTCCTAGGAATGAGGATACCCTATAGTAACCGTAATGTTTTAGATAATGTAAATTGCTTGGGATTGTTCCTATACTGCCAAGGAATTGGGGTATAGGGAGAATACCAAAATGTTTTCTGCTAAGGAATTAGAGTCAACTAATCTTTAAAACCGGTCACGATTGAATTGAGCAAATATTTCTAAAAACTTAGGATTGAGGTTGTTACAAGGTTATTTCATACACCCTACTCTAGCATGCTTCTCATAACTGTCTAAAACCTTTATTTTACTGCTTTTGCCTTTTGGCCTTTAAAATTGTAAGAAATAAACCAAAACCCCTATGACTTTTTGTTCAATTGTATTATTTTAGAACTTGTGTTCATACGCAGTCCGCGAGATCGATATTCGGGGAGTTTTCCCTTATTACTACATCGGTACAATTAGTACACTTGCTAATTTACCGGTCAATACCTTTTAAAGGTTACCACAAGTTCTGAAGTGCAGATCATGAAGACTTCATATTGAAGAAAGCTTGTTGGAGAAGCTGTAAACTTGATGAGACGTGGTGCTACTTCCAAAGTAACCAACGACTAATTTGTCCAATGAAGTGATGTGGTGCAAATCCCAAGGCTTCTACAACCATACCTTTCTGCATAAAGCATATCTCTGCCCATACTTTTGGTGATGAAAATTCGTACAATCAAATAATATATTCAGCTGCACATCACTCAAGGCATTTGAAAAAGCTATAAAAGGAGAACTACTTCAACATTTTGAGGTTGCTAATTCACTACTCATCACTTTGCTCATTGCTAGATCACTCAGAAAGAAATACACGTTTGATTCATCCAAAAAGAAAATCTCTTAAGATCTTACTCATTTGATATCTCATAAAACCATATAGTTTTTGTTGTACTTAATCTTAAGTGTAAACATCACAGTTGTGATACAGCTTATTAGAAGCATTCAAACACTTGTTAGTTTACATTAAATTGTAAGAAGTTCCTTAAGAAGACGAAGGTGTGGTCAGTAGTTCTTGAGAAGACTAAGACAGTTGTTCTTAGTGCTTTCTATTGTAATCAGTTGATCAATAGTGGATTAACTACTTGCAGAGAAAGGCAAATCATCTTTGATAAGGTGGACTGGAGTAGTTGAGTTCAACGAACCAGGATAAAAATATTGAGTTGTTTTTATTGCCATATTTCTTAAAACTCTTTTTCAACCCCCCCCCCCCCCCCCCCCCCATTCTAAGTGTTTTTCTCACCTTCAGTTGGCATCAGAGCTCCGGTTCTGTTTGTGCTATCACTTAACCGTGACCAGAAAAGATCCAGTGGGAAAAACTCTTGATACTCTTGGTTGATATACATTATGGCTGCTGAAACTCAAACACCCAACAACAACAAATATGAAGAAAGAGTCAGAACAAAACCTCCCATGTTTGATGGAGAGAAATTTGGTTATTGGAAAGATAGACTGGCAAGTTTCTTTCTAGGATTTGATGTTGATCTTTGGGACTTAGTTATTGATGGATATGTTCATCCCACTAATGGGAATGGCAAGAAAGTTGACAGAAAATCAATGACTGAGGAGCAAAAGAAGGAATTCAGAAATCACCACAATGCTAGAACTATATTGCTAAATGCTATATCTCATACTGAGTATGAGAAAATAACCAACAGAGAAACTTCCTTTGATATATTTGAATCCCTGAAGATGACTCATGAAGGGAACTCTCAAGTCAAAGAAACCAAGGCTCTGGCGCTGATCCAGAAGTATGAAGCCTTCAAGATGGAAGAATCTGAATCTATTGAAGCAATGTTCTCCAGATTCCAAATTCTCACTGCTGGCCTAAAGGTTCTGGACAAGGGTTACTCTACAACAAATCATGTCAAGAAAATAATCAGAAGCTTGCCAACCAGATGGAGACCCATGGTCACTGCTCTGAAGCTGGCAAAGGATCTGAACAAGATTACGCTGGAGGAACTAATATGTTCTCTAAGGAGTCATGAGATTGAACTAGAGGAAGATGAGCCTCTAAAGAAAGGTAAGTCAATTGCGTTAAAATCTAATAAAGTTGTTAAAGCATTGCAGGTATTAGAAGAAAGCTCTGAAGAGTCTGCTTCTGAAGATGAAGAAGAACTATCCTTGCTATCCAGAAGAATCAATAAACTCTGGAAGAATAAGCAAAGGAAGTTCAAGAAATTTAGAAAACCAGATCAACACAAAGAATCTTATGAGCACAGACGATCTGGAGAACACTCTGGATACAGAAGATCTGGAGAATCCTCTGGACACAAACGATCTAGAAAAAGAGAGGTTGTTTGCTATGAATGCAAAGAACCTGGGAACTACAAGAGTGATTGTCCAAAGCTTCAGAAGGAGAACCCAAAAAGAAAGTCAGATCACAAAAAGAAAGTTCTGATGGCTACCTGGGATGACTCA
Source organism: Lathyrus sativus (assembly GCA_963859935.3). Taxonomy (NCBI): domain Eukaryota; kingdom Viridiplantae; phylum Streptophyta; class Magnoliopsida; order Fabales; family Fabaceae; genus Lathyrus; species Lathyrus sativus. The sequence continues at coordinate 321,586,701 of OZ012737.1, read as the reverse complement.
GATGCATCTGATTCGTCATCAGAGTCAGAAGAGGAATGTGCAAATGTAGCATTCATGGCTGACATTGAGGATAGTGCTGAATCATCTGGATCAGAATTAGAATCTGATTCTGAGGAGGTATTTGCTGAACTTTCTAGACAGGAACTAGTTGAAAGTTTATCTGATATTCTTGAAAACTATAGTAAAATTAAACTCAAATACAAAACGCTTCTAAAGCATATTGAATTTGAGAGTAACAAGTTTGAATCAGAAATAGCTGAACTAAAAGCTGAAAATCTTCAATTGAAAAATAATTTAGAAACTGCTCAACTAAACTCTGATTCAAAATCTGAACCATGCTCTAAAAACATTTTACAAGACTATGATTATAGTTTCAAGAAGTTTATAACTAAAAGCCTAGATAGAAGCAAAATGGCTTCAATGATCTATGGTATTAGCATAAACTATAGAAAAGGTGTTGGATATAAATCTTTCTCTTATGAAGATTCAAATCCAAAATCTGTAGATAAACTGGATATCAAGTATCCTCCTTTATATTCTCAATTTACATTTGGTCACTTAAATAATATTAAACACACAAGTTCTAATCAGAACAAATCTGTGTTTAATAAATCTAAAGCTAATCAGAACAAGTCTTATTTTGAAAGACAGAAGTTCAGAAAAAGCTCTAAGGCAACTAATCAAAAAGGACCCAAGAAAATCTGGGTACCTAAGGATAAGATAATCTATGTTGCAGACATCCTTAGCAGCAAAGTCAAAACTCCAGTCATGGTACCTGGACTCTGGATGCTCACGACATATGACGGGAAAAAGGTCTATGTTCCAAGTCTGGAGCTTAGATCTGGAGGAGATGTCAAGTTTGGAGGGAATCATAAGGGCAAAATAATTGGCTCTGGAACCATAGGCAATGGTAAATTTCCTTCCATAACTAATGTCTTGCTTGTTGAAGGGTTAGCTCATAATCTATTGTCCATAAGTCAATTAAGTGACAATGGTTATGGCATTATCTTTAATTAAAAGTGTTGCAAAGCTGTTAGTCAAAAGGATGGCCCAATCCTCTTTAATGGTAAAAGTAAAAACAACATTTATAAAATTAGTCTCTCAGAACTTAAGGTTCAGAATGTTAAATGCCTTATGTCTGTTAATGAGGAGCAATGGATCTGGCACAGAAGATTGGGTCATATTAATATGAGACGTATACCTTAGATTAATAAGCTTAATCTGGTCAGAGGACTTCCTAATCTGAAGTTCAACTCAGATGCTCTTTGTGAAGCGTGTCAGAAAGGAAAATTTTCAAAATCTTCTTTCAAATCCAAAAATGTTGTTTCAACATCAAAACCATTAGAGTTATTTCACATTGATCTGTTTGGACCAGTGAAAACTGCATCCATCAAAGGCAAGAAATATGGATTAGTCATTGTTGATGACTACAACAGATGGATGTCGCTACTGCGAAAATCGACGCCCGACTGAACAGAAGAGTCGCCACCTTTCGTTATTTATCCCTCGGAACGGGAAAGGAAACGATCGGAAAAACCTGACGAAAAAGGTATAAGACAAGGTCATCGCAACCATTGTCTGGGTTCGGGAGTCGGTTACGCAAGGGGAAGGTATTAGCACCCCTCACGTCCGTCGTACTCGATGGGATCCACGCTTGTTGTGTTTACTGGACGAGTTGGTTTTATCTATCTACCTATCAAGGCTGGTTTAAAAAGAAAAGAAAATGACTCGGCAAAGCGTCGCACTTTATGCCTACGTATTCTAATCATAGAAGGAGAAATCAGAGTCAACGTAGTTCGGCCTACGACGGGTTACGGGGAAGGTGGCTCGCCAATACGTCGGTATTGTGCCTACGTACTCTCAACAGGTATGAGAGATCAGAGCTTACGTAGTTCGGGGTACTACGGATTACGGGAATTCAGATTCATCTGTTTTATCGAGTAGGGTTAAACAGCAGTTCCAGCAGTTAGGGACAAAGCCTGTTTGCGTTGGCGCTGAAGTTTAACGACACTCTTTTCTTCAGAAAAGCTTTCCTTTGAATTACGGGCCCACGGGGCAAAAGGTTTAAAGTTTGTTTTTTGTCTTTTACGAAAGAAGTGTTTTTTATTGTGTTTGCAATTTCAATCGCACTAAAGACTATGACCTGAGAGTGAATGCGTCTCATGTCACCCACAGGGTACCATACTAAACATCCAGACTGTTGAAAAGAAACTCTCCAACAATCCTTTCTCAGATAGCTTAAGGCTCGTAACGTACGAAAGAAATCATTCATGATTACTGTATCTTAAGCTGTTTTGAGATGAGAAGAGAACGGGCTCAACTAAGGGGAGACTATCAAGTCCTACTGTCGTCATGCCAAGGATTCATCCTATGGTTGAGGTTTGAAACAGGGAACTCCTAGAAGTTATCATGCATAGGTTTCAACCTAAAGTTCTAATCATCACTTCCTTATCAAAGGAAGTGAGATTCCTAGGGGATCATGTCAATGATACAGAAACAGATAAAGCATCAGCTTAAACAGTAAACAGATATACAACTGTAAAATGCATGCAATGCAAGTGAGGGAGGAAATGTGTGTGGGGCAGCAGCCTCCACAAGCTTATCTCGACCTCAAGCCAGATATGAATAACAGTAATCATACAGAGGAAATAAAATGCTATAAAGCAAACTAGAATAACAACTGCAATCATACAGAGGAAATAAAATGTTGTCAAGCACAATAAACCACATGGGCAAGGGAGCTGGGCTCTACCGAATACCCGCAAGCAAAGCCATACAGTAACAATACAAGCAGAGGGAGCAACTCAACCTCTAGTGCAATCATGCTCCTAGATTAAAGTCAGTCTAGATATGGACTTATTCTAATGCATCAAGCAAGTCAAACAAGGCACATCAGTACAGAAAAGAAAACAGACAAGAAAGCAGATCAACCCCTCTCTTAATTTCAAGCTTCAGCTCTTCTGACAACAACCCAGTCTTCAGACTTCAATCACCCTGCAAGGCTATCATCCTCCATGGCAAGTATCAACTTGCTTCTCCAAGGTTTCAATCCACCAAACATAAGTGTCAACTTATTCTCTCTTCTCCAAGCTTCATCTCCTCAGTCAATTCCACCCTCAGGCTTCACTCCTAACTGCAAGTACCAACTTGATTCCTTCAGGCTCTCCAAGCATCAGTGTAAGTGTCAACTTATCCTTTATTCCTCAAGCCTCAGCTCTACACTCAATCTCAATTGAATCCTCTTCATAAGTATCAACTTAGTCTTCTTGCTCTTCAAGCTTTAGCTGCAATGGCAATGCTCAAGGAATCATCCTCTTCCATACTCTTCAATGAAGTCCTCATCTTCAAACTCAAGTCCAACATCTTTCAAGATACTCAAACCAGTAGACAATTGATTTAACAGAATGAGTGGAAATGATAAACAACTTACTGACAACCAAAGGAAGCCTGTAAGGGTTCATCATTAGGAGAGACTGGTTCCCTCAAAGTTCTACTTCCCAGATAAAGCCACTCATCCCTCCAAAGGAGGGATGTGAATATCTGAGAAGGACTTTTAGTCATTGGGAGGAATGGAAGTACAAGATGCTTTCCATATTTGTGAAAGAAATCATTCTAATTATAAGACTCTCCCTATGTCTCCTACCTCCTAAATCTTCATCAGACACCTTCAGGCACAAACAAATCCAAGCTCCAAGCAACTTCAAGCAACTTCAAGCATCCTCACCTTGTCTTCAACTTGTCTTCAATCTCAACCAAAGGCAAACAAAGCAAAAACCCTAATCTAAGGGGACTAAAGAAGTTAAGCTAGTTGAATTAGTGAGTTAGGATCACCTAAAACCTAGTACTAAAGTTAGTCCTAACTAAAATACTAAAACCAATTATAAAATCCTACAAAAATGACTATGGGAACCTAGGTCAATCATCACTCTACCATATTAATTCCAGAGATCAAATCATCAAATTAGACCTAGAAATAAATTCTGCACCCTAAGGTACTAAACCTAAACCCTAAAAGGAAGCATCTAAATATCAATCTAGAAAGCACACCTATTTTCATCAAAACAATTGAGAAAAATACTATGGGAGCATACATGTCTAACCTAATTACACACAAAAAATTAGGATCAGAATCATCACCACATGATCACACAAAATTCCACAAAATTATGTATCAAACATAACCATTTTAATATCAATTAAAATGTAAAATTCCCATAAAATCCGAAAATACATGAAATGAAAATATTTTTTTATCTAAAAAAATACTATACTCAATCATGAGTAAAATGCAAAAAGAATGGGATTAATTGGATTAATTTTCAATTTTATATGATTTTTCTAAGAACCATCGATAAAATGAAAGAATAATGAAAATCAAATTAAAATATACACACGCGCGGTGCAAATAGCAATGATACACAGTTCAAACCATGGGTTGGGCCATCAGGGGGGTGTGGATAGTGGTTATTTCATTAAGCCCAGACTCAGCACTCAAATGAAACGATGCGTTTCATTAATTCAGATCCTTCACAAACTGAGATTAAAACGTGGCCGTTGGATGAGGGTCATAGTCCAAGTCAAACCAAGATCTGATGGTCCCAGAGTCATCTCCTACCTTTTGAACCTCTGAACTTCGCGCCCAGCTCCGGCCACCACCGGTGGTGCTCCGGTCATCTTCCTCAACCCTAATTCTCTCTAGGATCCTCCATTGCAAACGGTCAATACATGAAACTTATCCCAAATTCCCTCACGAACTCATTCATGCCCTTAATTCAACCTAAATCCTCAAGATTCACCATATCCAATTCTCAACCGAAAATGGAAATACCCTAAATTGGTCACTAATTCTCAAATTAATGGTCTGAAAACCTTCCTACACCGTTCTACAATGCAACTAACACCTTAATTCATCTTGATTCTACCTAATTCATGCTAGAGGAAGAAAGCTACCAACCTGAAAATCTTGGATGAACAGATGCACTAAACCTCCAATTCAAGCTCTCCAATCTTTCAGACACGATCAATGGATCCTCTCTTTGCTTCTGTATGCAAAAGAACCGGTTGAAAGCTCCTGAATCTTGAAATCCGATGGTGAGTTGCAGGTGGAAAAATTCAACTGCTCATACACGATTCAGCCACGAATTCCCTTGGATTATGATCTGAAATCACTCCCTTGCATCCATGGAAGAAGTTTCAATTAAGAAAATGGATGGAAAGTGAAGAACTTGGTGAAACCGAATTCAATTGCAAGCCAAGAAATCTCAATCTGAATCTATGCTCTCTTCTTCAATCATCACCAACCTTTGCATTGGATCATCTCTACTCAATATATAGATGATGTATGAATGATCTAGAACCCTCTAGATCCTTCTAATGAGAGTTTCCACTTCTCATGTCATGAGATTTTCAATCACATATCATGATATGCATAGCTCTGTTTGCAGCTTGAAACCAACCTCATTCACTTCCAATTTCTCCCCTAGTGACATTTTGAAAGTGTTTAGCTTGCAAAGGGCCTTGCTCATGCCTTGATTCTATGTTTTGCACATGTTACTTAATATGCAAGTAATCACTTTTCAAAGCAAGTCCTCCAATTGAATTTCAATTCAAAAATGTGGCTAAACCAATGTTCTTAAAATTTTTTCTAGAGTCAAAATGATATATTACATGCCATGGTTTGGATGTGTAGGTTGAAAATATCAATTTCGAACTTTGGTTTATTTAACTTATACCCTTATTTTAGGTCATTTTTGCAACTTTGAGCTACAAGCATTTCCAACATATCATGAAATCCTTACTAGCCTTAAAACATCATTTTGAAAAATTTTGATGTTGAACATTTTTCCATTTGAAGCTTGGAAATAGGAGTTATGGCTTTATACTTGAAATGACCTGTAATCTCCAAATGACCAAAATGCCCTTGACTTGTCAAAGCCATAACTTGAGTTATACAAATCCTATCAAGGACTTCTAGTACTCTCTAGAAAGCTAAGAGGATAAGGAACAAAATTCATGTTGACCAAAAGTTCATAGGAATCATCCTTCTTGGGCAAAAGTTTGATGCAAGTTGGGTAACTTTCAAGCCCCCAGATTCACATACCTCAGATGACCTGTAACTTGTCAAAGTCATAACTTGAGTTCTACAAATCCTATCAAGGACTTCTAGTACTCAAATTAAAGCTAATAACAAGCTCTACAACATTCTTGTTGGGGGAAAGATGATATAAAAATCACATCTTGGGCTAAACTGCCTTGGAGATAGGGGTCAAACTAGGGGATTTTACACTGTCAAGCCTTAGAAACCCTAGCTTGAAACTTCTCAAACTCTTCAATCATGATGAGTTGAACTTGGAATCATCCTTATAACATCTCAATGCATCAATCCATTATCACATGGCTCTTGGATTAGGTCTCAACCTTCTTCAAATCATCAGTTGACTTAGGGTTGACCCAGTCAAACCCTAATTATACCACTCATGGCTAGGTCTTCTTAATCTTGCACAAAGACCTACCTAGGCTTCATGATGGCTTTCAAGACATCTCATAAGCTCTCTCAAGGCTTCAAGTCCACACTCTTGGCTTCAGAATCATCTGAGGTCTTCCCACAACTCTCAAGCTAGGAGACCTACACACTTGACTTCAACCACTCTCTCTGAGGATCTTTTAACTTCTCTGACAAGGATATCAACCCTTGAACACTTGAATAACCTTCTTAGCTAGCTTCAAACTCTTGTATAGCTCTTAATTGGTAATCATACCTCTTGATCTCCTGCATACATGTCAATGAAATGCAAATGATAATGCTAATGTGAATGAAATGAAACATAAGCTAGGTGAAGAAATGTTGGTCAAATTTTGGGGTGCAACAGCTGCCCCTATTCAAACGGCTTGAACCTGACTGGGTGAGAAGCGAACGGTTCTCAACCAATCAAGGTGCGAGACGGTTGAATACCGACAAACCCAGAAATTTGCCAACTGCACAAGTACACGATACTCTGATGGGAACAAATCTTCGAAAACTAAAATATTAGCTACACGGCAACTAGCTGGGGAATTGGTCACACGGTAACCAGTGATACATGGTCGATCATGCCGTCAGGCATCAAGATTCCTCGGGACTCATCAGGTCAACAATCGAGTTAATTATGCCGTCGGACATTCAAAGAACTCTTTGGGCATCCGCCGGACTTCATCAATAAGTCGGGAATAGAATTCTCAGTCAATCATGAATCGATTGGGGATATCCAAACTTCTGCCCTCAGGCACTCTGCATCAGCTGAGAGAACTGCTTCGCCAATACGGTTGGACTTCAATCATCAAGTCTTCCAGGGAAGTTTCAACTTCGCTGTTCGGAAACCTGCTGGGGATGACGCATCACCGCTGGGGATTCTGGAGAACCATCAAGTAACTCTGCTTCGGGGATCCAGAAATCAATCTGGGTGAGTCAACTCTGCTGAGGACATCAAGAATCATCTTGAACAGATAACTCCGTGGGGACTTCAAGAATCATCCTGAACCAATAACTCTGCTGGAGATTTCGGGAATCATCCTGAGCAAACATTCCGCCGGGGACTCTGAGCATCAACTTGAGAAACCCACTCTGGCAATTTCACTGGGGATTTTAAGAATCATCTTAAGCAAACGACTTCGCTGGGGAGAATTCAAGAATCATCTTGGGCAAACGACTCTACGGAGGAACACATGCAAAACAAGAACGGTAACGACCTAGCTCATGTTTAATATGCATATGCTTTGACAATGACGTAATTCTCCACACGGTGGAAATGCTACGCGTTTATGATAAATGTTGTGCAATCATGCAAAATGCTGCGATCCCGTCAGCAAAATAAATGCTGGAGGGAGAATCCTCCTGTCAAGGAGAAAGAACCACTCTGGTGGGGGAAGGAATCATCCTGCCACGGAGAAAAGGTCACGCCAATCTCAATCGGACTCCGCATGGGGAAGCAAACTTCAGTTGACTACTGCGGGGGAATAAAGCTCTACGAGAACCCAGACCTGCTGAGGAAAGCGCTGTCAATCGCAGGAATAAACTGCATGGCATTCACGGCTACTTATCTGGAGATAACGACTCCGGCGGGGAAATACAGCGTCAGCTATTCAACATTCTACTGGGGAAAACCAATCATGGCCCGACCTGCTCCCAAGGACTCGGCTCTCTCGGGGATCTGCAAACTTGGTCGGGGAAGAAGAAATCATCCTGCTTCCTAGGGAGAGTACGACTCTGTGGGGAATCTCAATTCCATTGGAGACTTCAGTCTGGAGCTATCAATTGCTACGCACTTCAGTGAATAGTCTCCTACGAGACTTGCACTTGTGACCCGGTGCTGGGGGATGAACACACGCTTCGGCGCCTGACTCAGCTGGGGAGATGCCGTTCCTTCAGGGTGCATCTGATTGGGGAGAGAATCTTCTCTGCCTGGGGAGACGTATCAACGCTTGACGATCTCACGTTCAGCCTCTGCGGGGAGAGGCTGCTGAACTTTGCTGGAGAAGAAGGAATCATCCTGCTTGGGGACGCATGCGGCGCACTTCCTGGAATATGCTGCACCTGCAACAACACCAACAAGCAGACAAGATACCCTTCTCAAAGGGACCTATCAAGGTTATCATCTTGTGACAATGTTCAAATAATTCATTGTTTCAACAATCAGTGGCCTAGGCCAGTAAGTTTATGTATGCGCATATTATCAAAAACATCGACGTTCTTTTTCGCAAACAAAGCAGGTACATGCTAAACAAACAAACAAAATTGCTGAATAGTATACATTTTATTGATAACGAACCCTTGAATGGGCAAAAATGTTTTACAACAGATTCAAGCTCCTGGAAGGAGGAAGCCGCGCAAAAAGGTAAAAACATAAATATACATCAGTATATACAAATGTCGGCAACGAAGCGTAGACGAACACCATGAGTTGATCCCTCTAGGACCCACTCGACTTCGATACTTCTCCGACGCTTTAGCTTCAGAAGAGATTGATTCATATGAACGGCCCTTAGGTCTTCCAAACCGCTAAACAATGAAAGTCCATACGTGGAACGCAGTCATTTGCTTTTTCAATTCCCTAACTTTTGCCTGAATCGCCCTTCCGGGTTTTCGACTCACCGGGATACCCTTTTTTGCCAAAGTCGCCCATCCGGGTTTTCGACTTTGCGGGTGTACATTTTTTCAATTTATATCCCTAATTTTTGCCCGAACCTTTTTCCTTTTTTATGGTTCGCCGGGATGCCCCTTTTTTGCCTGGATATTCTTTTTCTTTCCAGCGGGTCGTTTTTAAGCAAAGTATTTTTTAACTGCGTCCGCGTTCACCGGGGATGCAAAATCTTCGCCATCCATCGTGGATAACAACAAAGCTCCTCCCGAGAAGACCTTGCTGACGACGTACGGACCTTCGTAATTGGGAGTCCACTTGCCCCGGTGATCGGAGTGTGGAGGAAGAATCTTCTTCAGGACGAGATCACCCGTCTGAAAGCTTCTGGGACGCACCTTCTTATCATAAGCTTTCTTCATTCGGCTTTGGTATAGAAGACCATGCGCAATTGATGCTAACCTCTTCTCGTCCATCAGGCTGAGTTGGTTTAATCGGTTCTTAATCCATTCTGCCTCGTCGAGTTTCACGTCAACCAAAACTCGTAAAGAAGGGATCTCCACTTCTAATGGTAGGACTGCTTCCATACCATACACTAAGGAGAAAGGAGCTGCCCTGGTTGATGTATGTACCGTCGTACGATAACCGTGAAGTGCAAATGGCAACATCTCGTGCCAATCCTTATAGGTCAAAACCATCTTCTGAACAATCTTCTTAATGTTCTTATTGGCCGCTTCGACGACGCCATTCATCTTCGGCTGGTAAGGAGATGAGTTGTGGTGTTCAATCTTGAAACTCTGGCACAACTCCTTCATCATCTTGTTATTCATATTCGAACCATTATCGGTAATGATCCGCTCGGGAATTCCGTAACGACAGATGATGTCCCTCTTTATGAATTTAGCCACCACCTGCTTGGTCACATTAGCGTATGAGGCTGCCTCCGCCCACTTGGTGAAGTAGTCGATAGCTACTAGAATGAAGCGATGACCGTTAGATGCAGTGGGCTCGATCTTGCCTATCATGTCGATGCCCCACATGGAGAACGACCAAGGGAAGGACATGACATTTAACAGGCTTGGCGGCACGTGAACTTTATCAGCATAAATCTGGCATTTATGACATCTCTTCGCAAATTTAAAGCAATCCGATTCCATCGTCAGCCAGTAGTATCCTACTCTCAGGATCTTTCTCGTCAAAGCATGCCCGCCGGCGTGCGTACCAAATGTGCCTTCATGGACTTCTTCCATGAGCATACTCGCTTCTTTCTCATCTACACATCTGAGTAGCACGAGATCATGGTTTCTTTTGTACAACACTCCATCAGGATTGAGATAAAAATTTCCAGACAGCCTCCTCAGAGTCTTCTTATCCTGGGTTGACGCTCCGGCAGGATACTCCTTAGTCATCAGGAAGGTCTGGATGTCATGGAACCATGGCTTGCCGTCGGAGGCTTCCTCGATCGCAAAGACGAATGCAGGTCTATCAAGATGAGAAAGGACAATCCTTGGAGCTTCATTCCAAAAATTGACTTTATACATCGAAGCCAACATGGCTAAGGCATCAGCCATCTGGTTTTCTGCTCTGGGCACATGATGGAGTTCCACTCGATCAAAGAACGGAAGTAGCCTTCTGGCATAGTTCATGTACGGCACCAAATTCGATTGACGAGTCTCCCACTCCCCTTTAATCTGGTTAATCACAAGCGCCGAGTCACCATACATATCTAGGTTCTTGATTCTCAAATCAATTGCCTCTTCTAAACCCATGATGCATGCTTCGTACTCTGCTTCGTTATTGGTGACCGGAAACGTCAGTCTCGCAGTAAATGGGATATGGGATCCATGGGAAGTCGTGATGATCACCCCAATGCCACTTCCGTAGGAATTAACCGCCCCGTCAAATATCAATTTCCATTGGGATTTCCTATCTGGACCCTCGTCGGGCAACGGTTCATCGCAATCCTTCGCTTTGAGAAACATAATATCCTCATCAGGGAATTCAAATTTCATCGGCTGGTAATCCTCGATCGGCTGTTCGGCAAGGTAATCAGATAATACGCTTCCCTTGATGGACTTCTGGGACACGTACTGAATGTCATATTCCGTCAACACCATTTGCCATCTGGCAATCCTGCCCGAAAGCGCTTGCTTCTCGAAGACGTACTTGATCGGATCCATCTTCGAAATTAGCATGGTGGTGTGATTGAGCATGTATTGTCGTAAACGTTTGGCAGCCCAGGCTAGTGCACAACACGTCTTCTCCAGCATCGAGTAGCGAGATTCACAGTCTGTGAACTTTTTACTCAAGTAGTAAATGGCATGCTCTTTTTTGCCCGTCTCGTCGTGCTGATCGAGAACACACCCCATACTATTCTCAAGAACTGTCAAGTACATGATTAATGGCCGCCCGGCCACTGGGGGTATCAAGATCGGAGGTTCCTGCAGGTACTGTTTTATCTTATTGAATGCCTTCTGGCAATCCTCATTCCAGATAATCGCCTGATCTTTCTTTAGTAGTTTGAACATCGGTTCACACGTGGCCGTGAGCTGAGAAATAAACCTTGCAATGTAGTTTATTCTGCCCAGGAAACCACGAACTTCTTTTTCGGTTTTTGGCACTGGCATTTCTTGTATCGCTTTAATCTTCGCAGGATCAACCTCGATGCCTCTTTCACTCACGATAAACCCTAGTAGCTTTCCGGACCGTACTCCAAAAGTACACTTGTTAGGATTCAGCCTCAACCTGAACTTCCTAAGCCTCTCAAAAAGCTTCAGCAAATTGACTAGATGTCCCTCCTCCGTTTGGGACTTCGCAATCATGTCATCAACATAGACTTTAATCTCCTGATGAATCATGTCATGAAACAAAGTAACCATTGCTCGTTGGTAAGTGGCCCCTCGTTCTTCAGACCGAAGGGCATTACCTTGTAGCAGAATGTTCCCCAGGGAGTGACAAACGTAGTTTTCTCCATGTCCTCCGGCACCATCTTGATCTGGTTATAACCGGAGAAGCCATCCATGAACGAAAACACGAAGAACTGAGCTCTGTTGTCGACTAACACATCGATATGAGGCAGCGGGAAATCATCTTTAGGGCTCGCCCTATTCAAATCCTGATAATCGACGCACATTCGCACCTTACCGTCCTTCTTCGGTACAGGTACTATGTTGGCGACCCACGGAGGGTAAGTAGTGACCGCTAAGAAGCCAGCATCAAGCTGTTTTTGCACTTCTTCTTTGATCTTAACGACCATATCTGGTCGCGTCCTCCTAAGCTTCTGCTTAACGGGAGGACAATCTTCTCGCAGCGGCAAGTGGTGGACCACGATGTCGGTGTCAAGTCCGGGCATATCTTCGTATGACCAAGCAAAGACGTCACTATACTCTCTTAGCATCTCGACCAATCTCTGCTTGACATCACTCTGCAATGCATCCCCTATCCTGACGTTCCTGACGAGTTCTTCAGAACCCATATTCACGATCTCGATCTCCTCTTCATGAGGCAAAATAACTTTCTCTTCTTGTTTCAACAAGCGGGCCAACTCTTCGGGAAGGTCTTCGTCTTCATCAATCTCTTCTTCGGCTTGATAGATCGGGCAATCGAAGTCGAAGTGGGTCGTAGAAGGTCCAGAGTTGATGTCATCTGCTATGTGGACCCTGCAATAACAAGGGTTAAGCTTAAAACAAGGATATGCAGGTTAGCACAAACCGCATTGCCATTTTATTGTTTTTCAAAACAAATATAAAACAGGAATAATAGAGATCACAATATTTGAATACGAAGAAAAACGCCTTTTGATTTATTGATAAAATGCATGTACATAATCAAACGAGGCCCTGACAATAAAACCACTATGCCCCGGGTAGGACATAGGGTTGTACAATGATTGGAAAAAGTAAATCATTACTCTTCGCTTGTCATCTAGATGATGTCCTTGACGGACCAATTGTTGAGGTTCTCGCTTGGCTTGCTTGGCTGGATCCAAGAGTCTAAGTCACAATCGCTATCTCCGCTGTCTTCAGACACCGTGTTGACGCTTTCAAATATCACCCCGCCACTGGTAAACTGGATCGGCCCTTTACCTCGCGACGCACTGCTAGAATAAGAAGCTTCAGCTCCAGGAGAGTATCCCAACCCGAACTTGTCTTGCTTGTTAGGTATCTCCAAAATTCGCCCCCAGCCTGGGGTAGATCCGGCTTGAACAACGGCTCGGGCTTCCTTGAAGGAGGAGAGAGTCATCTCTGGCTTCTCAGTGACTACAGGAGCTACGTCCTTGACTTTAACAGCTTTGAACGCTTGGCATAGGGTTTCGTGGATTTCCCCATCCATCTCGACATACTTGAAGGACGACAAATGGCTCACCATTATGTCTTCCTCGCCACATACAGTCACGATGCTATCTTCGACGGCGTACTTGAGCTTCTGGTGCAACGTGGAGGTCACGGCACCTGCAGAATGGATCCATGGCTGGCCCAAGAGACAACTGTAGGCAGGCATGATGTCAATAATGTAAAAGATCGCGTCGAATGTTTCCAGCCCGACTTGGATTGGCAATGTCACCTCCCCGAAAACATGGTGTTTGGTTCCATCGAACGCTTTCACAACCAGATCACTGGGTGTGCAGATCACTCCACGAGTATCCAACTTCATCAATGCCATCTTCGGAAGAACATTGAGCGACGACCCCGTGTCCACCAACACGTGAGACATAATCGTTCCCCTACACTCTATCGAGATGTGCAGGGCACTATTGTGGTTCCTCCCCTTCGGCGTCAGCTCCAGGTCAGTGAACCCTAACCCATTTCCAGCATTCACGTGGGCTACGACCTCTTCCAGCTGGTTTACCGATATTTCCTGCGGTACATATGCGGCGTTCAACACCTTCAGCAGTGCGTTGCGGTGTGCTTCAGAACACAGCAACAAATTCAGGATGGAAATCTTCGAGGGTGTCTGATGGAGATGATCCACAATCTTGTAGTCACTCTTTTTAATCAACCTCATAAATTCCTCGGCGTCTTTAACAAGTAAGTCTTTTTCTGCCCCACGCGGGATCTCTTCAACGACTTTACCTTTCCCTTTATCAGTTGCATCAGCTCTGTCCGCTTTATCCGTTACGACCTCAGGTGGTGTAAACACTTTTCTGCTGCGAGTGATTCCGCTAACGCCCGCTAGGTTCTCCACAGACGACCCAAACGGTTCTAGTTCCAACTTCTGTCCGTTGCAGTAGACTTCAGCCCCGTAATGCCATGGGACAACATTAGTGCTTTCGAACGGTATCGGCCCAGCTTTGGTGATGGTGATTGTGGGCGGTCTGGGTGCAGAAATAGTTATCGTCTGGCGAGGGATGGTGATGGTGGCAACCTCATCATCTTGCTTCAGCATTACCTCTCCCGATCCACATTCGGCCCTCCGGCTAAACTGTAAAATCCCTTTAGTCATTAGACTTTGGATTCCTTCTACCAACTGTTCACATCCATCAGGACTTGTCGCACAGCCCATACACAGCTCTCCGCTGTCGCTTACGCGAAAATAAAGTGCCGGCAGAACATAAGAGTCGCCACCTTTCGTTATTTATCCCTCAGAACGGGAAAGGAAACGATCGGAAAAACCTGACGAAAAAGGTAAGACAAGGTCGTCGCAACCATTGTCTGGGTTCGGGAGTCGGTTACGCAAGGGGAAGGTATTAGCACCCCTCACGTCCGTCGTACTCGACGGGATCCACGCTTGTTGTGTTTACTGGACGGGTTGGTTTTATCTATCTACCTATCAAGGCTGGCTTAAACAAAAAATAAAAATGACTCGGCAAAGCGTCGCACTTTATGCCTACGTATTCTCATCAGAGAATGAGAAATCAGAGTCAACGTAGTTCGACCTACGACGGGTGGTGGGGGAAGGTGGCTCGCCAATACATCAGTATTGTGCCTACGTACTCTCAACAGGTATGAGAGATCAGAGCTTACGTAGTTCGGGACACTGCGGTTTGTTTCCTGTCTTTTACAGAAGAAGTGTTTTTTATTGTGTTTGCAATTTCAATCGCACTAGAGACTATGACCTGAGAGTGAATGCGTCGCATGTCACCCAAAGGGTACCATACTAAACATCCAGACTATGGAAAAGAAACTCTCCCACAATCCTTTCTCAGATAGCTTAAGGCTCGTAACGTACGAAAGAAATCATTCATGATTACTGTAGCTTAAACTTTTTTGAGATGAGAAGAGAACAGGCTCAACTAGGAGGGAGACTATCAAGTCCTACTGTTGTCATGCCAAGGATTCATCCTATGGTTGAGGTTTGAAACACGGAACTCCTAGAAGTTATCATGCATAGGTTTCAACCTAAAGTTTTATCATCACTTCCTTATCAAAGGAAATGAGAGTCATAGGGGATCATGTCAATGATACACAGAAACAGATAAAGCATCAGCTTGAGCAATAAACAGTAAACGACTGTAAAATGCATGCAATGCAAGTGAGGGAGGAAGTGTGTGTGGGGCATCAGCCTCTACAAGCTCATCTCAACCTCAAGCCAGAATGAATAACAGTAATCATACTGAAAAAATAAAACATGCTATCAAGCAATAACAGTAAACTGCAATCATACAGATGAAATAAAGTCATGCTATCAAGCAAACAAACCACATGGGCAAGGGAGCTGGGCTCTACCGAATACCCGCAAGCAAAGCCATACAGTAACAGTACAAGCAGAGGGAGCAACTCAACCTCTAGTGCAATCATGCTCCTAGATTCTACCTAGTCTAGATATGAACTTATTCTAATGCATCAAGCAAGTCAAACAAGGCACATCAATACAGCAAAGAAAACCGACAAGAAAGCAGATAAACTCCTCTCTCAACTCCAAGCTTCAGCTCTTCTAACAGCAACTCAGTCTTCAGACTTCAATCACTCTTGACAAATATCAATTTGCTTCTCCAGTTTTCAACCCTTCAACATAAGTTTCAACTTATCTTCTTCTCTGAGCTTCAGCTCCTTGATCAATTCCACCTTCAGGCTTCACTCTTAATCACAAGTATCAACTTGATTCCTTCAGGATCTCCAAGCTTCAAAGTAAGTATCCACTTATCCTTTGATCTTCAAGCTTCAGCTCTTCAGTCAATCTCAATTGAACCCTCTCCCTAAGTATCAACTTAGTCTTCAAGCTCTCAAGCTCTCTTTGCTTTACCAGTCTCAACTTGGTCTTCTTCACCTGCAAGCTTCAGCTTCTCAGAGTACTCTTCAACCACTTAGAAGTATCAACTTCATCCTTCAGTCTTTAAGCCTCAGCTCCTCATTCAGTCTTTACTGGATCTTCATTGGGTCTTCAAGTATCAGCTTGATCTTGTTACTCTTCAAACTTCAGCTGGAATGGCAATGCTCAAGGAATCATCCTCTTCCATACTATTCAATGAAGTCTTCATCTTCTAGCCCAACATCTCTCAAGATACCCAAACCAGGTGAAATCACTTAACTGGATAAGCTGGGGTGTTAAACTGCTTATTTACCACCAAAGGTGACTTATAAGGGTTTAACATCAAAAGAAGGGTTCCCTCAAAGGTTCTACCTCCTAAGTACCATCACTTATCCCTCCAAAGGAGGGAGGTGAATACCATGGAAGGACTTTGAATCATAGGGAGGAATGGAGGTGAAAGATACCATCCATGTTTAAGAAAGGAATCAACTAAGTCTAAGCTCTTCCTAATCCCCTAACCCTAAAACAACAACAAAACAAACAAGACTACAAGCTCTCAAGCTCCTCAATCAATCCTCAAGTCTTCTACTATGCTCCTCAATGCTCCTCAAAGCAAGACCAAGCCCACCAAGCCCACAAAGCAAGGCAAACAAAATGCAATCCCACAAGGGCAACACAAACAATCATCAAATACAAAAATCATTTAAAAATAGTATACTATTGCATTAAAACCTAATATAATTTCTAGGGGATCCTATACACCTACCCTTAATACCCTTATATGTCCCAATATCTATCTTGACCTAGAAATCCAAAATTCTAGTGTTATTGTGGACCTATGTTAAGGATTGACCTAATTCTACACAACCTAAAGTCATCTAATCAAAACTAATCAAAAATTAATCACAAAATTATGGAATAAATCCAGAGGGGAGTTAAAGTCCTAATCTAACTATCCTAAAAAGAATGGCCTAAAAATTCAAAGGGAACTAGCTAAACAAAATTCTACAAATCTATGCATCAACATAAAAGAAATTAAAAAACTATTAAAAGAGAAAATACACAAAAAATATTAAAAATGCATGAACTTAAAATATTTTGATTTCATAGTTTTCTAGACATGAGCATGAAGTGGGAGAA